>CM076902.1:5783557-7143383 GCA_039519145.1 Kokia cookei | reverse complement strand
TATTCAATAAAATATTGAATCGTATATAACACAGTATGTAACATTTGTTTTTGCAGAGAGCTGGTTTGATTCCACAATGGAGCATGAACGCTCACAAAATACTCTACATGTTAAGAGGCTGTGCCAGAATCCAAGTGGTGAACCACAACGGCGACACAGTGTTCGACGATAACGTGGAGCAAGGCTCAGCTCCTGACGGTGCCACAGAACTTCGCGTTCATGAAACGAGCAGGAAACGAAGGAGCCGAATGGATTTCCTTCTTCACCAATAGCGAAGCCAGCAACACCCCAATGGCTGGAAGTGTCTCCTTCGTGCGAGCACTGCCGGAGGAAGTGGTGGCAGCGTCGTATCAGGTGTCAATAGAAGATGCAAGGCGGATCAAGTTCAACAACAAAAACGCCTTTTTCTTCACTACTTCACAGTCCGAGAGGAGGGCCGATGCTTAAACTCCAGCCGAAGCCAATGCAATCAAAATAAGGGCGATCTTTGTAGGGTAACGTAAGTAGGAAGTAAAAAAAAAAGAGTTGCAGAGCTGTGTCTGCCGTGGATTTTGTTGTTGATCCTTGAGGTACTGAGAGATTAGGGTTTAGAGGATGAATAATAAAAGGAAAGGGGACTTACAAGACGGCCCTTTCATTTCATGTAATCGGCTGAAATGTTACAACTTCAATAAATGTACTTTTAGAATAAGACATACGTAACTGAACGAAGTAGGTATATACTGTATTGCTATCATTTATTCAGAAGTAAGTTCTTTCTCTGCCATTTATCCGCTGAAATTGAATGGTTCTTTTTATCATAACATTTAATTATCTGTCCAGGAGGTACGTATTTCCAGCCTCTTTCATGGAGCCTTCGGATGAAGGTTGCTCTTGGTGCAGCAAAGGGGCTAGCCTTTCTTCACAGTGCTGAAACAAAAGTGATCTATCGAGACTTCAAGACTTCCAACGTCTTGCTTGATTCGGTAGGTGACTTGTTAGGCCAACATTCTATGTGCTCCTTCCATTGTTTCATTTGATGATTTTCTCAAAAAACTGTCCATCATGACTCCTCTGAGAACCTCTTACTCTGATGTCACCACAGAATTACAATGCAAAGCTTTCTGATTTCGGGTTGGCCAAAGATGGTCCAACAGGTGATAAGAGCCATGTTTCTACCAGGGTCATGGGGACCTATGGATATGCTGCTCCTGAGTATTTAGCCACAGGTACTTACTGATATCACTTAGAAGTGCTCTATTTAGTTTTCCTGTTGGTCTTTGTTGGATTTGGTAGACGTTCAGTGCTTCTAGTACTTATTCATTACTTTTGCTCCAACCGTAGGTCATTTGACTTCTAGGAGTGATGTCTATAGTTTTGGAGTTGTGCTTCTGGAGATGTTATCTGGGCACAAAGCAGTTGACAAGAATCGACCGTCCGGAGAACATAACTTGGTGGAATGGGCCAAACCATACCTGGCCAACAAACGTAAAATATTCCGTGTCCTAGATAACCGTCTTGAAGGCCAATATTCAATGGAAGCAGCCTTCAAGGCTACAACCCTTGCTTTGCGATGCTTGTCCGCTGAAGCCAAATTCAGACCGAGAATGAATGAGGTCGTAACAGCATTGGAGCAGCTCCAGGATTCTGGTGAATCTGGAAGCAATCCAAACAACATTAGCAGCAAACCCCAGATACGCAGGCGAAGTACCGGTGATGCTAGCAATGGAAGGAACACTGCTGCATACCCTCGGCCATCTGCTTCCCCTCTTTATGCCTGATAATAGCATAAATCCGCACCATGAAAGCTGCTTTCTTTTGAGGTATTTTCAGCCTCCGTGACTGTACAGTAGTCGTTTTAGCTAATGTAATGAAAACCAATCTGACAGAATCGCAGGTTCTAACCCATAACAAGGGGAATATGTGCAATGCTGTAGATCTTCAGAGATGATAAGTGTTGCTTGTAACAATTATGAGCCAACTTAGAAAAGGGTGTGATTGCTTTTGTATGACCACAACCAGGTTTAGTATGTTATATATATATATATTTCTGGATGAATCTGTCAAATCTCGGTGTATTGATGTGTTAATTGTGGCTTTCTGAGACTGATAAAGGGAGCATTTTAATTGCAGAGTATGCAATGTTTTGACTGGAAATCATTGGCTTCTGATTCCTTTTATGAAATGGAAAAAAGTTTACTCAAAGGCCTCAAAAGTAGGCCATGAAAAAAGGTAAGAAAAAAGGAAAGAAAGGTCATTCCAGATGATGACTATATAAACTTGGTCTAAAACTAAACAGGATTTGTGTCGTAATCGTGATCGTTTTTATTATAACCATGTCTTAAGTGCTATATATTCATGTAAATTTTAATATATTCGTCTACTTGTATCGTGTTCATGTTTTGATATACCATCGGAGCGCCAAATCAGAGGCTTACTGGAAAGAAACCAAGTTTTGGAGCCATCCCTAAAGCATTTTAAGGCTAACTAAACAGAAGATAGTCAAGTATTAAAATGAAAAAACCCTGTTATAATCATCCGCATGCGCATGTTCTTCAGATTGTTAGGAAAAGCTCAGGTGGTTAGGAAAAGTTTAATTTAATAAAAAGTATTGCTTTCAATTGGCTTATGAGTTGAGACTTTTAGCAGTTTTAAGTAATGTGTTGGATTAGACATCAGTTGGAGCAAAATATAGGTGTAAGACACATACTGGTCCTACGAAGATTTCATCTGTCAAAACATGTGTACAGCCTGCAAAGACTGGTGTTCTTTTATTATTTTTAGAAAATTCATTGGAAAATCTTCATTAGACCATTTCAAATTTCTGTATAAGCTGTTGTGCCGTGATGCAAAAGTCTCGAAAAGTCTATTGCCAAGAAAACGTAACCGATGACTAATCCGTGCTATGTATTTGACAAAGGGAAATGCATTCATTACACGGTGATATGGAGTTAGAAAGGATTTAAGACAGTATCAATATATTCATGCTACTATGTATTTGACTATGGGAATGCATTCATTCAACAGTATGCAAGCTGCAAGCTCCTCGTTTACCAAGTCCTCACCAGCCCAGTTGTCCAATTTCTCCAATCTAACTTCCCAATTGATCTGTTTCTTAAGCTCATTATTTCTCTGATATCCAGAACCTTCTTCAGGTAATTGTGCCCTTGCTTGGCAGACTTGGCCTCGACCTCCACTCTGGTTTCTTCCTTTACATCATCACTTTCACCCATTGATTGAGAGATACCTTCATCTTGAGTCGATGTCCCACTAGTAATGTTGCCTAGCATCTCAACCACTTCGCTCATTTTAGGACGGGACTTGGGGTTTTTCATTAGACATTTGTTTGCCAACGATGCTAGCTTCTGAGCGGATTTTATGCAATACTGTCCTTCAAGGCGACGGTCTACGATAAGGTGAAATTTCTTTGAATCGGATATATAAGGTTTCACCCATTCCAGGAGTTTCTGCTCACTTCGAGGTAGATTTCTTTCTAGTGCTCGCCTTCCGGTGATGAGCTCGTAGAGAACCACCCCGAAGCTCCAAACATCACTCTTAGCAGTTAGCCTACCAGTTTGCACATACTCAGGGGCAGCATAACCAACCGTGCCAACAACCTTATAAACATGTTTAAAGCAGCAAAAGAAACAATTAAAATCAATCGTTCCAACCTAAAAAGGCATCTCAGCATGATGGTTTGCCACTTTAGTTCCGGGGCATAAACAACTAAATTGATATCATGACATCGAAAAAGAGCATCACCGATTTATAGACAAAGGGAATAACTTACTGATGTAGAAACATGGCCAAATCCTTCCAAAGGTCCTTGTCTAGCCAACCCAAAGTCTGAGAGCTTCGCGTTAAAGTCCTCGTCTAGTAGAATATTCGAAGTCTTAAAATCTCGAAATATTAGCTGCAGAAATCATGAAGGGAAACACAATTTAAGAATATGATAAAAGCAAAATTATAGCAAAAACAGGCATATTGTCAAAACCAATCAATTAAGCAATATATGAATGAAATGAATTAGCTTGTCCTTAAAACAGTATACCTGGAAATCCATTTCTTCATGCAGGTAAGCCAAGCCCCGGGCAGCATCTTGAGCAATTTTCAATCTTGTCAACCATGGCAATGGCAATGGTGCATGCATACGAGCTAAGAGCTGATCTTCCAAGCTTTTGTTACGCATAAGTTCATAGACTAAAAGTCTCTGAATCCCTCTCTCATCATCCTCTGCACAGTATCCCACTAATTTTACAAGATTCGGGTGATTAACTACACCTAGAAATCTCACTTCATTGATCCATTCTTCATGCCCCTGAATACTAGCAAAGCAGAACAAATAAAACTATGATTCATAATCTGACAATAAAAAATTTTAATGATTCGACCTACTTAATTTGTACAACTTCATTATTATGCAGTTCATAAGCAAAGATTAAGAATCTCATAATTACGGATCATACAATTTGTTTTGCAATTAATTTGAACGCACCAAAAAGTTGTACATTTCAACCAGATAATAATATGTGAAATGGAGAGGGATGGAACTATGCCTGGAAACCGTGACGATTTAGTTGTTTGATGGCAACATCTAGCTTTGAATCACGACCGTCGTTTGCTTCATCAGGAACCTTAACGACACCTCTGAAAACGCACCCAAACCCACCTTCACCCATCAAAAGAGCTCTACTGAACCCACGGGTAGCTGATTTCAGCTCGGCGAATGAGAACACCCGCAGATCGTTAGCTCGACGCTGAGTCAGAAACTCGTAGAAACCACCCACTGCCGAGTAGTCAGAGGCCAAGTCCCTGGTCGACTCGTAGTCGAACTCAGAACGACTCGTGCCGACGCTGCTTGACGCCACGCTAAATGACCTCGTCCACGCTACCTTCAACGACACCCTCGAAACGGCACCGCCGCCGCCGCCATCGTCTCCCCCGTCTCGCCTCTCCCCGTTAGTGAAATGAAAACACTTCATAACTATAAGAGATGCAGAGTTTGGAAAACGAGAGAGCAAGAAGAGAAATTTTATGGGGTGAAATGGGAGGGGCGGGAGTTGATGAGCAGATAGTATGGAAATTTGAATCTTTTGGGTTGGGTTGGGTTTGTGTTCTTCTTGGGGAAGTTGAGGATGTTGTTGTTTAGGCATGGATTAAAAAGAAACAAAAGTGGAAGAGATCACGAGGGCGATGGCAGAGTGTGGGGATTAGACCAGGAGATGCAGAGAACTGTAAGAATCAGACAGTACGAGAGGGAACGGTCCCATTGTCCATTGAAGCTTTCGTTACTTGAAAGTCCTAAAGGAGTTTGCTTGGGATTTATAGTCTTGTTTTTGAAATTTGACTTCTTTCTGTTCTTTTCAAGTCACGATTTATCCTTCCTATCCTTCTTATTTTCTTTTTCGTTTGTTAGCTCAACTATTCTTTTAACTATTTCCATACTTCAAATATCATTTCCGCTAGTGCTCATATGATCAAGAAAAATCCAAAACAATCCGAATGGAAGTTAAAAAATTGTGATTATTTGAATTTTATTTATAATTAATTTTAATTTTTATGATATAAAAAAGATAATATTTAAAAGTTATAAATAAAATTCATTTTGTTAAAACAAGTTTAAAACATTAAAAATAAAAATCGAAAATTGAATCGAGTCGAATCGAATCATGATAGATAATAAAAAGAAATCCAAAAAAATTAATCAAATTCAACCATTATCGCCCCTAATTCTCGCTATAGTTTTTAATCCAAATTATTTTGAATTTAGAAATAACAAAAGAATCCTAATTGGGATTTGTTTGATAACTTGAATCATGGGGGAATTTAGAAGAGAGTTTCATAGCAGTATCCCTCTGGTCATTGTCAAATGAACATCATGATTCGAAGGAGGGGAGAGGATACCTGAAAACTAGGGAGAGATGGGATTCATTTATATTTATCCACCCAAATAGAGATTAGGTTTCCATTTCTAGCATTCCGTCGAGAACCCATTTTAATAAGCCGAATCCCCTCTTTGATGCTATCCCAAGCCCTTAAAAGAGATTCCTTTCATAAGACTTGCCCATTTAAAAGTCTTTAAATCCTATGCCTTCTAATTTGAGTCAACTCAACCAATGAGTTTTACTGTGGCGGTTGTCCGTATCATCTACACCTGTTCATGGTCCGAGCTATCCGTCTAGATCAAAATTGGAGAGAGTTTGGACAAAAATATTAGGCTTGAAGAATGGGTTTAGACAAAAAATTAGATCCGTTTAAAATATGGATTGAACTCGAGCTTGAATGTTCAAGAAATACTCTGATAAAAACACTAGTAACTAAAAACAATACACGAAAAAAATCGAGATAGATAAAATAACTACTCTAATAAAAATCCCTCCTCCCGCTTATCAGAAAAAATTCATTTTTTCTTTTCCCTTTCTAAACTTTAAAACGAACTCGATAAAATATAAAATTGAAAGATTCCAATTTACTCAAACCACTAATAGTAGAAAGACCAAAATAATTTATGAGGGTTTATGAATACCGTCTCTAACCATTGTTGAAAGTAGCGTTTTAAACTCATGTTCCTATATCGTGTTAAAAAGAGAAAAAAAGAAAATCGAAATTTTGTGTATAACAGACTTTTTGACCTTGTAGCTTCTTGATGCTCAAACGATTACTTTTTTACGTCATTTATAGATACCGCCTCTAATCATTGTTGAAAGTAGCGTTTAAAACTCATGTCCCTATATCGTGTTAAAAAAAAAAAAAATTGAAACTTGATGTATAAACTTTTTGATGCTCAAACAATTACTTTTTTACGTCATTTTCATCCAAATTTATACTCTCAACACTTTAAATCGTTTAGCAAATAAATATATTCAACCCCCCAAAAAAAAAAAAAAGAGTTGCGCGTAGATTAACATGTAAAGTTTGGATTAAATTATGTAGCTTTTATTTTCAGAGGTATGAAGATAAAACAAATTATGCATCCATTAATAAATTGGGCAAGTTATTGTTTCGCTTTTTAATTTATTAGTAAAAAAATTATACACGAAATCATGTCTAGAAATTCATTCATAAATTGAATGAATATGACTAAACATATTGAAGTAATTTATTTAATATTTGTAAAAGAAAGAGTCAAAACCCCGAACATAGCTAATGTGCGAACATGGTTTTATTTTGTCCTCTCCTTGAACAAAATACATGTGTTTCAGCCTGATTGGGTTGCTCTAAGTAAATGTCTATGACTATTTTGGCAATTGCATTCGCTGCCCTATTTTGAATTCTATGGTTTTTAATTATCACAAGCAGACAGATTTTATTTCATGCGCGCGCACACATATATATATTTCCCAACTTCTTTCGAGAGGTATTAAGAGTATCACTAATCTGTTTATCTGTAATTAATGTAAAAATAATAGTGGTGATCAGATTAAATATTATAATAGTATCGTAAAAAAAAAAAAAAAAAAAAAAATTAAATGCACTGCACTAAAAGTAAACACTCATTCAAGAATAGATTGAGACTGTGATATGATAGTAAAGTATGTTTCAATGCAATTTAATAGATTCATACACAAATAAAAACCTTAATCGGGTGCTATATAGTTAATATTATACAATTATTAAGGGTTCACATTTATAAAGAGGTGTTCCTAGATTGGATCGAGTATTAATACATTTTATATTTATTTAAATGCAATTTAAAATTTTGCTCAAGCCCGTTAATATTTGTAAATGACTAAGCAAAACTTATTTTAAGTCTTCTCGTATTATTTTTTAAAAATTAAAAAAAATATATTATTTTTAATTTAATATTTATTTAAATTTTATATATAGTCACCTTTAATAATTTTCAATGTTTACATCATAATACTAGTATTATATGCTACTATAGATTTAAGTTTCATGTGTTATAAATTGTATAATATATAAAAATAACCTAACATAAAACATTATTAACTTAAAAATAAATCGGAGCTTGGATCTTAAATGTTTAAATCCGATCTTGATTCATATTTTAAATGGATCTAATCTTTTTGGTCAAGCTCATTTTTAGACTTAGTGTTTTTGTCTTAACCCCCTAAAATTTCGAATAAACTTTCAAACTTAAACAGATAATTAAACTCATGAATAGTTCAAATCATCTATAGAATAATATTGGACAGTAAACTATACGGTGCTATCTCATTAGAACTTCTTAACCTTAAAATATTTAAAATTTAGAAATTAAATCATTTGACATGTGATATCATATCATATCATTCATTCATAATTAGTGTATAAAATCATATAATAGCAGTATACTACATATAAAACCATAATGACATTTTTAAAATTCATTAATTAACTAAACTTGTGTTTTTGGAATTAAAAATTAGGACAGCATAAACTGCACCGCCAATTTACTAAACTTAAAATGCCGGTGTTTCTCTGCTATTTTTCTTTTTCTTTTTTATGTATCTATATGTTCAATTGGAATCTTATCTTTTAGACATGTTTTTAACATAAAATTTTGAGAGATGTTTAATCCATTTGAAAGTAAATCTTAAAATCGTTCTATTTTTTAGATTAATTCAAATAAAATCTTTAAATAATTCTGGCTTAACATAATGAAAATGAAATATTTTTTCAGAATGCGTAATTTTTATTTATTGAAAATTTCGACTCAATTTTTAAATGTTTTAATTCTATTTATTGACAGAAAAAATTCCAGTTTTCACCGAAATCTAACATGTTCGACTATTTAAATTTAATAATTAGATTTTATAATCACAACAATGTTTTGTTTTGTAGAAATTCAAAGAGAAATACATACATCACTATTTTAGGAACTAAGTTTGAATTATTATTCTTTTTCAGATAAATTTTTTTTCAGTCGGCAGCTTGCGATTCACATTTGTTGGAACAACATGTCTCAAAATTCATTAAGTAGGACATTTAATTGGAAATGATGGTAATGAAAAACGAATTCCACAAGCAAGAATTATGGGTGTTTTTTTTTTTTCTGTTTAAAGTAGCAAGAATTATGCTTATGTGAGGAAAGATGGGACCACGGTTTAAGCAAGCAATTATTCTTTCTTTTTAGACAAGCAAAGCCCTTTGATTTTAAATCGAGTTTTATTAACTAATATCTTTATATAAGTCTTGTATTTTGAGACATTAATATAACATCGTTTTTTTATAAATAATAATTTACTTATCATTTGGCGGTAAGATTGAGTTAGACATGAATCTTATTAATAATAGTTGTAATAATTCAAGTTCACCTAAAGTGGGAGCTCAATCAATTGTTGGAAACATTTTAATAATCCAGGCCCCTAGTTGGGCTCATAATTTCTTCATTTAGACTTGGTTTATTGGGCCACCTTTTCCATTTGACAGAAATCAGGCCCTGCCTGCTTTATTGTCTTGCCACCATCATATTTCCCGTTGTGTAGCTTGCTTTCTTTTCTGCCACCAAGATCTCCCCTCTGCCCTGCATTATTTGGAGTTGATATGGTAGTTGCATTAACAGAGTCTTCTTCTTCTTTTTTCTTATCATAATAAATACACCGATTATGTTACAATCTGAGGCTGAGACAGGACTGCTTCAGCATGAAAAGTTGATGGGGAATATGTCATTCTTTTGCTCCAAGCTGGCTCTATCATTTTACATTATTTTGATTTTGCCATCTTTCCTACGTAGAATACGAGGGGCAGCCTTGGAGGAAATTAAAGCATCTTAAGATTGATACAAGAGCTAGCATAGGGTTTATTTTCGATCCTCATATTCATCAGTAGTAGTAATTAAGAAAGTGGATCCACTTTTTTATTCACTTCCTATGCCAGGGAGAAACTCACACACAAATCATTGAGCTTGACTTGATGCTAAACAAATGCTGGAGCAAAAGATAGAGAACATAATGAAAGGGTAATTTGAAGCAATTAATGCAGCATATGAAAGGGGATGGGGTGAACGAGGGAGAAGTATAAGGAAGGCAAAATGGATGAAGAATTAAAGGTTGCCCGAATGGTTTTAATCACTTGTAAGTATATGTTATATTCTTCCTTTTCTTAGGATATATTACTATGTTTTTGGTCTTGCCTTGTTCATGTAGCATGCATAAAACATTGGGTCGCTTGTCGTAGTTCATCTTCAAGCTAGAAAGAAATATATCCCATCAGTTACTGAAAGAAAGAACCATGCAGGGCCAAGGGTGCATGCAGTAACACTGATGTACATGTACACACAGAGTACTACTACTTTCATGAATTGCTTAAATAGTTGTGGATAATTGAGTGAGATAGGAGATTTAGAAAATGCATATGTCCGTGAATTTGCAGGACAATTATTTGGCTTAGGGTATCTACTTTTTCCCATTTGTGCTGTAATTTTTCTGAAAATTTTAGCATGTCAGACATTTATGTAGAAGCTAAATTTCTGTTTGAGCAACATTCCCGGATCTCAATCAAATCAAAGAGAGACGGGGCTGTAAGATATTGGACAATTGACTTTTGACAAATAAGGGCTTTCTATCATTGGTTGGGCTCTGGAATTAGCAGGCCAGTGATTCATGGTTCTCCCATTTTTCGTATGAATCCATAGGCCCAATGATTCGAACTTTACATCTTAAAATTGCTAAAAAAAATAATAATTTGGGTATTGTAAACCAATGTGTAAGACGGAAAATGAATTGCAAGGTTTTAATCTTTATTAAACCATGTTACCATCTCCTTATCACAGCACAAATAATTAAAGCTTAAACCAAGATTAAAAAAAAAAAGAAAAAAAGAAAAGAACCCAAAGCCTTTGCATTGTTGATTTTCTCTTCCTTATTTTTAGGTAAGAAAGACAAGAATCCAATGATCTTTTCCTCTCAAAACCAACAAGAAGAAGGGTGTTTTTTGCTATTTGTCTGGTCTTCGTATAAATTGATTTTACCCAACATATTTTGTTAAAGTTTTAAAACATTTCATATTGTGATACTAAAAGGTGCATTTAAGAAAGACAACCAACCCCATTAGGGCATATGTATAATAGGCCCACACCCCATGTACTGGAGCTTTGGTTCTGGCAAATGCATTGGACACTTGATTGATGTGACCTCCAAATATGAATTGTGGAATTATTGGGCAAGGCTCCTTTGCTTGAAAGAAAAAAAATTTAATGTTCCTTGTAACTTTCCTTTATACTTGAAAGAAATAAGGCAATTCAAGTCCAAAAATATATCTTTTCAAAATTTTGGCTTTTATTTAACGGATAGATGTAAATTCCAATCAAATTTTGTATTTTTTAATTATGTGAATCGAAGCCAAATTATTTTTAGTAAATAAATTATAATTTGATCTTCATTTTTTGGATTTTGTACATGAAAGAGGAAGAGAGAAGAGTATTGCAAATTTATAATTTGATTTATGCATTTATTCATTAATTTCCCCTTAATCTAAAAAGAATAAGAGAGTAATATTGTTAAATAATTGAATGACAAAAAGCAAGATGCTGTATTTGCTTTTAGAAACTAATAGGAAATTCCCCCAAGAAAGTGGCAATAATTGGGAATCCATAAATCATATCCATTTAAGTGCTTTATGATTCTATCCAAAACCTGCTCCTTTTTACATAACACCATATTTATTTATTTTATCTATTTAATATTTAAATTTGATGTTTTTTTTTAATTGAATCCCGTATATTAATTTATTGATTAAGATTAAATCTCAATTGTGGCTTAAATATTACACTAATCACATTATTATTATTAAAGTTTTTTCAGATATCAAATATTATATTAAATTTAAATACTTTAATTGAACTTCGTATATTTACTTGATAATTAAAATATTAATTATTTCAAATATGATCTAAAAATTACACTAATCACATTATTATTAAATTTTTTTTGACTTGTGTAAATACATTTAAAAAAATCCTACTTCGCAACATATTAAAATAATATAATAAGCATAGGAAACAAACCAAACATTTATATATATTTCAACTCAACTATATAAAGTTACTACAATATACCAAGGCAAATACTATATAATATTATATAGCCTAGTTAAACTAACTAGTAACGTTTAGGCTGTGGCCTACAGTCTTGTGCAGCGGCATCAGTCTTTTTCCCTTACATATTTGCCCTTCGTCTCTTTACCACTAAAAAGGGTCAATACTGGTTAAAAAGTCGAAACCCAAAAGAAAAGAAGAGTAGAAATGGAAATGGATCATGGCGGGGAACTTTTATTTTTTTTCCTTTTTACTGCTAAAGTTTTTTTCACTCCTGGGGTTAATAAGCTTCTCTCTTGCAAATTGGTCCTTCCTTTCTCCAAATCGTCAAAAAAAACACGCATCTATTTATCAAACTCTAAAATTCTTGCCGGTAAATGTTTGACCAAACTGCCAATGGGCCGGAACGATGTTCCAAGAGGTGGAAGTGCGCCTGTCACTTCCTGTGACCCTGAAAGAGAGTGACTGATCAACCAGGACGGCATTTGATTGCCAGTTCTGACCCCAGTTTCGGCTCATGCTCATCCAACCTGTCCTTGATCCTTTCACGCTAACCTTGACGATATCCCCTGCACCCGCCACGTTCGAGATCAAAACCAAGTTGAAGTAACGGAAACCGTTGATGGTGAACCTGATCCCTCCCCTCTTCCGGCATGGCACCCTAAGTAATTTATTAAAATATAAAAAAAGAGAGTAATGTTGGCATCAAAAGCGGAGCAGATTGTTAGTGTGAAACACACATTTTTAGTCAACAAGACAAGACCACATTTGTTTATTTATTTCAATGTTGGGAAAAAGAGCCTTAGACTCTTAGGACTTTGTGAACATTGCTGTCTTTTGTGATTTCATGGTCAAAACATATATTTGGTCTTGTTTGGAATTAATTAATTGCATTGCATTAGGCATGGTGTTGTTTAATGAAATTAGTTAACTTTGACAAATAAAACAAATGTAGTGAGGTCCAAGAGAAAAAGGAACAGAGCACATACCGGCGGTAAGAAACGGGGACGATTCCTGCGCGGTACTCAGCAATCTTAAGGAACATGGGCATGGCGAGGTCAAAGTGAGGGCGAGGAGGGTTGCACCAGCCGCCATTGTCGTTTGGGAGAGCGTAGTTTGGGGGGCAAAAGTTGGTTGCCGTGATGAAGATGGAAGGGCTTCCTGAATGGCACCAGTTTGGATCACTTGCGCACTTTATCTCAAAGCAAGCACCGCAGCTTAACCCGTTGCTGAACAATGCTGTGCTCAAGGCTGCCGTGTTAACTCCGTAACCTTGGCTGTACAAGTTTCCATATCCACAAGCTCCTCCTGCAAATCATTTATGAAAAAAATAATTAGTGGATAAATTAAGGTCATAATGTAGCTCAGTTGCTGCTTTTAAGTCTTTTTCAAGTAGGAAATGTAAATGAGGATTTGGGTTTTTCATTATAGCCATAAATGTAGGTTCGCTTTTTGAAAGCCAAAATGAACACAGAAACTTTTAAAGCATAATCTAAAAATGGGGAAGAAATGAGGCAAACACGGGGGCTGAAAAAGGAAGATACCCATGGTGCCAGAGGCATCAGAGCCGCCGTAGAAGGTAGCATGTGCATTTTGCCATGCCCCACCGGAGTAAACTCCTGGAATTCTTGCCTCAACCATCCACATTGATGAGATAAAACCCACAATAATGCAAACTGCACCCGCAATACCCATTTTTTTTCCTTCTCCTGTTACTCGAACTCTACTCTTTTTTCCTAATAAACAAAATGGAAGGTAGGGCTGAGACTTGAGAGAGTTAAGGCAGATGGAGGGAGGGGGCTCTACTTAAAGAGAGGGTCTAAGCCTCGAAGGAGGGTAAGATAGAGAGGCCCATTATTTGGAAATTTCAAACAAATCATTAATGTTGCTTTTTTTAAAAAGCTCAACTATCAAATTATTATTTTTTAAATATATTAAAATCAAGCTTGAATACTAAAATTGAAAAAAAAAAATACCAAATAAAATAATAACCCTATCTAAAATACGAAAAGGAAGTAGCGTGATCAACGGCTGTGATTCGAGAACCCGACAAAAAGATTTGGAGGGTATGAGATGGACCCATTCAGATTACAAAAAGAAAAGGAATATTTAATGTAACCCAACCAGAAAACACATTGCAAAGCAAAGCATCCAACGTGTGGAGTGGGACCCACTTAATTCCGCTATCATCGGCCCATATTAGACGTAATCTCGAGCCACTCCCGCCCACACTTGATTCCTAATCTCAATGCCGTGCTATCGGTTTTTTCCAATAAATTCCTTTTTCCTTTAATTAATTTGTTCCTATTATTTTCTTCTAATCAACGTGCACGTTAGCTACGAGATAATGTCAATCTCATGCAATATATTACGTTTCTAACAAATCAAAATGCCATTTTTTTTATTTCAAAAAAATGTTTTGAAGTTAGGTTTGGACGGAAAACAAAAAGGTTAGGCTTAATTTCAATTGATCCAAATGGTTGAATGCAGCGTCGATTTGATCATTTGTCGGTTTATGTTCGTTTAGATTAAAATTGTTTTTAAATAATTATTTAAAATAATTAAAATAATAAATATTATCTTGAAATTAGTATTATTAATATACGATTATACTTTTTGAACATTCAAATTTAAATAAATTGTATATAAAAAATTTGGAAATCTTTTAGATATAACGTTGCTCTAAAAATTTTCAAAGATGGAATGCTTATTGAACCAATTAGCTAGAGTGAAGTATGACCAAATTTCAACTGTATTTTGTTAATATTCCATGTTTAATAATAATCCTTCTTTTAACAAATTAACAATAATCTTGAACACGAAAGAGTAGTATAAATAAAAATCTCTAAAATTCAAATAATAGCAATAACCATTTAAAAAAAAAAAAAAAGAACGTGTGAATTCAACATTCTAAAATAAATAAAAAAAGCCCAAACATAGTGTTTTTGACTAAAAATTAAGTTGTTTTCTTTTGACAAATAGAAAAGAAAATAAAAAGTAAAAATAGACTTTTATTTCAAGTCCTTTAAATATTATATATTCGTAAAAAATTGAAATATTAATTACTTTTAGCATGTAAAATTTCGTTTGTTGTGTTCATACATATATATATATATATATATTTGTGTTTTTAAATTATTTTAATATATTATAATACTAATCGAATCGTGAGATTGTCACGTTTCAAGTACACGAATTACAGTCAGTAAGGCCAAATGAAGTTGGGTGAAAAGTAAGGGATGCGTGAAGTGCAGCTTTTGGGAGGTCAGGTGAGTCAGTTCTCAAACATGACAACATCCCATCCCATGACTCTTGCAGTCGGCTTGCGCTTTTTTTTTTTTTTCCAACCATGTGCGCGCCACAAAAAATCCAATTTTTTCAAAAATTATGCCGTTGACGTGGATCAATTATTCTTTTCCACGTAATCTGGGGTAAATATGGTAGGGATTCGACAGTGAACGGTAGCAAGACCCGGCCTGATGTTAGGGTTCATCATTGCTTCTGATTAGAGCGTGCTTCTCAGTCACTAATCCCCACCATGGGATTTGCTAATTCTTCTTTTCTTGATTCATTCGCTTCCCCAAAGTCAAAATTTACAGAGAAAGTTACCAAAATTTGGAATTGATTTTGTGTGTGTACATACGTTTTAAAACATCGAAGGTATCCTACCTAATGTTTGGAAATTTACGTCTCAACCGTATAAATTAATATTAAGTAACTAAATAATTAAGGTAAGAAGAAGAAGGATACGATTGAGGAAAGGGTCAGAGGTTGCTACTATATGTTGAGTGGGAAATGAACAAATTAATTTTGGCATTACCACATATAAATTGACCTTTAAAATTATAAAATGACTTAGTTTACATAAAAATTTACTTTCATGTCTTCGAGTCATATGGGAGACAGTTATAACTAACACGATGGATTAGGTGGGAGTATTGGATGTATAGTATTGGGAACATGCCACTTTAGCTGACTTTGATTTCCAATTTCCAGGCTCGTAACTTTGAATTCTTCTTATTTAATATTGCTTTGGCTGCTGGAAATTGGGATATGCCCTTGGTCTTGGGTTAATTAGTGGCATTGCCATTTGACCAATTGGAATTCATTTGCATTAGTTGCGGGGCATGTATTCAAATTAAACACCCTAGCTCTTCATCCATCCCCTTTCATTTGTGTTGGTGAATTGTTCCTTACTCATGTTCCTGTATTTAATATACATACAGAGAGAGAGAGAGAGAGATGTGTTGACATTTCAAATTCCCTTTGGAAAAAACTATATATTTTCAACATTTAACAACACTTTGAAATCGTTTACTATATATATTACATTAAAGAAATTTTGAAGAATTGTGATTGCTTTACTTTTTTCGATTTTACGAGTACATACGTAGATGCATGTATGTGTCCTACACTCTTTTCTAATTTAAATACCATTATTAACATCACCAAAGAGGCATGGTATTGTTGGTTAAAGTAGAAGCTTTGCTAATATATTAAAAACAAAAGCTTATGATCACCTATTATTCGTAGGATTCGTACTTGAGAAGTACGGGCATATAAGGTGATACGGATGCATATTCTCCTCCATTTGTGTGGGATTAGAATTAGGAAGGTTCATGTTTATGTTAGCCAATATATTATTACTATAATGCTTTAGAAGATAGCTTGAAAAGGGCATTGGAAGAAGGGGATAATTTAAAGAAATCACATGCATTTTGTCACGTATATATGAGAAAGCTGAGCTGAAGGAACAAGGAAAGGCCATGAAGCTGTTTTGGGATTGTAGCCAAGCGGTGGTGAGATACTGGAGAATGCATGTCGACGAAAAGATGGATAACAAAGGCGTTAACATGTGTGGGCTGTAGGAGACTTGGCAAGGGGACAAATTAATGTTTTGCCCCCACAGTAGCTATCCTTGTCTATGGTCCTTTCACTACATGTCATCTTTCCACATAGCAATAAACCTTTCGATGCTTCGTCCCTTTTGTCTAATTTCACAACCATCGACCACCTTTAATTTCCAACATATTGGGTGTCCAAAAGTTACTGTACAAATCATTCTTTGACGGATTAACAAACATATCTTCCATAATCGCGAATACATAAATGAAAAAACACTATTATATGTCTTCTAATTTGGCTAAATGTGTGGATTTGTCACGGATTATAGCGGCAGCCGAGCTAATGTTGCATGGCTGCTCAATTAGATTATTATCGTGCAGGTAGGGAGATATTGGTAGGTAAAAGATTTCATACGAAAAAATGTTGAGGAATTGATAAATGTACGTTAGAGGTCCCTCTAATAATATTTTTATAGTTTTGTTTAGAATTGAATCGCAATTGAAAAAATATTTTTTTAAATATTTTTTATACAGTAAATATTAATCATGTTTAAAATTGGATTTATTTGATTCATTTTAATACCATAAAGATTAAATTGATTCATTTAATAATAGAGCGACTAATTTGATCCGATCTCTGTAATACAAGAACCTCCTAAATACATCTATCTTGAGGAATTAATTTGTCAGCTTGGTAAATATCTGATATAATATATAGCTTGGATTGTGTAGTCTATCATGGAGAACATAATTTGCCACACTCCACATCATGATCATATATTCATTTGCATGTGTCTTAGACATTAAGCAAACATGTTCAATTAGGAAATTCATTCCTTTTTATATAAATCTTTTTTCATGTTCATATATGTTCACAAGGAATATACGTAGTTCACTAATTGAGATTAAGCATAGATTTGGGTTTTGATCTTTGAATACCCAATGAATCAAAGATAAATCTTAAAAGAGTAGATCATATCATTACATGGTTATGTTTGTTGTATTTCTAATTTTATTTTAAAAATTTAAACCCATTGATTATGTTTGGGATAACTTAAGTATCTCACTGTTACTCTGGTTTTATGTCCCAAAACAACTAATTATGTCATAAAATGAAGTTATAATTAGTGTTTTCCAAAGCTGGCATGCATGGGATGTCCATCAAAGCACATGCTTGGTCTTTGTCAAACCTTTGGTTGGGTGTAGGGGCCATAAATTTTTTTTTTCCTCCCAAAATCATGCAATCTATTTGGATGAAACATTGCATGCTTTGAGGGGGATAGTTTTCAGCTTTACGCAATCTCTCTCCCACGGGAATATGTAATAAAGCCTTCTAAATGTTTCAGAAGCAAGCAAAAAATGGCATCATATCTTTTCTTTCTTCCCATATATACCTTCACCATGCATATGTATGCACTTAATCATTGACCACTTGGACCCTTCCTCTCCTTGTTTCTTTTTTTCTGTACAAGGCAATGTTGTCCTAGATTTTTCTATCGATTAGTAAAGAGCAACTACCCTAACTAACTTAACCTACCTCTCCTGAATTATATAAGGAAAAGGTATGGAGAGTCAAACTTTTAAATTTAATTTAATTGATTTATGTAATTATTTTTAGAGTAAATTATTAGACTAGTCACTTTTGTTTGTCTCAGATCACATTTTAGTCATTTATGTTTGAAATGTTCGTATTTGTCACTTACGTTATTGTTTTGTTACGAAATGATCACTCTACCGTTAAGATCTGTTATCCCAAATGATAGACCGATGGCAATGAAAATGGGTTTTAAATGCTACCGTGGATGTCCAATTGGGATGAAAAAGGTTAAATTTTTTTTATGAAAATAGAATAAAATATTTTGGGATGTCCCATGTGAATTATTCGGGTTTTAGAGCAAATTTTATATTCTATTTTCATAAAACTCATTTTCTCATCTCATCCATCTCAACTGGACATTCACGTTGGCATTTAAAACTCATTTTTACTCCCACTTCAAATTATTGCTTGAGAGGTAACAAATCTTAACTGCAGAGTGACCATTTTGTAATAAAATAATAACATAAGTGATTAAAATGTAACCTGAAACAAATAGGAGTGACTATTTTAGTAGTTTACTCTTATTTTTATAAAACAAAATTAAAAGGTTTTGGAGTTCAGATCGTAACAAACACCCATAATCATTTTTTTAGAATTATAAGAGGAAGGCAAAATCTTAACAATAACACAACTAACATGACTCGAATCCAGACCACATTTGAAAAATTGATCATCCTTATCAATATACAGGATTCTACAATCATTTTATTTTAACTATAATTTCTGAGATAATAATAATGGGTGGGATAAAACAATAATGACCAAAACCACCAAAATCGTGCAGTTGCTGTTGAGTTAGAGAAGTGTGGAGTAAATCACGGCCACCAATACCTATTCTTTGCCAAGTGCTAACCCAGCTTTATCAAGTGGAAACAAAAAACTGTGCTTATTTTTTTAAAATTGGAGAAACATAATAATATAATATTATCGGAACAGCTTGAATTGTGTTGAGCTGTTCATATGCAAATTTTAAAGTGAGTTTGGAGCAATGGTCGGTGGTTGTAAATAGTTTTGAATTAGAAAATATAATCGCATAAACAGAGCGATTTATTATGCTCAACTGCTATTGAATGCCCTCTTCTTATCTATTTTCTTGTAATGGAATCCTTTCATTAAAAGCTTCACCATCAATTTTGATGGGTATAACCTCTCTATTTAATAACCCATTAAACTAGCATTTTTATAAAACGGGAATAAGAGTACATGGAGAGGAGGATCTCAAGATTATTGGGTTTGGATCTTGAGACTTGAAACCATCCAAATTGAACATCGTGTGTTGACCAAGTGTTTACTGCCTCCAAATATGATTTGAATTCGAATCTCATTGATCGCATTGCAATTAAAGTTTTTACTCTCTTATTGTAATTCAGAAAAAAAAAAAAAAAAAAGGAAAAAGTCTGACCTTATTGATAAATAGCCCGAAAACAGCTCAAAACTTGTTAGAATTGCATGTGAGACCCCAACTTGCGAATACCGAGATTCAAACTCTAAAGGGTCGAACTCAGCGAAGGTTTGAGTGTGTGTACTTGTCAAGCTGAACTGTATAATTCTTTTCCATTCTTAATACAAAAGAGACAATATCGATTCTCAAATTTGGATGAGCGCTGGATATACATATCCCGGAACAATGTTTAACTTTTCTTTACATCAAAGCTACATTGCCTACTATTTCATCATCATAAACAAATCCAGGGTTCCCCAAAGGTTATGAAACCTAAGGTATGGATAAATGATGAGATTAAAGAGTACTCCAAGAAAATATATAACACTTGGTCATTGGAGGAATATTTCTTCTAAAATGGAGTATTAAAAATGAGACTGCAATGTATTCAACATAAACTATCGAAATTTTAAATATTTTTCTACAAAGAAATCTTATCCTGTACATGATTGTGCATCCATCATCTACTACAGAGTTTAGTACATAGCTGTTGAACCTGCGAAGTGCTTTCGCCTGATAGATTGTAGATGCTGCTTTTACCATTGCTTATGCATGTTAAGTTCAGTTGATTCGGGTATTCAATTGACTGCAATAAAATTAGCAAATATATCAACAAACCGTGCATTTCAACTAGCGAAAACGGTATAGAAACAATGAACACTGAACCGTGGCCATATGCAAAATTTAACATGACCAAGAAAATATTAGTTAAACTTAGTACTGGATGGCGAGTGCCTTAATGAAAAGAAAAAGGTCAAAGGGCAGAATCAAGTGATATTTCACATTCAGTATGGAAGGTGGTTGTGTATGTGATGATTCCCCATGCATTAGATCAAAATGTGTTTTCTCATAAAGAATCTCAACAAATCACTTGTTTAACATTTTAGTAAGACCCTTTGCTTTAATCCGGTCGAGAAGGAATAATAAGTAAGAAACTAAACTGATAAGACATAAGTAAACAAAGAGAGCAGCACAACTCACCTCACAATACGCTTGCTGTGATTTGCAGCTCCATAACTTGGTCGGGACACAACTCATATATTGACACCAAGAACATAGATCATTCAAATTAACCCCTCGAAAGAGAAGGATAAGGCCGAAAGTGAATCTAGAAAGAAAAGAAAAATAAATCACGAAACTGGTGTTTAAGGTATATGCCTAGCAATACCGAATTCACATTAACTCGTCAGTCGCAACAATTAATAATGTCTTCCCTAGGTGATTGTTCGTAATATAGTTTTGGAGAAGAATCGATTTAAAAATCAATCATGTACATTTACAATTAATAAAAAAGGCTTTCTTGAATTCAAAACAAAGGTTTCCAGGTACTTACCCGAGAACCAATAGTATCATAGAGACAAGCCAGAGGATGTACTGGTATGGCTTGTATTTAGGTTTATTAGAAGTTACAATGTATCCCATAGGAATATGTTTCTTGCTAACGTATCCAAACTGGGGACGGATTAGAAACACAAATCCGAGGAGAAACCCAGAAATAAATCCCCCGATATGAGCAAAGTTATCCACGTGTGGGAGGAGTCCCACAGCTAGATTTATTACAACAATAAAAATGAGAGTCAAAAACGCTGCAAGCTGCAGAAAGACAAAACCAAAAGTGTAAGATAATTTGCTCTGGGACGTACCAGATTCTGAAGAATGAAATAATAGCAGGAATCTTACGCGCCTTATTTGCATAGATTGTCCAGTTTGTGATGAGTTCTGAAAGCATGCTACCTAGTAAACCAAAAAGTGCACCAGAGGCACCAACAGATATGCCGGATTGGATAAAAAGAGCTGACATCAGACTCCCACCAAAACCAGCAATCAGATAAAGTAACCCGATTCTCACTGCAGAAAGATGTTAAAGAGGAATTAGGATCGAATGCCTTTAAACTAGTGAAACAACTTTTCGGCAGGTAAATTGCAAGCATTTCCCAAAGCAAGTTCAGAGCTTTTTACATCCTTATCTAACCATTATCCTACAACAATGCTGATTTCCGAAGAAGGAAAGGGCATTTAGAAAGTATAACACATTGCAAAATAATGTGACCTTTATCAACCAAGTGCAGAAAGTTCCTTCAACCACTTAGCAGCAGAGTAGAATGCATTGTGTTTGTAATCTAAGTTTCTTCATTCACATCCCTCATTTCTAAAACTTTGCATTGTGATCTCACAGAAATTAACAACAATAACGAGCAAACACGGGTATGTAATTGTCATCACTATGTCGAATTAGATTTTAAGGATTAGCCATGTTCTATTTTACTGCAAAGCTAATTAACTCAATGCAGAAGATTGGCAAAAATTAAGATAATAAAGCTATGTACTGATATTTTCTAAGGCCTAATATGACCACTCAACAGTTCTACACAAATACTACACTAGAAAAAAGAAAATTGTTCTGACATATGTGATACAAGGAAAACGAGTTAAAATTATGTCCGGTCTAGTGCGTGATCTAGGAAAGTTAGTCATAGAAATCTACCAGAGTCTCGATTTTGTAAAGAAAGGTTACATGATATGAGGGTGTATTTAGTGAAAATGTCATAAAAGTCGATGTTATCAACGGGACAAAGTTTAAGCTGGAATAATATGCATACCGAATCCAAATTCTTGCTCGAGCCGAATTCCAATGAATACAAGACACAACATATTGGCAAGTATGTGGAAAACCCCGGCATGCAACCATATACAAGAAATCAAACGCCATGCCTGATGTTTATGGACAACTTTGGTTACATCCAGGGCACCCATTTTCTCTAATCTGAAGAAGGAAAAAAAGAAAGAAAAAGCATATTAGGACAAGTGAACATTGAACTTATAATAATCATAGAGATGTATTTTCCTAGCTAAAGTAGACTACATATATATAGTCAAACAGCTTCAAAGAGATCATCCTGTAAAATAATTTGTTCAGTATATGACCTTTCAAGATGATAGTTAAAGCAGAAAATTGTAAAAAACTGATCAGAAATTTCATTCTAAAAGTAGATTGTAATTTATCATGACTGACCATAGATTTCATATATTAATCAGTATAAATCCAGCTCTACCTATTTTAGAATTGACTGACCGATTAAGGCAGTCCGAAAAATCCAAACTGTTCTGTTTATTACTTCAAATTCCCCCCAAAATCATTCTCTAGGAGCTAAATTAATGTTCATTTCCAGAAAAAGGCTTTTCCATTAGTTATCTTTACGTATTCTCACCATATGATCATGATTTTCATCTGCTACGTATCAACCTTTAAACCATCAAAGATTGAATTTTTTGCACAATCCCCCCCCCCAAAAAAAAACACCAGAGATTCCCTAAAACGCTTATAATTTGACTTACGTATCAGCTGAAGGGCCAAGGAGAGGGTTCTCTTTCATTGGCTGAAAAGAGAACCTTCCCAAGAACCGACCCACACAAGAAGACGAGTTCTTGGGGCAGTTGTTAATAAACATGGAGATTAAGAAAACGACTACGTTAGCTATTACAAAGCCTGGGATTAGCCAAGGCACCCAATTTTTGAACGGCATATAATCAATCAACCCTCGACCTTGCCGTCCTCGCCCGCGGCTGTGCCTCAGACCCTCCTCCAGCGGCTGCTGCTGCAGCCTCCCCCGCCCATCAATCGGCGGAGACGATGCGGATGGCTGTGGTGGTGATGGTGCTGACGTGGCATGCCCTTGTCCCACCGGATGCACTACATTGTCAACTTTCTTTGGATTCGTCACCTTGATTTGGATCCTAGAATCCATTCCCATCCAAAAACACCTCCAAGAAGGAAACGAAGAACCTATTGTTTTTATTTCACTACAAAGAAACAAACAAAAAACATATGGGTATTTTCTTTTTCACTATTTTGGGATACTTGTATTTGGTTTTTAGTTAACGGATGAACCAAAGAGAAAGCAAAAGCAAACAAACATAATGCGACTTCCCAATGTTTAAATGTTGTTTTAGTATTGTTGGAATTTGAATGATTCTGCTTTTTTTTCTTTCCCCAAAGGGTTCCTTGGTTTTCTGACATGACACGGATTCTTTCTACCTCTTCATTCTCAGTTTCTGGTTTTTATTGTTTTTTTCCTTTATTTTATGTTTTCTCATTTTTAATGCCTTTGGAGCTATACAGTTGGTTTGATTTCAGCATAAGTTTTCATGGCCTCGCTTTCGCTGGGTAATTTTTCTTATAAATTTGGGTAATTTATAAAGTAATCACTCAATTATTTCTTTTTCGATTTAATCACTCAATTTTTCGAAATTAAATATTTTAGTCATCCTCCCATTATTGGTTGCCGGGGACAGCAAGCTGAACTGGACTTTTTCATTGACTTAATAATAAATTTAGTCCTCTAATGTTTATATATTTTATAAATTTAATCGTGAATATAAAAAATTCAACAAAATTAGTTCTAAATGTTTACAAAATTTGTTATTTTAGTTCTAACTCCGTAAATATTGATGGTCAAATTTATTAATTTTTTTAAAACTCAAACTAAAATGATCAATTTTTAAAATATTAAGTACTAAATTTATTATCATATCAACAAAATACCCACACCAACTTTTCGTCACTCATCTAACGACAAGAATAATATTTAATTTGAAAATTTGAATCACTAAATAAATAATAATTGAGTTATGGAAATAAAACCAAAAGTATAATTTACTTTAAAAAATTAGTTAAACAATATCTATCTATAACTATATTGTTAATTGAGTATTTTATTAATTAACCTTGTCAATCAAACATAAATAAAATTGTGAAATTATCAAAAATAAAACTTCCAAAAAGAAAAAAAAAAGTCATACATTAAAAAATTATATAATTTATTAATTTTTAAAATAAAAATAATCAGTTACCTAAAGATCTAAAATTGGTTAAATTCAACACAAGCAAAATCTAGTTAATTGTTATAAAATAATAATAATGATGTAAAGAACACGAGAATAATATATGAGAATAAAAAGAGAATATATATTGTATTCTATATATTTCATCTCATTTACAAGTAGCATATTTCTCTATATATATAGGGAGATTCAATTTTTCATTTTCTAATACATAAATAAGAAAAAGTAGTTACGATAAAAGTTAAAAGAATATGTAAGATTAAAGGTCAAAAGAGATAAAAGATTGAACATTCATTTAATAATATTAATAATATTAATAATATTAATAAATTTATTTACATTTTTATTACTTTTATCAATATTTTTTTAAAATCATTGCTTGCTTTTTTTTATTTCGTTTGCCCGCATAATAAATGTACCCAAATTTAATTAATAAATTTTTTTACATAGTTATTCAAAAAAAAAAAATTCTTTACATAGTTTTGATTGATATACTAATAAATTTAGTTGTCAAAGTCTCTATATATATTATTTTTAAGTTAATTTTTTTATATATTTATTTTGAAATAGTTGTACAATTTTTTAAATTAATGTCAAATTGATAGAATATATAAATAATGAAATTTTATTTAGCTATTATATCAATCAAAATTATGTATAACTGATAAAAAATAATATTATTAAAAAAGTATACATATATGTTCGACTCATATTTTATTTAATAACTAAAATCTAATGAACTTTAACCAAATTAAATATTTTTAATTTGCACTAACCTTTTATGATAATAAATAATAATATATAATAAGAGATATTTTCTATCCAGAAAAATTAAAAAAATAGATAAATGTTGATTTACTTTCAATCTGTTTAAAGAAATTGAAAGGCTGCTTTGACATCATCGATTTAGTAAAGAATATAATATGTGTATATGGACACATGATTAACCTCTTTTTACGAGAGAGTTGGATTGGGAGTTATGGTAAAAAAAAAAATCCAAGAATTACTTATAAGGCTCTAAAGTTTATAATTTTCGAGGTTTAAATTTTTATATATAAATATTTATTTATATTAAAGAGAGTATATATGATTGAATTGTTTTTTTATTGTGATTGGTTGGAGCGGATTTCGTTAATTTGATAAGATTAAATCTCTATTTTCTTTTTATTGATTCTACTATCTCATTAGCGTCCGGTGATGTTATTGTGATAGTGATTTATTGTCGGTTTAGATTTTTAAGCGTTGGTTTAACATAAACTAAATATTATGGAATATTTTAGAAATTAAGTATTTGTTTGCCATTGTAAAATACTCTTTAAAATCATCTCAGGTTGACACGTGTCGGGACAATGATTTTGGAAGATTTAATTTGGGAAAGTTGACAACATATTGAAGACAAAAGGATTGGTAATAAACAAGTAGATAGTGTTTGACTTGTCGACCCCTCAAATCTTGGTTGGTTTTTGTAATTGTGAGTCTTTGTTGACAGTGATTGAGACATTTTGCTAATAGTTTGATTTCTTTCCCACACTCGACAAGTATTCCTTAAAAAACCATAGAAATTTTTCTGCAACTAGGATGGAGTCTAAAGCAATTGGCCCAATCAAATCCAAGGTCTCATTGTGAGGCTTAGTTGGATGGAGTCTAAGGCAAATTGGCCCAAATTTGGATGGAGTCTAAAGCAAATTGGCCCAATCAAATCCAAGGACCTTAAATTGTCTGCTAGTAGCAAGTGTCATCCCTGTGATCATCAAATTTACAAGAGTAATGATCTCAATTGGAAACCATATGTTCCAAATCAATCCTCCATGAAGTCCATATCCTTTCATTCACACTGTCTGAGAATAGAGCTAACTAATTTTCTTTTTTCCCGGCAAAGGCATAATAATATATAGAAAATTTCCCTTAATAACATTTAATTTGATACCAAAAATCTTGAATGGTTAAAAAATCCTTCATTGCTTTTCAAAGCAATTCCATTTCATGACTTTCCAGATTCTGCCTATGAATAAAATCTATTTTGCATTAACCATCATATCGGTATGAGCAGTGAAACGTTAATGGAGAAACCGATGAGTGGAAAATTCCGATGCAGAACCCAGTCCTGGTACATTGTTTTGTTCTCTTTCCTTTTGTGGTTCACACTGTACATGTGTTATTTGTATTCTTCATCTGTAACATTTCGCAAGAGGGGACATAGTTTCGTAGTCTACAACCATACGGGTTTTTTAGATTCATCCCAGTCTTTGCATGCTGTTGTTAGAGATGATGAAACTCAAGATCCTTCTCATGTTGAAGATATTGATATTGTAGATAATGTTGTTGATGACGATGAAACCGAAACTGACGAGGATCAGACTACTGAGTTTTCCGACGTCGAAGAAGTTAATCAGGTCATTGATGCCATGTTGTCTGAAGATCAGAACGACACCGACACAGATTCTGCCAAAGATAACGAAGATGTAACAAGTAAAGAAGGGGTTAAAAATGATGATAAACCTGTTGTTCAATCTTCAGTGAAAGACAAAAGAAAGGAAGGTCGTTCGACCAAACAAAGAAAAGAGACTACTGCAAATGTTTCGGAACGACAAAGGGACAAGAAGTCCGAGGAGGATCAAGAAAGAAGAAAGGAAGATCCTGTGGAAAAACAAAAAGAGACTGCAAATGTTTTAGAACGACAAAGGGGGGAGAACGTTGAAGATCAAGTGGCTAAACGGAAAGGGGCGGCAAATCTTTTGGAACGACAAAGGGGAGAGAATGTTGAAGATCAAACGGCAAAAATACAAGGGAATGATGATGGTTTGGAAGGACAAAGGGAAGAGAATGTTGAAGATCAAAAGGCGAAACGACAAGGGAATGATGATGGTTTGGAACGACAAAGGGGAGAGAATGTTGAAGATCAAACGGCGAAACGACAAGGGAATGCTGATGGTTTGGAACGACAAAGGGTAGAAAATGTTGAAGATCAAACGGCGAAACGACAAGGGAATGATGATGGTTTGGAACGACAAACGGGTGAGAATGTTGAAGATCAAATGGTGAAACGACAAGGGAATGTTGATGGTTTGGAACGACAAAGGGAAGACAATCCTGAGAATCAACCTGTTGAAAAAACATTACCGGCTGTTAAGAGCCGAACCGAAAGGCCTCGACGTCCTGGGAGAAGAGAAAGGAAAAAACCTGCGGATTCATTGGATCCTGTCATGGAGAAATGGATAGAGAAAGTTGTTGTGGAACCAAGAAGACAAAATCCGGTACAAGCTGGATCGGATTCATGTTCAGGGCGGTATATATATATTCATAATCTTCCTAGGAAATTTAACCAAGATTTACTCGAAAACTGCCGGTCGCTTAGTTTCTGGACAGATATGTGTGAATGTGCGTCGAATCTAGGCCTAGGTGCCCATCTTTCTAATGATGAAAAGCTTTATTCAAACTCAGGTTGGTTTGCTACAAACCAGTTCTTACTAGAAGTCATTTTCCACAACAGGATGAAGCAGTACAAGTGCTTGACTAAAGATCCATTGGTTGCTTCAGCAATCTATGTTCCGTATTATGCTGGCCTCGATGTCGGTCGTTACCTTTGGGATCCTGATGGGTTCATGAGAGACTATGATGCACTTAATCTTGTCAAGTGGCTTGCATCTAGACCTGAATGGAAAAGAATGTGGGGGAGAGACCATTTCTTGGTTGCAGGAAGGATTAATTGGGATTTCAGGAGAGACCCAAAAAACGAGTCTGATTGGGGCAATGAGCTTCTGAATTTTGATGAATCAAGGAACATGACGATGTTGGTACTCGAGTCGAGTCCATGGAACTACAACGACTTTGCGATACCGTATCCAACATATTTCCATCCTTCAAGAGATGATGCTGTGTTTCAATGGCAGAACAAGATGAGAAGACTGAAACGACGATTCTTGTTCTCTTTCGCAGGTGCACGTCGGCCTGGTCGCCACGAATCTATCCGCAACGAGCTCATCGAACAGTGTCTTGCTTCAAGAAGGAGATGCAGGTTCCTTGAATGTGATAAAACGCAGAAGTGCCACAAGCCAGCTTATGTGATGAAATTGTTTGAAAATTCCATCTTCTGTTTACAACCACCAGGAGATTCCTATACCAGGAGGTCAATATTTGATTCAATTATATCTGGTTGTATCCCTGTTTTCTTCCATCCAGGTTCAGCTTATGTTCAATATATATGGCATTTCCCCAGAGATTACAATAAATACTCGGTGATGATACCGGAAAGTGATGTTAAAACCGGGAAAGCCAACATTGAAAGAATACTAACAAGAGTTTCTAGAGACAGAAGAGTCGCTATGAAGGATGAAATCATAAAGATGATCCCAAAGGTGATATATGCAGATCCATCATCAAGATTGGGGGAAACTGAAGATGCATTTGATCTAACAGTTAAGGGTGTTCTTGACAGAGTTGAGACAGTGAGGAATCAAATGAATAAAGGGAGAACAGTGAATTATGACTTTGAGGAAGAAGAGTCTTGGAAGTATTTTGCTATTGGGAAACTTGGGCCCCATGAATGGGATGCTTATTTCTCCAGAAAAATTGGGAAACATGGCCCTGGAATTTGATCCTAATTTCCCTTAATTTTTTAAGAAAGAAAATCAAATTTAACTGGTGAAAGTCAAGTAGGGAGAGGTATTAGCAATGAAACTAGAGGAAGAAACAAAGAAGAATTTTGTTTTAATTATTGTAAATAGTAGTAGTGCCAATTTAGAATCTGTAATTATTGGAGATTATTGTTATCTATCAACTCCAAAAAGTCTTTTTTTTTTTTTTCTTTTTCCTTTCATTAATTAGAATTTTGAAATTTTACTAGTTCAGTAAGATGGCAAATACAGGGGAAAGTGACAAAGGGGAACTTGTAGAGGGAAAATCATTGAAATCGGAGTTAAAAACTCAATTGAATCAAGCAAGCATTCAAGAACAACAATGAAAATAATAAGAATCTTCAAGAAACGGTGGGTTTGGGGGGACAAAGAGCACAGCACTTGATCTGTTGAAAACAACGACAAAATCCAGGGCAATTTGAACGTAATTGAAATTTGCCCAAGTTCATGCATTATCAGAAAGTTCACCAGTAACAGATATTTTGAAGCAAGAGAAAAAGGTGTTTTAGTTTAGCATCAGGTGCTTTGTACCATAAACTGAAATCAAACATACACATACAATGTTAAAAGGGAAAAAAAAAGCTTCATGGTCTGCAAAATCGGAATGTCGTAAAAGGGAATAAAAGCAATTTGCATTTCTCAACTAAGAAAATTTCTCATTGTTTTCAGAGATAATGAATTGTTCCTCATCTAAAGAGATCCTTGAAATGTGAATTTAGAAACAGAGGGCAGCGGAGTTGATGCTAAAATATGTATCAAAAGTGGGCCAAGCTGTATACGAGAATCCATGCCAACTGAATAGGAAAGGATGGTTTTGTTAGCTATAAACATGAGAATGTTATGCAATGCTGGCATTTGAACATGAAAGAAATAATGAAAAGTTAAACAAGTACCAGAAAGAGAGTTATTGAAGCAAAAAGCCCTTCTTGGAGAAGGGCTGCATGACCACCGAATTCTTCTTCATCGATCTTCAGTATCATTGCATAATAACCATATATAATACCAGTGGATATGGCCAGAAAACTGCAAACATTATAACAACATCAAATAATTGAGTAAAGGTTCAGCAAAGAATAAGGAATAAAAACAGGCAGGACAACGGCAAATACTACTACTATTGCTTATTGAATGAATTCTTCGAAAATACTAGGTGGATGTCAAGACATTCAAGATAATGGAAGTTAAAACCCTCAACAAAACTGGTATGCTAGCTTTAAAATTCGTTGGCACATGAAGACAACATCATAGTCCTTTCAGATATTCAAAGAAACGGGATGGCGACATAAGACATTCCATAATCCATAAATACAAATAGAAAATTTATGTATTTAACTTACCAATTTCAAAACACCAATGATAGATACTGCATTCAAAATTCTCAATACCTTCTAGGAAATATACATCAGAGCAAACCAGGGGTATGCACATGAACTAAAACACACTGGTATAGTTTTAGCAAAGCAATTTATTTATCCTTTGTCAGCCTGATAGCTTAAGAGAATGTTCAAATCCTTATTTTGCACCCAAGTCAATAGGTAGAGATTATTGTTGATTCATCCGCAGCCAATCTAAGATTTTGTCAACCGAAAGTAATAGTTCAAGCTAATTGCACCAGTGTAAATTCCAAATGCCCAATACACTAGGTTCCTGCTATATGCAGGGTCATACCATGAGCACACCGCATATAACAATATGGCATCTACATAACTAGTGAACTCACTAAACTTGGTACAGATTAAACAATCCGATACAAATCCGAAGCATTGCAATTTACTAATGCGTGCAACATGAATCTAAGAACTTACACAAAGATCCAAATGCCTCCAACCACTGGGATTGCTCCCCATAACAAGCCACAGAAAAGAGCTACAACTTGTCGAATCCAATGCAATACATCTCCTAATTGATCCTGCACCAACAATCAACCAAAACCCATCATAATTTTAATTTTCGAAAACTAATGATCATCTAATTAACCCCTCCCCCCAATTCAACAGGAAAAGCAAAAACCCATTAAATTAAACTACTTCCAGAACTAAATAAACTCAATTAAGAGCATAATTAAAGTGTAAATTACTACAATTACAGTTTACTGTTAGAGTATCTGAGTCAAATTAATAGTGAAACTTTTAAATAAAGTCAACAAAATTAACGAACAAAAAGGAAGAAGAAGAAGAAGATTAACCTTGTCCCAAGAAGCTTCTGGATCTAATAACTTAGCGAATTTGAACGGAGAGAAGTGACCGTTTTCGTGCTGTTGATGTTGCTGTGAATTCAATTTAACTGATTTCGCTTCTTTCATAGTCAATTTTCTAAAGACAAATACAGAATTAGTATAAGTAAAATAAAGAAATCAGATTTTGATTAATTTGAGGTTAAAGTTGAAAAAAGGATTTTGGATGGGGAAGAATATTTAAAATTTTCGAACTGCTCCAATGTTAATCTAAGAGGGAATAGATTGGATGTCGTGGAGAAGAAAGTGGCAGAAGATTATCACTATTTTCTTTTTAATTTTCTACCATACTTTATTTCTTGTGTCACTGCACTGCACGTGATGCAATTTTTTCTTTCGCTTCAGATCTATTTTATGTATTTTTTAGACAATTACGTTACTAACCTTAGTCATTATATAAATAAAAATAATTAAAGATAATATATTAAAAATTGATCAAGTCGTCTATTGGTAATCATCATTATAGAAAAAAAAATTGAAAGGAAGAATTCCGAAAGCCTACTAAATTTCAAGTCAATAAATTTTCTAATTAACTCGAATATATGTTCTTCAAAATTAATAGGTAAAAATAAAATTCGATTCAAATTATGATATGATAAATAAAACGAGATTGAATATTTTAAATATATTGATTCACGCAAATTAACTTATTGACAGTTTTATTAGCGGTTCAATGTGTACAAAAAAAATATAAGCTCGAACGATGCATTAAAAAAAAGATAATCTCATAATTCATTTTCGAATTCAGATAAATCTGTCGTTGAAAAACTCAATGCAAACATAATCGGCTTGCAATTTGATTCAATGATCATTAGGTAAACATAATCTAAAGTGCGAGGGAGTGGATCGAAAACTCCTAGAACAAAAGGCTCCAAGTGAGTTCGAATAATAGCAACAAAAGATGAACCTCTTTGCCAAGGTAGTAAATGAACTGAGCTTGAACGAAAAAATTTCTGTTTGTGTTTGTTTGTTTATTTTTAAAGTTGTCCATGTTCAGTTCGTGTTCGTTAAGAATTTCAAATTTTTGTTCATGTTCGTTTATTTAAAATTATGTGTGTTCATGTTCGTTCGTTTAATGTTCACAACATATTTATTTAATTTAATCGAACATGTTCACGAACATTAAACGATCATGTTCATAAACATATAATTGAACATGTTCACAAACAATGTTAATAAATAATAAATAAACAAACAAATAATAAATACATACACAGATATTATTTTAATATTTTTATAAGAAAACATCATTAATAAATAAATGATCCATAAACGAGTCAATAAATGAGCTTTTAAACGAGCTTGTTCGTAAATATAAACAAACCGAACACATCTCTGATTGTGTTCGTTCGTTTATTAAACGAACATAAAAAATTTGTTCATACTTGTTTATTTAACTTAATAAACAAACATTATACGAATGGTTCATAAACAATTCATTGAACATTCTGTTCATTTACACCCCCTTACTCTCTTATCATCAGGGACTGCTGCATCTATATTGCACTTAAGCTAGTCCGCTGCAGGTCTAACCCAATGCTCGCTGCTGCCAACTCTCCGGGCATCAGACCAATCTTGTGAAAATTGATCAGCAGCTGAAATGATAGAATGAAAACAGGCAACATTACCTTTCCGAACAAGAAGGTTACTATGCAACCATAAAGCTCCAGGCAATAGTCATCAGTCGACACTCGACATCAAGAACCCACAACAGGAATGGCTAAAATATTGTTGAAAAAAAGAAACGGCCGTTAACGAGTCCACCGTGATTCCTACCTCCCCCAAACTTCCATGGCAATATGGCAAATATAGCAATACATGCTTAAACTATTCATTACACTTAAATGAAATTAAAAAAAATAAATTTGGACAATATTAAAAAAAGTTGATTTGACAAAACATCATAATGCTGACAACACATTTACACAAAAAATCAAAGGTGGAGTCTTATAAAAAAAAATGGAACAACTTGAAAACAACTACAAAATAAATGTCATTTACGGTACGAATTTCAGATAAAATTAAATATAATTATAAATTTTTACTATAAAAAAAACAAAAACATAAAAAGGGTATCGAACATGATATTTAAAAAGCAACACATATATCAATTTTACTTCATATCCTCCCGAACGAGTGAATTATCAAATTAAAATTGATTTAAAATATTAATTTTTTTTATTAATGGGCACAGACATAAGCCACTATTGTCAAAATATGATAACGATCGAAACACACTAGTGGTTTGTGTATAAGCATTAATATTTTGTATTTTTTTCTACACCAATTATATAAATTAACTATTTATATTATATTTAAATTTCTAATTAAATTAATACTACGAATCAACAGACAATAATAAAAAATAAATAAGAGTGTATAAGACACTTAAATTTTTTAATACCTTGAACATTATCATTCAATTAAAAACTTACCTTTTGTGTTTAAATTGTAATTATTTTTATTTAAAATATAATTTTTAATAAAAATAATAAATAACTTAAAAAGATTTTTTTCCAAAATTTTAAGTTTTAATTAAAAAAAAACTATTTTAAAAGAAGATTTTCCACCACAGGGTATGAGGAAGTATAGTAATTTAATATTTCAAACATGAATACATGTTTATTAATTAAATATTAGATTATGTTACAGTTATTATTTGGATGAAAATTTTTTATTCAAAAAAATATTTATAAAAAATAATGAATTTTTATTTGAAATAGTAAAATAAAATATTTGAAATATTGTGTTCTATATAAACTAAAATAAATATTTTAAGATAAAATTAAATTTTAATAAGGCCATAAATTCTCAAAAGTTTGCAAGCAATTGAGTTAACAGATGAAAAAAAAAGAAAGGTATCTGGAGTGTAGAGATGGGCCAAGTTCTTCAGCCCAAGTTTCTAGACTGATGTCTACCCATTCAGGAGGCGTGAAGCACAAACGCCGGTTTGACTTTGACCCATAATTCAAATATATTTCATCTTGGATTCTCCACGAAGAGCGTGAGAAGGAACCGGGGATGCCATTATCAAAGGAATTGTTCGAACTTACTGAAAATTAATGAGTTGCGAGATTAAATTTGTGAGTTGAAAATACAATAGAATTATCGATTAATTAACTAAAAGTTATAATAAAAATAATATTACTTTTTGTATTATTAATAAATTTTATATCGAAATCAGACAATTATTAATGTCTGACCATCTAAATATTTCTACTGAATAAATTGTAAGAATAGAGTAATATTTTGTCTTTTTTTACTATAAAAATATATATATATCATAAAATAAGAAAATAAAGATAATATTTATAGAATACCGCCTTCGAAACCCCCCTTATTAGACTAAAAATTACAGATCCTATCCTCCTCTTTTTCTTCTTCACTCTAAAATGCTTAATTAATTCTCAAAACCCGATTTCCCTTTCTATATTCGTCCCTTTGCTTCGATTCGCTGAACAAATAACAATTCAATTGAGCTTTTAAGTTGAATTCTTGAACAAATTTAAAAAGGAATTTACAATATGGGAAGTCCAAAGAAAGATCAGAATAAAGGATTTTTCTCAGCGATGACCTCGGGTTTATCTTTGTTTGGCAATGCCATGCACAGATCTGTCAACGGGTAAATCCCCTTTTTCTACTTAGGACGTTTTTCTTTTTCCCTTCGTTGAATTGGATGAGATTGTTCTGTTCGAATTACACGATCTTAAAAAAATAATAATTCAAATTTTGTTCAAGGATTTGTTAGTTTGGGTGATTTGACATTTTTTTTATTTGGTTCATTATTTGATTGGAATGTACATCGTTTTTTAAACTAAAATAACGCGGTTCGTCTGGAAATAGTTAGCCAAAAACTTGTGGGTTTCTTTGGCAATTAATATGATGCTGTTTTAGTTCTTTTGAATGCATAAAATTCCAAATTAAATAGGTTGAATTTAATTTTTCTCCTTTTTAACAAAAATTTGTTTAAAAATGAACAACATAAGAGTTGGTTTTGGACTTGATTTCATGTTTAAGATTCTTCCTTGACTCTTTTGCTTTTTTTACTTGTATGCAATGCAATGGTTATTGAAATCTATTTTTGTACTTGTTTCATACAATGTTCTTCAGCTCAATTCTACTTCTTTTTCTTTAGGGAAGTCAATCCAGTTATGTAATCATTTCCTTTTTTAAACAAGAGAGCTATGTTAAATATTATATACTATCAACTTGAAGTATTTGATTTCCTAGTTTTGTTTAATAACGTGTCTAGAGGGAATATCTATTGATTTTACAGGTTTGTATTTCTTAAATTTTGTCTGTAAATTGTGTCCTTTGCAGGGTCCCCCCCTCCCAAACTTCACTTTTCCTAGCGTCCTGCTGTATGTGGAAACTCAGTCTGTTTCTTGCGCTTTTTTTTTCATTTCCCCCCTTCTTAGTGTAGCCTTTCAAATAGGATGCCTAAAGGTTGTTAATAGAATTCATGGTTGATTACTGCTTAGGAAACTTAGATGGTTTCCGGGCAAGTTGTCAGAAATTCTCACTAATCAAAAGCTTCATCTGGGCTATTAAAGAGCGTTGATTGAATAAATCTTTTCAGTTTCTATGTATGCTTAGGTGTAGAAGCTTTAGTTAGTAATATACTGCCTCTTGTGTTTGCAAACTTCATAATTCATATTATAGTTTAATCGTAAAGCATGCTTTGTGGACTTCTTGAGAAAGGTGATTAGATCGTTCATTTGGTTTATTTTATAACTTTAGAAGTGTCTTGCACAATTTATTTGCTTACCTCTTGTCATTGTGAATTATAGGAATAATTGGTACACTTTGATTCCTTTTACCTTTTGGTTTCAATTCTAATGAAGTTTCTTATTTGCCTGTTATGAAGGAGGCATTATATGTTTTTCTTTTTACCATGGCTTTCAGGTTACTTGGTTATGAAGGGGTAGAAGTCATAAATCCAGAAGGAGGAAAAGAAGATGCCGAGGAGGAAGCCAATAGAGGAAGATGGAAGCAGGAGGTATGCATCTTTAACTGTGTTATTTAGATCTCTCTTTTATAGACCAATTCAACAGATGCTCTTGTTTTTGCTTTGCTCTCTCTATCTCTGGGAACTTTTAAGAATAGTTCTTTGAACTTGTAACCTTTTCTAACGGGCGATGGAGATCAAAAGAGACGTTCTTTAACTTCACTAGTTTTAGAAGCTGATATTTTGACTGCTCTTTTCTTTATTATTATTATTATTATTATTATTATTAGGAGAGAGAGAGCTACTGGAAAATGATGCACAAATATATCGGTTCAGATGTTACATCAATGGTGACTCTTCCTGTCCTCATATTTGAACCGATGACTATGCTTCAAAAAATGGCTGAGGTTTGTTTAACTTTGCAGAGTTTTGTTACTTAGTATGCAATATTTTTCTTTTTCAATATGTGATATGCCAGGCCTTTTACAGTTGATGGAATACTCCTACTTATTGGACCAAGCAGACGAATGTGAGGACCCCTATCTCCGGCTGGTATACGCTTGTGAGTATGCTTTATCAATTTTATTTAATTAAAGAGGTAAGTACTAGTTTTAGTTTCGAGCTGATGGAATTCCTGATCCTGTACAGCATCATGGGCTATATCTGTGTACTATGCCTACCAACGTACATGGAAACCTTTTAATCCTATTATTGGGGAAACATATGAGATGGTTAATCATGGAGGGATTACATTCATTTCTGAGCAGGTTACTTTCGAGTTATTTGATTATTTTAAGCATGCTTTCTTTCTTTCTTTTTTAATTGTTTCTGCTTGCTACTTAGTGCCTAGCGGTTTCTATGCCTTCCTCTCCACTCTCTTTCTTGTTCCAAAAGCAACACTGGATCACATATGTTCAGTTTTATCAGTTTGAGCTCATTCAAAGTTTACTTTATTTATTATATTATCATTTCAGGTCAGTCATCATCCTCCAATGAGTGCCGGGCATGCTGAAAATGAACATTTTACTTATGATGTCACTTCAAAGTTAAAGACAAAATTTTTAGGAAATTCTCTTGATGTTTATCCTGTTGGAAGGTAATACTCGTTCTGTTATCTGTAACCTATCTTTTCCCCTTATGTCTTGTTTTTCTGGTATAGTTATGGTTAATATCTATTGGAAGGTAATACTCGTGTATGTTATTCTTTGCAGAACACGTGTTACTCTTAAAAGAGATGGGGTCATTTTAGATTTGGTGCCTCCTCCCACGAAGGTTAACAATCTGATTTTTGGACGAACTTGGGTTGATTCACCAGGAGAGATGATCATGACAAATTTGACTACTGGGGACAAAGTTGTGCTTTATTTTCAACCATGTGGCTGGTTTGGGTATTGTTAACAACTTAATACTATCTTTTAGACTAGTTTAAGCATTTTCCCTTTTTTCATAAGCAGTGTACCTTCACATGGAACTGAAGGTAATAGCATTATTATATATCTGGGATTTTCTAAAATGAGTGCTCTGAAGAGGAAATTTGATTTGAAGGTTTGACTTGCACCACGTTGTGTTCCGATGTCATCCACTCTTGTACTCTCTGTATCTGATGAGGCTTCTGCGTGCGCAAAATTGCACTCTTAATTTATTTATTCGTGCAATTCATGCCAGTCAGATTACATACATTTTATATAATTTGATTGGTCCATTTCCCCCTAATTCAGTTTCTACAATTGTCTGTGTTTCTGTATGCTCACTTTTACATCAGTTGCATCTGGCTACTGATTACTGTCTAAGTGGAGGTTGATTTATGGTCTGTGGCATTATTTCATTGCAGAGCTGGTCGTTATGAAGTGGATGGTTATGTTTATAATGCTGCTGAGGAACCTAAAATATTGATTACAGGGAAGTGGAATGAGTCAATGAGTTATCAGCCATGTGATATGGAAGGAGAACCTCTTCAGGGCACAGAATTGAAAGAGGTTCTTTCTTAGACCTTTCTTACCATATAATAGTTACCATCTGCTTTATCTAACCTATTCTTTACAGTGTGGAATGGGTGCATCTTTTTCTTTCTCCTAGGTAATTATGCATTGTGACGTCAGGTTTTAATTCTCCTCTGTAAATATCTATGGTGATGGCTGGCTATCTTATATATTGTATAAATCCTTGAAATACTTCTTGATGCATTTCCTGTTTAATGTTTGGTTGGCTGGCTTTTTGTTTTGTCAAAGCCTTTGAGTCTTTATGCATTTACCTTAATGTTATAAATGCGAAATTCAACCCTGATAATTTTACCCTACATTAAATCTCATCAAGAGAGTTGTGGCCATTTAACTAATTGTATTTATGACTTCTTTATTATTATTTTCGGTCTGTAGGTGTGGCATGTTGCTGATACTCCAAAAAACGAGAAATTCCAGTTTACATATTTTGCACACAAAATAAATAGCTTTGACACTGCCCCTAAGAAGTTGCTAGCATCAGACTCTCGTCTCCGGCCTGATAGATTTGCACTTGAGAAGGGTGATTTATCCAAGGCCGGTGCTGAGAAGAGCAGGTCTCTCTCTCTCTCTCTCTCCCACACACAAACACACACAAAAAAAAAAAAAAAAGAGACGCTCAACAGTTTTTTACATACATCGAAAATGTCAAAAGAAATGTCAACTTCTGAAATGGAATTGAAGGGTTTGTAGCAATTAGTACATGTCTCCCTCTTGCTTCATTTAATGAAATACCAGAAACTAGGTCTTAATCTCTAATCATGTACTACTTTTATCTGATCTCACATTGTCAATGCCATTTAAAATACGAACCTGGCACCCTATGGTGATGCAACAATACTTGCACGTATACTTTTGATGTCAATACCTTGATCAACAGATGCATAAGCTTCCTTAAGGATTGTAGTTTCAAGAATTTTAAATGGCTCTTCAACAGGAAGCTGCTTTCTTTGTACCTTGATCAGGAAGAAATGAAAATAGTGAATGCAGTGGAAGATATTAAACTTTATTCTTTATTTTCCCTTCAGACCCTTCTATTAATTTCTTGTATGGTTAAATTAAAAAGAAATGCTATGGATCATTGAATTACGTATTTAGAATGTTTACTTGCCTCTCATAGTGTTCAGAATATCAAATCTTACAATGTCAAGATAATTTGTACCTTTTGCTAATTTTTACAGGTTGGAAGAGAGGCAGAGAGCGGAAAAGAGGACACGAGAGGCCAAGGGACATCAGTTTACTCCTAGATGGTTTGATTTGACAGATGAAATCTCAGCCACACCTTGGGGTGACCTGGAAATCTATAGCTTCAATGGCAAATACACTGAGCATCGGGCTACTGTAGATAGCTCAGATGGCATTGACAAGGTTGACATGGCTTCAATCGAGTTCAACCCATGGCAGTATGGTAACTTGTCAACTGAATAGGTTTCGGTGTTTTAATGTATACTTCTAAAACTTCGCAGTTAGTAACCTTTTGGTGTTATATGTTAGAAGCAATATGTTGTTGGCATGTGGCGTTGTACTGCATTCCATAATCCCATCATAATCACCCCTGGGGAAATTTGAAACTGTTTCAGAACACTTTTTCATCACTTCTCTTCCAAATTTCTCAAGAAACTTGTGTTTTTCATAGCCATAGTGGATGACAGCATATGACTAGCATTAGAATTGATGGATGGAAAGGATATGCTCTTTGCTGGGTTCTACTTTCGGAGGTCATGTTCCGGGTAACTGTTTTGGAAATTTCATAGCAATCTTGCTGATTTAAATTTCTGTAGATAATTACAATCATGGGGTATATCTACCTGATGGCATTTTGAAGTATTTATAGTTCCTACTCAATGGGATTGTGTTGTTTGCTTTAGTGATGACATGATGATATAGCAACTTTAGTCATAACTTGGCTTTTTCCATGGCGGTTTTCGTTGATGTGCCCAAACCATGTACAAAGAATTGCATGCTGGAATTTGCCATTATCCAGGATTTGATTCTAAACTCGTAAGCTTGTATAGGTTCATATGTTGGTGAGTTTTGTTATACTGTTGTTATTTTGTACCATCTTGAGGAGATCCAATCAATGTGCACACTTTGCTTGTTCATCTGGTTGTCATCCAAAATCATTTTGCATCCAACATTGCCTTCGACCCCAAAACCACACCCGGTAGCTCTGACCATTTTTAATACCAAAATCTTTGATGGAGTTTTAAGTGTTCCATTGCAATTCAATCGACTTGACTTTTGAAAGTTTGGTCCCATTTTTTTTCAACATTTTTTTTTTTTTTTTTTGCCTTTCACTGAAGGTATTAGTTAAACCGCTTAAAGTTGATCCAAATCCTAGCATATCAAATCATAATATAACAAGTAAATAAGTAAAAATTGTACCCAAATCCTAGTATTTCAAATAATATAAATAAAAAAAATTGTACTATAGAGGAAGTTGCTAAATATAAATCCTAGTGAAGTTTAAAATTTGGGTTGTTGCTCAATTTTGTAAAACCTTGGAGATTAGAGTTTTTTTTTTTTTTTTTGAATTATAATAACAGGGTAAAGTTTGAATGACAAATATGATTATTGTAACTTAAACTCAAGTTACACCTGGAATGGTACACATTTTTAACCATCAGGTCATGACATTAAGATTCTTTGAAGATTAGAGTTTAATCACGAGAAAAGATAATTGATAATTGGAACAAGTAACAATCCATTAGCCTCTAAACTTATTCTTTAATTGATTCGTTACTTTTTACATATTCCCAATTTTCTTTGAATTTTAGGAAGCTTTATTTTTTCTTTCCAATTTTGAGAAGCTTTTCTTGGAGTGAATAGAATTTATTTTTTATTTTTAAAAAGTACCTTGGCTTCTAAGAGATTATATTTCTTTAGTTTTAACATTTAAGAGTGATTATTAGGTGGGATGAATTAATGAAGTTAAATGTATTAATTAAAGTTTCTTTAATTTTCCAGAAATTATGTAATGTTAGGGAAGCGTATGGTGAAGGTGAAATGAAACAGAAAAAGCTGGAAGCAGAATTGGTCATCCAATCAAACCTCACACCATTTTCATTGACCATCAATATTCCATCAGCTTTGGTCATTGCTTTTACGTCAAGAAATGTCGCACTTCCTTCCAAACTCTTCGTCTCTCCTCTCTATTTCTCTCTTTATCTATAACACCCTTTATCACTCTCTCTATTCCATTCAGCAGCTTTTCGTCCAACATGCTGCCATTCAGCAGCTTTTCGTCCAACATGCTGCCATTCAGCAGCTTTTCGTCCAACATGCTGCCATTCAGCAGCTTTTCGTCCAACATGCTGCCATTCAGCATACTCCTCAAGTAAACAACAAAACTTTTGCCAAGGGTTTTAATAATATTTTAAAATTAAAACCAGGTTGCTAAGTTGAGTAAAAAAGTCCAGATCCTTAAATCTTATAATTCATGGAAATAATTTCTTATCAATTGTCACGCAAGATTAGATATAATATTTGAATTTATTAATTTACACGAAATTGATTACTCCATTTAACTTGTGTTTTCCTTTTAATCCAATTTTGACTTTAATAAATTAAATAACATTATTTAAATTAATATAAGCAATTTTTCTTACCATAACTATTAATGTCATCTCATCAAGTTTATCATAACTAACATGTGATTCTCGACATCAAAAAGGAAAATAAGCAAAATGTGTTAATTGTTAAATAATAATTTCTAATCTTTAGATCTATATTTGTGCTTGTCTATTTTTTATCTTGTATTTTTATTACTTGTATAACAGATAATCAAATTTATCTGAAGCAATGATTAGAGTTTTTATTTAACATTTAGATGTCACAAATGTAAATCGTATCATCTTCCCACTCTTTCAATACAATAATGATAAAAAAAATTTAACAAAAATTAAACGCGTCAATGTTTTTATTAGTATAATACATTTTTTAAATTATTAATAACCCCAAATTTTACCATTACTTAAAAGCACTTAATTCGGTTACCCATTATTTAAACGTGTTAATATTTTCTTTACATAAGTAAGATCTACTAAAATTTATTAACTGTTTTATTCATTCAAAAAGAATCCACATTTGCTTGATAGAGTTTTAATTCGATTATCATCATTGCTATTACAATAAATTAGAGGATGTCCTGTGTCTTGAAAATTAGAGAACTATGGATAATTTAAACATATACATTAAAAAATTATGTGTAATTTAAACATTTCATAAAAAATAATTTGGATTTAGACCGAGTAAAGGAGGTTGCAAATGAGGTAAACAAAATGATTTTTTTTTTGGTTTCTTTCAAGTGGATGATTTAGATCAAAGGGTCCGAATTCCGAAAGGTGTGGTAATTTAACGGGGACACACCCTGGAGACAAGTTTCTTAAATGAAACAACCAAACCAAGAATGCCGTCTTTTTCCAGCTTTCTCGGGGGCCTTTTTTTTTTTTTTTAAATATTATTTAACTGGTTTTTTTTTTTTAATTCTACGTACACATTAGTTATAATTTATATGTATTTAATTAATAATAATGTAATATATAGATATTTAGATAAATCGTGAATAAGCTAACACTTATGTATAGAGTAAGTGCGAGCGATGAGAGTGTGTAATTTTTCATCAATATGAGATTAGCGGTATAAGTTCTATATAAATAATTTCAAACTATAAGTTTCTTTCATGAAATCTTTCAAATTAATAAACTTCGATAAACTTATTTATAATGTAAGTATGAATTATAAGAGTACTATTTTATTAATTAAGTGTCTGAAATAGAAATTAATACACGTCAGAAAATATAAATCACGATGTTTTTTTCTTATTTAGGTATAACCTTGATATATATATATTTTTTATTAAATTCAACAAAAAAAAATGCATGGTTGTTCTAGAGTAACGAAAGTTTGTATAGGAAAATTATTTAAAAAGTGGAACCGTTTATCAAATGTAAATTTAAATAAAATATTGGAACATATTATTTTAGCCATGATCCGACTGATCCATCTGGACATGCACATGCAAATAACAAACGAGTGGCTGCTTCTTTCTTCTGCTTAAGAATATGAGCTGTAGCCGTCCAAATTTACTATTATCTTTTAAAGACAAATTTATCATGGCATTGTCACATGAATTATGGATGATTATAATTTAAAAATATTTTTAATAATGTGGTTTTAAACTAATTTTTTATCTCATTGTACCTTTAAAATTCTTCAGATTTCAATGATAAAACTTTGTTATTCATTTTTTCAATTGTTTACTTAAAGGTTTAATTTTTCAAAAAAAAAAAAAATAACAATTCAAGAAAATAAATATTAAAATATTAACTTATAGTGTAATCTTAGACAACTCCTTGTATGAGAAATGAGAATTTGGATTTGGAAAGGTTAAATCACTCATTGATATTTGAATTTGGTAATAATTTTTATATTGGGATTGAATTTTTTTTTTATCTAAATCAATCTTCGAAGTCTAAACTTAATAATTATTTTTATATTAGGGTATAAATTTTAAAATTAAAAAAAAAAAAAAATCAATAATTAACTTGGACAAGAAAAAAAATTTAGATTGTAATATGGAATAATTACTAAGTTTATGGATTAATTTGAATTAAAAAAAATCCAAATTACAATATGAGAACAATTACTAAAATCAAGTATTAATTTAAAAAAAAAATTCAATCCATTATAAAAATAATTACCAAATTCAAGATAAAAAAGTGATTTAACTTTTTTTTAATATATTAAATTCATCCAATTAATTATAAAAAAAAAAAAACCCATGAATAAAATATTTAATTTATGGAAGGCATGCATAAAGGTGAACAAGGAAAAAAATTTCTTAGTTTAATTTGTTACACCTAGTACATCCTTTGTAGGTCTACCAAAGAAAGAAAATCAAATCATTTTATTTTTTTGTTTTTTTTATAAATTAAAATAAATAACAAATTCTTAATAACAATGGGATTAACTCAATTCAAATACAAATAATATTTATAAGAATGAAAATCTGAATCATCAAGCTAAATTTATAAATTATTTTATTTTAATAGCACTTTTTGTACGTCTCACCAAGTGTCCTCATATAGGTCTCTCCTAATATGTTTTTTTTTCGTTATTCAATAAAAAAAATTACTTAGTGTCCATCGGTGGTGTAGGACCCGCCACGATTTCCCCAACCTTATCCTCGAATTTAACTGACGTTTCCCCTCTTTTACCTTTTCGGATTCCGCAAGTAAACCACGCCGTCAACGTTGGAATTTGACGGAAAGTCCTATTTCACCGTCAGAAGGCCCCCAGGCCATTTCGATTTCAAAAAAAAAAAATTAAGAACTGAAAAACCCAGCCACAACGTTGTTGATAACCTGGACTAAAAAGCGACCAATGACAGCCTCCCATTTACCACGTAGGATTATTGTGCATTTTCCGACCTGGCATTTGCTTTCTTTTTTTTTTTTTTAAAAAGACAATAACTCAAATTTCTTTTTTAAGAAGTTAGATAACTTTTTTTGAAATAATTAGGTAAGATAACTTTTTTTGAAATAGTTAGGTAACATTTTTTCATGTTAATGCATTAAATACTGGATTAATATTTGGTAGATTAAGAGTGCATTTTTTTAAATTTTATAAGTAATCTTAAATAATTGTCACTACCTCATTTTTTATATATTTATTTATTTTTAAATATTTTATTATACACACTTGTTATCATATTGATTCTGCTTGTGCAGTCTAAAAATAAAAAATATAAATAATAAATTAAAATTAATTTTTGGAAAAAAAATCTAATAAATTGTTAATAAAATTCAAAAATTCGACAAATAAAATTGAATTGATGATAATTGTATATAAAATATAATAAAAAATTAAAAAAATATATAAAGTAAATAAGATACGACAAATTTACAACTCTACTTATGAATTATAAAATGCAATGTCAATACACCAAATATTGGGGCTTATTTTCATACTTGTAAAAAAATAATTCTATACATTTAGAAAAAAATCATTAAGGGAATAAATAAAAAAAATAGAAATATATGATCTTCCCAAAAAACAAAGAAGAAATATATGGTCCAGATCTGTTGCGCACGTGATGATTAGCTTCTTCATCGTCTTCCTTTTTACCATTCCACGTCCACAAGAACTGATAAGGGAAAAAAAGAGAATATTCTTATAAATATATTATTTTCTATTTTAAGTTGTATTTTTCATACGATGTTAAATTATTTAAATATTTTATAGTTAGGAATTTTTATTAACACGGTAAAATTTAATGCTAAAAAAAGAAGAACATCATATTATTTTTAAAATTTAAATATAATATTATCTATTATAATAAAATTATTGTAAGAAAGCATTTTGAGAAGAAAGTTAGAGCCAAAAGTTTTTCAATTTCTGTATAATAATATTTAACTAATTATTATGTATTAACTTTTTACTAAGAAACAAAAGCTTAGTGGACATGTCAATGGCTTACCAAACAACAATTATCAAAACCCCAATCCCCAAAATTATACCATAAATACTAACTATAAAATAAATCACTCTCTGTGTCACCCGTCGGTTTTCTCGATGCTGCAACTATTCCATAGCCGTATGATTTTAATTTTATAAACGTGTCGAAATCTTAGAGGACTCAAACACTGGTGGGGTCATCCAATAACGAAGAACCGGTCTTTAGGTAACCAGGGGTCAATGATATAAGAACTGGGGTTTAAGCAGAAATTGAGTGGTTTTCAGAGGGTTTAGGCGATCAGAGAGGGAAAAAAAGAACGCAAATTGTTTTGTTTTTTGGTGAGAAAAATAAACTGACATTTCAAGAGAAAATCCCAGATGGCATCTGCTTGATAAGCTCAGAGAAGATTTCCCTTTTGTTTTCTGGGGAAAATATGGGGTAGAAAATGGAAGTGAGTATTTTTTTTCTCGTCTGGGAAGAGAATTTTCATTTTTGTTAGTTGTTTCTGCGATCTTGAGTTTGGTTTCGAGTTTCATTTTTTGAGCTAAAAGTTCATAGCTTATAGGTGAGAAAATAATTTATTTTTCCTGATTTTCCTTCGCCCGAAAGTTTTCGGGTCTGTTTGGCCGCCTAGAAACGGTGAGAAAGTGGAAGGAAAAATTCGATTTTGGCTGGTAATGCGAGGAGAAAGTTGCTAAACGACCCCAAAGGTTTAATATTTTTAAGCTTACAACTTTTAAGCATTCAAATGCCCGTTCTATTCCTCCTCTATTTTTCGTTTTCTTTTGAAATTTCTTAAAAGTTTGCCACTTTTTATCATTAAATTCTTCTGTTAGTCGATAATTTTGGGTCATAACGCATTCGATCTGCGATTTTGGAGACAACCTTTTGGAAAAGCCGAAGAGATGATCAAATATTTTTTTTCAGTTATTTTTTTTGGTTTCTCAACATAGATCTTTTCTTCAGGGTTCTAGATCTTCTTAAAACCAAAATTTATCTAACTTACCAAGAATTTCCATTTTCTAGCGTTGAGGCCTCAGTTATTTATTTGGGGCTGAATCTTATCTCTTGGGGTTTTGTTGTGGTTTAAGGGTTTTCCTTTTTAACAAAAAATTGCTAATTTCTCTTTACTTTCTTCTCCATCTCTCTTCTGAATTTGGAAAATTTAGATGTTTTGAACAAATATTTGAAAAGAAAACTTTTCTTCAAATGTCTCCATCAGTTCTCTTTCCTTTTCGAGGGTTTTTTTTTTTAAGTCGGCAAGTTTATTAGTTTGATCCATCTGTGGTTTGATGCAAAAGCTTGTGTTTGAATTTTTCTTTTGAAGTATAAAGAGTTTCATTGAAGGTCCCCTGTAGATGGAGGGTTGACTGTTGAGTATGTAATTTTCCTTTTTTTTATCAGATCACGTGGATCTTTTCGAAGCTTACCGACAATCAGAAAGTTTGATTGGAGTCGGAGGCCTGAATTCCCATTTAAATTTTGAAAGTAACCAGTAAAAGCTTAAAAGTCATAAGCACAGTTTTAATCTGTTATTACTTTTTATCAGTTAGAGGGTTTCCCCGTTTTTGGCGCGGCATATGAATTCTACTTTGCTATATGTTTTTACTTTTTATTATGTTTATTTTCTTATAGAAGTGCAATTTTCTTTTCTTTTGATTTCTTTTGTCATGCCTTGAATTTCAATTCCTGTTGTCCAATTATTTCTTAAATGGTAGTAATTTTTTATTTGTTAATTATATGGCTTTTAGATTAACTCTTACATGAATCTCTTATCAGGGTCCGACCGTCTGTGTTTAGTCGGGACATTGATTGATATAATCGCATATACTTTCAATCGCTTGTAAATTGATTCATTGCTTATAATGTGTTCGATGTGGTTCCACCTTTGAGACATGGTGTTACAGAAGAGGTTAGACTATGGATTCAATGGCTATCAGGTGCCCGCTATTCCTCAAGCAACCAGATCAGCTAGGGTAATATATTTTAGCATGATGTTGTTGTATTTCTTATTTACTCCTTTTCCATGTTCTGTTTGGGAAAATGCTGATCTATTTTAAATTACTACTTTACTTCTTTTTATAGAAAAGGGTTCCATTTAGAAAGAGAGTTGAAGGCAACCAAATTAGTGCATTTGATTTACTGGCCACTGTAGCTGGGACGTTATTGCTAGATAAAGACAGTTCTCCTGCTTCTAATAGTGCATGGAATGCTGAAGATCAGTCTGCAGTTGAAAAAAATACTGTAAAGGAGGAAAGGCGGGATGGAGATCAGTCATTGAGGCTAGAAACCTGCAATGTTTCTGAACTTGTTCCCCAAACTAATGACCCAAATTATGGTTCTAGGGAATCCCCTAGCCTACAAAATGGCACCCAATTTGGAGTTACTTCTGCCATAACAACTTCTGACTACTTAAAAAGACTTGATTCTCAGAAGTTGATAAATGGAAAAATCAAGAATGAAATGGGAGGTTTGGCTTGTAAGGTAGAGACAGGTCCGTTTGTTTCTAGGACATCTGGTGATTTTGTTGAACCAGTTTCTGAAAATGAAGTGTTGACGGATGAGGAACTGGATAGAACTAATAAGGTTTCAACTGGAGAAGTGGCTGATAAATGCTCCTTAGAGGATCCACTTGTCTTTGATGGTAAACCCCCTACTATAGTTAGTTCAGACAGTAGTATTAAGGCACCTTCATTTGGGGAACAAGACCCCTTTATTTCCTTTCCCGTACAGCAGTATGATGTAAATGTTGTTAGTAGAGATGATGATGAAAAATCTTCAGGGTGTACTCACCCTAGCCCCCTAAGAGAACCATTTAGGTCAACCCCTTGGATTGGAGACCGAAGAATTAGGAAGATACTGGCTTCTAGATACTGGAAAGTAGCTCTGAGATCAAAGAATGCAACATATTCCAATTATGGTATGTGGCTTCTTGTAGTCAAAATCATTGCAATTTTGAGTATATTGTTTGGATACCATTCATAGGATATTGACAAGTATGAAATTTTTAATTAAATGGATATCTTGATCTTTCAGATGAGAATTTGAAGTTGGGTTACTGCAATAGGATCTCTTATAAACGCTTAAGGTCTGGAAGGAACTACCCCTTCAAAAAAAGAAAGTTTTTGCACTATACCTCAGAGTCAAACTCAGATGGAGGAACCATCAGTGAGGGCATATCTGATTTACCTGAGAAGAACATCAATGGAAAAGCTTCCATTCTATATTCAAAGATGCATGGAGGTGAGTTGTATACTTTTCATCTGTCACTATTGTTCTCTTTTCTTGGTGTTTATTGCTAACATCAGTATTACGCATATTGGTTCTAAACCATTTGCAGTCACTGGAGAATCATCTTCACTAGCAAACCAACGCAAATCATTCAACTCTAGGGATCCTCATGGTATGAAAGCCTTTGATGGAGTTATCCATATGTATCTTTTCACTTGATTGGTGTCTGGCATGCAAAGGGGTTCTTACATCAAGATATCTTTCCTTTTACTCAGTGAAGCTCAGGATCAAATCTTTCAGGGTGCCAGAATTATTTATCGAAATTCCAGAATCTGCAACTGTTGGTTCTTTGAAGGTATAATGATCTCAGGGTCTGATTATTGCGGGAAAACATTTGGCCACTGTTCCATAATTTGACACAGAATGCTTTCAGATACTTTTGGTATTTAATTTTTTGTATGCTGGCTAGCAAAGCTATTATGGATTTTACTTACTACATTCTGATTCATTTGGACCTTGAAAAACTATGTCTGTTCTATTTGTTTCATTATCAGAATGCATTTTATGTCCTTCTGAGAGCAGCATATATCTTCAGTCCATGATGAATACTTGGGTAGTATCTTTTTTAAATTATAATTCCAGTAACTTGTCTCATCTACTGGCTGGCTTCATCATTACATTCCTTCTGATGATGTGAAATACCTGTAGAGGACTGTTAAGGAGGCAGTAACAGCGATACTTGGAGGTGGATTGTGTGTTGGTGTACTGCTTCAAGGAAAGAAGGTTAGGGATGATAATAAAACTCTGCTGCAGACTGGAATTTCTCGTGATAATCAGATGGATGCTCTGGGTTTTAGCCTGGAGCCTAACCCATCACATGCTTCCCCTTCTTTATGCCCTGGAGGTTCTCCCTTAACACTTCCCCATGACATACCTCTACCTCTAGCTAGGTAATAAAAATAGTTTTACAAGTTCGGCAGATATCTACTCATATGATGGTTTAAAATAGGGTATCATTTTGTTGTTTTCTAGAGTTAAAACATATAGAAAAGAACAGTGATTTCTAACTAGGTAGTTTCTTTCTATTTTTGGAAAAAAGGAAAGCGTTGCTATTGCTAGCAACTATGGGAATCTTGGTATTCTAGATTAACTTTGTTCTCCTAAATACAGCCTTGAAGAGGAAGCTAACTTTTTGTCTGGTAACAGTATTCTCATTCATGAGGCTGCATGGTTTAAATGCATGGAGTTTGTCAGTCTTGGAAAGTTGTAGCATGAGTGTCCCATGGTTCATGTAATTAAAAATGCCTAGGTTTTACATGTTAGAATTGAAGGTTCTTATGCATATCTCTCTTAAATACTCTTGAGCCTTGACCGTCAGATCAAATAAGAGTTATTTTGGTTATTGTGCAGATTCAGTTTGTGATTTATTACTGTTTCTTGCTAGGTATCCAGCAAATCCTGGTTTAGTTAATCAGGTTACTTGTCATCCCTCAACTGAGTCTTGCATACCCAATTCGAGCAACTTTATGGAGAGCAACAATGATTGTACAGCCTCACCTACTGACATGTTTGACAAAAGCACATTTGAATCTAAAGCATTGGTAGCTGTACCAGCAATGAGCGTGGAGACATTAGCTGCAGTTCCCGTTCATAAGAAATCCAAGCAATCTGAAGTTGCGCAGCGAAGAATTCGTCGACCTTTCTCTATTGCTGAAGTTGAAGCCTTGGTTCAGGCCGTTGAGAAACTTGGAACTGGAAGGTATGTTTGAAATAAATGAAGAAACTATGAGGAGCTGTTGAACTGTGGCTGTGTCTTTGAAATTTTGGTTTTGCTAATTTACAATTTGATTCAGCTTGAGACCCGATCTGAACTTTGCATGAATGCTTGCTCTATTGAAAACTATGTACTGAGAACTCAGAAGATACTGTTTTCTTGTCACACCATACTTCACTATCAGGAATGTACTGTATGTAACTTAGAAATGGTTTCTTTGCCACTCACTCTATACTTCTTCAATCTGCAGGTGGCGTGATGTTAAACTAAGAGCTTTTGATAATGCGAAGCATCGCACTTATGTTGATTTGAAGGTAAGTCAAAACTCTACTTTCTTTTCATAAGGCAACTGCAAAACTCTATGTTCTTATTTTGGGCTAATCTCTTGACCTGCTGATAATTCTGCTTCTCTCTTTCATAATTTCTTGTATGTTATATTTTCATCTCTTTATAAGGTCGTTTGTTTGTTTCTTAAAGGATTTTGTTTAAACCCCTTGTTTTTAAAATTTAAAAGGTCTGGTTTATGGCTTGGACCCACCAATGTACATAGTTTGATCTGTTTCAGGCACACAGTTGTTTGTACAACAGGTTGATTGGTGGTTTATATAAGCTCTTACAGACTTTGTAGCTTTATCTGTAAGATAAATACACTACAAGGAATCTTTTGAATCTTAATCTTGCATGATTTCTCACAATAAATATGTGTTTATATAGATATATGATTGTACATTGATAAAACACGGCTACTGGGCCAGTTGGAAATTTCTGCTGCTTTTGGTATTTCTGTTGGAAATGGGGAACAAACAGCATGAGTTGTTCCTTTGTACTCTGTTGATTGGTAGATCAAAAGCATTTTCATGTGGTTGTGATGGTATTCGATGGGATCGTGCAGGATAAGTGGAAAACACTACTGCACACGGCAAGAATATCCCCGCAGCAAAGGCGGGGAGAGCCGGTACCCCAAGAACTCTTGGACAGGGTTCTAAACGCCCACACCTACTGGTCCCAGCAGCAAGCCAAGCAGCAGCAGCAGCAGCCAGAGGGCTGCCTTCCCCATTGTAACTCCACAATGATCGGCAGTGGCCGATGTGATGATGACGAAAATATCTTATGTTGATTATGGGTTTAGGATTTTCTTTTTATTTCCTGTATGTTTATTATGTTTATGTAAAAAATAATAGTTATGACAAGGATGACCAGGAAATCTGTAGTATTTTATGGTCTGCTCTTAGCGTAGCCCTTCTGTGAATGGTTTATTAAATAAAGGCTTGCTGACTATATAAAACTTCACATAATCATTTCCCATTCATGTTATCTGGCTTACACATGCCAACCTCACATACTGTATAGCGGGAAAGAATTGCAGATATTGTGATTTGAATTTTATAATTTTATTTTTAAAAATGATCATGTAAAATTTTAGATTAAATCTTGAGTTTTCACTGGTGAGGCTTTATCAATAAAGCTACCCATCTCAATTTATTTTAGAAAGAAAATTAGAGGCTACCCAAATTCAAGATGTAAAATAAACTATAGGTTCAGTTGGCATCTAAATCTGAAAGGGTCAGGTCTTGTGGCATTTTCAGGCATTAATTCTTCTGGTGGTTACCATTTGTTAACACTTGCAATGTCACCCTCAGTCTCTTTCACAAAAAGCTATTTTTACATTATTTGAGTTTGAAAATTCAAGAAGCGAAAATAATAAAGACAGAAAAGGCAGCTGACTAATAACTTGAAAATAAGATTCCTACTCTTTTGGCTGATCTGAAATTGGGTTGGCTTTCTTTTCTTTTCTCCGAGTCTGATCTTGATTTGTTCCAAGGGAAAATATTTGTGGACTAGATTTTAGATGGGGTCTTAAACGAAGTTGTTCCATTAAACATCTATGGATCAATTTTCTGTCATTCATTATGACTAATAAGATTGAACTTAAAGAATTATATCATTCACTGTCAACCACAACAACGTCCATCATATTTTTACATTAAACTTCGTCTTAATTAATAAATAACTTGATATTTGGAAGATATATTGAAAAGCATGTAAAAATTTATGAACTGTTTGATAGATAAATTTAAAAAGCACAGAATAGGCATACTGTGCTTGTAGCATTGGACAAGTAAAAATATACATATTATTACCATTAACAAAACAAAACAAAACAAAAAAAATCAAAATTTTGAATTTTCTAAAATTCCGAGGTCCAAGCCCAAGGTGTTAGTTCAAGCACGATAAGCCCATTGTCAAACCAAAGTGTCGGCCTAAGGCTTTTCAATTCAAACAATTAACCTGGCAGTTCACTCCAATAATATACCTACTTAATAAATGTACATGTTCAAGTGACTTACAAGCCACGGTATGAGAGTATATTTTACTTTTAATGAGTATCAGAGTTGTGATCATAAAGTCATTCAAATTTTTTTTTTGAATTATAATAATAGGTTCAAGCCCAAACAACAAACGCGATTTGAATTCAGGTCACATCTGGAACGATAAATATTTTTAATCATCAGGCCATCACATAGAATTCAAAGTAATTCAAATTTTTTATTCTAAATAACATCCACTTATAATATTAATTATTGCAATTATTACTGTTGTTGGAGACCGGAAAGGATGAGAAACTCAGTTTGAATACTATAATTTATATATATATATATATATTCTCAACTAGTTTGAATGATGTCTCCCCCACAACTTTGTGAACCACAATAATTCTGTTGTCACTATTTTTTTCCTTCCTTTTTTGGTGGCTACGTATAAACTATATTATCTTGGTTAAGGAAAATGATACACCATCCACATCATTATACTTTTGCAACTCAAAACAAATGAAAACATAACAATGATTAAGAAATTAAATTAATTACTACAAATGATGTTTGTGTTTGGTTTTACTAAGATTGTGTCCCCCATCAACATATTAAACTCTTTTTTTTTTTTTTTTATAGATTTTGTTGTCATATGTATGATAAACAATTAGAATCAGTGGCAGTGGTAGTCAAATTAATCAGATTTATGAGATAAAGAGGTGTATGTTATATACTATATAAGAGACAGAGATGAGAGTGGTTAACTTTTTCAGGTTCATTTAACCTGGCAATACCTTTCTCTTTTATCACCATACAGATAGAAACATAGTATAATATTCAATAATGGAGTCTTTCTGTGCAGGTAGAAATTATTCAAGACAATGATATTAGGTAGTTTTCAAAGTAGAAATTTATTACTTTTTTTTTTTTTTGGTTCTTCAATAACTCCATTGAATGTCGTCTCTCCAGCTTTGTTATTACCAGGCGGCTAAACGTTTGGTCCTACCTTGGGACTTTCAAAGAAGGTTCCAACATATTCATTATTATAATTGCCCTGGGTCGCCATTTTCATTCAACAATGGCTGAGAATCCTGTTAATGGGTCCAATTGTGGGGAGGATCCCGGTTCAGCCAAATCAAACAACCATCCTGGTTCCAACTCAGAGGGAAATTGTCCATACGGTAATGGAAACGCCGACTTCTCCTATGCTGTGTTAAAGTACATAAACGATGTGCTTATGGAAGAAGATGTAGAGGGTAGACCCTGCATGTTGCAGGATTGTTTAGCTCTCCAAGCTGCGGAGAAAACTTTCTATGATGTTCTAACTCAGAAGTATCCCTCTTCACCTCCTCATTTCCATCACAATTTAGAAGTCCCAAACAAATCAACCTGGCATTATGATCCACATGACGACTCTGATTCATTGGAAGAAAGCAGGAAAACCAAGCATTTGGCAATGGCTGTAGAAGGTTCATCTGAAGAACACATGTTCGACGAGGTTTTCCTTGTTAAGACTAGGAATGGTGTGTCCATGTCATGTCCTCTTTATGAAGCATATCAGAATAGAGCAGCCAACATCAAGTTGGAAGATAGTGGAGGGGTGAAAAGAAATAATAGTAAAAGAATACCTGCAAAGAAACAAGCCGGCAATGGAAAGGAAATGGTGGATTTGGGGAGTCTTCTAACTCAATGCGCACAAGCTGTTGCCGTCTATGACCAAAGAACCGCAACTGAGCTACTTGGTAAGATCAGGTACTATTCTTCTCCTTACGGTGATGGAACTGAGAGGTTGGCTCATTACTTTGCCAATGGTCTCGAAATACGCTTAAGTGGTACCAGGGCACCTCTATTCACCCGAATTCCATCCAATTCTACATTGGCTGCTGATGTCTTAAAATCCCACATTTTATATGTCTCAGTATGCCCTTTCGGGAGGATATCAAATTTGTTTTCAAATCGAAACATCGCAAAGCTAGCAGAGAAGGCAACCACGGTCCATGTTATTGATTTCGGCATTGCCTATGGTTTTCAATGGCCTTGCCTTATTCACCGTCTCTCAACAAGGTCCGGCGGGCCTCCTAAGCTTCGCATTACGGGGATTGATTTCCCCCAACCTGGTTTCCGTCCTGCAGAAAGAATTGAAGCAACAGGTCGTCGTTTAAGAAGGTGTTGTGAGAATGTTAATGTCCGATTCGAGTTCAATGCCATAGCAAAAAAATGGGAAACCATCCGAGCCGAGGAGCTAAAGATCGAAAGAGACGAGTTGCTAGTGGTTAACTGTATGTACAGGCTAAGGAACCTCCCTGATGATTCAGTCATGTTGAACAGTCCAAGGAACATGGTTTTAAAGCTGATCAAGAGATTGAATCCAGATCTTTTCATCCATGGAGTTGTTCATGGGAATTACAACTTCCCATTCTTTATCAGTCGATTTCGAGAGGCATTCTTCCACTTCTCAGCAATGTTTGACATCCTGGAGGCCAATGTAGGTGGTGAAGATCCAGATAGATCGCTGCTTGAAAGAGAAACGTTTGGAAGGGATGCCATTAATGTTATAGCATATGAAGGGATGGAGAGAATTGACAGACCAGAAACATACAAGCAGTGGCAGTTGAGGAACCAGAAATCTGGTTTCAGGCAGCTTCCATTAGAGCAGAATATATTGAATAGGGCAAGGACAGTGTTGAAATCGGACTACCACAAGGATTTTGATATTGGGGTGGATGGCCAGTGGATGCTTCAAGGCTGGAAAGGGAGAATAATCCATGCACTTTCTTGCTGGAAACCTGTCCAGGACTAATCTGCTTCTATATACATCAAACTAATCTAAACTTTTAGGACAAGTAAAAGAACATGGAATGCCTCAATCTTGAGATCTACGCCTTGTTTCTCTATGAATCCTGGAAAGTAACTCAAGCACATGATGAGGGCAAAGCACTGTTAACAAGACGATTGGTGCAACTCGAGCTCAAGCCGCACTTAAGACAATGGACATTTTTTAGGAATTCTATGAAATTTTAATTTTGATTCAATTGTATACATGTAAAAAAATGAATATATATTTATTTTTAAATTGAATTAATATAATTGTCTGTAGATGCAATATATTAACGTAAAAATTTAATTAAATCAAAATTTTATGTATAAAATCACAAAAAATCACAATATGACATTGCACATTAAATTTTGATATTTATCCCAAAATTAAATGTTAAATTTTGTAAAAAAAAAAAAAGTTTTGAATAAAAATTAAATATAATAATATGAATATTTCAAAATAGGTAATTTGTTTCTATTATAGTTTGTTTTTAAATAAATCAACTTAATATTTTTTTATATTAAGTGATAATCATTCTATTCAATACTTTCTTTCTCAAATCTTTAAATTAAATGAAATATTACTATGATTATCAAATAAATAAAAAAAATTATTTTTCAATGATTGCATAAGCATATCCAATTTTAAGATTGTTGGCTGTCTTAATTCGGACCCAACCTAAATGAGTGAAATGCAAAGGTTATTTTCCTTGCGTGGAGGCTATAAACAAACATTAATGCATTTCCTTATCAGCATGAAAACAGAGTCGAATGCAAATTTGTATCGTTGCTGGTGCTTTTGTTTTGAGAGACGTGAACCCTTTTTCAATTTCAAAGAAGGCATGAATTGTGAATGAGATTCATTGAATGCGGATTTGGATTTGGATTTGGATTTGGATTCCATTCCCTTTCTCAACTTTAACTCAAATCATACCGACTTTAATCATCCCATTTCCATTCAATCCCCATTACTTAAACTTCTCTTATTCCTCATTTCCTCGTCAACTTTAATCGTACCATTTTGGTTCAACACATAAATCCGTTTATTTCATTTTCTTTTTGTCACTAAATCGTAATTAAACTATCAACTTAATGCTCACGCCCATCACTCATGAAGGCGTGAAGGATATCATCTTTTAAGAGTCCGCGTACAGGGAGTGGTGGATCATCAAGAATAATCAAGTAGTTGAACTTGTCCTCATCAATTTTAGCTAGATGATCGACAACAGTATTACTATCCCTCAGAACATATTGAAATCTAACTCGTCATCTCTTCAAATACTAATCATGAATCAAACGTATTTCGTCAACCCTACTTACAGTCGCTAAACCATTCCTCAAAAGTTAAATATTAATTATTTTACTTAAAATTTAAAGTGTACTTGAGTCTGCTACTATTTTAATTTTTAAATATTTTTTATCAAAATAGAATGATAAATATTTTATCTTTACTGATATTAATATAAGTTTTATCATATATATTAAAACTAATATTATTTCTAAAAGAGAATTTTGATACTTATTTTGGGTGGGTTGGGTTTTTCCTAATTGAAAAATTAGATTTTATTCAACTCAAAATCAAATTGAATTTTAGAAAAAAGAATCAACTCTATCAAATCGGATCCGATCAAAACCTGTCGAATTTAAATTTTTTATCATCTCTAAGCAAGTCTTAGATTGTATTTGATAAATTAAAAAATTTAAGTATTGAAATTTTAGTACTAAACTTTATAATCACTAAATTTATATTATAAATTTTTTTGATACAAGCAATTAATTTATTTGATAATAATCAATTTTGATTTTAAAAATTTATTATTTTGTAATTTTAATTTTTTAATATGATATTATTTATTTTATTTTGAATAGTTTTGTATAAAATATAAAGATAATAATATGAAATTTTAACAAAATAGCTTATTTCAAAAATAGTTTTTTTTTTTTTAAATAAAAGCAATTTAATATTTTTCAAGGTTAAATATATTTTTAAAAATAAACAAGGATCTAATTATCACATTTAATATTTTAAAAAAATATATATGAAATAAAAAGGTTAATATTATTATGAAACACAATTTTATTGAAGATAAAACTTTTTTAATGATTTGTCAAACACATGTTTTCAGTGTAGTTGAGCACAGAGAATCATTGGCGGATTGAAATCTGTGGGTGCTCTGTTAACCTGACCACTAACCTTCATTCTTATCAATAGTCTAATTGTGTGTGTATAAATAAATACATCAGGAATAATTTTTTTCATATTCAAATTAATATCTATATAAATACATTAATTTTAAATTTTTTGATGGTGTGTTATTATTTGCAGACAATAATTAAATATAAATCCATAAATAATTGTGTTCATGCGATAAGACCGAATTAGAAAATATTGACTATATATATTATCAAAGTTTGAAAAATAAATATATTTAAAAATAGAAAAGTATCAATGTATAATATTAATTTTTGATAAACTAATATATAATATAAAAAATGTAAAATTATTACAAAACTAAATTTTTTTTTCTTGTTCTTCTCTCTCCATTTCGCAAATATTTTATCGATATTACGAGATTCAAAGTAATCATATTGACAACAATAATTTAAAAAATAAAAATATTAAATTTCTAATCAATATTCAACAAATTCAATGTTTTAAAGATAATCAATCTTAATTTATTCAAAGATTTAAGTTAATATCACTTATTACCCAATCAAAATGTCATACAAAATTAATATTTCAAAATAATTCAATAAAAAATTTAAATCTCAAATAAAATTTTAACCTATCACAAATAAAATCAAATATTGATTTTTTAAAGATTAATTAATAAAGCTCGAAAATAAAACAAATATTATTATAAAATTAATTATTAATTATTTTGCAAAAAATTTAAAGAGCGTATAAAAAATATGAGAATTTTGAGAGAAAATGATGAATATTGAAATGAATAAATTATTTTTGAATTTCAACAGGAAAAGAGTTGGATTTATCAGTATACAAATTGTTTTTGAGTTGATTGGTCGCTTTCACAAATTATTGTTTTAAAATTTGCGGGGTCAATGGATACCGTGATTTTCTATTAGGGTCGGCCATGGGAATCTTGTATCGGTGTTTTATGATAATCGGTGGGGTCAATGGATATCACAATTTTCTAGTAGAGAAATGCCCTTTTCCAAATACCGAATCGTGAAGGGACCCTCCCTCGGCTTCAAGTTCCAGACAATGGGAAGCATCAATATTAATTATATTTGATGGGTAAATATATTATTATGTTTATAATATTATTTTAATATTATATTTTAAAAATTTAATTAATAGGTCAATAATTATTATTTCTATTAAAATTAAAATTTTAAATTTTTAAAAATATATAAATTTAAAATAATTTAATTAAATAATATATATTAAATTTGTAATTATACACATAGTACATGTTTAGTAATTGGATTTAATTGTTATTGTTTGAGCTAGGATTAACATTTTAAAATTAAAAAAAGTACATAGATTAAAATTGACCATTTTAAAACGTACAGATATTAAAATTGATCAGATTAAAATATAAAGATTTGAGTAAAAACAAAATTTAACCATTCATTTATATGTCTATTTTATTTTTAAAATTTTATTGTGATTTACTAAATGTCAATATCTAACAAATATTTTATAATGGGGAGAGATCCACTTACACTAAGGTAAATATTTCATTCATATAAATGATGCATGTCAAATTTGAAATAAATTAACAGTTTTTAATTACTTATTTTATGTAAAATGTAAAAGAACTTTAAACTGTTCAATAAATATTAGTATATATACACTATTTTAGATTGATATGAGATTTGGCTCCGTTTCATTACTTTTCATCAATTAATATCCATTGCATGTTTAATTATCAACGTTGTTTGAATTGAACCGGATCAACCGATCGGACTGATTGAATCGATAGCCGACAGGAGTATCAATACAAAGAGTGGTTTTGAACCGGTTAGATTACGAGCCGATTGAATTAGGTTTTTTTAATTAATAGTTTTTAATTGAACCGATCAACCGATGACCTGATTAGTTTTACCACTGATTCGGTTTAACAATCATTGTTAATCATCATTCACTAGTTAATTTTTACGTTTAATAGATATGTCTTATATGGATCCTATATATTTGAATGATGATAATAATCGTATTGGATATTAATGAATGAAAAAACAATGGAGTAAAGCTTAATTTATTGATACAATAGAAATATTGGATCAATTCAAAAAAAGTTACGTATATAAAAATATAATTATATTTATAAATTAAACGATTAAATTATTAAAATATTAATTATGCAAAAATAGATGAAATAATGTAAAACTATCCTAAGTTCACACACACTTAAATTGATGCCTCCTGAATCTAACAAGTGGTTCCAGTGGAAAAGAGGATGTTGTTCATCTTAAGGGTTCCGAGTTCGAGCGACTGTGTGTGCAAGGTGTGTGTGTGTGTTATCAAAGAATTAAGAAAGTATGAACAGATATTACTATATAATTATAATAATATTATTTATTAAATGGTTTTTATTTTGTTATTTTGTAGAAGCAATAGTATGTTAACAGTTTTTAAATTAAATTTAGATTTAATGAATTGGTGACGCTAATTTAATAATAATTTAATATAAATATAGATTATGTATTAATAGTTTTTAAATCTATAAAAATAATAAATTTTAAATTAAATTGATATACGATTAATGAGTGATATGGGGTCAAATAAGCCTGTGTCCAATGAAATCAATTTTCCTCCTTTGACTCCGGTGACGCAAAAAAAACTTTCTCAAAACGCGGAGTAGGAGGCGGCTGCTGTTGTGCCACAAACTGTAGTTTCCTCGAAGCTTCTTTTCCAAAATTAATCAACGTAAGCTTTATAAGTGAAGTGCCTCTTCTGTTTCGTTTCTTCAAACTACGAAGATTATATATAGCTTCTTCACTAAGCTCTTTGACTACTTTCCCCCCAAGTTTTACTTCACTTCAATTCTTAGCCTTGTTAGTTTCTTGAATCAACATTCATCTCTCTCCTCATTTTTTTTTTCACCCTCAATATTTTTGGCAACCAACAAGATCAGGTAGGTCAGGTTTTAGTATTTTCCTTCTTTTCATTCAATCCGATTTCAGTCGGATCGTTTTGTATCAGATAATTTCTAGCTTTATATGGACACACTATTCCAAGATTTTCCTCGGTTCAACTTTAATAATGGGTCAGAGCCAATGTCTACAAATCACAACCTAGTTAATGGGTTTAAAGAGGGTAGTCCAGAGTCTCCTGATGGTTATGCTTCATCATCAGGCAGCTCTTTCCAAGGACATCCGCTTGATAATGCTCCTTTTGCCAATGAGATGCTCAAGTACATAAATGAGATGCTAATGGAAGAAGACCTGCAGGAAAAGTCGTGCATGTTGCAGGATTGTTTAGCTCTCCAAGCTGCTGAAAAATCCTTCTATGAAGTCCTTGGCCACCAATATCCACTTTCACTCCACCCCATCTCTCCATTCCCAGACGATAGTCTCACTCAAACCAGTAACAGCTATAATATTATAGGCACCAACTCGGTTAAATCGAGTACTGGGATGTATGGTTCTCTTGAAAGAACCTCTTTATCTGAGCCTTTTACTGAGTCCCCTCACGGTGATGACAGGGTGCTTTTGCCTCCACAAAGCAGCCTATCATCGCCTTGTGTTCCTGATGGAAGGTATAAATCACCATTAAGTTCAAAGAGAAGGGAAAATTATCAGCGTGAGGATGGTGATTATTTGGAAGGAGGTAGGATAAGCAAGCAATCTGCAACTTCACTTGAAGATTCAGAACAGTCAGACATGTTCGACGAGGTACTGCTGTGCAAAGGTGAAAATGAGGTCTCTCCAAAGTTTTCTCTTAACGGGAACTCGCCGAAGAATGCGCAGCTGAAAGGGTCTATCAATGGCGGAACAGGGTCACGCAGGAAGAAAAGCAGTGAAATAAGTGAAGTGGTGGATTTGTGGAGTCTCCTAACTCAATGTGCACAATCTGTAGCCATTAATGACCAAAGAACAGCCAATGAGCTGCTGAAACAGATAAGTCAACACTCTTCTGATTCTGGAGATGGAACCCAAAGATTGGCACATTACTTTGGTAATGCACTTAAAACGCGTTTGGCTGGCAAGAGAGCACCATCGTATTTACATCTGGGAAGCAACAAGACTTCCGCTGCTGATGTCTTAAAAGCTTACGGCGTCTATGTTTTAGCTTGCCCTTTTAAGAAAATGTCGAATTTCTGCGCCAATAGAAAGATAATGGAACTTGCAGAAATGGCAACCACGCTCCACATCGTTGATTTCGGCATTTGCTATGGGTTCCAATGGCCTTGCCTTATCCAGCGTCTCTCAGCAAGGGCCGGTGGACCTCCCAAGCTTCGTATTACCGGTATTGAGTTCCCCCAACCAGGTTTTCGACCTGCAGAAAGGGTGGAAGAGACGGGGCGTCGCTTGAAAAGGTATTGTGAGAGATTCAATGTCCCGTTTGATTACAACATGATAGCAAAGAAATGGGAAACCATCCAACTTGAAGAACTAAAGATTAATAACGACGAACTGGTTGTTGTTAACTGCATGTATCGGCTAAAGAACCTTCCGGATGATACAATGGCGCCGATCAGTGCGAGGGACACTGTTCTGAAACTAATTAAAAGCATTAACCCAGCGATATTCATCCACGGGGTTGCAAATGGGACATATAATGCTCCCTTCTTCGTCACGAGGTTCCGAGAAGCCCTCTTCCATTTCTCTGCTGAGTTCGATATATTCGAAGCTAATGTTTGTAGGGAGGATGCAGAAAGGATGCTGTATGAGAAGGAAGTACTTGGAAGGGACGTTATGAACGTGGTTGCATGCGAGGGTAGTGAGAGGGTTGAAAGACCGGAGACGTTTAAGCAATGGCAAGCGAGGACTCTGAGGGCAGGGTTCAAGCAGGCGCCATTGGATCAACAGCTCATGAAGAAGGTGAAGGATATGGTCCAATGTAATTATCATAGGGATTTTGCTGTAGACGTAGATGGCCGGTGGATGCTACAGGGATGGAAAGGGAGAGTTATTTATGCCCTTTCTTTTTGGAAACCTGTTAAGAATGACCCGTATCTGTGATGAGGGGTAATAGTTAAGGCCTTTAAACCAGCAAATCATAGTCGTAATAGGGTTCATCTGATATCAAGACTCGCTTCTTGTATAAATTTAGTCACCAATCTGTCTGGTAATGTTTGTAAAACATCAACTCTAAGCAGAGTTGTTGCATGTGGTTTAAAGCTCGTTTGGCATCAAGCATGTAGATAGCAAACAATCCTAAGCTTTTTTCTCTTTTCCTTTTTCCCATGTTTGCAGGTAACTGATAGTGAAATTACACAATGAAATTTGGAGTTTTGACAATCTTTTCTGTGATAATTACACATGAATCAGATAGCAACAGGCAGGCAATGCTGGAAGCTTATTCAAGCTGTTTATCGACTATAAATTGAATAAGCTTATTCAGTAGGGATGGAGATAAAGGAAGCTTAAATTATCTTCAATAAAGAAATTTGAAAGATAACAAGGCTGGGCTTTAATAATATGAGATAAAGTTACAAGTTCAACATGAGAACCCCGAAATGTAATACTAATGGCCACACTATGTTGAAGGCAATTTCTTAATTAAGATCACCTATTAGGCTTTGGTGGCCTGAGAACATTCCAGTCCAGTTTCTCACGCTTTGACTGCTTTTTGGATGAGGCTTTACTGCTGCTAGGGGTTGATTGAATGCCATAACCATTCTTTGGTGATTTATTTGGATACTCCCGTTCGGAAACCATGTCAGATTGTTTTCTCTTAAGGTCTCCATTACCTTCGTGTTTATCGGTGCCAACTTTTGAGTGAGTTGCTTCAGATGTAGATCCATTTTCACTGTTTCAATTCAAGGAACCAAATGTCAGATAAAAATTCACATCTTGTGCAAACACATGGTCTCAAAGCAAACTAAACCTACATGCCACTAGCATTTCCATCTCAACATGGCCATATTTCTTCTCTATGCCCCTTACCAATATTTGATGTTGGATTTTCATCCAAATTAAAGATCCTTTCTGAGACTTACATAATTACAACACAATACTGCAACATAATTTTCAAAAACTTGGGAGGAAATAACAAAACATTTACAGCGGTCCTGGAGAAAAAAAAAAAGACCCACCTAGACAAAGTTCTTCCACCAGAGGCATCTGGCCGAGACACATTTGATGCTTCTTCATTCAGTTTCTAACAAGACAAGGCATTCATGTAAGGACATAAGCAACAAGAGACCAGCAAAGTGAAAAGTCGTTAGAGAAAATTATTAGGTCAGATGACCTTTACACTCACATCAATAGAAGGATTGAAACTTCGAAATGACATCCGCCCAACAGTTGCTCCAGGACGAGGATCACCTTCTATGATCACCACACTGAAAGTTTGAAAATATAAATTGTAGTTGAAACGAATTGAAACTAGGAAAAGTTCATAAGCAAGCAGATGCAACAAGTAATTACATCCTCGCAAATCAATTTTATAAAGATCCCTCTTTCTTTATATTCTGGACATAATAAATTTTTTCCAACACAAAAATATAATTATCAAGGATATACTCCAATGATTGGCATTGCAAGAATCTTTTAACTCCCAGGAAACAAAAATATATGGACTCCTAGTTTTCTCTCTCACAGTATAAGTTCATGGAACAAACGAAGTATAACCTATATGCGATCATACAATCGTATTGGATGCAGAATAACTTAAATCTGAACAATCGCTTAAAAAAGAATAATGTTTAATATACTTTACAGATTTAAGATAATTCATAAATAAAGGGTGGAAATTTTAATACCATTTTCTAGTAATAGAACTAATCCCTTCAGGTTTAACCTCTTCTTCCTTTTTCACTTTCTCCTCTCTCTGAGCTGCCCTTTGCATGAACTATTATAGCAAGAAGTAGAATATAAAACAGAACTCAAACAAGTTAAAAGGTTTATTTACTTTTACCATCTTCAAAAGAATTAAAAAAGTAGACAAAACCCATATGAATTAAAACAAGGCCAAGTTCAAATCTCAATTATTTGGAACTCCAGAATCTATACTACAACTCTTTTTTTTTTTTTTGGCAAATTAAGAAAATAAAAATAAATAAAAAAAACCCAGATAAATTAAAGCAAAAAACCACCTCGATTATCAAGGGGAAAAATAATACTTCTCTTATATTATTACCTTCAAGCCCCTCAAAGTACTGGATAGCTCTCGCTTCGCCATTTAGGGATCCGAAATTTCCTTCAATGTCAAATAAGGACCTCGGAATTAAATTTATCTGAATCGCGTAATTTCTCTTTCACGGCAGGAGAAAGAAATATTTTCAGTCTACTATTTTGAACGAGGGGAAAAGAAGGAAAGACGAGGATTTAGGGTTAGGGAAACGCAATTTCTGTTAGGTTCGGTTTTAATCACAGTTAATTTAGGGCCTTCAATTGCTCATTCATGGGCTGACGAATTCAAACTTTAGGTTTACAGCACAAATTGGCCCAATGTAAATGAGCCATTTACGGATTCAAGGTTTAGAAAGTAGACCTATCAAAGGATTCTGCAATTTTGGATACATACCCACCTTATTATTATTCTTTTCTTTTCTTTTTTTTAAAAAAAAAATTTACCAGATTAAAACAAACTTAAATTAGTATTTTACAAATAAAAATAAATTTAAATAAAATTTTAAATTCATATTTTGAACGGACCAAACTTAAATATACATAAAATATATTAATATCATGCTTAAACTTCATTCGATCCGACCCTGTTCATGAATACTTTTAATTTAGATGCAACAAATATAAATCCCATAATTAATCGATCAAATCTTAAAATTACATAACCAAAAAAAGTGTGAAGTGAAATCAACACTTCAAAAATAATGGTTTTCTACACAACTTTCTTATTATGATTACACTGAATTATTTACAATATCCACGACCTAATTTTCACTTGGGCAAATAAAAATTTATTTATGTTTTCCCCACTTCAAGATATAGTACTCCCCTCCCCCCAGAAAAAACACAAAGAAAGAATAGTACAAACATGCCTAAAACATATTCTATTTCATATTGCATTTTCGAAATAAAATTTCAATTCAAGAAACATATCTCTGAATTTAACAACTATTGTTGACAAACTTAAATAATGTACAAATGATACAATGTTAAAAAGCAGCCAAGACATGGTCATTAACAGAGATTCGAGTAAAGGTAACAATTTATTAGCCCAAATGTACAAAATCAAAATAACCTGAATCATCCATCAAGTTGGGACAACCTGAGGAACAAGGGGAGGTGCAGCGGAACCATCATCGTCCGCAATTCCGCCCTCCGGGGTTTGCATGCTCTTAGTTTCTTCATCTTCAAAACCTTGCTTAAATCTGTCATAGTTAGTACGTTCGCTTGATTTAAATGGTCGTTCGCCCAAAACTCGAACCAGATCCTCCTGGTGAAGAACTTCCTTTTCGAGCAACAATTCAGCAACCTGAGCTACTTGTTCTTTATGTTCCTCCATCAGTTGTACTGTTTTTGTATACGCCTTTGCTACCCACTCACGCACTTCACCATCAATGATGGCACCCATCTTATTGCTATAGGGCTTAGACATCTCAAATCCATCTTCTCTCTGAGGGAAAGAGAGGAGACCTACCTTGTCACTAAAGCCATAAACTGCTACCTGGGCATACGTCATCTTAGTCACCTTTTCCAGGTCATTTTGGGCACCTGTTGATATCTTTCCCAACAAAACCTGAATCATGAAAATAAATATTAGTTTAGATGCATGGACATCATAACTGAAATACTTGATTTACGTTTCGAATTCTAGTTTGTACATCAATGTTGGAATATTTGGTATGACACAAACCAAAAAGGGAGTATTCAAGTAACTATTTCCCTGATTGTTTTTATTTGCACCCACCAATACATGGCATAAGAAAATTTCAAATTACCTGTTCAGCTGCTCGACCACCAAGGGTCATGCACGTCATATCAAAAAGCTGCTCTTTTGTCATGAGAAGGTTTTCATTTGGAACATACTGAGCAAATCCAAGTGCTGCTGTACCACGAGGAACAATTGTGACTTTCAAGAGGGGTTCAGCATGTTCTAAGAACCAGCCAGAAACAGCATGACCTGATTCATGATAAGCAACCGTCCTCCTTTCAAGTTTACTTATTACCTGTTTGAAACCCAAAAGAATCTGGTTATTAGGGTGAAGAAAAGAAGAAGAAAAGGATTTATAAAATAATGATGTGAAGTCAATTATCACTTCTCTGGACATAACATGTAATGCAATAATCACCATCTCATACTAATGACTGATAGAAAGGCAATGTTTAACTGAAAGAAGTCGCAGGTTGTACATCTCACCATTACCAAACAAAAGTGAACATGAAGAAGACTTAATTTCAATATTCTCAAGGATAATAGGTATCATATAGTCGTCAAAAGAAAAACAACTACACAAGCACAGAAAAGCAACAATAAAACAATCACATAGACAAGAGATAATTACCCTGTTCTTCTTCTCAAGACCACCAATGATCCTGTCTATAGCGGCCTCAAAATGTTCCATTGTGATCTGTGCCATTTCATTCCTTGCAGCAATTAGAGCAGCTTCATTACAAACATTAGCAATGTCGGCTCCGGCAAAGCCAGGGGTGAGAGCCGCAAGTCTTTGAGAGTAATATGATGGCTCATGATCAAGCTTTATCTTTCTCAAGTAGACCAGAAATATCTGCTCACGGCCTTTAATGTCAGGTTTATCAATTGAAATTTGACGATCAAATCGCCCTGGCCTCAATAGGGCTTTGTCTAAGATATCAGGCCTATTGGTACCAGCAAGGACAACTACTCCTGAAGTGGTTCCAAATCCATCCATTTCTACTAGCAATTGATTAAGTGTACTTTCACGCTCATCATTAGAACCTGAGAAACCTCCACGACCCCTCGCTCGACCAATTGCATCAATCTCATCGATAAATATTATACTAGGGGCACACTGCCTTGCTTCTTGGAACAAGTTCCTCACCCTGGATGGTCCAACACCAACAAACATCTCCATGAAATCAGAACCTGATATTGATAGGAAAGGTACACCTGACTCACCAGCAGTTGCTTTTGCTAGGAGGGTCTTTCCCGTACCTGGAGGACCCACCAGCAGAGCACCTTTTGGAATTTTAGCTCCTAGGGCCTCATATTTCTTTGGGTTCTTAAGGAAGTGCACAAATTCCATTATCTCTTGTTTAGCCTCATCACAGCCAGCAACATCTTTGAAATAGACCTACACATACCAGAAACAGAAACAATAGGAAAATGACTCGGTGATTACCTTCTCATATTCTTGCAACACAAAGGAAAAAGAAGGCCCATAAGTTTAGGTAATAGAGACAAAGAAAACTGGAAATTTTCAGATTCAGGTTTTCCTTTTTATACACCTGGATAAGAAACAGAAAACTGACCTTATTCTTGGAATTTTTATCCACCTTCGTTACATGGGCTTTTCCTATGTTGAAAATTCCACGGCCACCCTTACCACCACCTCCACCGACACCCAATCCACCTTGCATTCTCCGGCCCATATACATGAGGGTTCCAAGAAGCAATAAAGTTGGTGCAAACCTCATCAACTCCTGGTACCACATCACATCAGAGGAATATGTCACGGGAACATAATCATGTGGGTCAATTCCTAAAGCTTCTTGGGCTTCTTCCAACTTCTCCTCAAAAGAGTCCACACTTCCAATGGTGAAGAAGCATTTGTATTCACCTCCATGTCCTCTGACAGAAGAACCATTAGCAGGACCTTGGATGACATCATCACTTGTTTGATTGTATGGTGTATTCCTCACATACACTTTTGCAACCGACTTATTAGAAACAACTATATGGTCAACTAAACCTGGTTCCAGAAACTTGTTCTTGAACTCTTGGAAACTAATCTGCAGGAAAAGAGATGAACTTTGCTTATATCTAAAAACCAAATACACGTGAAAGAAAGAACTAAATTCTAAATTGGCAATAGCCAGTGTGATTCTATATACATTTTGGTCCATTTAAAAATTTTATCCACCTAATACTCAACTCCAGAATCCAGAATTCAAAACCAAAAATATCAGAGATGGACATGCTTTAAAATAAGATTTCGATCAACTCAATTCATTAATCACCTGTAAAAGGAGGAAATTTCTTAAATGCAGCCAAAAAGTTACACAGTAAATATCTACTTTGTAGAAATATCTTAAATGCAGCCAAAATGTGCTTATACACAAAAATCCATTCTAGAAATATCTACTTCCTAACTTCAAAATATGAAGAGTCCTAAAGCATTGAAAAGATCACCCCCACATCAAAGTAAAAATTAACCCACTTAGACATGCAGAAAATCAACAAGCTGAAATAATTCAGGTATTGCTTACTTGTTGCTGCTCAACAGTCCAGGGAGACATAGAAAGAAACAATGCAAGTACAAGCAAAGGGGTTACTAAATTTTGAAAAAGCTTCATGAAAGTTTCCTGAAAATTCCATTGGTCATCTGTCTTCGAATCCTCTGAAATTGTAGAAAAAAAAGTTGAAAAATGTTAAAGTTCTATGCAAGCTATCATGCAGGGAATATAAGAGTAGATTCAAAGAACACTTATATACATTAAATAGTAAAAACAAAGGTAGTTACAGTGCTATACTCTCAATGCTAACTGCTGCTATCAGATGTCAATGAAATTATTTCTCTTTGAGAAAAGAATTTAAAACTAACATCTTCGTCATGTCTTTGCAAATTTATAACATTGAAAAAACTGGTTAGAAATAAAGGGGGAGGGGAACACGTAAATCACCTTTGGAGTCAGATTTTTGGTCATTTTGCTTTGGAATTTCCTTCTTTTCCTTAGGGTAAAAGTTTTCATAATCTGAAAATATCAAAAGTAAGAACACTAAGTTCAAGCCAATGCAAATATCAAAATTTTCTAAAGTTATTTATTCATCAACCCATCAAACTGTTATTATTAAAAAACAAAATAAGCATCCCAAAATGCTAAAACTCTAAACTTGCTTAACGCTTAAGACTTAAAAACAAGACGTCTCATAAAAATAAAAAAAATAAAAATGAAGACTTTATTCCATTTCAATCGCCTCAAATTATCAAGAGCTATCAATTTTTCTAATAAAAACTAATAATAGCAACATTCATCAGCACTTATTAACAAATTAATGACCTATAAACTTCGAAATAAATAAAGGGGAAAAAAAAATTTTGGCTTACTTTTCTTCTTTGGGGCTTCACTTGAGAAAAAGCGACGAATTCTAGGGTTAGCAAGAACGAAATTCAAATCTGACAAATAAGCCTTTGAAGTAAACTCCTTTCCAGCTCCTATTGAAGCTAGATATCCTCTCAAATACCCTGATTGCCCAATTATTCGATCTACGCTCCCGCTCAAAAATGGCAAGCTCGGCGACATTCCACCGGTAGTGGCACCTCCTCCGCCACGGTACAACAACTTCTATTTTTTAGAGGATAAAAAATATAAAGAAGCCTTAAAAAATAAAAATTGAACTGAGAAAAAATATATTTAAATTAAAAAAAAAAAAGGAAAAAATACCCTTGAATGAGAAGATCGGGGAGATGATCGGCCAAGCTTAGAAAATATCATAATTCGATGATTTAAGGAAGAATAAAAAATCAAAGGTAAAATATAAATTAGAAGTTTTTTGGGGAAAAAAAGAGCTTTTTGAGTAAAGAAATAATCTAGTAAACAGCGTTAACGTTTTTGTTTTTTTTTTTTTTCCCTTTTTTCAGGTTTTTGGGTTGGATTTTAAATCGACAAAAAAAAGGTATTTGCGTGAATGTTTCCCTTTTCTTTTGGGAAATGGGAGAGGAAGCTGATAAATAGGGTGAGGGGCGCTAGATATTTTTCAGGTGTAAATGACCAAATGGGTAGGTTCATTTCTTGCATTTTTCTTGGCAAACAAGACACAAGACCAACCAGCCCATGGTTTCAATAATAATATCTTCAAAAAAAATAGATTATAAAAATTTGTGATTTAATAAAATGACACAATTTTTTATAAACTTACAATATTAAAAAAATTGTAACTTTGTCTTCCTTTGTAAAATTTAAATATTTAAAAGACAATGATGTATAGGAAAATAACTCGTAAAAAATATTTTAAGAGCAAATTAATTCCAAAAATATTTTATGTACAAATATTTCACTCCAATTTGTAATTTTTTTTAAAAAAATTAGGAAAAAGTATCTATTATTATCAAAACTTCTATTATTTTTTTCAGTTTGATTTTTTTTATAAAAAAAATATTAAATCAAAGATAATTTAGATAAGACGATTTTTCTTTTATATTAATCATAGTAGAATACCTGCAACATTTTATCGAGTGATTATATGTAAATATATAATTTGATCTCTTTCTTTGAACACATGTTTAACAATATTTGAGAAAGTTCTTAATGATACATTTCACAGTTAAATAATTTTATTTATTTTTATTTGTTTAGATCATTTCGAAGTTTCGGTATTATTCATTTGATTGTTTTTTTTTAATTGTTTTTGAGAACTAATTTATTATTATTGTTATTATATTGTGTTAATGGGAAGTTTTTTGAGAAAAAATAACTTAAAGAATTCATTTCATAAGACCAATGCTTTTAAAAAAATAAAAAAAGAAATTTAATCTATAAAATTTTATACTGGAAAAGTTAGTTCTTCTGCAATTGGGTTACTGAAGAAAACAATACTGGGCCATTGTGAATAGATTCCCAAGTTAGTAATTGGGCCGAGGGTCCTCCTCTTCCTGCTAGTAATCTGCGAAATGTCAATGGCTGCTGAAGAGATTTCATTTTATCTTTAAAGAAAACAACAAATGTTTCACCGTAGATTTCCATAATAGTTTTTTGCACCTCCATTGTTCAACCAATCCATGGAAACTGCCTCAGTGCTGTTGCAGTCGAGAACAATCCCTTTCGGCTGCAACTTGAAATGCAACCAAATTGTTTCTTGCAGGCATTTCAACAAACAATTTCAAAGCAAGGGTTTTTATTCCCATCAGAGCCTCAAACCCATCCAGAACCCATCAAGTTTCAGTCTTTTACCATCACCACTTCAGACAACAAGAACCCAGTTTTTTTCGCCTCTCAAATGCTCATTTTCCGACATTCCTAGCTCAGATTCTCCAAACCCTTTGCTTAAACCCTTCAAAAACCTATCTTTTGATTCAGTCAAATCAAGTCTTTCTGAGTTAACGCCTATAAAGATTGTCAAATGGGCTACTATTGTTTCCCTTGGAATTGCAGCTACCAAATGGACTGTAAATTTGGTTTTCAACCCTTTCTTTTGGATGTACTTTAGCTGGAGTTGGTTGTTCTGGCCATGGTTTGTAGCCATAGCCCTTGCTGGTTATGGTTTGTATTGTTTCCGAAAACATTCGATTGGTGAAGCAAGCATTGTAGAGCAACTTGCAATTGTTACTTCAGTGTTCACTTGGCTAACTCTAGTACCCCCTGCTTATTTCAATGGCTATCTTGAAGGTTGGCCCTTTGTCTTCTTCTTTGTCTACCACTATTTCTTTTTCTTCAATGTCAGTGTTAGAAAACGACTGTATGGGGATTATTATGCCCGTCCACATGATCCTAAGTGGGATGTGAACCCACCCAAATGGTATCGCCTTTTGTTCTGTGTTGGAGTCATGGTTGGGCACTGGCTTGCTGCATTTGAAGCACCGGAGCTTCATCGGATCCCAGGAGGTTGGAGCAATGTTGGAGTGTGGATATTGATTGTGGTAACTCTTTTGATGCAATATAATTCAACATTGTATCTTGCAAAGTATTCAGAGAAGGTTGTGGTGCCAACTGCTGTTGTCCAATTTGGGCCATACAGATGGGTACGGCATCCAGTATATGCATCTACGATGCTTTTATTTGCAACTCATTGCCTTGCACTTAGAGCACCTCTGAGCTTGATGTTCGTTGTAGCAGTTTGTTTGATGTATTATGAGCAAAAAGCAAAACTGGAGGAAGTTTTAATGGTAGAGACTTTTGGAGAGAGTTATCTGGAGTATGCGAATAAAGTTAGGTGCAAATTCATACCTTTTGTGTACTAGCGGCAAACAGGTATGCAATGTAATGAAATTATTGAACTATTTGAGCTTTGGACTTAGGTAAGTGCTTTGACTGAAATTTTTTATGCTTTTTCATTGATTTTCATATTGGTTGTAGCTCTCTTTGCTCATTGAATGATACAGAAATATATTTGAACTTGTTGAATAAAATGAATTGACCTATTGATTATGATCATTAATGGCAAATGCTCTCTCACGTTTGCCAAGGTCGGGAGCTATCTGATTTAGTATTCATTATGGAGAAATCACACCTTAATACCTTATTTCTTCAGGTAGCTCTGGTAGTCTTTTGTAAGTTCATTATGCAGAGTGAAGTTGTGCACATGGAAGTTATCTCTAGATTGGTGTTTAAGAAGGAATCCATCTTCGAATAAGCATATCCCTAACAAGTATTTGGGATATGGCTGGATCCTGCAGAGGTAGGAACTTGGAGTCTTGCTCATTTTTTATTGGACATATTTGTTGAGTAGAGAATGATCATTGAGGAAATCTGAACATACTGTTGGTGTATTTGTTGTACCAGAGAAGCTAAACTTTACAATTTTAAGATCTCAGGAACATGAGTTACTTTAAATTATGAAATTCCAAGTTTAAAATTACTGAAAGGTGTTTTAATTTGTGAAGCACTGAAGTATTGACAGACAACATCTACTTTCCTAACTTACTACAAATTTGAGCACTGAACACTACTGGGATATAGATACAGGTATAAGTAGCAATGCATAACACAAGAAAAGACAATACGTGTGTGTGTGTGTGTGTGTGTGTGTGTGTGATGAGAGTCTTGTGAGGTAAAGGTTAGTCTAAGGCAGGATGGTTCACATCAGGTTGTTTGCTTTGTATCATTGTCCGTCATATGGCGGTAAGGATCCATAAAAGCGTTTATAACGAGACATGAGATTAGACTGCATCCAAATATAACCTCCTGAATGTTACACTGTGGTTTCTGGAATGATTAGATGTGCATTTTTAGTGCTCTGCGTCTAGGATATTGCCTTTGTAAGTGCTATGAAGGCACTAAAAACAACAAAGGAAAACTACATTTTACAAGTCAACTAATGTACCCTCATCAATTTAGGTACCTCTTTTTTGTTTTGCACCTTATGAACACGAGGAGAAAGGTATATTCTTAACCATTGTGGAATTCAAATAAGTTTGATCCGTTTGTTTGACAATGAGCAATGGTGCTGCATTTTCATGATTTTTGACTAGCTGGCCATAGTTTAGTCTTGATATCCTGCAAGAATATTATTTTTAAATCATTTGAAGTGTGAAGAGCTCCCATCTTTATCTTTCCTATTATTAAACACAAATATAGAGCAAAAAAGAAAGGTTGAAAATTCTATCCTTTGTATTCCTCAAATGGCCACACAGAGCAAAATTGCACAAACCGAGATGTGGTTGCCAACATTCTGTATGAACCAACCAGCTTTTAATGGCACAGAATTGCTGTGTGAACCAGCTTGCTTAGATCCCCTGTATGGAGAGGAGCTTCCTAGCTGAGCAGGTGTCAGCAACCTGTACTTGTAGTTTTTATGTTGTCAATTTAAAAAGATTAGATACGTTTCTAGATGTTTGCACTGTGGCGTTTGGAGAATGGTTGGTGTAGGATGTGCTTTCAGTGGGTTCTCAAACTTCATTTGCATGCATTTACCACATTTGTAAAAGAACATAACTGAACTATCTAATTAATCATGGCATGCAAACTTATATGGACTTCTAAAATTAAAATGGAAGTAGTTCGTCATCAAGGAAAATCCAAAAATAAATCATCAAGACATCTCTCGTGATATATGTATCGTGAACATTTCCCCTTTTGTGTTATTTTCTGATAATTGTATTGTCAAGTCTCAATCAAACCAGAGCAGGTTATGACACGAATGGGGTGGAACTATGGTTTTGAGCCTTGCGCATGACGACACTGGCACTTAGGGCCTTACCTTGTAACTTGAACCTCAATTGGGCCTACAAAACAACAGATTCATAAATTAAATTTTAAATTTAAGTTTGATTTGGTTATGTAATTATAGTTTTAAAAAAAAAATTAATGACAATTTTGATTATTAATATTTGCATGTTTTATCAAAATGGTTCTAATTGTATTTTTGAGTCTTTTTTTATCATCAACTTTCGTTTTTTTTTTTAATCTGTTTTTTCTAACAGATTTAATGAAAGTATCGTTAAAAAAGTTAACAGGAATATGTGGAATATTTTAATGAGATGTAATTTATTACTTAAATAATCCAATAATATAATTGTATGTGGAAAATAATAAAATAAATAAATAATACATTAAATTAAAAAATAACTCTTAATTTAAATAAAATAACGCAATTATCTAAAAAAATTAACTCAGTAGAAAATTTTCTCAATAAACAAATGTATGAAAATTTGAAACCTTTTGAAACAAAAGAAATATTAAAACCTTGAATTTATTCATTAAATTTGTTAGAAAATACAATTTGAAAAAAAAAAATCAAAGGTTGATGGCCAAAAGGCTCAAAAATATATTTAAGATTATTTTGACAAAACATACAAATATTCATGGTCAAATTTATTATTGAACCTTTAAAAAATAATATATAACTAAACCTTATATTGTGTTAATCAGACACTAACTCAATTGAGTAATTGTCAATTTTTTAATCTAATATTGACCTTATAATTAAAATATAAAATTTAGGCTTATATATATATATAAAAAAAAAAGCCTTTAAAAAATGTAAAAGAAAATCAATTAAGTTCCTATATTAACTTTGCAGCCAATTAAGTCATTGTCATTAATTAAAACAATCAATTAAATCTTTTTATTAACAGTTTTGGTCATTGACCACTAAAATAAATTGATGAAATAATTAAATGGTGGCACGTGATTGCTTCTGGTGTAATCTAATATTTTTCTCATAAAAATTAGAAAAAATAAAAAAAATAAAAAAATATAAAAATATTACATATTAAAAATATTAAAATGGATAAAACTTTTTGAATTTTAAAAACTTATAAATATTATAAAAATATAAATTCTAATAATTTATAAACAATTTTATAAAATTAATAAAAGTTATTAAAATATTTAAATTTTAAAAAGCATATTAGAATTATTAAAAATATTAAAATTGATATAAATTTATTAAAATTATAAAATCTTGAATTTGATCGGTTAGCACAAAATTGACAAGGGTATCAATCTGAGGAAAATCATTAGACCGCTTGACCTGGAAACTAATTTTTTATTTTTAATATTTTTATCAAACAAACATTTTATTATTCAACTATTAGCATATGTCAAAATGAAATATTCAAACCAAAAATTTCAGAATCTAATCGGTGATCAAACCGGTTAGGTCACCAGTTTATCAAATTGATTGATCTGTCCGATTTAATTAAATAAAATATTAAAAAAAATCAACCGTCCATTTCTTAAGTCAATCAATCTAATGACTTTTTCCAAACCAATACTTTTGCCGATTTCAAACTAATTTTTCCAACCAACTAATTTGGTTCAATTCAAGTTTTTATGATTTTTTATAAGTTTATATTATTTTTTAGTAGTTTTATGATTTTTAAAGAATTTTAATATGTTTTTATGAAATTTTAAATAGTCTGAATATGTTTTATAAATTATATAAATTATTCTATAAATTATTTTATAATATATTAGAATTTATTAGAATTTTATACTTTTTTATATTCTTTTAATATTTTTATAAGTTTATATAAAATTTCATATTTATAATATTTATTTTTTATAAATTGGGATAAATATCAAAACTGTACATGAACTATGATTTAATGTGCAATTATACACATAAATTTTGATTTCGTGCAATTTATGCATGAAATTTTATTTGATACAATTTTTTGTAAATTATTAACACAATTATCGATATAACATTATTTTATGTTTATATATTGCATACATAAATAATTATATTTATTTAACAAAAAATAAATTGATGTATTTATTTATTTAAATGTGTATGATTAAATCAAATTAAAATTTCAAGTTTACATTTAAGCCACAATTAGAGTTTCATGAGTATAACTGCATCAAATCAAAATCCATGTATACAATTGCACATTAAATCAAAGTTCATATATAATTTTAAGATTTATCCCTGATACTTATGTTTTTTATTTTTTAATTATTTTTATGGGTAAATCACATATCACCTTTTAATTAGTGGATCAATATATTTTATTTTATTTTTTGGTGAAATCTATCAATTTTTTTAACAATAAAAAATAACGAAAACTATTAACAAAAAGATTTAATTAATTATTTAATTAATAATAAAAACTTAATTTAATGTGAATGCATTATAGGAACTTAATTGGTTGCATTTTTTTTTAAGGGATCTTTTGACGTAAGTCTAAAATTTAAATGCAAAATGTGCTCACCGTATCTGTTGTTAATCTCTTCTCCCGTCTTTTCTGCTGACTTCAACAGAAAATCATATAATATACATACACACTTGAGGAAAGAACTTGTGGCCAAAATTCGAACTTAAAACTAAAAGCTAAATAAAAAGAATAGAAAAATAATAGTCGGTTGTGAGATGTGAAGTACATTCAAACTAGTTGTACATGGGAATTCCCGCCCTAGAACCGACCAAGTTTGGCGCCACAGTTTAAAAACGGCACTGAGAAGACACTTCTCGAAAGCTCGCCACGTGCGTAGCCACATAGATCAAAGCGCAACCATTACGTGACACCTACTGATTTCAACTTGCTTATCTGTTTGTCTTATCCACAAAATCCCAGCAACTTCCCGAACCACCCACACTCTTTTTTTTCACGTACAAATATATACACGGAAAGAAAAGCTCTTTATATCTCTCCGACAAAGAAGAAAGAAAAAACAACACAGACCAGCGTTTGAAGCTCGGAGAAAAATGGAGGATGAAATGGTGTTATACGAGGGTGTGGTATCGTCGATGATTCAAGAAGGTTGGTCGACGCCGACACGTGGGGAGTGTCGGATACCTGCTGTGCAAGCTTGTCCGCCGCCGCCGCCGCCGAAGAAGAAGCCGTTTACGTTTGGGAAGAAAAGGCCGGAGCCGAAGAATGGGTATTTTCAACCGCCTGATCTTGAGATGATTTTCTCAATGGGTACTAGAAGCAAGCTTGGGCTTAATTGGCGTGGCAGCTAAGTAATAGCTCTTAGTCAATGGGAATTTGGAAGTAACTTCTGTAGTTTGTTTGTTTTTTGTTGATTGACTTGGTTTTTTTTTTTTTTTTTTTGGTTTGTCGGGTCAACAAAAACAAAAATGTTTATATTGTAATGTCTGTAATTAAAATCTTCAATGTAATATATCTGTATAAACTACGATGCTTTTCTTTTTGGCCCGAGTATAAACTATGATGTTTAGTGTTGTCTTTTTTATTATTATATATACAAAATATACGCTAGTTTAAAACTTATATTTTATTTCAAGGAATTTCCTTTCAATCCAAGGAATTTACTTTGAAGGGATTTAGCTCATCCATTAAAAACTGACAAACAGTAAATTTGTTAAAATTCTTTTTGTTAACTCTAGGTGTATTGATATTTTTTTGTCCTGAAAAATATTTCAAAAACAATTAAAAATATAGGTAAAAAGAATACTAATCTGACTTAACGTTTTTCATTAATTTTGTATTTTAGTATAATAATAAATTTAATTATTATTTTTTTAATAATATCTCTGTTGAATTTATTAGAAATTTAAATAAAGAAACATTTCAAACGAAATTAAAATATAATAGAAAAATAATAAAACAAAGAGAAATTAAAAAATGAAACATCATATCAGTAAAACACTGAAGAAATGAAGCAGGAAATAGAACTCTTTATCTTTATTTAAAGATCGAAGTAGGAGTGATGAGTGAAACTAACAATCTTGCAGGTTACTTTGTAAAATAGATCTGATTGCATCGGTAAACGAACTACAAAAAAGGATCAAACTACTGAAAGACTACCAATAATCGTAAATCAAAATCGAATGTTATGAGAAAACTATTCATGAATGTAAATCTAACACAAAAGTACACGAAAACGTGTCATAAGATAAAAGCATATCAGAAGACAGAGGAAAAACACGTCACAAAAAAAAAAAAAACTAAAAGAAAATCAAAATATAAAAGAAAATAAGAATTGAATATAAAAAAAATTAAGGAGGTTAAATATAAAAAAATTAAGAAGAAAGAATATCGTCAGTCGAAGATCAACATTAAAATTGATATCGACGTCGGTTAATTAAAAATGAAAGAAAGAAATAAAGCAACGCAGAGAAAAAATTTGAAAATTCTAATTTTTGATAAATTTCAAAGTTGAAGATTATTTAGAGTGATTTTAATTAACAAATTTAATTTATAATATTATATAATCTGCCTAAAAATTTTATTTTACGTGTATATGTTTAGAAATTAGAATTTTATTATATATTTTTATGGGTAGAAATTATAAATCTAAAACAAAAATTTTTGTTTAAAAATAACATCCAATAAACAATAAAATGAATGATTTAAAAATAATTATATAATATTAAAATTAAAAATAGATTAAATTTTGAGTCACTAATGGAGATAATAGTTCATTTATATTAAAATAAAAAATATATAAATATATTAAAATAAATTTTGATTAAGGGATAATTTAAAATTTTACTAATTCTATTGATAAGTTCAAATTTATTGTATGTATATTTTAATTGGTTTTTCTTGAAATAAAGACTTAGAATACCTTTAAATGTACAATTTATTTTTTAATTAAGTTGATGACCTGATTGAGGGTGACAACAATGTAACACCCTTATACCCGATTCATATGTATAAAACCAGTATACAAGTATTACATTAAAGTTCAGTATAGAAAAAAAAAACCGAGTCATGTAAGAATTTTTTTTTTTCATCAACTCAAAGCATCTCAAATCAACATTTTTCCTTCCATTAGGGTCACATGTAAGTACCATTTGTACATGTCATTTTTCTTCAAAGTAAATTACCTAAACTTGAGCTTCAAAAGTGATGTGATGTGATGAGAGGTCCCTTGCTCGACTCTAGCTTTCCGTAGCTTTTGTACCTACGTGTTAAAATAAACGTGTTAAGCCGGTTAAGACTTAGTAAGCACTACAAGCATATTAGATGATTATTTATTTATTGCTAAATTTTATCAAACATTTAATTATTCATGCGTATAAAATTTCTAACCTTTCTTGCATGTAACATTTAACTTTCCATAATTTCACCATAACACACATTCATCCTCATATTCCAACTTACCTCAATGGTAGATTTTACATTTTCATCCCTTTTTCACAACTTAGTCATATCACTTAATTATCAACATATAATTACACATACACATATAGTACTTATCTTTCATGTATTTATCATTTCACTTACCTCAATGTAATAATTTGCACATTCTTTCTCCTTTCACAATTTAGCCATCATAGCTTTCTTAACCATAGCTCACTTAGCTTATTTATCCACTTGGCCCGTAATAGACTTTTATAAAACCCATCGGATAAACGGAACAAACAGAGAGTACTGAACAGAGAGCACATAAGTGCAGGGCAACAGAGAGCACACAAAGTGCTAAACAGAGAGTACACAAAGTATTGAGCACACAAAGTGCTAATCAGAAAGCACACACAGTGCTAATAACAGAGAGCACGAGACATGCTAAACAGAGAGCGCGCTAGTGTTCCTTAATGGCATGCCACTATTATCACAATGGTTCTAACTTGTCTACATGGGCATAATCTCTCATGTTCATCATTTCTCATAATTTCATATATCACATTTACATTTCTCTTCACATATACATAATCATGTATTTTTCACCTTTATTTACTCAAAGGCTTACACAATATCACCATTTTATCATATAATCAATATTCATAATTAAACTTATAATATTTCACATATACATTGTTCATCACATATATATCATCATATACCTCTTTACTCTTATTTTCACATTAATTTTCAAAGCTGTCCACTTGCGCCACAGTCACTAAATTATTTATATCCTGAACTAAAGAATTCGAAATTATAAACCGCTTGATGTTTATGAAATTAGACTCAAATATATTTTTACCATAAAGTTGTCAGAATTTTTACTTTAGCCAATTTGTACAGTAAATTCTTTCAATTTACCCCTTCTCTGCAGCTTGACAGTTTCGACCTTTCTTCACTAAAAATTATTTATCTTTTTTACAGAGATCAAATAATGTTCCCGTTTGTTTCTATTGAAAATAGACTCATTAAGGATTCAACCATATAAATTTCAGTCTCTAATAATTTTTATACATTTTTCTATAATTTTTCAAATTCAGAACAGGGGAACTCGAATCTACTCTGACCTTGTTACACAAAAACTAGTATATCTCGAAATATACAAATCCTTTTAATTCACTGTTTCGTCCATATGACACTAAACTCAATAAGCTTTAATTAAATATGTAAGTCGACCCTTAACTCATTATATAAAATTTTTGGTGAATTTTCGAAATTAGTCCCCTGTTACTGTCCAAACTGTTTTGAAGTGAATTTTTCTCTTCTCATATTTCCTTTGCACTAAATTTCATTTAATCACACCTAATCACCATATTTATAACTAAACATATCATTTTACTCATTTTTATTACAATTAATCATATACTTTAAAGAGAATAAATTTTCAATTTAAAATCTTGTAGTACTTACAACAAAAAGACTGGTTTTCTCCTCTTTTTACTCCTTGCTCTTCTCTTTTCCTTTGTCTTCAATTTGGTCTCTTTCCTTCTTTCCTTTCTCTTCAATTTCACATAAACACATGTAAGCTAAATGCTATAATTCAATGATTTCCATACTAAATTACAGAAAAATACATGTATATCATGAAAATTGAAACACCTCTTACCTTATTTAATGAAAACCCAAAATTCTAATTCAATCCTTTAACTCTTTAACACCTCAAAAGGGACTCTATATGAGAATTGAGGTGTCTACTAACTCTCTTCTATTCCTTTCTTTCAGAAATCTCAAAGAAAATGAAGGTTTTTGAAGCTTGGAAGGTTTAACAATGGTGAAAGGACTTAATTGCAATAAAGGAAAAGTTGGGTGGAAGGAGACATGCATGTGACGGTTGTGAAATGAGAAGAAAAGATGATATTTTCATCTTTTAATTCTTTTCCCTTTCTCTAATTCTCTAGATTTCTCCACTAAAAATATCTCTATTTAATAAAATGGTAAAATTGCACTTTTAGTCCTTAGGCCTTCCAACTTTACACTTTGGCCCAAATCATTGCCTCCAAAATATCTTCCACCAAATTACTCTTTTGCCCCTCCTTAATCAATCTAATTCCCATGATGACTCATAATTCAATTTGGACAAATTACTATTTAATCCTTCCTCCTTTCTCACAATTACTAATTAATCCTTAGTTTTCTAACTATTTTCTTATGTTAGCTATATAGTCTAATTCTCAATTCTACTCTATTACTATTCCAAATCCGGTTCAAGAACGCGGATGTTACAATTCTCCCTCCCTTAAATAAATTTCGTCCTTAAAATTTACCTACATTGAACAACTGTGGATATTGTTATCTCATTGTTTCTTCTCTTTCCCATGTGGCTTCCTCTAAATTATGATGTCTCCATAGCACTTTTACCAAAGGAACCCTTTTATTTCTCAACTCTTTTACTTCTCTAGCTAAAATCTTTATCGATTCCTCTTCATAAGTCAAATCTGGTTGTATTTCTATAACCTCCAAGGTAATCACATGAGATGGATTAGATTGATATCTTCGTAACATGGACATATGAAAGACATTATGAATCTTGTCTAACTCTGGAGGGAGAGCTAATCGATAAGCCACAGAACCAACTTGTTCCAATATCTCATATGGTCCGATAAATTTTGGACTTAATTTTCCCTTTTTACCAAACCGGAGAACTTTCTTCCATGGAGACACTTTCAAGAAAACTTTTTCACCCACATCGTACTCTATATCTTTTCTTTTCAGATCAGCATATGATTTCTGTCTATCTGAAGCAGCTTTTAATCAGTCTCGTATCAACTTTACTTTCTCTTCAGTCTCTTAAATCAAATCAGGATCCACTAACTTACGTTCACTTAATTCTGTCCAACACATAGGAGTCCAACACTTTCTTCCATATAATACTTCATATGGTGCCATATGAATACTTGACTGATAACTGTTATTATAGGTGAATTCAATAAATGGCAAATACTTTTCCCAATTACCTTCAAACTCAATAATACAGCTTCTCAGCATGTCTTCTAGAATCTGAATCACCCATTCTGATTGCCCATCTGTCTGAGGATGATATGCTGTACTAAAATTCAATCGAGTACTCAAAGCTTCATGCAATCTTTCCTAAAACTTTGAAGTAAATCTAGGATCCCGATCAGAAATAATATATACAGACACACCATGAAGTCTAACTATTTCATCTATATACAATTGTGCATATTTATCCATTGAGAAATCAGTTCTTACCAGTAAGAAACGAGCAGACTTAGTTAATCGATCAACGATCACCCATATGACATCTTTCTTCTTTGGTGAAAGTGGTAATCCCATGACAAAATTCATTGTAATTCTTTTCCCATTACCATTCTAGTATACTGATGGATTGAAGCAACCTCGATAACACTTGATGTTCAGCTTTCACTTTCTGACATGTTAAGCATTTGGAAACATATTCAACTATATCCCGTTTCATCATTTTCTACCAGTAGAATGGCTTTAGGTCATGATACATCTTATTACTTCCCGGATGCATAGCAAAAGAACTATGATGAGCTTCATCTAATATCTTTCGTTTCAAACCTTCTTGATGAGGCACACAAAGCCTGTTATGAAATCTCAAATTTCCTTTACTATCAATCTCAAATTCACCACTTTTATTTTTTTCTAACTACTTTTTGATCTTCATCAGCTCTTCATCATCTTTTTGTGCATCTTTAACTTCTTAGAATAGAGTTGGCTTTACTCTTAGCTCAACTGATAGCTCACCGTCTGATTGTATCTCCAAATGTGCATTCATCGCCTTCAAAGCTACCATTAATTTTCTACTCAGAGCATCAGCTACCACGTTCGCTTTCCTGGGATGATAGTAAATGATACAGTCATAATCTTTAATCAATTCAATCCACCTTCTCTGTCTTAGATTCAACTCTTTCTGAGTTAGCAAATATTTCAAACTCTTGTGATCTGTATAAATATAGCACTTTTCTCCATATAAATAATGTCTTTAAATTTTCAATGCAAACACCACCGCAGCCAATTCAAGATCATGTGTCGGATAATTCTTCTCATGTGGCTTCAATTGCCTTGATGCATATGCAACTACCTTTCCATATTGCATTAATACATAACCCAAACCATTATAAGATGCATCACTATAAATCACAAATTCCTTACAGGTTCTGGTTGAATTAACACCGGAGCTTCAGTCAGAGCTGCTTTTAACCTATCAAAACTTTGTTGACATCTTTCATCCCATTCAAACTTCACATCCTTTTGTAACAGTCTCGTTAAAAGCAATGCAATCATAACGAATCCCTGAACAAATCTTCTGTAATAACCAACTAAACTAAGGAAACTCCTTACCTCTGTCACATTCTTCGGTGGTTTCCATTCAAGTATAGCTTCAACTTTTTTTTTTTGGATCAACACATATATCATCAGCCGACACAATATGACCCAGAAAAGTAACTTCTTTCAGCCAAAATTCACATTCTCTCAACTTGGCAAACAATTGTTTTTCTCTCAAAATCTGCAGTACAACTCGGACATGTTTCTCATGTTCTTCTTGTCTTTTCGAGTACACCAAAATATCATCAATGAATACTACCACGCACTAATCCAAATACGGCTGAAAAATTCTATTCATAAGATCCATAAATGCAGCCGGAGCATTAGTCAATCCAAATGGCATAACCAAAAACTCATAATGTCCATATCGAGTCCTAAAAGAAGTCTTTGATACATTTGACTCTTTTACCCTCAATTGATAATATCCCGATCTGAAATCAATTTTAGAAAACATACTAGCTCCCTTCAACTGATCAAATAAATCATCAATCCTAGACAGTGAATATTTATTCTTTATCGTCACTCTATTTAGCTGACGATAATCTATACAAAGTCTTAAAAATCCATTTCTCTTTTTCACAAATATTATCGGAGCTCCTCATGGCGATACCCTGGGATGTATAAATCCTTTATCTAATAACTCTTGTAGCTGAGTCTTCAGTTCTTTCAACTCCACAGGTGCTATTCTGTATGGTGCTATCGAAATCGGTGTAGTTCCCGAAACCAATTCAATTCCAAATTCAACTTCTCTTTAAAAAGGTAAACCCGACAACTTTTTAGGAAACATATCAGAAAATTCTCGTACCACCAGTATCTTTTCAATCTCATTATCTTCTACCCGAGTATCTAAAACATAAGCTAGAAAAGCATCATGCCCTTTCTTAATCATCTTAGAATCCTTAATCGCAGAAATCACATTCGATAAAGTATTGAATTTCTCACCATCACAATTACCTCTTTCCTGTCATAAGTTCTCAAAGAAATTCTTTTTCTTTTGCAATCAACCACGACCCCATATTCAGATAACCAATCCATTCCCAGTATCACATCAAACTTATGAAATGTAAGAGCCACGAGATCTGCTGAAAATTCACAATCCTGAATCTTTAAAGGACACCTCGTACACACTTTATTGACTCTCTCTCACTTTGCTCGAAAGGATTAGTAACAACCACTTCATGTTCAGTGAGTTCTACTACTAATTCTCTTTCTTTCACTAATGAGTTTCATATATATAACCAGGATCAATTAATGCAACTACAGGAAAGTCAATTAAAGAAAATTTACCGGTGATTACATCAGGAGCATCTTCCTCTACTCTAACAGGATTTGAGGTCCTACTGTCAACTTCATCTTCAAACTCTTCACGAGTCCTATTTGACATTCTTCTTTCTACAATATTCACTATTTTAACAATTAAATAACTGAACATCCTCTCATCACATCAACATATAAAATGGCATGTACACGTGGACTCATTTCCCGACCCCAAACATCAGAAAACCTTCGCCTGATACCAACAAATATAATACCCCTATACCCGATTCATATGTATAAAACCAGTATAGTAGTATTACACTAAAGTTCAGTATAGAAAAAAAAAACCGAGTCATGTAAGAAAATTTTTTTTTCTTCAACTCAAAGCATCCCAAATCAACATTTTTCCTTCCATTAGGGTCACATGTAAGTATCATTTGTACATGTCATTTTTCTTCAAAGTAAATTACCTAAACTTGAGCTTCAAAAGTGATGTGATGTGATGAGAGGTCTCTTGCTCGACTCTAGCTTTTCGTAGCTTTTGTACCTACGCGTTAAAATAAACGTGTTAAGGCGGTGAAGGCTTAGTAAGCACTACAAACATAATAGATGATTATTTATTTATTGCTAAATTTTATCAAACATTTAATTACTCATGCGTATAAAATTTATAACCTTTCTTGCATGTAACATTTAACTTTCCATAATTTCACCATAACACACATTCATCCTCATATTCCAACTTACCTCAATGATAGATTTTACATTTTCATCCCTTTTTCACAGCTTAGTCATTTCACTTAATTATCAACATATAATTACACATACACATATAGTACTTATCTTTCATGTATTTATCATTTCACCTACCTCAATGTAATAATTTGCACATTCTTTCTCCTTTCACAATTTAGCCATCATAGTTTTCTTAACCATAGCTCACTTAGCTTATTTATCCACTTGACCCATAATAGACTTTTATAGAACCTATCGGATAAACGGAGAGCACGAGACATGCTAAACAGAGAGCGCGCTAGTGTTCCTTAATGGCATGCCACTATTATCACAATGGTTCTAACTTGTCTACATGGGCATAATCTCTCATGTTCATCATTTCTCATAATTTCATATATCACATTTACATTTCTCTTCACATATACATAATCATGTATTTTTCACCTTTATTTACTCAAAGGCTTACACAATATCACCATTTTATCATATAATCAATATTCATAATTAAACACATAATATTTCACATATAAATTGTTCATCACATATATATCATCATATACCTCTTTACTCTTATTTTCACATTAATTTTCAAAGCTGTCCACTTGCGCCACAGTCACTAAATTATTTATATCCTGAACTAAAGAATTCGAAATTATAAACCGCTTGATGTTTATGAAATTAGAATCAAATATATTTTTACCATAAAGTTTTCAGAATTTTTACTTTAGCCAATTTGTACAGTAAATTCTTTCAATTTACCCCTTCTCTGCAGCTTGACAGTTTCGACCTTTCTTCACTAAAAATTATTTATCTTTTTTTACAGAGATCAAATAATGTTCCCGTTTGTTTCTATTGAAAATAGACTCATTAAGGATTCAAACATATAAATTTCAGTCTCTAATAATTTTTATACATTTTTCTATAATTTTTCAAATTCAGAACAGGGGAACTCGAATCTACTCTGACCTTGTTACACAAAAACTAGTATATCTCGAAATATACAAATCCTTTTAATTCACTGTTTCGTCCATATGACACTAAACTCAATAAGCTTTAATTAAATATGTAAGTCGACCCTTAACTCATTATATAAAATTTTTGGTGAATTTTCGAAATTAGTCCCCTGTTACTGTTTTGAAGTGAATTTTTCCCTTCTCATATTTCATTTGCACTAAATTTCATTTAATCACACCTAATCACCATATTTATAACTAAACATATCATTTTACTCATTTTTATCATAATTAATCATATACTTTAAAGAAAATAAATTTTCAATTTAAAATCTTGTAGTACTTACAACAAAAAGACTGGTTTTCTCCTCTTTTTACTCCTTGCTCTTCTCTTTTCCTTTGTCTTCAATTTGGTCCCTTTCCTTCTTTCCTTTCTCTTCAATTTCACATAAACACATGTAAGCTAAATGCTATAATTCAATGATTTCCATACTAAATTACAGAAAAATACATGTATATCATGAAAATTGAAACACCTCTTACCTTATTTAATGAAAACCCAAAATTCTAATTCAATCCCTTAACTCTTTAACACCTCAGAAGGGACTCTATATGAGAATCGAGGTGTCTACTAACTCTCTTCTATTCCTTTCTTTCAGAAATCTCAAAGAAAATGAAGGTTTTTGTTGGAAGGTTTAACAATGGTGGAAGGACTTAATTGCAATAAAAGAAAAGTTAGGTGGAAGGAGACATGCATGTTACGGTTGTGAAATGAGAAGAAAAGATGATATTTTATTCTTTTAATTCTTTTCCCTTTCTCTAATTCTCTAGATTTCTCCACTAAAAATATCTCTATTTAATAAAATGGTAAAATTGCACTTTTAGTCCTTAGGCCTTCCAACTTTACACTTTGGCCCAAATCATTGCCTCCAAAATATCTTCCACCAAATTACTCTTTTGCCCCTCCTTAATCAATCTAATTCCCATGATGACTCATAATTCAATTTGGACAAATTACTATTTAGTCCTTCCTCCTTTCTCACAATTACTAATTAATCCTTAATTTTCTAACTATTTTCTTATGTTAGCTATATAGTCTAATTCTCAATTCTACTCTATTACTATTCCAAATCCGGTTAAAAAACGCGAATGTTACAAACAATTTAATAAATAGTATACATATAAAAATATAGTTGACTAAAATTATTATATTTGTAGAAACCCAATTTGTCCGGGTTTTTACAATCTATATTTTATTATTTTATTTATTATTTATTTATTAAATAAATAAATAAACAAATAATAGAATTAAAAAATATACAAACTCAAATAATAAACCTAAAGTTAAAGTCCTCAAACCCTTGAAAATCAGTCCTTAAAGTCCTCTCATATCTCATTCAAACCCCTTCACTTTTGGTGCCTTTATGGATTTGCCTCAAGTTAGTTTCAAACAAACTTTGAACTAGTCAAAGTGCTCAAAGAGTGGCCGACCATAGGATTGAGTGGCTGAAATTCATTTTCTAAAAATAGCCTCCAACTCCCAATACCCCCCTAAACTACCTATTCTAATCACGAATTCACCAACACATTCTCTTCTTTAACTCATTTTCTCTCTAGCTTTTCCCTTCCATTCTTTTGTCGATTTTCCCCTCTTGGGAAAGAGTGATCTTCAGCCTTGAAAATAACTTCATTGGGTGTTCATCAGAGACCTTGATTTGGGAAAAATCAAGCAAGAAAGACGACGAACGTGACAACAGTTCTTGAGAAATTGTACTATTAATTACATTTATTACATTTTTATTCTTTTATTTATATTTGTAAGTTACGTTCATATTTATGTTTGCATAACATGGTAACATAAATTGTTTTTAAAAATTAAGGCAATGTTCTTTGTCTCGAGAATTTAAAAAATCATGTCCTAACTCACCAGGTATGGTTTTTTCTTTGAACCGAGATAATTGAATATTCTTTTAAATTTTAAATACGAGTTTATTTGAAAAGCTCGTCATTTTTGAATATTCGAATTGTTATGTCCTAACTTATTGGATGTGACTTTTTCTCGATTAATTCGAAATAACGAGCTTTAACTTATTGGATGTGACTTTTTCTCGATTAATTCGAAATAACGAGCTTTCTTCGAAAACAAAATTTGTTTTCAAGTAAAATAAATTAGACATTCATGCATTTAAGGATCGTGATTTAATTTTTTTTTCCGAATTTTTAATTTTCAACAAATAATATTTCGAATAATCGATTAGGTACCAATTTTGAGTGTGTAAAGGTGCTAATCATTCTTTATGCATAACTGACTCCCAAACTCGTTTTATGGTTTCAAAGACCAAAATTATTTTAATGATTTTTAAAAAAAAAATCTCGAAAAGTGACCCAATTACACTTGTTTCAAAAAAATTATTGGTGGCAACTCCATTTTTTTTCTAAAATCGAGACCTATTTATTTTTGTTTTTTTCAAAAAAAATAGTTTCGACAATATTATTAAAAAGATTTATAATTGATAGGAAATATTAATGTAATGATTAATTGATCTTAATTTTTATTTTTAAAATTGACAAAAATTAAATTATTTTTAATTATTTAGACCAATCAATTCACTTAAAGGTGTGTCTAATAAACTGAAAATTTAAGTGTTGAAAAGTTATAAGTATTGAGTTTTACTATTAAATTTTGTAAGTGCGAAATTTATGTTAATTTTTTTGATAAATTACTAAATATAAGTACTAAATATAATTATGTTATTTGATAAAAATAATTATCTATTTTTAAAAGATTATTTATTTTTATTTTTATTTTTATTAATATAATATTTTATGTCATTTTAGATAGTTTTAGATAAAAAAAATGATAATTTGAATATATCGTTTTAAAAATAATATATTTTAATTTTTAACAAAATAAAATCGAACTTAATATTTTTACATTAATAATAAATAGTTATCTACTTATTTATTGTTTACAATTTTTTATAAAAAAATTAAAATAATTATCAAACATATTAAATATTAAAAATTTCAATTGTTTAAATATCGAAATTAAAGAGTATAAGTGTCTTTACAAAATAGTATATAATTCGGAACATAGATTCGGCCTAACAATCTAAAGGCCGGATTATATCTAAGTCGTGAATGCTACAGAAGAGATTGGAAACTGAAATGGGCCGTTTGTTTTTGCATTAAGAGCTTTATATCATGAATTAATTGATACTGATTATATTAAAAAATTATGCATACCCCGTTAAAAAGCTTTCCACTCTCGAAAAATTATTACTCCCTTAAAAATTAGGATTATCTTTAAAAACATTGTTTTCTTTAAAAAAAACCAAATATATATATATATATAATGTCAAAGCATGATAAAACACATTCTATTACAATAAAATAAAATAATAATAATAATAATTCATGTTCGAATCTTAAAAATGACATTGTTGAAAACAATAGTTACGAATCTCAAAATAATTAATTTTCATGAATCATGAAATAAAAATAAAAAGATATATAGTTTAATTATACAAAAATATATTCTTACATGCTAAAATTTTCAAATCAGAAGTTAATATAAGAAACTAAAGGTCTTGACTGTGCTCACTTTGGGACTTGAGACATTGAGTGTTTGATTTATAACTTATGTAAAAAAAAATCAAATTTAAATTGATTAATTAGTGAATTGAGTTTATTTTAATATTTATAATAGTTAAATCTTAATTATAATTTAATCGTAAATAAAACAAATTTAACTTGACATCGTCACATACGCCAGTGTTTATTAAATAGAATAAATTGAACTGATAAAAGTTAAAATTTAACGTAGAATTAATTAAGAAACGGGCGAAGAAAAAAAAGTGGGTAACGATCATTATTATTATTTCCTTAATCCGTTAATTACGGTTCCACTAATGTGGGATATTGCAAGTGGTACTCTTAATCCATAATCTTTACCTTTGTAAATTTATGGATTTAGAAATAGAATCCGTCTCGACATATATGATTGCAAACATTATGATATATACATTACAAATGTCTAAAATGTGTGGAGAGAAAGTGTCCAAGTTGCGTCAACGTCATACAAATTTCATAATCTTTGGGAGTTCAGGTGTGGAGCAGTCACTACCAATAATGCATGCCGACCACTCACCCTTTTATCCAATTACAGCTTGATAATTAAAAGGTAAATAAACAAAATTCACTTTTTTATATTTAATATATATAAAAGTATATGACACCAAAGGTTTCAACAGTTATTGTGTCTGCTAGTAGGGACTAGCAGCGTGGAGAATAGAACAACAATAAGAATATTTGAAAACTCTAATTGTGGTGTATATAAAGAATATATTAATTCCAGGATATTTATTATTTGAATATGTTTTACTCGTGTCAATAAGAAATGCGGGTTTGAATAATGGATAATAAACAATATTTAAAGCAAATTTCCGATTTCAAATTTTTCAAAAATTATGTCATATTTAATTATTTTCTTATAAAGTACATAAATAAATACCGGTTAAGAGCTTGAGAATCAACCATAGATGAGTCTCCACACATCCTCCCAAACATGGAGATGGAGACAACAAAATGAGAAGGAATAAAAGTAGGAGAACTGTGATACGAATGATCTCTATTAAAACCACTGTTTATTTTGGTAGGCTATCCATACAGTTTTTTTCTTTCTTGTCAGTCTTGCAACCTCCATCAGTCCAATATCCTTCTTAAAGAGACAAACAGATTTAATTTAATTCCGTGGATTTGTGCTCAACTTTAATAAATAAGCCTGTTTTATTCATTTTTATTTCCTTTTTGTATAAATAAAAGAAAAGGAAAACAGCATAAACGGAGGATGGCTCGTACAAGCTAATGTCATAAAAGTATAAACTGTGGGTAGGGTCGAACGAAGAAATACTTGAATTTTAGAGACGTGGGTGGGTGCAAATATGGAAAGCTAGCTAGGTATTGGTTGGTGTGGGCCCCTGGAATGGCAGCTTTTTGGTTCAAATTAATCTGGGATTTGGATCTCTGACAAAAGTAATCCACATCAAAAGCTTAATTTAATTCAGGGTAAGATATTGCAACTATTAATAGCTTTGCGTTCTAGTCCTTTAATTTTAATTAAGTTATAAAAATAGTTATTGAATTATTTGAAAAGTTTCATTTAAATTATTAGATTATTAAAATAATTTTTATATGATATTATCTGTTCACACTATCTACATGAATAAAAAAATTATTTCTTTCTTTTTTTTTTTAATTTAGGTTTTTTTTATTAAACAACTTTTAATGTTAGAAATTTGCAAACTAGAATTTAAATAATATTTTTTTTATATTCGATATTAACTATTAGATCAATTTGAATTTAATATATGTTATTCTACTCGTTGATGAATATTAATCTATTGTATTGATTATCGAATCGTCACTTGAAGCTCGTTAGTTAATCTTTAAAAAAAACTTAACAACTTAAGAAATTAAATAAAGCATAAATTATAAATTTAATCACTTATGTATGATTCAATTTACATTTTGGCCACTAAATTTTAAAAATTTAAGATATGACCACTAATATTATCGATTTATTATATTTTGATCATTAAAAGTTAACATTATAATAGAAGTCTTAGACGACACTAAAACTGCTATTTAATACCCCCCACAATTTGACTTTTGAACTAATTGACTTTTATTCTTTGATTTCTTTCTTCATCCCAAATTTTAACCCAAAAAATAAAAAACCCCCAAAAATTACTCCATTTCTGTTTTCATCTCAAATATATATATTTTTCATCTCAGATATGAAAATTTAACCCAATTAAAAAAAAAAAAACTAATTATTTTCACCTTATTCTTCATCTCAAATCTCAACTTTAAAAGCTATACCAATTTGCAATACCCAAACCAAATCCAGAAACTTATATTCTTTGTAAACCCTGAAACGATCTTGGGTATGAGCCAATATTAGGATGTCGGTTCAAGTACTTTGAGTAGCACAACCATTGAACCATCGAACACCCATGAACCAGATAAAAAGCATAATCACAACTGCAATTGCGGGAATACTCTACACTGGCGCAGGGTAATAGATTTGTTTCCATCTCCGATACGTGGTACATATTTGGGTTGAATGTTGTTTAGTTTCTTTAGGGTGGGTTTGAGTGGTCGGTGTGTTTATCTGTGCTTAGTGTAAAAATAGCGTTAACAGTGAGATTAGATACAATAGCGTGAGATAAGAAGTAAATTAAATGTACCGTACAGTCGTAGTTTACTTTGCTACAGTTCTAGTTGGAAAAAAAGAAGAAGGAAGAAATACTTGTGTGTTAGTTTATCTTAAGTGTACAAATTAGTGTGAGTGTGTTATTTTCACAGCTCTGGTCGTGTAATTTTACCATTTCCCTTGATCTGTTATTTTACAGCTTCGATTGGGTGACCTTTCAATTTCAAGGGCATGTAACTATGTTTCTTAGCTTTTTCTCAACTTTGAAGAAGTTGCTTTGGCGACAATGAATAATGCTCTGGGTAAACATGGAAGGAACCTTGTGATGATTGAAGCTGATAAAGGTTGAGGATTGTTGATGAAATAACTGTAAAGGGTTTATGGAAATATTGTTGCTTTGGTTTGTGTGTGAATGAACTATGGGGAGAATGATGATGGTTGTTGGTGGTGGCGGTAAATAAAGGAAGGAACTGGTGATGAAATCACCAAATAGGCATGGTCAATTAGTTAAAAAAGTCTTTGGAAAAAGAAAGTCAAAAAGTCTAGTTATAGGTGGCATTTATGTGGATTATACGTTGGTATTAGATGACAGTTTTATTGCCACGTAGGATTTTTATTACAGAATGTAGCGACTTAGTGATCAAAATATAACAAATCGATAATATTAATGATTATATTGTAACTTTTTAAAATTCAATGATCAAAACGTAATTTAAACAATATACAAGTGACTAAATATGGAATTTACCCTTATTTTAAATAATTTAGTGACTACTTTGTAAATTTTTAAAGTTAAGTGACCAAAACATAAACTTATTAATAGTTTAGTGACATCATGGTGTAATTTACCCTTTAATTAAATTTGAGGGGCATAAAAACCAACCCAGGGTGTTGGGCTCTTGCAGAATAGAATCATGATTATTTTATTATCTCCTTTAACCAAAAGCCATCAGTTGTTTATTAGACACCTGTAATTGCAAGTGGGCTAGGTATGGATGACTCATGATTCCCTCCTCAAGGATCGGTATTGTGGTACACCAGTTCACATATACTATAAACCAACCTGCCAGTATAGGGACTCTCTCTATATATACTTGTTCTTTTTCTTCTTCTGCCAATTAATTTCTCCCTTTAGGGTTTTCGAATGGAAGGGTTTAGGGTTTTATCCTTTTCCTCAGCACTTTTGTATAGCGGGAGATGAGATCTCATCACATCAAGTCCATGATGATAAGTCAGCGTTTGCAGGTGCGGCATCATCAAGATTCGCAAGCTTTGGTAAGGGCTTCTCTCTTCTTCCAAGTGTCCTTTCAAATGGAATCTTGAATCCTGATGATGCTGCATCAGCGAACGTATGGGCTACTCTCTTTCAATTGCAAATAAAGGGAGATTATTTCCACTTTGATCAAGGTTAAACTCCTTTACACATACCATTCCAATGTAATATTAATATGTATACGCATATATACAACACAGGTAATAAATATCTTTACCATCTAAGTCTATCATTCTGATTGATTGCAGCTTTAGTCGATTGAAACAATCAGGGTTTGTTTAGTTTACTTTTCCCTTTCTATTATGTATTAATAAGTATACCTGAGGGCACGAAGGCTGTTCTTTTTTTTTTTAAACTTTATGAAGAGCAAAAGAAAATGACCAAGTTGAAGATCTGGATATACCCTTTTTTCTTTTAGTTATCTGAAATCTGTAGCAGCTTTTCTCTTCAGGAATTGGTGAATATTGTGGTGCATTTGAAAAAATATTTTATTTTCTGTTTATTCGCTTCTTTCTAGCTCAACATCCTTCATCAGGTTGGTATATATTTCAGTGTCATATATATATATATGTGTGTGTGTGTATAAGTTCATGCAATATAAACATCATTAAGAATAGTCATTATGCTATCTGTAAAGATATAACTAGAAGCTGAAATGAATTTACAGTTGAAAATGTTGATTATTTATCTAGTCAATGGTTATTGCATTCTAAAGCTTGTAACGGGAGAATGAACAATGTTGTTTGGTAATAACAAAAAGTTCCCAGATAATAAGAAATTGAAACCCATCCTCTTCCCCCAATTTGAATGTACCGAAAAGAAAAATTAATATGAAATCATAGCATGCATCTTTACATATGTGTAGATATATGTTATGGAAAGCCCTGTATATGTTTTCTGCTAGATATATTTTCCAGTTAATAAGATCAGTGTAAACATTATCAATTTCTAACTGTACTCATTTAGGACATGTAATTAGTGTGTACACACACACACACACACAGATAAGCTAGCATGGGTTTGAAGGCCTGCAAAATTCGTAAAGAAATATGCCTTTTTTATGAAGAAAACTGACCAAATCATTTGATTCTGCAGGCAGGAACAACGGACAACATCTTGGTGCTTTTGACAGTCACATAATATATTGCTTAACTAGATATATATGTGTGTGTGTGTGTGTATCTATAGATAGATTTTGACACCACATCAAGCATCTATATTTATCTTCTTTCCCATAGGCCAAAAGCTATACAAACAATCAATATTAGTTGCTCAAATTGCCCCGAAAATCATTTTATTAATAAATCCGCAGTCCTCTTACGAGACATACCTATAAACAGTTACACATACACATGGATATATCTAAATCCTAATACATTTGTGAACTTCAGGCCTGCATGCTAACCTTAGAGTTCAGTCAATGGGAACAAGTTGAAATGAGATTTCAGCACTTCTAGTCAATTAATCAAGGTTTAAAAACAGTATTAGACTGGCCTGCTAGAGCTAGCGAGAAGGCTTTCACATTCCTACTTTCATTCTTTAGCTTGTGGCAAATAATAAGAAAGTTCTCATCATCTTATCAGGATTCGATAGAGTATATATTTGAATACAAGTATGAAATACAATCCTTTTTTAGATAGCTGAGTATATATACTTGTACTAGTCTATGTATTTAAATATGATACTCATCTTAAATCCAAAATAATAACCCTGGGATCCGACCTCTATTTGGTACAGTGGACCATGTTGGTCTCCAACCTTATAAACAGGTACCGTCTGGATGGATGGTACATATGGGAGAGAGAATTCTCTTGTTCATCTAACAGTTGAACCAACAGCGGAGAGCCATTCATCGTGATCGATCGTATACTTTTCCGTAAATAATTAAAATTACGAATCTAATCGAATACAATACAAGCACACAGATTTCTTATTGCATCCGCAGAAAAAGAAAACATTTTTATTTATTTAATTTTTTATATTGGTTTAGATAAAAAGAGGGGACCAAGTAGTACAAGTAAGATTCAGCATCCAAGTAAGACAAGAGGCATGCATCCATGAGGTTTTAGGAAAAGCAAAACCCTGTTGGCAACCAGCAGGACATTGGTAATTAAGGTACGAAAGAATCTTTATACTATCAATTTCCTTTGTCTGTGAAATTGGTACTACATGAAAAAATATAAAGTAGCACTTCTTTTTAGTGTATATAATAGCGGACAATTAGTTTACATTTATTTATTGATCAGTTTTGCTTATGTGGCTGCATTTTGATCATTGCATGCATATGTATGATCTACTTCTTCTGGTGATCATATATATATATATATATATATATGCATTGAAAAGGCAACCCTATTTTAATTCTTTCGACTCTACAATCTAAGGTTATTTTGTTATTGCAATAAAGAAAAGAGATACTTAAAACATAAATTCATTTTGAGTTTAAAATTGGAAATGATGAAAAAAACCCTAAGTTGAACGTGATGATTTCATGAAAAAAGAGATGATAATTACTGGCCTAGAACAGGAAGGCGAGGCTAATAATCTTTTAAAAAAAAAAAATCACGAATTAGTATAAGTATACCTTTCTTTTTGGTCGAATAGTATGAAGTACACATAGCTAATACAAAGCTTTTTGAATGAAACACGATGTTGGATTGCTTTATGAATTTTTTTTTAAAAAGTGTAAAATTAGAATACAAATTCTAATGTCCGCAAATTAATTATTTTATTCATTTTTAAAGAAATATCATTTCATAAAGAATAAAAAAGGGGCCGAAATCCGTACATTGTCTAACCAAATCCAATTCTCTCTCGATATGTTTATCAAAAAATTCGATTCGTGTGGATTCTTCCCTCAACTAAAGAAGAGATCTTGGTTGAATTGTCACGTATGAAATTGAGCACAATTTTGCAAAGAAATAGCACACTTGCCTCTCAAAGAAGAGATGGGAAACATGCTCAATACCTTTGGAATCATTGTGGACCTAAACTACCAAACAATTATTTGTGGCTAAGTATGTCACATTTTACATTTCCCAGCTTTTGTTAATTTTAACAAATTCAAAACAAATAAAATAATAATTAATTCTCAGACCTGTATTTTCCTGTAATTAAATAAAAAAAAAACAATGGCGAAATCTGAACATCACGAAGATCTGGGTGTTTCAATAATCTTTGGTAATGGAAATAGACACTGAACAAACAATGTGAAAATGTGCAAGTCATTTTGACTGAGGTTTTTGATGGATTTATATTAATGGAGGCTTTATGACATAAGTTTATGACTTTTTTGACCTGTTTTTTCTTTTTAATTCACTTGTGGTACAAAAAGGGTCCCATGATGTTTTTTTTAAATAAATAAATTGAAGGGTATTAACAGGCTTTCTTCTGCCCATTCTTATGCAGCTCACATGTTCTCATGTGGGGCTCCAAATGGTGATATTCTCAAGCCCACATGATCATTTAGGAAAAATAAAAATTAAAGTGGAAAAAAACTTAGCAAAACCCTAAATAGACTAAAAAAAAAAAGTTCAAAAAGATGCATTATATTGCATCCACAACATACCATGTGATTTGATTTTGACCCATCCTTACAATTTGTTGACCAATCAAATCTACAGTTTATATATACATAAATGGTTTTCTTTTTTATAATATTAATGTTGTTTTAAAGTTTTATAAATTGATAAAAATTCATATGTCGTGAGATTTAGACCAAATACATTATGAATTTTAAAATTTTCAAGTGTTTTACCATTTCAATTAAAGTATCATTTGATTTTTTATATATTTTTTAATTTTTTATATATTTTTTAATAACTTTATTATATAGAACTATTAATAACCCATCTTTAATAAATAAATAGGAAGATAATGCGATTCAGCGCACTCGAACTCATGTTTTCATGTATTGACAACAATGTTCATACCAATCAAACTAAGATTCAACCAATAAATTTTTATAATTTTTAAATAAATATAATTGTTACATGTTTTTTTTTTCACTCACATTATTAGTGTCATAAGCCAATATCTATTTGTAAAAAGAAATTGTAAAAAAAATTAAATTAATAGTTTCTAGATATAATACAAATATAGGACACGAATATAATATATTTAATAAATACAAAATATATATGATTAAAAAAGAAGCATTATCTTTTAATATCTAATTTTCAATAACATGTTAAGTTTTGTAAATACCAATATAGACAGCAATTAAAGGCAGCATTAATTTGAACACATATGAAAGCAAAAGACTAAAACTTGAATTATAAAAACATTGAGCAGTCAAATTGTCTCATTAACAAAACATGTTGTTTCTCTACTTCCTCCGGATTCCCCCTCTATTTTCTTTTGTTTCAGATTATAGTCTTCTGGACAGTCAACACCACTTTTTAAGGAAAACAATCCAAGTTTAATGCAAATTGCAAACACTGCATACTCTGTAATTAGACCCAAACCAAAACTTCATTTCTTTCTATCCCAAACTGCATAATATTAGGATTTTTGATGATTCCTCTAACCCCATGTCTTTAAGATCACTATATATAGCAATTCCTTTGTCAACAAAAAACTAGGTAGCATGTATAATTAAGATAATAAATAGCAAAGTGAATGAAGATTGTGATGGAAAGTGTTTAGGATTAGCAATCTCCCTTTTTTTTTTTGTTGAAAAATCTTTGCAGGTTGTCCCCACACCAGAAGAAGCATTATTGCAGAAATCAATTTCATCACATGGTGAAGTTCTGCAGGGCACAGTAGTTAAATATGAGGATGTGTATATAGTTTTATATTGAAGAATAATCTTTTATTTGTATATATTATATAAATTTGAAAATTTCAAGCTTGTGTTTGCTGATCCAGAAGGTTGCATGTGCATGTGAATCCCTAATTCCCATAGATAATTTTATGCTTTTAATTCAGCTGTTATGATCCTTAATATATACTAGTCATTTAGAAAATAAACTATAAATAATCTATGTGTTTGTTTCTGACCAAGGTTTCAAGTTGAAAAGCCCCAAAGTTTTTATGATTGAATGGGTTTGGTCAGTAGGACATCTTTATCAGACTTTTCAACTGTTGTTTTCTGATGTATGAAAAGGTAAAAAGGTGAGGGACTATATATGTATATATATATGTAATTTGGATTAAGGGATTTAAATCCGAATTTTCATTCATGCATCAATCAAGTGTTTAAGGGCCAAATATTTCTCTTTAAAAGGAGAAGAAACACCACAACATGGATTGACATCCTCTTTGTAATCGTGCCTGCACATTACGGAAAACTTTATAGAGAAAAGGGATAAAGGCTCTTTGCTTTACCTAACATTGTGGAAGGAGAAATGCCAGTATCTACTAAGTTATACAATGAAATCAGACCAGAAAAAATTGGATTGCAAGAGATTCTCTGCTTCACTGCACTGATTTCTGTTCTTTAATTAAATTGAGAATCAGTGAAGTTAAGAATTCTTATGCATCAGCATGAACATTAATCGAGTATATGGGGCCTCTTAGGATCATTTATGCAATGTGTTGTGGGGCTAAAAGTTAATTTATCCTTGAGATAAAACTATTTGCTAATGGAAGACTTACTGAGTAAGCTCCTGAACTTGTCATATGTTGGGAGAAATGCCTCTAAAGCGTGCTTCGATACTTAAATCAATAAAACATCAATGTGTTTTAAGGACAAATGATAAGTGATAAAAGTAACATGTTTTAGTCAAATTCTTTAAGTGTTTGAAGGACAAAGAATAAGCAAATGAATGATAGTGGGTTTTGGTATTTACTCTGATTGGTTTTTACTTAATGTATTATGTGAACTTAGTATCTTGGATATTGAAGCTTCTCAACTGTTGGGTCTGCTAAGTGCACGAGTCCAGCTTGGTAAAGTGAAGTTGTGGTACAATACAAAGAAGTGTTACAACTACGAGTATGGAAGGTATATGTAGAATTTGAGCCTCAAACATGGAACTGTGGAGAGAAGACCAAAAGAGGCCCCCCCACCCCCATTTATAGTTTGTGGAACTCAATCAAGAATCAAAATGGCACTGTATAAAGTGTATGTTCCATTCACTAAACTGCAAAAAAGAAAAGGAAAAGGGGGGGGGGGGTATTTGAAAATTTAAACCTCAAAAACCCTGTCAACAATGGGACACACTCCTTATCACAAGAAGCAGCTAAGAATAGAGTGACCCCACCCCACCACCCCCTCCTTCCCCTTTTGTTCTTCTCTCTCACTCTCATGTGTGTGTTTTTTTGTGATGTAAACTTAAAATACCGACATTATTATGGAGCCCCGTACGACAATAGTGTCTAGAAAAAAGAAATGATGGATCTCCCGGAGTGAGGAGATTCATGAATCAGGCAAAATCTTAATATATCAGCAAGAATGAGGAGGACTTCCCAAATCCTCATCAACCGACCAATTTTATAGTGCCAGGCCAGCAACAAGGGTACCTATAGGCTATAATATGACATGCAAAACTCAGTTCTAAACCCCCAGGGAGAGTTGAGAATTGACACTTTAAATGCTAAATAAACATTGATCAGATCAAACTAAGAAAGCTCAAATTCTAAGGAGAGAGGCCCTACTTTACTATATATATTTCAACATATAGCCCCACTACTGTCTGCAGCCCTGAGAATCCTTCTCAGTCAAATCTCATTCTAAACTTCTCTTTTTCTTTCTTCGTCTCTCCCCACGCGCAGACAAAGAGGTTATCAAGTTTAAGTTAAAGAGATCACACTCTGAGGTGAGGTGAGAGCTCCATTATCTCTAGTGTTGAAGCTTCCAAGCTTATTACATGGATGAGAAGTGGAAGCTATCTAAGAAGGAAGCTTCGGGTACCCATTGTTCAAGTTCTTCAAAGTTCTCACTTCCAAGGAGTTTTTCAACAAAGAGTATTTCTTCCAAGTCTCCTCTTCTTAGGAGTTCTTCACAGAAGAACTCATGTTCCTCTTCTTCATCTTCATCATCATCTAAATGTGCACTACCAAGAAGTTATTCACAAAAGACTTCCATTTCCCGTAAATGCAGTAGCTTGGCCAAGGAGCAGAAGGCAAGGTTCTACATTATGAGGCGGTGTGTTGCCATGCTTGTTTGCTGGCATAAACATGGAGATTCTTGAAGGAAAACAAAAAGAGATCAATGGAGATACGATCATATATAGATCAGTAGGGAATTAAGGTTCCTTCCCCTTTTCTCCACTCGTTTATGCAGGATGGGTTCTTTGGATTTGTTTGTCTTGAACTCATGGATTTTTACATCCATTGCATCAAGAACAAATAAATGTCACCGAGTTTTTCTTGCTTACCTTCATTTTCTTATTAGTTCACTTCAGTTTGTAATTATAAAATGAGAAGAGCTACTACCAAGTTTTATAGTTGTAAGAAAAGACTATATCAACAAATAGATTTCTGTCAAATCTTAAACTAGCAAAGTCTTTCTTGTATTTTCATAATAATTTCTTCCTCCATTTCCAACTCTGATTCTTTTTGTTTTCCCCTTTAGATCTTAATCAAAGCGGATCTCAAAAACCGGGAGGCCTACTTAAAATTGATCCTTTTGCAAGTGGCTTTTGATTGGTATTTTTTTTTTTTTCATTTTTTGTTCCTATTTTCTTTCTTTTCTTGTATGTTGATTGATGGTACAGAGATTCCTTTCATCTGTTGCAGCTACCATTATAATAATAGGAAATCATTGGCTATTGGATCTGCATTGGGAATGAAAAACCATCTTTTTGCCCTTTCAGAAAAAAAAAAAAAAAAAAAAGAGGTAGGAAATGAGTGTTCTGCTAAAAGTGTTGAAGGCAAAAACCATGGATTGATCCTTAAATTAGGGTCTAGGTCATTTCCTTTTAGTTCAACCCCGCAACTGGTTTTTGAGGAGGAGCTAAAACTTACTTCGTAGGATCTTTCTTTTCAATCCCGGCTTAGTGCTAAGAACTTCCACTTAGGGTGACAATGACTATAAGATACTCGGACTCGGTGTTTGTGTTAGACAAGGGTATATTTTACTTTATTTTTCTCTAAAATTTTCAGGCGTCCAATTTGATTTCTTCAAACGTAGACAAACTGATGAATGATAAGCATGAGAATCAGTGAAAAACATTTCTTTTAAAACTTAATTGGAAGGAGCAGCAAATCCTGACTGCTAAGCCTTCTTAACGTGAGAAACAAATTACAAGAAAAAGTATTTTAAACTAAAAAAAAACCACACTTGGATCAAGAATTGTGTCTGAGATGCATGTATTATAGTCATTAATCATATGTTGCTCCATCTTGCTTGCATCAGTTCAGTCCCAGCCTTCACCAAATAGCACCGTCTTTCTTAAGCTAAAATTTCTGACACTATCAATATATTATTAGCCCTCTGATTCTTCAAACCAAGGGCATACCACAACTATGTCTATGACAGTAAATTTGTAAGTTGTGTTCTGGTTCTAATAGCATTAAGGAAATAGCAAGTTGAAGCTCCCCAAAGCTTTGTTTCACATAAAATTTTCTCAAATTTAGGTGCTCATGTTGGATAGGGTATGTTAGTTTTCTTTTTCTTTCTTTTTGAAGGGTTCTTAGAGAATCATATTCCAGTACTCATATCCAATATACATCCGACATGAATGGCAAACACAGAGATATATCTGTCTAATAACAGTAGACTGATATGTTTTTCATTATGTTTCTAACTTCTTAGCACCATTGCTGCAAGCCTGCAACTTCATCTTCAGCAATACCGATGCTTTCTTTTTAACTTACACTAAGGTTCTACATGAAAAGTCAACCATTAGATTATTGATATCCTTGCTATCCAAAAATAAACTGGGCTCAACATAAAAGTGATTACTATAAGTAAACCACCATTGACAGAGCTGGAAGCAACTGACATTTAATATAAGGATCTAACTTAAAAGAGCATTTGACTCCTGAGCTTTTATAAGTCTACGAGGGAGAAAAGCTATAAAAGCTCTCAAATCATTTCAACTAAACTAAGATCTTACTCTGTGGTGTATGCACTTTGAGAATCTAGAATTAAAAAATTTAAAGTCCTATGCATTTTGTCATAGATATAAGCAAAAAAGACCAACTTTTTTTCTAAAAAGCAAACTTGGTATACAAAAAGAAATTAGTAAGAATCATACCTTATGAACCCAAACTGTTTGATTTTATGTGCCAGACAGATAGATTGACTACTGCAGGATCAACAACAATCTCCACGACGGAATGTATAAGAAAATGAAAGGAATTTGAGAAGTCCATTTGTAGGAACTCAACAAAATCTTGTGGAAGCTTCAGAAAATATACCCAAAACAGGATCGATCAAAGCAGGGAGATTGAGAACAAATGACAGAAAAGACTGTTGGGGAATATAAGACGATAGTAAGTTTATCAATCTTATCTCTGGATAAGCAGTAGGTAACGCAGCAACTTTTGCCATAAAGTCTGGATTTTGAAACATTGTATGATCAATTGATCATTATCATCATTAAACTCAACAATAAAGTAGATGTCTTATAAGATACAGAATCGTAAGTCACTGTTAAATAAACTATTAAAGATGTTATAAAAATTTCCCTGTTTTATCATTCTTAGACATGCATGATCACTTTCCTGTTTCATCACTGGTCACTCAAGAAACAGCAAATCAACAAGTTACATACTAGGCCACCTGCTGCTCCATCAATCTATGACGTGTCTCATCAATTTTATGGTACATTTGCTTTAAACATGAATGATATAATGTGTCAATATTGTTCAACTTATTTTATATAAAAAAGTTGCCTTTATGATAGCTGATCAGTTTCCTGAAAAACTCCGTGGGATAAGTACATATGGTTTGGGGTATCTGAATTATCATACCGCATTGGTCACAAAAACTTGATGAAAAATGAAGAGTAATTCTACAAATCCTTGTAATTGATTGGCCAGTATTTTTCATATTTGATGTTGCAGAACATTGTAAATCATTTTGTTGATGAACAACCTTGTATGTATATATTTCAATTATTGATATGATAAAGTACAGAATAGACTCCAATATGGATAATTCTTGAAATTACATAGGTAGCAATTGATCAGAAAGCAACATAATTTATACAAACAGGGCTACAATTATCAGTCCCAGATCATAACAACTGCTATAACAGCAACTCCAAGAAGCACAGCAAGAAACTTGAAGGAAGGAGTGTCAAAGTAACATTTAGCTTGTGGTTTAAAGCCCTTGGCGATGAGATGATTGATGGCAACATAAATGAAAACCCCACAAGCAAGTCCCATTGAGATTGCGTAAATCCAGTCAGCAACATGACCTTGCGTTGTGGCATCAATGGCGATGCCAATTCCTACACCTATGGGACTAGAAACTGCAAAGGCGAAAGAGTAACCACAGGTTAACAAAAACGGCCGTTTTGGTATCATCCTCAGCAGTGCAATCCCCATAGCAATGGCTGCAAAAATCTTGTGCAGTGAAATTGTCCAGAGATTCCTCCATGCATCTCCCTTAGTACCTGAAAAAAACAAAAACTTGTTGAAATAGGTATAGGTAACATCGTTGCTTCTTTGTTAATTAGAAGGTACAGAAATTAACTTACCTGCAACACCAATGGCAATGCCCTCGAAAACTGAGTGAAAACACAAGGCGAGAATAAGGAGTAGCGTATCCCCAAAAGACGTTGTCTTGAAGAAAACTGGATTATTCGAATCCATTCCCACATCTTTGGAATGCTCGTCATCAGCTGTCCTACCTTCTTCCACTTGCACTTGCACTCTAACTTCTCTTTTACTACTCGATGTAACACTAACGATTATGCAATCACCAAGCATGGTGAGAAGATACCCCGCCGATGCCAACATGAAGGCGAAAGGGTAGGTTTTGGTTGTGAGCTCACCAAAAGTTTCATTAGAATCGCTCAAGAAATGGATCAAAGAGGTGGCCAGAAAAACCCCACCGGCAAACTGTGTGCCTAAGAGGAGAAAACTTTCGTCCCATCGAAAGAAATAAGGGGAGACTCCACCTGCAAAAGTGGTCACTAAAAGAATTATCAAACACCATGTTTTCACCAAGATTAAGCCTTTGTCATGCAAGTTTGTATGGTCACCGTTGCTCTCGTCGTGACCGTCTCCACCATGACCTTTCGTTATGGAGAACTGTAAGAGAAGAAGAATAATAAACAAGGATGTTGACTTAAATTTTGCAGTGGTGGAAATTATAGCCATAGATATAGAGTTAATGAATATATCTATCCCTTCTAAACGCGGAGAAGAGAAAATCATATATATAAACCATGGATTTGCTGGCCACTTCCGAATTTGCAGTACAGCATTGACTTTCCAAAGATTGTAGTATTGTACTACACAAATAAACGATCAATTTGTTAATCTGGTTTGGCGTCATTTTCAAACCAACATGTCAATGGCAGCAGTCACTGGATTGGATTTGGGCTAGGCTCCACCACCCCCAACCCCTTTTTCCATGGGCTCGTCTACTAATCAAATCTTCAAACAACTTTATTACTAGTTCATGGGAAGAGACAAGATCACCTGGTATTATTTTATTGCAAGGTATTATCTATTCTACTCCAAAAATCTTGTAGTTTTATTCTCCACAGCATCTTATAAATGTCAAAGCTGGAGTTGTTGGATGTCAAACACATCTGATTAAGCATAGAAAAAAAGTGAATGCTGTTAGAATATGGAATACGTGAAGTGATGAATTAATGTCGTAAGTAAAGACAGATCTTCCATAATCACCACCATATTTCTTTAATTCATGCACTAAGATGGGGGATAGGGGATTTGATATAAAAGTAGAATAAAGCTACAAATCTATCCAAAAGGAACAAGTGACTTAATACATATATATATCAGATATGAGATCGTATGGAATTTTTTAGGAGGCTAAGCATGGCCAACCTGTACCCTCATTTTCTTTTCTTAAAGCCCAAGATACATGTAGTGAAATTATTGAAGCCCAGAATAGCACATCGATCCTATGGGATATTTATGGACAAACCACATAAAATGAACATCACATTAATGCATATGCATATTACTTATTTGACTACCAGGAGAATACAAAGTGACAGTTTATGGAAGACTTTCTTGTCAAATTGTTCATATCGTCATTTCATGGAGTCAAATCAATCTTTGTCACCATTCAAGAAGAAATCAACACCTTGTTTTCAACCCTCTGCTTAGGCTTGCTTAACCCAACCTTATATGGGATTATGGAAATTTTTTTAAGAAAGAAACATGTTTATTCTTTTGCATTTTAGTGCAAATTTGGCTCAAAACTAGCAATTTCCAGATTAAAAAAAAAAAGAAAGGAAGAAAGCGTATGATTTGATTGGAATGTTCTTTAAGAGTTTATGAACAAGCCACATCCGAAGAAAAGGAGAGCAAAGATTGGGGGGAAAATCCAGGCGAAAAATCTTAAGGAGTTGATGCAATCAGAGGGGACAAAAAGAGTAAAAGCTCCATGGTAAAAATGAAACTAAACAAAAGTGTAAATTCAGATATTTAACCAAGACATTTTTACCTGTACTGAAAATAAAACAATTAAAGATATAAAAGAGTAATTACAGACGTAAATGCCAATTTTTATTTTCTTGATTAAATGTCAAAATTTAAGACAGCTTAAAGTGGTGTCGAATCTAAAGTGTTGAGGTGTCAGTTACAGGTTGCTGTTTCTGGGAACACAAGGTAAACAAATGTATAAATTTTCACCTACATCAGTCAGTTATCATTTGGTCAATTATCCCTTATTTTTAGGAATTATAAACCAGTTATATAATTAATTTCCAGAAATAAAAGAAGGAAAAACATTTTTCCCTTGTTACTATCCGACTGTATTTAATCCCAGCTTCCTTTAATTGTTAAAAACCCTAAAAGGGTTCTTGTAAGAACCAATAGCCGCCGCCGGATTTGATCTCAACCGTTAACTCTTTCTCTCTATATTTCACGTTTCTTTTCACTCTCTTCTTTGATCCGAGCTTCAAAAACAAAGCTTCCTCCTTTCCGAACTATCCTGCTTTATTTTTAATTATTGTTGTTTCTGGTTTTACTTGGAAAACATGGTGTTCTTATCTGTTTTTTGTTGATTAATTTTATGTTAGCCAAGCTTGAAGAAATTTTAAATTTGGGTGCTTTTGATTTTGTTTTCTTAGTTCCGATAAATTGGGGAGTGAGTTTTTTTGCTATTTATGAGTTCAGGGTGATTAAAAAATTGACCTTTGACCCTTTTGATAGCTTAAAGTTAGCATCTTTGAAGTTTGTAAATATGGGTTTTAGGTGAATTAGAGTAGAAAGGTTTTGATTTTTCGGGTTCAGTATCTAATTCTTGATTTTGGGTAGTGATCATTTTTGGGAGTTCTGATAAAGGTTAATGATCAATTAGGAATTGATCAGAATGCTATCTGAATTGGGTAGGAGACCAATGTTAGGAAGTGGCGAAGGATCATTTGGGGATGATTTGGAGGCGGAGATGGGGCTATTGCTCCGTGAGCAACGTAGTAAGCAAGACGCTGATGATCTCGAACAAGAGCTGAACTTGTATAGAAGTGGCTCTGCACCTCCTACCGTGGAGGGTTCACTGAGTGCAGTCGGCGGGTTGTTTGGGGGTGGAGCCACTATCGCTGCTGGTACTGCTGGTGGGACTGGGGCTACTGCTTTTTCAGCTTTTGCTGGAGATAAAAATGGAAATGGTTTTGCATCTGAGGAAGAGCTTAGGTCTGATCCAGCTTATCATTCCTACTATTACTCAAATGTGAATCTCAACCCGAGGCTCCCACCTCCTTTGCTTTCCAAGGAGGATTGGAAGTTTGCACAGAGGTTGAAAGGAGGGAGTTCAGTGATAGGTGGGATTGGAGATAGGAGGAAAGCGAATAGGGCTGATAATGGTAGCGGTAGGTCGCTGTTTTCTATGCCACCAGGGTTTGATTCCAGTAAACAAGAGAATGAAATAGAAGCAGAGAAAGTGCATAACTCAGCAAACTGGGGTGGTGATGGACTGATTGGTTTGTCTGGTATAGGACTTGGAAGCAAACAGAAAAGCCTCGCTGAAAATTTTCAGGTTAATCTTAATCATAATGCCACTTGTTCTACTGTATTTTTTTTTGGTCTCTGCCTTTTGCTGCTGATAAGCGATAACAGTTTGCTTATCCAATGGTTCTTGCTTTATGGATTATTTGTAGTGACCTTTCCCCCCTTCATGCTGTAATTTGGCATGTACATGCTGCCTTTGGATTGAAAATCTACATAATGACATTTGTGGAGTTTGGAGAGTACTAAGTGCACTATCCAGCTTGTCTTTTTCATGTAAATAGCAAATGGCATGAGGAAATTCTACTATTGGTAAAAATTGTAGCCAGTAGCCTTGCCTTTTTTTTAATTACTAATTTTAATTGTTGTTGAAAATTAACTTGTTTGTCTTTTGCTCATAACTGGTTTGCCCATTAATGCTATTGTGTGGACTTCATTAATTTCGTTGGAAATGTGAGTGGAGTTAGAGGTAGTTGACTTTTAGGCTTGTTGAATTGGTGATGGTTTGTCTTCTACTTGAACAAGAATAATTAAGATGGAAAGTAGTCTGTCAGTCGAGTCTATTCCACAAGCATGTAAATTGGGCAGCAGAAGCCAATAACAGCATCCTTTTTAATTTTGTCTACTCTCTTAAGCCCTGAACAATGGAAGTTATTTCATTAGCATGCTTTCTTTAAACGTGTCTAGGTTTCAGCAGTCAATGTGGTTGTTTTTATAGTTTCATGGGTCAATTCTTTTAAGTCCACGGTTAGCATTTATGCTTCAGTTGTCTCAATGTTTGTATTTGCATGTAGTTGTAAAATGATCATGTGCATGACATACAATTATTTGTCATTCTTCTATTCCTAAGGTAGCTATATCACCATGTGTTAAACTCAGTAGGCATATTTTTTAATCAAATTTGCTGCTGGTTCATGAGTAGCTACTTATGAACCATAAATCATAGGCTGCTGCAATGATTTAACAGTTAGCATCTTTGCAGGTTGATTTGGGACACTCTACTCCTGTCACAAGGATACCGTCTCGCCCTGCTAGTCGTAATGCTTTTGATGAGAACTTTGAGATTTTTGGTTCTGCTGAATCTGATCTGGTTCATTTGCGCCATGAACTAGCTTCTGTGGATACTATAAGGTCAAGTGTGAGTGTTCAAGGTTCATCTGCGGTCCATATCACCGGGCCGCCTTCTTCTTACAGTTATGCTGCTGCAGTAGGCACTTCCTTGTCTAGGAGTACAACTCCTGATCCCCAACTTGTTGCAAGGGCTCCTAGTCCTTGTTTGACACCAATTGGAGGAGGCAGAGTCAGTAACTCAGACAAAAGAAACATAAATAGTCCAAGCACGTTTGGTGGTGTCTCATCTGGTGTCAGTGAGTCTGCAGATCTAGTTGTTGCTTTGTCAGGCATGACTCTGTCATCAAATGGTGTACCAGATGAAGATAATAGGTTACCGTCCCAGACTGAACAAGATGCTGAAAATAGCGAAAATTATTTGTTCAGTTTGCAAGATGGTCAGAATTATATCAAACAGCAGGCATACTTTAAGAAGTCTGAATCTGGCCATTTAGATATGCCTTTGGCTAAGAGTAATAGGCGAGCTGAGTTCCAGAAATCTGCTGCCTCCTCAAACAATTCTTACTTGAAAGGATCTCCTACTTCCACTCTCAATGGCGGAGGCAGCTTACCTGCTCAGTATCAGCATGGTGATGGTGCAAAGTCATCAATTCCAAACTATGGATTAAGTGGTTTCTCTTTACATCCTGGTTTGGCCTCTATGATGGCTAGCCAACTTGGGACTGGTAATCTGCAAGCTGCATCAGCTATACCAGTCCCTGGGATGGACTCGAGAGTGTTTGGAGGAGGTATGGGTTCTGGACAGAACATTTCAAGTGCTGCAACTGAGTCACTTAATCTGGGGAGAGTTGGAAGCCAAATAGCTGGGAATGCTCTTCAGGCACCTTTTGTTGATCCTATGTATCTTCAGTATTTGAGGACATCTGATTATCCTGCAGCACAGCTTCCAGCTTTTAATGATCCCTCTATGGATAGGAACTTCCTAGGTGATTCCTACATGAACTTGCTTGAGCTACAGAAGGCATACTTCGGGTCTCTGCTATCACCACAGAAATCTCAGTATGGTGTTCCATTGGGAACAAAATCTGGTGGTTCTAGTATTCCTGGTTTTTATGGAAATTCCACCTTTGGAGCTGGCATGTCATATCCTGGAAGTCCCTTAGCAAATACGTTTATTCCAAACTCTCCTGTTGGACTTGGTAGTCCTATCAGACACACTGACCTGAATATACGATTTCCTTCTGGGACAAGGAATCTTGCTGGGGGTGTCACGGGACCCTGGCATTTGGATGCAGGATATAACCTGGATGAGAGCTTTGCCTCCTCGCTACTTGAAGAATTTAAGAGCAATAAAACCAAGTGTTTTGAGCTTTCAGAAATTTCTGGTCATGTTGTTGAGTTCAGGTATTTTCTTATCTTAAATCATGTTTTAAGTTGCGTATTGTCGCCCTGACATTTTTATTCTTCTTATGAATAGTGCGGATCAGTATGGCAGCCGTTTTATTCAGCAAAAACTCGAAACAGCTACAACTGAAGAGAAAAATATGGTTTATGAGGAAATCATGCCTCAAGCTCTTGCTTTGATGACTGACGTGTTTGGTAATTATGTCATTCAAAAGGTATCTGCTTCTTAATCCATTGCACATCTGCTTAGTTGTATAATTTAATTTTTTTATTTACCAAGTAAATATGTATCTGCTACAGTTTTTTGAACATGGACTTCCAGCTCAGAGAAGAGAACTTGCTTGCAAGCTTTTAGGTCATGTTTTATCACTCAGTCTTCAAATGTATGGTTGCCGAGTGATTCAGAAGGTATATGGTTGCTATTCTTCTACACTTTATTTCATAATCATTAAGTTGCATTGTTGAACTTCTGGTGTTGAGTTTTTTCATTTATCAAACTCTTCCTCATAATTATTTTGTAGTTTCTTTCTAAATAACATCAGCCCAATTTATAATTGATTAAGTGAAAAAGTTCACATTGGTCGAGCTATGGTTTCCATTTTATATAAAACTTCTACAAGTCATATATAAATATTTGTTAATATCGTGAATATGTGTCAACTATGCTTCAATCATGGTAATTGTGCTTCACTTTGTTGTCGCCTTATCTTGGTTGTATATAGATTTCCTAAAAGCACTCATGCTATATGAATGGTTACAAGAAGAATATCGCCCAGCATTCTGACAATTATGTATATGCTTTGTTTAACATTCAAGGCCATAGAGGTTGTTGATCTGGATCAGAAGATTAACATGGTTCATGAGCTTGATGGTAGTGTTATGCGTTGTGTACGAGACCAGAATGGCAACCATGTCATCCAGAAATGTATCGAATGTGTTCCTGAGGAAAACATTCAATTTATAGTCGCAACATTTTTTGATCAAGTTGTGACGCTTTCCACTCATCCTTATGGGTGCCGAGTTATACAGGTTCAGGAATATTTTTTCCTTTTGGCTTATATTTTGACCTCTGGAGCTGTTTCATGTAAATGAGCAATGTGTTACTGTCCTGTATTATTATTATAACTCTGCAGAGAATATTGGAGCACTGCAAGGACGCAAAGACACAGAGTAAGGTTATGGATGAGATTTTAGGATCTGTTAGCCTGTTGGCTCAAGACCAGTATGGCAATTATGTTGTCCAGGTTTGTCGATCTTTTTTGGAATTTATAGTTTGTATATTATAGGATCTGATGGGGCTAAGTAATTTACCGAACCTGATCGAGGGTCTTCACTCTTTTGAATTCAGGTCTATTAATTGTAGTATATGCTTATGTTTTTACAGCATATCCTTCAAATGTGTTAATTTTTATTATTAAGCATGTCTATGGTATTTGTTGTACTGATTGGCACTTTAACTGACCTCTACAGCATGTGCTGGAGCATGGAAAACCTCATGAACGCTCAATCATCATTAAGGAGCTAGCTGGAAAGATTGTCCAGATGAGTCAGCAGAAGTTTGCATCTAATGTTGTTGAGAAGTGCTTAACTTTTGGTGGCCCTGCTGAACGTCAGTTATTGGTGAATGAAATGCTTGGTTCTACTGATGAGAATGAGCCTCTTCAGGTTTGTCTTTTCTGCCCATATATCTTTTGAATGGGAATACCATAAGGTTTTAAATCTTCGGAGAAAATTCATGAACCAAGATGCCTTCATTTGTGCTTTGGTTTGGCTGATTATGGTGATCTTTTTTGTTGGTGAGAACATTCATATTGTGATCTGGGTTTGTATTTTGCTTGAGGGATCAATCACCTTTCCTGGATGGTTGGAAATTCTGCTAAAGTTTCAGGAAACTTTAAAACTTGTGATTATCTCATGGATGCTGTCATGTCATTTTGTGTGACCAGGATATGTATTATATATGTGTATATATTAAATTGATTGCATTGTGTTCAGGATTTAGCTTTAGTTAATTGTTTCTAGAAATAGTTCCTGTAGAATTCATGTCATCCAATGTCATATTTACTGACAGCTGTTGTTCCGTCCCAGGCAATGATGAAGGATCAGTTTGCAAACTACGTTGTACAGAAAGTACTAGAGACTTGTGATGACCAGCAACGTGAGCTGATTCTTTCTCGAATTAAGGTCCATTTAAACGCATTGAAGAAGTACACTTACGGGAAGCATATTGTTGCGCGTGTAGAGAAACTTGTTGCTGCTGGGGGTACTAATTCTTTCTAGTCTTTCATGGTCTGTTCACTTATTACTGTAAATTTCTTATTATAGCAGCTCCAATACGAAAAATTTCAACACTCTTCCAAAGTTGCCTTCTAGACTCCTTGGTCACTGCAAATCTTAAAACATTCCCTGTTCTTGTTGATCAACAAGAATTTATTCCTTGCTGTCGTTGTAAGTTTTTCTTTTTATCTTCTTTTTTCTACATCGAAGTCTTCTAATACAGGATTTTGCATTGTTTTCAGAGAGGAGAATTGCTGTTCAGACTGTGCACCCTTCTTAAATCGGTGTAGGAAAGAAACATGTTTGTACAGCTAACAGAATCTATGTGAAGCTTTTCCCTTCTTCCCCCCATATGTAGGGCCATGGTTCTTCTACCTATCTTCTTAGACAGGTAAGTAAGAACTGTATGAAAATAAAGTTGTTGCTTGCCATGTACCAGGAAAAAAAACTGTACATTGTGTAGCTTAAGGGTTTATACATAGAAATGGAGCAAAAGCTGAGAGTTTCAGCTGTTGAAATACATCTGATAATGCCCCCCCCCCAAATGCCAGAGGAGATTAAAGATTTCATACGAGATTCTTAAAAGGTGTAAAAAATTTCTAAAATGGTAATGTAGTTTATATGAATATAACGTGACTCTACAAAATCTTGGCATGTTGTGAAGAGCTCTTTATGTTTAATGACATTTACCCTTTCTTTTATTTTATACTGCCATTCTTTCTTTTATCCCAAGTTATAATCGACATTTGTTTGTCTTCAAGTTGTAGACCCTGTTATTCTCGTACGCGTCCTATGCTATCACCAATGGATTGTTCGTCGTTTTCCATCCAACAGTCCACAGGCTTCCACACTGTTCCTCCCATATTCATATCCATGTCTCCCTCCAAGATTTTCTTCTCCCCTTGGTTAGTCGGATTAAACATAAACAATGAATGGCAAAACCGTATTCCCCAAAACATCCTTAAAACTGCACCTACTTTTCCTTCTTGGCCACTTCTCTTCCAATCCAACCGTGTCCATTGCGGAAATAAAAGACAGACGACCCAGCGCGACCGACTTAATGGGTAACACCCACAAATCACTTGCGTGTCAGAATGTGATTGGAGGATCCTGATTTTGGTTCTTGTTTAGGATTTAGATCCTTCATATTTAGCAGATCAAATATATCTGGCTAAGTCGTCCACGTTGGCACTACCGCTAGATTAATCTAGAAAGATATTGCACTTTTTTCTCTCTCTCTCCCTTTCCCTTTTTTTTTTTTTTAGCACAAAATATCTTCTGCTTTCACCGCCCTTTCTGTTCCAAATAACAACCGAAAAATTGTTTCAAAAATTTTAAAAATCTCTAATTTGAAGGTCAAAAGCTGAAAATAAGTATGGGGGAGAAGTGAAGATTGGTGTATTTGAAGCTAACGGCCGAGACGATGAAGCCATCGCAACCGCCACCGACGCCGTCGTTGACGAAGAGGATGATGTTAACGAAGGAGTTCTTGAATGGGAGATGCGATTGCCTAACTGCGATGATTTAACTCCGTTATCTCAATTGTTAGTACCACCGGAGCTCGCCTCCGCTTTCAGCATCTCTCCGGAGCCTTCTCGGACCGCTCTTGACGTCAACCGTGCTTCTCAGGATACCCTCTCCTCCCTCCGCTCCACTGGAGCCCACTCTTCCACTACTAATAACAATAACAACAATAATAACAATTTCCGTTCTTTTGATGATCCAATGGTAGTTGAACCGGAAGGGGACGGCTCGGGTTCGGGTTCCGGCTCAGACCCGAAGAAAATGAGGATGATGGAGATTGCAGAGGAGGCGGATTCAGCGGTTAGGACGGCGGAGAATTCGGACGATCCATCAGGGAAGACGGTGAAACGACAGCGTTTGGTATGGACACCGCAACTGCATAAGAGATTCGTGGATGTGGTGGCCCATTTAGGGATAAAAAAACGCGGTTTCCAAAACAATCATGCAGTTAATGAACGTCGAAGGCTTGACTCGCGAGAACGTGGCCAGTCATTTGCAAAAAATATCGTCTTTACTTGAAAAGAATGCAAGGATTGAGCCACGAAGGCCCAACAGCTTCCGATCAGCTGTTTGCATCAACGCCGGTGCCGCAGAGTATGCATGCGAATGGAACCGGCGTCGGAGGAGGAGGAGGAAGTGGTGTCGGTGGTGGTAGCGTGAATAGTAATGGACATGTTGGAATGACTCTACCGATGCCTTATTGGGCATCATGATTCTAATGCCGATGCCGATGTATGAACGTGTTCATCAAGGAGGAAATCATCATCCTCAGAATGGATACGAAGCCAATTCGTATGGGATGATGCAGCAGAGAGATTGGTCTGGCGGGAATAAATATGGGTCAGTAGTGTCGTATTCCCATCATATAGCTCCCCGTGAAAAGTTAAATTAGTTCTATTTGTTTCCAAGTTCAGTCCTTTTCTTTTATATCATTTTTATAATATGAATTTCCATCCTCTTCGAAGTCAAGTAATCTTCCGAGATACCCTGATATATGATACTGTTCGTTCCGAAACTTGACTGGTTTATTTTCCCTGAAACGAAATGGAAAGAGATATATCATTTAAAGCAGAACAGAATTAAGAAGCAATAATTTCGTATTTGCACTCGAATAGATGAAAGGTATCACTTCCGTTTTTAGGTTACCGTAGTAGGGTTTAGTGTTTAATTGGTATAGTCTAGTGTCACGGACTTAGATTTTTCTCACGCAATCCGTGCGGTCTTTGATCTTTTGTTTGCTTTAAAAAATCTAAGTCAGCTTGATTTTTAAGGCATCAAATTTGTATAACGAAAGCGAATAGCCAAAAGAAGTGTCAAAAGACAACAGAAAGCCAAAGAAAATAAGAACAAGAGAGAAGAGTTTGAGTAAATGCTCTCTATTGTATTCACAAAAAAACAATACAAAAAATGGAGTGTGTTACAACTGAGAGGGAGGTTCCTTATTTATAGTTGAGCTCCTTCACAATAGACGGTCAAGATTGAATTACATCGACGGATGAGATTGGTCTATCTTTTAAATTATGGGATTTACAAGGATTACATTCAAATCAAATCTTATTTAATCCTAAAGATATGACTTTTCATTATCTTCTAGGATTAGTTTTCATATTTTTCAAGATGTTTTAAGTTACCAAAGCTTCATCATTGGGCCACCTAGGCTTCAATTTGATAGGCTTGACCAATAGTTTTCTAAATCGGGCCAGTTCATGTGGACTAAATGATCTCAATGTTAATGACAGACCTCCATGAGACTCATTGTATGCGATGGTCATGAGCTTTGAACTTTGGCCCGTGATACTAGACTCTCGACTTGCGTGATAGTTTGACCCTCTCCTGTTTGTATCGAGGCTTGTATTTGCCTCAGCACTGTCTTTGAGCCTCTCTTTTTTCTTGCCTGTTTGCATAACCGGATTGGTTCAATAACTTCAGTTGGTTTGTTTCAGGTTCCTCTTTGACTAGATTGGTGGTAAAACCATAAACGTCCCCTGTATCTTAGTCAATGTGCGGAGGTCTTTTTTATTGTTTCTTTCTTTCTTGTGTTTTCAGAATTTTGATTAAACCGTTGCATTTACAAAATCAATCATGGATTATTATTCGTTTGTAGATTCAGAAAACTTTTGATCTGCTTGGTGTTCATTAATTATTCATAGATTTATGAAAACATACAGACGTTATGAGTTGTGTGGACTTATTGGGCATGGATCGCATAGATTTGCTTTGGGCAAGTTCCTGTTTCTTTGTCAGTATATTCCTATTTAGGGGAATTTGTGGCAGGAGGTTGTGTTTATCCAGTTCTACAGCTTGGTGCCAACCAAGGATAACGAAAGGATCACATGTTGATCCGCCGCTTTTGCTGGAGTAGGAATGCAACATGAGAATTTCTGCCAGTGGTCACTCCAACCTCCAACTTATGATTCTACCCAAACTTTTAGCAATGAAAAATTTAACAAATCGAGCTTGGGTACTTTATACCATTGTTTTATTTACTTTAGTTGGTTTGAGATTTCAGCTACTATATTCCCGAGATGATAGTATGTGTACCTTTGGACTTATCCAAATATTTGGAACAACCATTGAACTGCTGGCATCCGTCATTCAACCAAAAAATGAAAAGGCTATTACTGTTCAAAGTTTCTTGGTCCATATGAGTGTCTGCACATCCTCAGGCATTTTGTATGGTCCCCTCCACACATATGGATGATGGATACTCGATATCCTGAATAACTTTATTCTACCTTTTTATGGGTATGATTAAGAATCCCCAAGTTCCATATGGAACTTAGTTTGTGGCAAATCAAGCTCTTTCAAGGAAATGTAGCAACTTAGTTGTACAAAGCAGACTACAAACAGAGCAACTCAACTGAAATAAAATGCACTTAAAGAAACCAGTAGAAGCATTGACTTCCCGCTCTGCTTTAGCTTCCAATAATCCCTTAATGTGTGAACGGAAGGCATGAGTGAGTTGTATGCACGAAGTCTAACTGTCAGTACAATAATATAGAGCACTAGGAAGACCAACCACCGTCAGTACAATATGTGACGTTCACATGCTTGACTAGAGCACGAGGGACACGGACAGTGGACGTTTGTTTTCAGAATTTTATCCAATAGCTTAAGAGCATCTGATGTTCTGCCGCACTGTTAAAAAGTTCAGAACTTTGGAGGCAAACTAAATCAAAGGGGCCAACCCATTGATGATCAGGTGCAGCTGGGTTAGTCTTCCTGATTTCACCGCTCGATCATCAGCCTATGTTTCTATAAGTAGGTTCCGAACAAATGCTTTGCTGTGAATATCCTGTAAAGGCGTAAAAGGGCAGATGCGTTCTAAGGGATCATCCATGTAGCCCCTAATCCACTTGGGTAATATAATCTCAAAAGTTAAAATTAAACAAAAAATGATCATACAATCATAGACATTGCTTAAACTTACTTTGACATGAAGTGGAACCCATTATGTCGTATGCAGAATTCAATTGATATGAGCCGCTTGATCTTTGATAATAGCACTCTGACTTGGATGACTGGAGTAGAAGCATACGACGAAGAAATGACAATGCACTGAGAAAGTTTCCATTACCAGTACTCCCCACATGAACAACCACCTTTGTTAAAGTGATGAAACCTATAATTGTCGCTTAATATTATAACTCTGCCTGAAATCATAGACGCAAACTTCATAAACATATGACAATCAGTGCAAACTCTGAGGTTCTTGAAAATTCGAACTGGCTTCCCTGCTGCCAAGCTTACAAGGCCAAAGCAAACTGCAAGTTTTTCACTATGGTATAAACAAAAATCTTCCTTCACCTGCAGTGAATCTGCGTTAGTAGAATATGCAGTGCCTTTTATTAACATCGTTATTTGCTTCAACTTATCGTATATTTTTTCAGATTCAGGGTGCGTTCTATCACGCGAAAAGAATTTGTGTATCTTGTTGTTCACTTCTATCCAGCTGCATCCTGGTTCTTTTATAATCTCCTTCAGTTTCATTAGCTTTCTCTGATTTTCTGCATTTTCCAGTAGTCCTGCTTCAGTATACATGTTTGAGAGGGTAACATACACGGTTGCATCATTCGGGTCCATAGCTAGTATGCGCTTTGCAGCAAATTCTGCAATTCGTAGATTGTTGTGGCACCGGCAAGCAGCAAGTAGTGGTCTCCATATTGAAGCTGTAGACTTGATGGGAGTGTTGTTTATGAAATCTAGTGCCTTCTCTATTTGTCCAGATCTACCCAGTAAGTCCACCATGCAACTATAATGTGCTTCTTCTGGTGAGACACCAAATTCATTTATCATTGATTGGAAAATTTCTTGGCCATCTTGGATCTTGCCAGAGTGGCTAAATGCTGAAAGAACAGCAAGGAAAGTAGAACCAGTCGGTCTAAATCCTTTCATAATCATGCTCCTAAATAGTGATATAGCCCTTCTTGGATTGCCATTTTGCGAGTAAGCTTTGATCACAGAGTTCCATGATACAACATCTGGTGCTGAAATACGACTGAATACTTTCTCGGCATCTTCTACACTCCCACATCTGGTATAAGCTTCTATCAATGAGCTTCCAACGTGCGTGTTCTTGTCAAAGTTAGCTTTGACTACCCGAGCATGTATCTGCTGGCAACTCATGAATGATGGCAAGGAAGCACAAGCTTTCAGAATGGAGGAAAAGGTAAACTCATCACATGCTGCATCTTTTCTTACCATTTCACTAAAAGCATCCAAAGCTTCATTGGCTTTATCATTCTGAACTAACCCTTTGATTAGTGTATTTCTTGATAATTTAGAGGTCAAATTTCCCATCTCTTTGAACTGTTTTTCAGCATCACCTGTTTCTCTGAGCTCAGAGTACATATCTATGAGTGCAGTCCCTACAAATTCACCTAAAGCCATCCCCTTTTTAATAACTAAAGCATGAAGTAAACGGCAGTTATCAAGATTCTTCATACTTCCACAAGATGCAAGAGCAATTGTAAATGTGTATTCATTTGGTTCAATCCCACTCTCCCTCATCAAGCAGAACAACCTCATAGCTTTCTCAAAACCCTCATGTTGGTACAATCCATTAATGATTGCAGTCCACGAAACAATATTCCTTTGCGGAAGCCGTTCAAACAGTGATTCAGCATCCGCCATCGCCTCACACTTGCAATACATTGTCAAAAGTGCATTACTCACAGCTGTTTCTGATAAATACTGCATCTTCACAACTTGGGCATGAAACTGTTTTCCTTCTTTGATAGCCGAAAGGATTTCGCAAATTGCTAGCATACTTGAGTATGTATAAGAATTAGGCTTGTTACCCCAGCTTTCATAATTCATGAACAACCTAAAAGCTTCTTCAAATAATCCACAATTAGCATAACCAGAAATCAAACAATTACATGAAGCAACATCTAGACGAGGCATCTGATTAAATACCATAACTGCACTATCTATGTCTCCACATTTAGCATACATATCAATAAGGCTGGTATTTACAAACTCATCCCCATCAAATCCAGTCTTGGCAATCAAACCATGGTAAGTCCTTCCAAATTCTAAGCATCCTTCACCACCACAAAACTTGAGAACGCTAATCAAATGACTAATGTTCAAATCATTTCTAGCATAATCACCACTTTCCCCAGTTCCAGTTTCGCGAAGATATGTTGAAACACCAGTGCCAGTTCTTTCAGGCATTCGAGCAAATACCCTGCATTCATTCTTTAACGGAACTTGTTCTCTTAATACGCATGTTGCTGGAAAGTTACGTCTTTGAAGCAAGGTTTGATCTTTAACAGAACCAGCAAAGGACAAAGAGAAGGGTTCATACAGACAAATCTTAGAAATCGACGCCATGGCCGGTGTTCTTGGTCCCTAGTACAAAAGAACTATCTTTTTAGGACTTAAAAATATGGATAATGGAGTGCTTTGGTATTTTGGGTTTTATTTCTTAGCGTCAAAGGAGACATTAGATTAGACAACCTTTGCGAACCGTTGATATAGCTAGTACAAGCCATGGACCACCTTCCACCATCACTTCAGTTTTTCTTTTTTTGGTTCAAGCCACTTCACTTCTCTTACAATCCAAAGCAAGAGCATTTTGCATCCAAAAATCACGGTCTATATGTTTTCCCATGATTTGCTTCGAGTTGAGCTTATTTCTGTTATTCTTAGATACGGATGAGCTTCATTTAAAAGAAAAAAGTCAATTCGTTTATATTTGAAAAATGGATTGTCAAATTTTTTTAACTGGGCTTGACTTTGATTCGATTTGTGAAGTGTCTTGACGAGAAAAGCCAAAAAGCTTGGGAGAGGAATTTATCAATATGTTATCGTGTTTTGCAGTACCAATATATGATTAAAAAGCTTGCGAGAGGAATTTCCGAAGAAACAGCTCAGCATAGATGAAGAAGTAGAAGCAAACAACAGAAATGTAAAGCAATTCGATAAAACAGGAAACGGTTTTCTGGACCAACCTGTGACTTGATTATTACTTGTGAAGATATTCAAGATCACAAATTCAAATCAAATGCGCAGGGGGATCGAGACAAAACTTAGTCCATGACAGCACACCACGGACAAGTTCTACTGAGTTTGCTTTAGGAAGATATATACATATGATAGGCAAAGGGGGCTTCGGGAATTAAGGAAAGTGTTACTCAAAACTAGAAATTATTATTTCAAACAAGAAAGCCGATTAAATTGGTATACCTAGTTCCCTTCATCTCACCGCAAAATTTGACCCTAAACCTAATTTTAATATCTTTCTCCAAATCTGAAGAAGACTGCACCAGTTCCGGTGTTATGGTCAACAGCATACTCAGCTCGCACTTGACCTAGCTTGACACCAACACCATATGATGAACCATGGCCCATTCGCCTGTATACCTCTGTTGGGTTCCCCTTTACATCCTTTGAACTTCCTAGATCATTCCCATGCTCTGCAAATGCATAAACATGTGTATTTCTCACTGGTATTCTAATCTCTGCTCCAAGCTGCAGGTAACATCAGGAAAAGGATTTCAGATAAATAGTCATTTCATGTGATGTAAATAGTTAACAACTAACTCCCCCACGGTTTTTTTGTTATCAGCATCCTCCCCTTCAGGTAGCATTTTCCCATGAAATACACTAGATGAAGACATCAAAAGATAAAGAAAAGATTAGGAAAGCATTACACCTCAAGAATGTTCCTGGCTGCACCTAATTCACCCATGTTATAACCTCTCACAGAATAGGGGCCCCCAAGAGTAAAAGCGTCATAACCTGGAAGGTCGCCCACACAGCCTCCATAATGGCCATGAAGGACTAGAACTGGTGGTGGGGGTTTATCAGCTCCTTCTTCCACTTGCTTCAGTTGGAGAAATCTAGTAAGTGTTAATTGGTGGCGGTTAAAGAATGGAAACGTGCTGCCAATACCAAGTCCTTGGTCCACCTGCATTCAGTAAATAAATGCCAGCAATAAGCTAGGAAGCAAAATTTTAAGCAAAGTTGAAAGCTGAAAGTAGATTTATGAATAAACAACTTTTGTAGGTAATAGGTCACTTCTAAGTTTGAGCAATTTCAAAATGCCAATATCCAACAACCAGAAAACTGGGGCAATTATGCTTATTCCATAAGGAACCGCTATAATGCTAAAATGAGAATTAGAATGATGTTGTTACCTATCTAAGAATAAATCTGATATATTAAGGTCCATTTACCAACACGTTTCAAGAAAATGTGTTATACTATCAAAGCTGTCACCTCATTCCCAACATTGAAAAATATCAGCCAAGAGAGACTACCTAGTTCACTCAAAAGATTTACAATAAATATACGGGCTAACCTGGAAAACATTCCTCTCACCAACTATAGCTCCATTTATGAACTTAGTATTATCACGTGTGATATTTGCCTGTAGAAATGCCATTCTATCAACACCAGTACCACTGAGAGTAGTAGGAGGTCCATCTGCACTGATGCCACCACTTGGCAGCACCCTTTGACCATTTGAGGCAATATGACTGCTTTCATCTCGCATTGTTATCTCTTCCATCACAAGTCCATAAGTGAATTTACTTTGACGGGTGAAATTCTGCGAGAATCAGATTGATTATAACTGATGCAATGGTACATATAATCCAAAAATCACTTCTGGAACTGTTATTGATATAGCAGATTACCTCGGTAATATTAGCTTTAACACCAGCTCTATCAACCCAGATTGGTGGTACTTCATCAACTCCAGGGCCACCAGTGAAAACTGGGCTCAGTTTCCTGCTGTTGAAGCAGCTTACACGAAGGGTCCGGTTGCGTGGATTATAAACACCATCTAAATAAGGATGCACATATTCTAGCTTGAAAGCAAGATCATCCTGAAAAAAAAAAGAATAAGCGGACACCCTAGGATGAAAATTTTCCACTAATCACAGCTGAACTACTCATTGAAAAAAAACCTCAACTGAGAGAGAGAGGACAACATGCATATTTAGGAGAAATCACCTGAGGATTAAAAAAGTTGCTGGTGGTTAATGAACCAAGAATGGATCTGTTAAGACCTTTGAGATTTCGGTGCTCAAAAGAGACAGTTCCACCAGGTTGAAGTGAAGCCTGAACAGAAAACAAAAGCATAGTATGCAAACAACTTAAGTCAGAGCTTTTTAGTTTAAGCCACAATAGCTTACCATCTACATGTGGAATCACAGAGTAAAAAATTATAACTAGATTCACATACCAATGTGGGACGCCCCCCACGTCCAGGTACAAGACTCCACTCTGTACTGACTTCAGCTGATTTTTGATCCAGTTCTTTGAGCTTTATCTCAACAATGATGCCTCCCTCATTCTTCTCATCAGGTCGTGGGTTCACTTCGATATTTGAAAACAAAGCAAGTGAGTTAATGTTCCTCAAGGCTTGTTTCCCAGCTTCAAAATTAAAGACATTGCCTTGTCGAAGCTGTAAATCAAAAGCACAGACATAAATCGACAATTAATCACCTTCAACGGTGAAACTTTAAATGAGGAACCAAGAATACAATATTTCAGGCACTGTATAAACAGGCATATTTAGCAACTCCATAACTGAAGGTATAAACTAACAATCCATCCACAGGAGTGCGAAACTGAACACTCCAATCAACAAAAGATCGGTCATTACTAGTTGAAATGAAGACACATATCTTATCAGCAAATCTATAGTTTCAGAGAGCCTATTCATGAGCAGCAAAGTCAGTGCTTTACTTGCTATTCACATAATTGTTATCCCCCCCTCTCTTCTACATTTGATCTGTTATTTTCTGTTCAGCTATATCAAGTTTTTTTCTCTGATTTTTTGCAGCTTCTGAATATAGAAAAAAAAACTGAATATAGAAAAAAATATAAACATATGCTTCTAGAGTTATATACTTGAAGGGCAAAGATCAAACCTAATACAACTAGCATTGAAGGTAAAAAACTATAACAATTATCAGAATGCAAAATGTTACCCTTCAATAGTTTCTTAGTGGCTCAGAAACTACCCTTAAAACATTCAAAAGAGGAAGAAAAAAAAAACCAAGCAATTGCCATCAACTCTACCTGTCTAGGCAACTCTCTCCTGACAACAGGAAGCTGGGTGTTCCCTTCAACAACATTCCCAAGCTTATCCTGGAATTGAATCACAAGCTGTGTAATATCCCCTTCCACAACCTCACAAACCACTTCCTTAGTATTCAGGTTCCCAAAGTTGACAACCTGACCACAAGCATACCCTTCATCATGGTACCATTTCTGAACCCTATCCCTTATCTTCTGCAACAACCTAGCGCTCACTTTCCCCTGGTCCCTCAACATCTGCAACACTTCTCTATGCACTTGCATTGGCAACAGACAAGGCCTAGCTCTCTCAATCCTTCTCTTATAATCCTTCTCTTGGCTCTTATAATACTCCAATTTCTCCTTATCTGTCATATCAGCATCCATTTCAATAGGCTTGGATTGAGCCATTAGCCCCACATTTATACACCTAAACCTATCAGCTGATTGCCAAGTGCTTTCTGCAAAAGAAATGGTTAATCCCAAGGTTCCATCTGGGTTAGTTTTGCCTTCCATATCAACTTTCTCGAACATTCCACAAGTTGCTAAAGTTTCAAGCTCCTTTTGTAACTGGGTTTTTGTGTAGATCCCTCCTGGTCTCAACGAAACCATTTCAAAGAACGAATCTTCAGTTCCAACCGTGGTCCATCGCCGTCGGTCGAAGAATGAAATATCTGAAAGCTTGTACTTTTTGAACCCGCTGAGCTTGTTGAGTTGAACTACTATGTTGGCTGGTAATCCATGAGAATCCCATTCTTGGGATTGGTTATTATCGTCCGCAATTGCCGGCGAAGGCGAAAAGAACTTTTCCCAGAAGTTTCCGCTGCTTCCATCACCGCCACCAGAACCACCACCTCCTCCTCCTCCATCACCACCGCTTCCGCCAAAATTGTATCCTCCGCCGCCTGCACTGAGAAGGGTGGAAATGGGAGTGATGCGGATAAGGAGAGTGGCAGCGGAAGCGGAGGCAAGCGCGAGAGGTCTGAAGAGGGAAGTGGGCTCCTGGGGTTCAGGGTTTCGAGAAGGGAGGAGGCATTTAATGTTGGTGGGGCGTGGGGAAGCGCGGGAGGAAGAAGCAGGCCATTGCCGGCGGATGGAAGAGGGAAGGAGATGGGATTGGGCAGCGAAAGAATGCATTTCGTTTTCAAGGTTTTTTTTATGGGTTTGAGGAGGAAATAAAAGAGAACCAATTTGTTTGCTTCAGGAAACAGGTTTTAGGAGAGTGGGTGAGAGTAAAGGGAGTCGTTCACTGCCGTACTGAGCTTCATTATGAATCATGGTTGAACCCTTGGGTTCATTCAGTTTGGGCGACATCTACAATGTCTCCACTTGTGGCAACATGTCAACCATTTTTACCCTTTCTTTTTTCAAAATCACTAACCGGGGATTTCAATGTAATTGACCACAAAACTTGCACACCTCTAGTTTTCTTTTACCAGCATCTCAGACCCGTTGGACCTCCCCATACAAAAATTGGTATATAATCCCTTAATATTTTTATTTTTTAAATCCTTAATTATTTATTTAATTATAGTTGAATTGGTTTAATCACATTTTCCATTTTTAAAGCCGTTAATTTTCTCTTCTACATAGATTTTTATTGATTCATTTTACGGATAGAATATAGTCTTTCATTGAATCGTGATCAATTCATTTTACGATTAAAAATACAATCTCTCATCAAACCGTGGTCAATTGTCAAATTTATATTAGCGCACAAACAAATTTCAATTTTATATCTACAATCCTTACTCATTTGTTGATGTGTGGAGAAACTGAACCTCGGGAATATAATGAAATTCAATGACTATCTATGCTCTGCATTGATGAAAACAATCCATTGAACATTAAACGGAGCATAACAATGATATCAATTTCTATGAAGCATTTTTGTAATATTTTTTATAGAAAAATTTAGGAATATAAAATATGATTGTAGAATAGAAAAATAAACTTTGTTTTTATACTTTTGGGTGTGTCATATAGATGAAAATTTTTTGAAGTCTCTCGTGTCTTTTTATAGGAATATAACTATCCAAATGAATAGTCATATTTTTATATTAAACATAACTATTTAATAGATATATATATTTGAATAATTATGACTATTTGTTAATAATCATGTGACATAACTCATCGCTATAAATAATAATAAGTGCAATTATTGAAACAATAATTAGAAAATTTTTCAACAATATTGTGAAGCTGATGTAGGTCATCTGGTAAGGCCTCAATTTTTTTTCTTGTAATAAGAAGGAAAATAATATTGAAACCAAGTGAAGGGTAAATTTAGTCCTTGATGCCAAGACACCTTTCTCATTTCTGGACCAGGGTGTTTATAAAAAAAAAAAAAAAAAAAGTTTCTGGAAATCTAAGTTTATAATATTGTGTTTACAGATTGAAGGATCAACATCGTCGAATTTGTATCCAAGAAATAACTTCTCACCTAATCTGTTGAAAAATATTAGCATGGTGAGCAAAAAGCACTCCCCTGCAAGAAAAAAAAAGGATGGAAAAGTATCAGTATTTATTAGATCCCAAGTCGCCGGTCCTACCAAAATTGAATTGAATGTCAACAATCATAATATACGTTACCTAGCTCCGTATTCACCTCTGTTTCCTTCACACTGTTCTCAACATTGATGAATCTAATAAGATTCCAATTCAAAGCCAGTCCATCTCTTGCTGGGGCCTCCTTTTTGAAACTTTCTTCATAATAAATGGAAAAAAAAAAAAAAAAAAAAAAAAAAAAAACACACCCTTTCAAATGGAGACCAAGGTTTTCTACAGTATCCCAATTTCTCAACGGTATTGCTCTTTCAACTCTTACATGAAACGAGGGCACCGACGAAACTATGGATATTTCTATTTTGGCGATAAAATTTAGACCAAGTAAAGCTCCAAGAGATAAAGTCAAAGCTATTAACTGGTTGCAAATCCTTGGAAATATAGAGGACGGGAAAGAACACGGTTAGATTCTTGATATAAACAAAAATTGATTTTGCCATCTTTTTTATTTTCTTCTATCAATGGCTGCTCCTGCACTTCTTCGATCAATCCCTATTCTGATGACATATCTTATGTTTTTAGAACAGTTTGCGCTATCCCATTCCCAAGTGGAAAACCAGTTCATCTTCAATGGCTTTAATGGAGCCAACCCGCATCTCAGTGGGATTGCTGAGATTCAACCCAATGGTCTATTACAACTAACTAACACTACATAGAGACAAATCGGCCGTGCTTTCTTCCCATTTTCCCTCAAGTTCAACAACTCCTCATCTAACATCTCTGATTCCCTTTCATTTTCGACCAACTTTGTGTTTGCCATTGTCCCAGAAGAGACCGATCCTTTTGGTGGCCATGGTACTGCGTTCATTATTGCACCTACCATGGAGCTGACAGGGGCTGTTTCAAACCAATACTTGGGACTTCTTAATTCTTCAAGCAATGGCCTTTCTTCAAACCATGTGTTTGCTATAGAGCTAGACACAGTTCAAAGCCCTGAACTTGGAGACATCAACGGCGGCCATGTTGGCATTGACGTGAACAACTTGAGATCCTTGGAATCAGCTCCGGCAGCATGCTTCGTCGAAGATGAAGGGCAAAATAGAAGCTTGGAACTCTTAAGTGGAAATCCAATGCAGCTGTGGATCGATTACGAGGAAGTGGACAAGTTGCTGAATGTAACACTAGCTCCTATGGGAAGCAACAAACCGAGCCAACCGCTTTTATCAACAACCGTTGATCTTTCTAATGATTTATTGGATACTATGTATGTTGGTTTCTCTTCGTCAACTGGTGAAGTGGTTAGCAGCCATTATATTCTGGGGTGGAGCTTCACTAAAATTGGGAAAGCTCAAAGTCTAGACTACTCAAAGCTTCCTTCACTTCCTCGGAGAAAATCAAAGGCGAATGGAGATTTACAAATTATTATCCCTGTAATAGTTGTGATTGCTTTGCTTGTGACAGCCTTTGGTGGTGCATACGTTGTAAGAAGGAAAACATATGAAGAGATACGAGAAGACTGGGAAAATGAATATGGTCCTCAAAGATTTTCTTTTAAGGATCTCTATAAAGCAACAGAGGGTTTTAAAGAGAAAGAGCTACTAGGACGTGGGGGTTTCGGAAAGGTTTATAGAGGAGTGTTACCGTCTTCAAGCGAAAAAGTTGCGGTCAAGAGAATCTCCCATAATTCTGAACAAGGAATGAAGGAATTTGTTTCAGAAATTGTGAGCATGGGAAGGTTAAGGCATAGGAACTTGGTGCAGCTCCTCGGCTACTGCTGGCGAAAAGGGGAGCTTCTCTTGGTCTATGAATATATGCCTAATGGAAGTCTAGACAAATTCCTATTTAACAATGCAACGTCAAACCTTAGTTGGGATCAACGGTTTCAGATTCTTAAAGGAGTAGCATCTGCACTGCTTTACCTTCATGAAGAGTGGGAGCAAGTTGTTCTTCACAGAGATGTAAAAGCTAGCAATATTCTGTTAGATGCTAACTTTAGTGGAAGGTTAGGAGACTTTGGTCTTGCCCGATTATGTGATCATGGTTCGACTCTACAAACTACTAATGTGGTTGGGACTATAGGATACATAGCACCAGAGCTAACTCGAACTGGCAATGCTACTACCAGCACTGATGTGTTTGCCTCCGGAATCTTTATGCTTGAATTAGCAAGTGGAAGGAAACCCCTGGAGCCACAACTAGAACCTGAAGAGACGTTTTTGACTGATAGGGTTTTTGAATTATGGAAACAGTAAGATTGTCACCAGCAAACCAGAAGGTCACTTGCAAGTTTTCCTTTTCGGGATGACCATTCGAATAAGTGTAAGCCATCCACCATCCGATTACTTAAGCTTCTTTGAGAATATGAAATTGTTGGTCATCAAATAACACGTAGGCTTAACTATTCCATACGGTCAAAATAGAATAAATGACAGGATCTGTCTTATCACAGATGTCCTTGTTCCGTCAAAGACATCCACCCCACACGTCCCGTAATGATGGCTTAATGCAAGTCCAACACATTAACATGACCTTACACGAACTCTTACCTATAAATACCTCTCGAAACAAGGAAGAAGAGATAGACTCTCCAAGAAATCAAGTCTATTTTCTGCAAACTTACCTTTAACTCTTAGCCTTCATATTTCTCTTATCTTCACTCTTTGTAACCTTTGACTCTTACTCGATTGGCAAACATCAACATCATCAAATCTAAAACTCTCAAGCCTTCTGTCTTAAAAGATTGAATTTAATGTTAACCACCTTAATATACCTTACTCAACAATGGTAAGGGCATGAGGCCTCCTTTTCTGAAATTTTATTCATAACAAGGAAAAAGAATTCCTCACTCAAAGGAGACCAACATTTTCAACCTTTTTACAGTATCTCACCTGCTCAACAATGATGTCGGCTAAATTTGACTTTCAATTATTACAAAAAAATGACAAAATATGTTATTGGTCCCTATACTATTTACAAAACATCTACTTGCAAGTATTGGTTGAGATGTGTCAACCAGGCAATGATGGCATGCATGTTCTGACAAATTCTCGAAAGTCGGAAGTTAATGAGATAAAGATAAGGATGGGAGGATTTTCTATATTAATATAATTAAGCTGGTTGAGAATCCATAAAGAATGCCTGAATTTGTCAATATCCTGATGGCTATTGTATTGAAATTATTGAACGCCCCTTATTATTTAATTATTTCGTAAATACAATTATAATTATTTAATGACTAAACCCCACTTCTCTGTGAAACATCTACACTTGTGTCTTGTCTAATTTCCTTTTTTGAACATAAAATTAATTATTTTTTCTCTATAAATCCATGCCAAAAATACGTTATTAACTTATATATAACAATTAAAAGAGCGTTGAATACGAAACATAGTATATCAATTTAAATTTGTTGATATAAAAGATAAAATTTCTCATTTTTATGTCCAAAATATTCGGATATGTTAGATAATAATATATATGACAGAAAAGAAGACGGATTACTTACTGTCTAATGCTCCATATTTATACCCGAGCTGTACAAAACAGAACAGAAACCAAAGAAGTGAAGAGAAGTAGGCGGTGAGTATTCGATCAAGTCGAGTTTAATCGAGTCAAAAAGTTTCGAATTAATCGAGTTGACGAATCTTACTTTTACAACCGAACTCAATTTGAAATTTTTTCAAATCGAATCAAGTCGAGTCGAGTTAACGAATCCTATTATTTATATTCAATGTTGCGTTTACATGTACTTATTATTTAACTAGTAAACGAAGTACAAGATTATTTAATTACATAAACAATATAACGGTTTTATCTTTTAATTTAATGGGTAAATATTTATTAAAATGATATAATTTTACTTTTTAATTTAATGATTTTAACTTTTAATTTTAAATTCTAAAAACTTTGAAAAGTCAAACGATAGACCAAGTCCGTGCTACGCTTGTAACTACGGCAATGTGTTGTAATCTCGAAAATTGCACGATAATGTTTGCCAATTGTTGGACTTTTTTTCCCTTTAGAAGTTGTTTGGTGGTTTAAACTTCAAATATATCTTTTTCAATTTTCAGGAAAAAAAAAAAAAAAGCTTAATTTTTCTTAAACCATATAGCGGACAATTACAGCATAAATGAAAATAGTTTGACCCTAATGTTTAGGTGAATATAACCTAAATTTCCCCTTGGGTGTGACATGCATGATTTCGATAATATTGTCTTTATTGAGCCTTTCAAATTAAAATAGTTGAATTTATTGTACATAAGATTATTCTCTTTATTGAATATAGCTTCAAGTTGTTGGTCCAGGAAATAAATAAAAAGTATATGTTATGCAGGTTCTTCTCTTAACAGTAACACCCAGGAAGCTTTTCAGTCTTTTAACAATGGCTCCTGCTTTTACATCAGTCCATTTTTGGCTGTTTTCGTGCCTGGTGGCTGTGATTTCCATGGCAAGGGCTCAAGAAGCTGAAGAATTCATTTATAACCATGGCTTCCGTGATGCTAAACTACAACTTGATGGGAGTGCCGACATCGGCTCCAATGGTCTATTGCAGCTCACCAATAATTCAGAACTGCTGGAAGGCCATGCTTTCTACCCATCTCCTATAAACTTCAATGTTTCTTCGTCTTCAAGTTCAGCTGGATCGCTTTCCTTCTCAACGAATTTCGTAATCGCCATCGTTCCTGGACCCGAAGAATCTACTGGCCATGGACTTGCCTTTGTCATATCAGAATCCACGGATTTCAGCGATGCTAAGGCAGTCCAATATCTGGGACTCGTTAATGAGTCAAACAATGGGAATTCCTCCAACCATTTATTCGCTGTGGAGTTTGATACCATCTTAAGTCTTGACATGGGCGACATAGATAACAATCATGTAGGAATTGATCTGAATGGCGTGAAATCAAACAAATCCGTTCCAGCAGGATATTTTTCCAATGAAGAAAGGAAGAATATGAGTTTGGACCTCAAAAACGGACATCCAATACAGGTTTGGATAGACTACAATGGTGAAGAAGAACTGCTCAATGTAACCTTGGCACCAGATGAAACCCCAAAACCAGACCAGCCTCTCTTGTCGACATCAATCGATCTCTCGGGTATTCTAAAGGATGTCATGTATGTTGGTTTCTCTGCTGCAACTGGTTCACTGCAAACCACTAGTAGTAGCCATTATATTCTGGGGTGGAGCTTCAATAGAAGCGGAGAAGCACAAGGCCTTGACATATCCAAGCTTCCAAAGCTTCCCAAAAATGGTGGACAAAGAAATACAGTTCGATTGATTTCGATCATTGCAGCTGTTGTTTTGCTGTTAATAATCATTGGAGCAGCATATGTTTACAGGATGAAGAAATACGAGGAAGTGCATGAAGACTGGGAAAAGGAATATGGACCTCAAAGGTTCTCTTACAAGACACTGTACAAAGCAACCAAAGGTTTCAAAGACAAGCAACTTCTTGGATCGGGAGGTTTCGGGAAAGTTTATAAAGGTACACTCCCTTATTCCAATGAACAAATTGCAGTAAAGAAAGTATCCCATGAAACAGATCAGGGGATGAAGGAGTTTGTTTCGGAGATTGTTAGCATGGGAAGGCTAAGGCATAAGAACTTGGTGCGGCTTCTTGGGTATTGCAGGCGCAAGAAAGAACTCATTTTGGTATATGATCTTATGGAAAATAGCAGCCTTGACAAGTTCCTCTTCGGCGATGATAAACCCGCCCTTAATTGGTTTCAAAGGTTTCAAATCATCAAAGGGGTGGCATCGGCTCTTCTTTATCTCCATGAAGAATGGGAACAAGTTGTTCTCCATAGAGACGTCAAAGCCAGCAACGTTCTCTTAGATTCCAATCTAAATGGACGGCTCGGAGATTTCGGTCTTGCCAGATTGTACAATCGTGACGACGATCCACAAACGACTCGCCTCGTAGGAACGCTAGGATATATCGATCCGGAACTCACCCGAATGGGAAGGGCTAGTAAAGCTTCCGACGTGTTTGCTTTCGGGGCTTTTCTGCTTGAAGTTGCTTGTGGGAGGAAGCCATTTGAACCAAACGCACCACCTGAAGACATTTTTCTAGTTGATTTAGTCAACAGGTGCTGGAAAAGAGATGCCATTGTTGATGTTATCGATCCAAGATTACAAGGCAATTACGTGGTCGAGGAGATTGAGAAGGTTCTGAAACTAGGCCTGCTTTGTTCCAACCCCAAATCAGATTTTAGACCCACCATTAAAGAAGCGCTGCGCTATCTGGAAGGCACTGCCAGTTTGCCTGATATGCCACTTGACAATGCCCAAATTAATCCATCTTCTATCCTTGAAACCTTACCAGTATCTCTTCAGAGCACTGCTATTAACGTATCTTTAGCAAGTAAAGTAGCCTCAGATTCTATAGTTTCGTTTACTTCTTCGGCTGGGACGGCTGTTTCTGTGAATTCCTTGTCGAGTACAGATACAGTTCTTCATACAGGTCGCTGATGAGTGCTTTAATGGAAATTTGTTCCTTCTTTTTTTTTTACCTTTTTGGATTATAAATATTAAGAGAGTCCAGAATGAAATTTTCACTGTATTAATTGAAAATTTTAGTAACCGCTTGAAAATGAAAAGAAAGATTAGAGAAAATAGCCCCCTAATCTGTTTGTAATCCAAAGTCCATAACCCTTCAGTTAAATTCAATTATGTGATCTGACTGAAAAAAACAATAATTATCTCATCTTAATTTTCTTGATTAAGTACCGATAATTACAGTGTGTGAATACAAAGTTAATCTTTAATCAAAAGTGATACCTAACCTATTAATTATATTAGAGGTGTACTATGTCCAACAACAACATGGCATGTGTTGTGTTCCTATTGGCTAGTATTGTATTTTGAGGACAAGATGAGACGAAACTGAATTTTAAGCACTATTTTTGACAAAAAACGAAAATACTTGAATGAGAAAAGCAATATAGTTTGAGGACCAATTTTAGAATTATACCTTAAAAACATCTCTTTTAATTCAAACAACAACGGTAGAGCTAGAAAATTTGTAATTCAATAATAGCCAGTGCTGGCAGCTGACGATTATTAGAGATTAATTAAAGATTACAATCTTATCACTTAACATAGTTTACTTTTTCTGTTACGTGAGTGCAATCATTTCTAATTCTACAACTTGATTTTTTTAAATGTTAGATTACGTATCCTTCATAAAAATATACATATTTGTTTAGATTTATATTATGGTAACAACAATCTTTCTGTTTTTCTTAACTGACGTGAGATGGAACAATGAGTTTAAACATTAAAATAGAACATCATTTGAGAAAGTAAATGATAGAGTAGCTTTTAAAATTAATTAATTTACTAAGGATAGTGACATTTTAGCTACTATTGAGGTTAATCTAGTCATTAATCAAGATTTCATGATGGGTAAACTTCAAAATCAACCAAATAATATCTCAATTAAAAGTGGGGTGAAGTCAAAAAAAAAAAAATTAAAATTAAAATGTCAAAATTAAATTGTAATTACGGTAGTTAAAATTACAATTTTATTTTTATTAATTTAAAATTAAATTAGTTATTGCATTGTGACTCCAACCCCTTTCTATCCATTTCATCCATCAAACTATAAGCATCACCCAGCCTCTTCGCAATGGTCGCAGCATTATAGGCTGCAACATCTGGGTAACATCCGTGCTCCTTCATTTCCTTCAAAACATCTCTAGCTTTGTCGGGCTGACCAACCAATCCTAATGCTCGTATATGTGATCACATCAGGCCAAAGTTCCTCATCTCTCATCTTGTCGACCACCCTGTATGCTTTATCCATTTCTCTACCCTTGCAATACACATCAACCAAACAATTATATGAAACATCTGGTTTAACACCCAATTCCTTCATTTCCTCGAAGAAACCCTCGGCTTCCTCTGAGGACTTCCACCCAGACAAAAGTATATTAAAAGCCTGCAAATCTGGCCTCAAATCATGCTTTAAACTATGTTAAACATTCCTAGCATCCTTCACACTTCTTCTCTTGGCACAATGTCCTTAATAATGCATTAAAACAAGAAATATCGAATTCAGGAACAAGCTTCTTGAACTTCCAGAAACCCTCTACCGTCTCTCTAACATAACAAACCTTTGCAATTCTAGCTAAAACGGCTTGCATAGTTCTAGGGGTTATCAAAGACGGATCTTTTCTCTTAATATCAATTAAAACCGCCCAAATTTTATCAAATCTGCGGCTCGTACCCAGAACATAAAAGCATAGTATCCAAAGAAAACGCGGTGTGGTAAAACCCTGTTCTTTTCCCAGTATAGTTGAAGAAGTCAAAAGCTTGCAAAGGATTCCCAAGGCTAAACCTGACCCTTTTTTAGCACTTTATCGATTAAATCATTAGAGAGAAAAATCCCAGTTGATTTTAAGGATTGGGTAGGTGGAGGAAGTTATTATGCGGTAGACGGTGTTGGGATCAGAGCAGAAGAATTTAAAGGGAAGAAACGAGGCTGGTGAAACGTACCTTGAAACAGATAGCTGAGGGAGAGGGACTCGAATTATCATTGCTTGGTTTGGCGATATCTGAATGCTAAGAGTGATGAAAGCGTTTTGCTTTCCTCTTCTGCTAATGGATTTTGCGGAGGGTGAGGGAAAGCCAGGTTAAAGAGGGCGTTTCCAGCTGCTTTTGGAGGAGTTATTCGTGATGGATTTTGCTCCAGACTTAAAGTTATAATTCAACGAAGATATCACGACAAAATTATAATTCAATCTGATAGTCTGAAAGTTGTCAAAATTATTCATAGGAGCGACCCCGCTACTTCAAATTCAATCTTGATTAAAAAAATTCAAAACATCTTGGTGCAAGAAAAACAATAACTCTTACTTTATATCCCTCGAGAATAAAATCGTGTTGCAAATTACCTTTCTAAAATCGCCTTGGCCACAAAAGATAATATAATAATTTAACGAGATTGGTATCATCTCCATGCATGCAAATACTTGAACCAGTCCATATATATATAAATGCAGGAATCTCATTACTCATTATTACGATAAATTTAATATTTTGTTAAGATTAGACCTTTTGAAACAAATGTTAACCAATCACGTCAACACTGCATCAATTTTTTAGAAGATTTTAATTTGGTAAAGAGATGGCAGCACATTAATCGGGAACAAATAACTCTGCTATCCTTCATTCATTTTTGACAAATTATGTTCTAGATCCTTTTACTTTTAAAAAGTAATGAAAATTTTAGATGCGAATGTTCAGTAAAAAAAAAGAAAACATGATTTCTATTAAAAACAAGTTAAAACACGTTTAGTCAATGGCATAAAAAAAGGTTATATGATAATTCTCATTGAAATTCGGAAAAAAAAATATTGGCAATTATAGAAATGGAGCATTTGTTTTAGGTTATGGATGTAATAATCTACAATTTCTTAGGAATAAGACGGTCAACGGCTAACATGAAAATCTCTGATAATTTAAAGACCTTCATATCATCGGCGTCAATTGGTGATGTGGCAATAGGACCATTCCTCCTAAATCCATTATGACAATCAATGACTTTGTTAGTTGCGATTTCCATGAAGTTGATGGCGTCCATATAAGCAGCTTTAGAAGTGGTGCTGAAGCTGCTCTGCAAATTTGTATAAGCCTCGTCGTAATCGGATTTGCATTGGCGAAGTCGACGCTGTGCCAGCGGGTCTTTCAAGCTGGGAACAATTCTGGAGATTTGATCCAGGGTGTCCTGAATTTGAATGGCCATAACTTGAATAGAAAGCAAAGCAAGGCGATGCAAGTCTGCTGCGGCTGCGCGAGGGTCATTCCCCACAACTGACATGCAGTATTTGTAGTCTTGGGACTGTTTGCAGATACCTTCAATTAAGCCACCATAAGCATTGCAGCCATTGATGGAAAAAGTGGAAACGGTTAGGAGTATTGTGGCCGTACAACAGAAGAAGGAAGCCATTTCTATTTTGCTGTTGCTAATGGATACCAAAGATTGGATTATCATTATATAATGGTTGAGCAACGTTTAATTCTCTTTTCTTTTTTTTTGTAATATTGTTGCATTAATAATCGGAGATAACCAGAAAACTAAAAAACAAATAGAATATAATCAAAAATAGCATTTTGAAGACCTTTGGACAAGGTTGCATTCATGCAATCCTCGAATGAAATCCTTCAATCTCTACATGATGATTTTTTTTAATGCAATGTGATCTCGTTTTATATTAATTAGAGTTAATCTCTCTTTTGCATAAAAAAAAAAAAAGATTATCTCCCTCCAAAATCAATCATGTTATTGCTCAATATTTGAAAATAGTTTATATCAATAAACTTTTTAATATAAAATAATGAGTCATTTACTTCTACACATTCAAGTGCTTCAAAAGTTTGTTTTATGCAGTAAACTTATCGAATCACTTAAAAATAATTTGAATAATATTAAAATATTCAAAAATTTATTTTAAAGCTTCCAAAATATTGAAAATGATCTTAATTATGTGATTTAATTGAAAAAATGATAATTATCTAATCTCAATTTTCTTGTTTAAGTAATAATAATTACAAAGATTTGAATACAAAATTAACTTTTATTCGAAAGTGATACTTAAACTATCAATTTTATCATATTTTATCTAAAGGTATACTATGTCCAACAAAAACATGCCATGTGTTGTGTTCTTATTGGTTAGTATTGTATTTTGAGGACAAAATGAGATGAAATTGAATTTTAAGTACTATTTTTGACAAAAAAAAAACTTAAATGCTTAAGTGAGAAAAACATTATAGTTTGAGGGCCAATTTTATAATTAATCCTTAAAAAAAATCTCTTTTAAGTCAAACAACAAAAGTAGAGCTAGAAAGTTTGTACTTCAATAATAGTCAATGCTGGCAGCTGACGATTATAAGAGATTAATTAAGTTAGAGAAATTAAATTATAATTTTTACAATTGTCATCATTTTAATAGTTTTTTATGTTTATAATTTTTAAAGATTAAATTAAAATTTTATTATTATTTTTATTAATTTAAAATTTTAAAAAATTTAAAGAGTTTAAATAAAAAAATTTTCTATTTTAAAATTCGCCCCTGTGAGCTCCTAGCTACGCGGCTGATTAAAAGTGGTGGAAACTAAAGAGTAAGAATATTCTCAAAACTATGCAATGAGAGGTGACCATCTGTTTATTTTGTCGCTTAATTATATTCATCCGCATCAATGTAATGATAAATCTAAACTGTCAAAACTTTGCTCACAATGATAAATTCAAATGATCTTAGTATTAATATTTTGTATTTGAAAAATATATATTAAATATACATTTTTATATTTTAATTTGATTTCAAGGTTTAAATTTTTTTGTCTAATTAAATATTTAAACTTGAACTCGAGGTTCAGATCGATACTATTTTTTTGGTCCAATTAAATATTTGAACTTGATTTCATAGTTTAAATTGATCTACATAATTAAGTGCTAAGTTGGACCAAAAAGTCAAGTTCAAATATCTATTTAGATATAAATCAACTTTAGATTAAATTCAACCTTAAAGCTAAACATAAATATCTAATTAAGTTAAAAATAAATTTATGTACCGATTTGAACCCTGAAATCAAGTACAGGTAGCAAAATGTATATTTACCCAAAAAGTATTCAGGCTAACAACAACCGTTTCGATGGACAAAAAGGGCAACAGATCTTCCGCAAAACAATTTAGCTGTTGAATGAATGAGTTTGACTTTGAATTAAGCTAACATATTTTTGCACACAAATTTGTTAAATCCATTCTTCTATAGGTTCTTACTAAATAAAAATACTTGAAATTACAAGACGTCTTTATTATTAGTTCTGTTTACAAACAAAAGCAATTTGTAGTTAAAAAAAAACATGTATGGAAAAACAACGAGCAAATGTCCGACTTTGGATAACTGTTCATTCTTCAATGGATAAAATATTATTAGCCACTAAATTAAAATAATCCCCCGAATGTTAATAATTATGGTTCGCAACTGTTTTTGAAATTACCCACCCTGTTAAAACGAGCCCATTTTCCCGGTTTCCAAGACAAGTTCTTGATTCACTCACCCAATCCATTCCTTTCGTATTTAACAATTGATTAGTATCAATTATTCTCTGCTAAGTTTCAAATTCAATGGAGGGTAACAGCAACATATTTGACAACATATTTATGGGAATGGACAATAGCAAAGAAGGGAAGCAGCCCACCATGTCCAGAACCAGGCTACAAATGCATGCCCCGGCATCGCTCGAGATTGATCACGTGAAACATGATTTCGGGTTTCCTCCTGGGACTCGTAAGGCTGCTGCAACTCCAATTCCCCTGCTCACACCGCTCGCCTTTTCCCCCAATCCCTTCCCACAGTCTGATGACATGAAAGCCGCAGCAGAATCTGTACCAACAGCATTTGCCTGGCAAGAACCAGTCGGGGGTGGGGCACCATATGTGGACGTTTCCACTTTGTTCGCTTTGTTCCACACCAGATGTGTTCTTGTGAATGATGCACAGTGATGTTTATGCTTTCGCATTTTATCCATATATGGTTTACCACTTCACCTTTTGTGCTTTTCCCAGCCTATAAATGAGGTTGATGTTACCAGATTTGTTCATAAATGATGGATAGGGCTCTTTTCTCCATAGTCAATACTATGATAAGTAGTTGAGTGATCAGCTGTTGCCTGCTCTTTTTGCTTGTAAGAACGAATATCATCCGATTTGTATTACAACTGATATCATTGTTGATTTTAAGCTCGTGAAAAGTTCACAAACTCAAGTATCGGATTCTCACAATTACTCTATGTTGTTGCGTTACAATAACAGGACTGCCGGCATTTTGATGGTTCTGTATTTTAGCATTAGGCCCCCAAACAAATATCAATCTGTCAATGCTTCAATCAAAACTAGATAAGTTCCGATCAATGTAATCTGAATTTTTTTCAGCTAATAGCAAGATAAGTAGAAATGAAGTAAATCATAAACGAAATTAGGTATTTCATTGCAGAAAATTTTTAGAACTTAATGGAGCATCTCAGCTAGTAATCCATTCCAAGGCCGAAAAAGCTCTTCATTGTTTATGTACAATACACAATCATCCAACCAAAGTCCCATGGAAGGCATTAAAAATAAAGGAATCCCATGCCCTTCCATCAATTTCTCACTTTAATTTCAATTAAAGAAAAATTACGAAACACCCAGTAATACCCCCTTGACCTCTTTAATAATATGGCAAAATAGACATTTCTCTAACAAAATCAGAAGTCAAATTCGCCTGTTGCCTGCAAAACATAAGCATTTGGCAAAATAAAAACTTGGATTTAGGAAGAGTGACTCAAAGCCAGAAAGCACCCAAGTGAAATAACATGCCACATATCATTCCGTAAGAAGCACACCTTATTAAAGAGAATGTCCTTATTGTTTATATGCATGATGCCATCCTTCAGGGTGCATTTCCATCGGCTCTTTGTACGAGTTACCTGTTAACAAAAATGCACATCATCTTTGTTTATAATCAGCCAAAGGTGACTACCAAAACTTGCAGAAATACAAATTACTGAACAGGCTATGGGAAGCAATGATGGATGCTGCAAATTAGCAAAATCACCTTATCAAATTGAGCCAAAACTAGATGCTGCGTGTTCAGCTCCTCCTGGTCCACATCATCCAAATCATCATCGTCGTCATCTTCATTCAATGGTTCATCGTCGTCGTCATCTCCAGTATCATTTTGGGCAACAGGGGCAGGAGTGGCAGCCTGAAGGTCTGGCAATGAAACAAACAAGCAGGTCAACCAGAAAAATAAGGTGCTTAGATGAGAGAGAGAGAGTAGCCATATAAAAGATGCAAGATTCAGTTCACCCATTGAAATTACCATTGGTAGCCGGTGTGTTCGCTACATTATAGTCTTCACTGACAACTCCTTGATAATTGTATATCTTTAAGGTGAAATAAGAAAATAGAAAGGCAACAGCCTGTAAGTTAGTAAACTCTCCAATGATGCATACAAGAAACAAAGAGACAAGGTCATTCCAAACCATATGCATAAGGTGTCAGTTGTAGAATTACACAAATTAGATTAGGAATTGACTTAAGAAAGCATATGATACTTACATTGGGAGTAGAAAGCATATCTTCAAATGGATCAGGAATTGGTCCATCCAGTTGAGAAATCTTCGGTGATGATGTAGCAAAGTGAGCTAATATACTGGTTTTGCCAGTGGTTGCTGAGTCATGTCTACCCAGGAAATTACAACCCTTACTTCCCTGAAGTTCGGAACTATGTGATTAAGACTGGTGTAGAACAAATCCAAACTCACATATTCCAAAAATGATTCTGGTACAGAAGTACCCTTCTGGAATAACGAAGTCTCATTATAAACATTTATCAAATTATAGCTCAGAGCTTGAACTATGTTTTCTTTTGCATTTTTATTAAGATAGAAGGTAAGCAAAAAAAAATGTAGGGATAAAACAAAAAAGGAACAGTTTGTCTCAAGCAGATCTAACAATAATGGAGAAAAAGAAATTAGAGCTAACAGGTGGAGGGATCATTTATAAGTGGAGGAAACCAACCTCATCTTATCACAATGACTACAATTAGAATGATAAAGTATCCTTCCGAATATTCATCTTATAGCTCAGAGCTTGAAGTAGGTTTGCTATTCCATTTTTAATAAGATAAAACGTGTAATCAAAAAAAGAAAAGAATGCAGGAACAAAAAAAGAAAACATGTCTGAAGCAGATCTAACGATAATGGATAAAAGAATTCAGGTTAAAAGGTTAGGGGATCATTATAAGTTGAGAAAAGCAGTCTCATCTTATCACACTATGTCAAAGACCTGCCACATACTGACTGCCAAGACCTTTAACCTATGAGAGCATTCTGGGTCAGCCAAAAGATACTAAAGAACACATTCTTTTAATCCTGAGAATATTCTTTACTGAGCAATGAGAAGTACAAATGAATCAGAAAAATCATAAAACTCTAATTTCAATATTACTATTTAACCCAGATATTTCAACGAAAAATAAATGCGGATTTATAGATATATTACACAAAGGACCACTAACCTCTGTCTTTGCAACTTCAGATGTAGAATCCCCAGCTCCATCTTGTTGGGGTATATATCCACCATTGTTATATTGTGTAGCAAAATCCTCACGTTTTCTCTTTCCAGGAGGCATCATAAAGAAGTCCTGGTATTTTCTCAAATATTAAAATTAATCACCAACTTACGCAACTGCAGTTCGTTTTTTGATGGACATATTTCCCAGAAAATTCAGATTAAAGTGTTGTGACACCAATCCCTTTTCACATGACCCATGATTTTTCAAACCATAAAAAAACCAGATGCCATTATGGAATTGTAATGTTACTCATAACAGGAGTTACCTGTGTCAGGGGTTGATTTGAGGTTCCTCTGTCCAGCTCATCCGGCCCTTCCACATAAGCTACAAGAAAATAGTAGTTAGCATCAACAAACCATGTGCATTAGAACTGATTGCTCTTTTAACGTCATACTAACCAACATTAACATCTACGCTTAGTGGGGTCCTTTGATTTGACCAAGGAGAAGGAGATTGCTGCGGAACAAAAAAACAACAAGAATATATCAGAAATAAATCTACATCAAGCCAAACAGCTACTTTTCCCTTCTGTGGCAATTAGAAAATTACAACTACTGTGCACAATGTTCCCTAAAGGAAGTGGTAGACTGGTAATTACAAAGCATTTACCATGTAAGGGCTTGGCCTTCCACCTTTCACATCAGCATTACTAGCACCATCATTCACAGGTGTAGGATAATCACTACTTCCAGTAGGGATGTTATACATAGAGCCATCTGCACTTCCTGGCAATGGTGTAGGAACAGGTGTTTGCAACGGAGTCTACACAATTAAAACCCCCATATCTAAAAATCACAAAAACAAAAAATATCACTGAATTTTATCGAATAAAAACAGAGCCATTACCGGAGGGAAAAGCATATCAGCAGTAGGAGTTTCGTACTCCTCAGTCCCCTCGTAAGGGACATTGAGATCGTGCACTGGCGTAATTGGGCCACCGGCAGTGGGTTGCTTCTGACCCATAGACCTCTCTATAGGACCACATATTGCGCCCGCTTGCATCATCTTCGTCTCCCAAAGCTAAACCCAATATCCCACGTAATCAATTCAACTAGATCATTTCCTTCCAATAACATTATTAACAAACCCTAAAGTTTCAATCAGATCAAATCTAAACGGATAAAGTCCCAAAACCTACTAGTTTCTAAAACAAATAATCAAACCCTAAAAATCATAATTTAGAAAAATGGAATAAAAAGGAAATTGGAGAAGGCTTTTACTCCTTGGAGTTCATTGAGGACAGATTCGCCTGGTCCACCGTTGTTGATGAACTCCTCGCGAACCTTGTTAATGACGTCTTCGATTACGTGGATGTAAACCGCGCTCGTTGTTGACGACGTCATATTTTCTCGAATCTTCTATCTAGCTCGTAGGTTTCCTTTTTTTTTTTTCAATTATTGGAACAAAGAAATAATTGTTGGATTGATTTTATGGGAAAATGATTTAGGAGAAAAAGAAGAGAAGCATGGGAAGGGAATTTGAAGGAAGGAGTGAAATTAGAGAAAGGAAAGCTAGGGTTTGGAGTTTGGAGAATGAATCGGAGCTTAACAGAAAGAATGGATAGAAAGAGAGGGGCGGACGAGAAAAGGAGATTAAAAGAGTGCAATATAAATAGGTTTGCATCCGTTTATAAGGACTGCAACCACGTGGCGCAATTCAAGTGCTCCTTCAGTTTTTTTCTTTTATTTTTCTGTTAACATGCGCTTTTTCTAGAACTACGCTAAGCTCTTAATACCGGCGCTTATGATCTGACAAATAGTTTGAATAAGAAAAAATAAAAAGCTTTTAGTAGGGTTTTTAACTTAAATAATACCAAAGAAAGTTATGAAAATAGGTTTAAAAACATATTATTTACAGGAATGGATTATTTTAAACAGTAAAATATGATGTCAGCACCACTTATAAAAATATATTATTTTAATTTTAAAAGTGGTGTCTCGAACTTTATAATATAATTTTATAGTTTTAATAATTTAATTTTATTTCATAAAAAATTGTTGAGTTGTTTTATTTTTATAATTTTAATTTTTTAATATTTTATAATTACAATTTTTAAATATTTAAAATAATGATTGAGTTGATAATGTGTAAATTTTGAAAACGAAATGTATTGAATTTCTTATAAATAAAATTAACTTGATAAAAATGTGCAAAATATTATTAGCTAAATTTATTTTTATAGCAATTAAAAAAAGGCCACAGTTGCATTTTATTTGGTAATCAAATAAATTTTAATGGTGGAGTAATCAAAATTAAAAATTTCACTTAATGAAATTAAATAATAAAAAATTTAGTGACCTAAACATGAACTCGTTAGAAAATTTAAGTGACTATTTAACTAGTTTACTTTAATAATTTTATTTCAATTTTATCAAAAAATATCAATTTCATCATTACTTTAAATATTAAAAATTTTATAATTATAAAATATTAAAAATAATAAATATATAAAAATAAAACAACTTACCATTCTTCATTAAATAAAATAAAATTGTAAAACTATAAAATATGAATATAGAATTATATTATAAAACTAAAAAATATATAATAATAATAATAATAAACTATGGGGGAAAGGGGTGCCACCCCTTTGTTCGCCACAACCCTTTTAAAATTAAAAATAGGCATAATAACAAAAATAACCCCTAACAAAAGTTGTTTCTTCCCTAAAATCCTTTAATCCATCAAATAAAATTTGAGTTTTTGTAATCATAAAATTTTTAAAAATTAAACTTAAAAATTTGGATGTTACAAATCTTCTTCTTATTTATTGTTTCATACTTTTGTTCATCTGTAAGCCTTTAGAAACACTCAAAAATTTTAGATTTCAAAAATCCAAATTTTATTTCTAAAAATTTGGGTTTTTGAAATCTGAAAATTTTTAAAATTCAAACTTTAAACCTGGGTATTACAAATCTTCTTCTTCCTCATTGTTCCATACTTTTGTTCATCTGTAAACCTTTAGAAACACTAATTTTCAAATTTCAAAAACCCAAATTTTTAGTGAATTAAGTTTGGTTAATCAAATAAAGCAAAAGCCCACTTGATTCAGTTTATATGTTAATCTCAAAAAAATAATATCATAATTTAATAATTATTATTTCAAAAAAATAATTTTAATAATTTTATATTTTAAAAAATAATTTTAATAATTTTAAAATCATTTGCTGACGAAGCATATAAGACAAAATAATGTCACGTCAGTATTTAAATACATTTGAACTGTCACATCAGTGATTTATGTTGACCATTAGTCAACTAACGATCACGTCAGTATCACTGTTAAAAACTGACCAATTTAACCAAAAAATAAAGATTATGTATGAAATTACTCCAAAAAACATTAAGAGCCAAAGTGATCTAACACCCAAACGTTAAGGGTTATTTTTGTCATTATGCTATTTTTGTTAAAATATCATTGCCTTTTATTATTTAAAATATTCATTTTTATAAATACTTTGTTTTCATATTATTTTCGTAATTAATTTTTCTTATTATTTATGTCAAAAACCTTTTTAAGTCTGAATTTTTTAAATATTGATAGTGATTAAATCTATTTTTTAGAAATAAATTTACTAAACTACTCAATTAAATGTCCCATTTATTTTTTAAAATACGTTCATCGAGTTTTTCGCCCAAAACCACATATTATTATTTTTACAAATGATTTTAGTCCTAAGAATCACAATGGCTGTATTTTATTTTTGACTGGAATAAATAAGGGTAATTCTTACAAGTTTTGTTCCAATTCTAAGCCTTCAACACAACACAACCCAACAAATAAAATCCAATAAACCCAATTTTCTGTGAGATTCGGGCCTGAATAAGGAATAAGCGGCCTCTAGCCTTTGGTTTTATAATTTTTTTTTAAAATTTTATAAAAAGAAAATCATATTTTTTCTATTAAAAAAGGTAATGTGATTACCATTGAAGATAGTATCGGTAACTGACAGCTTAGGATTAAGTAATTAATTGAATGTTTATAATATAGTCAACAATCAGCTTCCTTGAGCCTTGGGGTCCCTCGCTATTAATGGCCCTGCTCTTTGTTCCATTAGAAGGCGAGTTAGTGCTTGGGCAAAGCCTCCTCAGGCCGTAGAACATCATTCAACAATGAAACAAGCTCTCATTTCACCTTCCTCAGCTCTCATTCACACCCAAAATCCATTTTCTTCTTCTTTTAAACCTCAACTTAACACCCATTCGATCCTCTTTTTCAAACCCATAGCTTCCTTTTCACTTCAATACCGAAGTCCAATTTTGAATCAAATTCGAACCATGGCGCTGAGTAACATAAAATCTAACAGATGGTCACTCCAAGGCATGACAGCCCTGGTAACTGGCGGCACACGTGGAATCGGGTAAAAACAAGAAGTTCCCCATTTTTATAAACATGAAAAAGCTTGTCCTTGTAGTTGCCATGTAATGTAAAGCAGAAAACTTTGAGCTTTTTTTTTTGGATTGGTTTTTGTTTCTCTGTTTTGCTAGACGTGCCATAGTTGAGGAATTGGGGGGACTTGGAGCAAGAGTGCACACTTGTTCACGTAATGAAAATGAGCTTGACAAGGCTTTGGTAGACTGGAAAAGTTTGGGCTTTGAAGTTTCTGGTTCTATTTGCGATGTGTCCATTGCAGCACAAAGACAGAGCTTGATGGAAACGGTTTCATCATTGTTTGATTGCAAGCTCAACGTCCTCGTAAGCTTCTGTATTTCCTCATTTGAATGTATCTGTTATGTTTGTTTATTTGCCTGTGAGAGTTACAGCAATATAGCCAAATAAGGCTTGTTTCATCAATTTCATCATTTTCTATTGATAAAAACTGGAATAACCAAATAGAAGAACCTGTTTGCTCTTTGATCTAACATACAAGGACTAATTTGTCATTTTTTTAGTTGAGAGGGCAAAATGCAATCCAACTTCTACTACAAGGGCCTCCATGGTACTTTTGACAATGATTGGGTCTTCTTGTTTGCATTCTTACATGTTAAAACTAAAATGCAGCTTTGTTTTTGCAGATTAATAATGTTGGGACAAATATAAGGAAACCAATGGTAGATTTCACAGCTGAAGAAGTTTCGACTCTTTTGGCAACCAATTTTGAATCTGTTTTCAATTTATGCCAACTTGCTTATCCACTTCTCAAAACATCAGGATCAGGAAGTGTTGTGTTCACCTCCTCAGTGTCTGGATTTGTTTCACTCAAGTCCATGTCACTTCAAGGAGCAACTAAAGGTAGTATACATTTAAGTTTCAATGAAAATGCTGATATGTGGAACCAATTTGTATAATCAAATGGTTATTTCCTTTTGTCTTACTTGGGTGTTGTGGTGTATTTTGATGCCTAGGAGCTATCAATCAACTCACAAGAAACTTGGCTTGTGAGTGGGCAAAAGATAACATAAGGAGTAATGCTGTTGCACCTTGGTACATCAGAACTTCCATGGTGGAACAAGTAATTTTCTTTTCACTCGTACAATTTTTTTTTTGAAGTTTGAATTGGACCCCGATTATATTTTCACAATTATGTTGGATTATGGTAATAAATAGTAATAGGCAATGGCTTTGATTGTCGGCAGAATAGCTTACATGCTTCTTTCCCTGTTCAACATGTATTACATAATTAGATTGTTTCAAGTTAACATAGTACTGAACATGGTGACTGAAGAGATTCGGAGAATACTTTTAAACTTACTCCACCCTACACATTCTTGGAAAGAATCGTTCTTAGTTATTAAACAGTGTCTGAGTTCTAACAGCTCAGTTTCCTGGTTCTGTGAATCTGAATTTGCCAAGTTTCAAGATAAGCTCCCGGCTAATGATAAATGAATCGATGAAGCGGTTTACAGGGCATGAAGTCTTATTTGCCATTTTGAATGTCAACAGATGTGATTTAAGAAATGAAAATCGAAGCATCATTTCTGATTATAATCTTCCTCTCTCAACATCATCGTCCATGATCTTTCACATACTAATCACTATGTTTTGGAGCTTTTGGTATATGTTTTTATCTCACTACTTTCTCTAGGTACTCAGCAACAAAGAATATTTAGAAGAGGTGCACTCTCGAACTCCTCTTGGACGACTCGGTGATCCAACAGAGGTTTCTTCCTTGGTAGCATTCCTTTGCCTGCCTGCATCATCTTACATAACCGGTCAGATTATTTGTGTTGACGGTGGCATGTCTGTAAATGGTTTTTACCCAACAAATTACTAGAAATCAACTTGAGGATCAACCGGTCATGTGCTCTGTAATTAATGGTTTTCGACTTTTTGTTTTACAGAGTTACTGTTTTTTTATTGGAAAATGGGGTTGTTCGTAGCCAATTTTGTTATTTAAGACCTTTATTTCTCTCCCATATTTAATTGAGACTGGATGGATTTATCCAAAAAACATTGAATAAATTTTTTTCTTACCAACATTAAAACCCTTGCAAAGCAAACTTTCCTTAGTGATGGTAACTATGGTATTTTTTATAAAATTAAATATTCGAATTTTTTTACCATATCTGTATAAGAGGTAACGTGTTTACGCACTAACATCGAAGTTTTTGTTGTTTTCTACCAAATTTGTCGAATCTTGCGGCATTAATGGTCTACAAGCATTTTTCTAATTGCAATTGGCACACATAAACGACAGTCTCCCTAGGTATATATTATATACAATAGGTATTGGTTTTTGTTTATTGGTGCCTTGTAATATATATATTAAGCATTCATTGTACAATATGTATGTAAACAGTGTTACTGGTTTCAATAATCTTGTTTATTTGTCGCATAAGACAGGCAGCCACCTAATGGCTTAGCGTAAAATTCGTCCACCATATTCTATACTTGACAACTCCTCAAGCTGTTCACTCTGGAGAGAAGAGAGACACAGACTGACCAGTAACCGATGGCAAAGGATTCAACTTCAAGTAGAGGCCGATGGTCTCTCAAAGGAACAACTGCTCTTGTGACGGGTGGAACTAAAGGAATCGGGTAACCCTCTCCTAACAATGACTACATCTTTCATAGTTAAATATTCCACCTTTGAGTTAAAAGATCTGTAAATTGCGGTTCTAGGTTGGCTGTTGTGGAGGAGCTGGCAGCACTGGGGGCAACCGTTTACACATGCTGCCGCAACCGAGAGCAGCTGAATGAATGCTTGGAAGAATGGAAGATGAAGGGTTTTCAAGTTTTCGGTTCCGTGTGTGATGCAACCTCTCCGGCGCAAAGGGAAACCCTCATCAACAATGTTTCCTCCATGTTTAATGCCCAACTTAACATCCTCGTAAGTTCATTTAATTTTAAGGATACTTTTCTAATTTTTAATTTATATTTGGTAGGAAGTTCCAATTTAATTTAACAAAAATATGTGTTTTAAGTAAGCAGCTTTCGTATGATAGAATTTTCAGTATTTACTAATTGACTCTATGCTTTAACCTTTTGTTTATTTAATTATCAAGGTGATGATACGTCATTAAATTTTATCATTTTTTAAATTCATAAACGAAAACAAACTTAATTATCAAAATGGACAAAAAAAGAAATACAAGTCATAGTCTTCATCATCAAATTCATGAGCTGGGCTTTGGTAGATAAACAATGTGGGGACAAACAATTGGAAACCAACTGCGAAATATACAAGTACAGAACTTTCGACTTTGTTGAGTACCAATTTCGAATCGGCTTACCACTTCTCCCAACTTGCTCATCCCCTTCTCAAAGCATCGGGACATGGAAGCATTGTTTTTGTTTCTTCTGTTGCGGGTGTATTCTCAATCAATGTCGGATCTATCTATGGATCAACTAAAGGTACGTAATTACCTGTTTGAAATCGTGATATATATATATATATATATATATATTAGTTGAATTTAAGCCCTGTAATTAGCGGTATGTTTAAGCAGCAGCGATGAACCAATTGACAAAGGAACTGGCATGTGAGTGGGCAAAAGACAACATCAGGACCAATTCTGTCGCCCCATGGTTCATCACAACCCCACTTACCGAACAAGTAATGTCATAATTTACCAATAACCACCATACTTCAAATTCTGGTGTACTTTTCTAAATTGAATTACTGCAAGTGTGTGTGCTGTTGTTTGCAGCTTCTGAATAGCAGTACTTTCATGGAAGCTGTGGTCTCTCGAACACCACTGGGTCGAGTTGGAGAGCCAGAAGAGGTTGCCCATTTGGTAGCATTTCTTTGCCTTCCAGCATCATCATTCATAACGGGCCAAATTGTTTGTGTTGATGGTGGGCTCACGGCAAATGGGTTTTTCTTTCCAAAATCAAAACTTTGAATAAATCACTGCATTAAACAAACACCGACCGGATTGCAGGGCTTTGTTAATGGTGGCTCATCGCCACTAAATGATATTCATCCAAGCTTTTATGAACTCTATCATGAAATAATTCATAGTAGATTTTGTCAACTTTGTGAATCAGACTTGCACGAGGATGCATGGGTCGAGTCTCTTTTTTCTAAAGAAATCCTTTAACAGAAAAAGTTGGCATTCAATCAAAAGTATATGTTTCATTTTTTTATGTTCATGAAGTATAATTATGAGCCAATAAAAAGTTATATTAACTTTTATTTGCTGTGCTGATATAAATAATGTAGAGCTTACAAAATATTCATCATTAGATTACATAATAAAACATTTATTTAACTTCACAATTGTATTGACATTGAATAAGTTTTATTTTTTCATCTAAAATTCTTTTACAGATCCTAAGACTCAAACTTCACCTCCTTTATCATGTGCACTGAGGGTGATAGATAGCTCATACAATTGCAACGTGCAATGCCTGTAAAAGCCAAAGATTACGTCATCCAACTCTAACATAATTTATACTTAGAACAGATGAAGATATTTTTGGTTAAAGAAAATATATTTTTAATTTTTTTAAATTATCCAAAACTGTCACTTGTTATAAAATTAATGCTTTTTATTGTTTATCCACTAAAATGAGTTTAGTGATTAATTCTCTGCGTTATGTAGTTCATAAAATTGTTTCATATCCAAGACGAAAATTGAACTCCCAATCATTCGTTAAGGTAAAAAAAACCTTTATCATCTCACATAATTCTTATGGTTAAATTAATATTTTTTAAAAAAATTATCATGAGCAAACTTGTGAAATGTTTTTTTTCCTTAAAAGTTAACTGTACCAAATGTCTTCATTCAAAATTGGTCTCCAAACTTCAAATCATTCTTGAGGAAATGACCTAATTGAAATTAGATCTGGGTATAGAATTGATTGTATTTCAGTATATCATTTAAATTTAATGTTTAAATCTGATTTGATTTATAGACAACCTTACAAGATCCTTGGGGAATTTATTGTAAATATATATATATATATTCAAATAAATGATTATCAGTGGCGGAGTCAATATGTTAATTTTGGGGGCCAAACTAAAATTAGACGTGCTACATAACAATTGATTTAAACATATAAACAATTGATTCAAAATAAACAGTATGCCAACGTAACAATTGATTTAAATATATAAACAGTCGATTCGAAAGAAGCAGTATTCCACCATAACAATCAATTTTGAGGAGGGCTATAATATATATATATATATATATATATATATACAAAAGAATAAATTGCAAAAATCTAAAACCTTAATGGGCTACTTATATTTTTGAGAAGACCATAATATATATACAAAAGGCTAAATTGCAAAACTTTTAAACCTTGAAGATTATGATCCCCTAAGCCTCTACTAGATTTCGCCATTGATTACGCGCCTCCGTCACATTTGCATATATGCCACCATTAATCTGACTCTGATTAATTGACAAAAGGTTAAGGAAACCTCAGATAAGTTGGATCTAAGCAGGGGCCTCTTCTTTTAAGTAGGCAGTAGAGGGGGGGAACCTGACTCCTTACAACATTCAAGATTCCACGTTTCCCACCATTTAAACGACAACAAGGATAATAATGTTGGTTGATTTTTTTAAAGAAGTGATTACTTCATCTACAAATGGAGGGAGAAGGCTGATTTCAAGGCCTTTTCGGCTTTATCTGGTAGGAATTTAAACTATACAGTCCTTGGTTGCTGTTTTCCCTTACTTGTTCTGTTACATTTCGTGTTCGTAATTCTTTCTTCGGTTTTGTAATTCTTATAATTTGATCCCCAACGTGAGTAGGGAATGAACTTGTTATTTTTTATATGCAATATTCAAAATATGACAAAATTTGAACTTTTTTTTTAAACGAAACATTTTAAAACATACGTAGGTAGGTAAGCAACCCGATTTTTAGGACAAGTGCCGTTATGTCACATGCAATATAACAAGTAAGAAAACAAAAATATTTAGTTACACAAAATTAACAAAAGTTGATGACACGTCACTTGCCTATCTAAAACTTAATGGGGAAATATTATAATTAATGGACAAACCAGTAGAGAGCATAAATGTTGGTTGAAGAATTGAATCATGTGACGATGACCCTCGTGCCATTAATCAATATCATTGTAACGTCATCACATTATTTTTAACTACGTACGCACTTTAAACTATTTTAAAATTTCAACCAATTTTATATTGATGTCAAGAAATGAAAGACTAATAATTAATTACTATACGTTTTATTATTATTATCATTTTCAATGAATAGTATTCTTGATTTTTCCAAAGACATTTCTTTTCACGAGATTGGGTATTAAATTACAAATAAGCTGTATCTATTTTAGTAGTGCTTATTTTTAAAAGGAAAAAAAATTATTTAAGGTCTTTTGGATCTCACTGGTGCGATGATGCGAAAAAATCTAATAGCAAGGAAACTCACCTCACTGGCCTTCAATTCCCTTTTTACCCTTGATATATTTTACTATATTATTTTTTTTAAAGCAAGATATTTATAATTGGTAATAATGATAAATAATATATTTTGTTAATCAATATAAATGTAATTTTTTAATAATTTGTTTTCAATATAAGTATAATTATTTGTATACAGTATAAATAAAATATTTTTGCTATTTATAATATAATGTTTGTATAAATATAGTTTACATAAATTTGATTTTCTAAATATAAGTACAAATATATTTTGATTTAACGCTTTTAATGATTACTTTATATTTTCACCCTACTGTAGTGGTATCTTCATGGTTAAATGTAAATACATATTTCACTTTTAATTTTAATCTTATTATTATAATATTTTATTTTAAAATTGCTAAAATTAATCTCTAGATGGCCATTTAATTGATGAATGGTACTCTTTATCACTTTCTCAAAAGAAGTCACCAACATAACTTTCGGGTACGTGATCATAGAAAAGGATAACTTTCGAGTACATAAATGCTTTATTGGGATTTGCAACTATTCAAATAAACTATAAGAAAACATTAATTAATTAAGGGTTTAGCACGGTTAATTAAAAATAAACATTCGATCGAAGCGAATAAAATTTTTTTTAGTTAATCGAGTATGTGAATATTATTTCATCATCTTAATTTGATTTAAAATCTTCACGAAATGTATCGAGTGAGATAGAATTCGAATCGAATCGAATATATTTGTTCGAGTAAAATTAAAAAAATTAATCTGGTGTTGTTTAATTTATGTAATTTTTTAAAAATATTTATATTTAAAGTTTTTAAACATGATTATACAACGAAAAATTGAAATAAATAAATGAAAAAAATTCAAGTAAATAATGATAACACAATAAGATTATAATAAAAAAACATAAGCAAAAATCCAAGTAAACAACATTTGAGTAAGGTAAAAGATAAAAAATTAAAAATATTTAGGTTTAGTTTATGGATGAGTTTTAACTTTTAGGGGGAAAATTTGGATAAAGTAAAAGGTTTGGACTTTGGGAGAAAATGAGGTAAAGTAACAATATTTGAGTTTGGGTAAATATAAAATTAAAATTAAAAATAATATAGTTTTATTCGATTTATTCGAATTATTCGAGTTATTCAAATTCGAAAAATCAACTCAAAATTCAAAAAGAAAAATTCAATTTAATTCGTTTAACTTGAAAAATTCGATTCGAATAATTCAAAATTCGAAATTTTTTTCAAAAATTTCAATTCGAATTTTACTCACCTCTACAATTAATTACTCCATTCTACAAAACTCCAAATCCAAAGTGCGTGGTCACGTATCCTAGAAGTGTGTAAATTACAATAATGAAACATTAGATTTTGAAGAGAAAAAAATAGTAAGAGCTTAATTGCCTACTAGCTTTGTCTCTGGAATTCGAGGGAAATAACATTTAATATAAAGAAAGAAAAGGAAACCCAAAACCCTGCAAAATCCCCTTGTTCGAGGTTGCCAGATATAACATGCAAGGTGTCGAGTGCAAAACGCTACAACCCCAACCTCTCTTATTCTTCATGCAAGCATGCATGCGAGGTTAGATTGGTAGCGCCAAATGTAATCAAAACCACGCATTCCCCCCCTACCCTTCACCACGTAATCCCTCCCTTACCTCAACTCATCAAAACTTCTGTCTTTATTTTCCATCAAACCCAAACACCCTTTCCTGCCCTCTTCCTCCTTCCTACTCCCCACGCCTATACGTGTCATCTTCTTCTTTCCACGTATCTATCTTCCCTTTCAAACCCTTTTAGCCACGCGGCACTCCTTTTCGTTCCCCTAGGACAAAAGACGAAGCAACATATATTAAACAAGCCTCCCCCTCATTAATATCTTCTTCTGTTTTGTCAAAGGCCTTTGTCTCTTTTCTTCTTTTTTATTTTTTCCATCTTGAGGTAAGAGTTCGGTGGAGTTTCATTTCCAAACAAGAGAAATTAGGCCCTTTGCAACCAAACCCAACCTAATTTAACCACACTTTCCCACTCTTGGTTCTCTGATAACTAAACTTTGGTTACCATTTTCCTCTTACATGTTAACTCCCAACAATCACGTGGCAACCTCACCTTTTTTTTTCTTCAAAGTGTCGACTTCATGCAAACCTCCCTCCAGTTACTTCAAGTTTTGCTTGCCAGCTTGATTTTACACGTGTACACATCTTCAAGTGTTCTATCACTGTGGTCCCTACTCTACCTTTACTCTCCCCTCTCTCATTCACACGTTGTCCAATCCATATTCCCCATGTGTCCTGCAGAATCCAGTTTGTGTGATTTTGTTGCTACTTACCTGAAAATATGCTCACCCTTTTATAATTGTGTACGGTAAAGAGTCTCTTCCTCTTCCTTTTGGGGGGCCAAAACTGTAAAAATAATAAATTCTGTGGACCGACCTTCTAAATTAAAGTATTGATTAGGGTCGGGTTAGACCCGTGTTCTAGATTGATGACCCGAACCGGGCTCTAGATATTAATCTACACAGGCGTCAACCATATGGATATGGGGACGCACAAGTCAAAATCAACTGACACGTAGACGGGTTTGATTGGCCCACGACACCCTAAGCGGAATAAAGTTGGAATTTTGAGTAAGAGAGAAAAAAAATCATGGCTCAACATCGTATTCCACGATGAAGACACGTGGATACCAACTCCAATTCTTTTTTATTCTTCTTTAATCACCTCTCTCTCGCGTCTTAAAAAGAGTTCAAAATTGGAAGATTAAAAATAAAACAATCTTTGGGGAGGACCACATGCGTGTCAGGAAAGGAAGCTCCTTGAAGAGCGCTGTCGAAACCTGATTGGATCATGTAAGAAGGTACCGATTAAAAGAAACACGTGGTGGATTTGAAAGAGCAAGATATGTGAGATCAGCGGTGGAGATGAGTTCATTTAGGGGCAAGAGCACTACGTCACGGTACAAAATAGAATACTTCCTGTTTTTCTGCTCTACCCGGGACGATATCGGGCAGCTGCCCGTGGCAACCCAAAATGGAGCTCCTTCCCATACCCAAACCTTCTTCAGTTTAAATGACTCCCTCTGTAGAGCGCGCGACTGTCTTTTTCTATTTCATTTTCGTATTCGATTTTGCGTTGATTTCTTTCGTTCTTTTTTTTTTCAAGGAAAAAAAAAAAGTTTTATCTTTTGATATTATCGTAGATTTTCATGATAAAAATGGTGTGGTTCTAGTTCTTGTTTTGGCGGAGATCTGTTATGGAGTTGTGAGCGAAGGCGAAGCATCAATACCGTGCGAGCTGAGTTCAGGTGCAGAAAGGAGACGTAGGATGGAGATTAGACGAATTAAAATCGTCGACGTGGCTCCATCTGAAGATGAGAACGGCCGGAAACGTAAGAACCTGCAAGCTTACGGAGCATCATTTTCTCTGAACTGTGAAAACGCTGTAGAAAATTGTGCCTCCGATGAGGACGGAAAAAAGCGAACTGTTAAACATAAAAATGGGAGACTAAAAACGAAAGGAACGATAGTGAAAAGTAACTCGACTCCCTCGCTTTTGATACCTGAAATTGATTCAGAGTTGCATCCTAAATTCGGTGTCGCTTCGGTTTGTGGTAGGAGAAGAGACATGGAAGACGCCGTCGCTTTTCATCCGTCTTTCCATCGTCAAGGCCAGGACTCTGGCGCCATTGGCTTCCACTATTTTGGCGTCTATGATGGTCACGGTTGCTCTCATGTACGAGTCTCTAAAATTTTAAAGTTAAAAATAGATGTTCTGTTGGTTTTTTTTTTCATCTATGAAGAAATTGAATATGCTTTTGGCGGTTTTGGTTACTGTTTATTAGGTGGCGATGAGGTGCAGAGAGCGGTTACATGAGCTGGTGAAAGAAGAGTTGGCCAGTGAGGAGGAATGGAAAAGTGCTATGGAGCGTAGCTTCACGCGCATGGATAAGGAAGTGATTAAGTGGAACGAGAGCGTGGATGGTGCTAATTGCCGATGCGAGTTACAGTCACCCGAGTGTGAAGCGGTTGGATCTACAGCTGTTGTCGCTATCGTAACTCCTGATAGAGTTGTTGTTGCTAACTGTGGTGATTCGAGAGCTGTTTTGTGTCGTAACGGCAGGCCTGTTCCTTTATCGTCCGATCATAAGGTTAGCACTCGGTAGTTAGCTCTATTATTTAACGTAAAAAAGTTCTAACTGTTTAAAGCCTGAGAAATCCTGCCAGTTTACTAGAAAACGTTTCTTAGCCGTCTCCGTGTTTCTTTCTTGATTACAAAAATTTGGTTCATTTCTGTCTAACCAAACAACAAGCTTTAAGGAATAAAATTTTCTCCGAAAAATGTCTTCTTTTCCTTTAAATTTCTATGCAGTTAAGCAGCTTAATGTAGAACCTAGATTAGGTGCACTGCTCATGCATATCATGCGGAAACAATGAGATCATCTGAATCTGATGGTTTGGACTTGTTTCGATGTTTTAACAGCCAAATTTTGGAAGAAATATTTGGAATTTTCTTTATTATAATATGATAATAAGTAAATAAAACTCCTTTCCCCCCTACGTGTGAACAGCCGGATCGTCCGGATGAGCTGATCCGGATCCAAGAAGCGGGAGGTCGGGTCATTTTCTGGGATGGTCCTCGAGTTCTGGGAGTCCTCGCGATGTCCAGAGCCATAGGTAAATTTTATTTAAAAGGCAGATCGTAACTTTCATTCTATTTAACATCAGGAGTACGCCGCTCACTTGAAAAACATTGTCTACGCCATTTCAAGGTGATAACTACTTGAAACCCTACGTGAGCTGTGAGCCGGAGGTTACAGTTACTGATCGGACGGCAGAGGACGAATGTTTGATTCTGGCGAGTGACGGTTTATGGGACGTGGTATCAAACGATACTGCATGCGGGGTGGCGCGCATGTGTTTGAGGGGAAAGTGTGATGTACGGGCGCCGCTATTGTCGCCGGAAGGAGAGGCGGTTGTAGGGTCGATGATGGGAGGAGGAGAGATCTCGGACAAGGCGTGCGCTGATGCGTCCATGTTGTTGACAAAGCTGGCGTTGGCCAGGCATAGTACGGACAATGTTAGCGTAGTCGTGGTGGATCTAAGGAGAGCCACGTAATAGGCGTCTGAAAATTCAATGTTTTTCTCTCTATTTCTCTTTTTAGTTGGTCGGGACTTGGTACTGAAAACTGAAAAAAAAAAGTTTGGGGGGGGGATATTTTCTTTGTTTAGATTTAAGTTTAGCTTTTTTTTAATTTTAAGAAGAGAGGGAGGGTTGAAAATAGTGGGGTGAATGTTGAAAAAAAAAATTAAACACAAAAATACTAGTAAAATGAAAACATTAGATAATTTTTCTTGCTTCATTTTCAAGAAATCAAAATATTTTAGCCGACCAAAAAAATGTATATTTTCTGTTATTAATTTTTAAATAATGATTTGATGTTTATTCATTTTATTGCCTGATATTGTATTGCTCTAAAAATAATTTGATTAGAAATAAAAACAAAATGAAAACAAATGAAATTTTAATTTCTCACGCATAAATAGAAAATAATTGCTGTTTAAATTATATTTTGTATTAATATTATATATTTTCAATTTTCGTTTGGTTTGTTATTGTAAATGAATGAATAACTGAATCCTAAATGAATGAGATAATATCTATTAAGAGAGAATCTCTTAAAAAGTCGAAATTAATCACAAGTGATGCTCTCTGTAAACGTAGGACGACGGGAAGAAAGTGTCGAAGCAATGAATGTAAGGAACGAGGCTTGAACCTTGACAAGCAATTGCGTCTTGCCTTTGCCAAATAACAGAGGATATTTTTCTTGTCAATGGGAATAATTCATATATAATATAAGAGATTTACAAGCAAAAACAGCTTCAGTGCAGACAAAGCTTCTAATCTCGGACCCGCCTTTGGCTTAGGCTCCTTTCCGGTGACTCACCGGAACTTGAACTTGATATTTTATTGCTGGACTGGAGGCTGGGCTTGGCTTCCTTCGGAGGTCTCACCGGAACCTCTTGGGTTTGTAATCTCTTGGGCTTTTAATGAAAATATAAGTAACCACCATGGGTCTCATGGTAGCCGATGATGTCCTCTTCGACCTTGCTCACTTGTGGTGGGTGTGGATCTGAATTTGATGGGCAGTATTGATGTTATTTTTGATTTCTAAAGCTGCCTTTCTTCCTCCTTATTCTACACCTTTGTGGGTAGCAGGTGGCGGTTTTCCTTAGCCACAGCGGTTAATGTGTGGCCTTCTGATGGGCTTTACCCAGCCATCGACACTGACTTGACAAAATGCTTTCAGTGTTGTGCTTCGTTCCTTTTGTTGGGCAAATGATGACTTCGCATGTTTGAGTGCCATGGTCAGCAATCGAGGTTGCAGGAGAGAGTCTCCTCTTGCACCCATGTAAATACAAATCCAGCGGGGTTAACAGCGATGGTTATCTGAACTGACTATGTTTGTTCTTATTAATAAAGTAATCTTCTAAGATTTGTTTCTGCTATCAATAATTTAAAATTGTTGCACTATCAATCATGTGCGGCGTAATACAAATACATTTGTAATTATCTTTTATTCTAAGTTTTGAATTATATTTACCTCTATAAATAAAGACTTTTGTTAATAAATCAACAAGTGGAACCATTTCATAAGCTTCCTATTCTATTTTTTTTTACTTTGTACCAAGATTAAATATGAACATTTATCATTTCTTTCTTATGAAATCAGATTAATGTTCCAATGAAAAAGTGCTCTATGCCTAAAGGTGGGCACCAACACTTAAAACACCTTAATCACTACTCTACTTGATTGTCGGTATTATCATTCTTCAATTTAGAAAAAAATTCGTGTGTTTATGTTCATGTTCTTTAATATAATTGGTTTTATATAAATTTTGTAGTTTCATACATTAATGTAGTGCTCACAGTATCTCATATTGCATATTGTTATTGTATTTTTATTAAATCCCAAATAGCTTACATAAATTTTCAAGTTTAATCAAATAATTTAATATAATTAAATTCAAATTCATTTATAATTAGTAATATAAATGTAAATGTAGTCATTAGTTGATGTTGTTGTAAACAAGAACCATTAAAGGAAACACGAAAACAAAGATGCAGGGACAAATATGTGGAGAGAAATTACAAAAGGTGTATTAAGAATTCAGAGGAGGAGTGTTTGCGACACTCGAAACACTTCAGTTGGTTATAACTTCAGACAGTCTCAGTCATATGAAACACATTCCAAACCAAAATTTGTGTTAGGTTTGGTCTGGGGAGAACAATATCAAGATTTCAAATGATTTTCAGTCTTATTCCGGAAACAAGAATGGAAATGAAAACCAGTAATCCCAATGCACAACTTAGACTCGGGGGAAAAGAAGAAGAACACCAAAAATATAAAGATGAAAAAAACAGGCAACTTTCATGCAAGATGAAAGAAAGATTCTGAAATAAATATGATGAAGAATGCCAAAGGCCAAAAACTGAACCAGCTGTTTTGAAATAGTGCCCGGCTATCAGCCGCCACCACCTGCATGACAACCATCGCAACCACTTCATTCCACAGCGGAGGCATGCGATGTAGTGGCACCCACTGCTACAGCAGCAGCCATTCCAGCATCACTGCTGTCTGTCATAGTAGTGGTAGTGGCACCCTGATAACCTACCCCTTGATCAGCATCATCCACATTCCCTTCCTTTTTCCCACTTTTGTCATACTTTTTATGGGATTTTGCTTTGTTAGAGGAACTGTCTGAATCTTCTTGCTTGTTTTCTTTCTTTGATCCTGGGATGCAAAAACAAAAGCTTCCGAATTTCATGGCTGCAAACGAATAAACCCTCAAAACAGGTAATACTTGAAGCAAAAGAATTATGTACGAAGTGGCAAAACACCATATCATTTATTTATTTAGCTTTAGGTTCCTTGGCTGACAAGCATTGTCAAGATACAAACAGGCATATTCTTTTTTAGATTCTTAATTACTGGGTCCAATTATTCTTCCTCATCAGTATAAAAAGGTAAAGCCTCACTTGTCTAATATGAGTGCTTAAACCGGGTTAATTGAAAAAACCAGTCAGACAAGCTAAGCTGTAAAGCTCCAGAAATTGGGATGTCGTTATCATTAAATAATAAAGGTAAGGGCTCCTTTTCTAAGCTACAATACAAATAGCAAAATGGAGAAAGAAAAAAGAAAAGAGATGTCGATTCGATAATTCAAACTTGGCGAATAAAAAACCTTGGGTTCCAATTAATCTGTTTTAAAGCTGATTGAAGCAGCATTTTAGACTGTACTAAGGGCTTATATCACGGGGAATTTAACTGTTGGTGATTGATAGATTGCACATGTAATGCAGGTGCATGAACTGATAATGAAGCTGCATCAATAATTTTATAGACAGGCTGTTGGCATATATAATCATAACCCATTATTCTGCTTCCTACCTAAAATTATTTTGGCTAACGTGGTTATCTGATAAGAATGTTTATTTTTTTTTTTTGGTAATTCCTTTCCTACTGTTGTAACAGGAACCCTTGTTGATAAAGGTACTGAAATCCGTGGATTTGGTGGAATATATGCTATGGGGAGTTCATCAGATCAAGTACAAGCATCGAGTTTGCTAATATTAAAACCTGAATTCCAGGTTATAATGAGTCATTGTCAAGGCAAGCTTGGGTTTCTACCCTTACTCAGAATAGGGTTTAACGAAACTTACTTATAATCGACATTCATCTCTATAGTTATAGTTTTGAATCAGTACTCTAAGCAATATCCAGTTGATGACGCCGAGAGTTCGACAGAAAAATCAATGTGTATTGAAATATGGTACAAGAGAAACCATACAACAGTTACAAGGCAGCGGAAAACCTGAAATTTCCGTATGACAGGGCAGTGCACACCCAATGTCCGATTAAGTTGTTGTCGGATCATTAATCACACCCAAGAAATCGTGTTTTATGGTACCAATACAGAACGGCAAGGAAAAGGTCATTAAAATTAGATGAGACATGAATCAATTAGTTTTAAACCTTAAAAAAAGTACATAAAATACAAAGTAGCCTAAATGTTGTAATATTAACTCGAAAATAGATCATCTTTGATCTCCTAACCACAACATGACCACGTACACGGATGTGAATTTTCATTATAAACAGCACGGCTCTTAAATCACATGGTTATAAATAGAGTGATACAATCGCAATAATTGCATCATTAAGAAACTTGAACTCGAGTGCTACCTAGTGAAGGCAATAGCCTCTTCCATTAGTACTGGCCATCCTCCATGCAACTTATTATTTGACCACTCACTGGTTTCAATAATCAGTTACTAGTTGCATTAAGGAATGCTTGAAATTCTCAGTGAAACGATCTCTTTATCAGGTTAGCATCTAAATATCTAAGTTAATCACACCAACAAGATTGTGAATTGTGATTCATTTTTCTCTTAGAAAGATTCTATTTAAATATGAAGAAGCAACACAAATGATTATAAAACTCTGAGTTGAGATGATAGTGGGAAGGAAGAAAGGGTCGAAGTGTGTACTGTTTCCGTAGCATCTACTCGAGTTCCAAGTATCTTCAACCGCACTTCACTATCTTTTTGAATCTTAACCTGTAAAAGAAAATAAATATCAAAGTGAAAAACTAAACTTGTGCAACAGTAAAATTAACAATTACTTGTCCTAAATGGAACTGAAGCATACCGATCCATCAGATGTAGTATAATTTGGCATATCTCCTGACTGAAACTCCATATCATCATTCATCAGGAATCAACTGAGAAATCACGCACAAAAAAATTAACATTGGTGGAAGAGATATCATAGAAAAGGGAATTTATGAGCCCATCCAGCAATTCAGAAATGAAAGAATATGGCAAAGCTGCTATAATTGACAAAGAAACTCCATTACAATTAACAAGTAAAATATGCAAGTACATAATCATGTATAAACATCACCAGGAAACGAAAGTTTGCTATATATGAATGAATCCTATCTTGAAACATATCGAAACAAGCATGCTTAGAGGAAAGCAACAACTTCTTCCTCTTTGCAATGGTCAGATAGCGAATCTCTAAAAACAAACTCATGTTTTCTCCTATGCGACATCAGAAATAGAAAATCTCCCCCTGACAAAGAAACTAGACCGATAAAACAATCAAATATAGAAAATCCTAGATTCTATCATTTATATAGTCTACGGCTATGCTTCTCATAATCCCTACTTTATCTTAATTATAAGTTATCAAATAATTACGCCAACTCCATAACTGTGAATAGGAAAGCAAAATTTGAACCTAGAAAGACATCATATATAAGAAAATATAAGGAACATATATCTAGAAGGGATTATGATAAATAAGTTGATGACAAAAGACATGCAATTTTCTAACTTACGCTATTATGTAAAGGAAAAAAAGAAAGCTTACATGGTTAGAAACGAAAATTTGCACAGGCCCAGCTTCTGCAAAGAATCCCATCTATATGTAAACCATAAACAAATCTAGTTATAATCACACACACACACACAAAAAAAGGTGGCAGAAATCTAATTACCCAATTAACAAAAGAATCAAACAAAGTGAAAAAGAAGGAATACATGCCTTGTTCAACATGGTAACAACAGCTTTCAAGATCTCCCCCTTAAATGGTCTAAGTACAACAAATTCATACTTCACAGGGAATGTCACAAACCCTGTCCCGTTTCGAATCAAGCCTTTCCCTATGTTCTTTATGTCTGTTACTGCCACCACAAAACCATGTCTACCACTGCACATTTACCAATTACACTATTCAGCTATGTTTGCCCCTAGATTGCTTTTAGAACCATGCAAATAATCAGAACCCATTGGAAGCCCCCATCAACTAGGTATAAAACTACAGCTATAGCATCACCTCAAAAAATATCAAACAAACTAAATTGAAAGGGGAAAAAACACAGAACGCAAAACAAGCAAAGGTTGTAACTTTTCGAAACCCTGTTGGAAATTGGAATTGTAAAGGAAAGAACAGAACCTGCAAGTGCCCTCAACATCTTCCATGAGCTTGGATACAAGGTTTTCCTTTAGATTACAACCAAAGTGGCGAGGATGCAATTGCATGTTCCTCTCCAACACTATGTTGAAAAACATGCTCCTTTTTGGTCTCTTGGAATGAGACGATAGTAAGGTCAAAAAGTTGTCTGAACTTGTCTTAACATGATAGTAAGGTCAAAAAGTTGAAAGTGCTTAATTGGATACGGTTCGCCTCTTTTTCTTTCCTTGGGCTCCATTATATGGCATTGATCTTGGGCCCCTTGGGTTTGATCTCTGTTTAGCTTTTTCGTTTCACAGCCTTGTTCTTGAAGATCCTTTTCTGGGTTATCAATTGCCACCGTGTTTTGGGCTTTTGTCCAGAAACTATAATTCAACATCTGATTTTATAGTTCCACAAAAAGCTTCTTCATCGGTAGTCGGTAGGAAGAAAAACCTGTACCAATGGGCAATCTTGATCCCTCCCTTTACAACAAAGTTGGGACAATTGAATGCTTGAAGATGATCGGGAACTAACCCAACAAGTTTTTGTATCTTTTATTTCTCTGATGATCTCAAGTCTCGAACTTTAGCTAGCTTAGCTTAGCTTAGCTGATTGAAATATTCAAGCAAAGTAAGTAACCCTTGTGAGATTGGAATGTGCTAACGGAGACAGAGAGAAGAAAACACAAGGGAAACTTTCTTGTGTTCCTTAATTTTATGGCCTTAATTTTATATAGAGAGCAGAAGAAATGACCGAACTTGAAAGAACTCTTTAGATACCCGTTGCTTTATGTTTACGAGTCGTTTTCTTCTTACAAAAACTTGTATAGGATAAAAGTAGTATTTTGTTTCACTTGATCGGCTTATCTCTTTGTCATGAGATCATTAAGAGATATAAAATGCCATTAACAGAGTACATTTGTTGACGCACCTTAACTTTTTGTCTTGTTTCTTTCAATTTCGCATTTCAACTACAAAACATGCATGCAAGTTATAGTAAGACACGTACATATTATTAATACTATTAATATTAAATGATACAAAACATGTATTATTAATATTAAATATATACGATTATACCATAGTTAAAACTTACAAAAACAAGCAGCAACGTGATACTTTTATTCATTATATATAGTCCCAACTTCCAAACATTAGGGCTTGTTTGAAGCATCCCGAGGTTCAGCATTGGGACGTTTTGTTAGAGATGATACTTTATGGTACGGAGAGGGCTAAGTATGGAGGAGAATATTCACCTGAAGGTGGAGGGTATTGATATGGTGGTCCATAGCTAGGGGGAGATTGAGGAGGCGGCGGATGAATTTGAGTAGGTGGTGAGTATTGCGTTGGTGGTGGATGACTTTGAGTGGGCGGCGAGTATTGACTTGGTGGTGGATGAACTTGAGTAGGTGGCGTGTGACCTCGAGTGGGCGGTGAATGTTGCGTTGGTGGTGGATGAGCTTGAGTAGGTGGTGTACGACCTTGAGTGGGTGGTGAGTACTGTGTTGGTGGTGGATGAGTTTGAGTGGGAGGTGAGTATTGCCTTGGTGGAGGATGAGCTTGAGTAGGTGGTTCACAACCTTTAGTGGGTGGCGTGTGTTGCATTGGTGGTGGATGTGTTTGAATGGGTGGCGAGTATTGCCTTGGTGGTGAATGTGTTTGAGTGGGTGGTGGATGTGTTTGAGTGGGTGGTGGATGAGCTTGTGTGGGTGGCGGGTATTGCGTTGGTGGAGGATGTGTTTGAATGGGTGGCGGGTATAGCCTTGGTGGTGGATGAGCTTGTGTGGGTGGCGGGTATTGCGTTGGTGGAGGATGTGTTTGAATGGGTGGCGGGTATAGCCTTGGTGGTGGATGAGCTTGAGTGGGTGGCGGGTATTGCCTTGGTGGAGAAGTTTGAGTTGGTGGCGAGTATTGCATTGGTGGTGGATGTGTTTTAGTGGGTGGTTGGCATTGTCTTGGTGGAGGATGAATTTGTGTGGGTGGTGGATGGGCTTGAGTGGGTGGCGAGTATTGCCTTGGTGGTGGATGAGCTTGAATGGGTGGTGGGTATTGCCTTGGTGGAGGATGAGCTTCAGTGGGTGGTGGATGAGCTTGAGTTGGTGGTGGGTATTGCCTTGGTGGAGGAGTTTGAGTTGGTGGTGGATGTGTTTGAGTGGGTGGCGGATGGTCTTGAGTGGGTGGCGAGTATTGTGTTGGTGGTGGATGTGTATGAGTGGGTGGTGGATGAGCTTGAGTTGGTGGTGGGTATTGCCTTGATGGAGGAGTTTGAGTTGGTGGTGGATGTGTTTGAGTGGGTGGCGGATGGCCTTGAGTGGGTGGCGAGTATTGTGTTGGTGGTGAATGTGTTTGAGTGGGTGGTGGATGAGCTTGAGTTGGTGGTGGGTATTGCCTTGGTGGAGGAGTTTGAGTTGGTGGTGGAGGATGAGTTTGTGTGGGTGGTGAGTATTGCCTTGGTGGTGGGTTTTGTCTTGGTGGAGGATGAGCTATAGGTGGTGAGTATTGTGTTGGTGGTGGATGAGCTTGAGTAGGTGGGGTGCAACCTTGAGCAGGTGGTGGATGAGTTTGAGTGGGTGGCGAGTATTGCGTTGGTGGTGAATGAGCTTGTGTAGGTGGTGTGCGACCTTGAGCAGGTGGCGAGTATTGCGTTGGTGGTGGATGACTTTCAAGGGGTGGTGAGAGTTGTATAGGAGGAGGAAGTCGATAAATAGGAGGTGGGTAGTCTTGAGATGGCGGTGGATATCGTATAGTTGATGGACTTTGAGGAGGTGGAGAGGAAGGAGGATAGACGTATATAGGGGGTGATGGACCATACTCTATTCCATCTTTCATGAATACAGATTGAAGAGCAGTGGAATGCTTTGCAAAGCCAGGTTTAACATCACCATTTTGCCTCCCATATACATTGGTGAAAGAAGCAAACGAAAGGGAAATGCTTTGATCTGCGATCACTAGCAGCAGCACCAATGTAATTTGCGCAAGCAAAGCAAACAACTCCATTCTAAAGCATATATGAACGACTGTTTTTGGTAGAGTGAAAGAGCGGCGAGCTCACTGTATAAATAGCCTCTCAAAGTGAGAATAGCTGACAAATGTTCCAACATAAACAACTTGTTCTAAAGTTTCAGGTTTATTCACACACAGTCTCTTATAATATCCGGTTTATGCACAATCCGACGTTAAAGTGTGTGTTGCTTTTGCACCGTTATACACCGACATGCATCTCGCCCATACCCTGATTCTGAATTTTTATTTTTGTAATTTCATTTCGAAATACTATGTTTGCTAGTTAAACTGACTATGAAATCCAATCCAATGGTTGGACATGGGTCAATTTAAAATTAAATAAAAATGAAGCTTATTTTAAGGAGTTAAATAAGTATTTCAATCAGTCTTAAAATTCACTAATTGATCATATGGTAAAAACACCACATACATATTATTTTATATTTGAAGTATGGGGATTTTTCTTCTGCTCTTTCAGGTGAGAAAGGGACGTCATTTGATTGACTCTTGGGAAGGGGGAAAAGGCGAGGAATTGGCAACACGTCGGTTTTAGGTTCATCTGCTGACACTATAAAGGGAGACCGTTGCCACTATTTTCCGGTTCAAGAGTAACCGAAATTACACATATCAATGCATGACTGCAACCCATCTCCCCCTACCAACTTTTCATCTAAACCCGAATACCTTTCAGATTCCGGCACCCACACCCTTTGATTTCTCTTTCTTCCTTTCTTTATTTTATTTACCCACACCTTCCGAGGTTAATGCTTCTTTTAATTTTTAATTATAGTAATTAGCCTGAAATAATATTTTTTATTTGAATTATTGAATATAATTAAAATAATATTAATTTATTCAAATATTATAATAAAAACTTTTCAAATAATAAATTAAACCATTTTTAACATATTCAACCTACAATATATTTTTACTTTATATAATTAATGCAAAGTAATATTATTTAAAATAATAATTGATTTTAACATTATTAACTGATAATCAATATGCTTAAAATTCTATTTTACATCAATCAAATTAGCACAAATTTTATAATTAATAATTGTAAATTAAAAAATAATTTTAAATGTGTAATTATCGCAGCTTGTATAAATTATAATTATTTTTAAATATATAATTATCACAAATTCTATTTTCAACTTTTTTTAACTAATAATTCTAAATTAAATATGATAATTATTTTTAAAAGTAAATTCGGTTCAAAAGTTTTTCCAAATTTATGTTTTATAGATTATAGATAGATAGTTACTTTAAAATTTAAATTTATTTATAAGAGAATATTTGATGCATAGGTCTCATGTATCATTAGAGAATAGTAAGATGATACATTATCAGTGGTGTAAAATAAAAATTATTAAAGAACTTGAAAATAAATATAATTAACTTTATTTAAACATAATTAAATATTAATTATAATCATTTTATTTCTCACTCAAGTTTTGGATTTTGAATTTTAGGGTTTCGAATTTTTAACATTAAGTTTCGAGTGTCAGATTTGATTTTATTTATTTATTTATGTTTAATAATTATAATTAAAATTTGTTTTAAAAATAAGATTATTTACATTAATGTTTGAATCTTTCAATATTTTTGTTTTCCATCAATGATAGTGCATCGTTTTATTGTTAACTAACAACGTATCAAATCTTCTCTTCTTATTTATTACAATTTAATTTCCAAGTCCATTAGCAAATTCATTAAGATAATTTTTAAAAATAAATTAATAATGGTATATTTAAATTAGTATATCTAAATTTATTATTTGTAAAAATAAAAAGATTGAATATTCAAATTATCAAATAATTAATATTTACATTTATTTTAAATCTATAACAATAACAATTAAGATATTCAAATATGCTCGATTAATTATCTTTGCTATCACACAATCAACCGTATCTTAACGGATATGGATTTAAATGTGAAAACCCACATTATCCTTTTGCTTATCAATTGAACAAATTTTATCAAATCTTAATTTTTTTTCTTTTCTCAATGTGTTCCAAGTCGTAGGAATATTTTTAACACAAGGAATAAGTAGGAAGAACAGAAGAAAAAGAGAATAATTTCTTTCTCACAATGTGGTATTCATGACTAAAATAATTATAAAAAAATTCTACCACTTTATTTATATAAAATCCTATTTTTCACGACTCCCCAATAAATCATTAGCCCTTAATTTACTTCCAAATAACCCAACAAACTTTTAATCGAAATAAACCTTAACATATATCAACATTTCATTCAAAACAAAGAATTATTTGTATACAAATGAAAGTGTAAATTTTTATTTAGGTACAACCAAAACATAACATGAAATAGTTGAAAAGCTCTTTCAATATTTTAGCTTCTTTTTTCCCTTCCTCCTAATTCCTAAACCCTCATTATTTCCTCCAACTCTTCTCCCTTTCCTATGATAAAAATAAAAGAAAATATTGAAAATGCCATGGGTTCTAAAAAAATGGGTGAAGAAGGGAAAAAAAAAAAAAGAATGAAAGGATTTCAGTGGCTGCGTCCTTGTCAGCCATGCCCTATCTTTCGATTCATATGGTTATAAAATAGTGGTAAACAGATAACCTGTACCCTTCGATATAGGGAAGGATACGGTAATATTTCATTATCACATGGAGCTGCAAAATCAGCATCAGCATCAGCATCCTTAATCTTTGAACATTTCTTCTCGAATCACTACTGAAATTGCAACAAATATGTTATAATCAACAGAGACAGCACAGAAATTAGGTTCACAAATGGGAAAAGACAATTAAAAGTTTATGATGAAGGTTAAAGACATTGTATGATCTGACAAACATCATAAAATACGTGCAAGTAAATTTTCATGGGAAGTCTGTAAATAGAATATATGAACTCAAGAAATGGTGGCTGAAGATAACAAATCAAAATACACAGTTTGCAATGAATTTGTGACCTAGGCGATCGATGTGACAAGTATTGTGGGTAGAATTATCTGATACAGTTACGTGATAAAAGTTGGATTAAAACTTACATCAGCAGTTCAATGTAGGAACAGAGACAGAGTAGTGTCTCTCAAATGAACCTGGACCTTTTATCTGCAGGCTTAAGAATTTGGAAAGAGCACATCAGGCTTTCATCAACGCTCATCATGGCCCCGGCATTATCAAATTCGCCACAATAATTGGGAGCGGAAAATATTGTCACAAGTTGTCTGTCAGAAAAGAACTCGTATCCATCTTCAACAACCTGACAGAAGCATTAGGGTTAGCTGCTTTGCTTACACCACCCACACACATATAGAGGGAAGAAGATAAAGAGCAAATAACCCTAACCTGATGGGCACGGCAAACAAGATCCATATCATTTTTCATTAAGAACTCCGAGACTCTATCTGGGCCAAATGTGAATGAGACTCCTCGATCATTCATACCCCAGCCTTTTATATCCCTACCAGGATCAGACCAAAGTAAATCGCAAAGGAGACCAGAATCCGGGACATCAGTTGGACGAGTTAAGCTCCTAATTTGATCCAAATTTGTTAGATCAGGGGAAAGGCCACCGTGCATGCACAATATTTTGTCATCTATTACAGCAGCCACTGGAAGACAGTTAAAACACTCGGTAAAGATTTTCCAAAGCCTCACATTGAACCTTCGTTTGCATTCATCATAAAATCCATAAATCCGATTAATAGAAGCACATTCATGATTCCCTCTCAAGAGAAAGAAGTTCTCAGGATATTTGATCTTGTAGGCAAGCAAAAGGCATATTGTTTCTAGACTCTGCTTGCCACGATCAACATAGTCCCCCAGGAACAAATAATTGGCGTCAGGGGGGAAGCCCCCATATTCAAAAAGCCTCAGAAGATCAGTGTACTGCCCATGAATGTCACCTGGAAGAAGAAAACAACAAAAGAACACAGATTATTAACATTTCTTTCAAAATGTTAAGACCAATTGTCAAAAATAGGAAGCTAAATTTCCAGAACTGACGTTCAAAATAGCACCCCTAATCTTCAATTTGCTATTTTGATATAGTTGTTACTTCCACACAAATCGAAAGTGAATTTAGTTCAATTATAGCTCTAACACTATATAGCTACCATAATCAGCAGAACATTTCCAACATTTCATTAGGATTTAGGTGAGTTGCTTTATCTGCTCATAAATGGAACGACCAAGTAGTACGAAACAAGTATTATTTCATCAGTTTTCGAAGAAACCTTTAAAGAAAGATTTAAATGAAATCAAAGGTAAGAGCAATCATTTAATCCTCTGTACTTATAATGCATATTTATTGTCAACGGAGGCTTCAATAATGATAGGGCTCCTTGTTTTCTTATGTGGTTCTATCATTTTCATGATCTTCTCGATGTTCGTCATGTAAAAATATACAAATAAATGGCTTCTGCTTTAAACAATCGATAATCTTTGTAGTAGTCATTGATGATTAACATAAACATTCTGGTTTCCCCTTCCATCCTCTGCCATCTCGGAGTTTTCTCCACCTATGAGTCTTTCCAGCCAACCCACAACCCTTGAGTAACCGAGATAAAAGGAATCCAACGCCAGTTTAAAACATTCTTACATCTCAACAGCATTAAAATCCTAAGAAAATCTAAACATTTGATGCATCAAAACGTTACAATTCACACCATCAATCTCCCATCAAATTCAGATTATATGCAATTATGTATCGCAGAGTCGATCAATAGCTTAGAAACTACATACTCAACCTCATTTTCAATCTTATTCTAAATTAAAAATCTGGGTAATAACCAATCATACCAAGAACAACATCCAAAAAATAATTCAATTTTGGATTAATGCAATTTAAGCAAAGAAATCAAGTACTCCAATGCAGCCGCTACGAACATACATAACCATAATCATTCAAAAAGCTAAAACAAACAATTCCTTCAAAATTTTTCAATTTTTCCCTAATATAATCAAATTCCCAAATAAAAAAAGAACATTTCTTCAAAGTTTTCAACTTCTGCCTTATCCATTCGAAATTCAAAACACCCAAATACTAAAATTAAAACGTAAATTTCCATCATTTTCAAGTGGGAACAAAGAAAACAATTATTAAATAAAAAGCGTACCACAGATCTTGATGGGAGCTTCAAGCTCAAGAAGATTAGGCTGTTGAAGAAAGATTTCTCTTGCGACAGTGCAAAGCTGACGGATCTCGCCTTCCAACAGCTGCACTTGCTTCCCTGGCCTCGCTTGTTTTAAATCCAATAAACGATATATTATATCATCCAAAACGGCAGGTCCCATTGAAACGGATCCCATAATTAGGGAAAATGTGTTTTATTTAAAAAAAAAAAAAAAAAAAGAAATTTCTCAAAGAAAAACAATAACAGACACAAAAGAATTCTTTGTTCTTCTCTCCTGGGTATTTCCAAAACTGAGTTTTGGTTTGGTTTGGAGGTTCTTTGAAAAAAGAAAGAGGCGGAAAGCGGGAGCCTGGTCCTTTTTAATTAATACGTTTTTACTATTAAAAAAACATTTATAATTGTTTAATATAAGGGCGGCGGTGATTGGCTGACTGAAACGCCGATGTGGCGGAGAAGCCTATAACTTTTTTCTATATGTTTGTGAATAATTCTCGTCGGGGTCCATAAATCCGCTCCATTTAATATTAATAGCCTTTGGTAAAACTAAAAGCGGTTGCTTTTGTGATAAAATTTCGAGAATGCCCTTTCTTTTTTTTTCTTTTTTTTTTTTGGATTTCTTTACTTTGTATTTATTTATATATGCTAACTAAGATCCATCAAAATGATGTAAATGGATTTTCCATAAAAAAAAAATTAAAATTACCTTATAATTATAGATAAAATTCGAAATACTATTATCAATTTTGTTTGTGCCCATTTAACTGAAAATGAAATAAATAAAAAGGAACTAATTAAACTACAACATGAATCTAATCTAATCCAATTTAAAGAAAACGTATGACAACAACCAAACAAAAATTTGAGTGGATACCAGTTCGGCTTTGTTTGATTTGATTTAGATCCATTCAATTTCTTTTAGAATCTGTAAGTATAAATCCGATATAATTATATATAAAATATAAAGAAAACAAAGAATTAATTATCGTATTCACATTTAATACTCAGTCAAATTCGGCTATCGTAAAAAAGGTTGATCTGCAGAGCACCACTCTGTTCAAATTGGATATTATCTCTGATATTCTAGATTAAAACAGAGACGATTGTCGACAAGTTGCTTTGTTTTCCTCCATGTGTATTCCATATAAATTAAATAAATGGTTGTACATATAATGGAGTCAAAATGCCAGGCGTTGCGTGTGGCCCTGTAATGTGCATGCTTATCGGGCGGTCGCTTTGTTTTATTCCCCATTACCCTAACTGTCAAAGACGATGGACAGCACGTTGGAGTCGGTTATGCTCACGTTACGTCACTCTTTGTTCATGCCACCCTTCATATCTTCCCAATATTTAAATATTATTTCTTTAAGCCCTTTTTCAGATTAAAAGGTTCTTTGTTTTTCCTTTTTAGAATTTATAAGTATAAATATAATACGATTGTATTACAATCGTAAATATATGTTTGAATAATTGTAAAATAAAATCAAATTCATAAAAAATACTAATGTTGAAATAACTCAAATTAAAACCAAAATGTCAAATTTGTACCTTTTAATCCACATCCGCAAACCTTTTTTTAATAAATTTACAAGTCCTATAATTACAAATAATGCATACCAGAACAACTATAATTAAAATCATTTCAATACAAAACACAACTAAATTAAAATTGAAATATATCAAAAACAAAGAGATTGAAACCCCAGAAATTCTAAAAGAAATCCCAAGAATGACATTTAGCATCTAAACCTTGGCACTCAAGGTCACAAAGCCTCGTTGCCAACACTGCCAAGGCCTCATTTTCTCGCATCATAAACCTCAGTTAAGCCGTACATGTTAAAAGAGGTATAGGGAGACACTTTAAAGACAAGTGTGCCTGATCAGACAAAACCAGTTACGCTTCCTGCCTTTCCAATAGCGACATTTCACCAAAACAACTTCTGAGGTAACACGTTGAGTCACAGTGCAAAGCAAACCAGGCGTTCCATTCTATTTCTACTAACAATTTATGGTTGTTTAAAACATCACAAGCTTCACGTCACAATTCAAGTAAAAAAAAATTATATGTATTTTACATGTCTCTCTCTCAGCCAAAAATTGACAAAAACAGAAAAAGGGCCTACTTCCTAGCAAATATTTTTACCTTCTCAAATGTAACCTATCACCTTTCTAAGTAGAACAGCATCCTCTCTTAGTGTTTCCTGATGTATCAGTGCAATTAATGGTAGTTCCTTGGCCGGGAATTGCAGTACTAGCAGCTGCTTCCTGGGCTGCCAATGCCTTTTTGCTTATGATATGGTAGATCTCAGTCAATATAGTTTGGAATGCCTTCTCAATGTTGGTTGCTTCCAGTGCTGATGTCTCAAGAAATGAAAGACCTTCCCTCTCAGCCAGAGCTTGACCATCCTCCTCGGTAACAGCTCTGAGATGATTCAAGTCAGATTTATTTCCAGCCATCATGATGACAATGTTAGAATCTGCATGGTCCCTCAATTCACGAAGCCACCTTTGAACATTATCAAAGGTTTGCCTCTTCGTTATGTCATAGACCATAAGTGCACCAACAGCCCCTCTGTAGTAAGCACTAGTGATGGCTCGATATCTCTCCTGACCTGCCGTATCCCAAATCTGTGCCTTGACAGTCTTTCCCTCTACCTATATCGGCAAAAACAATATAAATTCATCGCAAACTACAAACAACAATTTACCAACTGCACGAACATGATTGCTAATTAACAAAGAACCCAAAGAAGGTTCTAATAATTCTGACATGACAGGCTGGAAAACACAGGAACATGATGATTTTTTTCTGAGAGTCAAATGCTCAATCATGTAAAGAGCCAATAAAAGCAACCATATACTCCCTGCCAGTGTAAATGAGAATAAAACGATATAAAAACAGCCTGGAGTAGTATAATAATGGAGAGAGGAAAAATTGCAAACGACAGACAAGTCGTTTGCTTGTTTTTTCACTAACAAAAGCCTTCTCATCCTTCCAAGTTTGTTGCTTCAGTAAATAAAAGATTTTGCTTGCGAGGGCACTCTTTAAGCTTACTATAAATAGTAATATCTCAACCTATGTATTGAAAATGATGAATGAAGTCCACAAGCACTTCATACAATATTCGTTACTTTATAATATATTAACAAACCTTAAAGAGTGGCCCAATGACCCTTGTTACTTTGTCAGCAAAACCCATAACTAAAATAGTTGAAACATATAAAAAGACTCATTGAATTGATCAACTTTTCAACACATCTTACATCTACAGTTTGTTCCTAAAAACAGAAATGGAATCCCTCAACTTAACCGTATGATTTAAGATTTTCACACTAAAATAACGACATAAAGCACCTGTGGTGAGCATCATTATCCAGATATCTTTTCTCTTAACATTCAAAATGAGCTTCCAAGTTAAAATCACAGTGTAGGATAAGGCAATCGGAATCATCACACGAGATTTATTGAGATGATTTTTTATTTACTGATTATTCAATTAAATGAACATAAGATATCACAATTAACTTAAGCATGCAAAAAATTTACGAAACAAAATCAGATCAGAAGTATTCAAGCACACTTCAAAATATCAAAGGTGAAGATACTTTTCAAGAGCTATACATTTTTCGCAAAAGAAAAGAAGAGAATCTAAAAAACATACATGAAGATGAATAAACATGGAGTCGATTAAATAGATGAAAAACCTGGAGGGTTCTAGTAGCGAACTCGACGCCGATGGTGGATTTAGATTCCAAACAAAACTCGTTTCGGGTGAATCTAGAGAGAATATTCGATTTTCCAACTCCAGAATCGCCGATCAACACGATCTTGAAAAGGTAATCATACTCGTGATCTACTCTATGCGCCATTTTACCCTCTTTTTCTCTATATTCTTTATCTCTTCTCTCTCAAACCTGGAAGATCCAAAAAAATTCAATAAATTCCACCCAAAAAATCAACCAATAATAGAGTGATAGATCTTGAACCGATTAAACTTACCCGAAGCGGATAGATCGGAGAAGAGAAGATTATCAAAGTGAAAAACAGATAATTTTAGAGGATTTATTATAATAAAATTTTAGGTGGAAAAGAAAAGAGAGAGAGATACTGAAAAAAAAAGGAAAAAGTGTAATCAAATGAGAGGAGACGGAAAAACCAATGGCGATTGGAGAGAGGCTGAAAGAAGAGCCAGGGGCTTTGATTTTGATGATCTTTCTATAAAATAATAGGTCAAATTCTGTTATTAGACCCTGTACTTTGAGTAAGTTGTGAATTTAGTACCTGTATTTTAATTTGATGAATTTTAATTCTTATATTTTTTAAATTTCAAAATTTTTGTCCTCATTTAATGGTATCAGTTAAATCTATTTTATTAAATAATGTCACTTGTCCTATATTATCTATAAAGTTATAGATTTAATCCACGTTAATCAATTGGATTATTCTTAGTGGCTATATTTTTTTAATTTTCAAAATTTTAATCTTAATGCAAACGACAATCATTAAATTTATTAACTAATTTTTGTGAGCAATATGTAAAATTAATAGATAGACATAATATTACATATGTGATAATATATTTGGCATATCAAATTTAAAAAATAACAGAATTTTTTTTTTTAATTTAATAGTTATCATTTGGTTAGGATTAAAATTTTTAAAATCCAAAAGTATAGGGATTGAAAATGACTAAATTAAAGTATAGATACTAATACATAACTTATGCAAAGTACAGGATCTAATTGCAGAATTTGACCAAAAATAATATGTTATTGAGGTTTTGGCGTCTTTTTTTTTTCCTTTTTCAATTTTGGGTTGAAAACGGTGCCGCTTGAGTGGTAATTTTGTAATAAAAAAAAAGAAAAAAGAAAAAAGGAAGAAGATAAACTTGGAAGGGCAAAATTGAATAGTACGAGGCTGGTTAGCTGATTGATTTGCTGTGATGGTAGCACTTGGCAATAGCAGCTAAGCATGTCTCTCTTCCTTCAATCCGGTTATTGAAAAAAAGCAAAAAGCAACTCAGCACGTTACCCTAATATATAGTTCTTTAAAATATTCCACCCAACAGGATTGTTCCGTTGTTTAGAGGAGATTTAAAATTTATCTACTTAAATAATATTTAAATTGTATTTTTATCAAAATAATTTTTATTAATTCTAAAAGATAAATATGTATAAGGATTAAATTTCTTACTGTTCTTTTATTGCAAATGGGAAATAATATCAACTATTGATATAATTTTATTATTATTATTAGATTTAAAATAGCTCAATTATAAATAGAGCTCTCTTTCATTTGTAATCATTTAGAATTAGTTTAATCATATTTTTTTTAAAGTATTTTTAGGTCAAAAAGCATATTTGAGCAAAAGTTTAAGTTCTTTGCTTTTATTTTTGACATAAAAAAAACTTTTTCAAAACACATTATTGCTCAAAAAAATATTTTTTGAAAAACTCAAAAGCATATTATTTAGTAATATTTTTATTTCAAATATGTTTTTTATTTCAAAAATACTTTTAAGAAATAGTGCTAAACTTTATTTTTTAGTTAAAAATTATATTTAAAAGCATTTACTCAAATATCTTGTGTGCATTGCTTTCTTGTATGTTTTTTTTTTCTCAATTCCAATTTTTTCTCTTTTGAGTTGTTTTTGTTTTATTTTCGATGTCTTAGAGAATTTTTGTAAGAATTTTTATCCTTTTAAAAGTTAGGCAGATTTGAAACATTTTTTAACATTATTTTTATTTTTAAAATATTTTTTTAATTTTTATTATGCTTTGAAAACAAATTATAATTAACATGTTTCAATATTTTAAATATTTTATATTTTAAAAAATTGCTTTTATTTTTTATATTTATTAATTGCATTTTCAAAAGAAATATTTGAATAAATATCTTTAAGAAACATAGTGAATTATATATAATTATTATTATTTTAATTGCTAAAAATATTATATTATTATTTTAAATTTAGAACATTAAAAAATTAAGGTAATATTAAATATTTTTAAAATACTATAAAAATTGCAAGTCTCGATTATTTTAAGTTAACAAATATATAAATTTTTATGGCATAAATATACCTCATGTGATAGTATGATAGTGAAGATTGTTTATCGTTTTAAGTTAGATTTGGTTTCGAGTCGCGTTACTCATATTTATTGTTCGAGTTTTATTCTGTTATTATAATTCACAAAAAAAAATTGACAACATTAAATATATTTGCTATTATTTATATGTTTTGAGAAACTTAAAATTTGACAACAATTTGATTAGTTTTACAATTATTTTAGATATATTTGCTTGTTAAGTTATATCTATATTAACGTTATTTAAGTATAAATAATTTTTTTATTTATTTAAAGTTTGTTGGGAAACATTTATTTAAATCTTTTTAGTGTATTTGATGTATTATATATTTTTTAATTTTTATATAAAAATAATAATATAAAAAAATTTACTACGTGTGGGCTGAACCAGGCTCTGATTTTATCATTTTATCTGAATCGAGTTTGAGTAAAACTTATGCCAATTTTTTGGTTCGGATCGGACCAAGACCTAAAAAATGAGCTTAAAATTCTATTGAGATCCGACTCGATTCATGATCACCTCTAAATATAAACATAACAATTGTATCATAAAAATAAAGATATTGATCTAAAATACAATATTATGCTTATTTAAAAAATGATTTAATAGTGCTTGTAACTAAATGTATAATACAATAAAAATATTGCGTATAAGTGAATTATTGTAGGAATAATTATAACTTACTATTGCTTTGTAAAAATATACCTAAAAGATATCAATATAATACAAAATAATTAAAATGGGAAGCAAAAAATGGTTTGAGTATAATAAACACATGTTTAATTAAATTAGAATATCTATAAACTTTATAAAAAAATAAGCTAATTTAAATAAATTATTGTTAAGTAAATAAAATTGAAATATAATATAATTTTAAAACTATTATATAAAAAAATGAATGAAAAAACCATTAAATTACATTGGTTATTATGTAAATTAGCCACATGGTAAGATCACTAGATCTGATTATGGGCTGGGCCATTCTGCCCGACTCGAAGATCTGTCCGAAAAATGGGAGGATTTGGACAAAAATATAGGCCCGAAAAATAGGTTTGGACAAAAAGTGAGGCTAATTTTCTAAATGGATCGGGCCTCGAGTAAGAGTTTTTTGGCTCCAACCCGACCCGACCCGAATAAATTAATTATTTTTAATAAAAAAATTATATTGTTGTTTTGATGTTTTTTTTTTTACTGTTTTAGTTGTTGTTTTGGTTTTTATTTTTTACTGTTTTGGTTGTTGTTTTGTGTTATGTTTACTGTTTTGATGTTTTTATTTTTGTTGTTGTTTTTGTTGCTATTTTTGCTGTTATTTTTGTTGCTGTTTTTGTTGTAATTTTTGTTGTTTTGCTATTTTTTTTGCTATTGTTTTGGTTGTTATTTTGGTTATTTGAATGTTATTTTTATACGTTTTTACTATTGTTTCACTATTTTTTTAATATTATTTAAATATTATAGAACTTATGTTTTATTGTTAATTTTTCTACTACTTTATTTGCAACTATCTTAATATAAAAAAATTTTAATGTATTTTAAATTTGTTTATTTTTTACTGTTTGTTTTAATGTTTTTAAGTTTATTTGATATATTATATATTTTTTCAATTTGTTGTATATAATAAAATAATCTAAAAATAATAATATGAGTCAGGCCGAGTCAGGCTTGGACTTGATTTATATAATTCGGGTTGAACTTGGATAAAATTTTAGGCCCATTTTTGGGTCGAACCGAGTCCGGGTCTAGCAATAAAGCCTAAAAATTTGTTGAAGCCCGACTTGAATCCAACCCGATCCCCCACGATCAATTCCAAAGACCACATACGAAAAAAATTAATAATAACCAACATGTAGTGGGTTTTTTATTTCCTTCGGCCCATTATCTTCAACTGAAGTAGGTTTCAGGATCAGTAAAAGCCACATGTTTAGGGGAAGGTTTAACCAAGTGAAAGCCCATATTTTTCATTCATTTCTTTCTAGAGTTGTCCATCGCCGAGTAGGGCCCACTAAAAAATGAAGGGTTTGAGTAAAAATACGGGATTGAAAAATGGATTTAGGAAAAAAATAGGACCCGTTTATAAAATGGACTGGATCTTGGGTAAGGTTTTTGGCCCAATCTTGACCCGACTCAATCTGAATTTGCAATAATAAAAAACCCTATTATTTTGCTACCATTTCACTATTATGTTGCTCTACCATTTCACTATTATGTTGTTACTATTTTGTTATTAATGTTTGGATATTATATAACACTTGTTTTATTGTTAATTTTGTTACTATTTTAAAAGTATTTGTTTGTTAAGTTACACTTATCTTATTGTTATTTAAGTAAGTATAAAGATTTTTTTTAATTTATTTTCAATTTGTTGAGAAACATTTATTTAAATATTTTTTAGAATATTTGATATTATATATATTTTTTAATTTTTTACATAAAAATTAAAAAATCAATACATACAGGCCGAATTTGAGAAAAATTTAGGCCTAAAAATTTATCAGGGACTGGCTCGACCCATGGACAACTCTATGATAGTGTAGTTCCAAAAAACATCTTTTTGTTTCTTTCTATTTTTTCTTCAATTACAACCCCTAAATTAACCCTAGTTGTCATTGTTATTCCGTTGCACTCCAATGGTCAATTTTTGACAAATACAACTGTCAAATGATTCTGCTTCCTCTCCTTTCTCTCTATTGTTTACCATGTGACACCATCAGATTGATTAATAGTATCACATCAGCACAAACTAACGATGTTAATGTGGAGGTAGCAACTTGATTGACAGAATACGAATTCAGAGACCAACTAGGTCCAGAAAAAAAAAATTAAAAAAACAACTAGGTACAGATAGACAATTTCAAGGGCTAAATTATATATTATCCCATAATCTTTAAATGGGAAAATATAAATGTCATATGTATTAGAAATGAATTCCAAAGTTAAATGGATTCATATAATTGAAACAAGGTAAAACCATTCCAGCTATGTCTTGAATCAATTATCTTTTTTTCTTTACTCGTACAAGTTAAAACCGATTATGGTATAGCAGATTATAAATCATGTTTGGACATTTCAAAACCAGCGTGTTCAAATCCGTTCAAGTTCAGCAAACAACTAGAAATAGGCTAAAATTTGGCAAATTTTGTCAAATTCACATGGAGCAAACCATCTTCAACGGAAAAATTTAGTACAGATGCCAGAAAGGAGTGTACCAAATCTCAATGATTTGCTCGCTTTTAATGGATTTTATTTCATAAATCTCAATTAACGTAGTAATTGATATTCTTTAATTATATTATAGAAAGTCAAAGAAATTATTTGTTTTTAAGGAAACTGCTTTGTTTGAAGATTCACAAGTGATTGCTAGATGCTATAATTCATGAAATTTCTTTACTTATGTGAAAGAACATTGCATTACTTACGTAGCCCTAAATTCCTCTCCAACATAAATTGATAGAGAAATCCGGGATATTTGATCCTGGAGATCATGTCCTGAACCCCGTATAATAAGCAGCAACTTGTCTGGGAGAAGCACCAACTTGTCTGGATACATTGCAAATATACCAATGGCCAATTACAGGTTTCAGCTGTTTCTAAACATTTCCTTCTTCCTTATACTTGCGATTGGCCAATTGTCCATAGCAGCAGCTAATGGTGATAGAAAGGTAAGTGTTGTTTTTGTTGTTTAACAACGGGTAATAAATATGATGATCCTGTCTGTGATTTTATTTGATTAAGATAATGATCGATGCAGGCTTACATTGTTTATATGGGATCGGCTCCTGAGGGGGAATATCTTGCAACTTCCAGGCAACAAACTATGCTTCAAAAAGTTATCAGAGGAAGGTAACCTTTTATTATCATTATGTATTCATGGATTTAGAGATGAATCTTAACTCTTACTTGATCATATTCTTTCGAAATATATGTAGTTCTGTGGAAGAATCCATGATCAGAAGTTACAAAAGGAGTTTTAATGGGTTTGCTGCCAACCTCACCGAGGAGGAAGTAGAAGAACTAGCCAGTACGTGTTGCAATGTGTTTTTCAAAACTGCTGTTATTAATGGTGATTATGGATGTAACTGATTGTAATGAGACCTGTTTAATTTAAAATTATAACATGATATTGTGCAGAAATGAATGGAGTAGTCTCCATTATTCCTAATCGAATTTACTATCCTCGGACAACAAGGTCATGGGATTTTATGGGTTTTAGTATTACTGTTAAACGCAATCCTACCGTTGAGAGCAATGTCATTATTGGTGTCATTGACAGTGGGATCTGGCCTGAGCTACCTAGCTTCAGTGATGAAGGTTTTGGTGCCCCTCCGAAGAAATGGAAGGGTGTTTGCAGAGGCGGTAGAAACTTCACCTGTAACAAGTACATTACCCTCAGATTTTTCTCACTTTATTTATTGATAGTTTTGACATGTTGATGAATAATTTGATATATACATTGTCTTACTGGACATGGTTTCTGCTGCAGCAAGCTCATTGGTGCTCGGTTTTACAAGTCTTCGCCATCTGCTGATTCGTCTGCAAGAGATAATACGGGTCACGGTACCCATACTGCGTCAACTGCAGCCGGGAATGTGGTAAAGGATGTTAGCTTTTTCGGACTTGCGAAGGGTACAGTAAGAGGAGGGGTTCCCTCTGCAAGGATTGCTGCATACAAAGTTTGCCATAAAAAAGGGTGTGAATCTGTGGATATCCTTGCAGCTTTCGATGATGCTATCGCTGATGGTGTTGATCTTTTATCAGTGTCTCTAGGATTACCTGAATCAACAGAGTTCTTTGATGATGTCATTGCCATTGGTTCTTTTCATGCAATGGAGAAAGGAATACTTACACTGAATTCTGCAGGCAATAATGGTGCAGGAGGACCACTTGCGGTTGAAAGTGTTGCTCCTTGGATGTTTACTGTGGCAGCAAGTAGCACGGACCGTAGATTATCCACCAAAGTTGTTCTCGGGAATGGCAAGACCTTAAACGTAAGCAGCATCTTAAACTCAACCTCGTGTCTCATCAGTAATTCCATACTCTTGCATAAGCTTTATGACATAATCTTTGATGCAACAGGGGTTTTCAGTTAATCCCGATACTTTCAATGGGAAAAAGTTGCCTTTACTTTATGGACGTGAAATTACAAGTCTCTGCTCTGAAGGTGATGCTAGGTTTGTGCAATTTAACAAAATATGATAAATTTCGTTTGTTCCAATACACAATAATCAGTGACTTAACCGAAAATATTTATCTTTCCTTACAGGGTGTGCACCCAATCATGTATCGACAGTAAACGAGTTAAAAGGAAGATTGTCTTGTGCGATAATCCCGGAAGTGATTCTGCAGTTTATAGTGCTGGTGCTGCAGGATCAATTGTTCTAGATGACCTACCTGTGTCTTTTATCACACCATTGCCCTCGCCTGCTTTAAACCCTAAAGACTATGGTTTGCTCTTGTCCTACAAGAATTCAACCAAGTATGTTGTATGCTAAAGTTAAATTTTTCAGCGTGGTTAGCAACCTTCCAGGCTTGTTTGAATGAGTTAGTTTCTATATCCTATGTTACAGGAAACCTGTTGCAGAAATATTGAGAAGTGAATCCATTAAAGAATCGTATTCTCCGGTGGTTGCTAAATTCTCCTCGCTTGGACCAAATTTTATTGCACCTGATATTCTCAAGGTATTCGTTTATTAGTTCGCATTTCTAATTGAGATGAAGAATTGAAACCTTTTAATATTGCATTATCTTATACCTATCTTTATTTTCTACAGCCGGATATAACAGCTCCAGGAGTCGAAATTTTAGCAGGCTATTCTCCAATCTCATCACCTAGTGGTGCACCGGTAGACAAAAGGCGTGTTAAATATAGTATATTATCAGGAACCTCAATGGCATGCCCTCATGTTGCTGGTATAGCCGCATATGTTAAAACATTTCACCCGGATTGGTCTCCCTCAGCCATCAAATCTGCTCTCATGACCACCGGTATAGCAATGTTCTTGTATATCCATGGTTTAACCAAGTCTATATTCATGTCTGATCATTTATTTTTGTTAGCGTGGGCAATGGATAGAAGCAAAAACCCAGATGGCGAAATATCTTATGGATCGGGTCATGTCAACCCAGCAAGAGCCATCGTTCCAGGACTTGTATACGAAACTTCCAGGGAAGATTACATAAAACTGATGTGCAGTTTGGGATGCACTCGAGATAATATAAAGCAAATTTCAGGAGAGATCAGTGCTTGCCCTGTGAAATCTAAATATGTTCCAGTTAAGGATATGAATTATCCTTCATTGGCAGCTTCAGTCGCAGCCATCAAGCCTTTTAATGTTAGCTTCCGGAGAACTGTCAAGAATGTTGGCCTTCCGAACTCTATTTACAGGGCTCAAATCTCTCGAAATCCAAGACTTAAAGTTGAAGTGGTGCCTAATATTTTGGCTTTCAGGGCATTGAGAGAGACCAAAACTTTTACTGCGACTGTTAGTGGTAGTGGTTTAAGAGGAAAGTCAATCGAGTCTTCGACATTGGTCTGGTCGGATGGGACACATATTGTGAGAAGTCCGATTGTTGTGCATACATATCCTAGTATTAAGTCTAGTTAATTCTTTGTTTAGATTGTCATCTTTCTTGCTCTCCAATGGCTTTGTAATAACGATTCCTTCATGGATTGCGTAATGTAATTGCATTTTCTTATGTCGTAAGTTTATAAAATATTTTTATCCATCTATGTAATATTCTGTCAGTTTTTTATGGAAAAATAACCTAATTACTTACATCACAACTATCTATAGTCCCTAAGCTCCCATATTTATTAATAAAAGCCCCATATATGAGTATAATACTGGATTTGTATGTGCCGTCCAAAAAATTCAGTATGGTAACATAATTATTAATAAACAAAAGATAAATTTTAATATATTTGCAAAATGTATAAACTATGATATCTCCATTAACTTATCAAAACCTAAAATAATAACAGAGTGAAAAAGTAAAAGTAAAAGTAAAACTTCAAATATTTATTTAAAACAATTTCTTTTTTATATTATTTAAAAAATTTTGAGTGATGATGTCGTTGTGATGTATTCATCTGATACGTAAAGAATAAGTGGCTTGAAGCCTTGATTGTTTTTTTTTTTTTTTTTAAAGTTAAAAGGGCTAAATTGATGAACAGCCCTTAACCTTAAGACCTGACCTGGGTAGAAAAAACTTTTAAGGATCAAAATGAGAAAAAGGAGTATAATATAAGGACTTAAAGATGTATTAAGCCAAAGGAATGAAAGTTATTTCTGCTCCGTAATAAAACCGACTTGGGAGTATATTTCTTCTCCTAAACCCTTCACGTTCCCGTATTCTACCGGCTCTGATGGCAACTCGCGCCTTTTCAAAATCGAAGTTCCCAATTTTAACGTCTATCCTCCTTCAAAACATCACGAATAACAGTATTACGAGGTCCCCGTTTCTTGTAAAACCTCAAATTCCACCTGTACAACCCGATTTCCATAAACCCATTTCAGGGTTTAAGCAATATCATGATGGGAGACCGAGAGGTCCCCTTTGGAAAGGCAAAAAGCTGATAGGGAAAGAAGCCCTCTTTGTAATATTGGGTTTAAAGAGATTTAAGGATGATGAAGATCAAGTTCTGAAATTTATCAAAACCCATGTTTTAAGGCTATTGAAGATGGATTTGATTGCTGTTCTTTCTGAGCTTGAACGTCAAGGGGAGACTTCTCTGGGTATAAAGGTACTCCTTGCATTCTCACTTCCTTTAACTCTTTTCAATTTTCTCTTATTTGGGTTCTTCTTGAATCTTCTGCATTCTTCTTTTTTCTCTGAGTTAGAGTGAAATGAGGTTGCTTTTATTTTGTTTGATCAAATGCTCGAGAGAGATATTTAATATTTCTTGGTGAGCATTGAATTTCCGGCTCATTAGCCAGAAAATCGTAATGCCTTTTTGCACTGAAATTATATAATTCCTTTTTCAGTACACTAATATATATAGTTCTTGAGCATGAGAATGGGTGTTATTAGTGTTACATACACAGAGTACTTAATCGGGGTTTCTCCTTAGTGAAGTAGATAAAGTTGCTTCTGAGTTATAATATCATCTGCTTGATATTTTGTATCTTGCTGCATTTTCAGGTTTTTGAGGTGATTCAAAAGCAAGACTGGTATAAACCTGACGTCTATTTGTATAAGGACTTGATTATTGCATTAGCGAGATGCAGGAAAATGGATGAAGCAATGAAGTTATGGGAATCTATGAGAAAGGAAAATCTGTTCCCTGATTCTCAGACATACACTGAGATCATTAGGGGCTTCCTGAGGGACGGTTCTCCTGCCGATGCAATGAACATATATGAGGATATGATAAAATCTCCGGATCCACCAGAGGAGTTGCCATTCAGGATTTTACTAAAGGGGCTTCTGCCACATCCTCTTTTGAGGAACAAAGTTAAGAAAGATTTTGAGGAGCTCTTTCCAGAAAAGCATGCTTATGATCCTCCAGAAGAAATTTTTGGCAGATGTTGAGGTTTGCAGAGGGAACCTTGCTCTTTCTGGTTTTTGTGTTTTCTTTCTTTCATTTCAATTTTTAAAGAAATAACAGTAATAATCGGTGACGATGAATTGACATTTTTTGGGGTAGTTTGGTTAAAATTTTATTAAGAAAGCTTTGTACATGCAAGCGGCTAACTTAACCATGTTAACTCTGAAACTATCAACTTGAACTTACCACGGTGTTGGCATCAGCTATTACCTCTGTTGAACAAGTGCTTCTTGTGCACTCAAATGTGTTACTTATTAGGATCATCGCGAACTTTATCTGTTTTTGTGAGAACCAGAACTTGTGAATTGTAATGTTTAACCAATAGTTTTTGTTAGTTCAGTGTTATTAATTAATCACTTGGTGCAACTAAACTAATCATTTGGAAAAGAACTGGTAAAGCAGTTTTCCATTTGACAAATGCACTGGGTTGCACTAATTTATTACATGTCATTGGTTTCAGGGCTTCAAATGAGTGATCTTGGTCGCATAGGGTTAACAGAAACTCTTATGGTTAAGACAGCAATACTTTACAAGGAGGGAGCAAATAATGAGTTACTCCATTGAAGAAGATCCTATATTGGAGATAATTTCCTGTTCAGATTTTGCATGGTCGACATGTCAGTGTTATTAAGGACTTCTCCCATCTTAAGACTGCTGTGTACCTTAAAACATGCCTTGGAGTCATTCGCGTTAAAGTTTGCCCTTGATTTTTTGCTAGATGCACATGGAAGATGGATAACAGTTGCTGGGCTCATTCTTAAGACCTAACAGTTGCTGTATAATGTTCTGTTCATGTTATAATGGTGACAGTTTTTTTATTTACATTATAACTCGTATCATGTAGATTTTGAAACATTCATAAATTTGTCTGATGGTCATGCTATGTTCGGTGTTTTCACTATTTCTTTGTGGTATGTTTGCATTATGTTATCATGTCGTTATCCACTAGCAGGTTGCCTGAACAATGATAGCCAATTGGCCATATTGCTGCAAGATCGATAAATAAATAAACAAAAGAGTTTGCTTTATAAGGAAGAATATGAAAGGAAAAAGAGGATGAGATAAACTATTATTGAAAGTTTGAAACCTTCATCAAGGAAAAAAAAGTTGTTTGTTTCAAGCTAATACATTTGGGTGCATGAGATTACAATATGCTTGAAGTTTGAACATGATGAGACCTAAGGTTGAAGCTCCATCAACCAAAATCCCGGCATGCTCTCTCAACCATTACTTCCCAAGACGAAATCATCATGACTGAAAATGACCACTACACAGTGGATATTTTTTGCCAGGAAAATTCAGTGAAACTATCGCTCTCCAAATTGGGTGAGCTGACGCGTCACCTTTATCTCTATGAATATTCAATCTTATTTTAGTCCCAAAACATCACTAACTTTGCTCTTAATAACATGCAATTTGCATATAATATATGAGATTGGATAATGATATCTCAAAACCCCCCAATCGGAAACCGATTTCGATTTGGATAAGTTTAAAATGCGGATAAGTGATGGTTTATTCCTAATGGAAAATCTGACTCCTCTTAATTGAACCCATTTTGTTTAAAATAATGATAATAATAATAATAATAAATGAACCCATTTAATGACAGACAGCCAAAAGGGAAAGCAGAAAAGGCGAAGGGTATTTGGTGGTAAGCATTTTAGTATCTTCGTCATGCCAAATACATCAATATGATTAGTTAGGTAGCTTCAATTTCAAGCATAAATGATAATCTCATTTTAATGCTATTTTAGTATCAAACTTTGGTATTTAAAAGAGAATAATTAAAGGTCCACAACTATTAAGGGCACATAAAAGGGAAAAGGATGAGTGAGTGGGGAGATTAAACCTTATCTAGTTATCTTGTTGCATGTGAGTCAAAAGAATAGAGATCTCTTCAAATCTTTCTCTTCTTGAACCTATATCCGAAGAATTCATCCCCTGAACTCGGGTTTAACACTTTTGGTTCATACAAATCATTCCCTGGACATGAAGGGTCAATTACTTGTTAGGGAAGGACGTTTAAGTTGGGTTTGTTTTTAACCCTATAGAGCCAAGAGAGGCTGCATTTATCCTTTAGAGTACAGATGGCAGTAAATGGTAAGCCAGTTAGGATGCCAAGTGGACCACCCGTGGCACTTATCCCTTATTATAGTTGGAAAAAAGTAAGATTGAGATTATATGCAGAGAATAAGCTGTGAATGGGAGGAAACTTCATACCAAAATTCCTTCATTTCTTTTGATTTCAAAAGAGGAAAAAAAAAAAGGGGGAATTCTTTACCATAGTCATACAACACCTTTTTGGGTTTGATGATGATAGGCACATGGGCTGCACTGCAATGTCAACTAATTTTGTGTGTATATATTTGATGGTCTACTGAGATAGTTATACGTCCCTCCCATATACTGTGATCTTCACGTGCACTGCTGATTTCCCTTGGTATTTTCTCTGCACATCTTATCTGTTTTTCTTTCAACTGGTGTAGCCTTTTCTTGGAAGGCGTTGGTACACAGTATTTGATTTAGTTTTTGGACCTTTGTTTTACTTCGGAGCTGGTTTTGACAAAGAAGAAAAGGCAATGGAGACTAAGAGACAAGTTGGTTCTTCTTCCTCGTTCACAGCTGATCTTTTTGGCTCCAAAGATTCATCATCTTCATCATCAAAAGGGATTTTCAGTTCCATTTTTCCACCTCCATCTTCGGTATATACATTTATGGTGATTGTATTTGTTATGGTTTTGTTTCGTTTGAATCTTTTCAGTTCCTTTCTTGCTTGTCTTCGTATCTTCAATTCCGCTGATTAGACAATAGACATGTTTCAATACATTCTTCATGCTCCCAAGTTTTATTGTATTATGGTATATATAGGGTTAAGAGTTTTAATAAAGATTGGAAAGGTTAATTTTTGTCTAATAAGGGTATGAGCTTTTCAGAATGTTATTGACATGCTCCAGTAGTCTTTAAAAGTGAAGCTGAAAAGGTCTCATATTTCGAAGTTACTCAGACTTTTCAAGTAGTATCGGACAATCATGGCCGACACATATTTTTAGTCTAAATTAGAGGTTTCTTTATATGAAATTTCAGGTTGGAGGTAAGAACTCCTCAGGCTCCAAGGTGCTGGAATCATGGCCAAAGCAGCCTTCAGAAGGTTCAACTTGGAGACAAGGGATGCAAGTTTATTGATCTTTGTGTGTGAGTTTACTGTAAATATATATGTTTTACTAATCTCCTATAACTTTGTCTGATTAATCTTTTCTTTTTGGTTCATATAATGTAGCTCCACTACCAAACAAGGAAGAAAGGGTTGAACCATGCCATTTAAGTTCATCTCTTTACTATGGTGGGCAAGACTTGTATTCCCATCCCTCGACTTGCCAAACATCTACAACATCGTATCCAGTTGTGAGTCTCGACATATCAAACTCTGATATAAAAACTAGTTTCTGATACATGTGTCTATATATGAAAGAAATTATTGTATATATTTTGGTGAATGACTATAGTTTAAAAACGATGGGGGAGAAGATGACACTCATGGAAACAATTCAACGGATGCTTCTAGAGGAAATTGGTGGCAAGGTACTGATTTTCTATTTGAAAGCTTCAAGTTGGTGATCAATGAAACTCTGGGTTTAGAGTTATTCCTATATCTCAAACACTTGACTTGGATTTCTACAGGTTCGCTTTACTATTAGATCCTAGATTTCCTATGCACCTGAAATTCTCCAAGGTATTCGGATTCTTAATAAACTCGTCTGAAGATTTCAGTTGAGTTTCTTACACTAACACGCTTTGTTAATCCTGAAAATTTGCAGGAATTCATAAAGCAAAGCATGAATAAGTTTCCGACTCTTTGGATTTCAAATCGTTTCAGTAATATCTTTTTCATAATTTCTGTCCTGAAAATGAAGCTTGAGAAGTCCTTTATATGCAAAAGATCATGCTTGAGATTCTATATAAAAAATACCCTAGTTTTGCTTTGTATCAAAGTTGCACAGCAGAAATTGAAAAACCAGTAATATCTTTTTCCACGATTCATGCAACGGCACTGCTCAAGTCAATACTCATCATCCGTCTCCATATCCAAATAACAATAGAAATGGTCCTTCAGAAAAACAACAATAATAGAATTAAAAGGTATCCAAGGACAAATTGCAGAAAAAAAACTGCAAGACAGGCACAAATTCCATGCCCAGTGATGTCTTTGCAGCGGAAAAAAATATCCTTCGCCGTTGCCGGGGATCGAACCCGGGTCACCCGCGTGACAGGCGGGAATACTTACCACTATACTACAACGACCTGGTTGATTGGAAGACTTCAAAATTATTTTATAAACGGGGAACATTTATGAGAAGCTTTAATAGAACAACGTCTAGTTTGATACACGTTGTAACTGATCCTGTTTGTTATTTGTTTCAAGAGAGGTAGTGAGTTTTCTTACAAGAAATTGTGCACTAGATCCTGGTTGTCCAACTGGCTTGGTCGACGAAGGAGGTGGAGGAAATGGGAAATGGGAAATGGGAAATGACAAGAATAAATGCATCAGTGATGTGACCAAAGGATGGAATAATATTCATCAAGGCACCGTTAGTTTCGGCATTATATCCATCTATGGTTTACACTATCAATCAAGTTGAAAACTGTGTCATACTCTTTTGTCTTTCTCTGCCTAGTTGGACTGCCTGTGTTTTAGGGAAATTGGGCTTGAGAGCCTTAGATTTTGTCCCCAAAATGAAGTTTCAAGGTCTGTTATTGAGTGCAGGAGCTTTAACCAACTCGTGAAAAACAGCCCAATTGAACTTAAATGAGTGAAAGCCGAAAGCTAAAAAATGATAAACCACTTTCAACTTTTATGTACCAAATCTTTCCAACCAAAATCTCTATTTGGTCTCACCGACTCCCATGAATCAGCTTTAAATTTCTTTTCTTTTTTTTTGTTGACTAATTTGCTAAACCTTAAAGGAAGTATAATAAAAGGCAAACCAAAATCTTATCTTTTTAACAAAGTCCAATTACTACAAAACCTTTTGCTTTGGGTACAAATGGAAGAAATTGCTCTGTTTACACTCTTGAATGTGAAGACAGAACAAAAGTACTGATCCTCGGTCAACCACATTAACCTTTCTTTTGTTTGTGGAAACAACCTACCTCAAACCCCTCAATCTGTACCTTATTCAACAATTTGCTTATATTTTAAATTAGCAATTCTAGTATTATTATTAAAAAAAAATCAAAATTTTTTAATTACCCAGAGTGCAACTCCCTGACAAATGGCGGTTGAGATGAGTTTTGCCGAGTTTGGACAAGTCTAAAGTCCTACCTGCTAGAACCAACATACATAACACAAAACAAGCACCACACATAACTGGAAAAACAACATCATATAAGTCTTTCTTTGCTCAACTTGTCTTTGTTTTTTTTTAATGGTGTATTGATCTTAAAAAGAACCCAAGAAGTAACCCAAGATTCCCATATTTCCATTCCTTATAACATCGGTTACAAAGTCCAACAGGATTCTCTCGCACACCCTCTCTTTATTACTGTCTTCTCCTCTCTCTCTCTCTCTCTCTCTCTCTCTTCTTTTTCAGTGTTCATGTGTTGTAGATCAGGTAATAATTGTATCTTGTCGAACCAGCGACATCCATAATAGCAAATCATCAAGCCACTCACCTGATTTTTCCAGTGTCCACTTTAAAGTGCAGAACTTGTAGTTCCATTTAATGATGGCTGTTGAACTACACAACTTTGAGTTATTGCTTCCTTCTCAGTTTTTCACTCCTCAAGATCACCTTGGATCCGGGTTGAGTTCACCTATTGGCTCTGATCAGCCGAGTTCGAGCTCAACAGACAGCACTCGAGAAGAAGACGATTACGTTGGTGAGTTGACTCGCCAGATGGCTCAGTACATGCTTCCTGATGATGATAAACTTGAAAAGGTATCCCATCCTCTATTCTTCTTGATCATGTTAATAACACCAAAGATTCTATGTGTTTTACATTAAAAAACTGATCCTTTTTTATTTTTCCTCTTCTGTTGGTTTTAAGTCATGGGGTTTGGCTGGTTCACCGGAATCAACGCTGTGGTCACAGTTTGGCTCGAACCTGGATGGTCCTATTGGACCATCTAGGGAGCCATCTCCTCCAATGGCACCTTGGGTTGGGAATTTTGAAAAGATGAAGATAACTGAAGAAACAGCAAGATATAACCAAGGTGAGAGATTTTCAAGTACATCCAATTCAATCCAAGTTTCTGGGGGAAACCTGAATGCTGGAATTCAATCAAAACAAGCCCTTATGGATGATCAAATAAGAGCAATCCAAGTAAGAATGAACATCATTACCTTTTTTTTTTTTATCATTGAAGACTTTATTTACGGAATGAAACAGCCCTAATTTTTCTTCATATAATATTTACAGCTTTACAGGCTTAAACAAGAGCAAGCTATGAAGCAAATGGAACAAAAGCCAAGGGTTGAGCATTATCATCAAAACAAAGGAAGAGTGTTCGGTGGGTTAAACAATGGCCAAAAAGCTGTCACTAACTCTAATAATCCCTGGTATAATCTGCAGCAGCAGCAACAACATCAACAAAACAACCAACAAGCCGGTTCTCATATGAGAGCGGTTTTCCTGAATGCATCCGGTTCAAGAAATGGCTCTTGTGGAACCGGGGTATTCTTGCCTCGTGGAATAGGAGCAGCCCCACTGAGTCACGCAAGAAACAAGATTACAAAAAGTACCTTTCCTTAGCTTTTTATTTTGACTGTTGGTTCTTAAAATAATTGAAACGTTACTTTTATGTAATTTCTGGGAGTGCCTTTAGGATTTAGGCAAAAGTTTGGTTGGATTTGGTGGGGGAGTGGTTAAGTGTTCAGTGGACTATCAACTATCCCAATTCCTCCCCATGTTCTGATTAGGTTTACATTTTGCTATGTTGGGTTTCCTTAGTTTTGACCATGGAATCTGATAATTTTCTCTTATATTCCCACCCATTTTCTCAGATTCCATTTCATCAACAAATCTTTCCTCCATTGCTAGTGACCAAAATTTTGATTAACGTGAACTAGAATCTTCACCTTGTCATGGTCCCCCCTTAGTCCATTTGCATGTTGCTTTAAATAAAAGTCTGGTTTTACAGATGTTAGAATTGGAAATCTAGATTCATGATTGCATGAATTTTGTAAGAAAATTGAGAGCCTCACAACAGATATTCCTTTCCTAGATATTTATACCTGGATTTTGTTTTGATCAGGATGTGCCACAGTTCTGATTCCTGCAAGAGTAGTACAGGCACTGAAGCTCCACTTCGAGAAAACAGGTGTTCCAACAAGGTCCAGTAATACTGCTTTCCCCCTACAACACGGTGAGAAAAAATCTCTTCTTTTCGCATTTGTCTTCATCCTTTAGGGACTTAATTTTGAAAGAATACTTTCTTTCTTTTTTTAAAGATTCCCATACAGATGCTTATGTAAGTGGGAGGAATAACAGCATGCATTCACTGCAAAAGAATCAGTCCAAGACGGTGCCGGCTTTGAACCATCAAGAAATGAGTCTACCTCAAGAATGGACATACTAAAATAACAATCCCCTCTGCCTCTCCCAAGCACACGGGACTGTTTGTTTCTCTCAAATGTATGAAGGGAACAATACAAAACAAGTTCAAGGCAGAATAAAAGAGGGAAGAAAAGTCAAAATAAAATACGGACAATGGTCAAAATATAGGGAATCTAGGGTTAAGAATATGTATTTTTCGTCTTCACTTTCCCCCTTATTTTAAAGGGTTTTAATTTAGATGGGAAAATAAAATAAATTTGCTGTATGAAAATTATGGGTACAGACAGTTTCCGTACCTTCCTCTGTCTGGCTTAAGTATTTGTAAGCTTATTGGAGATGTCATTTGTAAAATCAGCTATAAGCAATATGAAACTTCCTTTGGTTTCTCAAACCCATCTTTATACGGTGTCCAAATCTTATCATGGTATATCATTGAAACAGAAAATCTCTGGCCTCTCGTAAACATTCTATACAAGTTTCTTGTTGCTTGCCAATGCCATAGCCCAGACCCAGAAACCAAAATCGTGCCTTTCACTCAAATTCTAGAGAGAAGACCCACTTGGCCCACTTGTAACATAAAATAATAGACATATCCACCCAGAAGAGAAAAACACATATCCATCTGTGTCCATGCAATCTCTATCACTATAAGCTTTCAAGTGTCACTTGGAAAGTTCCAAATTTTCATAGTTTCTTGGACGAGAAGACTGAACTTCAGACTTTAGCCTCTTTTTAGGTGCTTAACGGGTAAGACAGGGTGGTTCTCCGATTTGCCAGCGCCCCCTCAAAGTCGTCATTTGTGCACCCTTTTGTCCTTTTACAATTTTCTTTTTCGTTTATCAACTGCTGCTGTGTGGGAGAAGTTGGAAAATAAGTGCTTGTTTGTGGTTTGTGGTTTGTGGTTTGTGGGTCAGATCTTTCCTTTTCCAAGATCTAACCACTCCTTCCAGATTATGTCCTCTGTGTTCATGTATTTGTGCATGTGGGTATGTGTGCACGTATGTCGGTATTGAAATGATCCAAATTAATCTTCATAATTCTGATGAATGTGGTCACCTTTTTGTTTCCATTTTTACTTGTGATCAATGTTTCTGGCAACATAAGGATAAGATCCAGTGCTACAGCTTGCAATGATGAAAGTGATTGATCAGCATTCATATTGCTTTCCTTTTTTCCATTCAAATTCTTTGAATGCGTAAGGCGTCCAATCTGTAGGGCTAATTGTTGGATCATTATGCCCCATATATTCGTTGCAAGTAGATGATGGCTTGATTTCTTTTATCAACTCAAAATATTGTAAAAGTTCCCAAAATTCTATTCAAGTAATGAATGCGAACATATGTCGGTGCAAGCTTTAGTTCAAGACCATCACACTTGTTCAATAAAACAAGTCACTGACCGTAAAGCTATCAAATGGAATTCAAATTGAAGCTTATTTAAATTAATTTTATCCGATAGTCTTTTAGAAATAAAATTCTTTAGGTTTCATATTTAACATTTTCCATAGCCTACATTGGTATAAATTTAATTAAGGAATTGAAACAAAAAAATCCAATACACATATGTGAACAATCAGCAGTTCATAGGAGAAAGATCGGATGTTTTTTCAGAAGACAATATATCCATATTTCTCTTGAAAACCCTACTACCAAACAACAAAAAGCCTAACGTATGACCAGCGATCGCCATCAAAAACACCCCACCATTAAAGGACATGACAGCAAGCATTACCAAATAACCTAGACCAACCCGCACGGCATGCAACAAACTTTGCACCACGCCAGCCCACGCATTGTTCGGTCCACCTGGCTTGATCAACCGAGAATGAGAGATCCATTCAACAAGGAACGCAAGAAAAAAGATGAATATCAAGGCTAATGCATACATGCCGCCACCAGAACGTCTGCCTGGCCACCCCGAGAAGAGGATCTCGGCATCCTTGCCCCAGAAGAAGGTCATATGCATCATCATCATCTTCTTGCCGTTGTGCATCCCCGATGTGCCATTCATTGACATTGGTGGTGCTGCCATGCCATGATCATGATTCATTGTGGTTGCTATGCCAAGTACTGCAAAATTTCACTTTGATTGCATATAAATTTTATCAATTTTTTTATTTTGTATAAAGAAACCTTTGTTAATAAGAACAGAATTTTAGGGTTTTTAACTGTACAGTGTATAGTACATTATCCCGATTTGTACTGTTAAATTTGTACTATTTAGTTTGAATTTTCTTGGCACCTATACGTATATGGCAAGCTCCACTTTGGATTTTTTTCCTTTTAAAAATATTATGCTGTAATTTCAATATAAGAAATCATAAATAAGAAAACTTGGGCCCAATTCGGACGGCAGTATCCAGATCATTCGCGCTAATTCTCTAATTTTCGTGAAATATAATTTAAAAATTCAAGGCCCAACAGACAAACATGAAAGTTGGGGAAAATACTAGATTCCTCTTCAGCTTGTTATAAATACCCAACATGACATAGTTCATCAGCATCAGGAACATATATTCAGATTCTCTGAAACACTCAGCGATCAAAAACTTTCAGTTTCCATTTTCTTTTTCGGCTATTCGTTGATCATTGTTTCGGTTGGGTAAGAGAAATGGCTATGATCCCAAGTTTCTTTGGTAACCGAAGGAGCAGCGTCTTCGATCCCTTCGGTCTTGATGTATGGGATCCTTTCAAGGACTTCCCTTTCCCTTCTTCACTGGCGACAGGTTCCCCAGAAACCTCGGCTTTTGTCAATGCCCGCATGGACTGGAAGGAAACCCCTGAAGCTCACGTATTTAAGGCTGACCTTCCAGGGCTTAAGAAAGAAGAAGTTAAAGTGGAGGTTGAAGATGACAGGGTGCTTCAAATCAGTGGGGAGAGGAAAGTAGAGAAGGAAGACAACAACGACACCTGGCACCGTGTGGAGCGGAGTAGTGGGAGGTTTTCGAGGAGGTTTAGGTTGCCGGAGAATGTGAAGATGGATCAAGTCAAGGCTTCAATGGAAAATGGAGTTCTTACAGTTACTGTTCCAAAGGTGGAAGTGAAGAAACCTGACGTAAAAGCCATTGAGATTTCTGGTTAAAGAGCTTCAGTGGTTTTGTTGTTGACGTGCTCATGTTTGGCGTGTGTTTTATGTTTTCCATGTCTTGTTGAGATGAATAAACAAGATCCCTTGTTACAAGCTTCTATCAATAAATGTAGATTGTTCTTTCATTTCTCTACTCCTCTGTTTCTGGACTCTACTTTGCTAAGAAAATGGCTCATCTAAACAAGATCCCTTGTTTGTGGATGACAGGTTGAAGATAATTATCAAATTACAGTTTGTAATGTTATCAAGTTTCTATCAATAAATGTAAATTGTTCTTTCATTTCTCTACTCCTCTGTTTCTGGACTCTACTTTGCTAAGAAAATCGCTGCTTTTTTGGTTTTCGATCTTCAAAACTCTAGAGTTCATATACTTTATGAAGGTGCCTGACAAACATCTCCTGATATAAAGAGTTAATGTACTTTGCTGAAGCTTTGGCAAATCAGTTTCATTTCTCAGGTGCCTGACAAACATCTCCTGTTATAAAGAGTTAATGTACTTTGCTGAAGCTTTGGCAAATCAGTTGCATTTCTCTTACAGTCGAAGACTATAACCATTACGCCCATGTATAGCTTCATATTCGCTGAAAGCTGGAGACAAACAATTTTATCAACTATCTCTCTAGGGAGCATGATACCTTTTTCGTCAACACTTTTTCCGGTGTCTAAATGACAACACATCTTCACTGTTGGACACAGGAACATGTATGTTGTTAGGCAAAGGACCATCCCCCAACCAGTAGTCTAACCAAAAGTTTGTATCTTTCGATTCGATTCGATTCGATTCTTTCCCATTACGCATCTGTCCTCTCATCCCTTTTACCATAGTGGGGGCCGGCTTTAGCATTAGCAACCCAAGTAACGGGGGCCCTTTTACCTTTGTTGGGGTGCCTTCTACCCATCACATATCTCCCATACAGAACTTAGAGCCCGAATTTCCTTAACCAAACGGCAGCCTAAGTTCATGATATATCCCTTTCTTTAGTACTGCTTTTTCTTCTTTTCTTTTTCCTGAATTCGCAGGTCATGTTAGTCAGCAGTCGCTCCAGCTATGTCTATTAATGAAATGTTTGGTTATTATGATAATAAAACGAGGAAAAAGCTTTTTAGTATATATGTTTTAAAATAATTAAGATATAAAATAAAAAATAACTAATATATATTTAAATTTAAATTTAAAAACGAGGAAAAAGCCTTTTAGTATATATGTTTTAAAATAATTAGATATAGAATAAAAAAATAATTGATATATATTTAAATTTAAATTTAAAATAATGAAAAACAACTTCTGTAAAATAGAACAATACCTCAAAATAAGAAAAAAGAATTTTACTATAAACAAATCATAAAAATAAATAATATATGTGGTTAAAAAGTATCAATTTTATTTAATTTATAAGTAAATTAAAATATGTGGAAAAATAATATTTTTTTATAAAAAAAAATAGACTAAGGCAAATCTAATTATGTGAGAATTTTTTAAGCAAGATTATTACTTGCTATAACAACAGAAAAAAATGCTAACAGTTCTCTTCGAATCTCCTTAAAAACCTTCAATCTTTATCTTGTATTAAAAGTTATTTTAACGATACAATCAATAATTCTATTAAACTCTTTCGAGATATGTTGCATTACCCAATATCTTCCATTCATGAAGAGATAGTGGATTTGTCTAACTAAATCAAAATTCAAAACCATTTAGAAAGAATCCTACATAAATTTCACCATTTTTAAATTATCAGTTTGAATTATTACTCCAACATAATTGCTATCTTAAATGAGAATTAATCCATTAAAAATTCCTCACAATTTAACATCAAAGACTGAGCACCCATTTGTTGAATCTCATGATGCACTCCCCATTACTCTCCCAGCTGCAGCAGCTCCCGAATGAACATAATCTCACCATCTGTACATAACTGGATCCAACTTTCCGGCATTGGGGTTATTGACCTTGGTACCTGTTGACTAGCCAGGTCCTTCGTGAAAGCAGCAAAAGGGCAGTTTTATTGGAGGAAAACATGATTTAAATCAAAAGAAATACTTCATGTAGCGTATCTCTTGGATATCAGCAACTCTGTACGATTAAACAGACAGTTATATTTCAATCATGTTATACTTTGTAGTGTCTTATATGCTATGGGAACCGGGTTCCGTAATCATATACAAATTGTTTGGAACCCATTGAGCATTCTGAATTACGTTTTATGGTGCGATATGACAGCTGTCCAGCTTTGACTGCGGTTGATTTTCAAAGCTTTGGATATTTGGCTAATGGTGCCTTGTCAAAATCATAAAAAACTGCCGGACATTTTCACCGAGAAGATGGATTCTACATATATTGGTGTTAGTTCCATGTCTCCTTTTCATGCCATGGCTTCTAAACTTTCCTAATCCAGACAGTCACCTTGCTTTCTACCAATATCAGTGCCATCGATAGTCTTCCGCCGTGTCTTAACATCAGCTGCAAAGCAGGGCTCGAGAAATCATTGACCCAGATTTTTGAGAGAGCTGAGAAAGATCATAATTAGACAAGAGGGTTATATGCCCTCGCAAGGTATATTTCCTTAATATTTGTGTCGCTAAGCTTCAATATTATAGCTAAAATCTACACTGTGGATACAGACGCCATGTCACTGATCTTGTACCGACTGCAAGTAACAGCAACAAGCTTCAATATTGTAGCTAAAATCTTACACCTTTGATACAGACAACGACAATGCTATTGTTCCAACTGCTGCTAGCAGTTTATTAGAAGAGGATATAGAAGGTGCAGTTAGTGGCCTGACGAACAGAGCTCCTAATTCAGTTTTATATGAGAACAACTGTCATGGGAAATGGCTGAGAACAACAAAGAGGCCCTCCTTTTCGGTGCTTGGGCAAGTTGTTGCCTGAAGATTTCACAATGAAGATGCTGAAGAAAAAGGATTAAGAGTGAGATGCGCACCCCGAAGTGTTGGCTCCTAAAGCAATGGCAGATTTGGTTTTTGGAGCCACTGCCGCTGGAACTCAACCCCGGAAAATATTTGCGCGAGTTGGAATTGTTTATCAACAACTCTTCGGAGATTATCGAAGGGGAAAAAGACAATAAGAAAGTTTATAAAGGGCAAGAGTCAAGGCACAGGGTATTCAATCTGAACCAAAAAATAGAACTTCGCAAACAGATGTATAAAACTAAGATATTTATTTTGATTGCAGATACATAGAAGACCAAACTACAAAATTAAGACCATTACAAACCACGACGTTATTTAATACATACATAAACACACATATATTATGGATCGCGCATAGTGGGAACTGAACTCTGATTTGGTAGTGTTAAAAGACACGGTTTAGCAACCCAAGTTCAATCATTTAGCCAGAAATGTCAATAGCCTTGACATCGGGCTTTTTCACTTCCAGTTTTGGAACAGTGACAGTAAGCACACCATTTTCCATGGAAGCCTTGATCTGATCCGTCTTGGCATTCTCAGGCAACCTGAACCTCCTCATAAACTTCCCACTGCTGCGTTCCACGCGATGCCATGTGTCGTTCTTGTCTTCCTTCTCCATGTTCCTCTCTCCGCTAATCTGAAGCACCCTGTCATCTTCAACCTCCACTTTCACCTCTTCTTTCTTCAGCCCCGGAACATCAGCCTTGAACACGTGCGCTTCTGGGGTTTCTTTCCAGTCAATTCGGGTATTCACAAACGCTGAGGTTTCCGGGGTTTGTGAGGTGAGTGAAGAAGAAAGGGGGAAGTCCTTGAAAGGATCCCATACATCAAGAGAGAAAGGATCAAAGACGTTGCTGCGGCGGTTGCCAAAAAAGCTTGGAATCATAGCCATTTTCAGGATAGAAAACTGGGATTAACAGGAAACTTGGATTATGATCTTTTGGGAAATTGAGAGACTCGTCTTGGTTTTTCTACGCTTTGCTTGTCTGAGTTCTTAGACCACCTGGAGTGGGGTTTTTATAGGACTTGCCGAAAATTCTAGTCTTGAAAAGATTTTTCTATTCATTTTTCTTGGTTGTTTTCTTCAAAATTCTAGTGTTGAGAAGATTATTCTATTTTAGGTAGAAAAAATTTTCCACACGCCTGTTCCAATGGCATGTCTAGAACACTTCTATTCTGGGACATTCCTGAATTTTCATTTTCTCTATGGGCTTCTTAAACAGATAAATGGAAGACTTGAGCCTCAATAAAAACTGAAATGACGTCCTTCTAAGTGTTTCAATCAAATCGGGCTTGGACCTTGGGTTTACACCATATTTCAGCTTCATCGTCGTCCATGTGAAGTGGGTAGATAGATGAGGACATTGTCATTAGGCCCATCCACTGAATGAGGAAAATCCAAGTTTATAGTTATTATTTTGTAGTTGCTGCTGCATGTGTAGACAAAGTTTGTCATTTAAAAGCAGTGATTCTTTGGTGAAGCAAATAAGAGGCCAGCAAGAATATCAGTGGGATTTCCCTCACTAATGTATCTGAGCATCTCTGTTCGATATGCCTTCCCTTCCTCGAGAACTTGCCACCTGTCTACTCCGGCCATGCCGCGTTCCATTTTTTATTCTCAACAATCCCCATTCTTTAGCCCTGGGGTAAGTCGACCTTCAACACAAGGGTTTCAAGTGTCTGTTTTGAGTCAGTGTGAAAGTGTTGACCGAGGCAGAGTTTTCTCGGGAAAATATTTATAAATTTCTGAAGCCAAACAAAAGGTACTTTACTATTTAATGATAAAACCAGCAGGATGAAAACTTGCTACTTAGGCTTCCAAGCCATTGTTTCAGTGTCCACACCTGGAATGAAACATTTTCACTCGTTAAAAAAGAAACAAAGACAAAAACATAATCCAAGTACAGGGCAAGACCTGCTCTTTGAACTTGGAAAACTTTGTACCCACACGTATTCACGTGTTTCTTCTTTTCTTTCTTCTAAGTTCTGTACACATTCACATGTTTTTTGATCGTGCTAAAGTAATTCTTTTAATCAAATTATAAAGCAAATATTCTGAGAAAGGGTAGAGATAAAATTATAACTTTTATGAGTTAAAAAGTTGAAAAAACTAAAAGAAAATGGATTATTAATAGTTATAAAGGGCCAAAAATGTAAATTAATTCAGTAATCAAAAGACGGGGTCAACAAAGAATAAATGCATGCGGTGCTTGGGAGGCTGAAACTGTTGAAGCAGTTAATAAAATTAATTAAATGGGAGAAAATGGAATAATGTAGAGCCGACGATCCTCGTCTTTTATTATTCTATTTCCACACTGTTTTTGTGAAGTGGTGTAAGGAAGGGAAGGGTGAGGATGCTTCGATTTTTGAACACACATGGGCCAGTGTCGGTGAATTTTTCTTTTCTTCATTTGGTGGCCTGACCTAAATAAAATATATTTTTTTTCAGGCATTCACGTGAAGATGATCATCATCAACGGCAATCATAAAATGCGCGATCACCATCATCAGCATCCTTCCCAACCCAAAATCATCTACGATCGAATTAAAATTTTTAATTTAATTAAATTGATTAATTTTTTAAGTTGAATTAAATTAAATTGAGTAAAATTATTTAAGTTAAAGTAATAGAAATTAAAATTTTATTAAAATAGAATTATTTTTATATTAGAATACATAAATTTAAAATAATGTTTATTTAAAAAAATTAAATAAAATAAAATACTCTTAATACGATAAACTTGAATCATTAATTAACTATCTCAAAATTATTATTTTAATTTTCTTTTAAAATTTTAAACTTTCTTTATATATTCTTTAAAAAAATTTAAAATATAAATTTTGGAACTTTTATAAACATTTTGAATTGTTTTGTATTTTTTTATTGAGAGAGTGATAAATTTGTTCATTTTCAAAATTGACATAAAGTCATAGACCAAAAAAATATTTATACCAATTTATTATTCAAATTATTTAAGCTATTCGAATTATAAAATTTAACAAGACTCATATTTAAAACTTAAATAACTATATTCGATTAACTCAAATTTTTAAATTTTTTCATTTTTTTTCGAATTGAATCAAATTTTACTCACTCATACTTTTACTTATTTATCACAAATATTCTTTTTAATTTAAAATTGTTCTTAATATGAAAACATATTGTTTATTAATTATATTATTTCAATTGTGTACTGCATGTCAACTACATATTTAATTTTCGAGGTCTTATAAAAACTAAAACCTTTGGGCTTTGATCAAAAAATATATCATAAAAAATGAAAATCAAAACCATCCTACAAAATATGTACCTATATTTTATATTTACACCACACCAAATTTATTTAAAAAATTCAACCCAGTTTAAGATTTTTTTTTCTTTTCTTTTAGATGCGATCGCAAAACTTTCCTATGAACTTTTAAATTGGATACAAATAAAATTACCCCCTTTTTTTAAACTTTAATGATGAAAACACTTGTTAAATTGGCCCATCTCTGGAATTATGAAAATTAATTGATATATATATATATATATATATATATATATATATATATATATATATATATATTATATGTGTGTTTTTTGGAAAAAAAAAAAATCATGTGGTAATAACTTATCTTTTTTTAAGGATGTCTTATTGTTTTGTTTAAGCGCTACATGTAGTTAGAACATGTGCACACCAATAAGGAACTATAACACGGTAGTTAGAACAAATATTTAAAGTTAGTGTTTCTTTTTCCAATTAATCTATGGCTAGACTTTTATTTTTGCTGTAAGTGAATCTTTCCTTTTAATTTTTTTTTTTACAAATATTTGATGATACATGTTTTTTAAATAGAGAAGATATAATTTATATTAGTATAAAATTAAAAACATGTTACATTCATGTGTAAAATTTAAATAAATTTAAAAATGATTGACTATTTCTTTTAACTAAAGGAAATCAACCTTTAAATATATATTAATAAAATTAATGTCCTTGATTAGTATGATAAAAGATAATAGATTAATTCAAAAATTTGCAAAATATATATATTAATATAAAATGATTTATATCACCGTTATTTTTACGTTAACCACAGATAAACACATCATCTATCCAAAATCACCTTAAATAACCAAAAAAAAATTGAGTCACAATCTAAACTCATTTTATGTGTGTTTTTATTAGTTAAATTTTATGAATATATTAATTGTTTTTATTTTTAAAATTGTATAAATTTAATTATAATTACAAACAATATATATCTAAATAATTATCAACGTAACTAAATAATATTGAAAAAATAAAACTAAAACAAAGCCATCACAAACGTTGATATTTATTTTTTAAAATTTAATTTTGTTTCGTATCTCCCATAAGACTATATATGTGCTGTATATATAACTTAAAATTGTATTGTTATCGGTGGTTTGACTAAATTCTTAATTTCCTTACAGACCCCACTACCTAATATTCCCTCATGAGAGAACCTCAATCATTTGAATACAAATTTTGCAACTTACTCGATGATTCGGTCCGATGAGTTGCACAAAATTGAGGATTTGCTGTTAGATCAATTACTTCCAAAAATATATGAATTCTTAAATATTAAAACCGATTACTTTTTTTAATCCTAACAGATACATGCTTTTGTTAATTTAAAAGAAACATCTTAAATAGCATCAAAGAAAAAAAAATTCATTTTAATTTATCTTAACTTATACTTAATCGTAGTTAAAAATTGTGTTAGATACCTGTTTGATGTGAATTAAAAAACGTGTGATTCCATCTCTCCTAGATATTATATAAAAAATATTTTGATTATTAATTTAATTGTTATATTTATATTTTAAACTCGTACTCTTAACTCAAAAAAGTATGTTTGATTTAATATATAATGTGTTTATTTTTTTAAATAATGATTTATTAAATATTCATGTAATATAAAATTTAATACATGGACAGTCTGAGATTATTCTTATTGTTTTTTATCATCATTATATTTTAATTAATTTTCACATGTAAAATTTATAAATGATAAAAATATTCTTGCATATTCCTTTTACCTACTTTAAGCATTGGAGCGGGAGTGGAGACTTTAGAAATCGGGCGCGGGATCAAAAGCATGGCATCTTTTTCTTTCTTGTAGATAATCATAGTATGGCATGAATAAAGTGAATGATATTTGCATGTTTCAAATTTTCAAAAGACCAAGATAGTGAGTATTGGGGCTTCATTTAAAGGGTATCCCATGCATTGTTTCTAAAAAGGAACTCCCACTTTTTTTCGCACATTAAATTGTTTCAATGACTTCAAAGCCTATTTATTTATTTCTAAAATTTTAAACTCATATTATTGCCTTATTTATACAAACTAATTACTTTTATATTCACTTTAATTAAATTAAAATTTGTTATCAAATCTTCTTTTAATATTATTTTTTGTACATGTAAAAAATTACTGTTAAAAGCCCTTATTATTTAAATTCGAAAGACAAATGTGAAGGAAAACAATCAAAATCGTGAAAAAATCACAATATATATTGATCTTGAATAAAATAAGTTTTTTTCTAAATTATAATATGATTATACTGTAGTTATTATTATTTTTTAATTTAGGTTCAACTTGACAACTTTTTTCATATTGAGATTAGAAATTTTTTGATTAAAGTTAACTTTAGAATTTAGTAAATGTTCTTGTGTTGAAGTCTTACTCTTTTTTTTTTTTTTATTCAAGTTAGTTTTTAAAAATCTTGAAGTTCAAGTTTCAATATAAGAATAATTGTAAGTTCAAAATTTAATTTGGACAAAAAAATTTAAACTACAACATAAAAAAACTTATTAAATTCAAATTTCAATGTGAAAATAATTATCAAATTTACGATTTAATTTAAACAAAAATAATTTAAACCTTGATACCAAGAAAGTTTTAAGTTTAGCCTTAAAAGTTAAATATAGTAATATTTATTATTTAAAAAAAAAATGAGGTTTTTTCATCAAACTATCAATTAAACTATCGTTGGATTTGTTTGACTTGCGATAATAATTCAGTAAAAAATTAAATAATAATATAAATTTTTATATTATGCACCAGAAAGATGAATATTTTTTATACAATACACTCTGTAAAGTAGGGACCATCGTACATAACCTTCCCCGCCCCCGGTCTTTCTGGTTCGATCAACTGAATTGACAATTGTTCCTAAAATCTTTTATTTTCAACCGTCCGATCGAATAAAGAGGACTTAACTTTCCATAAACCCTAATACAAACAATTCCCTCCCTAACTCTCTGCCATCTCACTTTGACTCTATCACTTCATGCAGAATAAAAACCGAAAACAACAAAAATGTAAAGGAGAAATAAATAAATAAATGAGCTCCAGAAATTAAATAAAAAAAACAATTAAAAAATTTCTATCATTTAAGCTTTCGTTTATGGGGCCTTTTTCTTTCTCTCTCTTGCCTGAGACTTTGAGCTTTTTGTTTCCTGAAAAGCTAAAGAGGAATTGGGATTTGTTGTTTTAAAGTTCTTTTTTTAACGAGGAGATTCAACATTGCTTTAAGCGTTTAATGATTTTATCTCTCTCTCTTTTCACCTCTGATCCTCTGTTATTTCGTTAGTTTTCGTCTTATTTCACTGTCCAATGTGCCGCCGACACGAGGTTCTCCTTCTTCTTCCTCGAGGCCTTCACGTTTTCCGTTACTGACCACCCGTTTCGTTCTGCATTTCCTATATTCAGACTGGTAAGTTTCTTCCTCTCACACTCACTCTGACTTGAAAGTATTGGATGCTTGAAACTTCAACAAGGATTTGTTTCTTTTTTTCTCCCTCTCACGTCTGCAATCTATTTTTTATAAGCACTGGAACTATGACGTGAATTGTACTTTTCCAAAAAAAAAAAAAAGAGAAGAGATTGTGTTTTAATAATACGATGGAGTAAACGAGGCTTTTACTGTTTCGAAATTTGAAAAGAAAAATGATTGCGCCCGTTATTTTGCTTAAGCTTAAGGCGATCTTGTCGTTTCTATTGAACTTAAGCGGATTTGAATTTTGATGATGACTCTTCATATGTACATTATCCGAAGGATAGCTTTCATTATCTTTTGTTTTGTTTGTTCTTCTGGACTACTCACTCTCGATTTCTATACTAACTATATATCAAGGTTCTATGGTTTTGTTTTCTATCTCGTCTTACCCATATTCTATTAATTTCGTTAACTTTTGAGTTCTGAAAAGTTTAGAAATTTCATTTTTTTTACTATTTTGGAACCTGTTAGCGGAAAATTTTCAATTGAGGTGTATTTTTCAGTAATTTTGTTACTTCAGAAGTGATTTGAGGCTTTTGAGCTGTGTTTATTGAGAATTAGTACTAACTAGATAATCTGGAAAATTCTGAAGAAAAAGGAATTCATGGCTTTTACGTTTTAGTTAGGAGTCATGGAATTTCGCAATCGTTTTAAGGCTGCTCCCAAGCATAGTTGAATTTCACTTAAAATTAGTAGTAAATTTGATAACTACACTGCTTATTGGTTACTATTACAAAAGATATTACTTGTGAAGCAAGTTTATGATTTGATTGGTTCGTTGTTGCAATTTTTAATTTTGTAATGATTGGGATTGGGATGTTTCCCTTGCATCGCCTTACGTACGGGGATTTGGTTGTCTCCTCATGTGCACTTATATCAAAAGTATCGTCCTCTTCTTTTTTTTTGGTGAATAATTGTCCTTTTTGAGCATTCGCAGACCCCTCAGGCCTTTGTCACATGAAGATGCCCATCTCTAAGTTTGATACAATTGAGATTTTTGCTTAATGGGATATCTCACAACGTCACCATTGGTTAAGACTTAAATGAATCAATGCTTGCTGCTTTAGGAATTGTGTTCTCTTGTTTGCTCCAATTGCCGAATCATAAGCTTTCTCTTGTTTCGAGAACCTTATGCTACTATGCATGTGATACACTTGCTGTTTTCAGTTTCTGATATGATTGTAACATTGTTTTCCAATGCTTTTTTCATCTCCAGAGGTGCCTGCATCAATGTGAACGGAGTCAAAAGTGTTCAGCTAAAAGGATCTGGAGTAATAAAGACCCATCCAACCTATGGAACGCCATTTAGAGCTCAGGTGAAGTTTAAGAGATTAATCCTTTGGAATTTCTGTGAAGACAATGTTGCCCCAAGATAGCTATAGGGCAAACATGCAAGCCAGGCTTAAACCTGAAAAGCCTAATTTGTCATATGCTGATCTTCATCAAAAGATTGCTGACGGTGGAAAAGGGGTGTCAGTTGAATCTTCATTGAAGCACAAAAAACAAAATGCTGGTATCAAGGCAAATGAAGAAGATGAGCTTGTGAAGTATATGTCAAAGCTACCAAGTTACCTGGAGAGAGGAGTGATCCCACAAGAAAAAGTTTTAAATGTCGGGGTCCTTGAGTGGAGGCGCCTTGAAAAATGGCAATGTAGCCATAAACAGATCTTACATAGAAGTTGTATCTCTTCCCCCAGCAGCAACACATCTTCCTCATTTTCGACAGATGAATCATCAGCACTTTCCAGCATAGGTCATAGTTCATCTCCTGCCCGTCAAAGGTTACGACGGCCTTCACTGCAATCTCATCTGATGTCAGTCTCCATAGAAGGCCATTTGCCATTTGACAAACGTACCAGGGAAACTACTGGAAAGTTTCAAGATCCCAAGGCTTCCGAGAGCAGCAGCTTCAATGCTCGGGGAAAGTTCATGAGAGAAGATAAATCTTTTTGCAAGACTAATCCACGATTCAAGCTTGAAAAATGCATGAGAAGAGGAATGGTCCCAAAGATTGATTCAGCAGGTTCAACTGTGCCAAATGGGGTAAAAGATAATGTGGCATCATATGACAAGGTGAAAATGAAGAACCAAGTTGGTGAAGTTATGAAGAAAGCTGAGAAGTTACAAGAAGTTCTTCCAATTGGGGCTAAACTAGATGTCGCTGAAAAAGGAAACGCAGTTGTCTTCCTTTTGCCAAGAGATTTGCCCAAAACTAGTCATTCAGGAGCAGGCAATCTTTCTAATTTAACGATGAATTCAAGTAAAACAGTAGCAGAACCTAGTCAGAGGACATTCCTCGAAACATCTAACGAGGTCCATCATGCAACAGTCAGCTCCAATTTCCATCATTCAGGCCTATTGCCTTGTGAGCTTGATGGCTGTAGACATTCCCAGATTAAAGTGACAGGTTTAGATGCAAACGATAACAACGTAATATCAGAACGATCTCTTTCTGTGCCTCGTGCGACAAGGATTGAAAGTACTGCTTCCAGAAGCAGAAATCTAGAGGAGAGAAAGCCAAATGCAACATTGGTAAAGTCTTCTGCAAATGAGGCTTGCAGAGGATCAGACCCGAAAGAAAGCAAGGTTGCTTCTGAAAAAGTACGAAGCACTTCACCTTTCCGGCGTTTTAGCTTCAGCATGGGCAAGACAGGCAAAATTTCTGAGCCTAAAGAGGGTTCTTCTATACCTCAGGCAGGCTTAACTTGTAGTTCTGGAAAAAATGATTTACAGAATCCTGTTTCTTCTGGTGTTGATACTTCTTGTAGTGACAAGCTCAATGCTAAAAGCAGAGCCAGGTCCAGCCCTTTGAGAAGACTATTAGACCCACTTCTGAAACCGAAGGCAGTTAACTGTCGCAATTTTACCAACCAATTACAGGACTCAATATTAGCAGAAGGTGCTTGTAAATCATCAGAACAGCTAAGACATTCAGCCTTGTCCATGCAGTCGGCAAAACTGAAATCAGATACAGCCAGCCATTGCACAACCAATGCAAATGATTTGGCGCAAAGCAAAAGGAATGAATCTTCACCAGTTCAAGCTCTTCTCAGAGTTCAAGCTAAGAATGGGTTGCCTTTGTTCACATTTGCTGTGGATAATGAGAGTAACATTCTTGCAGCTACAGTGAAGATGCTGAGTGCCTCAGGGAAGGGTGATTATGGGTGCATTTACACATTCTTTTCCATTCAAGAAGTCAGGAAAAAGAATGGAAGGTGGATAAATCAGGGCAAAGGCAAAGGTCAGGATTATGTCCCAAATGTTGTTGCCCAGATGAAGGTCTCTGGTTCAGAGTTTTCTCATTTGTCCAGGCCATATGTGGATCAATTTAGCATCAGAGAATTTGTTCTTCTTACCTTGGATGTAGGACACGAAAATCCACAAGCATCAGATTTCCAGCCAAACGATGAGCAGGCAGCTATTGTTGTCAAGATCCCAAAAAGGAACAAAAGAAGTTTAATTAGAGATGGGTATCTGATTGATAAGCGTAATAACTTGCATGAGGCTGCATTGAAAGAGCGTCTGCCGGAGGCGAAACTTGATTTTGATTCTGGGCAAAAGTGTCCATTTATGGGCAGTCAAGACATTAGTCCTACAGTCATACTTCCAAGTGGTGTACACAGCCTGCCAAATAAAGGTGAACCTTCATCACTGATCCAACGATGGAAATCAGGTGGAGCATGTGACTGTGGTGGTTGGGATTTAGGTTGCAAACTTCGGATTCTTTCTAATAAGAGCCAATTCAGCCAGTGGTCTAGTTCGTTGAAAGGTTCTTCAGTCTCTAATCAGTTTGAACTTTTCTTTCAGGTATGATCATAGATCTTGTGTCAAGTAAACTAAAATAGACACTGTATTTTATTGAAAATGTCAGCTGACTTCTCTTTATGTTCTAATAATAACTAACAGGGAGGAGAGCAAGACAAGAAGCCGTTTTTCAGCTTGGCCCCTTTCAGAGATGGGATCTATTCAGTTGAGTTCAATTCTTCTCTTTCACATATGCAAGCATTCTCCGTTTGTATAGCAGTCTGGGATAGTAGGAAACACTGTGAGCTTTCAGAATCAGAACCATTTACATCTTCGCGAGAAAGAACTTTGGGGGAAACCATATTAAATGAGAGAATAAATGCCCCTAATCCTATACAAGGTGAGACTGCTACTAGATATGTGCAATATCCCCCCGTTTCCCCAGTTGGAAGGGTCTAATTTCACACTACCAATGATATGATGTAATTAAGTGAAAGATACAATTATATATATAATTTCTGGTTCGTTGGTTGGGCAATGCTCCGCGAGATCTCCATCACCTGTAAGGTTAAGAGTCACCCAATGGAGAATAAGAAGTGATGAACAAGGCTTGCTTGTAATTGTCGGGACCCTTTGCGAGCTTTGGATATTAGTAGTTTGATTTACTTATTTAACAGAAGCAATATCTGCTGTAGTACGAGGAAAGTATTTTGATGAATGTAAGTGTGCATATAAAATCAAGTGATCATCATATTTGCTTTTCTCCTAATCCTTGAACTTCAACATGCTTCGATAGTACTTATGGTGCACTTATTATTACATGTCTCAAGCAGCAAACTCTAGGACAAGGTAAGTTCTCCATTTATAGAACTGCTATTGAAAAAAATCAAAATCTACCCTTTTTATGTTTCTGGGCTATTCTAGTGGAGCTTTTGTTTTCTTGTGGTCTTCTACAATAATAATAGTTTGGTCGAGGGAAAATGAAAAGGAAAGACAGAAATTAATTAATGTAACATATTTAAACCACCAAAAACAACATATTCTCGTCTCTTTTAACAATTACTGAATTGAAAATATGATGTGAGCTCTTATTTATATCAAATGATCAATGAACCCGATTATTGTAATTGGTAAAGTAGTGTATGCCCGCGTACTTGTAGAGGAAAAGCAGAAGCCACTTATATCCCCCCAGCAGATGATCAAATTCGAAGATGAATCCAGAGAATCGATAATAAACTGAATAAAGCTGGAAGATTTACTTTGAAGGCCAAATTCAGGGCTTTAAAACTTTTTGAGCACAGTGACAAGATTAGGGTGCATGTGAGATGGGTTTCTTTTTTGGCAAATAAGAAGCTGGCATGTACCAATGATTCAATCGAACAGTGCTTCTTTGTCTGATGTCCCACCATTGCCACCACCACACTTTACTTTTACAATACCATTATTATTAGTTGTTTTCTAAAAGAAGAAGTTTGTATATTCATTTTCTGTAAGGACATGAAATTGGAGACAACACTTGTTATATCACATGCTTTTATTAGTACCTCTCACCATCAAACCTACTGTTTCCCTTCCTTTTTTGATCCAATCTTGGGTGCTGCTAAGATATCTGATTTGCTTCCCCTGCCATTGTCAAAAAGTTTTTTTTTTTTTTCCCATTAAGAGAGAGTTGCAGTTTGCATGCACTTTTCTCTCTGAAACTGCGTTTTTAGTCCAAGTGCAGCCTAAAAAGCCTGTGCTAAAGCTGTTTGCACCAACTTCACAACATTTTACACTGTTGCTTTAACCCTTAGCAATCACCCAGCAGAGATTGCTTACCTTAAAATATTTCATATAAAAAATAAAATCTGGGGTTTAATCCAATTGGTTTTTATATTTAAGAACTAATCTTGTTTTTGTTTTTGTTTTCTCATTTTCATGTTTTGCATGAGGCACATAAATGGCTGAGAGATGAAGACATGTTCCACTTCGAACATGTTGTTGAAGTGGTCCTATCCCATGAATAAAACATAAGTTTCCTTTCGTTTTAAAAAGATTAAGGTTGAAGATTACAGTATCAAAGGTTAAAAGGGAACACAGCTCTCATGCTTCCCAACTCCAAGAAAAACCACCATGTTTAACACTGTTGGAAAGTTGCCAAACAAATCCTGAGGGAGGATCTTTTGTGTCTGTGATGAAATTTTAGCAGAACAAAAAGAAATCAACTTAATTTTAATATTTTGGGTTTTGCCCATTGCCAACCTACCTTTGCTCGCTGCCCCATGTGGCCTTTTCTTTCTTACATAATTGTTTCTACTTTTTGCTCATTCTTTATCCTTCATCTCAGTTTTGTATGTCTGTTGGACTACAATCTTTCTTTCTTTGGTTTTCAATCAAGATATAGGCAACGGTTCTAAATTTTTTCATCTCTAGAAAAACAAACGATTGGCACGAAAATACTCCATTTTCAATAGCGAGATCAAATTATTTATTTAATAAAAAATGAGTTATTTTTCATATTTGACTTTGAATTCGAAATGTTTTAATATTAAATTAAAGAGTTAGTAATTTAATAGGTTGGGTAGGAGTTGGTAATGAATATTTTATTTATAATGTAAAAGTAGAGTAAGATTAAAAGCTTTAGGTATAGAAATAAAGAACGTCCTTCGTACAACTTGGGTTGCAGACTGTGGTGATTCATAGGCATTTGGGGCTCAGTTTTTCCTTTAAAAGTTGCTTTTAATATTTTAAACATAATGTGCAAAAAGGAAAAAAAAGGTTAACCTGAATTCCTTGATGTTATTATTATATCTAATCTCATACTTGAAAATGGGAAAGCACACACCATTTCTAGACTCTATGCTTTTATAGCAAGGTCTCACTGTTCCACAATCTAGATTATAGAATTGGCCCCCCGTTATTCTATTCATTTTTGCTTCAATTTCAAGCCCCTACTTATACCACTCATCATTTCATTTTTCTTTAAAATGTTCAACACATAATGGCATTAGTTTAGTAGAAAACTGTTTCAAATCTTTAGTAAGAAACCTATTTCAATTCTTAAAGAAATTACCCGTAGCCCTTCCCCAATTCATAAATTAAAATATGAGTAAATTTTAAAAATAGTCGCTTTTGTTTGTCTCAAGTTACGTTTTAGTCGCTTATGTTATTATTTTGTTACGAAGTAATCACTTCATCGTTAAGTTCCGTTATCTCCCTGATGGTAAGTGTCAGTTTGGATTTCCAAATGGGATGAGAACATATTTTTAATTAAATCAATTTAATTAATTGGAATTTTTAAAACCTAAACCTTAGCTAAAAGAACCCCAAACCTATTTTCACACGCCTCTCTTCTTCATCTTCTTCCCTTTTGATTCCAACGTCTTCAATTAAGGTTTGAATCTTTGAAACCCATCAACCCAAAGAAACTTATGTTTTTAAGTTGCAATTTAGTTACCATTTTTTGGGCGATATTTCAATATTCAAAAATTGAATCAATGAGTCGAATTCTAATGAAACAAAGTGGTCAAAATGGGTTTAGGGTTTTTTAGTTAATATTTAAGGTTTAAAATTTTTAACTAATTAAATTTATTTAATTAAAAATATATTCTCATCCCATTTGAAAATCCAAGTTGACACTTAAAACCTAGTTGGATTGCCACGTAGGATTACCGTTAGGGAGATAACGGAACTTAACGGTAGAATGATCACTTCGTAACAAAATAATAACATAAGTGACTAAAATGTAAGTTAAGTTAAATAAAAATGACTATTTTTGTAGTTTACCTTAAAAAGATAATGTGCTTCAATACACTCGAATCTATGTCCTTCTGTATTGACAATAATACTCGTGCCAATCGAGTTTAATACTCGATAAGCCTAATTTAATTTTTTTTAATAATAATAAAAAACATTTATGAATTGAAATTTGAATTGGATATGAATGTTAATGTTAAAAAACATTAAATAAACAAAAAAAAATGCAGATATAATTATTATACAGTAGAAAATATAAGTGAAAAAATGGCATAAATGATGAGGGGGACCAACAAACCATATCTAATGTTTTATATAAACATCATGACAGGCAAAGGAATTTCCAGCTTTTAATCAAAACAATTATTCACACCAATTGTGACTTAAAGTCTTAACACCTTTTATTTTCCTCAAACTATTTAACACCTGTAATTATCACGACTTTAAAAACAAATTAATTGTTCTTTAAAAACAAATATCTGTTGAATTTTCTGAAAAGCACATAACTTTCTTGAATACAACTACTATTTATTGACACCAACATATACCATATGTTGAATTCAATTGGATAAGTATTTGCAGTGTTTTATATATATATTTGGTGAATTATAAAAAATCGATTTGAATGTTGATTATATTTACAGCGATGAACACTTTAACGATTAGATCAACCTACAGATTCAAAAATATTATATTTGATAACAAAGTTTAAAGTTACTTTATGTGGTGAAATTAAATGAAGAAGCACTTTAATAAACTCTCTTATTATTATTGCAAAGAATTATCTAAAACATAAATAAATGTTTGTTTTAATATTTTTTTAATTCTCTTCTTTGACTTTGACTCCCCTTATTACTCTACTCACTCAGTTTATCCAAACACAGTCTAGCAGTTATCAATTTCATTGGACCGTGTACTCCACGCGATAAACAAAGAATGGGTTCAGAATTAAGGGGGAAAAAAGAAATTTTTTACTTGAAAATGAAAAAAGAAGAAATGTAAAACGCAAGGAAACGAGAGAATGATGAGGTGGTGAAAAAAGAAAAAAATGTGAAAGCGAAGAAGAAACCTTGGATCCAAAAAGTTAAAAGCTTTTTTTATTTTGTTTTATAAAAAATTGTTTTCTCTTACTTTCTCGCTTCCCAAACACAACTTTTCCCCTCCTCTGTTTACTACTAGATTAGTAGTAGCATTCTTCTACCTGTCCTTCACTCAAACTCCGTCTCGCTCAAAGCTAAGAAAGGCGAAAAGAAGCAACTTCTTTTTTTGGGGAGTTAGGTTGAAAATTTGAAGGTTAAGCCAATGGGAGCTCGTTGCTCCAAACTTTCACTTTGCTGGTGGCCGTCAAATCTCAAGTCAAACCTCAACGACTCCTCCGATCTCGGTTAGTTAGTTGACTTGTTTCCATCACTTTCTCAGGAAATTTTTACTGTGTACAAAATTTTCCTTGCTTCTTTTTTTTTTTTTTTTACATAAATGTTAAAATTTTATTTGATTTCGTTACATCAGAGAATGGGGGGGAAGCGTTACCTGGATTCAGCGAGTACAGCTTGGACCAATTAAGAGCTGCCACAGCAGGCTTCTCTACGGACAACATTGTATCGGAGCATGGAGAAAAAGCTCCCAATGTAGTTTACCGAGGGACCCTCGACGAGGATCGTTTGATTGCTGTTAAACGCTTCAACAGATCGGCTTGGCCTGATCCTCGACAGTTCCTCGTATATATATACATTGACTTTTCCTTCACTGCAATTTATTTTGATTTTTGGTTGATTTGAAATTATTGAGTTTTTCTTTTCTCATTTTTTTGGGGGGTTTATAGGAAGAAGCGAGAACAGTTGGGCAGTTAAGAAGCGACCGGTTGGCCAATTTGATTGGTTGTTGCTGTGAAGGAGATGAGAGATTGTTAGTAGCTGAGTTTATGCCTAATGAGACTCTATCTAAGCATCTTTTTCACTGTAATTTTCACTCTTGCCTTTAGCTTATATGTGATTTTATTATAGTCTATCAAATCTGTATCAGTCTTATAGAATCTTCATTTCCTTCAATATATAGAATAAATACGCTGGTAATTGAAATCTTACTAATTATGCTATATGTTCTGTATTCTGTTGAAATGGTATAGGGGAAAATCAGCATATGAAATGGCCGATGAGGCTGAGAGTCGCACTATATCTAGCACAGGCACTTGAATATTGCAGTAGTAGAGGGAGAGCATTATACCATGACCTTAATGCTTATAGAATCTTGTTTGATCAGGTAATATCTTAATCTTTAGACCATCCATATTTGAACCTAGTATCATACTGCATACATTGGCTTTTAGATTCATGTTTTATTGCTTAAAGCGATGGCCGATGGGTTACTTCTTGATAGGATGGTAATCCCAGACTCTCTAGCTTTGGCCTTATGAAGAACAGCAGAGATGGAAAAAGTTATAGTACAAACTTGGCTTTCACCCCTCCCGAATACCTAAGGACAGGTATAGTACCATGTTAATACATAAAGTTTACGGAACTCTCATACAGATTGCAATGCAACACTCTTTCTATAGTATGAAGTATATATACATGTATTGATGTCTCTTTGGCCGAGCTAATGTACCTTAACATGGCAGGAAGGGTTATCCCGGAGAGTGTGGTTTACAGTTTTGGCACCCTTTTGCTTGATCTTCTCAGTGGCAAGCATATACCACCAAGCCATGTGAGTTCTCTTTTCTTTTCTTGTTTGATATATTTTCTCACAGAAATTTAGGAAATTATTCAAATTGTAGATATCTAAACTGCATCATAGCACGCCTTAGGAGATAATTTAAATGCTTAACGTTGGATTGTTATCATCGTTGCAGGCACTGGACCTAATCCGGGGAAAAAACTTTTTGATGCTGATGGACTCATGCCTGGAGGGTCAATTTTCAAACGATGATGGAACTGAGTTAGTGCGGTTAGCTTCACGCTGTTTGCAGTATGAACCTCGTGAGAGGCCAAATGTGAAGTCTCTTGTAACTGCTCTTACCCCACTTCAGAAAGAAACCGAGGTATACTCGCATTTTTCTCCACTATCTTCAATTGTTATTTGAGAAAGTCTATACCAAAAATATTAGTACCTTGGCAGTGGTCTCTTCTAAATTTTGCCAAGAATTGAATTTCTGCGACTGATCAGAACATTGTAATTTTGTATGGAAGATACTAATAGCTTGAAATTTTTATTTAATTTTCTGAAACATTGAGCGTTGAATTGTTACCATTTTTACTTCCCCTTATTTAACAGGTACAATCACATGTTTTGATGGGCATTCCACATGGAACGGCATCTTCAAGGCAAACAATGGTACTAACACCTTTGGGAGAAGCATGCTCAAGAATGGATCTTACTGCAATACATGAAATATTAGAGAAGATTGGATACAAAGATGATGAGGGGATTGCAAATGAGGTCAGCAATCTTTACATTTTATATTGTTTCAAATCTTAAAATGAAAAAAAAAAATTACATGTATAGATACAAAAGAAGGCCTTAACGTTGCTTTGGTGGTCTAGAACAAAAGCTAGCTGATATCATTATTGGTGCATTTTCAAGAAATACTAGCAAGTTAATTAGACATCAACCACATGAGAATCATGTTTCCTAGTACATCTTCATTGTACTATCGACATCATCTCAGCAAACTTGTGACATGGATCATCTTTTGAATTTCTTTATGCTTACTGGTGTTGAATTTTGCTGCTTCTAGCTTTCTTTCCAAATGTGGACAGATCAAATACAGGAGACTCTGAATTCCAAAAAACGTGGAGATACTGCTTTCCGAGCAAAAGATTTTGGAACAGCCATTGAATGCTACACTCATGTAAGCCTTTTGTTTTGGAAATGCCCAGTCAAATTCCTCGGTACCTCTGAGATAAGATTCCCATAATAAGCATAATGGTTGTTTAATTTAATTTGCCTTTTGTGTATAGTTCATTGATGGGGGCACAATGATATCGCCAACCGTGTTTGCTAGACGCTGCTTATGCTACTTGATGAACAACATGGCACAAGAAGCACTTGGAGATGCTATGCAAGCACAGGTAATATCTCCAGAGTGGCCGACAGCATTCTATCTCCAAGCTGCCGCCCTGTTTAGCCTTGGGATGGACAACGATGCACAGGAAACCCTGAAAGATGGTACGAACTTGGAAGCCAAAAAACATAGAAACTGAAAGTTCATACCCTTTTTTTCCTCTCTCTCTTTTTGTTTTTGGCCTTTTTAACTTCTAAATAGCTCATCTTGTATCTTCCTGTCATATTTCCCCCCACCCTTTCGGTCTATTGTTAATGTGATCTCGGCACCACAGTAATTGTAACGTTCATAGTCTGGTTATGGTGTTTTGTTTTATTGTCTTTCATTTCACGCATCACCAACACTTTATTTTAAGATGATAACAACAACGAATGTTTCATTTTTCTTCTTTTGTGTTTGACTTCAAGGAAATGTGCCTCTACTATTTCATTCAACATTAATTGAAGACCATTTTCATTAGCAGTGAAGTTCAGTGATACATGAGCTTCACCAGTTAGGTACAATTCACTTCCACATAATAATTTTGAACACATTAGGAACTTAACTCCATTAAAATGTTTGAAAGATCAATTGATCCTTCTTATGTAAACTTAGCAATACTCGTATTTTGTGTTCATATCATGTCTTTATTTTATTTTTTTATCTAAATTTTATAAGTTTTATTTTGCTTTAGCCTCTATACTATGTGACTCAATTTTTAACTTTAGTATTTTTCAAAATTTGAAAATTTAATGAAACAAATGTATCATGTCTAGTAACATGCTAGTTTATTTTTTCATGTACTACTTACAAAAAAGCTAATTAATAGATTTAAAGGTTATTGTTTGTGTAAAGATTGAAATTTCAAATTTCAAAAAAAATTAAATAACTAAGAATGATCAAATTGAAGAACGTGGATTAAATTCTAAACGAGTCAAATACAAAACTTAATCAAATAGATTTAGTTGCTACAATTTGGGTCATAATTAAAATTTTAAATTTTAAAAAATAGAGAACTAAAAGTTACCAATTTAAAAGATATATGAATTAAAATAAAGACAAAACTTGACCAATTTTATTAAGTAATTGGTTGTATGTAAACACACATACCTAGTTAGTAGCTAAAAATATGTGCATATTTTCTATCATCACCTTCAATCCATATAAGATGATTTCAAATGGCAATTCCTCTTTAAAAAATTTAACCAGTAACCAAAAATCTCTTCAACACCAAAATCCTTATTGTATAGTAGTAAGTAAAGTAATACAAAACTGCCACAATTATCAGAACAAAATGTGATTTCATAACACATTAAAGACATGTTGTAAACTTAATTTCAGTCTCCAACTTCTCTGGGAACCAGCAAGGCAAAGCCATGGCTTTTACATGTAAATAAGAATTGAGAATGGAAGATGGCAGCATCTTACATTGGAGGCCTACCTCCAGCACTCAGCATCTGCCCAATCATGCTATTCACCTACAAAATATCACAAAGGTTGTATGTAGAAGAATCAAATTTCAGCCATCATCTAAGAAAATAAGATGCAAAATGGAGCACATCTAAAAGAAACTGATCATTGCCATCAGAATCAAGACCCGACAGTGGGATGATTAAAAGCACTTTTTGCTGAGTATATTGGGCAAATGGTTGACTCAAACCAGTGGAACAATTAACTGCAGTACACAGGTTGTAGCCTTGTATAATACATATTGTGGTAATTATGAATAGAACAAGAACATGCGGTTATATATAGTAGGTAGACATGATTACAAGTTCAATAACATATACCTGCCAATACTTCGAAACACAGCGATCAATGCAACTATTTTCACCCATGTTTAGCTCAGACTCCTTGTACCTAAAGCAGAAAGACATTATCGTTGACGGCATTTCCTCAATGAAAAAAGCAACTATATATAACATGTGTACATCTCTTGGATAGTTTGACAAACAAAAATGAAAAAGGGTGCATTGGGGATTTTAGTACCTTTTGTCAACACACTTGTTGAAACATGTTTGTCCAAGCCTGAATGAAAATCATAAAACAAGTTGCACTCAGAAACTTGAGTATTGGCATTCAAAACTTGAAAGCGGTGGAGAAGATTTGTCACACTATCCATAACAAAGCTTATCGGCCACAAGAGTCCTTTTTCAATTTCTTAGCTCTCAAATCTTCATTTATTGGCAGATATACTAATCATTCAAGGAGTTTCCCAGATGAAACATAGTTTAGGTCTGTTTCTGGTAGCAAATGTTGGCATATCTTGTTTTTAACTTATAGATGTACTATTAAACATATTCATTAACATTTGGGAATTTTCTCTTTACCTGTTGAAGAGCTCTACCCTATATTCCATCTCCGTTTCGGCCATGCTGAAGGCCTGCCAAGTGATTCAAACATGAACTTCAAACCGCCCACATACATTGCAATAATGATGACAAATAAAAAATAAAAAAACTAAACTAAATTACAATCTTTAATCAAAACCCAAAACGACATAAGTCTCAAAAACTATTTCCAATTAGTTAATAGAAACAGTAAAACGCCTTCATCCATCGAGAGTAGATATCCAGAGTTACTTGAGGAGTCCAAATGCAGCAAAACAAAAGGCCAAATTAACGAGTAGAAAAGATAAGGTTTTTCTTCCAATGCAAATCAGAGAGTTAAACCCAAAGCTAATACTCATGAACTAAAAGGAAAAAACAGTACAAAAATAGTTAACCTGCTCTTTGTCTATTCCAGCTGGGGTGATGTTGGCAGCCATTGGAACCCTGAGCACCAAACAAGATTGATCAAAACCTAACAATAAATATGAGGGGTAAACATCTAACCATGCTAGGAAAATGGGTTTTATAGAATCTGACTTGTACGATTTTCCTCTGATTGAAGAGAAGCCTGGTTCTTGTTAGGGTTTAAAGATCCGCCGAAAACGAGAAAATGGGAAAAGGAAACCGGTTCGGGCTTCACTAGGTCCGTTAAATTGGATCTCAAATTAGGGTTTTAGAGGTAAGTCTAAGGTGTAACTATGATGTGCGGGAAATGAATATAATTTCGACTTAGAACTGAATAATAAAACGCCACGTCATTGCTTGATTTAAGTTAGAGGTAAATTTATAATTTAAGAGGTGCTTTCTTTTCTCCGTCATCTATTTCTTTAACATCAATATTATTATTAATGTAATAATACGCGTGAATTTGAGTATGTTTAAATATTTTTTTTATTTTTAAGTTGAAGAGAATTATTTATAATTTTAGATATTGTGTAAAAAATATATATATACTTAAAATTTATAATAAAATTGTGAAGAAAAATCTATTTATAAAATGCAACAATTTTTTATCTAGTGACAAAAGTAATCGTGATGTACTTTGAGAGTTTGGGTTCAATCCTTAATAATTTCACCCCTACCACTGATTATTAAAAAAATTATTTATGGAATATTTTCTCCTTAGAATAATTCTCAGTTATTCTTTTAATTTGATTTATTATTTTACATACAGTTAAAAGTAAAAGAAAAACAAATAGATCTGAGACGATGTTATTTATTTTAATATTAAAAGAAACATTTGGCATCAAGTAAAAAATAACAGAACGATTTTCCTTTTAATTTACATCATATTGGGTCTACAATACATTTCTTTTTATTGTTATTTATTTATTTTGCAGATTATATGGATAAAAAAATCCGGTCCTTCGTGCTTAAATTTCTTAGATGATTAGCCACCGATTCTAGGAGTGAACCGAAAAGAAAAGTTAGAACCACTCGAAATAAAAGATAGAATATCTACTAAGTTTGCTGATAGGTGGTCCAAGTTCTGACTTCGAATCTTGTGAAATTGAAAACTACAATGACGCCATTGATGAACGTGTAATAGCTTGGAGCTTAGGCATAGGCTTCGACCGCTAATACCGAAGAGGAGGGATATTAGTGTTGGCCCCAACAGAGTTTTGTAATTTTTCTTCATTAAACAAGTTGCATCCAAGAAAATGATTGTTTAAACTATCAACATATACTCAAGATTTTCAGGGTTTCTTCATTAAACAACTTGTATCAACAAGTAAACTCAAGATTTCACAATCATTTAGTGCTTTATCAGATTTGCAAACTAGATTTCCCTATATTCATCATTCAGTTCATTAGCTTTCATAAAACGAGACGATATATAGAAAAACCAAAGAAACAAAAATACACAAGTCTGCAAATATCCAGAAATGCAACAGAAGTTACAGCAAAAGAAAATGACTAATTCTTTCACATTCAAAACAGGAAAAAAAAAAGCAGCAGCAACTGAGAGTTGAGATTTTGAATTGCCAAAATGACTATAACTTTCCTTCTCCTTAGTCCTCGTATTCGGGTTCTTCTTCTTCTTCTTCGTACTCTTCGTCATCAGCTGTTGCATCTTGGTATTGCTGATACTCGGAGACAAGATCATTCATGTTGCTCTCAGCTTCAGTGAACTCCATCTCATCCATGCCTTCCCCTGTGTACCAATGCAAGAAAGCCTTCCTCCTAAACATAGCTGTGAACTGCTCACTCACACGCCTGAACATCTCCTGAATGGATGTTGAATTGCCAATAAATGTTGAGGCCATCTTCAGCCCGGTGGGTGGGATGTCACAAACAGTCGATTTCACATTGTTCGGGATCCACTCAACAAAGTATGAGGAGTTCTTGTTCTGAACATTCAACATCTGCTCATCCACTTCCTTGGTGCTCATTTTACCACGGAACATAGCAGATGCAGTCAAGTATCGACCATGACGAGGATCAGCAGCACACATCATGTTCTTTGCGTCCCACATTTGCTGGGTGAGCTCAGGTACTGTTAGAGCTCGGTACTGTTGAGATCCTCTAGAAGTGAGTGGAGCAAAACCCACCATGAAAAAGTGAAGACGAGGAAATGGGATGAGATTCACGGCAAGTTTCCTGAGATCAGAGTTGAGCTGACCAGGGAATCGCAAGCAGCATGTAACTCCAGACATTGTTGCAGATATCAAATGGTTCAAATCACCAACTGTGAAAAGATCCAAATGAAAATAACAAAGATACGTGAGACATTCGAAAATCCTTAAAATGATCGTAGATCTAAACTAAATTGATTTTAGCATTAAAAAAACAAGTTGATATTGAACAGAATAATCATATCCAAAGTCTGAGACATGATATTTCACAAAGATATTCCCAAGTTACATTAAATAAAAAAGGGGGAGGGTTAGTTTCCATATTACTAACATAGATCTAGTGCATCAAACTCAAATCGACAATCTCGGCAAAACAAAAAGCATAGATCAGGGTAAGACTTACAGCTGGGAGTGGTTAGCTTGAGTGTGCGGAAACAGATGTCATACAAGGCCTCATTGTCAAGAACCATACACTCATCAGCATTTTCAACCAATTGGTGAACAGACAAAGTGGCATTATAAGGCTCCACGACTGTATCGGAGACCTTAGGAGATGGGAAGACTGAGAAAGTCAACATCATCCTATCTGGGTATTCCTCCCTTATCTTCGATATCAACAGTGTTCCCATTCCGGATCCAGTTCCTCCTCCCAGGGAATGACAAACCTGAAACCCTGATTAAACAGAAAGAAGAAACCATTATTTACTTCAACACCAGTTAAAACGAACAAGAAGTTAAATAGCTCAGATCTGTTTACCTTGAAGGCAATCGCAGTTTTCAGCCTCTTTACGAACAACATCAAGTACGGAGTCGATTAACTCAGCACCTTCAGTGTAATGGCCCTTAGCCCAGTTGTTACCAGCACCAGACTGACCAAAAACGAAGTTATCTGGTCTAAAAATCTGACCGACAGGGCCAGATCTGATGCTGTCCATGGTTCCAGGTTCAAGATCCATGAGAACAGCACGAGGAACGAATCTACCACAACTGGCTTCATTGTAGTAGACATTGATTCGCTCAAGTTGAAGATCCAAGTCTCCTTGGTAACGCCCAGTTGCATCTATGCCATGCTCGGCACAGACAACTTCCCAGAACTTGGCTCCAATTTGGTTGCCGCATTGGCCACCTTGAATATGAAGGATCTCACGCATTTTCTTTAAAGAGGGAAAGAAGAAACTGGAATGAATCACGGAGAGAGTGAGTGAGACACTGAAGATATGGAGGAAACGGGTGAAATGAAAGGATTGTTAGGGATGTTTTTATTTATATCTCACAGAGATGGGATTGATGAGGGTTTTTATTTATTTTATTTTTCTAATTTTTAAAATTTCTTTTTACTGTACAGCCTGCCTTCCTGATTGGTTAGTTGGTTAGGTTAATTTTTTTTTTTTGAAATTTGAATCAATGGTTACGAGGCAGTGGCTGACAATAGTTAACGGCTGGAACATAACAAAAAGAGGTAACGGCTAACTTAACCTAGAGATAAAATAAAAAATTAAGATTAAATTTCAAAATTGCAGAGACAGCTGTATACGATTGTCCGCTAGTTGAGTCTAGTCTAAGGTTGGACAACAGCTGGCCAACTGCACGTGACGGTAACATCACATCCACTGGTCTCTTAAATATCACATCAAAACTATAAAAAAATAAAAATAAACAACGGTTTAATATAGATCTCGAGTTCGAGCTTTTATGTGTGTAAAATATATTTGCGTTGTCAAAATATGAAAAAAAAAATATGAACAGATATTATCATGTAATCATATTAATATATTTAAATATATATATATATAAATAAAAATTTTATACATCAAATATATTTCAAAATAATATTATTAAAAATGAAGTGTTAGTTGAAATATTAAATTTAATAATATTTTAAGTTTACATTTTATTATGTGTTTTTTTTTTCAAAAATTAATATAAAAATATATAATAATAATATTTTTATTTTATCAACAAATAATATCGGCTAATTTATTAGTATATTCTGAAAAAAATTAAAATTGAAAAATTATGTTGTTGTTTTTAATTTATTAATTTATATTATTTTAAGAGAAGAAAAATACATTTTATAATAAACGTTTTCACTGTCGTACTAGTGAAAATACTTCATACAACTGATGCTTTCATTTTTGGTCAAATGGTTAAGGTTAGTATTTTTGTCCCTTAATCTAGGATTTGATTTCTTTTTTACTCAAATTTGAATTTTTTTTTTATTTTTAATTAATATTTTTGACACATTATTTTTTTTTTGTTAGATGGTTAAATAATTATGGTATCATTATTTAGTCTTAATTTCGATTCTTCCAATAAGCATTTTAATATATATTTCTTATTTCATGTTCTGTCAAGTGTTTTTTATTATTATAGAACGCGCTTTTTTTACTCTCTCCAAAAATAACATAAAATAATAAATTTCAAAAAATTAGCATAATTTCTCAATTTTCATTTTCTCAACATATATTGATAAATTAAAAGACTTATGTTTTTGATAATTTAGTAACTACATTGAACTATGGTTGATGGGTGAGGTTCACTTAATCAAATACTTCAAATGTAATATATTATTTTAACAGAAAATTTGACATAAATTAATGTAAACATTACATTGACTCCTACCTTGATAATTTTGTTTTCACACGTTTTATGTCAAAAAATAAATGTTTAAATAAATTTAATAATTTTTACCAAAAAAATTAATCATTTACTTGTTATAAAATATTTTCAGTCGTTGTACGTACAAAGAAATATTAACCATGATACCAATTCAAAGTTTTTGTTGCTATAATTATTAATATATTTGTTAATAATCTAAGTAAACTTCTTTTAAGTATGTTATTGAGTTGAATCTCAATTCAATTAGAAAATCACTAAAAAGAAATACTAGGAAATTATTTTTATCTTATTATATAAATATAAAAGAAAATGTACACAAACATTTAAACCTACAATGCCAGAGTTTTGGATGTCTCAATTTTACGATTTTTATAAATATATTTATTATATAATTTATTAGAAGTGAACCTTAACCTAATAAAAAAAATAAATGAAATACGGTTTCAGGATTTTGTTTATTAATTTATTTTTGGCCACACTCATCATCGTTTTATTATTGTTAGTTTTTTTTTTTTACATGAATTTTTGTTAGTATTAATATGAACATTTGAATTGAATGATTTATGGTTGATTGGGATAGCCAACCTATCTTAATAAGATAAATTATATTCGATTTTAAAAAAATTTGTAATAATTATAGGTGTTACAGTTAAAGAAATATTTATATATGAAATAAATAAAAAAAGGTAGCATAAAGAGAGGTGGGGTGACCCACCAAAGATAGAACTAGGAAATTCAAATAAATATCAGCCTTTTAAACTTTTATAGATCTCAAATCCCTTTCCCTTTCGCAATTGCGAACCATGCAAGCAAATAAATATCACAGCTTCCAGGGAAACCCCGTCAAGAATCAGCTCCCTCCCTCCCTCCCCCCTTCCTTTTTTATTTTATCATAAATATAAAATATATCGATACACCCAAAAACAGCTACTTGATTCCACCAAACCATCAACTCATTATTCGGTCTTGCAGTGTTTAGTTTTAATTATTTATATGCAATACGGTAAAAAAACAAGGACCTAATACATAATGGTTACAGTAAAGAGTTGAGATGAAAATTTGGAGTGAATAAAGACAAACATTGCTACTTATTTAGGATGAGGACAAAATATAAATGTTAAGCAAAATGCAAAACCTGGGAGTAAACATGAGTAATGGAAAGGGACCGCTCACATCATATACCTCATATTATATGGTACCTGTTCACTGAATACCATGAGAATTGATAGTTAAAAATGAGTAAATTCCTTTCTTTTCTCTGTCCCCTGGCCCTGATGCCCCTCTTTCGTGTCGAATCCGGCCAATCATGGGTGAAATTAACGCTGCCTGTTCAATCAAGCCAACCTATCTTAATTGATGCTGGTAGGCTAGATAGGCCAGAACCTGTTGCAGATCCAGCCCGTTCAAACCAATTTAGGCCTTGTTTCAGGTCTGTCTAGGCTCCTTCACCCAACTTGATTGCTGACTATTCGAATTCGTGATCGAGCATACGCCAGCCAACATTATGGCAAAAAAAACTGTAATCCGATTCCAATTATCGTCCCTGAAGATCCAACCCATTATGTCGGAGGCAAACCAATTTGCTTCCGACTTCTGCTTGGTTTGAACTGTCAGTAACATAGCAATTTTTAATATGTGGAGCCAAGTTAATACTTTGCCTAAGCACCTTTCCTGAGAAATAATTTCTGTGTTTCAAGAGTCTGCAGCAAGTTATGCCAAAAAGAGTGATAACAGTGAACATTGCCTTTGTATTCCATAGATTTTCCATAAGCCAATCAAGCAAAGACAAGGAAAAGAATGGAACCTGCTCCATGTGCGGAACAATTTGCTTCCAGAGATGAGCAATCACAGACCAAATGCAACATGGTATTTTGTGTCGCACCACACATATAGCAAGAAACATCCACACATAAAAAATGCTTCACATGTATATCAATGACCAGATCATGTTCTTTGAGTCTCATCGACCCTTAGTTAAGAAACTGTAAGCTTCAGAGACCGATAATTGAGCATTTACAAAGACATGCATCTCCCCAACTTGTTCAGTGGGAGGTCGTATGGTTTGCAATGCGAAGTAGAACTGGGTGACTTACCACACAGGCCATAGCAATGTCATCCCATCTTCATCTACCATGTCATTCACGCACACATCAATATCAATCCCAATTTGATTTAAACGGTTCTCCCACAAAGGTCCCAGATCTGACATCCAAGTGTCCGTCCAAAATTTCACGTTTTTGCCATTGCCAACTTACCAACTGGTAGCTCTTTGCGTACCCCTTCTAAAGTTTGTATTTTGTCCATTTTTTTTTTTTTTAAACTCGTAAAGATAAAACTGCACTTTCACCTTCATAAAATAATAAAATTTTGTTTTAATCTTTTAAAAATTATAATTTAATTTTGATCTCTCTTAAAAAAAAATTCTAACTTCCCCAAAAAGCATCCTTCTTTGTTAGTAGCTGAAGCTGAAGACCCAGGTTAATAAAAAATGATTTGTTCTGCTCCCTCCATTAACTAGTACTAGTCTTCCATTATTACTCGGTTGGCCTTCTCTTATTTTCCACCACACCCACCCCCATATGAAACTCATACACAACATTATTAATGTTATTCCGGATGACATTTGTTTTGTTGCAAGAAACTAGTGCAATAACATTGTTGTTTCGACAACTTATAACATGTTTTTGTTGTGGTGGAGGTGTGATTTTCCAAACCCTGCTTGTATCAAAGGCTGTTGGGATCAAATTTGTCAACCACTATGGATTAATTAAATTGGGTTAAAAAATCGAATGAAACAAATTTCTTATTTTTAAATATTCTTTCATTTTAATTTTTTTAATAATTTATTTAAGGATAAATTCCATTATTAGTCACAAATTATGTTTTTTGTTTTTTTTTTGTTGCTCACAAATTGGTCATCCAATTATTTTATTTTATTTTATCATAAGTGGGCTAATGTAAAAATAGAAACACAAAAAAAATCAAGATAGTTGACTGATAAAAAAAGATAAAATGGAATAGTTGGGTGACTATTTTGTAACTTTTAATAGTTGGATGTCTAAAAAAGAAATTTACTAATAGTTGATGGATCATTTTATAACATTTTAGATAACAAAAAAAGATGGTAAACTACCTAGTTGGTCACCTAACTTTTGGGGTGCTTCCATTTTAGTCATCTCCTTGCAATTCCCTTGCTCAATTTTTAGGATGCTTTTATTTTAGTCACATGACTGTTAAATCTCTAACAATGATTAACTGTACATGCTACACCATATTTGCACTTTCATTTTGGTCACCCAAAAAATATAATATCTTTAAAGTATTGAGGAAGTAAAAAATTAAAGATTAAAGTGAAAAAATAGTAAAAACTAAAATAATTCTGTAAAAAATTGTTAAAATTTTTAATTGCTTTAGATGTTTTGAAATTCAAAATTTCAATTGAAAAAAAATTAGGATTTTTTACAATGTGAAAAACAAATACAACTTGATAATTTTTAATACGTTATTTTACTTTCTACTATTTTTTCAATTTCATCATTAATTTTTAACCCCAATCAATATTTAAAAAAAATTTAGTGATCAAAATGAAAATAATTTAAAAATTGAATGATTAAAATAAAAATATAAACATAACATGACGTGCACAATCAACCGTCATTAAATATTTAATGGTTAGATAATTAAAATGAAAACCTTAAAAATTAGACAAGTAAATAATTTAGCAAAAAAATCATAATTAAATTACTACTAATATAATATATTATTTATTTAATAAACTCAAACTAAAAATAATTAATAATTTATTTAATTAAATCAAACTATCTGATCCTTACCAATATTTTGTTGTATGAGATTTAGTTTCGATGTGCGTGCAATGAATGATAAAAAAGGTTGTCTGATGGGAAAATTCCATTATCGGAATAATTTAATAACACAAAAATAAAACAATAATACAACCGACACACCTCACGGGGTCACATACACAACTTTAATTAATCCAAAATTTATAGTAAAAAAAGAAAGGGAGTACACCTTTAAACTTCCATTTCCCACTTTCCTATTTGAACAAACAAAACAGATATTTACCAATGAAAACCATCGCGGTTAACGCCCACCTTATACCCGCGGTAATTCCATATTTTCACTGGCGAACCAAGTTGCAAGGTGCTTTCCTTTTTTTACACGTGTCCTTATTCTCTTACGAAATCCGATGAAGTCTCTCCACCGTATTTTAGCTATTGGAGAACAAAGACGGATGGCGGAACAGATCGTAAGGAGCCCATAAGGAATCCAACGGACAGGGTCTCTTAGAGTCGATTCTCAACCATGGCTTTCCTTTACCGCTCCAATGCAACAAGCTAACCGGACCGGGGTGCAGAGCCCTGCATAAGCCTTCTAAGTTGTCACCACCGAGCCCATGTTGGTTCCACCGGTGCTCCATCCCCTCAACATCTCCGGCGAAAACTAACAAAAATGGAGGCAAAGAACCAAGCTCGTAGATACGATACCTTTTCTGAATCCTCATCCAGTTTTCTAATTTATCCGTGTATTTACCTTCTCTCCATTTCCATAAATCGATTACCATAACGCCGGTGTTGAAATAGCACGGATTCCTTGGTCTTCCTTTAAACGACGCCGCAAAAGCCGGGTTGGACCAGAATTTAGAAGTGAAGTAGTTGGTGAAGTTGGCATGACAGTACTCCGGAGCGCCCAACACGTGGCTTCTCAATTTAATGCTCCATAGGTTGATGACGTCATCAACGACAATAAGATCAGAGTCAAAGTAGATTATACGCCGGACCCCAGCTGGCAACAGATCAGCTAGGTACATACGCGCGTAATTCAATGGTTGATCCAATGCGCGTCGGATGGAAGACGAGATCTTTCCTTTGACGAGGTTAGTGTTGAAGTAGTAGAGATGGAAGTTGAGGAAAGGAAAAGTGGAGGTAATGGCGCGCGTGAGTTTAGCGCCGTGTCGGTGCGTGGTGACAAAATGGAACACGATGTTTTCCGGACAAGTGGCGTGGTGTAGAACTGAGAAGACTCCAGCGACGGAGCCCCGGAGGTAAGCGGTGTCTAATGTCATAGTGATGTGGATAATGGAGGGATTGTGGATCTCTTTGTCGAGGGAGGACCATGTTGTTTGTGGACATTCTTTGCCGTTTCGAAATGCCGGTGCCTCCCGAAAAGAAGGTAGATCGGCGAAGCAGAGACGTATCGTGACCGTTAAAATAAAAAAGAGATTGAGTGGTTTAGATGGATGCATAGCGGTGTAGGGAAATTAGGGAGAACGACGGTGGAGAGATAAGGGAGAATGTTGCGCTTTTGAGTTTTTTGACCTTTTGTTTTGTTTCGGGTTTGATTCGAATAGGGGTGGGGCCCAACTTGGGATAAGTCCAGCCTGGCAAGACGCGTCTTATGTGAGCTCGAAGCTTGATTGCAGACGGGGCTGATCCTATGGTTTTGATTGCACCGTAAGAGGTAATGGAAACGTATATTCGGCGTCGTTTCATAGTGAGGTTTTAGATACTGCAACACTGAAAATTATTTGGGTAAACTGTCCTGTACTAACCGAACAATTACTAAATTTTTTTAGTTCAGTTATTCGATTTTTTTGTCACCTGACCATATATTTAATTATTTTTCCCTTTTCTACCATTTTTTTTTCTTTTTGGTGCCGTTAAATTACTATTGAAAATATAATTTGTTAATTTTTAAAATTGGTATAGTAGTGATTTTAATTTTTAATATTTACATGTTGTGTTAATTTAATCTTGATTCCAAAAAAAATAATTCTCAATGTTTATACATTATGTCACTTTAGACTTGATTTTAACAAATTAATTTTCAATATTTATCCATTGTGTACTTTAACTTTTTTACAATTTTACTTTTATTTGTGACATTAAAAATTATTTTTTAGAAAATGAAAAATGTTAGAAAATTATCATGGATTTTCAGGTGTTTTTACATTTGGTATATATATTTTTATCAAATTTAGTTTATAGATTTGTTTTTTATTTTTTATTTTTTAGGTGAAAGGATAAAAAAAAAAAAAAGTAAAAATGAAAAAAAAGGACCAAATTACAATGTGTAAATATTGAGGTTTCAATTTTTTAGAGTTAAGATTAAATTGACATAATGTAGAAATGGTGAGGGTTAAAATTATTATTATATCAATTTTAAATACTGTCACGTTATCTTTTTGTCAACCGATTAATTTTGAGTGACCAAAAAAGAACAAATAGAACTTTTTATAGTTGAGTAAGAAAATGAACTACTAATTAGATGATTAGAAATGTAGTACAAAATAGAACTTTTTATATTATTGCAAAAGATTTCAACATGAAAGTAAAGTAAGAGACTATCGACCTTTATGAAAAAACTAGACATGATCGTTAATCAGATCGATGTAAAATTTTAGGTTCGTTTTTTCGATTTAGGCTTGGTCTTACTAGAAAAAATAGGTCTAAAATTTTGTCCAAACCATGTGTAAGTTAAAAACGTAAAACATGAGCCCGATCCGGTCCGCTTGTATTAATTTTTTAATTATTTTTTTATATAAAAACAAATTTAAAAAAGTATAACACAGCAAATCACAAAAAATATTAAAATAAATTAAAAAATCATTATACTTAAATAACACTAAGTTAATTGCAACATAGCAAACAAATACCTCTAAAATAGTAGCAAAATTAATAATAAAATACAACATCCAAACAACAACAATAAAATAATAACAATACGATAGGAAAATGACAGTAAAACAATAGTAAAATGACAACAAAATAAAAACAAAACAATTGATTCGGATCGGGCTAGGCTTAAGAAAAAACCTGTATGAGGCTTGACCCGTCAAAAAAACGGACCTTATTTTTTGTCTAAATCTATTTTTTAAATCTTTATTTTTATCTAAAATCTCTTACTTTTAAAATGAATAACGTCTGTTGATTTACTTTGTCATCTATAATGAATATAATTTTCAATCTGAGATCTACCAGCCTTAGCTCAAATAATTAATTGGAGTGAAGGCTGAGCATGGTACGTTTGATGATTGTAAGATGCATTTAGCCCATCGCACATCAAATTTTTTGGTTAAAAAGTAATGCGGTCATACAGCCATATTTTTCATTGGACGCCAGGCCGGGCCAGCCATGTAAAGGTTAATCTTTATTACGTCGCAGTCTATTCTGTACCAATAGTGCAGTGCATTGATGGGGTTGCATGATGAATTCTAATTTCATTAGGAGTTACAATATGAATGGAATACCCCTATATCTGACTTTACAACTTACAAATATCATTAAAGCCCAGTTTGCATGGTTGGTTGGTTGGTTGGTTGAGGCCTAACGGACCTAGTTGACTATTTCAGTGAACAAAGACTATCGTGGCACTGGGATTAGGGGGATGTTGGGTTTCAACTTCAGGCGCATTACAGCTGTTGTTTAGAAGAGAGCAGATGATCTTCAGATGAAAGTCAAGGTTAATGAGTGAGCCTAAATGGGAACATTTGAATTCGTTTCCTGAGAATTCTTCTTTTCCCATTGCTTTCAGCTTCTTCGAAACGGAATCATATTAGAATAAACGTCTTCTGCATTGTTAGTTAGTGTTTGTTTTATGCAGAAAACCCATGATTTCCCTCTTAGCCTCACCCATTCACTCTTACATCGTGAAGGAATTCATTAGAAATTTAAATCAACAACAAATTAGAAATACCCTAAGAAAACAACTTTCTCAAAGGCTAAGTAATTTTCACGTAATTAAACTTGAAAACAGAAACATTGCCCTTCAACTACTCAAAATAACACAAATATTTATTGCCCCTCAATTACTCAAAACAATACCCAAAAAAAAAAAATTATTTAGTCGATTTGTTACTGAACTCGGACTAAAAAAAGCTTTTAATATGCTCGATTTGTTGGTTAACTCGATACTTCAATTGCGTACCTGATAAAATTAAACAAAAATTACAAACTCAATAGTAAAAATGACTCAAATTGGATGTGTTAATCATACAAATTCAACCTATTATCAATTACTTATCTTTCATAACCATCTATTACATATACGAGATATTGAGTTGATTTCGTTAACTATAATTTGAAAACATAAAATAAAATTTTAAAATTTAAAAAGATAAAAATAATTTCAATATTGCGCAACAAATTAATTGACTTATTAAGGGATAAAAAAAAAAAATTTCTAACAATGTATTTAATTTATTTTCATATTTTGAAATTTAAAAATTTAAAGATTTTAATATTAAAAGAAATTTAAACTTGTTGACCGTGGGATAAACAAATATAATCTAATAATTTTTACGTATTATTTTAATTCCTATATTTTTATGTATTATTTTTTAAACCTGAATCAATATTTAATTTTTTTTTTGAATAACTAAAATGAAAAAAAAAATTGAGTCACAAAATGGAAGTTTTAAACATATAGAGCTGTCTACAAGCAGACATGTTTGCTATTTTGTGGGCTGATGCCTCTGGTATTCCCATGTCACCGAATAGTTGACTAAGCTTTATCAATGTTGTTTTGGACATAAAAAATCCGAAATCCAAGTTGTAATATCAAATAAATTATGAAACAGAGAAAAAGTTATAAATTCTTACATTTTTAACCAATTTCATACTTGGAAGCTCAGACATCATGTGGACGTAGGACAGCATCATAAATGTCTTCCTTTCAAAGCAACAAATTTAAGTTTCCTTACTCTGTTTCTCTTTAAGAACCGTAGCCTCCCTCATTCTCTCACACATTCTCTCACACACATACAAAGTATTAAGCTGAGATCAATCTTTACTCTCAACAAAAATAGGTATAGTTTTTTTTTTCTTTTCTCCATTTTAAAAATCTTCGTAATGTATTATTTGATCATTTAGAACTTTTTGTTTCTTCTGCTCAAGCGTTATTCAGTTCCATTCTTTTAATGGGTGTTCTTCGAGAGTGGTTATAATGTGGTTTATGGAAGCTTTTAATGGGTAATTAATTGTATTTAAGGTAGCTGAAGTAGTGATGAACAAGTCTTCACTGTCTTTTGGGCTATGCAGATTATTTGTATATAATTTAAGAATTCCTTTTACCATCTATAATTTGGACTAATGCTTGTTTCCCCATGAGGAATGCTTCGATGCAGGGGAATGAACTAAGTGCTGCTTGGTCTACTTATCTGTTTATGATGGAGTTACTTGCTTCGATCGACTGTTATTTTTGGAGTCCTTCGAGAACTATTTGGTTATGGATGTCTCTGGTGCTTTTGCTTCAATATGGTAAAACAGTAGTCTCCGATTCCGACTATTTGATCGGACTTGGAAGCTACGATATTACTGGTCCTGCAGCCGACGTTAACATGATGGGATACGCTAACGCGGAACAAATTGCCTCGGGGATTCACTTCAGGCTGCGAGCTCGCTCATTCATTGTGGCAGAGCCACAGGGGAAAAGACTTGTGTTCGTTAACCTCGATGCTTGCATGGCTTCTCAATTAGTGACGATCAAAGTGGTTGAGAGATTGAAAGCACGGTAAGTAATTATTATTACTAAATGCTATGCTTGAAGATGTTGGTTTTGTTTATGACTTATAAAGGCTAAATCCTTTATGCGATTATCTCTTCGAAGCAAGCCATTTGTGCATCAAAGAAGCTGACTTTGTCCATACTGAGATAGATTGTTGGATACTTGTTCACATGAGTTTTAGTTTCATGGCTAGTTGTTTTCAATGTTATGACTTGTCTTTCCTTATAAAACTGCTTCTTATGGGTGCAGATATGGGGAGTTATATACTGAACAGAATGTTGCTATCAGTGGCATTCATACCCATGCCGGTCCAGGAGGTTATCTCCAATATGTAGTGTATCTTGTGACATCTTTAGGATTTGTTCGCCAGTCATTTGATGTCCTGGTAGATGGCATCGAGAAAAGCATTATACAAGCTCATGAAAATCTTCGACCTGGATCTATTTTTGTGAACAAGGGTAAAGGAACTGGAAATATTCACTTCCTACATTCTTTCTTTATTTTTAGGTGTTTTCCGAAATAATATTTTTCTGTATTTTCAACAGGAGAACTAGTAGATGCTAGTGTAAACCGAAGTCCCAGTGCCTATCTCAATAACCCTGCCCCCGAACGGAAAAAACATAAATATGATGTTGATAAAGAAATGACCCTTTTAAAGTTCGTGGACGACCAGTGGGGCCCTGTGGGTAGTTTCAACTGGTTTGCAACTCACGGAACATCGATGAGTCGTTCAAACTCACTGATCAGTGGGGATAACAAAGGTGCAGCAGCTAGATTTATGGAAGATTGGTTTGAGAAAAATGGCATTAAAAGTTCAGATACTAATGAATCGGGCTCTGACGGATTATCTCGAAGAGTCTCCAACATCATCCCCAACATCCATGATGATAGTATGTTTTCTGATTTCTATTTCATGCCTGGGAATTAATGTTAAATATAAATAGCTCGAACTCCTTGATGTGCTGGGTCTATATGCAATATTTCTTTCTAATATCTTTTACATGCAGACAATAAGTTACTGGAGCTTGCTGCATCCTTCCGCTCATCTCCTGGTAGGCCAGCAACACAAACTATGAGTGTTTCCAGGCGCGTCAGAGGTGCTCTTAGACAGGCTGATAAGCCCGGATTTGTATCTGCATTTTGCCAAACAAATTGTGGTGATGTTAGTCCTAATGTACTCGGAGCATTTTGCAACGACACTGGTCTTCCTTGTGACTTCAATCATAGTACCTGCGGTGGAAAGAATGAGCTGTGCTATGGCCGAGGACCAGGGTACTATACCTCTCCCTGCTATGCACTTATTTTGTAAGTAGTAAATATAGTGACAAGGAAGACTAAAATGTGAAGTGCGCTTCACTTGGCAGCTATCCTGATGAGTTTGAAAGTACACGTATTATCGGAGAGAGGCAATTCAGAAAAGCCGTGGACTTGTTTGAGAAAGCATCTGAACAGTTAAAAGGAAAGGTTGATTATCGTCACACTTACGTAGACTTTTCCCAGCTTGAGGTCCCACATACTAAAGTGGGAGGAGGTTCTGAGGTAGTTAAAACTTGTCCCGCTGCAATGGGATTTGCGTTTGCTGCAGGAACAACTGATGGACCTGGAGCATTTGATTTTAAGCAAGGAGATGACCAGGTGATTTAAGACTCTGCACTCACGGTGTGTGCACATTTTATATACCATGTCAATGCCTGATTTTTGTAATTAATGTTGTCGCTATTTTATATCAGGGAAATCCTTTTTGGAGGCTTGTCCGTGACGTACTTAAAAATCCCGATAAGGAACAAGTTGATTGTCAGCATCCGAAGCCCATCCTGCTAGATACTGGTGAAATGAAGCAACCATATGATTGGGCGGTGAGTTCCAACGGTATCTTAGGGGACATACTAGTCCAGTGGAGTCTTCATCAAGTCCGACTCATTCCGTTACATGAGCTTTACTTAGATACTTGATGAAGTATTTCAATCATTTGAATCCATGGATTCCTGTGATGGCATTTAGTCTTCTGTTATGCCTAATTGGTCTTCATATTCAGAAAGAATTATCGTTGTGATTCCTTTTCTGTTGCTCTAAGTTGACTGATGGAATATTTTCCTGTTCTTTATCTCGGCAGCCTTCAGTCCTTCCAATCCAGATCCTTCGGATAGGGCAGTTTGTCATTCTCAGCGTACCAGGAGGTAGTAGCTTCTCTCGTTTCTTTTCTTCTGTTTAATGTGAAGGTTTACCTTCAAGAAGTAGATTTCTTTGTTCACCCAATGCAATAATCGGATTGATTCTTATCAATCAGAATTTACGACAATGTCTGGGAGGAGGCTCCGGAATGCTGTGAAGACAGTGCTCACAAGGAGTGGTAATGGGGAATTTGATAACAACACTCATGTTGTTATAGCGGGCTTGACTAATGCGTATTCGCAGTATGTTGCTACCTTAGAGGAGTACCAAGTGCAGAGATACGAGGTCAGTCTCAGATGCACTATACTCGAATATAAATTACCTCCCTCACTGTGCTGATTGATCATAATAGACCACTTGGGAATTTCCTTGCTTAAATGAAGAGCTTTAGACTTTTCACTCAGTAAGTCTTCAAAAATTAGAAATAGTAAAACATAATATTAACTGTGCAGTAGCTTGCGCGGCTAGTAGATTGCTATCGAATTCACCTGTACTTTCTCTGTTATGGCTATTTGATCACACTTGCACACCTATATCCACGCACATGTGCACGAAGAAAACGTTTTGAATGGGGTTTGTCCATTAATTTGGAACTTGTAACCTATTATTATTTCTCTAGTTTTCTTACAAGATATTTTGTTTCCTAGGGTGCCTCCACACTGTATGGTCCGCACACACTCAGTGCCTACACTCAGGAGTTCCGGAAGCTTGCAAGTGCTCTTACCAAAGGTCAACCTGTTGAAGCCGGGATGCCGCCTCCGGATCTTCTACAGAGGCAAATAAGCTTACTCACCCCAGTTATAATGGACTCAACCCCTCTCGGTATAAACTTCGGGGATGTCAGCTCCGATGTTCCACCTGACTCAATCTTCAAGAGAGGCAGCACGGTGACGGTTGTTTTCTGGTCAGCTTGCCCCAGGAATGATCTCTTGACAGAAGGTACTTTCGCCCTTGTTGAGATGCTCCAAGGGAAGGATACATGGACCCCAATGTACGATGACGATGATTTCTGCCTTCGCTTTAAATGGTCAAGACCTTTAAAACTAAGCACCCGGAGTAAGGCAACAATCGAATGGATAATCCCATCATCTTCCTCACCGGGAGTATACAGAATAAGACATTTCGGTGCTTCAAAAGGGCTTATGGGATCAATTCGGCATTTCACTGGTTCATCAAGTGCTTTCGTAGTGGCGTGAGAAAGTTAAAGCTCAAAGCTATTTATACATTGTAAGCACAGCGTCTTCAAAGTTTAATTATTTTTATGCTATTTCTGTAATGAATTGCCTTTAGGTTATAAGTTCATACACAATGCTCCTATAGTGCTGCCTCAATTGATTTCCAGTGCATAAAAATATGATATTTCCTTCAAATCACATGTTATCAATGATTCAATGTACTCATATTGTATTTTGTGTGCATGAATCCTGTTGCCTTTATAGTATAAGAAATGAAGAAAATTAATAAATAAATTGCAATCCTATCACTTGAAAGAAATGTTATCACCTATCATCCATCTACTTTATCTTATCTTATCTCGGGGGGAAATTAATGGCCACATAAGTCAAAACACATTCTCTAGAGAATAAGCCAAGGTCAAGTTAAGACTTGGTTATGAGTCAATTTGAAATTTAAAAAATAAATAGATAAAAAAATATAAAATAAAATTGGATGAAATTAAAGTATAAAAACTAATACATAGCTTACTCATAGTGAAGGGCTTAATTGCACCCAATCCAATCATCGAAAGATTAATATACTAGATTTATGATTAATCCATGAATGAATTGTTCAATCGACTCGTAAAACTAAACTCACTAAGAGAAGTTATATTAATATAAATTAAATAAAAAAAGGATTATATGAACACTACTTTCTATATCTTAATAAAATGTTACACTTTAATTTTCGGCAATAGATTTTTTTTTTCAACCTTGACATTTCATTATTGATAAAAATTGAAAAAAAAAATATTTTGAAAATTAACTATATCATTCTAATTGAAAAGTAGAGAATGTAATAAACATAAATTAAATAGACAAGCAAATTTAGTTATGGAGTAATTTGACAGTGTGACCGTCTGAGGTTTAGGGTTAAAAGAAGCACAAAAAAATTTTATTTCAGTTTTTAATGTAAAAAAAAAAAAAAAAAAAAAAATTAATTTTTTAAGTTTTTTTGTTTGACGCTTCACTGTAAGTAAAAATAAAATAAAATAAAATAGGCAGGGTCTCAAAATTTTTTTATTTTATTAGTAGTATATATTTTTATTTTATTGAATTACATTTTATAATTTTTTTTTTAAAAGGGATTTTAATTTATTATTTAACGTAAGGCTCAAAAATATAAAAAAGGATTGTATTTGGAATTATGCAATAGTACCAACACTGGTAGGACATTCAAGAAATGTTTTAATTAAAATTAGACACCCTAAAAGTTTAGGTATTTGTCTGACTGGGTGAAGGGGTTAGATTTCGAATTAAGAATTTCGTAGTTTTTATCAAAATGAGTCGCACCCAAATAATAAGCCGATAGGCTATAGTGGACATGTCTATCAAGAAATTGATGTGGGATTGTTTGTTAGGGAACAATGCTTTGCCCTGATTGTTCAATCATTATGTTTCCCTTTGGCTGCTAGCTTGTGGCATTCTTCCCTTTTCACGACATCCCGTCTACACCCTCCCTCGTCGTTACTTTTGCTACATCATATCTTATCGTAATTTCCCCTTTTTCAAGTGATTTTTCTTTCAAAAGTTTTAATCATACGACAATTTTGCATTACTTCCGACCCTGGACTTGATCTCATATATCAGCCACGCTTTGATCAATCATTCCAGTAAGACCTGAAGATCAACAAGAGATTACTACGAACTTCATTCCTTGAGTTTGCACATATGTATATGCAGTTGCTGACACATTCTCTGCTGAATAACATAAGATTTTACCCTGCCATTCCGTTCCTACAAACTCTTAAATAAATTCTGTTTTACATATTATTGCCTCTGGATATACAGGTTTCATGAATGGGAAGGATTTGATAAAACAATTCGTACAACCAACGCAAAGATCCGTGGAGTTTAAACCAAATTCTTAAAGAGCAAATACTCATGTTACATACAGCTGAAAAAAGGAAATAAATAATCCTAACATCAGATCAGTGTCATAACAATCCCCAGAAATTCCTCCGAGTGATGTCCGGTAATAGCAACAGCAAGCTAAACCCGATTCCCCTACCGTAAATCCTAAAACCTATTAAGGCAGATACAAGAAGTCTTTAAGTCCTAGCCACCAGGTAAACCCTAGCCTTCACAACTGAACCATTTCCTAGCTTGAACCCAGGGCTCACTGGGAATCCAACAATCTGACCTGTAGGTACTCGCCCACCAGAAATCTTGCCGACACTTTCCATATAGTGTGGATGAAACTCTGCTCCCCGACTTGCTTCAAATTGGCTTGGCGAAGGGTCAAGTGAGAAAGCAAGCAAATGAAGCAACCAAATTGCCTTGGCCAACCCCAAGAATTCCCCATAAAACTGACTCCTTGGATGATTCCCGGCCATTACTTGGTTGCGCTGCTCCAAGTCCCCAAACAAGGATTCTTCCATCTTGGGATGAACGATGGCAAGGTACTTTTTCGAGCAGAACTTGCCGAAATTGCAGGTAGGCAAGATTCCGAGAAGTTCAACCGGATCCATTGCTTTCATGTCACGGTATTGAGTGAAGCACTCCTGATGGTACTGATCGGGATTAAGTAAGGAAGAAAGGCTGCCATCCATGTAGAAAGTCTCGTGGTCGAATCCTTGAAAAATTTTGCGTGAAACATATGACTCGAGCGCATACTTGGCATGGTGATTTGCAATAACAGAGGGAGTTATCATGGTGGTATAAACGGCTGTATCAGGAGCAGCTGTTGCAGCTTCAATAGATCGGACAGCGGCAGCAATATCCCAGCGAGCCTCGCGCATGAGGGAAAGGAGGAGAGATGTGAAGGACCTTGATGCTTCCTTCACCTGACACATTGTAGCCTCGAACAGCCCCGGTGTTGGTACTGGCGCTGCTCCAAGTACTGCCACCAGGAACAAGCAAAAAGCTTAAACTCAAGATATTGGTAGATATTTATCTTCTAAACTAAATTACGGGTATAAAGCCAGCACGAGCATAGTCAAAATTTTCTGAGATTAAATCATTGATAACCTTAAAATTCCCATAATAATTTGCCAGAAAAATTAATTTCTTCCTAGGTTACTTGAATATGAAAGTCGAATGGTTGGTTTGACCATTACTTTCTGACAACGTGGCATGATACCATTGGCAAGGTAATAATATTTCCTACTTTATTAGCATGTTGTCTAATTTCAACAATTACCAATATAACCCTAAATTTCGTCAAACGAGATACAAATATAGAAGGAAAAAGGGCTATCTAATTATTAGTCTAAAAAGGTAATTTCAAAAGCGAATTACCTTGACTGCAGCTGACTTTCCTCCTGGAAAGGCTCCGTCCTTTCTTTCCGCCATTGGAAAGGCAAGTGACAGTGTTGAGCTTCTCTTTCAGGTTCTCAATCTCCACCTCCTTAACCTTCACTTCCCTCTTCAAGTCCTCCACCGCCACCTCGTACGGCGCCACCACTTCCTTCAGCACAGCCACGTGTCCTTTCCCTCCACCGCCACCACCACCACCGCGCGTCCCTCTCCTAAACCTTTCCCTCAACACCCCAAGTCTCCTCAGCTCACCCACCAACGCAACGTCAGCCGCCCTCATCCTCTCCGGGTCCCACGGGCAATGGGCCTCTTGTAACCTTACGTAAGCCTTCTTCATTTCCGCCACCGCCTCGAAAACCTCCTCCATTAACGTCACCATTTCCTTCGTTTTCTCTCCGTTATTGTTCCAAACTGTCGCTATTCTCCTCGACTTTTCCGCCCCCTTCAGCACATTTTCTTTCTCTTCATCCTCACTCGAATTGTTATACTCGTAGTATTCTTCTTCATCGGGGTCCTCCTCAATAACAGCGTCAGTCAGGGCGTCAGATTCGCCGGATTCTTGCCTACCGGCTGCGAGCGGGTGCAACAAACAAGAAGCTGCAACACGTTGTATCAGATCCGAAAAGTTGGATACTTTGGTCGCCATGTCTCCTTTCTTCTTCGCCTTGACCGCTGCCCCGTTTCTGAAACAAGGAAAAACGAGATGAGCAGCGAACTCAGTGAGTGAGAAAAGCTTTGGAGTCTTTTCAAGCAAAGCTGCAAACTTTCTTATTAAATGAGGGTGCGCAGGATGAAACGTAACACCACATCAGCTGAAGATGGCAAAAATCAAATAGCAAGAAAAGGGAGTTGTTTTTAATGCTATAAAAAGGAGGCAGACCTGGAAAGGTGAGAATGATCTGATCTTAAAGAGAATCTTGACGACGACTGATTCTGAAACGGATCTTTGTTAAGCGGAATGGCGTACCAAAAGTCAAGGTCTTTGGCTTCAGTTTCCAGGCTATCCCGGTTACCTTTCTTCTTCCTGCTACCTCAACAAAACATTCAAGCAAGCCATTGTTAAAAAGCTTTTCACTGTGAACTCGCTTCACACGTGTGGTTGGTTTAGTTTTGTATTTACCAAAATGCCCTTTGAGACACGTGTATGGTGTAGATATTTTGTGTGATTCGTGTATGTTTTGTACATTTTGTTTGTACCCTTTTTTTCATTCGTGCATAGAAGATTAAATGATGAATTGAAGGAGAGCCCCCCCCCCAAAGGAAGAAGAAGAAGAAGAAGAAGAAATCTAAAATTGATCGAGTTTTGGCTTCTTGTAATCTAGAAATTCATCCAAGTTGGAAGAAAATAACAAAATGATGTTGTAAAGTCGGGGTGGACACGAAAATCAAATCACCAAGACATTAGGCCTGTTTCATTGCTTACAAACAAAAAAGGGAGGGAAAAATGGTCTAAACGCTTGGGGAAGACACAATTGACGAGTGAAATTGAAGTTATTGACAAAAACTCAAGTTGTTGATGTGTTTGCAAACTTTGCTTCATATCAAAGTCGTGGTTGATTTAGACTAAGGCGCCTGATCAACAACACATGAATATAAACTATTCATCCACGCATGCATGATATTAAATCTCAGACCCTTTGTCTAGTAGCGTTTTGTTTAGGCATCTAAACAATCATATCTTCTTCCTTTGGATCAAGGATTCCCATTTCTCAATATTCATCCTTCAGCATGACCTTATTCCTTGGAGCAACACTATTGGTTCCTTGTAACTCTTTTACGCCTTTCAATTTCCTTACCAATGAATATAAAATATGGTGTTTTATTACTTAGAAATCTCGCATAATATAAATACGAGTAATTACCTTGTGAAGTTGGGACGCATGGAACAAAGCAAGCTGCTTGGAAGCATTGTTTCCCACAGTTATACACGATGAGAGTACCGGTAAAGTCGAATGCTACTGTAATGGCAAAGAAGATATGTTGAAAAATAGGAGGAGGAGATTGTAGCTCAATGGATACATGAAAACACCTTGTTTTTAGATGCTGGGGGTATTTAAAGACTTTGAAACAAGCTGTAGTTGTAGTGTAATTGAACAACTTTTGAAACAAGACAAAAAGAAAGATGTTGAACTTCATATGAATCCATCCATGTAGCATGTATCGTACATGTTTTGTAATTTTTTCTAGTCTCGTCTCAATCATCGTTTAATTTGGAACATTATTTCTTAATTCACGTAATATGCATGCATCATTCTTTTAGAAATTAACAGTTTCACTAATTAAAAACATGAAAAAACAGAGAAGTGCTATAATCTTTTAATTAATTATGGAGAAAATTTATTTAATTTTATAGGTGAAAATTATTTTATGTTTGAATGCTTTGCTGGGATTTGTCATTTTCCCCCTGTATGTTTCTTTAATTCTTGTGTTGTGGGATGAGATACTTTACAACATTATTATTTTAAATGAGACAGTATTTTATTTAATGCATATAGATATTTTGCACAGTGAATTATTGAAGATCACTTCAAACCCTGTCTCACCACGTTTTCGGTTTTTTTTTTTTTTAACAATAAAAAGTAAATTGTAGATGTTAAAAATTTGATTTTTTTTTTTTTTAGTAAAAAGACATTTCATTGATAAGATCAAACCAATGCGATTAGGAAACGAAAAATGAGATAACAGAGATGGATGAATTAGGCTCAAGTCGATAGATTTACATCCAATCTTTGCAGTAGCCATAATCGCCTGATTGGCATTGAAAAGCGACATAAGACCAGAAGGGGGAGAGCTCCACTCCTGAAAACGAGAATACAAAGGCGCAATTTGAGGAAGATGATGAGCCAACCCATTGAAACCGCACATTCCAGAAATTAATAAACCCAACTCAGAGCCATTGGCACCATTGATCACCAGCCATTCCTTAAAAACTTAATATATTTTATCACCGCCTCCAACGTTTAGTAGTAGAGGTGATTTTATTATTATTATTACTTGTATTTGAAATCATAATTACCTTAAAATTATTAAACTATAATTGGAATTATAAAGAATAAAAAACAAAATATGGCTGAATAAGTTTTCTATTAAAACACATTCCAATAAACACAAGAAATGGGCATTTCCAGACATATTTGCAATTCAGAAAGTGATTAAGAGTTAAGCCATACAGATCAAATTTTAGTGGGAGGGGTGTAGAGTTAGAGGAAAAGAAGATATTTTTAGAAACGGAGGTTTGATATTTTTCTCCTTTGGAGAGAAAGCCTAAGTGAGTTCCTACCTGTCGTCTGTCATGCCTTTTTCTTTCTTTAGAATTTCCACGGGAAAACTCCAATCCATCGATAAGTTTAGTCTTCACCAGTTTGCTAATATATGTGAATGTGATATGAGTTTTAGTTTTCGATACAGTGTGAAAGTTACTGGTGCCTTGACCATACATTCTTATTTTCTTCTAATCAATATAATTAGGGTTTGCCAAGTTGATAACCACATGTATCTTTTACGTGCATGCATCTACATCATTAGTACTAAAGAAGCCAGCTGGCCGATCTGCTTGGTTTATTTTGGCTAACTTTTCATTATATTGGCGGGAGTGTGTTTGGAAGTCACTTGTTAATCAAGGACCATACCATATATTAATATAACTTACCACTATTACAATTCATCTTTACTCCACTAGTAGAGTAGATATGAGTTAATATATATACTGGATAGGAATTTATTTAAAGCCAACTAATCCGAACCAGGCGAACTGTGTGGCTCAACTCAAGACCTGGCCTCTGGCCGCTATAACTTTGCAAGGTATCTATAACAATGGAGGTAGAGTCTGGAAAGAGGGTTGTTTTGTTTTCTTGGGGCAAAGAGGAATTATTGTTTCAAGTGTTTGTACAGGTGTCCGTTCCAGAAATCAACTTGTTGATCGTCCCAAACATTGATTGAGCGAATCCCTGTCAGCAGGAAAAAGGACAAAAGGAAACCACTGAAACCTTTGCTACCTTCCATCAAAATGCTATATCTATGCATATATCGATCGACGTAGGAGCGATTAAAGGTATGGATGGTTGGGAGGGGGGGGGGGGGGCTAAGCACGACTGGTTGTGACAAGTTCAACATATGCTAAGGAAATCTAGAACATAGAGGAAGGCCGCGAGCCCTACTTCCTACTGTTCTAACTAATTCAGGTTTTACATAATAATATGAAAGGAGAAAGGTAAAAAATGATTTCACATTTCAAAATTGTCTTCTGCAGAACAAAAGGATAATCTTGATTTCACTACGCACATGATAAACTAAAGCTCTGTTGCAATTAGGTTTAACTATATCTGGATATTATACCCTATCTCTGTTTATTTTTGTTAGAAATGCTATTCTCTGTGTATTCGGTTTGTATCCAACACAGTTGCTTGTCTGAGCTCTGAAGCAATTTCTTATTCATTTTTCCATTTCCTTTGAACCTGAGTCAGAAGCGATGGATCTAATGTCATAACTTTTCTCTCGTGTAAAGGAGTTGATGGCCGGAGGATAGATAACAGTGGATGGTAGAATCTTAATTGATGAAGTAACTTTTTGTAAATATTATTATTAAAAGAATTGTTTCAGACTGTATATAAAAGGCATAACTGCAAAATTAGCTCCTAACTTTTGGATGTTTGGTTATTTTGGCCATTATCGTTTTTTTTGTCATTTTCATACACAACCTTTGTTTTTTGGTCAAATTGGTAATTTTTTAACGGTCTTGCTGATGTGGCCGTTAGTTGACTAACGGTGTTGACGTGGCAAAAAAAAAAAATTCCACCTAGGCAAGTCTACATATGCAGCTACTGACGTGACACTATTTTGTCTTATATGCCACATCAACATATAATTACTTTTTGCTGATGTGGCATATTTTGTCTTATATGCCACGTAAGCAGTTGCATGCGTGGTGGTGTCCACATGGGAAAACTTTTTTTTGCCACGTCAACACCGTTAGTCAACTAACGGCCACGTCAACAAGACCATTAAAAAATGACCAATTTGACCAAAAAACAAAAGTTGTGTATGAAAATGACCAAAAAAAAAACGATAAGGACCAAAGTGACAAAACCACCAAACGTTAGAGGTTAATTTTGCACTTATACCTATATAAAAGGGCGTTTGCAGTCCAACGGTTAGGATAATTGCCTTCCAAACATAGACCCCGGTTCGACTCCCGGCAAACGCAGCACCAAAACTATGTTTTTTTGTACCGCTTTTCAATTTTTGTAAAGACATTATTCTTAAATTTTTTAAAGCTAGAATTTAAATCCATGGAAAACTTTGTTTGGTTCTTTCATTTCAGTACGAATGCCATTTTCTTTCTATGCTTTTCCCCCCTGTTTTTGCTTAAGCTCATGTTTCCCAACTTCGTTCCAAACATTAAAATGCGGACGCAAGTTAAGAAGAAGAGTCTAGACTTGAGGTCAACTTGTCAACTGGATCCGCACTTGTCTGAAAACTATTGATGTCGAAATAGACAATACCTTAACCAACACTACCTATTGCAATTTCAGCCCGCAACAGCATACCACTGGCGCCATCCTTGTCCATCCATTGTTTACTAATACCGCTGCCTTTACACCCATGTAATTTAACCCTAAACCCTAAAATCAAGGAATAACAAGTTGATGAAAAGTTGGAATTACTCGCGAAGCCGTAGGATATTAATTGTGTCCAAGCATATAGATTCTAATTTCCTGGCTCCCATGATTCGAAATTTCATTTTCAGGCTAATAAGCCAAGTGGAAAATGACTGCCAGTAGCTACCATCTTAAATCCTTTGTACAATGTACGTCAAACTAGGTTTCATGCATACATATACATATACATATACATATACATATATATATATATATGTATGTATGATGGTGATGATGACCACGACAACAAGCATCAAAGTTGTTTTGTATACATTATCTCTATAAAATATATATGTAAGCAGCCACGTTTAGCTCGTGATCTACTCAGGGGCGAAATCAAGGGGGTTGGCAGGGGTTTTGGCTTTCCTAAAATAAAAATTTTCTATTTAAGCTCTTAAAATCTTTTAAAATTTTAAAATAGTAAAAGTAAAATTCACTTTGACCCTCCCTAAAAATGATAAAATTTTAATTTAATATTTTAAAAATTACACTTTTACTATCATACAAATTATAATTGAACTTCGGCCCCCTAAAAAAATTTTCTGGTTTCGCTCCTAAGGTAGACATCTTCAGTCTTGTTGCTTTACATTTCCATTTTCAGAAAATTATATCCATTTACCCCTTTGCTAAAATTATATAACAGACTGTAGGGGCAAATCAAGGTAAAAAGGAGATAAATAGACGTTACATCCATGTCCAATAAAAAGATGTCAAAATGTTGATTGAATAGGGAAGATAATTAATTTACCTTCAAATAACTATTGACTTCCACTTACCTTTCTTGGCCTTGAATGATTCACTTCCACACATTCAAGCTTACATTCAATTGGTTAAGAGTTTCATAAGCAAAACCATCCAATTGCATGAGCAAAGATCAGTTCTGCAACAATTATCACTACACTAACAATATGAAGATACTGTTCCATCCTTTTTACCCCATTGCTACATTATTGGAAATTGTATGGCAATGCTAAGCTCAAGAAAGATGAGTATTTGATGTGGGGTTTTTTCTTTATCTATAGAAAACAGACATTCATACACGTTTTTACATCATATCCTACTTATAACAAATGTAGGCGTCCATTACAGTACAGTTCCACTAACAGAGTTTGAGTTTCTTAGTTTACTTCTTCCAGATTTGCTTCTCCTATAACTCCTCAATGGAGTCAAGTAGAATCGCAGTAAGCCATGATCGAGTTTATTAGGAGAATACCTGACACTCCTATTCTGCTGCAACATAGAACTATCCCTTCTCTTTTCACCATAACCTTTAGAATTACACTCGGGCATACTTGTTCCATAAAAAGATGATCCATCCACTGAATTCCGAGCACTAACACTACAGCTCTTCATAAGCTTCTGGCTCACAACATTCCAATTACCATATGAACCTCCATTGGCAACCTTTCTTAACTTGTGTAAGGACTCGGCTAGTGTCCCATGATCAGCCACATTCCCTCCTACAACTTTACCTTCATCTCCACTAGCCAACCCCCTTAATTTTTGCAATGACTCCGCTAATGTCCCTACACTCACATCTCCTCTAATACCTCTATCTTCATCCCCATTGGCTACCCTCGTAAGTTTCTGAAATGACTCTGCCAACCTCCCATCACCTACATATCCTCCAACAGTCTTCTCTTCATCTCCGAATTCACTCTGTTTTCGCCTCTGTATCAAACCCCACATACTCCAAACATTTTTCCACCCCTTTGCCTTCTTAAAATTAAACCCTTTTTGACCAACCCCAGAAGCAACAAACTCAACACCCTTAGATCCAGATTCCACATTCGAATACCAATTGGAATCCCTTAATTCTTTCTCGGTAACCAACAGCTTCGCCCCGTGAAACAACCCAACAGCCCCGGGAGACACTTCAGCATTCGCTTCCCCCATAGAAATCTTCCTACTCGAACTGGACCGTTCGAAACTCTTCCTCCTTGTAGTCAATGAATCGGCATAACAATCTCTCGTTTGAGCTGACCCACCAGGGCTAATCTTTTCTTCCTCTTTTACAGCACTCAATCTCTCTTCGCCAGCATTTGCTTCCTCGTTAGCCTTTGGCTTCTGTTTCCCAATCAAACAACCGTCCCAAGAAGCCCTTGGCTCTTCAAAGGAATATCTCGCATCATCAACTGATAATCTAGGATCAGTATCACAAGATCTTCTTCCAAACAACCCATATTCCCCGATCTCCGACTGAGTCTCTCTTAACACCCTTTCTGCCTTCTCAAGAACCGAAGCCTCATTTTTCTCCTTCCTTTTGCTTTGTTTTTTCCGCCATTGCCTCAATCTCTTGCTAAATACTGAAGCTGCTTCCCATAAAGATTTCCCTGAAGCCTTTTTGCTGCCCCATTCGAGATCTATGAATTCTTTCATGGTTTTTAATTCTCCTTCCTCTTCTCCTTCTTCTTCAAAACCTTGAACAGCTTCAACTTTTGAAGGAGGGTGATTGAGATTGAGGGTTGTTATTTTGTCATCGATGGCGAAAAGGTCATGTAGTGTACTGTGAGCCCTTACGTCGCAAGATTTACGGCGGGGCTCGGAGGCGGCAGAGGCGGAGGATGGGGCAGGACCACCGGAGCAAGACTTTGAGCGGCGGAGCTGGGAGGTTGAAGGAGCGGGGCAGTTGTCCTGGATACCCGCTAGACGTTCCCGAAGACATGATGCACAGAACCCAGTAATGGGTGCGGTAGTCGGGTGGCGGTGACAGGTGGAGAGACGGCGGCTCGGACGGCGGTGGTGTTGAGGCTGGGGTTGCGAAGTCATGGCTTAAGGAGAAACAATGAGCTCATATTCAGAGAAACAAATAAGAGCTATAACGTATTTCCAAACTACACCGAAGATAACGTAGGAGAAATTAAAGAAAGTAATAACCTAAAGAAGTAATGCAAAACCCTGGTTAAACCCTTTACAGTTTGGGTTATCATGCCTAATGATCAGTTCATATATACTTTTTACAAAACCTTCCATTACCATTACCATCAACATTTGCGGTCTTAAAATTAGCTAAACAGATGGTATAATGAATAGCCTAACCTTCGATATAATATAAACCCCCAAAACATATCCTGTGTAACAAAGTCAAGCAAGTCAGAGGATCCTAAACCCTCTCTGACCTCTTCCTTGTTTTTGTTTTTTGTTTTGTTGTTGTTGTGATTCGATCTCCGTGTTTTTGAAAAAAGAAATCGCTCCCAACACTTGAAAACGTGTCACCTCGACTGGAATGAATTATTTTGGCAGTTCTATTAAATAATTTCTTTTTTCTTTTCCTTCCAAAAATATAACTTTTTCACTATATTAATGACTATACCTATTAACGCTGTAATTTCAGGACCAAGATTGGTTTTAAGATAATTTGCATTAAAAATGAAAGGGTGGAACATTTCATAGTTGGGAGATTCCTTTGGTTGTACAAGTAGGAACTTGGGATGCCTTGAGAAAAGAGTCCAAAAACTGCATTGGGTTTTGGTTTAATTTAAAGGGGAAATGCCCAAAGATGCTTCCGCATTACCTCTTCTTCTTGTCCCCTCTTCCCACGCACTTCATTCTTAATTATATCCAAGCTTCCTGCTTGCTATTTGGGAATTTTTATTATAAAATAAGACTTAATTATTTGTTTACTCATAATGCAGTTCTTTTTCATAAGGAAACAGTAATACAATACCCACCCCCACCTAATGATAATTTTAATATATTTTATGTTGATTCAAATATGAATTTATTTTTTTGTTTAAATTTATATTATTTTTTAAAAATATTTATTTTATTTTATTTTAATATTTAATAATTTTATAGATTTTTATTTATTAAATTCTTTTATATAATCATATTAATATTATTTTATTATTTATATTAAAATAACATTTTATATTTAATATATGTTTATTTTTTTAATAAATTCTAAATTTTATAATATATAAAAAATATAATATAAAATATTATAAATTTAAAAATGAGTTGAATCGAATCGAATTAAATTTAAATTTAAACATTCGATATTCAAATTTTATCTATTTTTAACAAAATTAATTTTTTCTGTAGGGAGCATTCGGTCGTGGAGGAGTTCAAAAAAAAAAAAAAAAAAAAAAACTTTGACGTTTGGACGGTTTGACCTCTTGCGATTTTCAGATATTGACCATCTAAGCTAGGGACCTAAGAAAATCGAAAACATGGAAAAAGCCAAAGAATTCCTCCAACTAAACAAGGAAGAAACAGAGAGCGTTTCCCGACTCACTATCCACCCTCACCGACTCGGCTTCCAGTGCAGCTTCTACGAAGATTTTGCCTTGCGTGGCATCTGTATCGATTCGGTCCAGCCTGGCTTCGTTTCCTGCACTTTCAAAGTCCCTCCTCGCCTCACTGTAAGCTATCCACAAACCCTAACCCAAATTCCACAAATTTAGAATTATATTATACTTGGATTTATTTTTATTTTCGGCAATCAAATTAAACTTTGGCAGGATAAAAGTGGAAACTTAGCAACAGGTGCTGTTGCAAATCTTGTCGATGAAGTCGGAGGGGCTATTGTTCATGTCGAAGGTCTTACTATGAATGTTTCAGTCGATATGTCCGTCTCGTTCCTTGGAACTGCTAAGCTCAATGTAAGAATCTGTGTCTTTTTTCTTTTTTAAAGAGGCAACAACATTAGGGATAGAGATTCGATCTCCAACGTGTTGGTCTCACTTTAATGCATGAATTATTTGAGGGTAATCTTTAGCATCGACTATATTTGTCATTTATTGTAGCGAGTTGCTTTGAATTTCGTATTAATTATTTCCATTAATGCTTTATCACTTCTTACAATGCAATAGATCTGTTACTTTGTCTTGTTTTTTGGATTGATACCATATCTCAGTTCCTGTAGTCCCGCTGAATGCTGGTATTGGATAATTAGTTCAGTTTGTACAAGATTTGCAGACAGTGAAGGACCATAGAGATGCTTACTGGCTGTTAGAGAATTTAGTTATAGGTATTTCTAATACGACTCTGAATCTGACCTCTAAGAGGTGATTTGCAGGATGAATTAGAGATTACTTCAAAGGTTTTAGGGCGAAGAGGAAGTTATTCAGGTACAGTTGTTCTTGTCAGAAACAAAGTGACAGGGGAGTTAATAGCTGAAGGTCGCCATTCATTGTTTGATAAACATGGCAGCAAACTCTAGTTTCATTCCTAGTCTGTGTACGAAAATGCCTCTAAGGTACTGGTTTTCTAGTACTGCTATGTACTGAACTGCTTTCTCGTATGTACATTGTGTGATTTTGGACGTAATAAAGATTCTAGTATGGCCAATTTTTGCTCGAGTTTGTAGGACTGTGTCATTATTGTTCTTTCTCATTGGCTTACTGTTTGTGAAATTTTAAAATATTGACGGAATTCAGGTTGACACATTGAGGAGGTTTATGGGGGAAATTAAAAATGTGTTTCTCTTATGGTCTTAAAAGAGCAATACATTACATAGCTTATACCATTGCAAAAGCCAAAGTGTTAATGGTAAGCAATGTGAGTTCAGTTATTCTGCCTCGATACTTCAGAAAGAAAAAGAGTTTGGATAACAGAGATTAATATAATTTAATTTGTCCACAGAGAGTAATTGCAGTGACTTAAATGTAAAGACTTGTGAAAGATACTTGTGACATCCCCATTCCTCATCGAGAAACTCTAGAACTCGATTATGATTTATATTGAGAGGCTTGAAGCTAACTATATAAATCTGCTTCTTGTGGGACCAAACCAAACCCAAAAGTTTTTGGGTGAAGGTGGACGGCACCCGACACTTGAGCCTGAAAATCTAGATCCTCTAGTTGCGATGGACGGACATTATTTTGAAACATTGACATGACGAGACTATTTCATGCATGATAGGGGTATATTCAATAAAGTCTTCTTACATGGAGAGAGCAATTTATCATAAAACTTAATTTTTAAGGCATTTTTTTGTTTATTTTACGAATCATATTTAGTGTTCTTCAATGTTTTTAATATTAGTATTTGGTCTTTAAATTTTGAATTTATGCTTTCTCTTCGGAAGTAATTATGCCTTCAACTCTTATTAGTTCAAAAAAGCTAATTTAGCATGCATTGCAATTTTTTATTTTTTATTTTTCATGTTAGTTTAGTTTAGTTTATTAGTTATAAAAATTCAATAACATATTATTTTGATAAATTAAAAAACATATAACATAAATAAAATCTGAAGTTGATGCTAAGTTAAAGACTTGGAACTTAAATCATCCAAATGAATTATAAATTGACAATCTTTAATATAAATTATTAATAATGTATATATATATATATATGTTTTTTTTTTTTTTTTTTTTTTGCAAGTTCCAATATTGAACTAGTCCAAGCCTCAACCTTACCTGACTGAATTACCGAAAAGTGCCAAAAACTTTGCCGTTTGTACGGTCAGGCCTCTCATAATTTTGAGTCTTCACAATCTATGCTAAGAGAGGTAAGAAAGTGGAATATGGAAAAAGACAAGAATTCCTCCAACTAAACAAAGAAGAAGCAGAGAGCGTTTCGCGGCTCAATATTCAGCCTACCCAAGTCGGCTTCCAGTGCAGCTTCTACGAAGATTTCGCCTTGCGTGGCATCCGTGTCGACACCGTCCAGCCTGGCTTCGTTTCCTGCACCTTGAAAGTCCCTCCTCGCCTCACTGTAAGCTATTCCAAACCCCCCATCTCAAATTCCATTCAATTATAATTATATCCTATTTGGGTTAATTTCTTTTTTATTTTCGGCTATCGAATTAAACTTTGACAGGATAAAAATGGGAATTTAGCAAAAGGTGCTGTTGCAAATCTTGTCGATGAAGTTGGAGCGGCTGTTGTTCATGTCGAAGATCTTCCTATGAATGTTTCAGTCGATATGTCCATCTCCTTTCTCGGAACTGCTAAGCTCAATGTAAGAATGTGTAAAATTATTAATTCACTTCTTACAATGCATCGAATCTGTTACTTTTTCTTGTTTTATGGATTAATATCATATTTTTCTACAACCCCACTGAATATTGATATTCGATTATCGGTTCAATTAGTCCAAAAATTATGATCCTTCGCAGACAGTGAACGACCATAGTTATTGGTTCCGTTCTTCTTCTTTCAGATAGGGTTACTGGCTGTATGAGAGTTGAATTATATGTTCTCTAAATACAGTTCTGAACCTGACCCACTAAGAGGCCATTTGCAGGACGAGTTAGAGATTACTTCAAAGGTTTTAGGACAAAGAGGAAGTTATTTAGGTACAATTTTTCTTGTCAGAAACAAAGCTGACAGGTGAGTTAATTGCTGAAGGTCGTCATTCATTGTTTGGTAAAAAAGTAGCAAACTTTAGTTCCATTCCATGTCTGTGTAAGAAGATCCTTTCTAGGCACTGCTGTGTACTAAACTGCTTTGTTGTAAGTATCTTTATGTGATCTTTTACCTAATAAAGATTCTGTCCTGGAAAAATGATGTTCAAGTTTGTACAACGTTTGTCATTATTTTTCCTTTCATCATTAGCTTATTGTTTGTGATGGTTTAGAATATTGTGGGGATTCAGATAGGCACATGAGATGAGGGGAGAAACTAGAATTGTGTTGCCATTATGGTCTTAGACAATTATAGTTACTATACGTCGTACCTTCAAATATGGCTCTAAATTGCCATGGATGGAAAGGAGATTATGAAAGTGATAATTTTCTTTGTATCTTACATTATTTTGAAGCGTTGACGTAAAGAGACTGTATTTCATACATAATAAGGGGAATTCTCTGTAATTATTCTTAAGCAGACGCTTCAACAAGCCAACTTATATAATCAATCAAGGATGAGTCCCCACCGCCTTTTTGTATGTGTACCAATTTGCAAACCAGACATAAACGCCTAAATTAAACACACCCAACGCTGCCAGGATCCAGAAGAAGTAATCAATATGACCATAATTTAGGTTGTCCGCTATCCACCCAGGTTTCCCATTCTTAGCAGTCGCATTGCTAACAATGGTTACAAGCAAAGAGCTCAAGTAGCTACCGAGGGCAACGGTGCTGAGTAATAGAGCAGAGCAGAAACTCCTCATTGCGTCGGGTGCTTGTTCGTAGAAAAACTCCAACTGTCCGATGGATGTGAAAACCTCTGCACACCCTATGAGGAAATACTGTGGAACCTGCCAAAAGATTGTCATTGGCATTTCTTTTAGCTCATAGTAGTTGTGCCTTCTGATCATTTTCAGTCTTTCGTGCTCTAGAATCGCTGCAACTACCATGGCAAATATGGATATGAAGAGGCCAATTCCTATCCGCTGAAGCTGAGTTAGGCCATTCTTGTGACCCGTGAATTTTCTCGTCACTGGGACAATGATTCTGTCATAGATTGGCACCCAAAAGATCACACTGAGAGTATCGAAGATGGAAAGTGATGCCGCAGGGATCTTGAAGCTTGAGTGACCAACACGAGTATCCATTCTTTCACCTTGCAACACAAATAAACTGCCCATCTGACTGTAAATAGTAGAAACAATTATCCCAGAGGCCCATATGGGGAGCAACCGAATTATTGCTTTCAGCTCCTCAACCCGTGTAACAGTGCAAAGTCTCCATGGATTTACTGAGCCCTTTAATTGGTCAGTTTCGATTTCCACTGCCGCTTTGTCGAAGAAACTGAAAGTTATAGCCATAGCCCGAAGGTAAGGAACTAAAGCAGCAGTCTGAATATGCAACAAAGAGAATTAAGATTAAAGTCCAGGCACTAACCTGAGATCATTCGTGTGGTCAATCTTGCGGCTTCCTTTGATATTGGACACTTTATCTGCTGTCTCATGTAAAAGAGACCTATTTGCAGGTACTGCAACTTTATATTTCCTGATGGATGCCACCAAAACCTGAAACAGGCGTGTGACAGGGCTCCCTCCAGGCACTTGGTTCCGATACAAACGAGTACCCGAAAAGAAAAAGCAGACAGCTATTGCCATGGCTATAGCTGGGATGCCTAGACCCCATCCCCAGCTCACATTATCTTGTACCCAAACCAACACCGAGCCTGCAATAAGAGCACCGATGTTTATGGAAAGATAGAACCAGTTGAAGAATGAACTCTTGTGTTTTTTCTCCTTTTCGTCTGTGTCATCGAACTGGTCGGCTCCATATGATGAAACACAAGGCTTGATTCCACCTGTTCCTAGTGCTATCAGGTAAAGTGCTAGGAAGGTCATTGCGCTTTGCACCTCTGTTGGATTGCAGTTGTCTTCTGCATAGCATCTCGGCCTTATGCCGTGAACTGATGCAGACAAAGCGAAAAGCGTCATTCCCTGTGCAAAAGATAAAACTTTTTTTGTCTCAAATACCAAGATATAGATGAATTTTTCAAAGAACTTGGTAATACTGGACTAAATAACAGGCACCAGGTAAGTAAAACTTACAATGATATAGACGATTGAAAAACAGGCAATTGTCCAATATCTTCCTAGATAAGAATCAGCCAGAAATGCTCCAATTATTGGTGTAATGTAGCATGTTCCACCCCAGTTCTGGTTATTAGTAGCAGCCACCGAGCTATGCTGATTTAACCGGTGCTTGAAGTAAAGCACCAGATTGGTGCTCATCCCATAATATGCCAATCTTTCACAGCCTTCATTCCCTGTTGATAAAATGCTTAAACTAAACATCAAATTTGATATATCTTTAATCACAAATTTCAACAACTAGGTTCCGTGATTACCTATGATAAACGGGCAGGCTCTCCAGGTTCCAGTTTTCTTCTTATTAGCGGGATTTCCTTTGTAATCCACAGTTCCATCCTTTGTATAGATATCATCTTCTTCCATTGATTTCCTGAAAGACCAAGAACTTGAGATTTTAAGTCTATATTATGAAGGAATTATAGATGTAGTTAGCAAAGAATCTCCAGAGTATGACTTGATATAGTCTACTCCATAATGTGAAAAGTCTACACTAAGATCCAATGGATGAAATGAGTAGCATTGAATCTTTGACTTGCTTGCATTGATGATGTGAGGTGTGTGGTGCCCTTGGAACGTGAAAGATTCTAAATTTGAAGAACTTCCCAAAGCAAAACTCAAGGGTAATTTATCCAAGTAATTCAAAAATTTTCGTTGTTTATGAAAATGACCCAAGTTCAAAAAAATACATTAAAATGACCTAAAATAAACAGTAAAAATTGATATCGGCCATCTAATGGCCGACACGACCTGTCTAATGATTGGTGTCAAACATAAAAATTTGTGTTTTTAGTGTCGGTCATTTTTTAATACGGTATTTTATTGATATACGAAAACACAAGAATTTAAAAAAAAAAGTTGGTGTTGGCCATTGCATGGCCGACACCCCTTTTAATTTGATAAAATAATCAAATTTTTTTGTGTTGATCATGCAATGGCTGACACTCCTTTTTGTCAGATGAAAAATTCAATTTTTTTGGTGTCGGTCATGCCATGACCGACACCCCCCCTATTTACTGATAAAAAAAATCAAATTTTTTTGTGTTGGCCATACAATGGCCGACACCCCATTTTTGTCAAATAAAAAATCCCATTTTTTTTTTATGCTGGTCATGCTATGGTCGATACTCCTATTTATTAGATAAAAAAATTTCAATTTTTTTTTGTGTTGACCATGCCATGGCTGACATCCCTTTTTTATCTGAATAAAAAATCAAATTTTTAGGTACCGGCCATGATTATTTATCAAATAAAAAAATTTTAATTTTTTTTTGTGTTGGTCATGCCATGATCGATACCCCTTTTTTTATCTGAATAAAAAATCAAAATTTTGGGTGTTGGCCATGTCATGACCGACACCCCTATTTATCTGATAAAAAATTTTCAATTTTTTTTTGTGTTGGTCATGTCATGGCCGACACCTCCTTTTTTATCTGAATAAAAAATCAAAATTTTGAATGTTAGTCATTCCATGACCGACACCCCTATTTACTGATAAAAAAATCAATTTTTTTTTTGGCCAACACCCAAAAATTTGATTTTTTTTATCAGATAAATAAGAGTGTCGGTTATGGCATGATCAACACCAAAAAATTTGAATTTTTCATCTGAGAAAAAGGGGGTGTCGACCATTGCATGGCCAACACCCAAAAATTTGATTTTTTGATCAGATTAAAAGGGGTGTCGATCATGCAATGGCCAACACCAAAGTTTTTTTTTCAAATTCTAATATTTTCGTATATCAATAAAATATTGTATTAAAAAATATATATAAGTGTCGGTCATTGCATGGCCAACACCTAAAAACACAAATTTTTATGTCTGACACCAATCATTAGGCAAGTGGTGTTGGCCATTAGATGATCAATATCAATTTCTACTGTTCATTTTAGGTCATTTTAGTGTATATTTTTAAACTTGAGTCATTTTCGTAAATAATGAAAATTTTTGGATTATTTGGATAAATTACCCAAAACTCAAAGTACATGTGTTCCATTTTACTAGTAAAACAGATTTGACAGCTGCGAAAGGGTCCTATGATGGTGACGTGACATACTTGAAGATTTGTCAGCTACAATAACGATAAAGGGTCCAAATTATTTTCACAAAACATACATAGAAATATAAATTAAATTTTAAAAACATTTTTTCTTCAAAATAATTGCACTTTAATATTTCAAAATAGGCTTTTTTTTTTTTTTTTAAGGGCTAAATTTCTTGTAACATTTTGTCTAGCTAGGCGAGTCTCTATTTTTCCAACATAGCCTGCAGACTCGAACTCCATGAAACACCAGAAATGGGCTTTCTCAACTTAAACCTGGACCACTATCTTTTTTACGAGTCTTTTGTAAATGGATCGATACTTGGTACACCCTCTTTTTTTTTTTTTTACTACTTGCTAGTATTGAATCCCAGCTCTGCTGGGCCTTTTAAAAAATGGTTTATTTAATAATTTAATTAATTAAATAATAATTTTTTTAAGTTTTTTATCAATCATATCAAATTCATGATAATTATTTATTGTTAGTTATAAGTGGAGTTTACATATATGGATTTTAATTAAAACTTGAATTAAGAGTTCGAAACTCGTAATTTTCGTAATAATTCCATCCAGAAATTCAGTTCGAGCAGTCTTCACTAAAACAGTCATAACTGAGCCCTCGAACTCTAAATCTAGAATTCAAAGCTAAGAGATAAATCTTCGAACGCTATGTAGGCATCTCAACCCAAAAATACTTGGATCCCATCCAAAAATTCGTCGCAAGTTGACTAAATTTCCAAACTTGAAAATTGACACATTCTGTGAATGAAATTTAATAAATTTCACTCCATCCGTGCATTTATCACAAAATAATAACACATTAAAACTTGGGTGACTATCAAAATAGTTCACCCTTTAAATTTGTTAGAATTATTATTAAGAAAATTTTTAAAAGTATCAATTTAATATTTTAGTTATAGTCCAGGGTTTAAACTTGTTATTAATCCTTTAAATTAATGTGCCATGTGATTCTCTTAATGAAAGTTAACGGATGATTGATTAAAATATAATATTTTGATAATTCTAATGACAATTATATAAATTTAAAAGATTGAGTGATTAAAAACGTAATTTTAATCAATTTAGGAACGATTCATGTAATTTACCCTTATATTTTTATCCATCGAACTTTATAGTTGAAATCCTGCCGCCAATATTTGCTTGCTTTTAGTCCATGTTGTGCTTAAGAATTTTAGAACACCTAATAATCAATTTCAAACTTAACAGTTCTCTGTTCTAGCAAAACTATATCATTAATTATTTTAAATTAATTAAACCCTTTTCTAGAGCTTGAGTTTGGTGTTATTGCTTTGACTTTGCTTCTTGATTTTGTGTTCTATAAATCCAACAAACTTCTGTTGTGAAAATTTATAAATTAATATTTTCTCCTTTTTGTTTATTTAGTATAACCAATAAACAAATATATAATTTATTACTTCTTGTATTATTAACTTAGGCATTATTTGATATTTAGTCGAAAAAATAAAGCAATTGAAAATTAATATTTCAAACACATTTAAATAACTACTTATCACTTAATACAAAATAATTTCAATTAAATAATTTTATTTATTTCAACATCATATTATGTTTTAAAATTTTTAAAAAATTATTAAGACTGATGTCCTAGATTCTTATATACTCAGATTAGGATAGTAAGTTCTTAACATCTACAATTAAAAAAAAAAAAAAGTGAATAAAATATGTTATTGAAATAATTTTGAAAAAAAAAAAATAAAGGTTTGATAAGCTTTAGCTTTCAGAAAAGAAATTCGAGTGATCCATGAAATTGAAAAGCATCCCTCAGCTATAAAGTATTCAAGTTGTTGGGTTAACTTTTTTTCTTCTTCTTCTTCCTACAACGTCATCTACGCTATTTTCCCATTCTCCATCAAATTCATGGAAAATAATTACCCAATTAAAAAAATTTAAATTGGAAAGAAGAAAAATATAAAGTAGTTACAACTATCCAATGTATTTTTCAGATATAAACAAAAAGATGATGTATTTTAACGTACATGAACTCACGTTCTCTTGCACTGTCAACAACGCTGATGTCAATCGAGTTAAGACTCGATCAATGTGTTTTATAAATTTTTTTAATGCTATTAAAATAAATATAAATATAACATAAAATAAGGAAGATGTTGAAATTGTAAATATGAGTATGATATAGGTATTTGATCTATTTTTTATTTGTACAATGAAAATCATAAATCATTTTTTTTAGCACTGGAAAATCATAAACTCACTCAGATGTATGTTATATTTAATATTAAAACTAATCATTAAACATTTAAATTGATCAATGCAACTAATTCAACCTATTTTAAAAAATAATTACAGGAAGAATCAAAATTAACGTTTAGAAAACAAAAATCGAATTATATTTATATCTTGATATTTTATTCTATTCAACTTAAATAATAATAGTGTTAAAATGTTATTCCATTTAAACCATAACATTTTATTCTAATATTATCCACACCTCACATCATATTTAACAGAAGTTTCTGTATAATGATTGACTAGGTGCAATTAATGACATAAGTATAGCTAGGGTGATTTCTGTAATACTAATCAGCCAATCAATGATGCTAAATGCATAACCTTAAATATTGCAAACTTGGTTGAAAGAAGCGGCAAGTTTTGCACATTGCTTGACCTTAAAATGGGTTTGGAAATCAATCAACATTGTGGTTATACGGTTGGACCAACCCCCCATGGCTGACCGGAGACCATTGAAATTTAAGGGAAAAAAATGAGGGTATTAGGAGGTGAACTTGCTTAGCTTCAAAATGTGTCTTAGTTTGATGGATAACTACTTTGTGTGATACACAAGAAAACCCTCTCACTACAGTATCCATATATATCCTCTAATTTCCATCTCAAGTATTCTCTATTTCCACCTAACTAAGCAATATCGACTTGGCAGCAGAGGCATTGTTTCTGCCTATTTATATCAGTTTGAGTTGGTCTTGTGAAAATGTACACAATTTGAGGTAGAGTCAATTATTGGAGATGGCAGCTTGGAGTGTTACGATTCTTGTGCTTTTAGCTTGCTTATGGTTTCCAGCATCGGTACAGTGCATGGTTCGTCACTACAAGTTCAATGTAAGTTATATACTATTTGCTCCCCGTTGAGTATAATGCGCGTATGTGGCCGAGTTCTTAACTAGTTCATTGACATGGAATAGGCTAGTTCATTGTTAGCAACTAAACTGGCTTTCTCACGAGCTATAGATACCTCACTCACTTTCATATGTTACGTTGCATCTTCATGCACGTTTTGCTCTTCCATTATCAAGTTTCTCTTCATGCACGTTTTGCTCTTCCATTATCAAGTTTCTTTCTTTTCCTCTGCTATCACCGGCCTTGGCTAGCTAGTTTTAAAATTTCCAAGCACAGGTATTATAAAAGAAGTGGATGTGGATGGTGTGCAGGTGGTAGTGAAAAATACAACAAGATTGTGCTCAACCAAGCCGATTGTCACCGTCAACGGACGCTACCCTGGCCCTACTATAGTTGCTAGAGAGGATGACACCGTCCTTGTCAAAGTGGTTAACCATGTCAAATACAATCTCTCAATACACTGGTAATGTTATCATTTCTCATCATTGATCACCCCTTGGGATCTATACTTTCATTCATGGCTTCTCATTCTTGGTTCCCTAAGCGTTGCAGGCATGGGATTAGACAACTACGTACAGGTTGGGCAGATGGGCCGGCATATATAACCCAGTGCCCGATTCAACCGGGGCAGAGCTATGTTTACAACTTCACTGTCACTGGCCAAAGAGGCACCCTTTTTTGGCACGCACATATTCTATGGCTGAGAGCCACTGTCCATGGTGCTATTGTTATCATGCCCAAGCGTGGTGTTCCTTACCCTTTCCCTAAACCCCACAAGGAAGAGATTGTCATCTTAGGTGATTTGATGAGGCACTATAACAAGCATTAATAGTGTTCCTTTTCATCAATAAATTGCTTGAATCTTATGTGTGTATATGTATTTTCTTTTTTTCTTTTTTTCTTTTTTTTGTATAGGTGAATGGTGGAAATCAGATGTGGAAGCCGTAATCAATGAAGCTTTAAAATCTGGTTTAGCCCCGAATGTCTCTGATGCTCACACCATCAATGGCCACTCTGGATCTACCCGGAGCTGCCCTTCAAAGGGTAAAGAAAAAATAAAACGTCACAAAAGGATTTACAGATTAAATTAACACTTCCAAGTTTGAACCATCCATAATATATCTCTCAAATTGCAGGAGGATATACATTGGCAGTTAAACCAGCGAAGACATACATGCTTCGTATCATCAACGCTGCACTGAATGAAGAGCTGTTTTTTATGATTGCCGGCCATCAACTCACTGTCGTCGAAGTTGATGCCACATATGTGAAACCTTTTAAAACAGACACCATCGTTATATCCCCAGGGCAGACCACAAATGTCCTCGTAACAACCCATCATCGTGCCGGGAAGTACTTGGTCGCCGCCTCGCCTTTCATGGACGCACCCATCGCTGTCGACAACCTGACCGCCACTGCTACCTTACATTACGCCGGTTCTCTTACGAGTACCGCCACTACTCTCGTATCACCCCCTCCTAAAAACGCTACCCCAATGGCAGCAAACTTTACAAATGCACTTCGAAGCCTGAATTCTGAAAAATACCCCGCCAAGGTACCTTTGAAGATTGATCATTCCCTTCTCTTCACCGTTGGTCTTGGCATTAACCCTTGTTCTACATGTGTCAATGGAAGCCGAGTTGTGGCTTCTGTTAACAATATTACATTTGTTATGCCCAAAACCGCTCTACTTCAAGCCCATTTCTTCAACATTAACGGGGTTTTCACTACGGGTTTCCCTGGGAGACCTCCTGTACCATTTAACTACACAAGCATTCAACTAACAAACTTGGGGACCAAACAAGCAACTAAACTATACAGATTGGGATATAATGACACGGTGCAGCTGGTCTTGCAAGATACAGGGATGATTACCCCAGAGAATCACCCAATTCATTTGCACGGTTTCAATTTCTTTGAGGTTGGAAGAGGAGTGGGGAATTTTGACCCCAAAAAGGATCCTAAAAACTTCAATCTTGTTGATCCTGTTGAGAGGAACACAATTGGAGCACCATCTGGTGGGTGGACTGCTATAAGATTCAGGGCAGATAATCCAGGTAGGGAAGGTCTCATGGTTCAATTTTCTAGTAAAATTCGAGTGAAAGAAAAAAGGGTTCATAATTGTTTCTTGCTCTTGTTTATTATTGCAGGGGTTTGGTTCATGCATTGCCATTTGGAAGTGCACACGACTTGGGGGCTTAAAATGGCATTTGTTGTGGATAATGGCAAAGGCCCAAATGAATCTCTTTTACCACCTCCCAGTGATCTCCCCAAGTGCTAGAAAGAAATGGAAAATTTACAGAGCGGCTGAAAGCTAATAAGAAGAGTTCTTTCTGAGCAAGCCAAGGAAAGGTTGCTCCAAATTGAATAAATATCTTTTTTTTTTTTTTTTTTGGGGGGGGGGGGGTGTTTAATCTCGTTTCCATAAATTTAGCCTACAAGTTTGAGCTATTCAGTTGTGCAAATGCTGATAATTTACAGGTTCCAATGTTTACTATATCGACAAATCCTATGTGAAATGAAGATCAAGTATTGCCTTTTTTCTTCCTTCTTATGTGTGGGTGTGTTTTTAAGCTATATTTGTTTAACATACATAACAATAAATGAACCTGTATATATATAGAAAAACAAAATGCCAAGGTTAACAAAATCCGGATTGGATAAGCAACGACAGAATGAAGGATACCTCTCAAACCTTAAGCCCAATAAAATATTGTGTTTTTCTGTTAAAATAATTCATTTTTTAATAATTAGTTAGTACATTAAAATAGAATTTTTTAAATTCTATAAATAAAATTAGAACACCACCAGATATTTTTAATTGATATTTAAAAAATTAAAAAGTAAATAATACACGTGATATCTTCTAGCTCACTTGATTTTTAAAATAGGGTTTTGTTTTATTTTAGTCATTTCAATTTTTTTCAATTTAATAACTTTAAATAAGATAATTATGTGAATTAATCATTATCGTTAAAATTTTTATTTTCTTTTATAATAGATTACTGATGCGGCACATTGAATAACTAACACATGACATTTTTTTGTTGACTTTTGAATAAAATTTAGGAACCTCCCTATAATTAATCCAAATTCTCTCCCCCTAAACTTTAATCAAAAGTCGACTAAGAAATTGACACATATAAATTACTTGACTACGTGTCACGTCACAATCTGTTAAAAACAAAAATTTTAACAACAATAACTAATTTGTATAATTTTCTTATTTACAATGACGATATTAAGAAAAAAAAATTTTAATTACCAAAATAAGAGGTACTCAAATTTAAAATAATCATAAGTGTAGTTTACCCATCTTTAAGAAAAACTATCCATCTTTTTATTTTAAAATAATTACTTATCCTTTTTATTACTCAAAATTTTTTTCTAAAAGGTATAAATATTTTTAATGTATTATTTCTTAAAAGAAACAGATTAAAAACAAAAAAAATAAGTTACCTGCACTTTTAAATATGTAAATAATTTTTAAAATTGTTTAAATATATCCAAACGAAACATTTTATATTCAATCCTAACTTTACTGGTTAATTTGTTCTTCGATTTGCTTTTCTTGTATTTTCTTTTCAGTTGTTCAAAGTCCGATTGGAATTTAAGGTTGGCATGCGATAAAAAGATTTAATCCATTTACGATTTTTTTATTCATTAATCCGAAAATTTATTAGATAAATTTTTACTACCACATCAGTTATGGTTTATTTAAATAAAGAGATTTTTTTATCATATCATCCATAACCTTTTTTTTTATCTCATATTGATATATAACGATTAGTTTTTAACAATAAAAATAAATTAAATTTTTAAAATAAAATGATCAATTAATTCTTTAAATTAATAAATTTATTTGTTTTTAATGTAAAAAATAAATACATTTTAATCCTTGATACAAAAATCTTTATGATATAGGTATAACTACATTTATCACTTATATAGTCTAAATGTATACTACTTATGGCAGTATTTGTCTTTGTAACTGTAAATAATACTGGCAATATGAATCCATTAATCTGCGTAGGTATGAAACAGAGAAAAAATAATAGCAAGCTGAAAATAGACCCAGGCACAGGCACTTGCACTGCCATTTTGTCTGAGTTATTGACTTTTAGGAAAGAAAGAATCTTTTCCTTTAATGGAAAACGATAAACTGTTGCTGCCTTCAATTATTATTAGCCTCAGCACCCCATTATTATTGCACCCATTCCCAAAGGCTCAATTGTCCTCTGGTTTTTTCATGTCTAAGCCCACATCTTATTATATGTTAAATAAACTAAAAACAACGAAATTGATTTTTGTTTGTACCTCTGAATTAATAATTTTATTTATTTACAAATCGAATTTTTTTACCAAAAATTTGGTGCAACTCATTTAGAGAATCAGCCAACTACTTGCATATATATACTGCTATTACTGTAAGATCAGAAAATTTACTTTTAGTTGAATTAAAAATTCTGCTGCTTCCAACGCAATGTAAGCAGCCTTTTAATAAGTTGATACTTAGTGTGGAAAATTGGAATGGAGGTTTAGCGCTGGATGTTTTGAGTGTCGATGGTAAGGTGTCGTGTCAAATTTAAACAATAATTATTTGTCAAGATTCGGATGGATTCGTCCGGCACCTCAGGTCTTATGAATTCAAACTCTGCTTTTTTTCGTCTTCGTTTGCTCAGATTAATTCATTTTATTGGATAATCAATTTTTAATAAAAATTCTAAAAGGAAATAATAGATAAAGATTTTTTTATTTATCAAAAGGGTAGTTTATTATTGATATCTACGCTAGTGTTGACATTTAACAGCATCGAATATGAATATTGAAATAGTAAATGGCATGTGTTGTTGAGACAATCAAGGACACGTTTCCTGAGTTGATATTGGTGCCCGATTCGAGGGTACCGACGACAGTAAAGGCTGATTATGGGCCCTGGCCCCACTCAAGTAACTACCCACACACGTCACACTTTCTCACTTCATGCGGGACTCTAAAAACTTCAAATTAAGTTACGGTGCTGGGTGAATCTATTTAACTCGAATCTATAATTTAGCAAAATTTCATATCTAAATAAAATAATGTTTTCGTTTAATTGAGGGCTTCGCGTGTATATATTAATGTACACATGTTTTAGAAAATACGATTTACAGTCCAAATCACCATAAAAAATATAATTTCCCAACTGTTTGAAGTCAATACGTAAAAGTGTATTCGTAAAATTCTTTGAAAGAAACGAAATTTATGAAAAGATTCCCTCGTCTTGTTTCAATATGTACTTTTCAAATAAATACAATTATTTACATTTTATTTTGATGTTTGTTTGTTTTTAAAAAAGAAAAAAAAATGTGAAAAAGTAAATTTAATTGCTTAGGCTTTAAAGATGATAGAGATAGATCAATGAAATGCATGTGGGTTTCATTCAACTATTTATTCAACCATATTGGAGTTCCTTTTGTTGGAATTCTATTATTATAATAATAAAAAAATCCCAAAATAATAAAATAATAATAATAATTTCATCTTCATCGGTAAAAATTTAAAATTAATTCTGTTAATGAGGTAAAAGTTGAATTATTCATAAATTAAACGGATTTAATTAAATAGCTCTGAACTCTCTCTTAATATTCTTAAACGACTCAAACTATTTTTTATTTTTTATTTTTTGAAAAGATAGAACTTAATGCGAATAAAGAATAATAGCTTTGTTTTCAACCAAACATTGGGCAACAAATTCTTTTTCATTGTACGAACTTAATTGGGATGGAGTATAAGTACCATTAATATGTAGTTACATTGAGAGCTTTACCCTCTGTGACCACATCTGAATTCATTGAATTACGTGCTCATAAAAAGTTGGTCGCGGAATCTAATTTCTTTTCTGTTGAAAATTATTTACAAACCATGACAATTGGATATTTAATGTTGCATATGCCATCAAGTGGCCGAGATTTATGTACATCAAACTGAACATAAATATGTTCTCTTTTAAAAAAACACTAACATACTTAGTTTTAAATTGACAACTGCAAAACAAAGTCGCACTTAAAAAGGACACTTGAAAGCCTATTTGTCTCTCAATTGGATCGACCAAACAATCATTGAAGTTCTCATTTCTACTTAATTTAATCTACAATTTCCTTTTTATTTTCTATGGGCTTGGAGTTTTATGCCCACTTAAATGCTTAATTTATTATCTAAAGGAATGCGTGGAAAAAGTTTTGTCGGTAAAAAAAGATATTTGAACTGGAAGTGGAAATCAAATCCATAAAATCTCCTCTCACTCTATTTATTCAAATTTTAATAAAACTATATATTTTAGTGTTTTCTAAAGGGAATATATATATATATATTATTTATTTAGTGTGAGATCACGATTCTTAATATTTATTTTCTAATATAATATCTAAATTTTTTTTATAATTTTTTTAACTTTTAAATAAAAAATAATGTGTTTTAATATAATCAAACTTATTTTTTATACGAATAAAAATATTTATATCAATTAAACTAATACTCAATTGACTTAAAAGAATATAATTATGTTTAGTTTATGGTTTATAGATCTTGGCCACTTTATGAAATATATAATAATAAATATTCAATTGCCATAATTTAAAAATAATTTTGAATAAAAATTTTAAAAGGTTGAATTGATTTACTACTCTATGATTTAATTATGTATCATTTATTAAATCAAATCGAGGGGTCAAATCCTACTTTGTTTTACCAACTGACCGACGGTGAGGTTGGAGTTCGACAAAACACACTAGCAGTGGAGCGGTTGGTCACATCCGAAGGGGACCGCTCTGTTTGAATTGGTTGAGGCCTTGCGGGACTGTAGGAAAGAGAAAACAAAAGAAGAGGAAATTGGGAACATACGACTTTGTTAGCGCGTTAACCACGCGCCTCTCAAGGTGCCTAGTGCGGTCTTCAATTAATCAAAGAAATTTAAAGAATATTTCTATCCAAAAATAAAAAAAATTTTAAAATATAACAGTGGCACTTTCCATTTTCTTAATAGTACATTACACGCACATGAGTAGGAGCGTGGGGGAGGTATCATTGTTCCAAAAACCAACATTGTTAAAAAGCGAGCGGAGGCGGTGGTTGGTTGGGTTGGCGAATGCGGCGTGTTAAGAAAAATGCTTAGACAATTTGCAATCGATCTCATGCGGTTGCTCGTACCAGTCACGCTTTTTAAACCTCCTACGTGGATCCAGCTCATTGGTTCGATCATGACCTAGGCTACTCACGACTTGGCCTACCATTATGGTCCTGGTTAACCAATCATATAATCCCACGTGTTGAGATCTGATCAGGGGAACCAGTTCCGTCCTTGAGATTGTAACCTGTACAATTATGTGGGGGTGACTGCCCAATCAAAGTGTTGTAACCGTCCAAGGGACCCACTAAATCAAGTTGCCGCATGTATTTTTTACCGTTGATCTGGACCGTTCTTTTGGCGGCTCACCCAGTTACCCCATTTCAAGCTGACGGTAGCCCCCACTATTCTTTTTCCCTCCAATAAAACCTTTTCTTTCTTTACTTTGGTCCTTCAATCCTTCTCTCTCTTCCAAAGATTTTAATTTTTAACAGATTCATTCCTTGGAGCTTGGTAGCTTTGCTTTTTTATTTTACAACTCTTTTCACTTTATTTATTATTTCTTCTTCTCTTTTCTTTATTGTTCGTTTCTCAAGGAAAAAAAGAAGAAGAAGAAGAATAAAGAAGAGACCTTTTCTCAGATTTCATCATTCTTCCGTTTCATTTCAGTGTTCTCCTTTTTTCAAGTTTCCAAATTGGGTTTTGATTTCCAGCCTTTTTTGTGTATTAGAACCACCTTTTTTTCCTTAGTTGGGTTATCGAGGAAGTTCAAGTTCAGTGTTAGTTGTTTCAGTTACTCTATAAAAGAGAGGAAAAAAATATTATAAATATATCTTATGTTAAAATATATATAGATTTCCTATCCCAGATTCCTTCCATTTTTTTCTGGGTATTTGCTCTTTTGCAGTTTTTTTCCCCTTCTGATGTTAGTGTTGAAAATTTCGCAGTTTTAGATATTAATCGTGGACTTGTGGCGTTAGGTTTTTTTTTTTTTTTTGGATGGTTCGAGTGTTTTTACTTTGATAGCTACAGATTTTTGTAGTTCTTCACTTCTTTGAAATTCTTATTTTTTTGAAAGTGGGTATTTTCTAGATTCCTCAAGGATTGCCTACTCACTGAAAAAAAGGTATTCTGATTCCTTGCAAATGCTCCCTGATTTAACGCTGATATTTTCCCTTTGATACCCTATCGCTCTGCATTTTCGCTATAGTTTTTTGCTCTGTTTTAAACTCTTATCCACTGCTACAACTGGAATTCCATTCTTCAAGTGATCAATCATCTGAAACGATCAGTGAAATAGGAATTTGTTTGGATAAAAAAAATTTCGTGTTTTGGTGTGTTTTTTTTTGTTGCTTAAATTTAATGTTATGAAGTGGGAAATGGAAATTCTGTCTCCGACATCTTATCTCTCCAGCACAAATTGGTTTGGTGAAGAGAGTAAGAGCACGAAATGGACATCAGCAGAAAACAAGATGTTCGAGAATGCCTTGGCGGTTTACGATAAAGATACTCCCGATCGATGGCAGAAAGTGGCTGAGATGATCCCAGGGAAGACGGTGGGAGATGTGATCAAGCAATATAGAGAATTAGAAGCTGATGTTAGCAGTATAGAAGCAGGGTTGGTTCCGATTCCTGGATATAGCACCTCCCCATTCACATTGGATTGGGTGAATAGCAATGGCTATGACGGATTAAAACAGTCATATGGACTTGGCGGAAAGAGATCCTCATCAGGCAGGCCTGCAGATCATGAGAGGAAAAAAGGGGTTCCTTGGACAGAAGAGGAACATAAGTAAGTTTAAAAGTGATTTATGACCAATTATAAATACGCTAGTTCTTTTAGTGATCTATATTGTCTGTTCGCATCAGCAGTACTTTCAGCTTTTGATTTGTTTATGTTCAAGTTGTATGTCATTGACAAGAACCAATGTTCATGGAATTTTGTCAGATTGTTTTTGATGGGGCTAAAAAAGTATGGCAAAGGGGATTGGAGAAATATATCACGCAATTTTGTTGTCACTCGAACACCTACTCAGGTGGCTAGTCATGCTCAGAAGTATTTCATTAGGCAGCTTTCTGGAGGGAAGGATAAGAGAAGAGCTAGCATCCATGACATAACAACGGTCAATCTCAACGACATGAGAACTCCTTCACCGGACAATAAGGGAACTCCTTCACCCGAACAGTCTTCGGTGCTCACTCAGCAGCCAAATTCTGCTCCCATGCCCAGAACACACTTTCAATGGAATCCGCCTTGTGGTGGGGCAACAATGGCTTTCAATTCAACACAAGGAAGTATGTCGATGTCTTCTCCTTATGGGATTCCCTCCTATGGATTGACAATGCAGGGGCAGAGTCTGCAAAGAAGTGCTGCTCATGAGTCCTATTTTGGACCTCAAAATTTGGTTTTTCAGATGCAATCGACCGAGCAATATCCGCAAAACCACCTTTTCTGAGTTTCACTTGGCTAGAGAAGCCATGCCTTCTTTCAGTTGATTATTATAGCTGTCTATGTGCTTTTTATGGTTTTTTGTGAATATATTATCAACAAGTCGAGTTTAGTTCGTAGCATTCAAGCAGGAGGGGATAGGATTGAATTTGGCTAGGAATTACAGACCATGAAATGTGAAACTCTGAAGGAAGATTCTTAAACAAGGATTTCCCTTGGTATTAGATTCTGTAGTTGAATCTGATTGTGCTTGATCAAATTGTTATGCTATTTGGTAATAGTAGTGAGCTTATCTGGACTGCATCAACAGACGGACACGCTGAATATGTGTTAGGGATAAAGTTGTCTTAGAGTCTAGGAATATGATTTGAAGCATAAGAGAAGACTACATTACTTTTGCACTGTTACTTGGAGCGCACTAGACATGCATCGGCGAGTAGGGATGAAATTGCAGGCTTACTTGGAGAATGAAGCAATAGAATAAGCAACTACAACAAGAAGTCTAAAAGCTTAGACAGTTTTAGGCATGACTTAGTGGTTGTAAACATACCGAAAAAATGTTTGCTTCCATATTTTCTGAAGTTCATCAATCTGGTTGTAAACTTTTGGCAGTTCCATCATGTAAATCTTAGTAATTTGATTGAAGCCAATGAATTCCAAGTTTCCAACACAAAAACTTCAACATTTGCTGCTATTCCTGAAATCATAGACTAAAGTTATAATGTGTAGGTTGAAAAGTTCTGAAGCCTCCCCATGTAGGGTCTACATTTCTAGGTAAAGCCTCAACCTTTACAATGGCTGCACCCCATCACATTTTGGAACTGGTTTAGTTGGATCTCGGTTCACATTGGCCGAGTCACAAGGCATTTGAGACTATTGCAGTAAACCCATTTTCCAAATACCCCAAATGGCCTACTTGACTGTTCTTGAACTTCAAGACCTTAGTTGAGGCTGACTCTGAAACCCACTAACTTGAGCATCATATTCTTCAATGCCCCCCCTGCCCCCTTTTTTTTTTTCCCTTCCTCGTGAGATCTTTGTTAAGAGATCCTCTTGTGAAAAAGAAGATTCTTCCTTCTAAGTATATATTATTGGTTACGCTAACAGAATAAATAGCATTGAAAAGCAAGATTCAGGTTAGATTGCCCTGTTGATTTATATAATTTGCACCAAAACCCTTTTAAAAGCATGTTGTTTAACTTATCTCTCTCCTTCAATCCTCCTAATAATGGTGGCAAGTTTGGAAAGCATTCACGATTTTGTTGACACTAAGTGCACGTCTGAAATCAACTTAATGAATATAATAAAGGGTTCCACTTGTTTTTAAATCTTAATGCTCAAATTCTGAACTCTTTCATGGAGACGAAACGATTAAGCTTTTCATTGGGCATAGAAAGGAGTTTCTTTTACTCTCTTTTTTCCACCCACAAAATTGTTCTAAAATTCGTGAATGAGCCTCGAGACCTTGAGATTCTCCTTTAGTGGAAATTTCATTGACCCTAAATTTCTTTCATAAAAAAAAGAATCTTCTCGCTAATTAATTGGTGATTTGAACTAATGATGTGTGTGATTTAACAAGACGAATTAGCAATGCTTATTAATTAATAAGATCAATCAAACTCATCGAAATAACACATTTCAATTTTCTCTCCTTTTGACTCTCTCTTTAAAATATAAATTTTATCATGAATCAATTGTTGCGTTGAATGATTGTCATGGTTGTGCTCAACTTTTCATCAATAAAATATACTCAGGCACTTCATAAAAAATAATAATAAATGCAATTATGATTTTCAATATCCTTATGATTATTTAACTTTTGTGTTTTTCATTTCTCTGTCCGCACATTTATGCACCACACTGACACGCAGGGATTGTCTTGGCCATTCTTGTTCACTGCGGGTTTAATCATGTGACTATTAATACGTAGGGCATCGCACCAAGTTCTTATTTGTTTGTATTTCCACTTAAATGGCAAATGGTAAAATAAAAGTTGCAATTTTAGTAAATATCTGTGAAGAAAAATACTTGTAAAATTAGAAGATGCGTTAGTAAATGAGCGTGACAAAAAAAAAAAAAAAAAACAACTTGTTCTAAATTTAATTTTCAAAAAAAAGAAAAGAAAAAGAAGAAAGAACTCAGGTCAACTCAAGTCGGAATCCGAGGAGTTCTTAAATAAGCATAAATTCAAATCTCAATATCCTAAATCTCCTCTTACACCTGCCCAGCCTAGTAGCAGAAGGCAACCACACAAAGTTGGTGGCATATTTGTATATTCAGTCCCGAATAATCTTAAAGAAAGCATCTAGCCAGCTTTATTCTTAATTTTTTTTCTTCTTCTTTATCAGCATCTTAATACGTTACGACCACATATATATTATGTCATAAATTTGACACTTTCGGTTATCTTACACATTATTCTGATTCTTCTCTTGTAATGCTTCTGGTTGGGAAATAAAACTAAAAAAACTGATGTTTGTAACTGAAGCTCTTATCTGCGGCTACATTGGGGAAGAGGGTATTTTCTACGTTTGTTCTTGGGTAGAAAAGGACTTCAACAGTGATCTTTTTACAAATTACAAAGCAAGAAAAAGTATGCAATAATTATGCAGTCAAAAGGTTGCAAGACAGAAACAAATTAGAATACAACAAATGTGCTTTGAGGGTATCTTTAGGACAATAGAAAATGATAAAACAAAAAGGACATTTATATATGCCATTCAAAACATTAGTCATCAACATTATTTGATGTTGTTTGGGATTTTTGGTTGAGTATCTCGTGGGGGGAGGGGGGTTGGGAGTGCATCAATTCTTGTCCTGAGATTTCTTCTCATTAGAAGAGACTCAAAATACCTTTTTTTTGGATCAATTTCATCCTCAGAAATGCATCCATGCATGCTAAGAAATCAAACTTGATTTACGCTAGTGAAAACACCACAAATCACTATCAAGAAAAAGGAGACACAGGCCCCTAGACATGATTACGGACATAATTGTGACTTGGGAACTGTGAGAGATTGAAGTGCCACAACGAAGTGGTTGAGTTCATTCATGGGGCAAGCCTTTCAAGACAAAGTCCAAAATGGAAAAATCAATGATCAACTTTGCTAAGGGGCCAGGTGTCTATGCCTTGATTATTAAAAAAGAAAAGAGCATTGGCACTGCTGACATGGGCCCTGAAAATCATTTACTCTGTAGGTTTCTCCTTGTTGTATGTCAATCCAAAGCCAAGGGGAAACAAAGGATCACATGAATTGTCTCCTTTGTTGATTGGCAGCTCTTCGGTTGTCCTAAACCATGTCATTGGTAATTGGCCCTCAAATTCATAGTCTCCAAATACTACATCGGTGATTCCCCTTCCCTCCGTTCCTGGTAACCAAGCAGCAACTAGAGCATCCATTTTCTCCAAAAGCCATGGTTCTATAACCAAGGGTCTTCCAGATATCAGGATCACCAATGTGGGAATTCTATCAGCAATTGTGCTTATTAACTCACTTCCATTTAAGGGAATTACTAGCTCTGAATTGTCTCCTGCAGACTCTGCATATGGTTCTTCACCAACTCCTACAATGGCAAAAGAGAAATGCTGCCCAGACAAGGTGTTTGGCGAAGGATACTTTTCATAAATCACCTCTGTTTTTTCTCCCATGACTTCCCTGATTGCGTCCAAGATTGTTGTGCCTAAAAAGAAATAAATCCAACATTCAGGTTACTTGTAACCTAAGTAATATTTGTATGTATATTTTAGACAATTTTCGATTCAAAAACAGGACTTTAAAGCATTACTAGATAACTAGTTAACAAATATGAAAAAAATGGGGGAAAACCATGTGAAACATACAATTATGCATCTTTCGTACTGTGGAGTTGACGTGGAGAGGAACAATTTAAACATAGCTGGTGGGGTGTAGTAGAGGGGAAGAAAACATGGCCTTATATAACTGCTTACCAATTGTAATCCTGCCACTGCTTCCTTGCCAGTAACGTGTCCAACCGCCGCACTGGTATCCGAGATTGTTAGCATGAGTTCCGGCAATAAGAACCCTTTCTGCATTTTTGTCCAATGGAAGGAAAGGCTTTCCTGGATTCTTTCCATTCTTCAATAGAACTAAGGACTTGCGAACAGCTTCACGGGCTAGTTCCCTGTGCAGCTGCAGTAAATCATGGAGGTGACAATGAATCTATCAACTCATATATAAAATTGAAAAGAATTTTATAAGCAGAGTTGCGATAGTTAATACATTGAATATCTACAGCAAGGATAGCAACAAAATTTGCATTGTAGTAAAAGGTAAAACAAATGCAACCACTAATTACTCTAGGTAACTATGATTCCTCATGGCCTCCAGGTTTAGGCAGAAGGAGAGGCGGCGATCTCAGATTTGGGCCCATGTGCTCAATTATAGGATATCCTTACCCTATCACTATAAGGTTTTTGAGCACCCTCAGGGCCAGTATTTTCATAATTGCGTTTTTGTACTCTTCCTCCTCATTCCCTGATCCATGATTCTAATAGATACATGTTTATGCCACATTTTTCTTCATCAAAGACCATAAATGTAAAACAAATTCTTGGAAAATTAGAAGTCCTTGGTGAAAATATATTCTAAGCAATTGTTGAGTGGTGAGACATTAAAAACTTCGTGCAGTCTGACAAGAGCATCTCAAGTATGACTAAGGTCAACAGATTGAATGCCTAACTCTGCAATTTAATACCTTGCAGCCAATGGTATCCAGCAAAGATCTGTCAGAGAAGGGATATTCGAAAAGACCAGCAAAAAACTTCACTCTCAGTATTCTTTCAACTGCATCATCTATCTTCGACATCTGTATCTCCCCTGATTCTACCAGGGATATCAAGTCTTCAATAAATTGCTCATACCTATAAGGCACCATCACCTGCATATATGCTTTACTCAGTTCAGCAAGAGAAAGTAAATTATGAATCCAATAAAGAAGCCTATATATCTGGAACCAAATTATATACCATGTCAATTCCAGCATTAATGGCAGTATACACACAATGACGATAGTTTGAGCCTCTTGGTTCGCTAAGTCTGTCAAGTGCTTTCCAATCCGAAATCACAATACCCTGCAAAAGTGATTTCCCAAAAGCTTAAACCAAGTATTGCTCATTTAGCCTGCGGTACCACTCAATCATTTTAATTTTTAAATAAAGATTCTTCATCTATGTGCAGCAATTCGGCTACAATCTTACAAAAGTGTAAGCGGATAGCCCCCTCTCTAGAACATTAAGAAAAGACAAGAACTCCCATTCCATTAAAAAAGAAAGGAAAAAAGAAAAATGGTGACCGTGAAGGTATTGTCTACCTTGAAACCCAGTTTGCCTTTCAAAATTTCTGTCAACAGGAAACGATGAGCATGAAGTTTACATCCATTCCAACTAGAATAAGATACCATAACTGTTGAAACTCCCTTACAAAGACAATCAAGGTAAGGTGCCATGTGGATGCTCTCTAACTCATCGTATGATGATATAGTATTTCCCTCATTTATACCCTTTTCTGTACCCCCATCTCCAACAAAATGCTTGGCACATGCAATAACATTGTATCTGGAATCAAATAAGTTCCAATTAGATTCCAATGCGTAGACGATTACTAAGCCAGTATTTATTAGAAATATATATAGTGCTTGACAGGAAGAGAACCAATGTAAAAAAGTGGCTAAAGAAGCTGACAAATTCGTATGAAACTGTAAAACCTGCACCGTATATTATAAAATGATGTGACAAGGGAAAAGAGTCATGCATGTGTAAGTTGAAGTGCTTTATTGCTCATAGTTTGATGGCATTTGTTGATTGGATATTTTTAGATTTTCTTTTCTCAAACATGTCTTAGACTCTAAACTTTAGCAAGATTTATAACGGAAATCGTATATTTCTGAACAAATCAAATGAAAATGAATAAGCAAACCTGCCAGCTACAAAAGGATAGCCCTTCGGATGTCCCACCGGTGGCTGTCCCTGTAAACCTGTAATAATGGAAGTCATCTTTCTAACAATGTTAGTATCTTCACTAAAACTCTCGTAGCATCTTCCCCATCTAGGATCTCTGCATACCTGTCTTGATCCAATCAAACAAACTGCTCAGACAAATTGGTTTTCTAAAGTCAACTTAAAACTTCAGATCAAAGAATGTAATGGACTCATAACTTATAACTTGATCAGCAGTTTGACACCAATTACCAAATATGAGTTAAGACTCACAAACAAGCATCGGATTCATATGATTTTCAATTAGGACAAGATTGATTATTGAAGTGTTCAAGTATGCAACAAGACTGAAACTTCAGAAGGTATCACTCTTTATTAGAATTAACTTGGAAAATTGAAAGTAAATATGATATTACATCGTTGACAAAGGAGCTACAGCAATTTAAAGAAGGGAAAAGCTTCCCTTACCATGCATAGTTCTGGAATATGGAAAAATGAAGTTTGATTGCCATTATAAAGTAAATTATTCATATTCTATTTGATATAGAATCAGAACTTAACCAGTGCAATCACTGCAAGAAAAGAAGATTTGACTGATTAATTTTGTATTGACCTACAGCGACACAGGGAGCAAAGTTGAAGTGAATGCCACTTGCCCTGACTTCAAGAGCCACTGCCGCCCCAATCCTTTGAGCCAAATCTGCATCTCTATTACATATCTGAAACACTAATTAGAAATTTAGGAAATATAAATACCATATTTTTAGTATGCTCTTCAGCTTCTGCTAAGGGATAAGTCTATTTCCTTTTAGTTTAAAACTCTCCCTTTTCCCTTTAATTTCCTAAATGACTGGGGGGAAAACTACATCAAGATCTTCATATCTATTGTTTTATCATCATAGCTATAGATAAAATCAGAAATTGTGATTAATATTTCAAATTTTGGGGTTAAAGATGAAACGTACCCTGTGGCTCCAAGGCCAATATTGTGAGGGAATATAGTGGCACCATAGAATCGGTTGTTACCATGAACCGCATCGATCCCGTAGGCAAGCGGTATTCCAAGCCTGGAATCAAGTGCTGCCTGCTGAAACCTGTCAATCGTTTCGGCCCAATCGGATGGCATTGCTTTCTCTAAAGGCTCTTTCCCTGCACCACTGACCATACTCCCTACGAGATCGTCCGCCAATAATTACATTAAAAGGAAAACATAGAGTTAGAACCATATATGTTAATTGTTCATGTCAAGGATCTATATAGCAATTTCATTATGTCTGTTAACTATGACAAAACGAATCAGTAATTATCTTAGTCAATATGAATTGCGATTTGAGTAGCAACAGATGTAGAGTTTGAAAGTGTGTGGGGGGTGGGGGTTCAAAGAATATTGAAGCACGTAAACTGCATGGGTCAATGATTGTGGAGCAAAAGAAGGTGAAAAGTGTACCGATGGAGAGGTTTCTGACATCGTCAAGAGTAGCAACACAGAGCTCGATTTGGGTCATTTGACCGACCTTTTCTTGCAGGGTCATCCGAGAAACAAGGTCTTTGATTCGATCTTCTATAGGCGCATTCGGGTCCTTGTAAACGCAACTCATCGTCTCCTCCACTTGGTTCATCTCCGCCGCTGACTGCTTCAATGGAAGTGAAAGCAGACGGGATAAAATGTTTCATTGCTTTTGACTTGGAATTGGGACGGTTCTTCTTTAAAAAAATGGTTAATTTGTGGAAAGATGGCAACGCATTTACGAGACGGCCAATGAAAGTTCGGAGGTTTTCATGCTGCAAACCATAAAATAATACTACCTTCTATATAAAGAAATGTAAAGCGGGAAATCGACAAATGGTGGTAGTTATAAATATTAAGGAAAAACAATTTGGTCCCTGAATTTTCAGTAAATCACAATTTTGGCACCCAAACTAAGAATTTATAAATATTTTTGCCATTTTAAATCAAGAGTTCAAAACATACACATCAAGTAGAAAAACAGAAAATATTATAATTTTCCTGAGAATTTTTATATATTAAAATTTTCTCTTACTATTTAATTTTTTTTTTTTTTTTTTTTTTCATATCAATTTTATTGTTATGTTAGCTTACCACTATTTTATTAGTATTAGAAATATATATATATAATTTTCCTGAAAATTTTTATATATTGAAAAATTCTCTTACTATTTAATATTTTTTAGTATTTGTCATGTCAATTTTATTATTATGTTCCGGTTCGTAGCTTGCAATGACGAAGTTAAGTTAAAGCCTAGGGAGGTTATGGCCCTCTCAAGGTTATTTTTTTTCAATTTAATCCTTTATAAATTTACACTAAGACCCTTCCAAAAATATAAGTAAGCCCCTCAAGATTTAAGATTTTTGCAATTTTTCTCTTTGTGTATATATTATAACCCCCTTAAAATAGTACATTTTTAATTTAAACCCTTTATAATTTATAAAATTTTAAATTAATAATGGTAAAACTACAATTTGGCCCCCTCAAAAATAATAAAAATTTAATTTAACCCTTTAAAAATAATAAAAATATAAACCATTAAACTGATGAAATCATATTTGTACTATCGTAAAAATATTCAATTTAATTTCGGCCTCTCAATAAAAATAAAAAAATTTTGGCTCCACCAAAGATAACTTGCCACTATTTTATTAGTATGTTTAGTATACTTTCATAAATGTAAATGCTAAATTATGATAAATTTTTATTGATAATTATTTTTTAAAAATTTTATGTTATTTTTAAATAAATTAAATGACTTTAAATATAAATAAAAAAATATTATTAAATAGAAAAAATATAAAAAGTAAATATTATATATTATAAATCTAAAAAGATTATCGAATAAAAGAAGATAACACAGAAGTAGGAGTAAACCACATACGGTTGAGAATTATGATAACTTTTTTTTGTTCTTTCTTGATATATATATCTTTTCATTATATTGACATGCCTTGCCACTTTGACTGCAGCCTTGATGTAAACATCCTTTCTTAATTTCATGATTAGACTAATAATTCAAACCAAAAAATTTGAATAGAAAATCAATGCAAAAATAAATAAATAAATAAATATAGAAAATGTATCTAGGAAAGTGTTGGAAACCTTGGAACAATACCTAGTGAAAAAGAAAAAAGAAAAAAACCTAAGAACTTTTCTCAAATATTCTTCCCCTTACCTTACTAGAGTAGAGATATAACTGTATTAAATTATTATCATCAAATACACAAATGGGCAGAGACTTGAAATCCAAAGAGATGTACAAAGGTGGTTTTAATGGTTTGGTTTTTCCTGATGCTCAAGCTGGACCATAGCTTTCGGCCTTTCAATGTCGCTAGATCTGAAAAAGCGTTTCCAGAACCAGTGTTTCTTCCATACTCTTTCAACCATTTCATCAAGGGGGACTCCTTTGGTCTCAGGGAGCATCGCCATTACGAAAATGGACATGACGATGAGCCAGGCAGCGAAGAAGAAGTAAATGTAGGCTCGCATGTGGCAAAGCATGCTGAGGAATGCTTGAGCTATGATGAATGTGCAAAACATGTTGGTGGCGACCGCAAAGAAATAGCCTGAAGTTCGAGTTTCCAATGGGAAGACTTCGCTAGATATTAGCCACCCCAAAGGACCCCAAGACCATGCAAATCCGTTCACATATACGCAGATTAAAAGCACCACTACTTTGGCTATGCTATTGGGCACTTTGCTTGTTTCCGTCAAGTACTTTTTAAGAATAACCCCAATTATACACTGCAAAAAACAAGAAATTTAGATGATAATTTTGTTTTAGTCGAGGGTTTTTACTAAGTTTTTGTTCATAATATTTGATTACCTGAGCTACCATGCAAACCATAGCTCCAAAAACGAGTAGTTTCTTCCTTCCAGCTTTATCTACAGTAAAGATGGCGATAACTGTTGACATTGAATTGACAGTGCCGGTTATGACGGCCGACAAAAGCGACGCATTGGCCCCGAACCCCATGGTTTGAAACAAAACCGGTGCGTAAAACATGACCACGTTGATCCCTGTGAACTGCTGGAATATATGAATGATGGTGCCGCAAATCATTGGAGGAATGCTCGGCTTCTTCATCAGTTCCCTGAAAGGGTGTTTGATTTGATTGGCAACCTCTGTGGCTCGAACCATTTCTTCAAACTCCTTTTGAACATCGTCTACACCCCTGATTCTCTTTAGGGTTTTTAAACCTTTTTCTTTCTTTCCTCTTTCTATCAGACTCGTCGGGGTCTCCACAATAGCGAAGGATCCAACAAGGAGGACTACGGCTGGCACAGCGGCGCCGCCCAATGAAATCCTCCAACCATAGTTTTTTATATTCGATGTGAAATAGTTAACAATGTTAGCTATCAGAATGCCGACTGTGATCAGCAACTGAAAGCAAATGTTGAGTCCTCCTCTGAATTTAGGCGGTGAAATTTCGGTAATGAACAGCGGGACTGCCTGTTTCAAACATGAGAGTTCCATATGATTAATTTATGCTGTTTTCTGTGCTGGGATCAATTAAAGGGAAGATCATATCAATTACCTGGTTACCACATCCTACACCAGCACCAAGGAATAGCCTTCCAAGAATTAACATAGGAAGGTTCATTGCAGTCACGTTGAGAATAGCTCCAATGAAGAAGAAGATAGAGGCAGCTTGCATGGTTGGTTTTCGACCGTATTTCTTGCACATTAAGGAGGCGCCGGCGCTGGCGACGATGGCGCATAAGTAAAGGGACGACGTGAAGAGCTGAAGATACTCGTCGTCGAATTTGCAGTAGTTGTTTTCATGGGCGTGGTTCTTTTTAACGTAAACATTGGGGAAGAACTTCAATAGGAAATCGTCCATCCCTGTCACTCCTCCTGTATATATACGCCACAGCAGCACATTATTAGAGCGAATTTTGTAACTTTAAAGTTGCTGTAACTTCAACTATTTAGCGTCGTTTCAAGGATTATCGTCGATACAATTTAAGAAAAAACACACACACACTGAAGTATACAATCTAGAATAACTAAAAAGTCACCTGAAATTCCAATATCGTAGCCAAACATTAAACCACCAAAGGCAGCTATGGCGGTGCAAATAAAGACTTGGGCGGTGAGCTTCGCCGGAAAGTCTTGCTCACTGCCGGAACCAGTCGCGATTACGCCACCCGCCATGAATAATAAACACTAAAAACAATACTTTTAAACTAAAGATCTGGACGAATGAGATTAATTTCTAAGTTGAGAGAGAAAGCTCAACAAAGTATTGAAAATAAAGGAGTATTGTGGGGTTATTTATAGATAGCTGTAGAAAAGATTAGCCCAATCAGATGACGTTAATATTAGATTAGTCGTAATTAATATATTCAGTTTAAAATTATAAATTATAATGATTTTTTTCAAAGACTTTGGATTTTATCCAAATATCTAAATCTTAACAGACTCTGCTAATTGTTTATTCTTGGAAACTGTTTTTACTGCTTGAAGCCTAATTTTAATTAACTTCTTTCTTCTCCTTTTTTGAAGGTGACTTCTTAATTTTAATCTTTTAACATTTAAAAAATTATCTCAATTGTTGCCAGCAGTGAAATTATAATTTTTTTTATAAGATAAAATGTACATACCTTAAAAAAAAAATTGGATTAACTTTTAGTTTTTATCTAGAATTATCTTTGAAATTTTATTCCCTTACTCTAAATCTTAAAAAACTTATTTATAAAATAAACAATATATATGAATTAAAAGGTATATATATTAAGAGAATGAAATATTAGGTAATTTATTAAGGGAATAAATTATATTAAGATCATTCTAAAAGGTATAGTTTTTAGGCACCAATAAAATAGTATCACGTTATTAAATTTTAAGGGATATATATCAAAACTATACATGAACCATAGTTTAATGTGCAATTGTATACATGAGCTTTTATTTTGTGCAATTCTATACATGTAATTTTTATTTGATCTAATTCTTGTAAATTATTACCACAATTATTGATATAACATCATTTTATGTTTATATATTACATACATAAATAATTATATTTAAATTGATGCATCTATCTCTTTAATTGTGTATGATTAAATCAAAATTAAAGTTTCACGTATACATTTGAACCAATATTAGAGTTTCATGTGTATAATTGCATTAAATTAAAGTTCATGCATACAATTGCACATTAAATTAAAGTTCATGTATATAATCGCACATTAAATTAAAGTTCGTGTATAATTTTGAGATTTATCCCAAATTTTAAAGATAACAAAGTATTATTATATAATCGTCTATATCTAATATCTTTTCCAACTAAATTTAACTTTAATTAAATTACTTAAAATAAAAATTTTAAATTATAAACAAACATCTCTTTTACAAATTTTAATCATTTTTTTCATAAGTTAATATTTTTTTATTTTTGTGCAACAAATTTAAAAAAATAGTAATTTATGCATTTTTTCCATGTCATTAAGACATTATTTTGATAATTATTTTGTTGTAAACCCCAAACCCTAAAATTCAGTGTTTAAATTTAAAATTTAAGGTCTAGAGTTTGGATTTGAGTTCGGGGTTTAAGATTTAGGTTGAAGATTTAAGGGTTTGGGATTATGTGTTTGGGGTTTAGGGTTCAATGGTTTGGGGTTATGGGTTCGGATATCTAGATTTTGGGTTCAAGGTCTAGGATTCTTGATTTAGTGTTCAAAGTAAAAAATTATAAAATTATGTGTCAACAATATGAAAAAATTTGCTGAAATGTTATTAGATAATTTGGAAGGGATCTTGAATAATGTGGTGGGAATAATCCATAAAATATTTTTTCTATGGATAAGTGTATAATAATAATTTTTCTATGATGTAGCAAAATTTTATTGGTGCCTAAAAACCTTAATATTTAGGATCATCCTAATATACGTTATTCCTATTTATTAATTGATTTACAGAATTTCAGCATCCAATTGGTTAAATCACAAAAATTACCTATTAGTGATGTAATAGTAGTAATTTACTTCTGCCAAAAGAAAGTTTAAAAAATAAACAGAAAAAAATCAGATATATTAAATATTAGGTAATATATTGTTACTTTATTATTTATTTATTTTTATTTAAAAAAAGAAAGAAAGAAAGACGAGATTAAATATCAACATTAAAATGTAATTAGATTTTGTTTTGGTAGGTAACAACATTACAGGTTCATATAATATGAAATATGAGCATGTGCATTGGATACATCTGCCAGGATGTTTCAATCAAAATGACTTGGTATTGATTTAGCAAAACTGAAAAACCTACAAGCACGGAGGCTCACTAATATTTAAAGCTCTCCAGTCGTTGAACATTGTCAGAGTGGAGAAAACTCCTATGTGTTTCTTAGGTAAAAAAATGAAGAAAGCTACAACATTCAGTTCATGATGCAATGAAACTAGAACATTAACTTCACTTCAAGGTAAATGGAAATTTTGGTATATATATGTTGAAAAAATTTTGACTATATATTTGCAGTTCTACTTTATGTATATCCTAGTATTGTCCATATATTCAAGATTTACAGTATCTGACTGCTTACATTGATTCATGGAAGAGTTTCAGCTTTTCTCTATGGTGAAAGTTAGTGTAATTGTTTGCTGTCCCCGAACTGATGGTTTCTAGGTGTGTCAATATTGCGTATATTGCCTCCTTTTGCCACTTCATCGCTATCATTTTCCTTGGTGTTGACAGCCTTGACTTCGGGTTCTTTTGGTTTTGATGCTTCCATGGCGATCTTGTGGTCTATTGATATGCCTGTCGTTGCAGTCTCATATACACCTGGGATGCTTTCACTGATGGCCTTGTTGAGATTATCCTCCCTTGATTGTGAGGCATCTGAGAGACATTCTTGACCGCTCAAATTTTGTGTATCTCTGCCATTTATGATATTGTTCGAGCTGTTACTTTCTCCTTTTGAAGTTGATAGTCCAGCATTGGCTTCAGCTTTGGTTAATGTTGTGGATTCATGTTTGGTATCTTCATCAGGTCCTGCACTAGCTGCCCCACTGGTCTTTGATGGTTCCACGGCAGCCTTTTGCGTACTTAATATGTGGTCCTCATACTCACCATCAAGAACAGGGTTCGAGCTCTTGATGTTGGTTACCTCATTGGTTAATGAACCTTTCACATTGCAAACATGATCAACTTCTGCTGCGGACTTAAGGAAAGGGTTGCAACTCAAAGTCAGTAAAGGATGGACGAATAATATAACTAGCTAACCATTAAATAGAGCTAAATAGTTAGGAAAACAGAAGAAAAAATTGTTGGTTTTGATAGAACCAACGACAAACGGGCTTAGCACCTAATTAGATTACAACATAGCTAGTTGATATAAGATTTTCGTTTATTACCAAAAGATGCGCCAATGACATTCTATGAATAAGAAACATGCATGAGAAACAATGACCTAATGTTAAAATTACTAAAACAAAAACTGAAGATACTGTATCGTTGTTGCAGTTGAGTGCCAAGATTAAGAAGTGGGATTACCTTTTCTCTCACCATGGTTTTAGGGTCATCTGTTTTAGCATCTCCTTCTTCTGATTTTGATGAATCAGTTCTAGTGTTGTGTTCAATCAGTTTTTCTGATCCTCCAAGATGCTCAATAGAATCAAGATTATTTTCACCAGATGTTTTTGATAGTTCTTTCATGTCCTCTGAACTTGTCAAAGCTTTAGATTCATCTTTACTGGATTTTATTGAAGAACCGTCCTTGCCTTGTGTGCCTTCTAAGACAAGTTCATTCATATTATGGGCAGTGCTACCATCAGTTCTCTTCTTTGTCACGCTAGACAATTCCTGTTCAAGTTTAGGTAAATATGTGGGTCAGAACATGCTAAAAAGTGTATGTTAAGATACTATGCAGACATGTATACGAGTGTAAAGTTCGGTGAATGGATGAGATGGCAAAACAAAATGGAAAAAGTACTTATCTATAAATTCATAATCCTAAAACGTTACATATGATTTCAAGATCTTTGAGATGCATTAAAAGATGAAAATGAGTTATTGATACTCTCATACTGACCTCTGAAGTTGCAGGACTGCAATTACTGGATGAGTCCTGTATTGAGTTCTCAGCCAACCGCTGTGTGCTTTGGGGCATGTTAAAAGTTGAGTTCTCATGTGGTTGATTGTCTGCTGAATTTTCCCTCACTATGTCTTCTGTAACAGATCCTGGCCAATCTGTTTGTCTTCGTTGCTCAATGTCTGATACAGGTATTTGATCTGCCAGGATATTTTGTGGTAACACAGATCTCGGAGATGCACCTGAGCTGAGATAAGTTTGCTCAAGCTCCAATCTTCGATTTGGAGCCACTGCAATAAAACCTCCAAATCTTTGTTCCACTCCAGAAACATTATCCTCCAGAATATTTTGATTAATCCCACAAGCTGGAATAGATTCCAACTCATCTATGCTGTGAACAGCATTCGACGCATTCCCAGTATTAACTAAGTTTTGAGCATCTTCTTCAAAATGCTTTGAATGTTGGTCTTTGCTTTGAACAGAACTTGGTACATCCCCAGTGCCATGCTTAGTTGAATTACAAGTACCTTCTTCAATATATTTTGAAGGTTGGCTTTCCTCCATCTTCTTTTCAGATTCTGCAGTTCTTTTATACTCATAAGATGTTTCTTTGTTTCCATGCTTGTAACCGCTTGAACCCAAATTAATTGCATCATCAGGTTTTCCCATCTCTCCTAAAGCTGCAGGTTCATTCAATGCTTGGGCCCCATTGGCTTCGGTTTCAGATGATTTCGACTCTAAAGTGTTAGCATCTCCTTGAGTTATCGGCTTCACATTACAAATGATGTTCTCTTCTGTTGGCTTCTGTTGAGGATCAATAAATTGCTGTGGAATAAATAGCCAAAAGTAACTGTAGATTAATTTAACGCCATTTTACTGGTATTCAGAAATCAAAATCAAATGAAGGTGAAAGAAATGTCTATACATCCACAAATGGGATGGTAAATTTGCACATACAGAAGTAAGCCTAAGTTCACATTGTTATGTTTGCTTTGTTTTACTATTTATTTTACTTAGATTAGACTTGGGATGAGTGTCTGATACGAAGTATATATCCAACATTAGCATATACTCAAATTTTGTTAGGTTCTTTCATATATTTGGAGGATCATATCCCCATATTAGTGTGTCACAAACATGTTTCGAATAATACATTTTTTTTTTTGGAGAAATAAAGAGTTTGGGCAATATAGTTTATACCTCAGAATAGTAGTGAAATAACTAACTGACCTCTGGCTTCTGGAAACAAGACTCGGAAGGTGAATGAACGACTGACTTCCCCGTTAACTGCACCAGTTTTCCTGGATTTTCAGGTGATAATTTATCTGAAACATTGGAAGCCTTTTCCAGTTCAGATGGAGATATTGAAGCAATTGGTTCCTCAGGTTTCTTTTTTAAACCAGAAACCTTCACTTCAACAGAATCCTCTTCAATAATATCATCTAATTCTCTCAGTTTTTCTCGATTTGCCTCTTTTGATAAGTTAAATGAACCTCCCCACAGTTCTTCATTGTCAGAATTTATATCCCTTTCAACATCCCCATCATATGTAACTGAACCTTCTACAGGTGAAACGGTTCCATCGGTTGATAATGTAGTTGACCCGACTTCTGAAACCTCAACTTGCAAGTCAGAAGCTATGGAACAGTTTCGAGTATGACTTTGTCGCCTATACGTATTGTAAAACAAATTAAACTCGGTCCTACGCGGAGATGGGCTGGAGTCAAAAGGAAGCTTGGTCACAGTTTTCCCCTTGGGAGGAATTGCAAGATTAAAAGCCTTTCGGACTTGATTAGTACACAGCGACAGAGGTTTTGCTGTTTGATCTAAGCCTGACTCAGAGTCATCAGATGAAGATGATGAGTAGCAGGAATCATTGTTTTTAGTTGAATCTATCTCCACTCTTATTTCACTTCCACTCAGATCATGAGGATTTTCATTAGTTTCTCCTATTTCAGTCTTATCATTGGCACTTTCTGTAATATTTTCACTTTTCTCTTCCAATGAGTTAATTGTGTCATTGTTAATGGACTCTTCCAGCTCAATAAGATCAATGTCACTTCCAAAACCACGGGAATTATTCTGGTGGTGACCTCCTTCATCATCTGAGAAAAGGGTACGTGTTAAATAATTCCATTAGATAAAAACACACTTCAAAAAGAGAAAAATGGAATATTCTATACATAATTTGGAGTAGACTGGCACAATCAAACTATTGTCCCATTCCCTTTAGCTAGTTTAAAATCTTTTAAGTTTTTGGATAAGTAAAGCAAGAAACTATTAATATCGAGGATCTTATAACTTAGGAAGAAAAGGATGTGGATAATGGAAAATATGCTGAAATTTCTGTCTTACCTGGTGCCTTTCTGAATCTATCAACTGCTGGACCCCCTACAGGCCTTTTCTCAGAACTAAAGTAGGGATTAAACGGATCATTAATAGAATCTTGAGTGGTTTCGAATGTAAACAAAGGTCCATGGTGGAAGCTCTCGTGCCTGCAGAAAAGCATATCCCTTTGGTTGACAGGCATGAACTCTTGTTGGAAACTATCACCCGTAAGATTTGGTTTTTCTTCAAATGGATCATAAGGTAAGTCAAATGGATTCTGTGTAGGCAACAAGATGGAAGGAGCAGAACCAGGCATTTGTAACCCTTCTTCATTAGCATGATTTGAAAAACCAAGAATGTTGTTTTTAACTATTAGAATGGGAGCAATATGATTATGGGGAGCAATACCCTTTTCCATCAGGCTTTTCTCAATTGCCATTTTGAACATCTTTCTTGCTCTACGTTTTGCAATCAAACTTTCCAGCCTTTTGTTTCTTTCCGCTTCGGTTAACCCGAGATCCATTAGATGCTTCTCATCATCCTTTGTCCATTCCACCACCTTATCTCGATCTTCCCGCACTTTTATCTCCTTCACATCTTTCCTTTTTTCCAATCTTTCTTTCTCAACCTCACCACCACCACCACCACCAGGACTTTTACCTGATTCCCCTCCAAAGCTATCACGCGATAGGCTATGAGGTTTCAGAGTCTCGTTATCAAGGAGCGATTTCGGGTCATTAAGTACTTGATCATTTCGCTTCTCGTTCTGGGAAGAACTCTCTCCATGTTCCACATTAGAACTTCCTTTCACATTTAAGGACCTCGAATTTTCTTCCAGTAAATTGGATTTACCAGACAGAATATCATTAATACCACTCCCAAAAAGCAAGTTACTATCCGGACTATCGTTTCTATCCCATTGTAGAACTTCCTTTCGAGCATTTCGCCGAACACTTTTCTGGGGTCGTAAGACTTTTGATCTATTTACACCGCGAGACGGTTTCTCCTCGTTTGATCTATTTACACCGCGAGACGGTTTCTCCTCGTTTGATCTATTTACATCTGCAGATGATCTGTCGTCGCTGTCTTTCTTCTGAACCTTTTGGACTTCCGGACGTTTGGTTTTCCAATAAAATCGGATTGAAATCGCAGTGCAGATAAGAACCGGGGAAGAGTACATCAAAATGTAGAAATAATAAGGAAAACATATATACACAACGAGAACAAAGATAAAAAACCCTGCCACAACTGGATATCTTCTTACAAATTTATAACTACAACTTCCAGAAAATCTAATGATTTTCCAGACAAAATGTTGAATAACCTTTGCATTGAAACTCATTTTTTTTCAGAAATCAAACCAATAAAAACAACAAAACTGGGCATAAATAATCAACTGTACCCCCCCGACTCAAACTCGAAGAAATTCAGCTCAAACTTGAATTTCCAACACAAAGAAAAAAAAATCATAGTTTTCTTCTTTTTTGTGTTGAGGGGAAATAGGAAAACTGCAAAAGAGAGGTGAGGAGTGATTTTGGATTTCAAATGCTCCAATTTAGAACTTGGGTTGCCATTGCGTTTCTCCCCTGCCCTTGAATTATGGGATAATGTAGGACAAAATAGAAAACAAGTATAGGTAAGGAAATATGGTTGTTAATAATGTGGTCTAATTTAGCAATATGACCTTGGATTTCTACACAATTACTTAACCCACCTCTATCTTTTTCTTCTATCTTCATTGATTATGTCTTAAATGTTAATCATGACCTTCACTTTGATGTCTATATATTCTTTTGGTCAATATGATCATTTGAACCCCTATTTTTTAGGTTGGGATCCAAAGTTTTTTCAATAGAAAATATTAATTTTTTAAGGTAAACTATAACATTAGTCACTATGGATAAATTTTCGTTTTGGTCACTTAGTTAAAAAAGTTACAATTTGGTCATTAAACTATTCAAAAGTTTTAATTTAAGTCACTGAATTGTTAAAATCGATGTTATATGGTTTTCTCTGTTCGCACTACCAACTCTAATTGAAAGTTCTCTTTTCCATTCTCCTCTACAGTTCATTTTTTTAATGAAACAGATTTGGACGTCAAGAATCTATGGACCGAAAATCAAAGAAACTTTTTCTTCGATCTCCAATATTGATCGTTAGATCGACTTGGATTTAAGGTATGTTCTTCAAGTCGTTAATGGGTGTTGATCCACTGTACCAATTGTCAAATCATCACTCGGAGCTCACTGACAAAACTTAAAAAAAAAAAAACTTAATAGCTCAGTGACTTAAATAAAAACTTTTGAATAATTTTGTGACTTAAATGAAATTTTTGAATAGTTCAATGACTAAATTGTAACTTTTTTTAATTAAGTGACTAAAATAAAAATTTACCCATAATTTACTCTCTCTTTTTACGATCTTTCAATGATTTTGTTTGTTTCCTCTTGACTAGAGGTGCTCATAGGCCAGGTCAGGTCGGGCCTAAGCATGATATTAACATATTTTATACTTGTTCGAGTTTTAACCGACTCGAAATATAGACTTAAATTTTTGTCCAAACCCGTCCATAATTGTAAAAGACTAATCAAGCTCATTTTAAACCCGCTCATATTATTTTTAAAAATTTTAAATATATATATTTATATTATATTATTTTAATATTTAATAATTTAATAATTTTTTATTTATTGAAATTTTTTATATTAGATAGTAAATTTATTTGCAAATTAAACTTAAACACTTTTTGATATAAAAATTTCAATTAAAATGTTTTATTTTTAAGTGATTTATTTTAAAATATATATGATAATCTATAATAAAATCCACGTGATATAATTTTCTGAATAAAAATATTAAAAATAATAATTAGATAAAGACCTTTTATCACTTAAATGAACAATACCTTAAATTAATTATTTAAAATTTTAATCCTTTAAAAATTTTATATTTACTCGGAATGTAATAAAAGTTTTATATTAACTCCAAATCTACTTCTTGAACCTTTTCTTTTATTCAATATCTTTTAGATTTATAATTTATAGTATTTATTTATTTTGAGTTTATAATATATTTGTATTTAATAGTATAGTTGATTCCAAATATTTCATATTTATATTGAAAGTGACTTAAAGACTTGATTTCGATGAACCCTGTGCGTTGACATGATGATTAAGGATGTTTATTATTTTAGGTGTGACCTGATCCGAATCGCGCCAGTCACATTATTGTTAGGATTTTACTCTTCCCTTATAATTCACTAAAAAAAAAAAGAACTTGACTTCAATTAAGAGTTTTAGAAATATGATAGTTAAGAGATAGAATAAAAATTAACTTTGTTTAAAATAAGAATGGAACTATAAAATAAAACATTAACTAACTCAAATTTTAGATTCATTAAATAATATCATTTAAAAACAACTTAAATTTAATAGTTACTTTTCAATTTATTCACACTTTAATTGTACTGTGAATGTCAACACAAAAATTAGAAATACATAAAAAATAATTTTTTTTCTAAAAGTTGTTTAAAAAAATAAATCTGAGATAAATCCAAAAGTAAAAAGGACTAAACATTTTATCAATTTTGATTGGAGGGGAACCCAAATTTATCCTATATAAAAGCCCCGAAAAATAAAACCTAAAAAATTTCCAAGCCTACGGCCCTAATTAAACCAAGCGTGTGGTTACCCATCAGCACCAAACATGTGGTCACCGCACTATCTTCGTTACCTCCAATCCAGTCATTCCACGTGTTAAATATAACAAAATCATATATGTAATCCTGGACACGCCCAATCTTTTCTTTACCCCATTCTGCCCTTGTCCTGATACCCCCCAAAACGGTTAAATCCCACCGTTTCCTCTAATCCTACGGCTCCAAGTTTTCCATATTTATCAAGTTATCTCTTCCGCAAAGTCAGTCTCTACGAAATTCTGCTCGTAAAGACGTGACCTAAAAAACAGAAAGATAAATTCAAAATATTTCATATAAATATTTCCTATTTTCGATTTAGATTTTGAAATTTATTCTTTTCTTTTTTCCTAATTTTCTAGGGTTTCCCAAATGTCATTGATTGAATTTCTACGACCGACGACCTTAGCAATCCAAAGTAAGTGTAGCAGCTATTCTTACTGCAATCTTCTTTATATACATGACTTTAACTTAAGCACCAATCGGTTTAATGTTTCGCTTCAAAACACGAATCGTTTCAACTCTGATTCAATTACTTTCCCTCTATGTAACGTCCTCGTTTTGAGGAACCACGAGAGATTCAATCTGTATGGAGGAGGTAGATTAAGGTTCAAAGAAAGAAAAATTTTGGCTAATTGTACAGATAACAACGACTCGAAGGATAGTTCCAGTGACAAAAACGAAGGCGGGCAAGGAGTGAAGCAGAAACAAAATACGACAAATTCTGGCAGTTCTACCAATCAGAGACGAGAAAAGAGCGGGAAAAGCGAGCTTTGGTGGTCCAAAGGAAAGAAATGGCAGTGGCAACCGATAATTCAAGCTCAAGAAATTGGTGTTTTGCTTTTACAGTTGGGTATTGTTATGTTCGTTATGCGGTTGCTCCGACCAGGGATTCCGTTACCCGGGTCCGAGCCCAGGACCCCAACAACTTTCATCAGCGTTCCTTACAGTGAGTTTTTGAATAAGATTAATAGTAATCAAGTTCAGAAGGTGGAGGTTGATGGGGTTCATGTAATGTTTAAACTGAAGAATGAAGGGAATGTTCAAGAGAGTGAAACTAGTGGTGTTATTAATAGTGAGTTTCAAGATTCGGATTCATTGTTGAGGAGTGTGGCGCCAACGAAGAGAATTGTGTATACAACCATACGGCCTAGTGATATCAAGACTCCATATGAAAAGATGTTGGAAAATTATGTGGAGTTTGGGTCTCCTGATAAGCGGTCTGGCGGCTTCTTTAACTCTGCATTGGTAAGTTGAATTTTCTCTTTGTTATGAAGTTGAGTGACACTAGTTTAATTTTCTTGCGCGTTGAAGCTTTTTGAGTATGGTTGTTAATGGTAACTGGATGAATTGTCTGGGTTATGCTGGGGGAACTGGTTCATTGTCGTAAGCTGCTGGCTGGATACAATGTAATTTAGATTTAGTTGAGGGTATTTTTTCTTGCTTTCATTGGCCTTGACTAGGTATCTCAGGTAGTAATCTGATGCCTGTACTAGGAAATTTTATTCCCTATTGAGGTGGCGGGAATGTAACAGTGTTAGTTGGTCCAACTATGGTTGGCTATGATTTGGGGAAAAAGATATCTTCAGTCACTCAAAATTTGACAGATTAAAAGAAAATTAACGGAGATTGCTCATGGTGGCACCAGAAAGGATATTTACAAACAATTGGATCTCTTATACACATCAAGTCATCAACTACCCAGAAATAAAATGTCTTTCTCTATTCCTGAAACCAAATATACCAAAGTATCAGTATGCTCGATGATGACTAGTGAAGGAGGATATTTATGATGAAATGTTGTCTCAAAAAATGGCTAACATTGTCATAGCCCTGATTAAGCTGCAAGTTTGGCTTCAAATATGCCTAAAGATTGGTTGTCAGAGCGTAGGTGATAGGCAGTTTTCCCAAAGTTCCTAAACTTGTAAATAGATAGTAACCTTAACATGGTGTGGTGTATTATTATATATCTAAAGCATGAAGTTCTAAATATCTGACTTCATCTCTTTTGCAGATAGCTTTGTTCTATGTTGCTGTCCTTGCAGGACTTCTCCATTGGTTCCCTGTGAACTTTTCTCAGGTTTATATTTTCTTGCGAGTTATATGAATGCCTTGCCTAAGATGCATTAATATGTTCTGATTCGAATCATGCATGTATGCAGCACACAGCTGGTCAGATCAGGAATCGCAAGTCTGGGGTTTCTTCGGTTTCAAAAGTGCCTGAACAAGGTGAAATAGTCACTTTTGCTGATGTTGCAGGTGTTGATGAGGCCAAGGAGGAGCTAGAAGAAATTGTGGTATATCAAATATTCCTCTACTTCATATGCTACCAGCAACTGATACTTTGTAGTAAATGCTCTTATAAGTTCTAGTTGTCTTTATATGGTTATGTTTACTGCACAGGAATTTCTTAGGAATCCAGACAGGTATATACGGCTTGGAGCTCGTCCTCCTCGAGGAGTTCTCCTGGTGAGTAGATCGTAAGAAAACTTTTCATGATGATGTTGAAGCTTTTATTCTGTAGAAATTATGCCTTATTTGCAAAACATTATTAATCTTCAGAAATTGGGTTGTACTTGCCAGTTCTGTCTCTTATTCTGTAGAATATCTTCTCTGCTGAAAGCTTTGGTTCTCTTAATGCTTTCTACTTGTCACTCTTGTTATGATAAGCTCAATAAGTTTATACATGGAATTCAACGTGTTCAATGTCTCCACACGGTGCTTAGATGCTAGGAGTATGTGATGGTTTCTTTGCATCATTATGTTCTTATATAAAAATGGAAATAATGCTCTGGTTTTTATGGTTTTATTTTTGTTATAGGTAGGTCTTCCTGGGACAGGTAAGACTCTTCTAGCAAAAGCTGTGGCTGGTGAAGCAGAAGTTCCATTCATAAGTTGTTCTGCCAGTGAGTTTGTGGAGTTGTATGTTGGAATGGGTGCATCTCGAGTTAGAGATCTCTTTGCTCGAGCAAAGAAGGTGGCACCATCAATAATTTTTATTGATGAGGTCAGTCTATGAGTCTTATCATTTTGCTGGAACTGTCTGTTCAACTTATAGATTTCCAGTAGAATTTTCTGATTCCTCTCATTTTGCACAGATAGATGCTGTGGCTAAAAGTCGTGATGGTAAATTTCGCATTGTTAGCAATGACGAACGAGAGCAAACCTTGAACCAATTGCTTACTGTAAGTTCCCTCTGTAATTGTTTTTCTGCTGTGTGGTTCTCTTGGCCTTAGATCTCTGAACCTTGTAGTTTGGGACTGCATTGTAGGAGATGGATGGGTTTGACAGTAATTCTGCTGTGATTGTTCTTGGAGCTACAAATCGTTCTGATGTCTTGGACCCTGCGCTTCGACGACCTGGGAGATTTGATCGTGTTGTTCTGGTCTGTGGAGCATTGTATTTAGTTAGCTCTCTAGATGTCGGAATCTGTTATATAAACCAGCTCCTTATTGCTAACTATTATCTCAAAGAGATCATGTCTCATATGATTTCCAGGTAGAGACTCCTGATAGGATTGGCAGAGAATCTATTTTGAAAGTACATGTTTCTAAGAAGGATATTCCCCTTGGGGAAGATGTTGATCTTTGTGACATTGCCTCTATGACTACTGGTTTTACTGGGTATTTTCTCTTAATTTGCTGTATTTAAATGACACCGCTTCCTCATCCTCCTTTCTTGTTGATGCAGAGGAAATAACTGTGTCATCTTTTATAATATGCAGGGCTGACCTTGCGAATCTGGTAAATGAAGCTGCCTTGCTTGCTGGAAGAAATAACAAAGTTATAGTAGAGAGAATTGATTTCATTCAGGCAGTAGAGCGAGCGATAGCTGTAACTCTCTCCCTCTCTCTCATCTCTCTTGTGTCTCTCCTAGCACAACTTTGTTCGTGTATTTCTTACAGTTTTCTGCTATTATCATTTATTCATATTTTGAAGAATTTATTTAAAAATTTCTTTGCCACGGATGTTCTATCCAGTGATGCAATTTTCTCAAGTCTTGTTTTTGGCTTTAATTATGGGTTTTATTGTATACCACACATGTTTTAGTAATTACCATTGAACACAACTTGCAAATTGATAACTAAAAGGAACTATTATGTTTTCATGCAATGCATTTATATTACTTTTGCTCTTTCTGATGAGACTTTCATGCAATGCGTTTATATTATGATTATACATTGGATTGCAAGTTGAGTGACACAAAGAACTAAATTCTTAGGGCATAGAGAAGAAAACTGCCAAGTTGAAGGGAAGTGAGAAGGCTGTCGTTGCAAGGCATGAAGCTGGTCATGCAGTAGTAGGTACAGCTGTTGCTAACCTTCTTACTGGACAGCCACGTGTTGAGGTAAATTATGACAATATTTACTGAACGTTCTCAATTTATTTCTTTGTTTGCATGCCCTTGTTATCTCAGTATGAAATGTGGAAATGATAAAAGAAAATTATGAAATTTGAAAGGAATCTCATCCTGCGGCTGTGTAGGGTTTGACTTTCAAGACTACATACATGCACTGCCCATGTCGTGTACCATAGATGGTGACAGTGCAATCATTTTTATCAGGTTGTTATTTTGGAGGGGATTGTGTGTATTTGTCTATTGCCCTTCTTAATTGTTAGTTTCTCTGTTTTTTTATGTTTGGGAAGTTCAGGCAAGACCTTGAGACAGTAAAACCAATTGGTTCTCCATGATTTCCATTTATGGATGTCAAAACCGGATAATCTAGTATGCTTTGTCTGAGATGAAATATTTGGAAGATGTTAATGGACCCCTTTTTATGGTTTTGGGAGTTGGAAATCATAATGTTTGTAAATAATACCATCTCCACCAACATTAGCATACGGTGAAAATTTCAGGCAATTATCCTAAACATAAAAATGAAATCTGTGTCTTAGATTTCTTTACATGTTATACAATTATTCTTTCTTTTGGTATGTGTAGAGGTTCACTTGGCGTTGTGCCACACTGGGAACTTTGATTTATAAGGTTCAACTCATTATTGTTGGGTTGTTCCATGGATACTCGATTTTCCTAGAATGAAATTACATTATCCTAGTTTTTTTTGTTCACATGAAATTGGTAATCAATCCTTTGCGTTTGCAGAAACTGAGCATATTGCCAAGATCTGGGGGAGCACTGGGCTTTACTTATACACCTCCTACCAATGAGGATAGATATTTACTCTTCATTGACGAATTACGTGGCCGTTTGGTTACCCTCCTTGGTGGGCGTGCTGCAGAGGAAGTTGTCTACTCTGGTCGTGTTTCTACTGGTGCACTTGATGATATTAGGCGAGCAACAGATATGGCATACAAGGCAGTAGCTGAATATGGTCTAAATCAGACTATAGGTCCTCTGTCTTTAGCTACCGTCTCTGGTGGAGGCATGGATGAATCTGGGGGGTCAGTTCCTTGGGGACGTGATCAGGTCCAATTTTACTCTTTAATAAATTTAATTTTATTTCATTATCCCTTTTTTGGTTTTCAATTCCTACACTATCTATGTCAAAGACTGATCCAGAACATACAGGGACATCTAGTTGATCTTGTTCAAAGAGAAGTGAAAGCATTATTACAGTCTGCACTAGAAGTAGCCCTTTCTGTTGTTCGTGCTAATCCAACTGTTTTAGAAGGGCTTGGTGCCCACCTGGAAGGTAATCTGCTGCATCCTGTTCTTTTTTCATTTCTATGTGGTATATGTTCCATGTTTTATTGTGGGCATTGCATCTTTTTCATGTCCTAGTTTACCATAACATCCACAATCTTAAACTTTTGAATCTAGTTGTGAAGTAGTTGTTCTGTATCCTTGTAAAGGGGAAAAGAGGATAAATTATTACTTCTTATGCTTGTTTTTTATTCAGAAAATGAGAAAGTTGAAGGTGAAGAGCTGCAAGAATGGTTGAAATTGGTTGTTGCACCGGAGGAACTAACAGTCTTCATCGGTGGCAAGCAAGAGTCTCTTCTGCCGGTGCAAGCAGGCTCTGGATAAGCATTTTTGCTTATTTCTCATCAACATATTGAGCACAATACACTGTCAACTGCAGCTTTCTTAATGTTTTGAACCATGTCAATGAGCATGTCCTGGTTGCCATCATCATCTCCCCTGCAAATTTTTGTATATTCCAACAAAGTGAATTTTGGCTTTTTTTATTTTTAACTCTGCCAAGTTTTTTCATTGTTTTTATTCTCATGGCACTTACCAGAAGAAACGTAGATAAAGTGGTAAAGCTGAAGATCTATTTCCTTGCGATCACTTTCAAGCTTGTCTCCTCCATCCTTGACATTATGTCGATATCCAGGTTGGTCTCCAACATCTGTTATGTTGTACATTTACTATTATTTCCATGGAAAAAAGGTATAGGTAGTGGCAAGTGTAACAGTAATTGAGTTGTACACATAATTATTCTGTGAAATATAAGATTATTGCAGATAAAACAAGCTGCGTTCAAAACTGTTGTCTTTTACAGCATTGTACATATTTCGCCACAAACAAACAATACATGGTGTGTTTATAAATAATTTTCCTGACATGGAACCTGAGAAATTGTGCACTTAAATGTCAAATACGTACTAGTACTCTTACATATCCGAATCTGGATAACATAATATCTAATAGGAATCAATGCAATGCAGGCATGGCAGCTTATATATCTGTTCTGTTGATTTCCTCTTCCTCTCCCTCTTTCTATGTGAATTGTTAGAATCCATTATAATGGAGAACCATTTCTGAAAAAGCCATTTACTTATTATTTAACTGTTGCTTTTGCTACTTAAAAAAGGGCTGGGTCGCTAAGCCAACTTCATATTGGATCATTGACTCCATGTAATTGTATTGTATATACGGAATTTAGACTAAAATTGGGCAGCTTTGATTTCATCCAAGAAGAAAAATATTTTATTTTATTTTTATTTTTAACTTCCACGGATGTCTAATCTATATCTTTTTTAAATAAAAAAATAAATTGCAATTCGAATATTACTTTTAAAGATAATTGATTGCACTAATCACTTTTTCTAAATTTGATCCATTATGTACTCTTTTATCATTGTAGGATTATTTATAAAATAAAGTTTATTATCTTATTATCTTTTATTTTAAATAAAAAATTATATTTAAATTTTAAAGATAATATTATTAAAAAAATTGTGAAAGTGTCAGTCTCAGACATTTGACGAAGAATGACATGCTTGAAATCCAAATATCAACAATAGCTTTAATCCTCTGAGTGTGAATCCTCTGACCGTCTAAGACAAAACTTAATGGAGTTTATCATGTATCTTCCTTTAATTCGAAATAATCCCGAGCTATACTAGAAAATAAAATTTTGCAAAGTTCTCCCTGTTCCACCGATGCATGTGCAACGATTGCTTGAGGAGGATACACATTTGGCTCAATCTACTAGTGTTCATCCATAATGTTCAATCCTAATGTATAGGGGTTTCTCTTTTAATTACCAAAAAAAAAAAAATTTGCAAATAAATGAAAGAAAAGTATTTATTTTTTTACTTTTCAGCAAAACCATCCAACTATTAGACGGCGATTTCCAGTGAAACTTAAAACACGCACAAAAAATTCTAAAACACAGACACTGCTTTTTTTTTTTTTTTTCTGTTTGTTGAAAAAAAAAAGAAAACGGTTTACTCTTTTCTTGAATTAATTAAAACCAGCTCAGCAACTCGACTAAAGAGTTGAACTTCTTCTAATAAGAATCCGTAACCCTTGATTTCGAAGAGCCAATCTGCTATTAGGAGGTTCCTTTACGAGAATCAAATTTCAAGAACCTTGGATCCATGGCAAGCGAGCAGAACCAAATTTATCATGAAAGGCAAAGATTACAATTTTGCCTCTTACATTCCCTTAACAATCTCTTCCAGGTACCTTCTCTCTCTCTCTCTCTCTTCTAGTATGTTCTTGACAATGGGTTTTCATCAATAATTTGTAATATTTTGTTACAATTCAGCAAAAGGATGCATTTACTCGAGCCACTTTGAATTCTATTGCTGAAAGACTTGTTCTTGATGACCCAGAAAAGGAAATTTGGACACCCTTTTCTTTAGTCTTCAAGCCTCACCATAATTTAGTTACTGGCAACTATGATATAAATGTTCTAATTGCTGCACTTGAAGGGAGAGGGAGGACTGTGATTTGGCATGATGGTCGAAATGGGGCTTCGGCTATCAACCTTAATGATGGATTCTTGATGGGAATTGTGGTTAATGTTCCTGTTAGACGGTATGGTGGGCTTTGGAAAAGTAGGCATTGGATTGCATTGAGAAAGATCGATGGAGTTTGGTACAATTTGGACAGTGATCTTCAGGCACCTCACTGTTTTAAGGATTGTGGAGAAGTTAGGGAATTCTTGGATTTTATCATCAATCATGATGGCCAGGTTTTGCTTGTAAAAAATGAGCATTCTTCACTCTGAACTATTTGGAAATTGGAATGTAAACCTTGAAAAGCTGTGTATTCATTTTGTACTCTGGAAATATTAAGATGCAGTTTACTGGAGAAATTCAATGCATTTACTTTTATTGATCTGTTTATGCTTTTTTTGCTGAAAAACCATTGATGATGAATAATGGATGTTTGGTTTGGAACATCTTGTTTGAAGAAATTGTAATGACAGTTGAAGAGGATGTGAGAGGAGACATTGATGTGATGATTTTGTAATTATATATTTGTCATTGAACCATATTTGACTATGATCTTAAGTTTTGGTGCTAAATCACGGTTGGTACAACAGTCTAATAGAATTCCACTTCAAATTAGACTATGTTCCTGGTTTGAATTGTGTGATACTTTTAGAAGGAAATCTGATTAAAAGCATTGAACATATGTGCAGATCTTGAGAGCAAATTGCAAAATTTTACTGCTGTATCCTCCCTTGGCCTCAAAGCAGATGGTTGAAGAGTACTACATTATAGAATCCCACATCAGCTGGAATTTGATTAATTGAAAGTGCTTAATTTTTCAGTGAGCTAGCTTTTTTGTGAATATGGCTTTATATTTAATTGTTTGGTTATCTGCTAGTTGTCACATAGTGCTTCAAATGTGACAGGATCGAAATAGGAAAGAGTAGCTAAGAGTTGGCAAACCAGTCAAACAAAATGGAATGAAAAAGGATGTGCCTAGGCAATACGTTTAAGAAGTCTTAGTTAGTGTGTTGCATCATTGCATGTGTCTATTCCTATGCCTGCCCTTTTTTGGTTAACCTATAATCCCATCACATGGACTTTCAGCCTTTACTCATCTTTCCTCACTCTCATCATTTGTGATCTGTATTCCTTCTATCCTCAAGCATAGGTATACTGGTACCTGCTTCAGCTTTGCTTTATGCCTAAACTTGTGTCCACTTGGTTGAGTGGTTAAGAACCTTTTTTATAGTCTCGAGAAAATGAAAGGGATTGCAGATTTTGAGATTCGAATTTCGGAGTTCAAACTTGAATATCACACTTTTTAAAAAGTAATAGAGCCTTCTTTCGATAAACTAAACTCGGGGTTCATCGAGAACCTTCTTTTAGGAACGACCATCGAACTCTAGAGGAGCTACACCATCATGACCTGGTTTGGTAATCACTAAAGCCTGATAGAATCTTCTCATTCATGCATCAAGATAGCCAAGAAGTGTACGGTTTTTTAATTCACCACTAACAAATATTCCACTACTTTAGTCTTGACAAATAATCTAACACTAATTGGTTTTCGGTCATTCGAAATCTGAGTGGACTTGAAATCATGACAGCAATTTGCATTTACCAGAAATTAGGAAGTAGGAAGATTCAATGTTAGTTCAGCTTTCAGCATAGCATTTTGTATCCATTGGTTACACTTTCATATTCAACAACATCAAGTTTAATAATCTTTTAACTAGATGAATGCTTTTGCATCCAATATTTCAGCTGAAAAAGAAAATTTCTAAAAGTACAGATGCAAATATAACCTAAAATCAATCAATTAATTGTAGATGAAAATACTCAAGCTAAAGATATAAGATTTAACACTTTTAACATTTCTTTTTGGCATTTGAGATAATCATAATGCTACATTGTAATCATGGTGCATCTTTTGTCATGTCTAATCATACTTTATCCTTTCTTAATGAATTATGTATTTGTCTTAAGGGTTTGGGGGGTTGGGAAATTGAAGCCGGTTATGTCTTTAGCACATCTGGTTTTCTATGGCTTTGTAATTTTCTTTCTAACCAACTCCAATTCAATTGATGGAACATATCTCATTTATGATTTTAGTATACAAGAGATTGGAAATAAAGAAAAAGGTTGCAGTTATTATGATTGAAATCTCTAACTTGAACTAATGTCAAAGATTTACAGAAAGGTTATCTCATCTAAAACTTCTTTTTCTAAAGGGCAGAATTAAACTTATGAAAATAGCACAAGGGTCCCTTAGAAAAAAGAATATCCAGTTTAAATATGCCCACCTCTTTTTCCCTATGTGAAACATCCCTTTTAGAGATTCCAATTGGAAAAGAGCAGTGGATAATCATAGAAAACTCAAAGGAGGCTACCCTAACTTGTGCTTTGTTTTTATTTTTATCCTTTTCCTCTCATCTAAAAGCTTATTGCCAACTTCTTTGAACATGTTTTTTTTTAATGGATTCCATGATTGGATGTTGGTTCTAGTCTTAGTTTATAGCCCCTCGTGTGTGTATATAAGAACACCAGGTCCCGCCCAAATATAGAGGACAATGATGGCTATTCATCTTTCATTTGTAGCCTTGCATACAGGCCCTTCTTTTTAACTTTATCATGATGTTAGCCTTTTGAACACCAAAAACTTCCATTCATACATAGAATTTGATCCCAAAGGCCAGAAGTATGAGACCCCTAATCACCTGCAATCTTTAGGGATATCTGCCCCTTTTTCTTTGTATAACAAGACTTCAGCTTAATTCTTCCAGAGTACCCACCATTTGAGCCGAAGAGTTAGTGGCGCACTTGGTACCTTAAACTCAAATTTGGCCCAGCAGCCTGGTCGAGTGCTTGCAATATTTATTGTTTTGCTCTATCTTAGGCTTGGGTGCAAGTGTCCAATATGAGTACATGAAGGGTCGTGTCTTAATATGTATGGAATATGTGTACTTTTAAAAGAAATAAAGAGTCAAAGAAACATAGCTTGAACCTAGATTCTTTTCTTTGATCATTTATCATCATCATGCTTCCCAGGGCATATAAAATAGAAAAATGAAAAAAAGCAACTTTTAGATAGTATCCCATTGAAGAAAAGTTACAAAAGGAAAGTCCATGATTCTGGTTCTGATTACAAAAATCTCTTCACTATTAAGTGTTGGGTCATTTTTATTTATAACTCTTTATTATTTTTTTAATTGCTTTCTCCCCCTTGCCTAGACCTTTTATATTTGTCAAGCTCTCCCATCCACACCACACCCCGTTTCCCATCACCTGCTTTAGCTTCAATTCCATAACCATATTATCCTTTTCTCTCAAACTGCAGCTAACTGAAGAAGATGGCAACTAAAGGGATCAACAAAACCACTCAAAAGGAAAACAACAAGCCAAATGGTTCCATTATGCAGAATTCTAATGATACCACGGCTGCTGAGAACATAAGTGCTATCAGGAGTTGTGGCTTCATGCGATGCAGATCATCGGAATTTTCGCTGGTAAGGTTTTTCAAACACCTCAGTGGCAAAGCAGCAAAAGGTTTACATGTGGCAGTGGTATCCATGAGAATTAGGCCTTCCCATAAGGTTTCTTCTTCTTCATTAGGAAGACCGAAACCATTTGAAACTCCTGTTGATTCTCATAGAAATGCTGCCATTGAAGACTGCATTGAATTTATCAACTCTTCTGCTTCTTTGCCTAGATCAAATTCTGTTTCTGCTTCATAATTCTCACTGAACTCTGTAGTTCATGAAAATATTAAGCAACCTATTCCTAGCAGTTACATGTACATTATCGTTTTCTTTCCACATGATCAAAGTAAAGGCTTGTTTAATTTACCAATGAAAAACAATGGAGTATCTTATATGTATTATCCCTTTGGTTTGGTTTATCCTACTGTGTACATTTTGTTGGAGGTGCATATTTCAGACAAGCTTACCAGCAAACTTGCTGTGTTTCATAGATTTCCAAATCAGTCCAGTTCTAGCTATATTTTAGTCGTTTCTACCACTTTTTTACCTAAAAAACTTTCTATAAAGTAAATAGAATATTCAAAGAGGACCAAGAGCCGACCCAAGCGCAAAAGACTTAAGTTGAGACTGCAATCACATGGTATGTTTTTCCAATACTACATGATATTAGAATTCTTAATTACCTTTTTGACATAGACTTGGCTGAGAAGGAGAAGCTATGTTTTCTTCAAGGCAAATAGTCTATACCAACAGCAGGTGAATATGCTTGTGCTACTCTTTGTTGGTCCCGAGGGATGGAGGAGGCTAGGTTAGTCGAAAAACCAATATCAACATGCCAAATTGTGTACATACATGTTTATCCTTTGTCATTTGGCACCCAACAAGCACAACCTATGCATCCATCACGTTCTTTTTCCAAAGCTTGATTTGAACCCCATGATTAAACAGAGTCATTTTTTATAACCAGCGCCAGCTCTGGCTTTTCTCTAACCTAATTGTAACATCATTTGTGATATGTTAAATTCCTACGAGGCATGAACTTCATTGTCTTCAGGTTCATGCATTAACTATGTAAGAAAACAGAAACAGCAGTTCCTGTTTTAGTCACTGATGCATGAAAATGATGCCGTATACAGCTTGATAATTTCTTTTATCAGACACAATAAATCAAACATTCCAATGTTCTAAATCAAAGAAACATAAATTCATCACTTAAACTTTTATGAGACATTCATCCAAGAAACACACTGATTTACTAGGTAGAAGTGTTCAATTAAATTTCTTATCAGTGGAATGACCAAAATTAAAATCAGTAAAAGCAAACATCTAACTTCAAATGAATTAGTAATTTATAAGACTTTTAAGTAGTGTGCATTGAAGGAAATCGATAACATCTTAGTGTTCAAGAATGAAGAAAGGTTCATAATATTGAAGATAGAAAACATGAATTAATTCCAAACCAATGAAACTTCCCCAGAGGATGATTATAGTATCTTTCATTTCTTGAAAAGCCCTCCAACCCCAAAGCCACCATTGCCCTTCTTCTTCTGAGGGATTGAAACAGAGTTCTTGCGACCACTGGTAGTGCCACTGCCACCACCATTCTTTTCTTCAACTTTATTGAGGATAGGGTCAGTTTCATAAAACTGCTCTTCCTTCTGCAAGTTCCCAAGAATCCAATCGAAAAGCCCTTTCTCTTCTTTGCCTCCACCTGCACCTTTTGCTGCAGCTGTTGCGTAAATCCTTGTTGTTGAAGGAACAAAGGAAAATATAGGGAGAGAAGCCATTGTTACTTAGCTTAGAAATTGAACTGGTGTTTTTCTTCGTTCTTCCTGCTACTGAACTGATGATGAACAATAATGTTATAGCTGAAATATACTTTTCTGGGGATAGTGTTAGCAGTGAATTTTGGACCGTCGGATTGGGATTTTAAGATATGATGAGTGGGAAAACAATGGAGTGCGAGTGTTTGTACCACGAGCTCGCCACAAGTGGCTTATCTTCATTATTGGAATTTCAAAGGTTCTTTTATTTATTTATTTATTTATTTTGGTCTGGGTTTGTGTTTTCCTTGGAGGGGAAAAAATCGAGGGTGAGAATTGATCTTAGCAGATATGGATATCGGGTTTCACTCGTGGCGATTTTGCAACCTCAGCCCATTGAGCTTAAATTTTAGTGAATTTGGCAATTTAACAAATCTAAGTTTTCTCTTATCAATTTTACGAATTTATTCTTATTTTTTATAATAAAATTTATTCTTAACAAATATTTAGATTAAATATCTAATAATAAAATTTAATTGATAATTTTTAAATTATTTTTTAATTTATAATTTTAATTGAAAATAAAAACATCCAATTTCTTTTCTCACATGTAAATATAAATATTTAAAAAAAAATTAGTTAAAATTTTAAATTCAATATTAATTTTTTTTTATTTTATAAATTTATATATTTTAAATTTACATTTTAATTAAATGGATCTCTTTAATTCAATCTCAACTTAACCTACTTTTTTAAGAAGCTTGATAATATTGAATACACTAAAAAGCAATTATAAATCAATAATTTTTGAGCCAACAACCTCTTAACTCAATGATAAAAATATTATATAGTAGACGTAAAAATTTGAATCCGATCCTAAATAATTTCATTTCCCTCCTCCAATTATAAAAAAAAAAATCAATATTCTGCAAAAACGGAGTCCAATCGGCCATCGCCAGAACATAAATGAATACGATTACAATAATTGGGCTGGGCTTTAAGCTCACAGCCCGTTTAGGGTTATTTGCAGTTTCCCCCCTTATATTTTGTTATTCGTAATTCCGAAGAGAGGAGAAAATAAATTCTTGTTCCCTGGAGGAAGAAAAGGGCGAAAGAGAAAATATCTTAAACCCTGATGGTTTTCTTTTCTTTGTCCCAAAGTTTCCCTTGCCTTGAAACTACTGACTCAAAGGGAGTCAAATATATAGCATTGGTTTCTTTTTCTTTTCAACATACATATATTATAAGCTTATGCTTTGTGAACAAAAACCCATTTTTCTCAGTGCGGGTAAACGATCTCCAACCACTTGTCTTTTTCTTTGGAAATTTAGCAATGCATGAATAATTCCAAGAAAAGTAATGTACTGTTAGCTTTTGTTTTGTGGAAAACAATGGCTTAATTGCACTATGGTTATCAATTTGTTTTTTGAAATACAAGAAAAGGGTAAAATCACTATCATCATCTAACAAACCAGTACCAATATCCAGAAGGTTAAGCATCCAGATGGGAATTGAATAAATTAGTTTAATTCTAATGACTGCAAATGTAATAAGTCTTTGATCTATGGTACCTACTTGAAAATCTTTTGCATGGATTTCGTGTAAATTACCCCACGTACGTAGTTCATATCAACCCACCTGCAAACCTCTCTTCAATGGACTCAAATTTCCTAACAACTCTTCCTAATCTTTTTCTCACTTTCATCACTTTATATATAACATCTTTCTTATCAGTCACTCTCAAAAATTAATTTCTGTAATACCCCATGGAAACCCTTCAATTAGTCTTCAGCTTGGCTGCTGCAATATTTGCTTACTCAATCTGGTTCTATTTCCTAGCCAGGAAATTAACCGGTCCGAGAGTATGGCCTCTGGTCGGTAGCCTACCACTTCTTTTCATGAACCGGAGGAGAATCCATGATTGGATTGCTAGTAACCTTCGAGCCACGGGTGGTTCAGCAACCTATCAAACATGCACCATTGCTCTTCCTTTCCTGGCTTGCAAGCAAGGGTTCTACACCGTCACTTGTCACCCCAAAAACATCGAGCACATTCTTCGGACGCGGTTCGATAATTACCCGAAAGGGCCTCATTGGCAAGCTGCGTTTCATGATCTTTTGGGGCAAGGGATCTTCAATAGTGATGGAGAGACGTGGCTTATTCAAAGGAAAACAGCAGCACTTGAGTTCACAGCCAGGACACTCAGGCAAGCTATGGCTCGGTGGGTGAATAGGTCCATCAAGAACCGGCTATGGTGTATTTTGGACAAAGCAGCCAATGAGAAGGAATCAGTGGACTTGCAAGATTTGTTGCTTCGCTTAACGTTTGACAACATTTGTGGCCTTACCTTCGGTAAGGACCCACATACACTGTCTCCTGACTTGCCTGAAAATAAATTTGCTATCGCTTTCGACGCTGCCACTGAAGCGACTCTATATAGGCTTCTTTACCCTGGTTTTCTATGGAGATTGGAGAAGTTTTTGGGGATCGGGGCTGAGAAAAGATTGAAGAGTAGCCTCCAAATCGTGGAAGACTACATGAACGGTGCCATTGAAGCACGAAAAGAAACTCCATCAGATGATCTACTATCCCGTTTCATGAAGAAAAGAGACGTTAAAGGCAACCTCTTTACAAGCGACGTTCTCGAACGCATTGCTCTGAACTTCGTCCTCGCCGGAAGGGACACCTCTTCCGTAGCCCTCAGCTGGTTCTTCTGGCTTATCATGAACCACCCAGAGATTGAACAAAAGATCATCAACGAAATATCAACGGTTCTCCATGACACACGTGGTCCAGATCCCAAGAAATGGGTTGAAGAGCCTTTGGCGTTTGACGAAGCCGACAGATTGATATATCTGAAAGCGGCATTAGCTGAAACACTACGTTTATACCCCTCAGTTCCCGAGGACTTCAAGTACGTAGTCGAAGACGATGTCTTACCCGACGGCACATTCGTGCCGGCCTTCTCAACGGTGACTTATTCCATATATTCAGTTGGGAGAATGAAGACTATATGGGGAGAAGCATGCATGGAGTTTAGGCCTGAAAGGTGGCTATCACCAGAAGGTGACAAATTCGAGCCACCAAAGGATAGCTACAAGTTTGTGGCATTCAATGCTGGACCAAGGACTTGCCTGGGGAAAGACTTGGCTTACTTGCAAATGAAGTCAGTGGCCTCAGCTGTGCTGCTGCGTTATCGGCTCTCTCTAGTTCCTGGACATAGGGTGGAGCAAAAGATGTCTCTCACACTGTTTATGAAGAACGGCCTCCGAGTTTACTTGCAGCCTCGTACACTTGCATAGAGATGGGTTGTCTCAACTGTGTATTTGCTCCTGCGGGGATACAAGGAAAGGCATGGAAGATCGTTGTTTCAAGTCAGATTTTGGGGGATTATAGTTTGATTTGTTTTAGTTTCATAAACTTCATAGAATATTTGTTTCCAGTGTTGAAATTATTGGATGCGGTAGCTTATTAAGATTACATTAACTTGTCATTCAAAAGAGTAAAATGTATTTGTTATATGTTTATATTCCATATCACATTACATAGGTGTCTAGCTTCGAATTTATATTTTTGTCGATATGATATGTGTTCAGCGATTTTTATTTCATATATTTAGAATTTTATATTTTTCATATTAAGTTAATATATTTATTTCAACTATAGATATTAATCCATTTTTAAAATACAAAAAATTAATTATTGAATTAAAAATAACTTCATGATTATTTTTTACAAAATATTTTAAATTCATTAGCATAAGCAGGTTTAAGAAGGCTGTCATTTATCCTTTCTTGTTACTTTTTCTTTTCCTATCTTCTCATACTTGAATTGGGCTGTATGAAGTTCAATGACTGAGGTCCGTAATGGAAAACTCTGGTGGGCTTAGGTTCATCTACTTTTGTTGGGCTAATGAGTCTGATTTAAGAATAAAATCCATTATGTTTAAGACTTTGCTGTTTTGGGCTAATACCTACTAAGTTATACTTAAGATAATTAATATATATAATAACGGGTGACATTATTTTGAATCATTTGTAGATTTTTTTTTTTTTTGACTTCATTAAGAATGGATAGGATAATAATTCTTTTTTAAGTCTTCAAGTAGAATCGAACACTGGACATCAAGAACGTTAGAGATGGAGAAAAAGTTGTAGAGAATCAGTGGAGAAGGGAGAGAAGCCGTAGAGTCAATAAGAAGGGATCCTAATAGCCTTCTTAGTTGACTGATTATTTACCTATCAACCAAAAAAGGTGGCATTAAAGAAAAAGGAGAAAGACAACTAGAAAGGCAGCTGAGTAGCATGAAGAATGCTAGCTTCGTTAGTTAAAAAGAGCCAAAAACCTACGCTCATACCTCTTTAGCTGATCCCACCGCAATTATTCAACCTTTCGACACTCCTACTTCTCTAATTCTTCCATTTTCCATCCATTTCTAGTTCTTTTATATAAATTTATAGGATCACTTATAGCATTTATTAATACAAATTGCACACATATATTCAACCCAATGTTTTTAATAAATTAAATCTATAGAAAATTATAGGATTATATAGAACCAATTTAATTTTACAATAATGTAAATAGATATCTTTTTATATAAATATGTATATTGATTGATTAATATACATTGACCCAGAGCACAGCAAGGCAGACCCTCCCTTTGTGGGTCATTGGCATCAAACGATACCAGCAAAACTACCCACCTTTAAAAGCTGCACCAAGTATATTGTATTATTCAACTCATTAAAGCTCATGTAATGATATAAATGAAACCAATACTCCATCATATCACCCTTTCCTCATCCACAAGGGACTCTTTCATTCAATTTATCAAATTCTTATTTCTTTTATATAATATTAGGGTAGGAGATAGCATTATATGATATGAACTCGTATCAAATAAATGTGTGACAAAAATTTTATATCATTATTCTATTCAAGTTAAGATATTAAATTCATACTTAAAGCTTCAAATTTTGAGATTTTATATTTAAAATTTAAAAGTAAATTGGATAAATTTATATTAGAGTTTAGTACAATGGGTAAAAATTATCTTTTATATAATTTATATTTTTTAAAATAATTATGGCTAAAATAAGAGAGTATCATTGATGATAGATTATACGACAGTGGAGGTGAATTAGTTGTTTTAAAAAAAATTAAATTATATATAATTACTCTTAAATTATTTTTTAAAATGTAACTATTTGGGTATTATTGTTGTTTCATCAATGGCACCAAATTCAATATAATATAGATAACAAAAGAAAAAAAAAAAAAAAACTTTTATCATATAACCCCAAACTTATAAATACAACTATTTAGTTTTAAAAAAATGTATATATTATAAATGCAACCATTTGACATCTTAATTTATTATATTTAATTTTTTTAAAATAATCATATTATTATAGATATGAGTTTACGTGAATTGAATGAGTTTAACAATTGTACTTGAATCTTCAATGATTTAGATATAAAAATGAGTTATGAAAGTGTTAAAATTTATATTACAAAACTTTTTCCCGATGTTTAATCCGATGAAAAACTCATTGCACTAGAATAGAGAAGATGATAAGATTAAAGGAATATCTAGCTTTTTATACCTGACTTGAACAATGGTGTGGACTGTGGAGCTACCTTCTAGGTTATGGGTACATGGAAATTGACTAATGTCTTTTGTCCTTCATCGAAAAGCTTGTTAGAGGACTGTGTGCAAGTTTTAATAGGGTGTCCGTGCATCAGTCTTGACTCTTGACCGATTAAGGGCGAAACCAGGGGCGTGGTACCCTTAAAATGAATTTTTTTATTTAAATTTTTAAATATTTTTAAAATTTTAATTTAGTAAAAATAAAAATACACTTTAATTTTTTTAAAAATGATAAAATTATAATTTAATTTTTTAAAAATTATACTTTTACTATCATAAAAATTATAATTTAACTTTTACCTCCTTTAAACAAAATTTCCGATTTCGCTGTTAAAGCTGATACTCTACCACAATCCGCTGTGTCATTCTTGAATTTTATCCTTGGTATTATATAACTAATAGTTTTAAAATTTTAAAATTAAAATCATTTCTTTATGGGGGTCGAAAGGTGATGGGCAGTTACGCATTTAATGCCAACCCCATGTGTTACCCAACCACAGGATTAGAGTCTGGAGAGAGAGATAATTAAATGTACGAACATGTGGTTCCTTACTTTTTCCATTCAATTAATTTTAATTTTTTTCTAAAAATGCTTTATAAATATTTCATGCTCATCTCAAAAGCTTTCCATTTCAATGATTTTATACAATTAATAACAATAATGAATTGGGCGACCTCTATTGTTAGCCATGGGGATCTTAAGCACAAACGCCATGCTCAACAAAATGCATTGAAGGCGGAGAAATGAAAAGAAAATTCCACGTTCCTTTTTCTTTTGTATATTTTTAATCCACTGCAATCCTTTAATCTTTATCTAGTTAATTCACTCGACGAAACATTATTTTTGCTTGACGTCAATTCAATTACGTACTAATCTTGCCGGCTCATTTTATTAATTTTGGTCACGCAATTTACTACATTAATTTTGTAAAATTATACTTTGATTTTTAAAAAATAATAGAAATTTAATTTAATATTTTAAAATTTATAAAATATAAATTATTAAAACAATAAATTTACATTTTTATTATTATAAATACATCCAATTTAATTTCAACTTTTAAAAAAATGAATATACATTAATAATAGTTGCAATATTATATAGTTCAATTTTTAATTAATTTTTATTATACATAAAACTTAATCTGTTATGTATTTATATTACATTTATACTGTTTTTAAATAAAAAGATATTTTAAATAATATTTTAAAATTTTATTCATATAACCCTAATAATTAATATATTGAAAGGTATCGATGCGGACAAGCGATAATTAATTAACCGTTAAATTTTATTCAGTAATAGAAAATGAACTTGTGGACGGGACATGGGTCATCAGATAATTGTATCGGCTGAAGAGATCATATGGCACCGTATGTCCAAAAACAAAATCCATATGGGATCCACTTTGGTAACAAGAATATAATAGGCAAAATGACTCTCAAGTCTCTCTTCCTACCAAAAATAACAATTTGATCCCTCTAAAAATATAATAAATTAAATAATTTATCAATTTCGGAAATGAAAAAAATAAGGATAGTTACGCCATTAATGATTTATATCTAACTTATTTAAATGACAAAAATTTAAAATAGAAAATTCATGTCTTACACATCATCCTAAATCTTGAATTTATAAATTGAGATTATGCAACGTTAATTTATAAAATTTATAATTAAATTTTAATATTCAAATCTTAAAGATAATGTTGACAACTTTGAATTAAGAAAAATTTTAAGAAAATGCAAAGTTATATTTGAATTTTTATGTATAAATTATTATTAAAAAATATTAATAAAATTATTTGAATTTTTATATATACAATATAAAATTATTGGAATATCTAAAATTTAATAAAAGGGATAAATCTTAAAATTATATATTAATTTTAATTTAATGTACAATTGTATATATGAATTTTAATTTGGTACAATTATACACGTAAAATTCTAATTGAAGTTTAAATGTATACTTGAAACTTTAATTTTGACTTAATCATATACGTTTAAAGAAATAAATACATCAATTTATTTTTATATTGGATAAATATAATTATTTAGGTATACAATATGTAAATATAAAATGATGTTTATCAATACTTGTGTTAATAATTTACAAGAATTTTATCAAATTAAAATTTTAGGTATAAATTTACACAGAATCAAAGTTCGTGTATATAATTACATATTAAACCATAATTCATGTATAGTTTTGGATTTATCCCTTAAAAAATTTATTAATTTTTTTTTTAATTTTTTAGAACTTTAAAATAATTATTAATATTTTTTATATATTTAAACTTTTTTAGTTTTGAAATCGTCTTAACGAATCTGAGTCATATGTCCAAATTTATTTTAGATGTAATTTTTGTTAATTATTTTTAAATTGTTTTTATTAGTTTTTTGAAAAAAAAAAAAAATTCTTTTTGAAAAATGTTTTAAAAATTTGAAAATATTTTACTAATTTTGTCTCACGTCTCATGTTATGGGGTGGGTTATAAGTAATTTTTTAATTTTAAAAATAAAAAATAAAAATCGAGTGAAAATTAAGGCTCGTAGATAAAATTGTTTCTTATTGACACGTAAGATAAATGCAAAATTCATTAATACCGTAAAATAATGATATTTATTTGTTTTCCAAATTGAATGTGATTATACTCTGTATTTTACCAATATAATAGTCCATGGAAGATCATGTGGCCCACATCATAACTATCACCACCGTGACCAATATTTTATGTACTATTTCTTTCAGGTTTCCAGCTTAGCGTAGAGAAGATTCCGAAGCGAAATTAGAGAAATTAATTAAGATGCGTGGCGGTATAATTACTTTTTATATAAAATTATCATGAGAAAGAAAAAAAATCATCAAATATTTTATTTTTTTAAACTAATATTCTACAAATGTCTCAAACTATAAAAATTCAATTTCTTATTAACAAAAAATATTTTTCTGTCTAAGATTGAATTTAAGTTTGGTTCAAGAAAAGAATCATTCTCTTTTTTACCGTCTATATCAGATTCCAATATCTTAGATTGTCGTGATATCTGGATTGTGGAATCTGAGTCAAGTTCTGAATTTTATTTACATTTAACTGAGTTATTTTTAAAAATATTAAAATTAAAATGTTTTTAATATTGTTTTATTATTTTATGGGGGGTTTCCCCAATGGAGACGGAAGAGATTTTGTCCTTACATTTAAAAAGAATGCCAACTGCCATTATTGTCCTGTACATATGAAATTGGTTTCAGTTTAATGTCGAAAAGACATGAAGGATAAAGAGGAAGAATTAGAGAAAATCATGTGTTAAAGTTATTCAGACAATGTTCGAAGTTCAAAGCAAACATCAGAAGTTATATAACGCAGAACTGCATTGAATAACTTTGGATTCTTCCAAGGGGCGGACCAATTCACTGTTTCCTCCGCCTACTATGCAATGCATATTCAATAGTTCATATGAAAGAAACAGTACAGCAAAAACGTGCAACTCAAACCCCCAATCAACTCATATTTGTGTATATATACAAAAGTAAATAATATTCTTAAAAATATATAAAATTAAAAATACTAAAAAAATCACACTTTATAAAATAAAATTATTAAATAGCTAAGTATAAAAAAGTAATAAAAATACAATAAATATGTAAATTGAAAAAATCTGAATGCATGCACGTGATGAGGCACGTCTATGTCATGACCAGAAATTTTCAATCTTTTTTGCATGAATTCTATGAACTTAATTGGTTAAGTTTAATCAGGAGCCGCCCACCACATGCAAAAGAAATTCATAATTTCCTGCTAATAGTTTTGTGGCAATTTGTGATTCTGTGAAGGTTTGACGTGTTTAAGGCATTATTTTTGAGAAAATAATTACAATTTTAAATATAATACAATATAAAACATTGCAGATGAAAAAATGGAAAATAATTTAATAAAAAGTTATATGACGGTAGGAGGAATTAAGAGTAATTTATAATAATTGATAAGGAAGTATTGGCTCCTTTCATGTCAAGAAAATAGTCGATTCTTGCATAATATTTTTACAGGATTATTTAAATAGTAAAATTATCAACTTTTGATAATATAAACTAATATTTCATGAAATTGGAGCTTTTTTTGTACAAATGTCGGTTGATGGCCCATGGCCACAATGAGCAGAAGAAAATTAAATAATTAATTATTCTAATGGGAAAATTCTTGAACCAGTATTATTTTTCTCGAAAAAACAAATGCTACTCTCCAGCACTACAACGATATAGCCTCCGAAATCTGTACAGACATGTATTTAAATGATGCATTAATCAACTTTCAATTCTTCTTTTCTTTTTCTTAATTTCAAATTTGTTTTAATATCTTTAAATAGAGTACGAGCTTTTATTAGCTAACATGGAATTTCAATTTATTCGCCAATACATACATAATAATAATTACTTTGTTAAATACTATCTGATTATTGAAAAAAAATCAACTAAAAATTTCTATATTAAATATAATAATGAATTAGTCATCAAATAAAGAAATCTGATTATTATATTTATATTGAAACAAGTAAGAAGTTATAAGAAAATTATCTTATAAAGATATCGAAAGTAGAGGAGGAGAGGGCATATGGGAATGTGGCATGAAGTTGCGTTACACCTACATCTACAACTTTATTCTTCTACGCCCCCACTCTTACAAAATCATCTTCTCCCTTTCCCTTTCCTTTCCTTTTCCCTTCCATCATTCTCTCCAACAACGCCTCTCTTTCTCTCTCAGCAACGCAATTGACTGCTTGATGGCCTGAATACTTGAACCACAAAGCTATCTCACCGCCCCCCCCCCCAAAAAAAAAAAAAAAAAAAATTGTTATCAAGCTCTCCGAGTGTGCGTCTATCAATGGCGAAAACCAATATTGGGTCATTCTTCAATAAGTTCCTTTCTCTTTTCATCCTTCTTCTCCACCTTGGTTGCTTCGTTTTCACCGCCGCTAAAGACAACCATAAAGCAACCAAGAAACGCAAATCCTCACCTCTTTCTCCTAACTCTCACAAACACCGCAAAGCTCTTTCTTCCACGTGGACTTTTCTCAAACGCATTTTTTCTTCTAAAGCCAACTGCATAAACACCATCCAGGCCGCACACCATCCAACATCAGCAACCACACCGGCGTTAACCTCTGCAAGAAACTCCCAACATTCCCTTGTCTCGATGTCCATGATCAATCTACCTGAAACTCACCTATCAGACAGCCCTCCCCCACGTCATCAAATGCAATCCGGGTCTTGTCCAGAATCCGATATCTCATCCGATCACCCGTTTTTTCCTCTACGTAACGATATCTTCCCATGCACAGCTTGCGGCGAGATTTTTCAGAAACCCCATTTGCTCGAACAACACCAAGCAACCAAACACGCCGTATCCGAACTCGTTGATGGGGATTCAGGTAACAACATAGTTCGGATCATATTCAAAACCGGTTGGACCGACAAAGTTAAGAGCCCTGAAATCCACCGTATTTTGAAGATCCATAACAGCCCAAAGATTCTAACGAAGTTCGAAGAATACAGAGAGCTTGTCAAAGCGAAAGCCGCTAGAAACGGTGCGATGGGTAGGCGAGACGAGAGGTGCATAGCTGATGGGAACGAGCTGTTGAGATTTAATTGCTCAACTTTCACCTGTGATTTGGGACTTAACGGGAGTTCAAGCATTTGCAATCAACAATACTGCTGCATTTGTGGGATAATTAAGTCTGGTTTTTCACCCAAGATGGATGGAATCTCCACGCTATCGACAAGCTGGAGAGCGCACATGGCGATCCCCGAGGATGTAGAGGAAGAGTTCAAGTTCATGAACGTGAAACGGGCCATGCTTGTGTGTCGGGTGGTGGCGGGTCGGGTTGGATCAGAAGGGGAAGAAATAGGCAAGGAAGATGGTGGGTTTGATTCGGTGATCGGAAGGGGAGGAGGGAGTGGCGCATGTACCAAGCTTGATGAGGAAGAGCTGTTGGTTTTCAATCCAAGGGCGGTGCTGCCTTGCTTTGTCATTGTGTACACTGTTTAAGCGTGAGATCGTATGTATGTAATCTTTTTATGCACTTTATATTTTTCCTAACCTTGATTTTAAATTTTTTATATAGTTTTCACTCTTATTTAATTACTCGGGGACTGAGGTAATGAAAATTTCGTGAGATGCACTAACTTTGGTGATGATGATGATGGTGGTGGTGGTGGTGGTTAATTTATGGTGTTTTTGTTTTTTTAACAGGTTTTTGTACCGTTCTGCCTGTGACCAAAAAAAGGTTTACAGCTTAAATTAACCATTTGATCATGGAGATTGCTGTGAAGCTTTGATAGATTATTTCTGCTGTGCTAAATTAGAATCTGAGAATGTGATGTAAATTCTGTGTTTGAATAAGAGATTCAAATTTTCTTTTTCACCATTTTTAATAACTCAAAGAAAGTCACTGGGATTGAGGAAGTGAAATAGTGGAATTCATACCCAGAACCAAATTGCTCTACAAATTGACTTGGCGAAGTAGGGGTCCTAATTTCAATTTATAAAATATTTTCTCTTAAATCATTTATACTAAACCTTGAGCTCAACAAAATTGCTACTGTAATTGTACGATCTGATATTTTTCTGTAACCGTAAGTGGTTTCATCCTGAAGGCCATTCTTTTTTTTGGCAGTAAAATTCCTTACGTTTCTGCAGGGAATTCCAATTCAAGGACTGATTAATTAATATAAATTCTCAAAAAGTCCATAACCAAACCGTGGTCATGAATTGTTAATGTGCTCCTCCAATGACGGAGTCCATTCAAAGTTGAAGACAAGAACCATGGCAGAAACAAATGGGGTTATGGCCCAGTACCTGGCTACACCCGCGTTCCGCATTCTTTTTATTTCTCTTGGTCCTACACTTAAAGAGCAGTGTTTTGCATAAAGGGAAACACTAATCAGTTCATTTGGACCCATCTGAGTTTTGTAGAAAGTATTGGTTACTGAGTTGGACCTCCAAAGTTGTAACAAAAGATTCCATCTTGCTAAAAAATAAAATTAAGTAAATGAGTCCAACGTGAGTATGAAAATAAACATTTGAATCGTTTGAACTTGAAAACGACGGATTAGGTTATTACACCTATATTTTAGCCTCAGCTGGCCTGAAAGCGACTAAATGGGTTTTTTTATTTGGGCCTCTCTGAGCTCAATATTCCCATAAGTACACTGATTTTTTAACTTTTCTGGTATGATCAAGCCCTGAAGCTAACTTGTTATTGGGCTTGAAGCAGATAACCGAGACCCGACCCACCTTCATTTCCGTGCCGAAAAGCTAGGCAAATAGATCGTAGGACTGAAGAGGAAAAACAAGTACAGCACAAACATCAAAGACATCCAAACTCCATATTCTAAAGATGATTTGCTCTTCCTCTTTCTGTTCGGATTCTGGTCCCTAGAAATTTGTCCCTGATAAAATGCAGTTCCTTGGCTGCATCCACAATGTCCATCCGGTCTGTAGGTGATTCAACCGAACAAGCGATTCCAACTTTCAAGATGGAAATGAGGCACTCTTTCATTTTGGTTTCTTCCATGTTTGCTCGCCTTGGGCTCCGGCTGCTGCTCGCACTTTGTCTTTCGTTATCCCCAGGTAAAAGCAACGGATCAACAGCTTCAAGCACTTGATCCGACAATGTAATCTTTGAGAACAGGTGAAGTGTTAGTCCATCTTTAAACATGTCATCGGTAGGTCTTTTCCTAGTGAATATTTCAAGCAGTAGAATTTCGAAGCTGTACATGTCTCCGCTTGTTGTTGCCTCCATTCCAATGCCATATTCTGCTCAAAATTACGAGGTTTAAGACGAGCAACATGAATAGTTCATTTTTAAGATGAAGAGCATGGATAATTTACCTGGCGGAGCATAGCCGATAGTTCCTCTCAAACAATGAGTGCTTGAAGAGTTTCCAGATAAACTGTTCATTGATTTTGGGAAAAACCTGGCTAGTCCAAAGCCTCCAACACGAGCAACCATGTCATGGTCAAGCAGAATGTAGCTTGGTTTCAAATCACAGTGAACTACGGGCACCTCACAGTGATGATGGAGGTAATCAAGTGCCCAGGCCACATCAATTGCAATGTTTAGCCTTTGAAGGAAGTTTAAGATCTTTGGTTCTCCGTGTTGGATGGTATCATGCAACCATTGAAGTTAGCTCCCGTTGGGTATGAACTTGTAGATGAGGGCTCTGAAAGGATTGCCTTGAAAATCAATACTGGAGCAAGCAGATATGATCTTGACAAGATTTCGATGCCTCACATTTCTCAAGGTTTTACATTCTGCGAGAAACTCCTGGAAGCACCTTGCTCTTGTAGGTTCATCACCTTCACCGCAATTAGGTTTTGCTCTTGGTTTTGATATAAAATTCCTTTGTACACATTACCAAAGCTTCCTTGGTCGATCAAGTTGGCTGGAGCGAATCCATCAGTAGCTTTGAGGAGCTGGTGGAAAGAAACCATCATAATTGAATTTCCTAAGCGGAAGCCAATGAAGGCTTTGCTTTACTCCTCTTTTCCTCATCCAACAGAAAAGGACTGATGAGAGCATGAGAATTCCAAGAACCCCACAAACAATCCAGATTAATTTGAGCGGATGGAAGATGCAATTCAACAATTCCCCCCACAAAGCCTGCCATTCCTAGTTAGTGAAACCGCTGAGGCGTTATTGAAAACTCCTTTGGTCGGCACTGGCCCTTCAAATCGATTGTGAGAGAGATTCAAGTATTTCAAGAAAGATAACTTTTCTAGGTAGTATGGAATTTGATCGGACAAATTATTGCTGGACAGGTCTAATTTTGCAATGCTTCTCAAAGAACTTAAAGAGTCTGGGATACTTCCTTCAAAATGATTCTTCCCCAAAGAAATAGTCTCCAAGCTTGTACTGCCGCTGAGAGCAGCAGGAATGTGGCCAGAGAAGTTGCTGTTAGAGATATTTAGATATACCAAATTTACCAAGCTTCCTATATCTGAAGGAATGGAGCCTATTAAAAGGTTATCGAACAGATCTAGGGCAATTGAAAGTGTAGGTATACTGAATATCTCTTTGGGAACTGAACCAGTTAGCTTATTGGATCCAATGCCATCATTGTTAAAATTTGACAATTTCCGAATGCGGCAGGTATGCTTCCCTCTAATAGGTTTTCTTCTAAAGTTAACAGAGTTAGTAATGAAAGATTTCCTACAGAGGCAGGGATCGTCCCTGGTAAAGTATTTCCACCTAAGTACAAAGTTTGCAGCTTTTTAAGCATACCAAGGGAATCAGGAATAGTACCGATGAGACGGTTCTCGGCCAAACCAATTCCGATTAGATTTACAAGGTTTGCTATCCCCAAAGGAATGGTGCCAGTTATATGATTCTCACCTACAGATAATTGTTGGAGTGATATGGACAGGTTAGCTATAGAATTTGGTAGAAACCACTAAATTCGTTGGCAGCAAGGCTAATCACTTCGAATTTGCTACAGTTAGTCACGGTGGTTATAAAATCTAAATCCGTAGTCCCACCACCTAGATCATTGCTTTCCATGTTAAGCCATGTTAGATTATGGGCGTTTCCAAATGAAATGAACACACTGCCTCTGAAATGGTTGTAAGAAATGTCAAATGTCTGTAACTTGGAACCGTTGGATAAAGATACGGGTAGAGTTCCACTAAAATAGTTACCTGCTATACGAATTTCTCTTAGGTTTGGCAAACTATAGCCTAAGTTAACAGGGAGGCTTCCTGAAAGTTGATTGTCTACTAGAGATAAGAGTCGGAGTGAAGAGAGATTAAAAATTGGAGGATGAATGAAGCCACAGAAGTTGTTAGTATCAAGCTTAAGCACAGCTAACCTCTTTAGAAAGCCTAACGTAACTTGCAATCCTCCTTCCAAGTTGTTCCCTTCTAAGTTGATGTCTTGGAGAGTAGAAACGTTCCCAAGACAAGTCGGCAGATGTCTTATTAGATTGTTGTGAGCAATCTCCAAAATTTCAAGCTTCACCAATTTTTCAAGCTCCACTGGGATGTTCCCGATCAACTTTTTCCGGGAAGCTCTAAACAGAATGAGGTTAGAGCAATGGGTCAAATTGGGTGGTATTCTTCCTCTAAATGAATTGTTTTATAAACTCAAAGTTTCCAGCCTTGGAAGTCGGTTAATTTCAGGGAGGATGACACCATGGAAATTGTTGTCCTGGAGGTTGATGAACCTAAGGAAGCTGAGGTTCCCTACGTTGGGAGATAAGCTGCCTCTCAACCCTTTCTGGCTTAATTCAACTTGGTGACCCTTTGATGCCTCGGACCACAAGTTATTCCATGTCAACGGCACAAGACCACTGATCTGTTCCACGACTTAGTTACTCCAAATGGATCATGATTAATTTGTGATTTTATGGCCAGCAATGCTTCCTCATCGCTCTCGTGTCCCTTGATTCTGATTCCAGTAACAAGGGTCGGAAACCATCCTACCAGCAACAAACTAGCACACAAAAATATGGTGGCCACACTGCTGATTGAACAATTGCTGCTTTCAAATTTCATTTCGCCAAACAAGAAAATGGCGAGTTATATATATAATAAAAGCAGCAAGAAAAGAGGCTAGACTGGTGACCTTTCAAGCTTGGGTAAATCGGTCCTTGGCATCCTAACAAGTTGCATGAGACAAAAAGCATATGTATCATTTTGCCACTTTTCTTTTATTCCTTAATGTATCTATTTTGACGTAGTGAATGATCATAATGAAAATCAAAATTATTATTAAGATATTAGCTTTACATTTGTATCTAATGAGAAACTAAAATTGTTAAATATTTATAAAGTTAATAAATAATTAAAAATGATTTTATTATATAATATGGGTAAAAATTTTACTTTTTATATTAAATAATGAAAAATCTTAGTTAGTATATTTCAAAATGTTAAATAAAACTTAAAAATAATTTTTTTTGATAATAATATAATTGGATTTTAGCACTTGAGATGATTACAATTTGTTTCAAAAATGAAAATATATCAATGGGCTTCGGCCTATATTCTCGAAGCCTCCTAATAAACAAACAGGCCTTTTAAGTAGATAAGTCTATAGCAAATCAAAATATCTCCCGACAGAAAACATGGAAACTCTAAGCACCCCTATTCCGCGTTACTCAACTTCCCTAACTGTCAATAACGACCACGACCACCCAGTCTTTTTACATATCAAGCAATGCACCAATTCAAGCCAACTCAGGCAAATCCATGCCCAAATGCTCCGAACAGGACTTTTCTTTGACCCTTACTCCGCTAGCAAACTCTTTGCGGCCTCTGCATTGTTGCCTTTTTCGAGCTTGGATTACGCTCGTAAAGTGTTTGATCAAATTCCCAAACCCAATCTTCACACATGGAATACCCTCATTCGGGTTTATGCTTCCAGTCCTGAACCTCTCCTAGGAATTTTAATCTTTCTAAGGATGGTTCATGAGAGTCCTTATTACCCCAATAAATTCACTTTTCCCTTTGTCATCAAGGCTGCCGCTGAGATTTTTAGTTTATGTGTTGGCCGGGCTCTTCATGGGTTGGCGATTAAGGCCTCGTTAGGGGCGGATGTTTTTATTTCCAATTCGTTGATACATTTTTATTTTTCGTGTGGAGATTTGGATTCGGCTTATAGGGTATTTAAGATGATTGGTGAAAAAGATGTTGTATCTTGGAATTCGATGATCACCGGCTTGGCACAAAGGGGTTGTGCTGAAAAGGCATTTCAGCTGTTTCAGGAAATGGAGGAAGAAGGTGTGAAGCCAAATGATGTGACAATGGTTGGTGTTTTATCAGCTTGTGCAAAGAAGCTGGACTTGGAGTTTGGGAGATGGGTGTGTTCGTATATTGAAAGGAAAGGGATAAGGATGGACTTGACTTTGAGTAATGCAATGCTGGATATGTATACAAAATGTGGAAGTCTTGAAGATGCAAAAAGATTGTTTGATATGATGGAGGAGAAGGATATTGTCACATGGACAACTATGCTCGACGGTTATGCTAAATTGGGAGAGTACGAGACAGCAAAGCAAGTTCTTGATACTATGCCTAAGCAAGATATTGCTGCATGGAATGCCCTTATATCTGGCTATGAACAGAATGCAAAGCCAAAGGAGGCTTTGTCCTTATATCATGAATTGCAACAGAGCCAAATTGCTAAACCTGATGGGATCACTCTTGTTAGCGCTCTATCAGCTTGTGCTCAATTAGGAGCAATGGAAATAGGAGAGTGCATCCATGCCTATGTCAAAGAGCAGGGGATTAAGTTAAATTGTCATCTTACAACCTCGCTCATTGATATGTATTCCAAATGCGGAGATATAAAGAAGGCACTTGATGTATTCTATTCTGTGGATAGGAGGGATGTGTTTGTCTGGAGTGCCATGATTGCAGGTTTGGCAATGCATGGACAAGGGAGAGATGCAATAGATTTGTTCTCTAGGATGCAAGAAACTATGATCAAGCCCAATTCTGTGACCTTTACTAATGTGTTGTGTGCTTGCAGCCATGCAGGGTTGGTGAAGGAGGGAAAAACCTTTTTCAATCAAATGGAACCAGTTTATGGGATTCGGCCTGTTGTCCAGCATTATTCTTGCATGGTTGATATACTCGGTCGTGCAGGCCTTTTGGAAGAAGCTGTTGAATTCATTGAGAAAATGCCAATACTTCCTAGTGATTCTGTGTGGGGAGCTCTGCTTGGAGCTTGTCAAATTCATGGAAATGTTGAGCTTGCTGAACTGGCTTGTAGGCATTTGCTTGAGTTGGATCCTGAAAATAATGGAGCATATGTTCTTTTATCTAATGTGTATGCCAAAACTGGGAAATGGGATGGTGTTTCTAGATTAAGGAGGCACATGAGAGTAACTGGACTAAAGAAAGAACAAGGTTGTAGCAGAATTGAGGTCAATGGAATCATTCATGAATTTCTTGCAGGAGATAACTGCCATCCTCTTTCCAATGAAATATATTCAAAATTAGATGAGATTGTGGTGAGATTAAAATCAGCTGGTTATGTACCCAACAAGTCCCACCTTCTGCAACTTATTGAAGAGGATGAGATGCAAGAGCATGCTCTTAACCTTCACAGTGAGAAATTAGCAATTGCCTTTGGATTACTTTATGTGGAAGCATCTCAGCCAATCCGAATTATAAAAAATCTTCGTGTTTGTGGGGATTGCCACTCAGTTGCTAAGCTTGTATCGAGACTTTATAATAGAGAGATAACACTAAGAGATCGGTATCGGTTCCACCATTTTAGTGGAGGACATTGTTCTTGCAAGGATTATTGGTGAATGTTATATAACATCCAATAGAAATTACTCCTCAAACATATAACTCATGAGTCTGTTGTAAGTTCTGTGTAATGTCTGCCTTAGATCTCCGAGAATTTTAAGCTTAGAATTTATATGCTATTGTTTCCGGAACTCAATTTACAGCTTAAGATGGCCATATCTACTTGAGACTTGAATCACTTGACCATCCGTTCATTCTGTTCATTCTTCAAGTGGTAACTATTTTTGCGTCAACTATCTTAGTTTTTGCTTTTGCTTTTGCTTTACTCTCTCCGAGGATGATTCTATTCCTATGATCCATAACCTGCTTTACTCTTCAAGGGGAGATACCAAAACCATGGAATTAACTAACTCCTTCACTAAAGACCAAAGCACAACCTCTCAGTCTAATATCAACTATCTTTACATTCCACTTTTGAATGTCTAGGAGATACAAATCAGTCTGGCTGGTTGCTTCATCTCATTTAAGCAGATTTCTTTGCAATATTTGGCTGCTCGTGTTAGTTTAACTATTGAACTGGGAGTGCACATAATAAATTGCTTTTGAAGTTCCATGAAGAACAAGTTTTTTTTTCAAAGATAAGACACATTATACTTCCAAAAAAAAAACGCAAGTTTGAATCTTAGAGATGATATTGTTTTTGACATTGTTGAAAGAGACGGCCATAAATCCTAAACATGGCCAGTGAAACAAACATAGAAGATTAGAAAAGAAAAAAAAGGTTTCGTTGTTTCTTATCCCTCGCTTTTGGCTTAGGTTAGAACCAGCCTTATAGTTTTGCCGACCCAAGCACTTGTTTTGTTTCTTATCCCTCGCTTAAGTTGGAACCAGCCTTATATTTTGCCGACCCAAGCACTTGTTTTGACGTTAATGTCAAATCGGAGCTTCTTGTTTGGTGAATTTTAAGGCCCTGGCCTGAAGTGCAAGAAACAGGTAGGTAAAGTTCTCGTATAAAACTAAGGAATATGAATTTAAAAACCGCTCTTGAACTTCGTCAATTTTAATCATCAGTTAAACAAGAAATTACCTCAAAATAACAACAATTGTTTATCGCCAATGAACTATTTAAGTTAAATACAGATTTTTGTAACAACGCTTAGGATAAATCCAGGCAAATTAAGCAGAGCTTGGCTTTCTAAACTGAGGGATGCACCTTGCACCATACAAGTAATTATTGAGCATATCTCCATATATATAAAACTTTTTATTTATCTCTCCCCATGTCGATGGGAGGATGAATCCCTGTTATAGCCTGTCCATCTCTCCCCACCTCTCTTATCACGCTCTTCTCTTGGATGAGATTCTGATTCATTCCTTAAGATTCGTTTTCCTCCTCTCTTGTCATGGTCTCCGTTACGCCTTGGATCAAACTCATCATCACCACACCTTTTTGATCTATTTTCCTCCCTCCTATCTTCTTTGAACCTAGCCCTGTCTTCACCATCGTCACCATGCCTTCTTGATCTCTTTTCATCTCTCCTATGACGATCTTCCACTGACCTTGGCTCAAGATCGCTATCATTGTGCCTTCTAGATCTTTTTTCTTCCCTTTTATACCGATCATCATCATTATGCCTTGTTAATCTCTTTCCTTCAATACCATTATAATCTTCTCTAGATGCTGGTCCAGCATCTTTACCATCGTACCTTCTAGACCTCTTTCCTTCTCTCCCATCACTTTTCTCTACGGCTTTCTCATCGCCCCTTGATGATCGAAAACCTTCTTGAACTGAATGCTCCTGCATGCTGGAACTTTTATCACTCTTTTTTGAACCCTCATATTTGTCATTTCCCCATCTTGAACTTTTATTATCCTCAGGACCCCAACCAGTATTGGCAGCTCTCTGGGTACAAAACAGAAAAAGAAATAAATAGCAGAAGCATAAAAGACTAGGTCGTACACACAGAGCTTATAGTATATTGAAAACTACAATCTGTACATGATACATTTAAGACACTAACCCTCGCACGAGAGTAAGATAGCCAAGAATGAAGAATAACACAGGAAAAACGGTGTTTTTCTCGAAAAGTGACCACAAAATTAACAAAGCATGACACAATCAATTGGACAATAGCATTAGTTCATTTGGATGGAAAATAAACTACATAAGGTAGAAAAGTCTAGTAGTAAGTCACCATGCAATTTTTTTATTATTATGATTTACAATCTATAACTGAGTTCCGTAGATTACTTCATTAAAAATAGCAAAAAGCTCATACAGTTGAAAATATGACATAATTTAGTTCATTCAGTTTATTATCACAAAAATAGATTATCGAACAAACAAACCAAAGTAAAAAGGTAGTGAAATTACTATCTAGAACATGCCATTCACGCTTTAAATTCATCCGGACCAGGCACGGTGACTTAAAAAAGCTTGTTCATGATTATTGTCGTATAGCCATCCAAATGAATTACATGTATAAAAAAAGTAATACTAAATGGAGATCAATCTTACTTGCTCATTGTGGGAAAATTTACATCCAGCGCCGCGAGTACATTCACCTCTCTGGAAAGCATAACAAACCCCTCGGGCCTCCTTTTTTTTCTGCTCTTCCTCTTCATCTTCTTCTTCTTCTTTCTTCTTATACTTTTCGGCATGATCAACCCTTATAATTCGACCCAAAATCTGAGCTCCGTTAAGATTATCTTCAATGCCAAGAAAAAGAAAAAATAAAAAATTATATAATTTTCATCGTTATATATGTTTCAGATTTGAACAGTTGAAGGGATGTAAATCCTAACCTACAGCAAGAATTGTACTTCTCTGATCCTCATAAGCAAGAAAAGCGAAGCCTTTTGATTTCCCAGTACCCTTATCTCTAACAAGATTAACGTCTACAATTTCTCCATATCTGAAAAAAATTAAATATTCAAGTCAGGTGCTGATGAAGTAAACCTAAACCGATAAAGTATTCCAAAGTGGGGAAAACAAAAGGAAACTTCAGAAAGAAAACGTACTGGGAAAAAACAGCGAGGAGATCACCTTCGGTGAGGTCATACGGAAGGCCACCGACAAAGATATAAGCGGAATCTTTGTACTTGGCGTGCCATGATGCTTCCTCTGATATTCCTAAATCTGCTTCTTTCGCATTAATGTTTTGCAATCGCTTCACTAACGTTAATGGATTCATGATTGCCCCCCTTTTTCAACCAAAAACCCTAATTTTTCGAACCCAAAATTTTAGCAAAACTTTGGGGGGGGGGTTTGTTTTCACCTTGTTTTTTTCTAAATGAGTTAATTTTGACCGTTGAGACCATGAGATTATAAAATGAGTATTGTTATTTTGTCTGAGTGGCCCAAATTCTTAGCCCATTAACTATCAATAATTTGGATTTTTCCTTTTTATATATTTCGAAACAAAGGTTAAGAGATTGAAGTATATAATATATTGGATAATGAAATAAATATATTTTATTGTTTTTTGAATAATTTTAATGTAGATTTTCATCATATCTACTCTTTTAAACATAACACATAGAATTATTTATAGTCTCTCTTCAATTCATAAATAGGAAGATAATACATTTCAATCACTCGAACTCAAGTTCTATTACATTGACTATAATATTTACGCCAATCGAATTAAAATTTGATCAAATATATATTTTTTGATAAATAAAACCGGCAATTAAGATATTACAAAAGACATACTAAGTTCATTGATGATTAGTACCGCACTCATCATTCTGAAGGAGACCAAGAACTGAATATGATAGAGTCGGATAAAGATTTAGCATTAAGTCTCCTAAAAATGCTTGTTTGACCATAGCATCTATTACCTGATTAAATATTCTAAGGACATGTCGTAATGAAACCTCTCAATTCCGTTTTAGAACCTGATGGAAAAGGCGCACCTCCACAAAAATTATTGCAAGTTCCCCACCCAATTTAAGAAGATCAACTAAAAGAGCATTGTCGCTCTTAACCTCCACTTTCCCGTAGCATTTATCCCATGCCAGCAACAATCCTTCTAACGTTGCTCGTGCTTCAGCTTTGAAAACATATCCACATCCCAAAAGTCATGTTGTATCCCCATAGCCATTTCCCCTTTAAATCACAAAACACTCTTCCAATTACCGCATAATCATCATTTAGAGATACTACCCCGTCAAAATTGAGTTCCATCCATCCGATATTTGAAGTAGCCCACTTCGAAAGCATGCTGTTGTGAGGATGAACTTTCAATTTTTTGTCGAGATCATAGTAGCTCTTAGCCCATGTATTACTCACATTGATAATTGTCTGCGAAGCAAATATATTTTATTTTTAAATTAAGTAGCAAGTGGTACATGCCATTATTTTATGTAACTCAAAAACTTGTTATAAATTCTTTACATCTATTTGCCTCAAGTGGTTTTGCTAAAACTAGATTATATAAGTGGAAGAAAGAAAGGAAGTTATATAAAAAGAATTACTTGTTAATTAGATTATAGTGAAGCTTTTAAGGATTCATGTATTAATTTTTACTAATCTCGGGTTTCATCCTTCAACATTTCGTTTATTTTAAATATTCATTTTATTTTAATATTTTATACAATTTTATGAAAAAACAAAAATACCATTGTAATAATGTTTATTACGCAGAATAAATGATCATATTCTCAAAGTTTATATTACACGGAATTTGAACAATATTTGCATGCTTCATAATTTCTTCCCATTAAAAATCTTGATTATGATTTGAGTTTCGTTCATGCTTAACATGCCACAATTGTTCGTAACTAGCACGTGTTATTGTAATATCAAAATATATCGGTTGTCGCCCTTGAATCCTCCAAATCATTACTGTGTTTTTCAATTCACGGTCGAAATTTGATTTTCAATATCTCTCAATTTGTTGAGTTCGTCGGTATATCGAATTTCATAGTTTAATAACTCTCCCCATTGCCTTACACGTTATTCACATCTAGAATCATTAAAAGCCATTTAATTTTGCTTTGAAAACTATTTATCAACCATCATCAATTTCACTAATTCTATTTCCAGTAAATAAGACCCTTTTTACTTATTTATCTCGTCTAGCTCACAGCAATCAATCATTGTACAGACATAATGGAAAAACAACAACAACTAAAGATTAATTATTTATAATCTCAATCACAAAATAATAGATAAATAAATATCCAACACATGAAAATAAAAAATAAAACCAAATGAAATTTGTATTACTGAACATCGATGATAATTAAAATAGTAGCAATTTATGGGAAAATGGTTTTTCCTTGAACAGAATTTTCATTTTACACAACTAAACATATTTTTTAATGTTTATGTATAATATTTGATTTTATATGATAAATTACAAATTTATAAAATGAATTAAGCTAGCTTAACCCGAGTTTTAAATGTTGAAACACCAAAATTTGGCTCATATTTTAAATGAATTTTTTTATTCAAACCCATTTTTTAAATATAGTATTTTTGTTTAAATCTTCTTATATTTTAAATGGGTAATTGTCTCATGAGCAGGTATAATTCATTTTTACTAACATACTATAGATAATGTTACTTTCACAAGCTGAGTGAATAACAATTGTGTGATAAAGTTATAAAAATGGGTATATAAATTAAACATGGCATTAGTTGAGGGAGTAAATGTCAATATGTCACATGTTTTAAGTCTAAATTCCATGGTATGCATGCATTTTTTTAGATTATATACAAATATAAGAGATAAAAATAAACTCAAAATAATATTTATTACTTTATATATATATATTTTTCATTTTACAACTTATGATTCACATCAATTCAATTAAACTCTCAATTCCAATTAAAAAAAATTGAAATACCCCTCAAAAATTTTAAATTACACTTTTATCATTTTTTATAACATATAAGCAATAAATATACTTTATCTCATTCGCTGTAATGTTGTTAGTCTCTATATATATTTTGATAAAATTTGAGATTTAATCATTATATTTAAAAAGTTAAAAATTAAGTCCTCTTACATTTTTTTCATTTATAAACCTTAGTCTAATCATCATTGTGTTTGGTAAATTTTGTCCAAATTTGTTAAATTAGTATGTTTATTTTTTGTTAATCATATGTCACATAATACGAAACAACTTAATCAACGTGCAAAGTTGATAAATTTTTATGAGAAATACTAATAATGTTAATGATTGGATTGAGATTTTTAAATCAAAAAAAAGTAAGAGAACTTAAGATTAAATATCAAATTTTGTTAAAGTAAAAGGCCTAACAACGTATTTTCACCAAAAATACTATAAATAACCATAAAATATCTAAGGAGACACAAAAATGTGCCAAAGTCTCATTCCTTCGGAAATAAAAATTTAAAACGATTAATTGCAGTTTGACCCCAAAAGGACAAGCCTGCGACAGGCTACCAGAATGTTAAAAGGAATTCATAATTTTTTTTTTTTTTCAAAATTATCAACTAAATTAATGGTATAATACAAAAAATTCGCATCGGTTCAAGCACTTAATTGTTGATTCAAATATTCAACTCGATTCTGATGAAAAAAAATTCCTCCTTAAAGATTTTTTAAATACACTCTAGAAGTTGTATTAAAAATTTTTAAAAATATCACTTCTAGATGTATTATATAAAATTTAAGTTATGCATACTATATTTTACAATTAACTCCAAAATTTTAATATTTTCTTTTTACATTTTTATAATTTTTGGAATTTCTATTTTTTAAAAATATTTTTTTAGAATTTCTATTATTTAAAAGTATTAAAAATTCTATTTGTTTTAAAATTTTGCAAATATTTATGTTTTTAAACATTGTAAGGAAAATTACCAGATTTTGCTAAGTGACACAATCTAGGCATCCCATTGTGCAACCTGGTGAACTTAACGGACGTTAGGGCTTACATGGAAATTGTTTTTTTAAGATTTAATTGATTGCTTATATTCGATTAAAGGTTTAATTGGGTGTTGTTTTTGATTGAGGACTCCATTGATCATTGAATTATTTTACAGGGCCTTTTTGATATATTAAGCCTTTATTTATCCAAATCCTAACCCAAAAAAAGCATCCGCGACGTCGTTTTTAGCTTTTGATTACAATCTTGAAATTCAGAGCAGGCGGGAGTGGGAACCAACAACCTGCCACTCCGTTCCCTCTCCTACCATTTTTTAATTTATTTCCCTTTCCTTTCGTTTTCAAGTTTAACAGATAAAAAAAAAAAAGCTTCCACTTTTGAGAATGGTGGGTCCCTGGTTAGCTGGACGATAAAGCCAAGCCTCTCATCATCTTCTCCCTTTCGGCTTCCGCAACCGGCCAACCCCAATTTCTCTCTCTTCCTATTCATTTTTAATATATTGGTAACGTTAATCTCCAGTTTTAAACGGTAATCGAATATACTCTTGTTTTAAGCTTATTTAGTGATATTTTAGTACTTTTAAAAGTTTCTCTTCATCTTTTTGCTTGGTCAGCTCCAGGTTTGCCTTTCTTTTTACCTCAGATTCTTGCTTTGATTTTTTTGATCAACCTTTCAGATCTAACATACAATGCCTGTTTTGCAGATTTGGATTTTTTTTCTCACTATTTCCTGAAGTGATGAGAGATAATGGCTTTTTACAGTAAAGACGTCGATCCAGTATTACACGGAGCAGGGGCAAAACCGTGTGTTCTTAACTCTTAACAGTAATTTTTCCTTTCCTTTTATTTATTTTGTTTTCTGTTTTAAATTTTCTGTTTTTGATTTATTCAGTGGTTTAGAAATCTGGTGCATTGAGAAACTGCGCTTGGTTCCAGTTCCAAAATCCTCGATTGGAAAATTCTACTCTGGAAGTGCATATGTCGTTTTAAGCGTATGTTTTCAGCGTTTTATATATTTTTTTATGGTTAAATTAGTGAAATGGAGTAGATGACAAGTATTTTTAGATTCAAACAAGATTTACATGTTTAATTTTTGGTTTTTCTCGAGGCAGACAAGTGTGCTAAAAAGTGGTCCTACACAGCACGACATACATTATTGGCTTGGAAATGATGCAAACGAGGTTATTGATTGTTTTTTTCTTCTTACCTTATTGTCTTTCTTTTCATGGACAAGATAATGTTCAATATTTTTGTTGAGTGTTAAATTTAATAGTTTCTTCTATATCAAGAATGCTAATATATTGACAATAAAGTGGATTGAACCAGCCAAATATTTCTAAATGAAGAAAGTTGTTTGGTTAAATATCACTCCATTTCGAGCTTTATCATAGAAATACAATTGAAGCTTTTCTTTCCGAAAAATGGTTATTGGAATTCTTTAGGAAGTTTTTTTTAATTGCATTAACTCTACAGAAGCTCTGTCAAGTGCACTTAAATGATATAATTCAATAAAGTGAAACCCCAAATTATCGAGTATTGATGCATTCATCATAAGGTATAAGTTTTCTATATAAAATATAGAAAAAAATTATCATCTATTTTCAGTATCATGTCACTACTGGGTGTTTTGAGAATGGGTTATGTATTGACAGGTAGACTCAGCCTTGGCTTCAGACAAAGCGCTGGAATTAGATGCAGCACTGGGGTCTTGTGCCGTTCAGTATAGAGAAGTTCAAGGCCAAGAAACAGAGAAATTCTTATCATATTTTAAACCTTGTATTATTCCTGTTGAAGGAGTATTTACAACACAGGAAGGGACCTTGAATGGGGACACATACCAAGTCACCTTGTTAACATGCAAGGGAGATCATGTCGCTCATGTTAAAGAAGTAAGTTCTATTTTGAAGTTTGGGAATGACACTAATATTCGAGTTAGCATCTTAAGTTCTTGACATAAGAAGCAAAATGAAAAAAAAAAAAATGAAGATACCCCAGATACAGGCTTTAAAAACAGTTACCAAAAGTGGAAAGATGATAATTGAGTTGATGAAAGATCCAAGTGGGTCTTGTAATCTATCCTACAAGAAAAAATCAATTTATCTCACATATTACACTTATTTATGGATTAACCGTTCTATACCAGGTATGTGTTGGTAATTATAGATGAACATCTAACATACTTGTTAGTTTGTAACCATGTACAGGATTACTGGCTGTATTTATAATTCATGCAAACAAGTCCATACAAAGTCCAATTTGATGATTAAACGGCATTTATAACTCATTATCTCAATCTTTAAAGTTAGGCTGTTCTGTTACTGCACTATTTTAATAACTAGATTTTATCGCTTAATATTAACTAAAATTTTTCATTTGTCACGCTTGCTGACCAGGTTCCTTTCTCTCGATCATCCTTGAATCACAATGACGTATTCATTCTTGACACTGCATCAAAAATTTTCCTCTTTTGTGGTTACAACTCTAGCATCCAAGAAAGGGCTAAAGCTTTGGAGGTTGTTCAGTATATCAAGGAGAATAAGCACTCTGGAAAATGTGAAGTGGCAACTATAGGTTGGAATTTTCCTTTTAACCCTTATCCAAGCAAAAGTTATTGCAGTTATTAAATGGTTCCTTGTTGCAGAGGATGGAAAATTGGTTGGTGATTCTGATGTTGGTGAATTCTGGAGTTTATTTGGTGGCTATGCACCGATTCCCCGGGACTCAGCTTTGGATGGTCCACAACAAGATGATAGTCCTGTAACATTATTTTGGTGAGTTTAGCTCTGAATTTGCTAATATATCCTTGTCATGTTGCTTCTGGAATATTTGTAAGCTTGTATTAGTATTCTGAAACAAGTTTATTTTGCATATGTAAAGCTGAATTGATACGGTATACCTGTCAGTGATTACCTCCAAATTTTTACAAATACCTGCTCTTTTTCAACTGTTCAACTAGTGGGATTATTATTGATTGAATCAACTTATCCCGTTAGTGTCTGGGTGATACCAATCAAGTCATGCTTATTCTCTTTCTTTTGTTTTAAAAGAATTTTTTCGTTCTTTCTTTAAATGAAATAACTTACATATATTGAGTGACACTTTACGGTCTTTCATCAACAGGATAAATCTTCAGGGGAAACTATCTCAAATCGGAAGTGATTCACTGGACAAAGATATGCTTGAGAAAAACAAGTGCTATATGCTTGATTGTGGCGCTGAAGTTTTTGTCTGGATGGGAAGAAACACCTTAATAACGGAACGAAAGACATCAATTTCAGCTGTAGAGGTAAGAATTTTTTCTTCAGCTTCTTCTCCAACCCTTCAATTCCATTTTTTTTTTCACACACATGCAGATTGACCAATCACTGGGGGGGAGATCAATGAAGGCATCTGTGCAGTTAGAAAAATTAAATTACTGCTTCCCTCTTCTCCCCCTAACCTTTGACCTGATATAATTATGGCAAGATGCTTTGGCTTCTTATGGAAAGATTGGTGCAAGTTGTATTTATCAAGAACATTTAGTAAATACAATAAGCTGCTGTGTTCCTGCAATGTTCCTCAATCATCTAAGCACTATTTATAATACTTTCTGCAAGTCAGAACTCAGAATGCTGTTCTAAAAAGCAATTTGCTTGATTTATAATCTTTTTAAGCCTCTTTGATCTTTCTTTTTCCTTTGGGTAAACTTACTATCTATGCTAACATGTAAAATTAAAGAGGGTGCTCTGCTTGGACAGTAGAAGGATAGTCTCTAATTAAATTACATCTCTTAAGTATGATGTTACATGCATCTGTTCCTTAACATTTTCACACATAGTAGCCTTGGATAAACAAGGCAGGCTCCTGTATCACTTTATGGCTCCCTCAGGCTAGGTAAAATCCAGAGGAGAAGATCTAGTGGTAAATAATTGCTTTCATTCCTCTTAAGAAGATGGACATCTACGGATACTATGTTCCATCTTTCTATTAAACTTTGATCTCCTGGAATTCACATTCATAGGTTTCTATCTTTCTGAATTTACAGTCTATGGTTTTACAATAATTTCTCTCATATTTATAAAAGTACCAAGAAGGCATAAATTGTCTGAAGAAGTCGATGAATGTAAGGAGAATATGTGACATTTAGATGGAAGAATTTGTTGATGCTAGGAGAAGCTTAATTGCCTTCTTTCTCACTAGATTGCTGGCTATTCTTTTACAGGATTTCCTCAGAAAACAAGAAAGGTCAAATGGGACTCACTTAACATTTTTAACTGAGGGATTAGAAACTTTGATTTTTAAATCCTACTTTAATAGTTGGCCTCAAACTGCAGAGACCAAGCTGTATGATGAAGGGCGAGAAAAAGTGGCAGGTTTTTACCTACTGCAACAAATTAGTTGAAAAGGGAGAGAGAGAGAGAGAAAAGGGGGGGGAGTAGGGAATCGATTGTTCATTGCTAATTTTAACATTTATGCATTTCACTTGTTTTCTTTTTCAGCAATATTCAAGCACCAGGGTTATGAAGTGAAGGAGCTTCCTGAAGAAGATGTCCAGTCTTATATAAATTGCAGAGGCACCCTGAAGGTAGCTTCAATTGATCTAAATATTGTCTTTTTTCCTGATTTGTGGCATAAATCTTACTGTTTCACATTTGTTTAATACAATGCTGTAATATGTCAGGTTTGGAGGGTAAATGGTCATGAACTGTCTCTACTTCCAGCTTCAGAACAGACAAAGCTCTACAGTGGGGATTGCTATATTGTGCAGTATACATATCCTGGAACTGAAAGGGATGAGAGTTTGTTTTATGCATGGCTTGGTCAGGGCAGTGTACTGGTAAGCATTGCTCATTAGTACATGATTTTTAATTTTTGTTTAAATCTTAAGCTTTTTTTCTGGTAAAAAGATGGAGGTATTATGATCCATCCTGACCCAGCATCTCACTTTTGGAATCGTAACATGTAAAATATATCAAAATATCTGCAGATAAATGGATACTCATGCAAGAAGTATTATCCTTTTTTTATAGAAATCCTGTATGTGTATTTCATTGTCCTCAATGCCAAAGGTGGATCAGGATTTTTTATCAACCACAAGTCCGTCACGAACAATTAGAAGAGCTTTATGTTGTAATTCTTATAGGTCGTATCTTGCTTGAAGTGTTTTTGCCACCTTACTGGGCAGTTATTTGACTAGTAACTTGTATTTGGAAGTATAAACTTTTCCTTGAGAAGCTAAGTTTTAAGCGTAAATGTTATTATTGTTGAAGTGCAATCGTAAAGGCTCTAAATATAATTTCATGGCAAAGGCATTAAAGGAATAGAAAAGAAACTAAATCAATGAAATTTTCTTATTAGAAATGATCATGTTGAATAAATACCAACATGCCTTTTTTCTTCTTTACTAAGTTGTATTTTCTTGTTTGGACTAAAATCTGGCTATTCTGTGATACTGTTTCTTTTGCAAGTGTAGTATTTGATGCTGAATTTTGGTTTAACATGTTCATTTTTAAGACTAGCACTTAATCGGCTTTCTGACCATGTCATTTGTCTCCTTTTTCATCTGTTTTTTGTTGCAGGAAGACAGAGCTGATGCTATCTTCCATATGGATGCTATTGTTGATTCAGCCAGAGGGGATCCAGTAATGGCAAGTTTTCTTTTTCCTTCTCCAACACTTTGCTCAGTTGTAGTATTTATTGCCTCAGTTTGGCTAACCTGATGGTTGACTTTGGGATATTCAAGAAATAATCAAGTATTTTGAAGTCATTTTCTGTAATCCTGCATAACTTGTTTCTAACTGATGATATTTTGCTTTATGAGAGAAACTAATGATTTTAATCATTCATGGCGTTGAAAATAACAAGCTGTATCATGCAGATAAGTTTTATCGTGAATTCTAATTTTGCTTTTTGTGACCAGTTGAATGGGTCTTTTACATTTTCTGATTTAAAGGACTTATTTAATGATTCCTTATTTTCATTAATTGATGAGGATTAACTATTCATGAATAAGTGTATAACGCTCTTAAAAAATGATGTTTCACACTAGGTTAATTTTACACAAATAAATAAATAAATCTAATGCTTCATTTTCAGGCCCAGATTGCTCAAAATAAGGAGCCACTTCAGTTTTTCCTTATTTTCCAGACGTTAATTATTTATAAGGTTGGTTCTTCACAAGATTCTTTTACCTTCGGTTCCCTTGAATATAAATTAAATTTTTTGTAAATTACTTATAAAATAGGAGACCCTCTAATACTTGATCTTGCCTTTTTTATTTCATGATATAAAGGGAGGTATTAGTGCTGGATACAAAAAATTTATTGCTGAAACTGGTATTGATGATGATACTTATGATGAGAAAAAGACTGCTCTTTTTCGAGTCCAAGGAACAGGTCCACAAAACATGCAAGCTATCCAGGTTGATCATGTAAGTTGAAGATCTAACACTTATCCTAAATAGTTCTCTTTCTCTCTCTCTCTCTCTGACACACATCCACAGACACCAGACAGTCACATGCCTGCCTTGTTATATCAAACTTTTGCTGATAACCATTTAAAAGTCATGTTTCTGTTTGAGGGCCAGGACCATTGTCGTTGTCCTTGTCAAATGTTCTAGTAATTATAAGATCCTCCTCAACTCTCCTTACCATCTTGTTAGCAGTATGAAAATTATGATTTCTTTATTAGAGAAAATACACTTCCAAATTGTGGTTCCTGTTGAGAGCAAACTATGTTGCCAAGATATGCCAAACGTCAATGAATTAGTTGCCTAGTATTCCATTTTTTATTGGAATACTGATTCAAGATTGAATATCCAGTTTAATTTTCACCTTGTTGTTTGCTGATATAATTTATATGCTTAAATTGCCAAAGGAACAAAACTTTATATTCAATGGTTAAGTCAAGATAAAAGATTGGTTAGTTTTCCTCTTCAGAAAGCTTTGAACTTTTAAGCAGAATGATTAGCTTTGTTCAGGTTTTCTTAATTTGTTTAGCATGTGAGAAATAGATTTTCTATTTTATGATATCTTAAAAATATTGTGGAAATTGTTGGACTCTGCATTATCAGGAGTCACTACTCTTTTTGCTTTTTTCTTTCTCCCTCAGCATCAAAATGATCCTTTACATTATGACTCATTAAACTAAAATCGTTTCAGGTTTCAAGCTCCCTGAATTCATCCTACTGTTACATCCTGCAAAGTGGAACATCTGTCTTCACTTGGATTGGGAATCTCACCTCAAGCAAAGACCATGATCTTCTTGATAGAATGATTGAGCTGATTAATGTATGCAATTATGTTGTTCAGAATGGATATAGTTCAGATGTTATATTTTATTTTTCTATTTTTGCACTACACCATTTGTTGGTGGTCAATGAAGCCATTGCTACGGATTTAGATGGGAATTCCTCATTGTTGATTTGTGGGCCTAACTCATTTAATTATAATTGATTCTCTATTTTGGTGATGCCATTCACAGCCAGCATGGCAACCCATATCAGTGAGAGAAGGAAGCGAACCTGATAGTTTCTGGAGTTCACTTGGTGGAAAGACGGAATATCCAAGAGAAAAGGAGATGAAAAAATTTATAGAAGATCCACATTTGTTCAAATTTACCTTTACTGAAGGTAAGCAAGTTATCCTCTCTTTTTTGTTGTTCTCTGCAAGGATAATTTGCTTCTTCCTAGGTTCAGAAGTTTTCTGGCTGTAAATTGCTGCCAAACATTTCTGACAGTTGGTTATGGTTCTTTTGCTGCTTGGTTTGGTTTCCCTTTCAGGTGATTTCAAGGTACATCTTGGTTGGATCTGTTGCCTTGCATATATTTCATAGTTAAGCACCTTTGGATGTAATATAAATTTAGATTTTAAAAGATTTGTATTTATCTAGATAAAGGAAATTTCTGATCCCATTGGAAATTTAGAATGTCAAGAGGATCCTATTTATGTGAAATCTGGTTCCATGGACTTTCTTCTAAGGAAGATCTCTATGCTCAAGTGGACTGGGTGTCTAAAATGAAGTATAAAAAGGTTATGTCATCTTGGATTAATCTCATCCATCTACTAAAAGAATATATAATGGTTTGAAAGCTTCTCTATGCAAAATTTTGACTTCCTTGAAGTTTTGCTAATGCTGTATTAAATCATCTCAGTTTTAGCTGATTAGTCAAGAGTCTAAATATTAATTGTGGCATCTTATTGTTTCTCTATTAAAATTTTAAATTCAAAAGGCAAAAAGCTGGGATTCTATTAATTTATTCTTATTCTTTTTTCTTTAGAAAATAAAAAAGCACTACTGAGCTATTAAATAGGTCTTTGGATTGTCTCGAGTATTTTCTTTGGCTTGGTCTGGTTTCAGGTTAAAGAGATATATAGCTTCACTCAAGATGATTTAACAACTGAAGATGTATTAGTGCTAGATTGCAGTAAAGAAATATATGTTTGGATTGGACGCCACTCGACTATTAAATCAAAGCAAGAAGCCCTTAACTTGGGTCTGGTAAATTACAAGTCTATACTCTTTCAGAGCTTATTTTCTTGAAGGTTGCTTTTGTCATTTTGTGTCATGGATTATTTGCAGCGTGACATACTGATATCATGATGTTAAATAATTGTAAATGTATTCAGTATGTGCATATTTTATACTCTTTATTTCATTCTATGCTTTCATATTTGTATGCTTGATTGGCAGAAATTCCTTCAAACAGACATTCTGGAAGAAGAACTTTCTTTGGAGACTCCTACATATGTTGTTACAGAAGGCCATGAACCACCATTTTTCACATGTTTTTTTGAATGGGATCCCTCGAAGGCAAATGTAAGTGGGTCATCTGCCTTAGTAAAATTATCTACTTTAAGGTCCTTTCAGATGATATTGATGTATTTTCACCGTCTTGCTCAACCATATTTTTATTTACTTTGTTATGATTGTTTTCTAATCAATTTTTCATTCGACCCGGATGCTAAGTCTTTGATGACTGGTGATGATACGGTTGCACTGGTCACACAATATTGTAAAATGGGTAAAATTACCTTTATAGACTAGAAAAACACGTATATTGGCGTAGAAAATGTTTCAGCTGAAAAAGGCATTTCTGAGCTGCTGGAATTATCTAAATGTTAAGATCTGATTCAAATTGTTAAGAGACATAATATTATTTTGCCCACTTCATCAGCTGAAGCTTTTAGGTTGATCTAGGCTATCATGATAGTGCAACCTGTCTGAGCAAATGCAGCAGCAGTTGAACCTTGGCATCCTTGTTATGTTTAAAATTAATTCACAATTTGTCAACTGGATGTCATGTACCTGTACCCTTTGTAGAGCCTATTAGACTTGCAAGTGAGGAAGTTTCTGGAGATATAATCTTAGCATGATCCCTAGTCCAACCTATTACGTTAAGCTTTTAGGTCAGAGGTTATCATGACTTGGTCAACCATTCATAGCTACAAATTTCCTTATCCTTGAATTATCAAAAGCAATACATATAGTACCCAGCTGTTTCCTTTTATGTACTTTTGCTTCCTATCGAATAATATCCTAGTTTTGCTACCTGGGACTTATGTTTAATTGGAGTCCTCATGATTTAGTTATGCAATTTGCTGCAAGAACACGTTAAGTTTAAGGTTATAATTCAGTTACTGCCTTGCAGATGCATGGCAATTCATTTGAGCGGAAGCTTGCTACCTTGAAGGGAAAATCATCAAGTGGAAATGTAAGTGACTGTTAGTAAGCTTTATTTAGATGTATATGTGTGAGAATTTATGTATTAGGTTCATTATGCTGGTGTTCTTGTTTGACCTAGTTCTGGATTTCTGTTGGTCTCAGTCACACCAGTAAAAGAAAGAGACAATGTCTCCATAAAAAAAAATGTCTTTTTTCTTATGCAGTATGAAATAGACAAAGACAGTTAGCCTGTACCATGACTGATGTTTTCTGGGTGTGTATAAACCGGGTGACTAAATATTGTCTCTAGTTTGGCCAAAAAAGAAATTGTCCCTAGTTATTAGGACTTTTCCAACCTCTCAACAATAGCAATAACAGTTGGCTGTATTTTGTATCGAATTGCTTACTAGAGGACAAAAGTTTGTAGGACACTTCTTTTTTTGGGGTAACCTAAGATTTCACTTACCCAGAAAAATAGAACCTGCTACAAAATGGTACAACCGTTAAAAGCAGAACATAGGAATTAGCTAAAAATCTCCTGATCTATGTTTCAACAGTGGCTAAGTCCATTATTGGCTTGCGCTTTACTGATGTAGTTGTAACAGCCTAGCTTCCCTCTGACTTTGTCCTCAATGCACTTCATTATTTCTGGGATAGAGGCAGATGTTTGACCAAATAACATGCTGTTCATGGTAAACTTCCTCGTAATCCCGAAGTTATGTGCTCAACATAATACCCGATTTATTCTCCTGCCTTTAAAAATGTAATGTTTCTTGGCATTCCAAATAGACCTTTAGTCTTGTGAGGCCAAGACATGGGTGATATTACCTATAGGGTGGTCCAACCAGTATCTGGGGTTATTACCAAGTAGTTCTATTGATGTCCAAACTCACCTTTGCTTCAAGTAGAAGATACCTTTTCCATGCAGGAAACTTATGATCAAGCTACCCCTGATTTATCCTTTACTGTGATTCTATGACAAGACTTATAAAAGCTTCATGCAATACCATTCAGGCACCATCAAGAAATGCACTAAAACAGCGCTCCAGGGAAGCTACCCCAGATGGCTTAAGAAGCAGATCTAGCAGTTCAAATGGATGGGAAAGAAGTTTTTTTCCAGCATCAACAGTACCAAGTTCACATTTGAAGTTTTCTGACAACCATAGTGTATCCAGTCCAACTCCAGTTGCCAGGAAGCTCTTTACGGGATCCTCTCCTTATCAAGGTGCATGGAAGATAATTGATTTTTTATTGAAATTATTTAGCCTTAAATCAAGCTTTCTTCTCTTTCAAGAATATGCCTATACTTTTGTAATGCTATTTCTTGGGCTTCAAAATCTAAACAGGATCTAGCAGATTCAATTACATTAGAATAGGAGAAAAAGTAATGCGTCTGACATGTATGTTGAAGTTCATTGTCTGTTTTCCTAGTTTTAAATGCCGAATAAGTTGCATTCTTACTGAACTGACCAGGCAAAACTTGATTATTACCTCCACCCTTCTGGATCTACAACTTGGACAGTTAATTCGGAGAATTATACTCTGAATAATGATTAACTCACACTATGCGGGATGGTTCTGAGACACTTTTGCATGGTTAGACTTCATTGAGATGACTTGATTTGCAACTAATTTACAATTCACATTATATCAGGATGCCTTGTTTTATTTATGTCTTTGTTTTCTACTGACATTTTACTTCTGGTAAACTGCCTGTAATATGTTAATTTTCTTTAAAATTTAAATTACTTTTTCTACAGATTCTCCCGTAGTAGAGCCAAGCTCCCCTTCAACAAATGAGAACTCAAACCAGATCGATGCAAACGAGACTAGTGCAAATTCATTAATATATCCTTATCAAAGATTGATAGTGTCGTCAAGTGAACCAGTTTCAGGCATAGATGTGACCAAAAGAGAGGTAAGAGCTAAAGTTTGATGTTTTTAACAGTACTTCACTTTCAAAAAATGATATTTATGAACTCCAAAGTTTGATGTTTTGCTATGCTGTTGCAATTTCTTAAGTTCAATATTTAATCCTTCAAATTTTGTTTTAAAAGAAGAAAAGAAGAAAAATCAAAACTTTGTGCGACTGTTGATAATGCTAAGAACCAAAAATTATATATTTCAATTCGTTTTCCTTACCGTGATATCTATTAATCACTGGCTCACTGCCATTGATTTCATCTGCCTATCCTTTGTAATGCATATGAAATTTGTGGTTGCATTTTCCTGCAGGCATACTTGTCTGAGGAAGAGTTTGCAGAAAAATTTGGCATTCCAAAGGGAGCCTTCTATAAACTACCTAAATGGAGACAAAACAAGCTCAAGATGGCAGTCGATCTTTTTTAATCCGTGATAACCTGACGATAACTTCTGCTTGAGTAAGTCTTGATTGATGACTATCTTCCGGCACCCCATTTTGTTATTAGATGGAACGAAGGACCCATCACTTACCTGTGTTATGTTCCAAAAATTGCATCTAATCTGTAGTGATTTCCCTGAGCTTATAATCTATTATAGTCTCTGTTTATGCGTCTTCTGAGAAATCAAAGTATTATCAAACACTAGTTTTCTATAGTTTTTGAAGCATATAAGTTGATCCTATAGTTCTTGTAGTTTTAGTTATTGAATTGTACTAGGAAACCAGTTATGGAGGCTTTTTTTTTTTGGGACAACGATAATGATCCTATGTTTTTTATCTGAGGTTTGCTAGTTTGCAAATAAATTGATGTAATTGAGATCTGATGTTTGTTTTATTAAGCATATAATCGACAATTTCATTGCTTTCCTCTTATGAAAACTACTGGGTGAAGTTCAATTCCAGTTGAACCTAATGAACTTGTATTAGGATTTTAGCCATTACCAAGGGTGGAGGTAAATCTGATAATACGCAGGTGGGTGTTTTTTCAGTCGTGAAAATAAAAATATTAAAAAAATAGTAATCGTATTAAAATAGCAAATACAAATGCGATGCACGTAATAGACGTATAGTACTAATTTTTTCAGTGTTCGTTACATAATGTTCTTATTATTAAATGTGCCATGTCATAGCATCGCATCTATTCTTGTTCAGTGTCTAAAATTATTAGACCCAGTTTGTGACGTCTTAGTTCCCAGCCCACCGCCGTAGGTGATAATCAGGAAAACTCAAACTTCCACGAAGCCTGTTTTTCGGCGAAACCCAAAACATAGGCCACGTGGCAGATTATGGTTCTTCAAAAAACCAGAATACTGCATAAAAAAAAACTCCCATTGTTAATAAAAATTTCCATTCCTAGCGTTACCTATGAATACCCTCCACTCTAGTTCTCTCTTGGTTTGCCTTCTATTATATAGATAATTAATTATATGTAAATAAAACTAATATCCTATTTATAATTAAGAAGTAGTTGGATTAGTTCTGATTTTTTAAAACTAGGAGAGATCCATTTTATAGAAGTCAATTGGACAGCAAGCATGCAACAATAAGGTGCAGTTGACAGAGACGTCGAATTCAAAATTTCCATGTACAAACAATTAGGACACACGGCTGTCTTCCCGTGGGCAATAACAAGAAGAATCAAACCCGAAAAGGGCTGCATAAAAGCTCGCTTAAAAAGAGTTGAATTTTGGAGTCATTTTCTTCACCCCTGCTATCACAGGCATCTTGATTATGTTACAAGTAAAAGGAAGCCAAAAAAAAAAAAAAAAAACACGAAACATGAAAGCAAAGGACACCAACAGGAAAAAGAAAAAAAGAAAAACCCTCACTCAGGGGCTTCAGACCGATCTTCAAGAGCTGCTTCTGGTATGAGAGTGGTCGTGGGGCAGTAAGGATAGAAAATCCGCTAGTGTTGGGTCAACCTCACCTAAGGAAAGGAGGCATATCTTTTTGTTTTCCACTCATTTTATGAAACTAGAGTGCTTGTTGGCATTTAAAAAAAAAAAAAAAAAAAATTATCGTCTGTATCCTATCTTTCTTTGAGCTATCCTCGTTCGCGGAAAACCGTTCTATAGAGACCATCCTTTTGAAAACCGTAAGAAGGTTTATGCATCCACCCAGGTCCTCAAGCTCTGAACATAATGTGGCATTGCACGAAGTTCTAACATTATTTCAATATGAATAAATAGTATCCCTCCATTTAAAACTGGCAATTTTGCTCCTACAAATTCCTACTCAATTGTATCCATGTGTTAAGTTGTTCGCTATGTAGCTTGGCTTTGCCAGGCTATGCTCACAAATGTTGTGAATGGTAGCATTTCTTAATCTCTCTTTGGCTTTGCCTTTGCGATTGGGGATCTCTCTTTCCCCTCAAAGATAATCCAAGTACTTCGTATGATTGTTTCTTTCTTGCAGCTGCTGAAATTACTAGTTCCGTATCCGAGAGAAACTAATTCAGTGTTTACCTGGTTTCCTCATTTTTCCTCGGTGGGTTTGCTTGTCCTGTTGTGGTTAATTTGGGTTTGGTCATCTTGCCGTTAGCACTGTGCCAGTTCCAGCAATCCGCTCCTTGCTTTCTAGTGCTATTGTTTTTGCAGGGCGTGGAGAGAAGGTCCAAGAGCGGGGTACATTGTTCACTAGTTGGCCATTGGGATGCACATGATGCATGCAAATAACATCTGGCTGCTCGGTAGTTGAACCGTGGGCTGCTACTGTAGCTAGCCTGGGTCTTCATTTGGCAGCATATCATAGCATTAGAAGCTACACTTTTGCATATCACAGGATTGTTTGTAAACTCAAGACTGTTGACTCAGGAAGCATTTAATTATTATTGTTTTTCATAGCCAGAAAGCATATACATTTCAGAATGGCAAGTATGATTATATATAGATTGATATACAGTCATGCTAGTTTTATATATAAACAGGCAATTATGATGCCCTACACTGAAGCAATCACCTAACATGAACATCATATGGAACAAATACAGGATCTGGGACAATAAGTGGCAATTTATCAATGTACATGAAGAGCCTATTAGAATTCTCTCTCAATATCAGTGATAAATCAACGATCTCGCTCTTCTCAGTGTAAATCCAAAGGTCACACGAATTGACCCTTTTGAGACTGTCCCGACAGAAGGGGCATGACTGAGACCGGCCGTGCCTGAAATTAACAGGAATATAAAAAAAGCATCAGATCACTTACCAAGCATGAGTGGAACACGAATACTGAATCCTGAACCTATAACGATGCAAACACTTCTATACAGTAAAACCAGCTATGGTAACTGCCGGTATGGATAATTCTACTATCGAAGAATAGAAAGGCTCAACAACAGCTCTACGAAGTATTACTTGGAGAAGAAATAACTTACCAATCCCGATAACACTTCAAACACAGAGAATGGCTACAGTTTGGCAAAACAACCATGCTGCTCATCTCCAAGCAAATCCCACACTCTTCTTCCCTTTCTAAGTCAATTTCAGAGAGTTTTCCCCTCTCGGATTCATCCTTCTTACGGTACCTCATGGTACACACTTCTTTCTGTTTCCTATCTTCCAAACTGGTAATGCCTTTTTGAAGTTGCAATAAAGACGGGAATATTACCGCTGTTTAAGAAAAACAAACTAGTGAGTCGGATTTTACTGCAATGTGCTAACCATATTGTCAGCCCCAATGATTAAAGAGAATGACTGAGACCAAGAACAAGCATTTCAACTAAAAACTACAAATTATCAGAAAACTCACTGACCATAAAATTCTCTAATGCTGGCTTTCCTCTCATAAACAGACATGGTGGTCTTGCCATCAGCATAGGTCTGCATCAATTCACGACATTGGAATCCCCATTGTAAGTAATTATCAGGTAACAGATTAAAAATCTGATCGCAATAAAAGAACAGTGTGAGACTTTGGGAGAGAAGGGAGAGTTTGAGGCCTTAAAAGTATCTTGGAAAATTGTATGTCGGAAAGAAGCATACCATATAAATAAGTATCCGGAGCAAACCAAGGGCACCGGCTAGTTGGCAGTCGGTCCACTGAACGAGGAAAAGGAAAAACTGAGCTGCAGGGCTGTAAGACAGTCTCATTTGAAGTCGTGCTCCATCTTTCTCCCTCGGATAATCTAAAGCCCTGAAATCAGACCGGCAAAAGCAAGTTAAAAATCAGGCCGTGCCAATAATTAAGCAAAAAAGAATGTCCTTACTATATTGTGCACTCATAATTTTTGACATTAGCATGGACTACTGAAATTTTTACTCATTGAGTGGCTCCTCTATTAGCTACAGATACAAGATCCTGTTCATTGTCTATACAACAAATAAAGGAATTGTAAAGCTTAATCATTTAGAATTAAAGGATTCCCTTCACTCAAATCTCATTGCCGGCTTAGAAAGTTCAATTGTGTTTATGCATTCGGAAGCCAGAATTAAGAAACGCTTCCTTCCTTACAATCTATTTCTACAAATTCATAACCATACACATTTTGACTGAAAATTTTAAACCCATTGCTGATAAACAAAATGTGACATTTTGGATTACAACTATCCAGAATACATTTGAGACCTTAGAACTTCAATAACTTGGCTGTGAAAACTTTTACTGTCAAACACTAATTATGGAAACAATCAGCCCCGACAAAGTCAACAACCATAGGAGAAAAGACTTAGCCAACAAGCTTTCATTCAAAGTTTGGCTTTTGTTTGAGTAGGTAAGCACACCGCTTTATTTTAAGGGGAAAATAACATTTTTCTTCAAAAAAGGAAAAGAAGTTTCAAGTCAACAGTTCAGCAATCAAAATTCACAAGGATAAAAAAGAGGAAACCCCCAGAAATTTAAAAAAAAAAAAACAGCAAAAGAAAATATAATCAAATAAAAGAAAGGGAGAGAAAGAGATATACAGAGTATTGGCGTGTTGAATATCAGCTTCAAGCGCTTTTAGTGAATCCTTAAAAGATAACTTTCCCATGACCGGGTATTTTCCCGGGAAATTATTCCCATCAAACAAATAAACACACACAAATCAGACAGCTAAAGTGAAGCCCTCAAAAGGAAAATTCTTCAAAATAGACCCCCAATTATCCGAATCAAAAGGGAAAAATAAAGAGAGAAACAAATTGGTATTGTTGTAATTTCGAGAAAAACCTCGTAACTAGCGATACACTATCAGTTACGACATCTTAAAGCAAAGTGAGAACTGAGAGAAGGTGTTCGAAATTACGGTGCTATCCCTAACTGAAGTATAATCTGGTAAGGGATTTCTGTCAACCTTTTTGGTAATTCAGTTTTAAAAGCCAATCACGCGGAAGAAAGAAACAAGATGGAAGTGTTTCATGCCGCGAGGTCGTAACGTGGAAAAATCATATTGGTCAGGCTCACTGAATATAGTGTGATTGTCAGTAAGGTATCTATCAAAACCTGGTGGCAGCGCCTAAAGTTTTATAAAACCAAGGACATATAAAATAAAATGGCGTACCTTTCTATATGTGTATTTAATTTGATATAATTTTGTCTAATGTACCCATTCTACTATATCCTTAGATTATCCGAAAAATAAAAATAGAATATTTCTTAGGTTTTTCTATAGATAAGTTGATTAGTGATGGTTGAATGGGTATCATCGTTGTTGTTAATGCAAGAGGACGTGAATTCGAATATGTTGAAATGTATTTTTTTTATTATTATTAAATAGATCAATTTTATTTATGTGTTATTAAAAAAATTAAATAAGATCAAATTAGAATGGAGTTAATATTTGTTGTTTAAAAATATGCCAATAATCTCTTGACTCAATGGTAAGAGCATTATGTTATAGACATGAGAGTTTAGATTCGATCTCAAGTAACTCTATTTCATTCCCCCAATTATCAAAAAAAATATTATTTACCAATTTAAGACACTTTTTATACAATAAATATTATAATTTAAACTTATTTAATTCTTTCTAATAATATAAAAATTAAATTGACTCATTTAATAACATAAGAATTTGTTTGATTCAATTCTTATAACACGGAGATCTCCCAAATATTTTAACCCATATTTTTATGCTTAAATATTTTAGTTGACTTATACATTTGATTGTATAGAAAATATATAGTATCTTTTCCTTAAATTAATTAAGGTTTTAAAGAATTTATAAGTAGTTTGAAAACTGTATCAAATATAAATATCGGGGAACACTGAAGTATATGCAAAGATAGAGGGGGCCAGTCAAAAGGATAAGGTCAATGAGCCACCTTGTTAAGCTAAGTCCTCCACTGTTGCAACTTGGCATCTTTTTATCTTTTAATTATTGCCTCCACATCCCGACAAGGATTAAAAAATTAATAAATGAAATGTGATATAGAAAATATCTATCACAGCACTTGATTGTGTCGGAAGATTTTAATCTGTGGAACGCAACATTTATGAGATCTGTTTTTTTATCATAAAGAAAAAAAGAAATGGCAATAATTGATGACTAATATCCACAATCACAATACAACGATGGTGAATCTTCATATATAGTTAAGTGCTACTTTTATTTTTATCAGTAGCAGCAGTAGTTTTAAGAAAACGACTCTAATACACAATTAATTTTCTTCATCTTTTGTGTTGTCTCCTCCACCACATCAACCATTTGATGAAAGATCATTGTTTACATTTAATATCACCTAAAACGTAAGGAACAAAACTACCAAAATATCTCGACACATAGTTGGCAAAAGCCACCGAACATAAGCCCTTATTCACTGAAAAATGGTACCAAAAACTAGTTCTAAACTCTCTTCCGGGTGCTTCTTTTTACCAATTTGTGCGGTGTCTCGTAGTTTTGGCTATAAAAATGGTGACGTCATGACGAGAAGTTCTTTTAACGTTGCGCCTACGTTGTAATGACACAAATGGAGACGTTACAACTCGTTACAACGTGGTGACGTATTTTTCACATAAACCAGGTTTCTTTTCTTAATTAAACTTTATTATAATTTTTTAGTTAAACTTTGGTCTATTTAAAGGTGTATCCCTGTTTTGAGAAGCTAATTAAGAGGCAAGTAAAAATGTAGTACTACAAGGTTTTTTTTTTGGAAGCGATAAGATATAGTTGCAAATGAATTATGGTGAAAATTTTCATGGTAACTATGGGAAGAATTTCGTTCCCGAGTTAGGGTTTTTTATTTGGGATTTGAGTTTATACGTTTAGTACATTTAAGTTTATTTTTTCTATGTTTTACTCTCGTTTATTTATTCATTTAATGAAAAGCTGGAAACTTTTTTTTTTTTTGTGGTTTTTACCCTCTTAAGAGGAGTTTTTCACGTAAAATATTATTTATTTAATTTTATTTTACTTATTCGTTGCTTATACATGTCTATCTCAACAAATGATTAATGATTTATTACATCACCACAATTTGTCCCTACATTGGCAGCATTCGATGAATGGTATAATTTAAGGAAAACAGCTAGAGATTAAAACTTTAATCACACACGTCTTCTTTTCTTCCATATATTATATATGCCGCCATTATAAACCAAACATCAGAGACAAAAAAACTTATTAAGGGATCACAGAGGCAGAGTTTATATATTTCAAATAATTGGAGAAGCTGGTTGGATTTTTTTGTTAAGGGTAGAATCAACTCCCCCTCCACCAGAGAAGGCGGCACCGCCACCTAGGCTGAGATACCAGTTGATGGTTTGAGTCCCAGCTTTACATTAGTTTGATCTAACAAGAAAATTTTGCAATTAACTAATGAGAAATTAAGAACTTGGGTGGTAGCGCAACACAAAATGTATGGGAATCTAAATTAACATGTTAGAATTGATATCTTAAATATGATTATTTGGTTTAATAAGGGAAATGGGGATTTAGGTGGGGGTAGCTTAACTTACCCAAAGGGGCTGGAATTTTATGAACAAAAAAGCATGCGGCAATGGCAGTGTAACAGAGGCAAAGAACTATTCCTTTCATGTAATGTGAAGTTCCATCCTGAGAATGAATAATATTATATATATTTGTATAGAAATCAGGCACTGCATATAATTTTATTTAATGTTATAACGAAAAAGAACCTGCAAAGTGAAGGCTACAACAAGGATTGTTAAGGCAAGAGAAGCAGTTTCAAGAAGACTGAAATCAAGGTCCATTCGGACTCTCATTATCCACCCAACCACAACACATAAGGGAACCTGAAAATTCATAGATAAATTGATCAGTCCCCATTCCCTCTTAACATTCATTTTATAATTAAACCTGTTTTGGCTTCCTAAATCTTACAGCAAACATAGATATTTGAGTTGCAGAACCCAAAGCAACACCCAGAGATATATCCTGAAACAGAAAAAAGTCCACAATTTTTAAAATTATTCAATATTGAAATGATTCATAAACTTTTATTTTATGTCCAAATTGTATGTATGTACGTACGTACCAATTTATTCTTAAAAGCAAAGATGATGGCTCCAGCATGTTCAGCAGCATTCCCCACAATAGGTATCAAAATGATGCTGATAAAGCTAACAGAAATGCCCCAAGATTCTGATGCAGCCTGACGTATTAATAAAGACATGATCTACTTGTAACAAAGAATCATATGAAGGCAGTAACTGATTGAAAGGGTATAATTTGGTACCTCGATTGTGCCCACCACATACTCAGATAACAAAGCTATGATGAGAGTCAGACCAACCAACCAGCTAAATGCGCTCCAAAATCCTATCACTGCCTTTTCTTCTTCCTCCTCTTTTTCTTCTTCATCTTCCTGCCCGTGTCATTCATCAAAAATGATAAAATTATAAATTAAAGTATTAGTAAAATTGCATTTTCATGCCCCAAACATTTATAATTTACTAGTAGCCCCCAAGAAAATTTCTGCCTTTTCCTTGTACTTAAATTTTTTTTCTACCATAAGCTAAAAGGAATACGTTCTACTAATGAAATCTACCAAAACAGTCCGTGATTCATAGAATAATTCAGCCACTAACTAAGTTAGGAGTTAATTTTTAAAAGTTGGCATTAGTATTAAGGTTTAGAGTTTAATATTTAAAGTTTAGTATTAATATTTAAAGGTTAGGGTTTAATATTTAGTAGTAATATTTAAGTATTAAGGTTTAAGTACGTATTTATGTTTTGGGTATAAAAGGAGAGCAAAGCTCTAAACCATCATAGTATTTATGATTTAAACTTTAATAATTAGAGTTGAAATTTCAATATTTATATTTAATAGTATAAAAAATAAAATACTTTTCCAGTGCATATTTTTTAACTCTGGAAATGAAATAGAAACTCGAGATTCTCATGCATGCAAAGACAAAAAGGCACTGTAACGACTGTTACCTAAAAGAAGGCTTTCTCTTTTTTTTTTTTTTTCCATATTTGTATACCATTTTTTGAGCTTTACTTTATTCGAAACAATTAATAATCACCTGACGAGAGTCGAAAATCTGCCTATGAGTTTTAAGCTGGAAGATGATATATCCAATATAAGCCACAAGCATGACAATGCTACTTGCTCTTGACAGCTGAAGTGTAGAGTCAGCAATCAAAACCCCTGGCGCTGCCGCGTATCGAAACATCAATGGCAACATGTGGCAAAGCAATCCCAGCAACAGCAGCAAAGAGTTCACATCTGCTTGCTTCTGCAATTATTTCATTTTATAAAATCATCACTATAATATATAACATTACTTAATGAACCCAAACTCGATGTCTTACCCTGTCATATCGTTGTTCCTTTTTGAGGTTGGCTAGGCCTCCACAAAGGAGAGAGGAGCCAAGAACAAGGAGGAGATTTGAGAGAATGGAACCCAGAAGAGAGTACTTGAGAACATGTATTTTACTTCGGTAGAGAGCAAATAAAGCTATTATCAGCTCTGTTGCATTTCCACATGTTGCATTCAATAATCCTCCAACTGCAACCAAATATATCAATCCCCATCTCTCATTGTTTTCGATCCTCATGAAAAATGATCCTCTTTTTATCCAGAAAAATTTTTTTACCTGTTGGACCGGTGTAGTATGCAATTTGTCTGAATAAATAAATAAATCGTCAGAAATCATGCATATAAAAATATAGGAAATGAAAAGAAATTAGCTTATAACTTACTCAGTGAGGAAGCTGACTCGCTCGGCAAGCGGCGTAAGTCCAAGCAAACTCAAAGCAAATAGCCAATGCTATTTCCAACAATAATTCGCATTCAAGAAAAAAAAAAACAATTATCATGACACCCTTCTCGTTGCATTACGGCTGGAGTAAAATAATAATGACCATAACATCGTATGTTGATCTTCGAAAAGAAGATACTTTTGCATTAATAATTGAAAGCATGGTTTGAGTAAGAACTTACTCTCCCAAACTTGTAGAAATCAGCAGCAATGGCCAAAGGGATGGCGGGGAAGAGAACAGCCAGCTTCGTACCAAGAATGACCTCCTGCAAATTTGCTAAGAACTGTCGAAGCATCTGAAACCGAAGCTTGGAAACCAGCAAGGGGTCGGATTTCTTCCGCAAAAGTGAATTCGACATGTTTTGAGCTGTCCGAATCCCATTGTTCCATGATTCTTTACCCATCGCAGCCTTCTTAGACTGATCTCCTCCATTCTCCATATGATAAAACTCTCCTGCCGGTTCCATTGATATCCAAACAATAGAATATGGTGAAGAAGAAGAAACGAAGTGAAATTACCAACTTTATTTCCTTTCTATCTTACCAACATTAATAAAGCAAATCATGTAAGGTTTTTGTTGTGTTTTTATATGCAAACGGGAAGCGTAGTCGTAGATATCAAATTGTTTATTGACGTCGTTGAAAAGAATCGAAACTGTAGCGTTTCATTTTCGGATGTGCAGCTTCCTGGAATTTTCCCACTTGTTTGTTTTCATCCTTGCAAGACAATTTAGCCTTCCACGTACCGTTTACATATAGATGAAGTGTCAAACTGCTGTTGTGAATCAATAGTTTTGCACCTCTTGCTTCAAATCAAAGCTGGCTCCCTTATTAATTCCAAATACAGTATAAATAAAGAAGTTAAAATTTGATGAATTTATAAATATATTATAGATTTAGAATATCGGATGCTATGAAATATTCGATAAATGTGATAAATATGAATGTTTAATTTTCTCATTAACATTAGACCACATAATTAAACACCATTAATTGTACCATTGACGTAACACGTGTAATATATATATATATATATATATCAATGTATACATTTTTTCCGGCATTAGAATTTCAGGGCGTGGAAGCTTTTAATAAGTAAAGTTTGCACAGAATTCTATGCCTTTTGGATTGCTATTCTATATTACAACCAAATTGGATTCAATACAAGTCTTGTATTTCCCAGACTATTATGGACTGTGGAAGACTTTCCACAGATGGCATCCATATTGGAATAATTTACAGGTGTACATATTTTGTATCGTTAGACACGAGAAGAGTCATGTCCGTTTTCTAGAGAAGTTAGATATTGATATTTCATTTTCTACGCATCCAATAAAATAATATTTTATGAAGCTCTCACATCTGTGGATTTTTTTATCATAGAAAAATATATATAAATTAAGCCGATACAATTCTTGATATTACAATACTAATAACATCAACACCAAATTGATTAAGAAGCACTATTGAAAGAGAATAATAAAAAAGAATTACAATGTTTGTCTCCAAACCATCGATGTTAAACCATCAATAAGTTTATAATTACCTGTAAACATGTTGGATAACATCCCATTCCTTAAATTTCCTGTTCCAAATAAACCCATTTCCCTTCTATGGTGGAGGAACAATCAAACAAAGGAATATTTGGATATTAATATTTGACACGAAACAGCCAAGGAAATAAGCATCTCTAAAAAAAATTAAATATAAAACATGGAATTTAAGTTGGATAATATTTATGAATATATTTATATGCATGATCTATCCGTGCACACTCTAAAGCGTTTGAACCTTCCTTATTGCTGTTTTTATAGAGCTTCCATCACGAAAACAACCGAAGGTCCAAAACTGTTGCATCAGTTCCCCTTTTTTCCTTTTTTGGTTCGAATTGTATCAATTTCATTTACTTTCTTAATTTAATAAAAAAAAATATATGATAAAATGACAACCTTAAAAGCAAGTATATATGTACTTGCATTTAATTTGACCGAGAGTTGTTGAACGAAATTTCCTTATTTAAACCTTTAATAGTTGATGATTTTTCACTGTGTTTAGTAAGAAGGGGGGAAATGAAATGATACATAGAATAGAGAAAAATAAATAAAATGTGATGGTTTGTAATGGAGATGTGAGGAGTTATTAAAGTGAAGGTGGTTTACGCCGTTCCCTGTCTTTTATTATTAAATCAAATCGAAGCTCGTCTTTTACCACTGCATTCGTTTCATGTGGGTGCAAGTGGTTATGTAGGGTAAAATTTGTTTTGAAATGTCTTTTTTATTATTAAATAGAAAGAACTGAAAATTAGATGATTCTTTATACCCATAATTAAACAATTTTTTTCTCTTTCTTTTTTCTTTTTTTTTTCTTTTTTAAAAATAGAGAGAAAAGTGTACCATGCATGTCTATATATCGCACATCTCAATTAATCACAGTAATTTATTTAGGGTTTTCTCCATTTGATGTGAGTTTCATGCCAAATGAAATTAAACAAAAGCAACTCTACTTTTTGGGTAAAGATCAAAAGGAAGGAAATTTCCCCTGAGGTTTTATTAGATACATGGGACATGCAAATGTTTCCATAATTAAGTACAAACTTGGATTGTGGTCTGTGTGATTTGGTAAGTCAATTTCAATTAAAGCTAATTTACTTTACAAATGAATCATATAAATCATAATTGCACAAATGAAGTCTTTCCTTTTCGTGCAACTAAAATGAATTTGCACATCGCAACCATTCAAAAGAAAATTTCAACCACAAAATGAGTAAAATAAATTAGCGTCGTAATTAAAAAGATACGTACATAATATCCAAACCTTTGCTATTTTATGATGTTAAAAACTTAGAACATCATAATATCTAATCTCCGTTAACCGGTGACACTAAATTCAATAAAAGATTTAATATTAATAGAGATGAATAAATCGGAGGTGTACATGAGTCAGGTTTGAATTAAACACATTTTGTGCTTTTTTTAAGTTCATCTCGATCCAAAATATGAGTTTAAAATTTTACCCAAATATGCTCATATTTATAAATATTTAATCCAAATCTATTTTAAACCACACGTATTATCATTTTAAAATACTTATATTACTTTTAATTTAATATTTAATAATTTTATATATAAACAAATTAATATTTTTAATGTTTATATTATAATAACATTTTTATAAAACATAAACTATAAAATATAAAAAATGAATTGAGTTAAACTCGCGAATGTTTGAGCCTGAGCTCGAATAATATTTTTAATATATTTAGTTTTTTTCAAAATCCGTCTAAATCTTGATCCGCACTTCCAAAACCACCGTTTTCCAAGCCTATTTCAATCAGGATTACAACGAGAATGCTCATAAGGACCGGGTCTTGAAAAGGGCCGAAGCTTTGGACCTGATTTACCCATCGGATCTACCCGGTAAAGGATGGCGCTCGGGGTTGGCGGGCAGATATTACCAGAAACGTTAGGAAAAATGGTTGACAACTGCGGTGCCGTTTTCGTAGATATCCAAGCTTCAATCCGTGTTTTTGACACAAACGAGAGGGTAAAAGTTGTGGGGTTAAAAGAGAGCGGCTGTTACCATCTGTTACCGCATGTAAAGTTTCTATACTTTGTTAATTTGGCTATTGAAGTAATCTCATTTCCCTTGTTAATCATTTAATCAAAGACTCGAATGTCAATGGGAGTAAATGGCGAGCCGAATTTGTCTATTTTCATTTTGCTTAGTCTTTATATTTTGTAAGAAAAATTCAATTCTCTTTTTTTTTTTTTAAATTAAAAAATTTAATCCAATCATTATCATCATCAATATATCATAAATTTTTATAGAGAATACTTGCAATTTTAGTACTTAAACTGATATTTATAATAATAATAAAATAGAACCAAATTTTTTTATTTTTAAATACAAAAACTAATTTTTAAACTTTTTAAAAGTATTTAGCTAATATTTTAACCTTTCATTTTTATCTAATGTGTAGATTTTGATCGTACGCAACACTTCCTTTTGCTTCCCCGGTCCATTGTCAAAGTAACAAAGATGCTGTGTTTATATCACACAAATTATTTATATGGAACTCACTCAAGCTAAACTCAATTTCTTAGTTATAAGAATTTCATTATCCTTGTTAATCACTTAATCAAAGTCATAAATTTTTATAATAATAAAAATATAATTTCATCATTTAATAATTTATATCTTTATAATTTTTAAATGATTAAATCAAATTTTTATCATTTTTAGGAGTTCAAAGTACAAATTTACCTCTATTAATGTAAAATTTTAAAATACCTAAATAAAAAAATTTATATTTTTCAATAATCGGGCCCTATTAGCCCCTTAGCTATGCCCCTAGCTTTAGTGGCGATCTCGAGAGGCTGGCAAGAGCCCTGGATCCCCTAAAATGGAAATATTCATTTAAACCCCTTAAATTTTTAAAATTTTAATGGTAAAATTGTGCTTTGCCCTCCAAATAATAAAAATTTAATTTAATCCTTTAAAAATTATAAATATGTAACCTATTAAAATGATAAAATTATATTTTTACTATCGTAAAATATATAATTTAATTTCGATCCTCAAATTTTTTGATTTCACCTCTGCCTAGATTCAACTAATTGAGGTGAATTAAAATCTCTATCAAAATATTCTTTTTAATTTTAATTTTTAAGATAATATTAATATACTTAAATTCGTTTCATTATTAGTGTTTGCTTAATAATAAATAAGCTTTATTATTTGCCTTCAAATTCAAATTGAATAGTTTTGTTTCTAAAAGGATAATTCACTTAATAATGAATAAACTATTAAAATGTTTAAGATAACGGTAATTATTGTTCGAGTATCCATTTTTTTAAATATTTTTATTATATATTTAGATCATATTTATTTTTTATACGAAATTAAAATTATTCATAATTTTTTTTTAACTTATAAATAAAAAATTAATGTGTTTCGAAACTTCATATTTTTATATTAATGATAATATTTATGATCGACTATTAATATTTAAGTATAAAGCAATGAATAATCAAAGATATTTATTGCGTGAATCCAACGTCATGCTGGAAAAGACTTTTTTCATATAACGATATCTTTCTCCCCCATGCCTTGGCTGACTTGTTTTGGCAGATATTTAGTTTTTAATTAATTTTGTGAGATTGAAAAATATCTCAGCAAATAAAATAAACGTACGACGAATACAAGTTTTTAAACCTCACATCCTGTCACACAACTCTCTTTTTCACAAACCAATCATATTTTTTCAACAAGTGCTAAACTCTACCCTGAAGCCAAATAACTGGACCGTCATCCATTTCCATTATAGACAAATAACCGCCATGTTTGATTGGATGCTTCTATTGCATCTCTCTCTTACCCCAAGATATAAATCGTATTAATTCGATTACTTTAAACCCTAAAAATTAGAATAAAGAAAGATAGTCAAACCAAACAAAATTTTGTTGCTAATATAAAAACGACTGATTAAAACTTTATTTGTGGTGGAGGCTGCTATGGCCGACACCTGCGGGAACAAAAACAAGCGTTTCAATATCGGAGCGGGGAAGGCGAACGGAGCCGGAGACGGAGATAGAGACGACACGGAAGACGAGGAGTGTGACATGGAGGTCTGGGATACGCTAAGCAATAGCTTTAAGAAGGCGCAGGCCGTATTGGATTAGAACCGGGAACTCATCAAGAAAGTAAAAGAGAATCACCAGTCAAAGATTCCTGATAATCTCGTTAAGAACGTCGGGTTGATACGGGAGATCAACGGAAATATCTCAAAGGTCATCGAGATTTACTCCGGTTTATCGGTCAATTTCTCGGACACGGTTCGTCAACGCAAAAGTATAGGGAACGGGAAGGTGGAAAACAGGCGCTCTTGAACTGAAATCAAGTAATTTCCCGAAAATCCTTTACCTTTTGTCTTCTGATTAAGGTTCAAGCTTTTACATTGTTAGTCAGGTTGTTTGTGTCAGTGTGTCGTTTGTTTTGTTCAATAAAAGTTTCAGTTTCAGGTGTTGTTTTTACGAGTCAAGTTGTCCTCTGTTTTACTGTAAATCATTTGTGAACTGAACTCTGATGGGACCATGTTTTCACATTTAAGCTTAATGTTAAGCTGACGGTGGGTGTGCTTAATATTTTGTGTTTGTTTGTTTGGTTTTATAGCTGCTGGACTTCTTAGTCTGCCTTTAACCTACTCGGCAGACTAATATGAGGTATTTTTTCTCTGTTTGCATCTTTATCTTAGCTTTTGTTTGCAGATTTCACCAGGTGTGGGATCATAGCAGCAAATCTCAATTCACATTTTGTTAAAGATTCTTCTCTTCGTAAAGTTTTTCTTAGTTTCACTAGTGTTCTTTAATTCTTGTATCTTTGTGAAAAGTTTTAATTCACTGGAGGAGGAATGTGTAGTGCATGCATTTGGAATTGCTAGTTAGGTGGGAGTCATGGTTGTAACGTACTACTCTAGGTTGATGGCTTTAGTTACGGATGCTGCCGACATTCTATGGCGCCTTCTGTTGAAATCGTGACTATTTTGCCAAGTGATGGAAGATTGGTTTATGGTAGGTATTATTTAGTATGGAAGATTACATTCAGTTTGTTGAATTTGAGGATGGTAATGACTAAGTTCCTAGATTATTATTGGAAAAATATATAAAATAGGCCTTGTGGAAGTTCGGCATGGTTGTTCTGAAGTCATAGTATACTTCTGGTTAGGGCCAACTGATTGAGGTGGAAGCTAAACTTGTTCTTGTTGTGAGGCATAATTGGGGTACTTTTTTTCTTCTGGCTAGAAGCAGGAGCGAAGTCAGAAAATTTTTTTTAGGGGGTCGAAATTAAATTGTAATTTTTACTATAGTAAAAATATAATTTCACCATTTGAATAGCCTATATTTTTATAATTTTTAAAGTATTAAATCAAATTTATCAATTTTAGGGAGGGGGCAAAGTGCAGTTTTATATTTTCTAATTTTAAAGGGCTTAAATGGAAAATTTTCCATTTTAGGGGGGCCTGGGGCCCTTGCCAGGCCTCCTTGATATGCCACTGACGAGAAGCCAGATTTTGGTGAATAATTCACTGGCACTAAGTTCAATTGTACCCTTCATTCTTACCATGTCTGATCCTAGTATGCTGTACTCAATTTTCTGATGCTATAACATGTTACTGCATATTTCTTTTCGCCAGGATCCTACCTCTTTGAATTTTGTTTCTCTTGATCTTCTTCTTCCCCTAGTTAATCGAATTTAATCATTGCATTATTCAGAAGGTAAATCTGTTGCTTCTTTAAGAAGTCATTATAGGATTCACTATAGATGACCCCAATTTCTCTATTAAAGAAGTAAGAGTATTTCTTATTGGTTTTACTAGAATGCATATGATTGCCATTTTGGTCACAACATTTTGTTGTTTTGATAGCAAAATCAGATGATGATGATGATGATGATGGAACTTATGCAATTATTATGGTCCACCGATTCAATGCACAACTGCATCCTCAGCTCATGGTGATGTTTAACCTTTTATAATGCTGTTGCGTTTCTTTGATCAAGTAGTCTCTTTGTATTCCTATCATTGTTTTCATATTTGACTTGTATAGGATCTTAACTCATGCTGCCAAGCTCCCCAGCTTATTCATCTACAGAAGCAGGTCATCAATTCTATAAAACCCAGTATCTGCTAATAAACGTATCTTATTGCGTCAGTCATTGGCAATTGTCATCTTGATACCATTAAACATGTATTTCTTCTCCTCCTTAAAATTACATGTAAGAAAAATTTACGAGAAGGGAGAAAGTGTGGAAGGTGAGGATTTATTTGCTTGAAGTAATAGCAGAAAAATGCGCCAATGACGAGATTTTGATGAATTGCTTTGTTATGTATTTGCCTCCTTGGGTGTTCTAAATGAGCTAGAGTCTAGAAATGCGAGTTCTCAAATTCCTCTCATATATATGTTGGTGACTTCAGTTTATTTTAGAAAAACATTTAATTGATAAGATCGGTACGTCATTTGTTTGTATTATGTATTATGGTTCATGACTTGAGTTTTTACAATATTTTTGGTGTTAATGTTGTATTCATCCCACTTCCTTTGCATGCCCTGGAATTGTTGCAAAATTAGGTTTGAATAACTATTGGAACGGTTTGGTAACTAGCCAGTTTTGATGGGTAATACCAGCGTCAAAGTAGGATAGAGTGAGCTGCTGACAGTGGAGTTAGGGGGCCAATTAGTTCAGCAAACCAATCAAACTTGAAGGAACTCCCTATAATCAAAGAATATAGACTCACAAAACCCAGGACTAAAAGGAGCAGAATCAAATTGAATAGTAAACCCGAGTGAGAGTTGGAGATCTAACAAGGATCAAAGAGCAAAGCAAAGTGAGAAACAGCGATTTTGATCTCTCCATCTCTATACTCTTTTTGTCTCACTTCCCTGCTCCAAGTTTCGGAGTGACTGTTGCAAACGAGGAAGAAGCAAGCATATCTATATGCTCACCAGTAAAGTGATCAATGAATTTGCGTTTGCCACGTGGTTTGATGTTTGTTTTGACTGAATGCTATTGACCAATGGCCGGGATTCCCCCCCCCCCCCTCCCTACGTTTTTGGAGACATAGTTATATACTGAAGTATGTCTAATTCTCCTAATCGTTTGTAAAAGGAAGTAGGAAAGAAAACTAATTGTTGTAAGCCTTTTTACGAGTAGAAACAAAATCATATTAAAAAAAGGAAAAACACTGGCACAAACACAAAGAACTATTCTGTATCAACTCAAACCCAAAAAATAATACCTAAACCAGGATAGACCGAAAAAGATGTATTGGTCGGCAGCACAACTTCAAAGCTATGACTTCAACTACCTACCTATCACTCATCAACTACCATTCCCAAGTCCGCATGAAACAACAACCTAAAAAGGTGTAAGGACTAATGCAATGACTGCTTCAATCACAATCATCATTGTCCGCTATCTCGCTATTCCTCAATCTGTAATTCACTCAATCCACCCCCTTTTTCTTTTTTGGCTAACTTTATTGCTTCCTCCTTACTACTCTGTTTTCATGCCCTGCTTTTAAGTTTGAAAATGGAACATTCAGCAGACCACAACCAACATGCTCCTCCTCCTCCTCCTTCAACAGTCGGCACTCTCCCTTCTTCTTCTTCTAGCTCAGAAGTCCGTGAAGAAGAAAGTAATGGTGGCCAACGCCTGCTCCACCGCCAGCAGCGCCAAGAGCAGCGACCACAATCTTCCGGCGGGTCATCTTATCATCTCAATATATCAATATACGATGACTCAAGGTTCGACGTGAGTGATGATGTTTGGTCTTGTGTTTTTGTTCTTATCGCATTTTGGTTTTTTGGTTAGTTTTCTTTCTCCCTGTTCCCTTTTTCTCCTTCTAATAAATTCATAATAAGATTTGTACCATTTTACCTAGTTTTCATGAGTTTGAAAATTGTATGCAAAGCCTTCAATGTTTTTGTGACCAGCAGCCTCAATAACTCTGATGGTGAGTTTTTATGGATCGGTGACTTTACAAATGAGTCCAAATTCCTCACTCCGTATACGACCTAACTCTTTCTTTGTTCAGTCTATTGAGGTGAGTATTTCTGCATAATATATGCCATTCTATTTCTAGCACTTGCTACTGTTGGTGCCATTACATTGGAGTGATCTTGATTATTTTGCTGACAGTTTGAAGAACTGGATAAACAAAAACCAGGGTTAATGGTGTACGGATTTCACAGACCACCTCGTTTAGATGTTGAGATCTCCTGGACTGAAACACATGACATATTTATACCACCTAATTTCCATAAGGTCAATATTTATTCCAACCTTAAATCTTTACTTTCAAGTCTTATTATTACATTAATGATTTTTAGTTGTGTTTATTATTTTTGGTTCCAGGAGTGGATGTTCTCCTTAAACGAAGGGTCGCAAGTGAACATTTCATACGCTATAAGATCTGCCAGTTCCTTACCTCTATCACTTGTCATTGCCCAAGGTTACCTCCTCCTTCGTTGAACTTTTGTGGTGAGGGTTTAAAATTAAATGTATTCATTTCAGTACTTTATTGCAGGTATTGAAAGCCTTGCTAAGTGGGTAGAGGATCCGTCATATCCTAATACAAGTTTGTCATGGAATATAATATATGGTAAGATTTTTAATCTGAAAGGAAGCTTATGAATGTGTATTTGAAACACATTAGATTGGGCCTCATAATGCCATACTTAATTTGCAGGAACCGGTAAGATCCAACAGGAAATTCCAAAGTCTTCAAATTATTATGTTGCTGTGGGGAACTTGAACACTAAGGAGGTTGAGGTAATTGCCCAATTATTATCTCACTCTCACTGTCACATCAATTAATCCACAATAGAACCATGCCGTTTGAAGAAAAAAATCCAATTGAAGTTCACATATCTTCATAAATGTTAATGAATCAGATACAGTTGAAGTTCTCAGTGAAGGCTCTAAGTTATGACACAAGTCAAGCGTATTACTCATGTTCTTTGGGGGGTCATTTGTGTGATTTGGAGCTTTATCTTCTACATCCCAATGTTGCTGTCTTGTCTTCACCTGGTCGTAATGAGGTAAAAAGAGCATTCTTATAAAGTCCTTGATATTAGTGAGAATTGCCATTAGGTATTTAGGTTCTCAAATATGAAATTATGGCAGCTGCAACTAGAAACTTGTTTTCTTCAATGTTTCCTCTGCTGCAACTAATGTCCTTTTGTAATCCTCATTAACCTTTCCCTTCAAATTTTGCTTCTTCCAGGAAAGTCCTAATAACATCTGGTATGTTAAGGTATCTTATGGACCTCGGTGGATTACATATTTTGTCGGATCAGGTATATATTTCCATTTCCCTTGAATATGTCCCGAATTATATGCATTTCAACGAGTTGATATTTAAAAATAAGTACCAAATCAGTATAATTTGGACCAAGTTAGGTATTAATCCATCTAAGCATTTACCAATGTTTTCGATGCTGTAGGTGTGATGACCGTCCTAATATTAATAGCCTTTAGATTATGGAAAATGAAGCAAAGAAGATCCAATGTTGGAGAAATGGGATCACAACGAGCACCATTGCTTGCAGAGAAAGATGATGACATCGCAAGCTGGGGTTCATCTTACGATTCCGTATCCAATGATGAGGACGAAGAGGATCCAGAAACATGGCAGCAAGCAGCCACTTGTCTTGAAGGAAAGCCTTTGAATGATGGGGAAAGAAGCAGCAACAACCCTCGGCGCCTTTGTGTCGTTTGCTTTGATTCACCCAGAGATTGTTTCTTTCTTCCTTGTGGACATTGTGCTACCTGTTTTACGTGTGGAACAAGGTTTCACTGAGCTCAATCATTTAGAAAGTAGTGGCTAATTTAGATTGTTGTTAACTTCCATTAATTTTATCCATGCAGGATTGCAGAAGAAGCTGGTACTTGCCCAATATGTCGTAGGAAGATGAAGAAAGTCCGGAAGGTTTTTACAGTTTAAGGCGGCTTTAACCCATATCCCGTTTGAGTATGAGCATGATTTCTATGAGATTTGTTTCCTCTGTATATGATATAACTCTTGGCTGACCAATGAAGTAAATGTTACTACTTACTATAAACCTGGGCATCAAGTGGTGATTTTATCAGTCGAAAACTTAATATTGTTTTGAACCCTTTCCTTAACTATGATTGGACATATAGATTGGTAGCTGTATATATCATAATTAAAATCATGTGCAAAAGAAGATGGGTAGCTGTCGTTACTATCAGATGTCATGGGTCATTGCAAGCAAACGCTACAAAATTTTGATAATTCAATCAATTTTTTTGGGGCGAAACAGAGGATATCTCGATCGGGCGAGAGAACGGGGGAATCCCATACGACCCAATATATTTGACAAGTCGCACTATACGTCAACCCAAACTGCATCTTCCTCTCCCGGATTTCGAAAAGGAACTTTTGGAACACCAATAGACATTAAAGGAAAGAAAAAGAATTAAATACTATATTTCACTTTGATCTGGAAGCGTAATAATGATCTTAATAATATTGGCCTCGTATTTTATACATAGATAGAATAAGGCCATAAAATAAAGAAAGACAGAATGAATGAAAGAGAATTCTTACCAATAGGTCCTTTGAATGATGAACAAATAGGGATGCGTTCATTCATAAAAAATAGGATCAACCCCCATTGCGTATTGATACTTATCGGGTATAGAATAGATCTGCTTCTCTTTTTTCTTCTGAGCCGAATTCTTCCCTTAATTACTAATGGAATAGAACAAATATTAATCCTTTCTCCGAAAGAATCCACCGAAAAGGGGAGGTATTCCAATGCAATAAAGTTACATAGTGTCTATTTTTCGTTGATAAAAGGGTATTTCCATGGGTTTGCCTTGGTATCGTGTTCATACTGTCGTATTGAATGATCCCGGTCGCTTGCTTTCTGTTCATATAATGCATACGGCTCTGGTTGCTGGTTGGGCCGGTTCAATGGCTCTATATGAATTAGCCGTTTTTGATCCCTCCGATCCCGTTCTTGATCCAATGTGGAGACAAGGTATGTTCGTTATACCCTTCATGACTCGTTTAGGAATAACCAATTCATGGGGCGGTTGGAGTATTACAGGGGGGACTATAACAAATCCGGGTATTTGGAGTTACGAAGGCGTGGTCGGAGCACATATTGTGTATTCTGGCTTGTGCTTCTTGGCAGCTATCTGGCATTGGGTATATTGGGATCTAGAAATTTTTTGTGATGAGCGCACAGGAAAACCTTCTTTGGATTTGCCCAAGATTTTTGGAATTCATTTATTTCTCTCAGGAGTGGCTTGCTTTGGCTTTGGCGCATTTCATGTAACAGGATTGTATGGTCCTGGAATATGGGTGTCGGACCCTTATGGACTAATTGGCAAGGTCCAACCTGTAAATCCAGCGTGGGGCGTGGAAGGTTTTGATCCTTTTGTTCCGGGAGGAATAGCCTCTCATCATATTGCAGCAGGGACATTGGGCATATTAGCGGGCTTATTCCATCTTAGTGTCCGCCCGCCCCAACGTTTATACGAAGGATTACATATGGGAAATATTGAAACCGTCCTTTCCAGTAGTATAGCTGCTGTCTTTTTTGCAGCTTTTGTTGTTGCTGGAACTATGTGGTATGGTTCAGCAACTACACCCATCGAATTATTTGGTCCTACTCGTTATCAATGGGATCAAGGATACTTCCAGCAAGAAATATATCGAAGGGTTAGTGCGCACAAGTAGTTTGGATTGTGCATGTGCTGGCCCCAAAACTTGTTGCAGTGGCTCAGAGCTCCGTACTCGGAAGGTCAACCCTACCAATTCGTTAACCATATGATTCGATTCGTTAATACCGTTTAGGACAAGGAAGAGGATCACAAAATCCAATCATTTTACCTATGTTAATGTATTTTAAATGTATGCGTACGTGCTCAACAGATACTTTGCCTATGTTAAACTCACGTTGGTATTCAACACATGTCTTTGATACTTAAGAGATTATACATGTTGGACTTGAATGAGCACAACATGCGCAGGCAAAGGTCTGAACAAAAAAATAATAATAATAAAAATAAATAAATAACCAGCATAACTAAATTTTAAAAATAAAGAAAAATACTTAAAATATTATATTATTAACATCCAACCTAAAAGCATAGAAAATGTAAAATAATAGCTAAAAAAGAACTAATATGAGACGGTAACAATTTAGGACAAGTACTGATTTTCTTGTTTATTGCATTTGACATTTTCAACCTCACAAGAAAGAAGGAAAGGGTGGACGGAGATTTTTAAGATTTCAATTTAATACTGGAATTTTGAAAAAGAGGATCAGATGAGATTTAAAGAAAAATAAAAATAAAGGAGAGAATCTACGCTACTACTTGTGTATGTAAACTGTACTCGCATGTTTGGACAAACAGTGAGACACTGAAAAGGAGGCAGCTGATATTTCAGTGTCCAGACATTCCTTTCATCAAACAAAGTCGTAGATTTAGATTGTAAGAGACAGATAACGTGTGAATGTCTTAAAAAGTACGTTCACACACTTCACATTTCATGTCCGGTTGGCACTTTGTCTTCTTCTTTGTGGTTTTTGTGTAATGTAAGGCTAAAACATTAGTTGAGATGTTAGCATATGATTGAGGTTTGGGCATAAAAAATATCCTGCCATTCATGCAAATTAACACGTATACACAAAGGTTTCACAATACAAGCACACTTGTATAAACACAAATACCACGTGTACAACAAGTCAAACCTACAATTAAAATTTGTATTGGCCTCAAGAGAACATAGTTGCCTGTAGCCTATCTCGTTTAGGAAAATAAAAATGGTAGGTAAAGTTAGTTAAAAAAATCACACTGACTCCTAATTTCCCTAAAATAATAACACGAGAGTTTCGCTGGCTTAAAAGTTGTAATTTCCCAGCATTTTAATTACTCAATAATATATACAAATTAAATCTAGTAAAAAAAGAAAGTTGACCTAATAATGCTTACATCTGTTTCTGTTTGCTAAATCTTATAAGGTTATAATATAGTGTTTATATTATTTGGTTACGTACTGTGTGTGTGTGTGTGATGTTAGGTCCATGAATTGATGAATATTGAAAATATTTTGGGTAACTCATTTCAAATGCCTAAAATCCACATGGTCGTTTTTTCCTGCTTACAAAATTGGGAATTTTAACATCAGGTCAAATAGAAAAAATCAAATTTGTCTAAATGCAGGCTGATTGGGTCAGATTTGAAGTTAAATACAATATTTTTCAATTTGCACCAATTTTATTCAATAATTCAAATTTTTAAATAAAATTGTGCTAGCGAGTTGTACCGTACCAAATAAATAAATAAATAAAATTATAATTATAACTCAATCATAAATAATAATTAAAAGCTTTAAAAATATATAAATTTCTTTTCTCAACTCGTTTGCTTCTTCTTTATTTTGTTTAGTGGCGGTAATTGTTTTCCAGCCGATTACTACTTACTCTTTTTTTCTCTAGCCTTTTTTTTTTTTTTTTTTGCCATCCACTTCACATGTTTTTTTTTTTTTTAATTTACAAATTTATTTTGTGATTATTTTCGTTATTTTTATAAGTATTAATAGATAAATGATAGTACACATCGTCATCGAACTTGCATAGATCACTAATAATTTCTCTTCAAAAGTGAATTGATTATAGATATTCAGATGCATAATTGAATCACAATTATTATAAATACATTTGTATAACTATAATCAAAATCAAACTATTACAAAATATGAGCAAACGAATTGATAACTACAATATATCTAAACTTACCATGAGATACAAAAAAAAAAATACATATAATTGAACTAAATCTAAAATAAAATATAAATTAAGAATCAGACTAAAAACTAAAAGCAGTTAAGTTGCATAACCTCATCATTTGGGAACAGTGTAAGATTTTAAAATTACTAAATTTCCGAAAATCGTAGAAGTTTTGTCTAGAAACGCGGGAAGTTACTGGGCGTGTGGTTAAAGCAGAGTAAGTAGAACTGAACGAGAGTAATGCTCCATTCACGGTTCATTTTTTTTTTTTTTTTTGTCAAATTTAGTTTTACTGATATGTTAATTAAAAAATCCAGTTAGGTAATGGAGAAGATGCTTAGAAATTTCAATGAATTCAATTTGAAATTTTGAAAAAATTGAATTAATCGAATTCTTTATTGATGCAGAATAATTAAAATTCGATAAATTGATGAAATTAATCAAAATAATCTCCATTGGTTAAAACAAGTAAAATGAATGAAAAACTTAATTAAATAGATGAAGGATGATTCGGCTCATTATCGACCAAAGTAACCAGCACTTCCGACATAAAAAATACAGAAGCAGACAAAGGAAACTAAAACCCACTTCGGCATTCGAATAATACAAATCCTAAATCCATATAAATACCCCCACACAGCCCGAGATTCTCCAGACTTTCTTAAATCATTTCAATCAACACTAATTTCTTTCATTTCATTCATCAAGGGAAAAGAAAAGAAAAGCTTAGTTGAAAAATGGGGACTTACAGGATGTGCGGGTGCTTTACTAGGAAGTTCAAAATCATCGAGGCGGCACCACCGCCGGATGTTATAGCTGCATTCGAGAAGTACGCCGAAGGTGGGCCTCAAATGACGGCGGAGCAGTTTCATAGGTTCTTGGTGGATGTGCAGGGGCAAGGCGGTGCGAAGGTCTCCGACGCGGAGGAGATTCTCCTGCAGGTTCTGCAGAAACGACACCATATGGCGAAGTTCAGAAAACACGCATTGACCCTCGATGATTTCCATCATTACTTGTTTTCCGCAGATCTAAATCCGCCAATCGATAATAAGGTGATCCGTTTCTTATTTTCGATGATTTGGTTTTTTTCATCTGTCCTTTTTTTTTTTTTTTTTTTTTGTTATAAAAACTCTTATCATCGATGGGATCTGGTTAGTGTGTTAAGGATTATATTGTTGAAGCTGATGGAGGTTAATTTTGATACTTACCGTACATTCCAAATGTTACCCTTTTTTCCCCTTGTTTTGGCGATGAAGGATGCTCCTGAAAACTATATCAAAATTGGTTTATTGTTGTTTCTTGTTTGAGGGTGTTCTCTTAATGCAAAGTCAAAAGGGATTTGAAACTTTGATCCAAACACTAGGTAAATTTTTACAATTTTAGACAAAAACTGAGGAAGGTTAATCCCTGCTTGATTAGTGCTTCACCTTTTTCTGTGTATGCATGTTTGGGGATTATGAGACCATTTGTTTGACAATTAGTACGACCTTTGTTTTCAGGTTCACCATGACATGACAGCTCCTTTATCACATTATTTCATATACACTGGTCACAATTCGTATTTAACTGGAAATCAGCTCAGTAGTGACTGTAGCGATGTCCCAATCATAAAGGCGCTGAAGAGAGGAGTAAGAGTGGTGGAGCTTGATCTATGGCCAAATTCCACAAATGATGATGTGGATGTTCTACATGGAAGGTAAATTTCTTTTGATGTCTTTGTTTTCGGAATGTTATCTGGAACAGTACTGGGTTTGTTTCTCAATGTGGGATTGTCTTGATAGAAGTGTTGTTAATTTTCTTCCTCTTGATTTACGAGGTAAAATGCATACTTTTCTAGCACTTGTTAGGAGGTTTGGTTCAATTTTTGTTTTGTTCTACTTGTCGAACAATCGTTGATTTGTCTGTTTATGATTATAGGACTTTGACAGCTCCGGTGGAACTCATTAAATGTTTAAAATCCATTAAAGAACAAGCTTTTAGTGCATCCGAATATCCAGTTGTAATTACTCTAGAAGACCACCTGACTCCAAAACTTCAGGCAAAAGTTGCTCAGGTACTTGATAGCTTATGTAGTACTTTATCTTTTAACCTTCCATTTATGCTTGAGAATGGAATCACCTTTGGCTAATGTCATTGTAGATGGTTACTCAAACATTTGGGAAAATGCTGTTTCGTCCCGAATCTGAATGCTTAAAAGAATTCCCTGCACCAGAGGATCTGAAGTATCGGATCCTTGTTTCAACCAAACCTCCCAAAGAGTACCTTGAAGCTCAGGTTAACAAGGACAAAGAAAAGGAGAAGGATTCAGATGACGATGTTTGGGGAAAAGAACCAGCAGAACTTACAGCTGAACAAGAAGATGAAAAGGTATGCTTTGAAATGAATTGAGTTACATGTTGGTTTCATTTAACCTAATATGTATCTTCCATAGGAGATTACAGGGAATCTTCTACAGGTGCACTTACATAGGTCCATCTTTGAATACTTATGTAGATTTTTTGTTGCAGACTGATAGTGATGCAAGTGACAACAATCAGGATGATGAAGATTCAGATGCATTCGAACCTGAGATAAACTCTTCAAGAGCCCCTGGTTACAAGAGTCTTATTGCCATTCCTGGTGGCAAAATAACGGGTAGGTTGAAGGATGCCCTAAAAGTTGAACCCGATAAAGTTAGGCGCCTTAGTCTGAGTGAACAAGCACTTGAAAAGGCTACTGTGTCTTATGGGACTGATCTTGTGAGGTAATTATTTGCATTTATTACACGGTAAATATTATGTAAAACGTAATTGATTTTTTCTTCTTTATTATTATTATTTTCCTAATTCCCAAATTTTCCTTTCATTAATGCATTTAGATTTACCCAGAAGAATTTCCTGAGGATATATCCCAAGGGTACTCGGTTTAACTCCTCAAACTACAAGCCACAAATTGGTTGGATGCATGGAGCTCAAATGATTGCCTTTAACATGCAGGTTTTGTTTCTCTACGTATTTCAGTTTCCCTAATCATGGTATATTGAAATGCAGGTTTTGTTTATGCGTTCCATGCAGATTTTAGATATGCATTTTTTTTTTGTTTAGACTAAATTAAAATTAGAGGAAACAAAAATATAACCTCCTGAAGGTGTTCCTCGACATTGAATTCAAAAACCCAAGCAAATTGAATTTGATCATACTATATAAATGCTAAGAGCATTTTCTTCAATGCTATTTATCCTTCATTGCAATGCAAAAGTTTGTTGTTAGGAGTTATGACCCAAATTTTTATAAATCCAACTGACAAGGTTGTGGTATAATTGCAGGGATATGGTAGATCCCTTTGGTTAATGCAAGGGATGTTTAGAGCTAACGGAGGCTGTGGTTATGTAAAAAAACCCGATTTCCTGATGAATGTGGATGCGAACGGTGAGAGAGCTAACTTAACTGTTAAGAAGAGATTAAAGGTAAACATTATTCAAACATCAACAGATTCTCATCCTTCCCATCATCCTTTTATTGAATCCTCTTTATCATCTACCTGACAGGTGAAAGTCTACATGGGAGATGGATGGCACTTAGATTTTAAACACACACACTTTGACACCTATTCACCACCTGATTTCTATACAAAGGTAAGAAGACTATTTATACCGGTAACCAGAGATACTAATTGTTTAACGTGTCAAAACAATTTTCTGATATATTTCAACATTTCGTGTATTCCAGCAAAATTTACAGTGACCCAGCCAAGTGCAGTGTAGTTTGAGTAATGATAAACATGCTTCCTGAATTTTTTTAATGCAGGTTGGAATAGCAGGAGTGCCAGATGATGAAATAATGAAGAAAACGAAGATAAAAGAAGACAACTGGACACCTGTTTGGGATGAAGAGTTCACATTTCCATTGACTGTTCCTAAATTGGCATTGCTGCGAGTTGAGGTCCACGAACATGACACGTCCGAGAAGGATGACTTTGCCGGTCAAACTTGTTTGCCAGTCTCAGAACTGAAGCAGGGGATCCGGGCGGTTCCCCTCTTTGATCGCAAAGGAGAGAAGTTAAACTCTTCCAGTCTTCTTATGCGGTTTGATTTTGTGTGACTATAGAGATTTGTTAATTTTTTGTGTGTTTTTAGTTTGGTTGAAGGACTACCTATTTTGCTCAGCTTCATTTTCTCCTGTCTGCCATAGAAAAACAAATAAAAAAATTAATGAAAAATGTCTGATCCACTTCTATCAGTTTCCCTGTGCACTATGTCAATTTTGCTCCTGGATATGCCATGTATAGATACTTACAAGCCAAGTTAATTATTCTTCCATGCTTCCTTAGTGGAATGCATATTAGCCTGGTTAAATTATATGCTTCACCATTTTTACCTTAGTATTCATGCTTTTATTTTTTAAGTTTTGATGCATAGTGACATTACTTTGTTAATTTGCTCACTCAATGTCCAACATATATCTAATGAGATATGACCCTTCAAAAATCTTACAATAAATTGAATATATCCGTGTTAGACACATATCTCGCATATGAGTTTGGGTCCGAGTAACATAGGCCCCAAATACTAAAACAAAAACTCTCTCATACCCCGTATGCAATACTGTGCTAGTCGATTTTGTATTCTATATAACCAAGCTGGAAGACCAATTAAATTTAGACTGTCTTCTTAAATATGGAACCCCTGTTATCAAAGAATGGATTCCAATAAAATAATAATAACAAAACTAATAATAGGGCAAAGAGCATAAAACCTTCCCAGTATCATGTACAAGTTCTATAAAGCAAAAGCAAACCCGGAAAAGGCAGGCCATGGTTGCACTTCCTTCAAATGATAATAACAATCACAATGTCCTCACAGAATGTTGATACATGCGTTGCTCGCCAATGCAGATTCACATTCTACAAAAATATTGTTCTGAATTTTTTTGACTTCTCTAATCACATAATACTACTGGAAACTGACTTACAAGGTGTTGGTAAGATGAGGAGATGTTGAAACGAGCATTAGCGTGCCATTTTTCAACTGTCTGCATCGGTCTTTTGAGACTTATCATTTGCGTATTCCACAAATATCAGCCTTCCACGGACAATCTTGTGCAAAATAACCAAACAACGATAACATGTAAGAAGAAGGTGTATTCAAAGATTCATTCCACGGCACATTTCGATAACAAGCAAAATGCTCAGAAATCTGAATTTGAAACGACACTAACATAGTGAGTGAGCATTGATCAGATTGATTCAGCCATAAACAGAACTTTTTTACACTGAACCATGTTTTATTGAACCGCAAATACAATTAATTCAAACTCCAAATTGAAGGATTCTCAGATAGTGTAAGATGCAAAAAAAAAAAAAAAGATAAACAAAAGGTGGTGATATTTGAAGATTACCCTGCCATTCATCGCTTTCACTGCCTTCTGAGCTTCCGCCTCGGTTTCAAATGTAACAAAACCGAACCCTTTAGGCCTTTGAGTTTTGGGGTCTCTGATGAGCCTAGCTACACTCGCAAAGAAAAAACGACAACCCAATATGGGAATTGATCAAACACTATGATTTTCTTAGAGAAAAAAAAAAAAACAGAAATAATAATAAAACTAAGCGAAAAAAATTAGTACCTTTTTTAACAACGCCAAATGGTTCAAATAAAGTCTTAAGCTCTTGATGGTTTGTGAAAAATGACAACCCTGCGATAAACTGTAAGAATTAATTCCATAATAAATATGCAGAGGAAAGTGAGAAAGAGAGGGAGTAACTGTGAACAAAGAGCTGAGTCCCCAATATCTTAGCCATCTGAGACTGAAACAGTGTCTACAAAACGGGACCCTAAAGTCGGTACTTATTCATCATTGCCGCACCAAACGACGACGTCCGTTGCCACTGTAAACCATAGGGGCTTTTTACCTTTGATTTTGAATTTTGATAGATGAAATGTTATGCTGTTGAACTATTGGCTATTTAGACTTGGGCTGCAGCTACTACTCCAAACATTTCTTACTATGTCCTTATTTATCATAATTATAATTTTCATATCTACTCTAATTTAATACTTATATTTAAACATTTTATTGAATTGATCCAATCTTTAACTACATCACTAATTCAATTATAAAATTATAAAAATATTTTTAATTATAATTGATATTATAATGATACATTTTATCATTCCACCTATATTCATTATTAAATATGATTTTCACCAGACAAATTTTAATTTATATAATGAATTTTATATAAATTTTTATTTGGTTTTTTCATGTCTCCTCAACAGTTTTTTTTTCTTTTTATTTCATTTTCAACCAAAACATAAATATGTCCGACATCACCGAGTGAAAACTTGTAGATAAATAACAATTTAATTTATTTTCTCTTAAAGTTGTTGTGGATAAAAATATTTATGTAGTTTTATATTTTTTGAATTTCTTTTGGATTAGAATTAAATTGATATTATTTATAAATTTTATAGATTAATTTTTTAAAATTCTAACTAAATAGATGTAATATGTAAAAATTAATACTAAATTTATTATTATACTAATTTTTTAATTACCGCATCACCTTCCTGTCAAATATTTAATGACGGTTTATGGAAATAGGTAAAATAAAAATCTCAATTTAAAAAAATTCATAATTGAATAACAAAAACATTTGACCCATAATTAGGTGACTTGTCCGGTTTAATTTATCATTCTTTTAAAATGCAATTTAAAAAAAAGTTAATGTACACTTTAGCCTATAAACTTGACAATTTGTATCTGTTTGACACTTAAATTTTTTTAGATCTAATTGGTAACTAAACTTTACCGATTAAACTATGGCACGTGGATCAAAGAACCAATCATATTACGCCATGCTTATTAAAAAGAAAAACATAGTTAATTTGTTTTTTCACTTTTATTGGTAAGAAATATTTTTTTAGTTAATTAATTTTTCGTACCATCGCTGTTTCTTCTTCCACAACACCATCACCAAAACTTGTTCAAGTCGTTGCTGCTCAAGCCCGATTCCAGCACCATTCACACAGCTCTACCATCGTTGTTTTCCAAAGCTAATTCAAACGAGGGCAACAAAAGGATAATAGAATAAGAACCTCAAGCATGGAACCCAGAGAAAAACAAGAGAAAGGGAAAACGAAAATCAAAATCAATCATAGTGGGCAAAAGGAAGCCAGTTTCGGAGATGAACCGGAGAGCTCTAACCCAAAAAGCTAAAAATAAATCATTTAGTTTCTTATTCTTTCTCACCTACTAGAAAAATTACAAAATGGCTTTTCAATTTTTCTTTTTAAAACAAAGACATGAAATTTAGGGACCAAACCAAAAAATTGAGAAAGGTGAGGGATTAGGGAGAAAAAGAAGGAGAAAGTAAGATGCAAAAAGGAGATATTGAAGTTAAAAGTTTTTTAATTTTTAATGTATATTAATTAATAAATATTAAAATAAGATTGAAAAAATATTTTTCTCCTTTTTAATACAGATGGCATGTAAGGATTTGTTGACTTGATAAAAAAAAACCGTGTTAGGAACCTAAAAAAATACCACTTTAACTTTAAGGTTTTCAAATTTAGATTCTAGTCAAAATCTAAAAAAAGTTAAGTACTAAATAATTACAAGTTACCAAGTTTAGGGGCTAAAGTACAAAATTATCCCTTTCAAAAAAGGTACCAGAGAACGAACCTTCAACTTCCCAATGTCACGTGGATGCCCTACAATTGACTAAAAAGTAGGTCAATTTCCTACCCCACCAAAAAAAGCTACTGGTTTATTATTAGCTTTAATAATATAAGTATTTGATTAAGTTGGTTTTAGGAGGTAATTAAATATCATTTCATTTGCAAATTTAATAAAAACACAAAATTTTAGTATAATGGTATATGTTTCAATAATTCTATAATTATTTTTAAAATCAAATAGCTTAAATTACAACTTTAAAAATATCTCAAAATGAATTATTGGTTAAAATTGAAAGATTTAAGATATTTTACGTGTAAGCTCGACTATTAGTATTGATTTTCTCTTGTGACATGTATTCTATTTTTCAATATAAGCATATTGTCGATGACACTGATAAAGTACTAAACATTTATGTATTTTAAAATATTATAAATTAATATAAAAATTTATTCAATTCATATTAGAATATATTTAAAATATAATTTTTATAAAAATTGATTGTATTATGACATACAATTGTTATATAAATTTTTAATACTTTAAATGTAATTATCCAACATATACTTTATTTCAAGATATTATTTTTAAATCTTTTAATATTTTTTACAATCTTTTACGATTTTTAATAAGCTTTGTAAATTTTTCAACATTTTACCTGTTTTTAATAATTTTGACAATTTTTATTATTTTTTACAAATTTAAAATATTTTTATTTTTAAACAATTACATTTATTTATAATTTTAAAAATCTTTTAGGTTTTTTATCGAATGGTGACATTATTGTGACGTCAACAAATACCACGTAATAATTTATAGTTGGTTGGATATTTTAATATTTTTTTAACGTCCAAAAAAACTGAACTAAAAACTTCGATAATGTTAGAAACTAAATTGAATCATCTGATAATATTAGAGATTGGAGTGAATAAAAAAAAATTAGGTTGAAAGTGAAAAAACAATATCGTTTAGGCGCTAAATTCTGCATTAAGTGCTGTAATAATGAGAAGCAATTCGAGGGAGTTATTCACAACATCAGCGTTAATCACGTTACCCTCTGCCATGCTGGCGCAGCTGATGTCATTAACCAATTTTTAAAAAAATTAAATATCAAACATCTCCATCAACCTGCAATCCATGAACAAACTTAAAGTTTTAGAAGGCCGAAGCCTTAGGTCTGGTCTCTACTCGAGTTTAAATCTTACTTTCAATAATCCCGAATGCTTTGATTTTGTTTTATAATTGTTGGGTTATGTATTTATATGTTTGCATTGTACTTTTATTAGTAAAATTTCTCTAGCAAAAATAAATTTAATGTATTTTTAAAAATATAAGGAAAATATTAAATTGGTAAACTACAATTAAAGTCACTAAATTATTAGTATGTTTATGTTTTGGTCATGCAATTTCAAAAAGTTACAAAATAATCATTGAAATATTTGAAGGTTTACATTTAAGTCATTGAACTATTTGAAAATTTTATTTAAGTCACTGGATTGTTATGTTTTTTTTTTTAAAGTCTGACTATCAAACTTTAGGTGATGATTTAATGTCTGGTATGATGGATTAGTACCCATCAACAAGTAGGAGAACATATTGGAGATTCAAATTGATTTAAAGGTCAATGTTAGAAATAAAAAAATAAAATCGCTTGAATTTTACTTCGTAGATTCATGATATTCATAACTATTTTATGAAAAAAATAAAATTGTAGAAGAGAAGAAAAAAAAAAACTTTTAATTGATACAGACGATGCTAACAAAAAAAGATCATAAGCAATAAATTTAACAACTTAATAATTTAAATAAATTTTTTTTGAATAATTTCTGGAACCATGGCGCGTCAAGCAATAATATATATTAAAATAGCATTCCTACGTAATATTTTGATCATCATGAGAATAGTAATGGTCAAACAAAAGAGATCTCCATGCATCTCAACTGTGTCGAGCAGCAACTTTCATAAAACAAATAACAATATTATAATTTAATTTAAAACAAATAAAATTATTGTTTAGTATGCACGGGAGTTTTTTTTTTTTAATTAATTATAATAATAAAGTAAATTCTTAATAAAAATGTGATTAGTGTGACTTAATGTTACATCAAATTTGGGATAATAAATATTTTGATCATTTGGTCAACATACAATATTCACACGAAAATTTTTTTAACTTTATATCTATTTATTTTTTAAAAAAATATATCAATTAAAAACATGTAAAAAAATTCAATTCTTATTGTTGAACTACAAACTTCCATAGTTAAATAAAAGAAATTCAATGTCAATGTAAAAAATAATCATTAATAGTTCTTTTACTTATTTTAGCTGATCTGCTTCGTTTTCGTGGATAATATATATCTCAAACCAAATAAAAGATATAGGTTAGAAATAAATGAAACTATTTTGAAAAACAAAAAAGAAAAAGAAGCAAAATTTCATAACGTGAATGGTGATTGATAAGGTGAAGGTCCAGTGACTGGTGAGCAGTCCAAGGTAGGGTACAATTATCTGGCCGTGATTTGTACACTTAGCACTGAAACAACTCACTCACTGTGACAATACTTTATTTTTGACATTTTTCAGGCCAATCTTCTACCAAGGTATCTTCATGTTCTTTCATCAAAGATTTTCACCATCATAAGTGAATGTAATTTTTACAAATTAAATTTAGAATTTAATTCTGCACTTTTAGATTTAAGAATTTATATTTAATTATTAATATTGTTAGAATTATTTTGTTAAATTTAAGTTTATTATAATATTATTTTTTTAATTACATGATTATTAAGTAAGTATTTATTTTATTAAAAACGTCGTATTATCAAATTTAACAATGTTAACAATTAAACTTACATTTTGAAATCTGAAAAGTGAAAAAACTGAATTTAAAAAAAATAAAATATAAAGATTAAATTATAATTTTATGAAAAATATAAGGACTAAATTTCAAATATTAATGTTTGATTTAACCACCGTCTGCTTAATTTGGTTCTGCCGTTATAAGACATTTGGTAAATTTTATAGTATGCACGTTGGGCATTTAATCGTGATATATATTCTCCATTTGATTAGAAAGGGACCATTTTAAAAAATCGATTCGAATCTGAGTAGTAATGCAACAATTTGGAATAGATTCTTTTTTCTGATTGCAGTCATTTAAATAAAAGAAAGGGATTCTCTCTTCTTCTTTTTTTAGTTTCATACCGTGTCAGAAGTAATAATCAACAAAGCCACAAAGGCCTCTATCTTCATAGAAGATGGACAAAACACCACAAGCTTTATCTAAAACAAAAAAAAACAAATAAAAGTGGGGTTTAACGATCAAAATACAAAAAAAAAAAAGAAAAAAGGAAGACTTGACTAAGAAAACACTGCAAGAATCTTGCACTTAAAATTTTAATGTAATATAAATTAATCACCCACGCCTATCACAGATTATTCTTGTTTCTAAACAAGTACACATCAATATTTTGTAAAAAGATAACTCGCTTCTTCCGCTTCTTTATTTTGTTTCAAATTTGCATCTGAGAATAAAATCCAACTTCTTGGAATCTCTCTAATGGCAGTAAAACAAAGAAGGCGGGAATTTTTTGTTGAAATCATCTGGTATAAAAAGAATGTTTACAGGGGAACATGTATAATCACCTGTCCAATTCAACGACAAGATAGAAACCTATAGAAACGAGTCCAAAGGAAAGCAAAAGATTGTCAACGCGCACTTGAACTTTTTTTTTTTTTTTATCTGATTCAGTAAAAGAAGGGTGTGACAGGGGTAGTTTCTCATATGGGCTACATGGGAGATTATAGCATGTGTATTTGCTTCCCTAAGAAATTTGGGGTCACCGAGGCGGGGCCACCGGTTGGTGTGAAGGAGGTTTTCATGAAGTACGCCACCAGAGGAGGTTCCGGTATGACGGTGGAACAGCTAAGGCGGTTCTTAGTGGAGGTTCAAGGTGATGTTGAAGCTTCCATGGAAGATGCTGAAAGGATTGTGGAGGAAGTGTTTAAAAGGAGGCATAACAATGTAAAGTTACCAGAGCTGGCTTTAAGTCTAGAAGATTTTCAGTTTTATTTATTCTGTGTGGATCTCAATCCTCCTCTACTTAATAAGGTATAAATCCTTTTGCTGCTTCTTTCCTGCTGTTTTGTTTGGTTGCTGGGAAAGTTAAACATTAGATGCTTGTTTGGAGAGAAAATAAAAGTGTGTATTTTCCCATGTTTTGACATAGCACAAATTCCATTCAGGTTCATCACGACATGACAGCTCCACTTTCCCACTACTTCATATACACTGGTCATAATTCATACTTGACTGGAAATCAAATCAGTAGTGATTGTAGCGATGTTCCAATCATAAAGGCTCTCAAGAGAGGTTTAAGAGTAGTGGAGCTCGATTTATGGCCAAATTCTTCGAAAGACAATGTTCTTGTTCTTCATGGATGGTATGTACAGTTCAAAAAAAAAAAAAAAAACAGGTAAATAAATTCTGGGTTTTCGTTTTTGAAATGTGTATTTATGAAATGTAGGACTTTGACAACTCCAGTGGCGCTGATTAAATGCTTGAGATCCATTAAAGAGCATGCGTTTTCTGCATCTCCATACCCAGTGATAATTACTTTCGAAGACCACCTTACCTCAGATCTTCAAGCTAAAGTTGCTCAGGTTTTTCATCATTTTCTCTTTACAATTTTAATACCCATCAATCTTTCCTGGAAAGCTATACATTTCTAATTAGTGCTTGTTATATATCTGCAGATGGTGATCCAAACATTTGGGAACATGCTGTTTTGTCCTCCTGAATCTGATTGTGTGAAAGAATTCCCTTCCCCAGAAGAACTGAAATATCGAATTGTCATATCAACTAAACCTCCAAAAGAATACCTTGAAGACAAAAACTTATCAAGCAGAGGAAGTAACTCTCTCAAAGACAAAGATTCTGATGAAGATACGTGGGGGAGAATGTCAGACCTCACCAATGACGACGATAAGGTCAGCGGAGAAAAGAGCAAAAAAAGAAGAAAAAGAATCAATCTCTGTTCATATTTCTGCCTAAATTTCTCATTTTAAAACCTTTTAGCCTGTTTTACTTGCAGAGTGACTGTGATGCAAGTGAACATAGTCAATGTGACGGTGACAACGAAGCTTGTGATAGGCTATTGCGGCCGTTGGGAGCACCAGCTTACAAGAATCTGATCTCCATTCCAGCTGGAAAGCCTAGGGGAAAGCTGAGGGAGAAACTAAAAGTTGAGAAAGATAAAGTTAGACGCCTTAGTTTGAGTGAACAAAAGTTTGAAAAGGCTACTGTCTGCCATGGAACGGACGTCGTAAGGTACAAACAGATTATGATGGCTTTAATGTTAGTGGTTCATTTATGAGTGCACCTAATCTAGTATTTGATCCTTGAAATCAATGGTGCTTTAGGTTCACACAAAGGAACATTTTGAGGATATATCCTAAGGGTACTCGGGTTAACTCCTCAAACTACAATCCTTCAATTGGTTGGATGCATGGGGCTCAAATGGTTGCGTTGAACATGCAGGTTCGGCTTTTAGTATTTCCCTTTCTTCCATATCCAAAAATAAAAATAGTTTTCGATTGTTAGTGATGTGTTTTTTATGGTTTGGTTTCAGGGATATGGAAAGCCACTACGGTTGATGCATGGGATGTTTAGATCCAATGGAGGGTGTGGCTATGTGAAAAAGCCAGACTTTCTGATGAACGTGGGTCCAAATGATCAGGTTTTTGATGCCAAAGCAAAGCTGCCAGTGAAGAAAATCTTGAAAGTGAGACTCAATGGAGTTTTATAACAAATAAAAATTGATCCCTCTGTCTCCACCATTGTAGTCATCTTTTCTTTCTCTCTAATTTGCCTTCCCATGTTACTCAACAGGTTAATGTACACATGGGAGTTGGATGGCATTTAGATTTCAAACAAAGGCACCTCAATCTTTGGTCTTCACCAGAATTCTACACCAGGGTAAGCACAACTTGCTTATTACAGTGCTTCAATCAATCAATCATCCAATCACTTGAATTTTGGAGTAACTCCGATCTCGGAAACAGGTTGGTATAGCAGGTGTTCCAGCAGACAAGTCAATGAAGAAAACAAAGAAAAGAAAAGGCAATTGGACCCCAGTGTGGGATGAAGAGTTCACGTTCCAATTGACAGTTCCGGAATTAGCTTTACTTAGAATCGAAGTTCACGAATATAACATGTCTGAGAAAGATTATTTCGCCGGCCAGACATGTCTGCAGGTGTCCGAATTAAGACCAGGCTTCAGGGCAGTGCCTCTGTTTAACCGCAAAGGAGAGAAGTACACTTCACTTGGGCTGCTTCTACGCTTTGAGTTTGTCCAAGTAGATATTTAGTCTTCACACGTGGGACTATACTTCCCCACACCTGGGGATATGCTCATGCAAATGCATTAGGTAGTCGCACAACATAGATACCAATCTTCCGGAACCAGAACACATCAAATTTCAATTTTGTATCCTGGGATTGAAATCAATCGTAAGAAATTTATAGCGTTATTACGTCTAGTAAATTAAATTCACATAAACCCTAAAATTATAGAAATATGAAGAGAATTAAGACAATATTATTTTCCCTTAAGCACCCTGTTGTCATCCAAGAGTAGGGTAATAAATTTTTTCCCGTCCCTTGGGTTGATGTGTGGTAATGAGAAAGGGAGAATACTTGGTAGTTGTAAAGGTAGTAGTATTATATAGCCAATTGACAGAAAAGATACCTATCAGTATGCTTTGGAATTTAATTCATTAATAAGTCAGGTGTAGATGCCAGCTCAATAATCCACAATGCATAGATTCTCCTAATAATAAAACCGTAAGAAATTCTTTACCCTGCCTGGCTGGTTAGAGAATAAAAATATATCAGGGTTTGAAGCAGCGGTCCCCACTTCATTCTTTGCCCTTTCTTTGACCTTTTAAATTTTACCGTTTCTAAGCGAATGTCAACGACAAGCAATCTGTTCCCTGGTTATCAAGTAAAAAAAGCTAGCCGCAACGTGTTAAATAAGCCATTTTCATCCGTGATGATGACCTCACATATGCCATGGAATATGGACTGCTTCAGCTTCCTTACAGTAATTACTTCAGCACATATTCTCACTTCATTTAAACGCCATTCCTGTCTTTCCATCTGCATATATGTGATTTATATATAAATAGATAGAGAGAGAGAAGTAGAGCAGTGTGAAAGAGAAAAGAAACTCATCAATTTCGGTGTTTGAGAAAAAGTGGGATGCCGAAGCAGAATTTCAAGGTGTGCCTGTGTTGGAGGAGAATATTCAAGACAAGGGTGGTCGAGCCACCTCCGGATGTTAAGAATGCCTTCAATCGTTTCTCGCCAAGTGGAACGATGACTGTGGATGACCTGCTGAGGTTTCTGATTGAACATCAACGTGAAAATAATGCCACCAAGGAAGATGCTCAAGCCATTTTTGATAGTCTCAAGCATCTTAATATCTTCCACAGGAGAGGACTCCATTTAGAAGCTTTCTTTAGATATCTCCTTGGTGACCATAATCTTGCTCACCCTCCTTCAAAGGTATTTCTGCCTTTCTTTTCATTTGGTCCCCAAAATTTACATTTCGCCTCCATTCCCATAAAAGAATTCCTCATGATTGGACCATCTTCTACTGTTTTCATTTAGGTGCACCATGACATGACTGCTCCTTTGGCACATTATTTCTTATTCACCGGACATAACTCCTACTTGACTGGGAATCAAGTAAGCAGCGCCAGCAGTGTAGAACCCATTAAAGATGCTCTGCTTAGAGGTGTCAGAGTGATTGAATTGGACCTGTGGCCAAATTCCAAGGGGGACGATGTCGAAATTCGCCATGGCGGGTATCATCAACTTACCACACTCTTTTCTTATCCAATATTTCTTTTTTCTTGTAAAAAGGAACATAATTTCTACAAGTAAATTCAAGACTCTGAAACAAAACTGTCCAAATTCCTGAAGTGTTGAATTCACTCAAAACTTGCAGGACTCTGACTTCTCCAGTGGACCTCCAAAAATGTTTGCAAGCAATTAAGGAGAATGCATTCCATGCTTCAGAATATCCCGTTGTGATCACTTTTGAAGACCATTTGAATCCAAATCTTCAGAAAAAGGTGGCTAAGGTGAGCTTATAATGATGGTGATAGTATCTATCCAATACTAAGCCTGAAATGTCCTTTTTCTAAAGACTTGTTTATTTTCTTTAGATGGTCACAGGAACTTTTGAAGATATACTCTACCGGTCCGAAACAGAAAACTTGCCGCAATTTCCTTCACCAGAATCATTGAAGAAAAGGATTCTGATTTCAACCAAACCCCCTAAAGAGTACCTGGGAGGAAGCAGGGGAGATGTTTCAGAAAATGATAGTGGAAGAGTAAGAAATGAATTGTCAAAAAGTAGCAGACATATATGCATTATGAGTTATATATATTATGTTGAGAATAAGTTCTTTGTCTATTTGTCATTTATGATTGGGTAGCAGAACCTATCCGATGTAGGAGAACATATTCCAGATGAAGACGAAGAGAATACTGTGGCTCAATACAAGCAGCTAATTGCCATTCATGCTGGGAAGCTCAAAGGTGGATTAGAGAACTGGCTGAGTGATGACCCAATGAAAATCCGAAGGCTTAGCTTGAGTGAACAAGAGCTTGAAAATGCTATTAGAACATATGCAACTAAGATCGTGAGGTATAGCAGGTTTTGCATGTTGACATGGGTGGTTTTCCATCACCTGGAATTTGTGCTCCATTATTTAATGCAATACCTCAGTTCGACTAACTGGTGGAAACACTGATGATAAAAATTGACATTTTAGTTATCAAATTTATTCCAGGTTTACTCAACGAAATTTGCTGAGAGTGTATCCTAAAGGCACACGCTTAGACTCTTCCAATTACGATCCTTTTTTGGGGTGGATGCATGGAGCTCAAATGGTTGCATTTAACATGCAGGTAAAGTCTTTTTCAGGGCCAAATTTCACTAGAATAAGTTGACATCAGAAGAAAAGAACACATCAATATTGATTCTCTTCGGACAGGGATACGGAAAGCACTTATGGATAATGCAAGGAATGTTTAAAGCAAATGGTGGATGCGGCTACGTGAAGAAACCTGATTTTTTATTGCAGAGGGGAGAGAATGATGAGGTTTTTAATCCCAATGCGCCATTGGCCGTTGCGACCGTTATGAAGGTACTAGATCTACTTATAACTGCACCACTTGGTTCCTTCACTATTCTCATTCTTCCGTACGTGTTTCTTTACAGGTAAAAGTTATCTTGGGGGAAGGTTGGCATCAGGATTTTCACCATACTGCATTTGATCGCTATTCCCCGCCCGACTTCTATACGAGAGTAAGACGATTAAAATTCCATATCAGACATACTGATAACCAAGTACAGATACAGATGCAGTTTTTGGTGATCCATTTTTATCTATCTGCACAGATTGGAATTGCCGGTGTTCCAGCAGATAAGGATGTAAAGAAAACAGCAATAATAGAAGATGAATGGTTACCTGTGTGGGACGAGGAGTTCGAATTCCTAATTCGTGTTCCGCAGTTAGCTGTGCTTCGGATTCAAGTCCTGGAATATGACACCACTGGGAGACCTGATTTCGGAGGCCAAACATCTTTACCTGTATCAGAGTTGAGAAGTGGGATTAGGAATGTCCCACTAAGTGATAAGAAGGGAAATAAATACAAGCATGTAAGGCTCCTCTTGAGCATTAACTTTGGACGCCCTTATGATCTCTGATTTACTCTATGTTTGGAATGGATTATCATATCTTGCATGCATGCTTAAACATCATTTCCTCCATCTTTTATACATCAAAATTTAACATATTCTCCTATAAAAGAATTTACAACATGGATTTCAATACCAAACATGAAAATTGTTCGCACTTGGAAAAGTTAAACAACCTTCTTGTTTCAATAATTAGATCATGCTCCCATTTCTACGTTAATAGTTTGAATTTTAGTATTAAATATGAATGAAAAAATAATAATATTGGTGAGAAACTTTCAAAGAAATTATTGTTGTTTCTCATTCAAAGTCCATGCATTGATGTACTCGCTAATGCTTCCATGTACGCTTTTTTTCCCCCAAATATCTGTATACTTTAGGACATGAAAATATAGCATATAAAATGAGATGGACGACCTTTAATCTATAATTCTGATATTTTCGCTAGAATCAACCCTAATGTAGAACCTTAATTATTTTTTCCTTTTTACTTTGATAAGCTACTGTCATTTGAAGACTTGCTTTCCAGTATTCGTTAAATAATAAAAAGTTTCAAATATTTAAATTTTATTTTAAAAGTAAAAGTTAAAAATTTAATACGAAGCAAATTCAAGTTTTTCTTTTAACTATAGCATGCACTATAATATTTTTTTTTTTTTAGAGAGGAAGTGAAGTACAAAAGATTTTAAGTCAATGTCAAAGCATTAACATAAAATCTTTTACTACTCCCTCCTTTTGATTCTTAAATGAAAAGATGCAAGTTTTTATGTCAAAAGTCATTGTTTAATCCTTACCATCAAATTGCTGGTAGCTGGCAAAAGTGGTTGTTTAATTGAAATTTGTTACTACTAAAGAATCAACAATTAATTATTTCTAGTCACAAGTATGATTTTTTTTTTTTTTTTTGTAAAAATACATCTACAACATAAATCATTCCTACTACTATTTAAGTTTTTGATTGAATTAATATCATGAATCAATCGGGTACTAATTTAATTAGAAAAATAATGAAAATATATTTTTGTTATTAAAATAAGTTATATAATTTAAATATATTTTAATTTTTTAAAAGTAATAAAAAATTTACATGATATTTAAACCCATGTTATATACATTAATAAAAGCTTAATTTTATCATGCAATTAAAACTTTATGTTAATTTGTTTTATAATTTTCTTTAATTAATTTTATCAACGAGTCATTAGGAAAATAACAGTACGTATGCCATTTATTACATGATATTATAACGTCATGTAACTATGTCATGAATATATAATGAACCCTTTTTTTTATGATTATTTGTAAATGGGGTCCTGAAAATAGTATATTTTTAATATAGTCCTTACACTTTAAAAATATTGATTTTTATGCTTCAAACTTTCATTCTATATTCTGAAGTGCTAAATGTTCTTAACGTTGTTTATTTATAAAAAAACGTGAACTTTGGCCAACAGTCTCATCGCACATGGTAATACTATCCACGTCATTTAACGGTTTTGCGCTCTATTTCTTTTAAATCATAAGCAACTGTAATATCCATAAATTTCACTCGTCGAAGTTCACAACTGTAATCATCGTCTAACTATGCATCACGACTGAGAAAACTCAGGGTTTTGTGTGTCTTTTTGGCCTCTGGTTACCCAAAGCTACAAAAGAATGAGGGCAAAAATGACTTTTAAGGAGAAGCAGAGAACAAAAATAAAACATATTTTGTGTTATGTTTAGGTAAAAGTATTGTAGATAGTAACCGCTGATAAAATCATTCTGTAATAATAAAAATACTAGCTTTTTTACATTTTTTAGAAAAGAGAAAATACATAAAAAAAAATTCCTCAATTGAAAGGAAAGAATCGAAATTCCCAAATCGATTTCAACCGTCTCTTCAAATCCTGCAACTGATTGCACTTCCTAAGCTCCTTCATGCCGTTGTTGTTGTTGTTACGGAGAAAGCTCAAAAGCATCTTATTCCCTGTCAAGCTTGTTAATGTTTATACTTAACTTGCCGATGTCTCATTCTCGCGTGGCATATTCGATCAGATCTCGGAAAAAGATGTTTTTACCTGGATTTCGATGGTGCTTGCTTTTGTTCGCATTGGTCATTTTGGGGAAGTTGTAGGTTGTTTCTATCAAATTTCATTTACCTTTGGGCTTCGACCTGATTTCTACACTCTTGCTCCTGCGCTTAAATCATGTAAAATCCATTTGATAGACCGACGATATTTTGGTTGGCGCTAAAACTGGGCTTTGAACTGGATATCTTTGTCACCGTTTCCTTGGTTCATGTGTACACGCGGTTCAGAGCTTTAAAGCTATGCACTTAAATTATTTGATGATATGCCAGTACGGGATATGGTTTCTTGGAATGCAATGATTTCTGGATCCTGTCAAAATGGCAATGCTGCAGAGGCGTTAGATGTTCTGAATAAGATGAGGTTGGAAGGGATAATGATGGATCCGGTTACTATTAGTAAGCATTCTTCCTATTTGTGCACAATTAGATTATATTTTTAATGGAATATTGATTGCTGTGTATGCTACTAGGCGTGGGTTGGGGTTGGAGTTGTTAGTGTTCAATGCTTTGATCAGAACAAAGCACTAGCTTCATTCTACAACATGCAACTAATTGGAATTATTCCTGATTATCTGGCTCTTCTATTGTTGCTCAATTAGGGGAATTGTCACGGTTGGTCTAAATCCACTTCTTTTAAAAAATAAAAATAATAGAGGGAATAAAACTTTTAGTACTAAAATCCACGTTTTTAAAGTTTAGGAAACATATTAGATCATTTTTCTATATTTTAGGGGTTCTTTGTTCCATTTTCATTTTGTTAATTAAATTTTGACAGCTGTGAGTAATTTATGGGTTGGGAAGGGAAAGTCTACTTACTAATTTATTTAGTAGCAACACAATGCTTTACACCATATAATATTGAAAACCTCGTAAGCAATGAGGAGGCAACAATATTAAAATCTCAAGTTCACCATTTTTGCTATACTTCAAACTTGAATCACTTTGCCTTTTATTTACTGATAAACATCACCAGAAGTTGAGATTTTGATCTTTTCTTAGGTGAAAACCGAGATGCCGAAACAGAGTTTCAAAGTGTTCCTGTGTTGGAGGAGAGTATTCAAGACAAGGGGGGTTGAGCCACCTCTTGATATCAAGAATGCCTTTTACAGTTTCTCGCCAAGCGGAATGATGACTGTAGATGACCTGCTGAGGTTTCTGATTGAACATCAAGGTCAAAAGAATGCAACCAAGGAGGATGCTCAAGCCATTTTTTATAGTCTCAAGCATCTCAATATCTTCCAGAGGAGGGGGCTACACTTAGAAGCCTTCTTTAGATATCTCCTTGGTGACCTTAACCTTGCTCACCCTCCTTCAAAGGTAACCCTGGGTTTTTTTTTCTTGGATAATGTCTCATAGTTTTGATAAGTTTATAGTTTAGTATTGTGGAAAGCTTCAATCTAGGTTTATTAATTTAGAGGAAGATCGATTTTTGTGAATTTAGGTGCACCATGACATGAATGCTCCACTGTCTCATTATTTCTTATTCACGGGCCATAACTCATACTTGACCGGGAATCAATTCAGCAGTGCCAGCAGTGTTGAACCGATTAAAGATGCTCTGCTTAGAGGTGTTAGAGTAATTGAACTGGATCTATGGCCAAATTCCAGTGGGAATGATGTGAATGTTTGTCATGGAAGGTAAAAGAAACCCAATTTTTCTACAGTTCGTGAATCTGATATGAAGTTATCGGTTTTATTAAAACCGATGAAAACTATGTGATGGATTCATTGAAACTTGCAGGACTCTGACTTCTTCTGTAGGCCTTAAAAATTGTTTGGAAGCAATTAAGGAGAATGCATTTAAAGCTTCAGAATATCCTGTTATAATCACTTTTGAAGACCACTTGAATCCCAATCTTCAGGAAAAAGTGGCTAAGGTGAGCCTAAAATGATGGTTTCAGTAAGGAAATTTTACTAATACTAACCTTGAATGTTCTTTTTTCTTAAAAACATGATTTTCTTTAGATGGTTACAGAAATTTTTGGAGACATGCTTTACACTAACGAAACAGAAAATTTAGAGCAATTTCTTTCACCAGAATCATTGAAGAAAAAGGTTTTGATTTCAACCAAACCTCCAAAGGAGTACCTCGAAGGAAACACCCAAGGGGAAGAAATTTCAGAAAATGAAGGTGGAACAGTGGCAAATGAATGTCAAAGTAGTAGCCAGGTGCCTTGGAGTTGTATATATTAAGCTTCAATGATGTAACGTTGAGAATAACTGCTTATCTACTTGTCATTTATGATTTGTTAGTGGAAACCACCAGAAGAAGGAGAACATGTTCCGGATGAAGACGAGGAGAAAGTTGTGCCTGAATACAGGCAACTAATTGCTATAAATGCAAGGAAGCTGAAAGGTGGATTAAAGAATTGGCTGAGTGACGATCCTAAGAAAGTTAGGCGGATTAGCTTGAGCGAGCAAAAACTTGAAAGCGCTGCTAAAACATATGGAACAAAAACTGTCATGTATACATAGTTGCCTCTGTTTTGACACTGATGATAGACATTGAGATTCTTTTTCACCCTTTTATTGGTTATCAAATTCATTACATTCTATCTCTAGGTTTACTCAACGAAATTTCCTGAGGGTGTATCCTAAACGCACACGCCTTGACTCTTCTAATTACAATCCTTATGTTGGATGGATGCATGGAGCTCAAATGGTTGCATTTAATATGCAGGTAAGAGTAAGACCATTTCAGGTCCAATTTAGACCCTTATGTCAAAGAAGGGAAATCTCCTTCACTATTGCCTGCCGACCTTCCAGGAACATTGTTCTTTTTAAAAAATGGGTTTAACTATTAGTTCCTGAATTTTACTGTAATTGCGTTTTGGAATAACTGCCATTCTTACCCACCTATTGTTTATGTTCAAATCATTCTTTTCCTGGTTATTCTTCCAACAGGGACATGGAAAGCATCTATGGATAATGCAAGGAATGTTTAGAGCCAATGGTGGATGCGGCTATGTGAAAAAACCTAACTTTTTATTGCACAGGGGACCGAATGATGAGGTTTTTGATCCTAATTTACCGTGGGAAGTCAAGACCAGTATGAGGGTGGATCAATATATCCCTACTTATAACTGCATCTTTTGATTCCTTCATTTGTCACTCCTCTATAGCTGAAATCTTGACCGTTTTCTTTACAGGTAAAAGTCCATCTGGGAGAAGGTTGGCATCGGGATTTCCACCCCACTGCATTCGATCGCTATTCCCCGCCGGACTTTTATACAAGAGTGGGACTATTAAAATTCCATATGAAAGATATTGTTAATGACGTACATATGTAGTTTTTGGTGACTAATTTATCTGCCTTCAGATTGGAGTCGCTGGTGTTCCAGCAGATAAGGATGTAAAGCAAACAGCAACCATTGAAGATGAATGGTTACCTGTATGGAATGAGGAGTTCGAATTCCAATTAAGAGCTCCTGAATTAGCTGTGCTTCGGATTAAAATCCTGGACTATAACACTACAGGGAGGCATTATTTCGGAGGCCAAGTATGCTTGCCGGTATCAGAGTTGAGAACGGGAATTAGGGCAGTTCCATTACATGACAAAAAAGGAAATAAGTACAAGCATGCAAGGCTTCTATTGAGCATCAAATTTGAGGCTCCGTAATGATAACTGACAACTGAGATTTGTTTAATGTTGTAATGAAAATACCGCCACCGTATGCATAATAAACAGTGTTGATGGACGTTTCTCAGTTTATATTATATTCTTGGTACAAATCAGTAAAAAAATCTTACAAGGTCCTGCATCAGAGAAACTTGAAAGATTTTCTGGTAACCCTTTTCTTTTTTTTTTGATAAATTGTTTGTTTCATTTCTTCAAGATAAACTGTTTAAAATGCTACAATCAGACTGCTCCTATCAGATCAGCCTGGAACTAAATACATCACATTTTCTACTTTCAATCTCTCTCTTTTACAATAAAAAGATTAATAAATAAATAAACCAGTCAGAATTTAATCTAGTTAGTTTGTATTAAAAAAAAAAAAAGTAGTATTTTATAGATTTGAAAATAAAATGTAAATAATTCAGATAAAATAGGGATATAAAAAGAATTGAAAAGAGAGTAGCAGGGTGTGATAGTCCACAAATAGCCTCCCCACTGGCCCAGTCCAATCTTCTATACATCTGAAAACAGCTTTGGTTGACACTATTTCATCATATTCGGGTCCCAATAGTGATAGTCCAGAATCTGACACTTGGGTCCTCCAATTCATACCACATAGTATGTTGTACTACAATAATTTTGTCTTCTTTTTTTTGCAAATAAAACCAATATGATTATGGTTCATACTGTACTTAACCCAATTTGCAGGGAATAAAACTGGGTATAGAATGGATCTCCCTCAAGCCCAAAGATCTGGATCAATATAGAATTGTTATTTCATTGGGCCTCATTTTTTCTCTGGGCCAATTTTGAAATGGGTGTTTTTGGTACAGATCTGATAGTTTGATTTTGCTGGATAATCTCATCTAATTTAGAATGAAGGCCTGCCAATTTTTGGTGAATTAACGATGTAATTAGCGCGATTCGAATTCATATCACACTTAAAATGTAATTAGCGCGATGCGAATTCATATCACACTTGAAATGATGAGCACGAGCGACACACAGATTCAATATAACTTTCTTTGGACATATCTGAAAGAGGTTTTTCATAGATTATATTACCCTTCTCTTATGGTTTGTGAGGATTTTTTTATTTTTTTTTAAAAAGAAAAAAGGGGTTGCACCAATTCGTAAAGTGCTTAAAACCCGAGTAGGAAGGGAATTTCAGTATTTTCACTTTGGAGTACCAAAAAAATATATGCTTTATTAATTTAATTGGAGAAGTAACTCTCACTTTTTAAGCTTCATATTTTAGTGGAAGATGGAATATGTTCAGTAGTGGAATCTTCCAAATCCCGCAGTCCATCAAACAGGGAGCTGCTCCGTCCCTTTTCTTTAATAAACCAATATTTTATATTTTTATACATTTCCACTCTAATTACTGCCTATTTACCTATATTTAGATTTAATTGGAAATTAAACATTTTTTAAATTTAATAAATTCAACCCTGGATTCAAAATAAATGTTGAGATGAATTCAAGGGGGTTCATGATGAAGAAGTGTTAGGCCCGCCGACCCATTAAATCATTCATTCTATTTTTTCTTTCTTCCCCTGTTATCTTCAAAATGAGAACGAATGGTGTCACATCAAATGATCAAAGTGGCCATCCTATCGTTAAAGCTACAACCACAAACATGGAAATAAGACGACAACCCATTGCTTGCTACCTCATTTCCTTTCCTTTCCTTGCCCTCTTTATTCCCTTGATTTCTGTGGGTTTAGTTTGCCTTCTGATCATCATTTTACCCTTACCCTTACCCTTTCTTCCAACTCCAATCACTTTTGTCCCAATACATTTTTCAATTACAGGATTTGGGTAAAGCCTCTCAGAGTCTTCCATAAAACCTGACTTTTCTTCTACCTTTTTTTTTTTTTTTTTTGAGGTTTAAGTACAAGCATATGCGAGTGATGATCCAAATACATTCTAACATAAGTAATTGTAATTGTAAACTCTAAAAGAAAAATAAAAAGTGAATTATATCGGTAGTTACGCAATTATAGTATTCTTTTTGTTTATTCAGTTACGAAAAATTATAAAATAATATTCGATTTTATTTTTTTTCATCGATTGGATTAATTTAAAAAATAAAAACACTTACAAATTCAAGATAATTGAATGATAAAAAATAAAATCAAATAATTAAATAATCATTTATAAGTTTTAATAGTTAGAATCACTAAAAAACAAAACATATTAATATAGTTTTTTTATTCTCTGTTCAAATGACCTAAAAAGTAAAAACACCAACATATCTCATGGATAGAAATGGGAAAAACAAGATACCAGATTGTTTGTTGTTTGGTCTGGCCTCAAAACAAGACAAACACAATGGTAAATGTCAACATTTATTTTTCTAATGGTGTCGCCCAATATATTCCACTTCAAGCAAAAAGCTACTTTATGCAGAAAGTGAAAGATTCAACAAAAAAGCCATCTTAGATTTTATCTCTTTTTCCTTCATATTTTTTTTTATAAATATTCTAAATACATCAATTTAGTGCCCAAATTCTTCCATTTTTGTTTTTTTATATATATATATATATTATTTTGTTTTAAGAGTCTGCCGTGTAAGGTTGAGTAAGTAAGAAGTGTATAAACAAATCAAACAAATTCAGTTAATTATAATTCAATTTTTTGCTTGACTTTTTATTATAACAAAAAAAAAAAAAAAAGTAATTTAAAGAGTGAATTTACAAGAAAAACAATAATAAATATTTTATTGTTGATGAAACTAATTTATTGATTTAAAAATAATTTTGAGACTGCTCCTTGTCTGTTTTCCCCCGCATCCAAATGAAGCAAAGCTCTCATTGGTGCATGGTGTGGGTGGGTAGTTGGATGAGGTACGACTATTAATATTGAATACCATTAAGTGATTTGATGTTATGATGTATGTTATATATAAAAAAAAAAACATAATTTAAATTAAGATAGAATAATAATATTTTAAAACAGAATATATTAAGGGTAAAATTTAGATGATGGTTGGAAGTTGGGTGAAGTCAGTCCAAATGAGCGGTGACGAGGCAAAGAGGTTTGGAAGAGGGAGAATCCCTTTGGCTACTGAGAGGTTGAAAAGTCGAAAGCGATTGGGGATTGGCTCAGCATCTACCTAAATTATAGATGAGAGAGAAATTTCATCCATCTCCCCTCACCTCAATCTTCTTTCTACGAGGGTATTCTACACCCGAAATATTTTTAATAATATTAAATGTAATTTTTGGCCCTGGAGTCCAAACTATTCTTTGCCCTCGTGGAGACGACCAGCCACCGGCGGTCATGGGTTGATTGTCCTTTTTTTTCTCCTCCTTCTCTTTGCTCCCTATGATTCACCCCTTTTGCAGTTTTACTTTTAGGATGAGAGTGAGTGTTTGGACCATGCTTGGTGGATGGAGGGGTGGCAGCACCACCTCCCAAAGCTGCATTTTGGTCAACCTCTTTGTTTTATTTAGAAATGCTTTATATCGACTCTTGACTGTTTGTGTGTGGGTTAATGGAATATAATTAGCTTCGATTGAGTTCTTTTGGTGGGGTCCTCACAGAGGTTATTGGAAGGAATTATGAAATTCGAGGACCCTCCCTAAGATTAAGATATTTCGATGGGGGGGTTGGTCATAATATTCTTCCCATTGCTATTAATTGTGTCCTTTGTTCCTGGATCAATGACCCTCGGTACTAGAGACGTGGTGCCCGAAAAGAAGACCTTTTGTGTGCCATTTGGTATTGCTCCCTTTCTAAGGAGGCTTTATCTTTATGCGAGATTCATAACGACTTGTCGCATGCTCCCTTTTGCAAAATACCTGACGAGGGAGTTGGACAAAGAAGCTTTTACAAACTTCACAAATTTCCTTGTAATTTTGCGACAATTCCAGGAAGTAAGGATATCATTCGGAGTCAAGTATTGTCTCTTCAAGCTCAAACCCTCGATTGCGGCTTTCATATCCATGACTTATTGCCTGTTTTGATGCTTCCCTGTAAGCTGGGATGCCTCTTTTGAGGGGCACTTGAAGAAGAGTACAACTTTTGTTGCCGTTGTTTGTGGTTCAGAGGAGTTGGTACATACAGGTTTTGCACACACGTTAGGCGGTGCCATCCACGCTCCTTTTGTTGAAGCCTAACCATTGTTGCTTTTCTTGAGAAAGCTTGTGACATAGGTTTTCACCATATTTTATTGAGTTAATATGGTGAAAACCTAACTTACTGGTGCTAGTTGAGACTTTTTTGTTTATGGTCGCAATATTGAGGAGGCCTTATCTTTACATGATTGTTTTACTTCCTTTTCTTTTTGTTTGGCCTATCGATCAGCCAATGGTGCCACTCATTTTCTCGACACATCGAGGGTTGGATGGAAACGATGAGTTATATTTTAGTTTGGACCATTCGGATTTTGTCCATTACTTGTGTTGGATGATGTTATTTTATTAAAATTATTTTACTCTTTTGTACAATTAAAAAAAATATATATATATATATATCAAAATTATGTATTAATTTTGATACAATTTATAATGTTATTTTAATTTGGTGCATTTGGATGCATCGAACTTTACTTTTGATTCAGTTTTCACGTTTTATTAGCACGGTTATTTATGCGGCATAATTTTTCGTTAAATCATGTGTAACTAATTGAAATGATATTTTATTAGATTAAAAACAAACAAATTTAAACCATTTTCAATTAGATTAAAAACAAGCTCACTTCACGAGGAAATAAGAAACTTTTTTCCCAAGTGTGTTTATTTTTTTATTCTTGGTTGAAATAATTTAAATTATTTTTTATTTTTTAATATAATAAAATGTCAAGTCAATAATTTACATCCAACTCAATAGAAATTTGTATCATATAGATAATAGGATTAGTGAAATGTAAAAATTGAACCAAAATTTAATTTTGATGTATATAAATAAACCAAATTAAAACTGATTGTAATATTGCGAGTTATATCAAATTTTATTTATAGTTTTAATATTTAACATCAAAACATAAATTCATTTGAAATTGATTTGGTTCAAATTTTAAAATTAAATAAAACTTAAGTTATATTCAATTTTTTTATATAATACTTGAGTTATTACCATGAATAAAAAAATATTTCTCACAGTAAAAGTAAATAAAAAAATAAAATTCATTTTAATTCAAATAATTGTGATGTTTCATATTATGAATAGGAGGTCAAACTAAACAAAACATATTTGATTATAATTGAGATCGATGATAAGATTTAAAAAATGGAATAATATATAATAATATAAATTGATTTGTGTTTTCTTCCTTAGAAGTAATGTTGTTTGAATTAGGTTAAATAAATGGAAATAATAATTTAATTAGAGGATTTAGATCTATTTTGAAAATAGTGTTGAGAAAAGTCGACAGTCAACCAGCAGAGCCTATGTTTATATAAGAACATAGGCAGGACTTTGTAGGGCCACATGGGCGTTCAGCTGGTAAAAATAATACTAAAAATGGTTGACTTATTGAAACACGTATACCAAACGTACGTAACATATATTCGCACCGCCTAACTAAAGCATTTTCCATAGCCAACATTGTAGTGATTCCTTTTGGTTCGACCATCGACTAAATCAGTAAACCATTTTTTTTCTTACACTGTGAGGTATAAAAATTGGGATTCAGTTCTTTAAAGTAAAGAGATATATGCTTTAATTATTGGATTAAATTATCAATAAATTTTTTGAATTTTACTTCTTCTATCTTGATTTTAAATAAAAAAGTTTACATTTCAAACCATCCTTCCAAAAAAGGAAATCAAAGCAGATTAAATGAATGGAAGATAGTTTTTCCAGAGCTGCCAAGTGGGTAAGTGGACAATACTTTTAATTTAAGTAACGTTAATTTCACAATTACTTGTATTTTTTCCGTAATGAAATGTTTAATTTGATCATAACCATTTAGGATTTTATATAAAATTATATAATTGATTTTGATTTTAATTAAATTGCAATTTTCCTTGCAACACAATATTGGGAACCAAACAAAAGGAAGCACATCGAAAGACCGTTTTCGATCTTGTCTTTGGAGTTATCCTCTAAGGAGCAGCGGTTACGTACGTTCAGACTTTCATGAGCTCGTTCCACAAGTAACAACTTTGTTGGTTTTTAAAAATAAAGAAAAGGAATAAACGACTATGCCTGGCCTACCTATCATGCACGTCACAATATGGACCTTTCACCTACAAATGAAAGGGGGACCCAAGGCTTTGTACTCTACTTCGGGTCCCATCTAAAAATTGACTCCTTAGCAGGATGTGGCTTGCCACTTTTAACTCAACCCTTCCTCTAAAATCAAATCCTATCTAATTTTATTTCAAAATATTAAAAAAAAAAATTTAACGCCCTTCAATATTTTTTATTACAATGTAATTTATCATATAAGAAAGAACAGATGTAAACATGGAAACTTGGAGTTCTACTGTAGTTGGTTGAGCTACATGTGTCATCAATGAATGAGCGACACATCATCCTAAAAATTTAATTAAAACCATAGTTATTTTTTAATTACGAAATATGTCCAAACATAAATCTGATTGATATGAAATAATGATCACGAAAGTCCGATAATTTATTTAAACATTCAAATAAAAGCAAATTTATTTGAAGCCATAGATTGCAATTTGCAATTAACTCGTTCTTGCATAATATAAATACAATTCATAACGCAACCATGAAGTTAACCTACATTCATCATTTATTCTAAATAAAAGCATGTCATCTAATTTACTGTTAAACCTAAATAACATATAGCTACTATCTTTGTAACATCCGTGTGTTTGAACCGGATTTGGAATAGTGATAAATTAGAATAGAGAATTATAAATGTTTAGTGAAGTAAGGAAGGTTAGAAAAAAAATTTTAAGGATTAAATAGTAAAGGAGAGAAAATATGGGGGATTAAATAGCGAATTATCCAAAATGAATTTTGAGTCATCATGGGAATTAGATTGATTGAGGAGGGGCAAAAGAGTAATTTGGTGGAAGATATTTTTTTTTGAAGGCAAAGTTTTGGGCCAAAGTGTAAAGTTGAAAGGCTCAAGGACTAAGAGTGTAATTTTACCATTTTTCTTAAGTGAGATATTTTAAGTGAAAATTCTAGAGAATTTGAGAGAAGAAAAAGCTGGTTAAAAAGATGAAAATATCATATTTTTCATTAAGTTAGCCGTCCATGGCCTTTTCTTCCATTTTCAACTTTTGTTTTTATTCCAAATAGGTCCTTCCATCATTTTTAAGCTTTCCAAACTCCAAAACCTTCCATTTTCTTTGGAATTTCTGAAAGAAAGTCATAAAAGAGAGTTAGTAGACACCTTAAACTTCTTATAGAATTAATTTTGAGGTGTTAGAGAGATAAAGGACTAAATCGATAAAATTTGAATTCAAGGGTTAAGGTAAGAAATGGTTAAATCCTCATGATATACATGTATTTTACTGTTATTTAGCATGAAAATCATTGAATTATAGCATTTAGCTTACATGTGTTTGTGTGAAATTGAAGAGAAAGAGAAGAGAGGCAAGGATCAAATTGAAGACAAAGGAAAAGAATAGAACAAGGGGTAAAAGAGAAGGAAATCAGCCTTTTTGTTGTAAGTACTACAAGAGTTTTGAACTATGGTTTAATTTCTCTAATAGTATATGAATTATTAGCATAGAAATTGTTAGATAGGTACTTGATTTGAATGTTTATAATGATAAAATGAAGGGATTAATGTGTGATTTAGTAAAACAGTCTGGACAGAACAGAGGATTAACTTCGAAAATTCACTAAAAATTGTATATAAAGAGTTAAGAGTTATATTATATATGAAATTAAAGCTTATTGAGTATAGTTTCATATGGAAGAAATGGTGATGGAAATGGATCTGTAAATTCTGAGATACAATTGATTTTGTGTAACAAGGTCAGAGTAGGTACGAGTTCCCCTGTTCTGACTTTGAAAAATCATAGAAAAATATAGAAAAATAATTATATACTGAAATTTATATTTCTGAATCCTTAATGAGTCTATTTTCAATATAAACAAACGGGAACATCATTTGATCTTTTTACTTAAAGATAGATAATTTTTAGTGAAGAAAGGTTGAAACTGTCAGGCAGCAGCGAAGGGGTAAATTGAAAGAATTTACTGTACAAATTGACTAAATTAAAAATTCTGGAAATTTTATGGTAAAAATATGATTGAGTCTAGTTTCAGAAACATCAAGCGGATTATGTTTTGGAATTCTGTAGCTCAAGATATAAATAATTTAGTGACTGTGACGCAAGTGTACAGCTTTGAAAATATAAATATGAAGTATTTGATGATGTATTTATGTGAGATATATCATTTATGAGAAATGATGCTAATTGAGATTGTGCCCAAGTAGACAAATTAGAACCATTGTGATATTAGTGGTATGCCATTAAGGAACACTAGCGCGCTCTCTGATTAGCACTGTGTGTGCTCTCTGTTTAGCACGTCTCGTGCTCTCTGTTATTAGCACTGTGTGTGCTCTCTGATTAGCATTTTGTGTGCTCTCTGACTAGTACTTTGTGTACTCTCTGTTTAGCACTGTGTGTGCTCTCTGTTGCCCAGCACTTATGTGCTCTCTGTTTGTTTCGTATATCCTAACGGTTCTATGAAAGTCTACTAAGGGCTAAATTACAGAAAGTGGATAAAAGTGTAAGTTGTACCATTGTGGTAAGTTACAGGTTACATGTAAGAAAAGCAATAAGTTTATATGCATGAGTACTTAAATGATCATTCATTACTTTTGTAGTGCTTACTAAGCCTTCACCGGCTTAACGCGTTTATTTTAACGCGTAGGTACAAGGAATACAAGAAGGTAGATCGGGACTTCTCATTACATCACATCACTTGGAGCTCAAATTTTGGTATATTACTTTTGATGTAAAATGACATGTACTATGGAACTTATATGTGTACTTATTAGATAAACAAAAATGTTGTTTTGTGTGACGAAATAAAATGAGGTATTTTAGATAAAAAAAAAAAGTTGCATGACTCGATTTATTTTAATGTAATACTTTTATATCGGGTTTATGCATATGAACCATATATAAGGGTGTTACAATCTTGAACTTATTCCATTAATTCCTTGAAAGAAGTGAATCACATCCTTAATCTATTTCCTTCTTTCAACTATTTTCACTAAACTAATAACAAATATTTATTTCCACAAACCATGCTATCACCATCAGAAATCAATTTCCATATACTCAAATTAATTAATCTAATTTATGGAACTTATTTATCAATTTAAATTCTATATAATCATAAAATTTCTTTTGATTATCAAAGGCCCATTTTTTGTTACAAAATGGGAATTTTTTTTTTTTATACAGCTGCTCCCTATTAATTTAGAACCATTTTAAATGTCTTTTTAGTATTCCACATTCCTTCTCCAGTCAATGCTATTATAAAAGAACCTTTGTTATATTATTAGTATACATAATTTTTTTAATATCCTTAGTTTTTAATATAATTACGCAGCTTCGATGTTTGAATCAAAATATTTAAAAACAAATTGAAATTAATATAACAAGAATAAGTTTTGATCACTTTTTTAAAATTAATTCCAACTTTCTAGATTTACTAGTTTACAATAATTTACCAATCGCTTTTATATCAATTTATTAAAAAATTTGTATAATGATTTAAATTACATTTTTATTGTATTTTAAATATTATTTTTCATTTTTATCTTCAGATGTAATATCCTACTAATCATTAAATTAGTATTGTTAAATATTTTTTCCTAAAATATCTATCGCATTCATGTATACCGTTTATCAACGTAAAAGTTAGTGTACCATTTTTTTCCATTTGCTTTTTGTTACTTCAATAAAAAAATTAAATTTATATGGAATGAAAACCATTCTAATATCAACTATTGATTTTTGAAGTTAAAAATATATATTATTGTATTTCATTTTTTTGATTATATTATTATTAAAGGTCGTTTTTAAAAATTTTTAAAATAATTTATTTAATACATATAATTATAATTAATTTGTACATCACATGAAATAAAATACTAGTAAAAGTATATTTATCAAATATAAAAGAATAAATCTTGAAATATAAATAATAAAATATGAGAAATTAAGGTGTTACAAATTATATGAAACCATGCTTAAATATTTTAATTCGAGTCGAACCGTGTATAAATATTATATATGGATTCTTAGTCTAAACTTGTTTTGTAGTTCACAATCTCATCCAATATAAATATATATTAACTATTAATATTTATTATAATATTTAAATTATACTCATTATTCTTTTTCCAAAGCATTATAATCATAATTCATAACCATATGTGTATTGGATGTAGTGCATAATGCATAGTTTTTCCATCTTTTCTTTCCATTAGAAGTTAAGAGTACGTCTTTTTTATTAAAATTAAATTCCGAAAAATAATTTTTGAAAAATGATTTATTTTTTTGTTTAGATGAATCTGTGTAAAATATTTTTTATTATTTGACAGATTTTTTAAAAATATTTTATAAAAGTTGTTTTCAGTAAAACAAACATACATTTGAGATTTTCTTATATTTTTAATTGTTTAATTGAACTTATTTTATATCTATAAATTTATATTTTACATTATTTTTGCATATATTAAAAATATTTTGTTAAATTCAAGTTCATTACAACGTCATTTTTTAGTTATATGACTACCAAGTTAATATTTTTTATTTAAAAATGTGACATCAACAAAATTGACAAAAAAATTTAACAATGTCAACAATTGAACTTAATTTTCAAATTTGAAAAATAGAGAGACTAAATTCTTAAAAATAAAAGTACAGAGACTAAATTGCAAATTTGTGAATAGTACATAGACTTATGACATATTTTAACATTTATATTATAAAATATTTATTATTAATATATTTATGATTGTAATAAATATTTATCATTACAATATTAATATTGAATATTTTCAATAATATGTGAAGAATATAATTTAAAATTATTATTTTTAAAATTTATTACTAAAATAAAATTAAAATATTATATAATTTATTAAAATAATAAATATATTAATTATATTAATAATTTGTTATATGACTAAATATAAATAATTAAATATGTATGTATAATAATATCGAAAATTATAATATTTTATATAAATATTTTAAAAAATAAAAATAAAAATAAAAATTATTATGAATATAATAATATTAAGCTTGATTTAAGTTAATTTTTATATATAAAAATAAAATTACCTATAAATGAATTTTTTTCCAAAAAATGACTTACGCGTTTCAAAAGAACAAATCATTTTACAAAAAAAAAAAAGCTTATTTTGTATTGACCTATATGTTATTTTCCGTTAATTAAACTATTTTTTATGAAACAAATGCAAAAAATATAAAAAATATTTTTCGTAAAACCTTTTACAAATAAATAAATCGACCCTAAATGTCGCACAAATTTAAAACTCCTCACTTGGACTTTTCTACACCACAAAATTGGCTCTTGATGTAACATGAGTTGTAAACAAATTTTTATTAAATATTTTAGAGGACAGTATATTTTATCAATCTCCTAACTTCGATTGTAAAATTTAAAAAATTTACTAACAGTATTTCAAAAATTCTCATATTTTATTTTGAATTGATTTAATATATTTAAAATTGGTGCTTTTTAATTAATCAATTATTATTTGAATCGATAATATTTGATGTTTGGTATGAAAATATAATTTATAGCATATAAGAATTTATTGAATATCTGAATTAATAAAATTAAATATAGAATTAATATTTACATATAAAAATTATTGTGGAAGTAAATAAAGGAGAGTTCTAAACAAAAATAGATTATCATAAAACATATTGCACATATATAGATAAAAATATATATTTTAAAACCATATCAAAGCTAAAGAAGGCGGTGTTGGTCTAAAAATTTAAATTTATAATAAATACAAACGTGCTGTTATATAATATTTAATATGCACAATTATTTTTTGCATGCTAAATATTTAAATTGGTGATTGTATTTTTTAGTTTAAATAATACAATTTAGATCCCTCTCAAAAAAAAAAAAAAAAAAAAAAGAAAAACACCTAGATTTCCAACGGTGTGGATATGAAAACATAAAGACATTACACGAGTGGCTAAGAATTTGTGTACCATCTTTCAAGCCAAAATATCTTACGTATGTATGTATGAGTTCATTTTTAACACATCACAATCTTAAAAACCAAGATATGTTTTTGTTTTTATTTTTATTTTTATTTTCTGAAATAGTTAGAACTTTTAGATAAAATTTATATAAAATATTAAATTTACTATTTAAACAACTTAAAATAGAAAAGAAGAAGAAGCTATTTTAAGCTTTTAGATAAAATATTAAGTGGGTGAATTTACAAAATTAATTAATGAAAAACGTGATATAAAAGTAAAAAGAACAAGTGTAATTGGTAGCTTAGAGGTGAGATGAATTGCAAAATAAGGAAAGGTGTCAATCTAGGGAAAAAGCAATGCCAATGCATAATAAATGATGGACCTTTTCTTTTTTATGACTGCGACGCTACCAGCGTTACACATGTGGTGGACATTACTGATTTCAATTGGATCATTCATCTTCTTTTAATTTTATCTTTTCTTGCTTTGCTTTTATCCATCTCTGGAAAACGTTAACATTGACCCTCAAATAACTTCAATAAAAATAAGGTATTAAATAAATAATATTTAACTAATAACTACAAGTACTGATTAATTGGACCTTCCGAGCTCTGTGTATCTATCATTACTTTAGTATATACAAATCTAAACATCACCTTTGGTTTTATTAGCTCTCTCTATTTATTTATATATATATATATATATATATATATATATATATATATATATTTGTTTCTATCTTCCCCCTAAAGAAAGCTCGTTTTAAGGCTCAAAGCTATCTCGAAAGCGACTCCACTGCTCCTTCCTTTGTCCCATTTGCTTCGGTGGACATGGCATCTCCTTTCTTCAAACTAAACCCGATTTATGTTCATAATATAATGCTTTTGTTAAATATTTAATTACTTAAAAAACGAGTACAAATTTTAATTTTTAAAAATCTGATATATATATATACCAGAAAAAGAATATTATGGTCCAAATTGGAGAAAGATTATTTATAAGAATAATTATACACTTTTCCGTAACAAAACAAGAAAGGAAATGGAGAAAAAAACAGCTAAAAAATAATAGTAACACTAGTAATAATAGAAAGCAAGTGCTGAGAATATCTTACTTTTGAGTGATGGAGAATCTATGCTCACCATTTGTTTGTTCCTTTTCCCCTGACATGACCCCACTCACACACAATGCATACACCAAACGAACAAAAGCGCTTTGTTTCTCTTCCCCCCCCCTCTCCTACCTCCAAGTTCCACGCTTCCCCTTCCTCCATAAATAATTTCAAAAAGTTTTTGAAGTAAACACTCCCTGCACAAAAAATATTGGGTTAATTGCGAATCAGACTCATGGACCCACAATCATTATTGGTTGCTGTTGTGTTATGTAAAATAAATATGTTCATTAGATGGGGAGTTCAAAACTTTCAGAGTTGTTAAAAATGAAATGAGAAAAATAATTCATTTATACCCTTTGCTGCCCTTTGTGTCTTCTTCGCTTTTGTCTCCTTAAATCACCCTTCCTTTCCCCTTTACCTTGTTTCATCCATGTTTTTCTTTCTCCTTTTTCCTTCAATCTTCTGCTAAAACCCCGGAATCGTTCCTTTTCTTATCAAATTTTGCTATCCCCGTCGCTGTTTCTAGTCCCTTTTCTTCTTTTTTCTCTCTTTTACTTTTCCTCTGCCTCTCACTAAAACTACTCTTGAATTAAAGCCTGAAGCCTGCACCCTCTCTGTTCCATTTACTTACTTTGATTCCGAGAAACTTCTTCTGGGTTTTTGTTAGTTGGTTTTTCGAAAGGAATCCCTCTCTGATATTATCAGGATATTTTGTGTTTCTACCACTTTCCTATGTCTCGTTTCTTTATTGAGTTTTAGCTGGGCATGTAAGGACCCTCTGATCCTATCAATAAAGGTATCATTTTTTAAAAAGCTTTTGAATCTCGTCTTCTTTATTCTTTATGGAGCAAATTAACATCTGGGTTTCTATTGTTTTGTTATTTAAGAGTGTTTTAGTTCTTTTTCTTTAATTTTCATCTTTGCAAAGCAGTCATTTGTAGTTTCTTGTCTAGTTTTTTTTCACGTGTAAATTTAATGGTTTTTTTTTAGTCCTAGCATTCAATATGGGGTCTAGGTTGGGATTTTTTTAATTAATGTTGTTTTTGTGTGTAGTTTCTTTTGTGCTGGCCGGCGATGCCGACGTCGGTAACCGCAGCTCGGCAATTCTTAACTGAAGAAGCGGCACGTGCTTTAGACGAAGCTGTGGCCGTAGCGCGTCGAAGGAGCCATGCACAAACGACATCACTCCACGCGGTGTCGGCGCTGCTTTCCTTACCGTCGTCCACTCTCCGAGATGCATGTGCACGTGCACGTAGCAGCGCGTACCCGTCCCGGCTTCAATTCCGCGCGCTGGAGCTTTGCGTTGGGGTTTCACTAGACCGCTTACCTTCGTCGAAGTCCGTCGAGGACCCTCCGATCTCTAACTCACTGATGGCGGCAATCAAACGGTCACAAGCCAGTCAACGGCGTCATCCAGAAAGTTACCATTTACAACAGTTACACAGTAGCAATAATAACACTAACACCACCGGTTGCTCCCAAACGCCGTCAGTCTTGAAGGTTGAGCTTAAATACTTAATTTTATCGATTCTGGATGATCCGATTGTTAGTCGGGTTTTCGGGGAAGCTGGGTTTCGGAGCTGTGACATAAAGTTAGCTTTAGTTCGCCCGCCGGTAACTCAAGTTTCTTCTCGGTTTTCCCGTGCCCATTGCCCGCCTATATTTTTGTGCAACTTAGCGGATTCAATTTCTGGTAGAGTCGGGTATAATTTGCTGTTTCCGGGTCAAGAAGATGGGATTGATGAGAATTGTAAGAGAATTAGCCAAGTCATGGGTAAAAAGAGCGGAAAAAATCCGTTGCTTGTTGGAGTTTGTGCCATGGAAGCTTTGAGGGTTTTTACAGACAGTTTAACAAAGGGGAAAGCTGGTATCTTGGATTGGGATTTGGCTGGGCTGATTCCAATATCGATTGAAAAGGAGATAAATGAGGGAAATGAGGAGAATTTGGGGTTGAAGTTTAAGGAAATGGAAGCAATTTTGGAGAAGTGCAATGGGTCTGGAGGAGGGGTGGTTTTGCAAGTTGGAGATTTAAAAGGATTGATTTTGGATGGGGTCTTGAATGATGTTGCTACTTCTTTGGTTCTAAAGTTAACAGGTTTAATGGAAGTTTATAGAAGGAAACTATGGTTGATTGGGGCTGTAGACAGTGTTGAAATATATAGGAAGTTTTCTGATAAGTTTCCCAATGTAGAAAAAGATTGGGATTTGCAATTGTTACCCATTACTTCTTCCAAGGGTTCTGTTGATGGGGCGTACCCCAAATCCAGGTGGGTATTTTTACTTTCGACTACAATGCTTCCAATATCTTTCACATGGATTCGAAACCATGTTTTTGTTATTAAAAAAACGTTGTTCTCTCAGCTGCTTTTATCCACCTGATGTTGCTGTCATACAAAACATTCAATAAAATAATCGTAATGTACTACTACTAGTTTTTTTTTTTAAAAAAGAAAAGGTTTCATGTCTCATGGTTTTGTCCTTTGCAGTACTAATAAAATAGTACTAGGCACTTTATGAGTTAAAAGGCTATCAAAAATCAATATTTGGAGCTATATCCGATTCAGGGTATCTGGTTTGATGATCTAATGGCCTTTTAATGTGGAGTTGCAGATGTCAGTCGAAGAAATGGAGAGACCATATTTCAATATAACATCATAATTTTGTATTTAAGTCGTCAAGTCCATAGGTTTTGGAGCAAAAAAGTGGGCATAGTTTTTAAGTGCGAGTGCTTTGAATGAAATATTGAGAATATATATATATATATGATGTGTAAAGACTGCGTGTGCACTTTAGCTTCTAACAGTTTTTAAGTCATTGGATCTCACAGTTCCATGCTCATGATGATCTTACAGCTTGATGAGGTCGTTTGTTCCATTTGGTGGCTTATTTCCTACAGCTTCAGATTTGAGGAGTTCTTTAAGCTGCAGAAACCAGTCTAGTCCTCGATGTAACCTTTGCAATGAGAAGTATGAACAAGAACTTGATGCCTTTCTGAAGGTAGGATCAACAGTTTCAGTCGCAGATCAATATTCGGAGAACTTGCCTTCTTGGTTACAAATGGCAGCAGTTGACACAAGCAAAGGAGAGGATGCAGCAAAGGTGAGTTAGCACTTCAGATTTTCAAATCTTTGATTCGGTGTAGATATACAGTCAGATAGATATCGTCTATCCATTCTTGGCATTAGTCATATGCGCTATTTCATTGATGAAAATATAGTTGTTTTTTTTAAGAATGTGCTTCATCATTCAGTGCAGGCTAATGCTGGTGAAACCATTTTAAGTGCTAAGGTTTCGGGGTTGCAGAAAAAATGGAATTATATTTGCCAACGTCTCCACTGCGCTCCAACACTCCCCAAGTTAGATATTCACCCCTCCGCGTCTCAAGTTGCAATAGTCGAGGGCCCTCAGTTTCCCACAGATAAGATGCAAAGAAGTGGCGGAGACCTGTCTATCAATGAAAGTCTTTTCCCCAAACGAAGTCCCAGCAGACAAACTCAAATGCAGCAGATCTTTCTACCTAACCATACTACCTCAAAATCATGTACTTCTGACGCTAAGAATATGAATTTCCAGTCCAGATTACATGTAGATGTTTCAAGCCTAGCTCAGCAGACTGAAAAAGATGTGCCCTGGCTTACCCATCATCCTCATCAACATCTGAGCTCCTGCTCTGGACCCTCACCATCTTCATTTGTTCCCCCCGTCGCCACGGATTTAAAGTTGGGAACAATTTATGCATCAACCAGTCAGGAATCAAACACCACAAAGTCACCAAATCATAAAGAACATCTTCAGCGCTTCTCAGGTTCCGTATCTGCTGAATTTGATGGAAATAGTGAGAATACTTCACATCAGTTTGCCCAATCTTCGTCATGCTCTGGTCTTACATCAGGAGAGCAGTTTGATAAAGGAGATTACAAGTCCATTAGGAAAGTTCTTGCTGAAATAGTTGGCTGGCAAGATGAAGCTGTAAATTCTGTCAGCCAAGCTGTATCCCAATTAAGGCATAGGTATCGAAGCTCCGGCGGTGTGAACTGTAAAGGGGATATGTGGCTTACTTTCCTTGGACCTGACAGAGTTGGGAAAAGAAGAATTGCTTCAGCACTTGCGGAGGTACTATTTGGCAGCCAGGAATACTTCATATCTGTGGATTTGAGCTCACAAAACAAAGTTGGCCACTCAGACTCAATCTTTGAATGTGAAGAGTTAAATGGTTATGATGTGAAGTTTAGAGGGAAAACGGTTTCCGACTTCATTGCTGAGGAGCTAAGAAAGAAACCCCATTCCGTGGTCTTCCTTGAAAATGTGGATAAGGCTGACTTTTGTGTCCAGCATAGTTTGGACCTGGCTATCAGAACAGGTAAATTTCCGGATTCGCATGGGAGAGAAATAAGCGTACACAATATGGTTCTTATAACAACCTTAGCTATAACAAAAGGTAATATGCATATTCTCCCCGAGAAGGAACACATGAAATTCCCCGAGGAAAGAGTACTCGGAGCCAAAAACTGGCAAATGCAGATCTTAGTTGCTTCTGTTACTGATGATGCAAGCAGAAGCAACGACACAGGTGTCAGAGTAGCGACCATAAAAGAAGCTTCCAGTTCTACATCTGCTAATAAAAGAAAACTGATCAACACTTTTGAGTCATTTGAGCTAGAAAAAACAGACACACAAGAACGAGAACCCAAAGTGTCTAGATCTTGTTTGGATTTAAATTTTCCGTTGGAGGAGACTGATGAGGCAGACATTGATTTGGGGCCGTCAAAAAGCGAGTCCTTGTCTGAGAACTCAGAAGTTTGGTTGGAAGAATTCTTTAGCCAAGTATATAAAAAGATACATTTCAAGTCATTCGATTTCGATGGACTTGCCAATAAAATTGTAAAGGAAATCAGCTCACAATTTCGAAGGACAGTTGGAAGTGAAGTTCTGTTGGAGATTAATGAAGAAGTGATGGTACAAATACTTGCTGCTGTCTGGTTTTCGGACAAAAGGGGAGCTCTAGAAGATTGGGTTGCAAATGTGCTGGGAAGAAGCTTTGCTGAGGCTGAGCAAAAATACAATCTCCATCCTCAATCAGTTGTGAAACTAGTTGCATGTGAAGGTAGTGTGGTGAAGGAACAAGCTCCCGGAATATGTCTTCCTGCAAAAATTAATCTGAGCTGATTTTTTTCCTCCTTTTTTGATGATGTAATTAAATGCATATTGTAGCTTTTAAGTTATGGAAAAAGTCTTTGTTTGTGAGGCATTCTTTTGGGGGTATTATTTTTGTGTTGTATAAAACGCAGCCAAAGGATGTATAAGGTTTCTTCTGGTCCAAAGACTGCCTGCAAATTAACTGCATTTATTCATAATCTCACCTTCCTTTTAAGTTAAAGCTCGGCATGCAAGGGCTCAAAAATGCTACTCTGATTCTTTGCATTATCTCATTGAAGAAGGAGAACCACCCCAGTAAATTGCAGGGGTCGTGGGGCTAATATGGTGCTGTTTCAGCCCAATGGTTCTAATTTCAGGCTTGCTCGTTCTTCTTGAACTATTGGGTTTGAGTCGAGGGGGCGTAGTTACTTAGTCATAAAAACCTAAGTGGCCATACGGATACTATCTACCCAACTACTAGGCCCAATTTTGGGAAACTCATAGGTTATTTCATTGAATGTAGAGGCCCTCCTATACGCCAGCACTGCGCCACTGCCTAACCCCTTTTTTTGTTTTCGTCTCGCAAACCATTTGCAAATGACAAAAATGAGTCCCACTCTAACCTCCTCCTTTGTTCTTATTATTATGTACCCTTTCTATTCATAAATTACCACTGCTGCTTTTTCTCCCTATTTAAATCAACCAAGTTTCCTTACCAGTCCAGCTGGTTTTATTTTACACCGGCAACGACCAGATTTCATGTTGCTTCTTTTAGGTTCCTGTCGTTTCTGCTTTACTCGGGTCAATAAACTCTGTAATTTCACACATAATCCTTTCATACGTATACATTAAAAAGGTAAAAATTGTGTTCAAATGTTCACTTACTTTTTAAAGTTATTGAAGATATTAAAAATAAATAGTAAAACTGAAATTAAAACCAAGCGAGGTGGGGTAAAAATGTATGGATTCAACATCCATGAGAGTAATAATAATTTTCGATTTTACACATTCATAATAGAGCGAGGTAAGTGGTGGATCAAAATGTGTCAATTATGGAGCGGTGGTGGATATAACACCATCTACCTTTGTCTCGCCTATTGCCATCCCTACATTCAATTTACCATTAAAATGGAAACCTTGTACTATTAAAAAAAAAGGTTAAAATGTGCCCATAAATCTTTGTATTCTTTGTAGATTTGGAATCTGGTCTTGGTAATTTTATTTCTAGAAGTTTACTCCCCTACTTTTTAGATTTTAAAATTTGTATCCAACTATTAACATATTTAAAATTATTTTATTAAATTTAAGTTCATTATAATTTTATTTTATTTTTAGTTGCGTTGTTAACAAGTGAGTTTTGTTTTTATTATTTTAAAATATCACACCAATTAATTTAACAAAACAAAAGAAACGAGGATGACAATTAAATTTAAATTTTAAAGTTTGAAAAATAAATCAAATAAATTCTTAAAAATAAAAAATTAATTTTATAAAAAAAAAATAAAGAAACGTATGACTGATTTTAAGCTATTAAAAAAAATCAACATCCATAATTCCACAATGCTTTGAGAGAGAAATTAAAAAAAAAAAGGAAAAGAAGGATAAAAAAAGGCAGGCACAGGGAATGGGCGGTGGTCCAGTCCATTTAAAGCTCACCTTGTGGAGCAAGAAAACTCCTCCCTTGTAATGCAATTCCAATTTTTGTAGGCCAACTCTGACTTTTACTTTCTCTTTGATTTGGTGCTGCAAACCGGAAATCCGGCACCTCAACCCGTCTTTTAAAAATTATATAAATGAAACTCATCTCTTCAATGGTGAACAAACCCTTCTCTTTTTGTAATTTTAAACTCCACTTCATTCATTTTTACTACAGTTGCGTTGTGCTCTCCAACCATTAATTGCCGTCTCATTTATTTATTAATCTCACAATTCCGCTTAGCCATGCTTCTGCCCAACTTTGACTTTTGTTGAGTTCTTTGAAAATGCGTGCACACAATTATAATTTAACATGTAAAAAGAGTATCCTCATTTTTATTCTATTTTAGCATCTAAGACTACAAGGAATTGAACATTCATTCTGGAATTAATACACTAAAATGTATATATTTTTTAAGTGTGAAATAAATAAATTTTTTTGGTGAATTATCGAAGGGGATAAAATTTTAACGGGAATGCGATCAGCGTGATTCAAATCCATACTACATTTGAAACAATAAATACCCTGATCATTATACCAACACGAAGTTTATAATTTTTCTTTAAAAGATTGGAAGTGCATGTTTGTCTTGATAATCAACTATATGAAAAGCAATTAATAATGTTTAAGTTACAATTTAAGAATTGGTGATTAAATTTATTGTAGTGGGCTTTGATATAAATGCATTCATTCTCTACTTTTTTGGTGTCTTCGAAGATAAAAAGGCATTTCCCACTTTGTCCTGCTATATTAAATGGAACATCTATTCATCAAAGTGGATAGAATTATTTATATATATTACCAGATGGTTAAGGGTGTTTATCGCTTCAAGTGTGACCTGAATTTGAGTCACGCTAATTGTTTGAGTTTTGCTTTGTTATTATAATTCACCAAAAAAAATATTATTTATATACATGTATCACAACTATAATTTCTTGTTTCGATATCGTTTTTTCCCTAACCCAATTTGAGAGTAGATTCAACCACCTTGAAACCTAGATTCAACCATAATTCATATTAGTATAATCTTAAAATACTTTTATTTTTAGTATCAATAAAATTACAATTCTAAAATTATACGTGAAATTCGATTCAATATATAAAACTTTAATTACGATTTAAATGTGTGCACGAAATTTTATTTCTGATTCAATAATGCACATTTACATAAATAAATACATTAATTTTTTTGATGTGGGATAAATATAATTATGTGTATGTAATATATAAACATAAGATAATATTATGTCAATAATTGTGTTAACAATTTATGAGAATTTAATCAAATCAAAATTTCATTTATAAAAGTAAAAAATTATATATTAGACTAAAGCTCGTGTTTGAAAATAATAAATAATTATAGAACAACAATATTAACATTAAAAAAAAATTAAAACCAATACAGTATTTTTAATAGTTTAATACGACACATCTACCAGGGGCGAAACCAGGAAATTTTTTAAGGGGGACCGAAGTTAAATTGTAATTTTTATTTTTAAAGGATTAAATCAAAATTTTATCATTTTTAGGGAGGCCAAAGTGCAATTTTATCTTTACTAATTTAAAATTTAAAAAATTTTAAGGGCCTAAATGAAAAATTTTCCATTATATCTACCGATTATTATTATTATGAAATGTTTTATTGATAATGATATTGGATGACTCGATAGCCGCCTTAACAAATTTAGCCTCTGGAACATGTACTACAAGAATCTGTATACATTGGAAAGACACCATGTCAAGATCATGTTGAGAAATATGTACAGAGAATAAGTAAATCAAAATTTCGATTCTTGGTAACCAGATTTAAAAAAATAATAATAAATGAAGCTAAGTAAGTTTCAGTTGTAGGAGCAAATTCTTCATCAAAAGAATAGGTAAGAACATGGGGAAAATTGTAGTCACGAAATAATGAATGTAAAAATAAAGTAGAGTGGAATTCCAAACTGGGTGTGACATAGAGTATACCTAGTCTAATTACAAACATGAGAATGCAAATGTTTATTTACGAGAGGAAAATGACATGAAATTTACAACTACGAGGAAAACTTGGGATTGCCTTCCCTTTCGACTGGGGGCCCATTCCTATTTGTAAAACATGGATGTGGGTCCTTTATTTCAGCACGCCATGGACTTTTCCTTGGTGCCTTCATCTATTCATTTCATACTTGCTGCTCAAATTCCTGCCATCAATCCTCTTCATTATCTCTAAACACACACTTCAATTATTCGATTTCGAATTTTAACATTTCATCTCCAAATCATGGAAGATGAAACTGCTGCTCATATTTCATCGCTCAAAGTATTTTGAAATTTAACATTTACAGTTTAAAAAAAAAAAAAAAAAAAAAAAAAATATCTTCAAGCTATCGTATTTTACAACTGAAAATCATTTAAATTTTTTTTATTAGAATTGGTTCGGACCAAATAGACACCCAGTCTAAGATACTCACGATGCTGAATCTCAGATGTTAGATTAGCAATTATGCCCCGAGTCATAAAAATTGACCGAAGGGATATAAAAAATTCCCAACAAGATGACAGACAAACGCTTCTTCTAGAACATATCGAAACGCTGCGATTCGTCGATAGTACCAACGAATCTTGTTTGTCTCCTTAAAACCATATCCAATCTTTATTCTTACACCCAACATCCTTCACAGACAAGTAAAATGCAGGCCGTACGCCTTCCGTCCATCACCTCCGTTGGCCTGTCCATTATTGAAAGTCACAGTCGGCTCATTTTATCAGAAACCACAAACGAGTCGGCTGTAAAATAACGTTGCTGGCCGTGCAGGTACGTCCACGTCATCCGCTTAGAGCCAGAAAAAGGCGGAAATCGTGACGAATCCGGATTCTCCAAAACGGAGTGTCCGTTTCCACATAAAAAGATAAAATAATTTTTATTAACACGCGTCCGTTTATCATTCGATGGAAGGTAGATATTAAGAGCTCTCTCCGTGGATCCTTCCCCACGTAAACCTTAACCCCCCAGAATGCAAAGAAAAATAATTAGCAATTTCATGTGCATTTGCATTTGAATTTTATGGGTCCCAATTTGTTTTAGAGGGAAAAAGAGGCTCATTCTTTTTGACTATCATTATTATAAGAATAAAATGTATTTTTTTTAAAAAGGAAAGAATTCAAAATTTTAAAAAATTAATATCATAAGTTTAATTAACTTTTTTAAATATATTTATGTAGTTTAAGAATGGGATAAAATTAATCCTGTCTCTTTTCCATTTCTCGCTTTCTCTCTCTCTCTTTAAGCTCGGTTTGAACTTTCAAGTTTAAAACACACAAAGGTTGTTGTTGTTTTTTTTTTTTGTTTTTTTTTTAATTTCTTTTCCTTAAAGAGACATTCCGGGTTTCTGTTCTTGTTCTCAAATTCGTGTTTCAAAGGTATGTTTTTTTTGGGGGTTTCTTTTTGTTCCTTTTTTTCCTTTTATGTTGCTGTTTAGTTCATGTTCTGTCTTGTTGGTGAGAAAATATGTGAAAAACAAAGAAACTATGAAGTGTTTTTATTGTTGGGGGTAGTTGATTTTGAATGTTAGTATCATGGTTGGAGATTAGGCTGGAGTGTTTTTGTATATGCAGTTAATTTTTTTTTGTTGAGGTTTCTGTAACTCCTCTTTTCTGTTTCTTATTTGGTGTTAATTTTATGTCTTGATTTTCTTAATTCTTGGATAAGTTTATTTATCATGTAGTTAATGATTGTGGTTTTTAATGATCAGATCCTTATCTATAAAAATTGAAGGCTTTAGGCAAAAATTTATTATGTCTTTCGTTAAATTCATAAACAGTGGGATTTCAGCCTTCTCTCTCTCTCTCTCTTCGTTCTCCTTTTAAGTCAATTTTTAATTTTGCAGAAAATAAGACAAATTTCCATGTGCAGTGGTCCGAAGAGGAAGCCAACTCAAACTGGTTTAACGATGGAGGGTGAGTCTCGTAAAGAAGATGAGGTTCCTCAAAAGTTCTCGGTTTTGCTCGAGTTGTCGGCTTCAAATGATTTGATTGGCTTTAAATCTGCTGTTGAAGAAGGGGGTCATGATATGGATGAGGCAAGCTTGTGGTATGGAAGGCGATTGGGTTCGAAGAAGATGGGGTTTGAAGAAAGGACACCCCTTTTGATTGCTTCCTTGTTTGGGAGCCAGGATGTGGTGAATTATATTGTTGAAAGGGGCCGTGTTGATGTTAACAGGGCTTGTGGTTCCGATGGGGCCACCGCTCTCCACTGTGCTGCTGCTGGTGGCTCTTTTTCTTCGCCTGAGATTGTCAAAATCTTGCTTGATGCTTCTGCTGATATCGATTCTCTCGATGCTAATGGAAACCGGCCTGGTGATTTGATCGCTCCGGCTTGTAACTCGGCTTTTGGCTTGAGGAAGAAGAGGTTGGAGTCTTTGTTGAAAGGAAGTGACAGTGTTGGGGAGATAGAGGGCTTGCCTGCTCAGTTAGGAAATGAAATTGGAGGGTTAGAGGAACAAGAGGGTTTGATGCCCCGGGTTTTGAAAGATGGAACTGAGAAGAAAGAGTATCCTGTTGATCTTACTCTTCCGGATATTAAGAACGGGATATATGGCACGGATGAGTTTAGGATGTATACTTTCAAGGTCAAGCCTTGTTCTAGGGCTTACTCTCACGATTGGACTGAGTGCCCCTTTGTTCATCCTGGGGAGAATGCTAGGAGGCGTGATCCTAGGAAATATCATTATAGCTGTGTACCTTGCCCTGAATTTCGTAAGGGATCATGCAGGCAAGGTGATAACTGTGAGTATGCACATGGTATTTTTGAGTGCTGGCTTCATCCTGCCCAGTACCGAACCCGTTTATGCAAGGATGAGATTAATTGTACCAGGAGGGTCTGTTTCTTTGCTCACAAGCCTGAGGAGCTTCGTCCCTTGTATGCTTCAACCGGCTCAGCAGTGCCTTCTCCGAGATCTTATTCAGCTGCTGGTTCCTCCTTAGACATGGGTTCTATGAGCCCACTTGCTCTTGGCTCCCCATCTCTTATGATACCTCCGACATCAACACCGCCCTTGACCCCTACTGGTGCCTCTTCTCCTATGGGTGGATCGATGTGGCCAAATCAGTCAAACATCATACCTCCTACCTTGCAGCTTCCTGGTAGTAGGTTGAAAACTACACTTAGTGCTCGGGATATGGATTTAGACATGGAACTACTGGGCCTGAAATGTCGTCGTCGCCGCCAGCAGCAGCAACAGTTAATTGATGAGATATCTGGCCTTTCCTCGCCAACCAGCTGGAACAATTCTACAGCATTTTCTGCCGCGGGTGACCGAACTGGTGAACAAAACAGATTTGGAGGCGTGAAGCCAACTAACCTTGATGATATTTTTGGATCTCTTGATCCTACAATTATGCTGCAAATACAAGGACTCTCGCTTGATGCTGCAGCATCTCAGCTGCAATCTCCCACTGGAGTTCATACGCGCCAGAATATTAACCAGCAGCTCAGGGCTAGCTACCCGACCAACCTACCATCCTCTCCCGTGAGGGCTTCTTCTTCATCCTTTGGGATCGATCCATCTGGGCCGTCTGCGGCTGCAGTTTTAAGTTCAAGGTCATCTGCCTTTGCAAAGCGTAGCCAGAGCTTTATCGAGCGAACTGCTGTAAATCGTCATTCAGGTCTGTCTTCGCCAGCTTCTTCTGCAAGTGCAATGCCTTCCAACCTATCAGATTGGGGTTCCCCTGATGGCAAACTAGACTGGGGCATACAGGGAGAAGAGCTAAACAAGCTAAGAAAATCTGCTTCCTTCGGGTTCCGAAGCAGTGGCAGCAATTTGGGAAATGCGGCTCGTTCTGTATCACCAACTACGGATGAGCCTGATGTGTCATGGGTCCAGACTCTGGTGGTTGACCCTCCTTATGCTGGGCAGTTAAGTTTTGAGGAGGAGCAGTGTCATCGTAACCCTGGGGGCACGGAGATGCTCCCTGCTTGGGTGGAGCAATTGTACATGGATCAGAAACAGATGGTGGCCTAAAAGCACAAGGCTATCCCCACCATTATCTCCTAAGTTAACCTTTAACTAGTTTTTGTATTTTTGCCCATTTCTTTGAATTTTTATCAAATACTCAGCATCTATATTTGGAATGGAATGGACCAGGAGAGAATACAAGGTGAGCAGAAGAAAAAGGTTTCTGCCAAACCAACTCTTAGGTTCTCAAGAATAATGTCTGTTATTCTTTTTTTGTCACAGTATTGGGTTTTCTTGGATAGGTCGGTCTAAAGCAGGAGAGGATAGTTAGGCCAATGTTCAACACTTCAATTAGTCAAGTTTCAGGGTTACTTTCATTTCACTTTGCAGAGGGAAGCAAGTGCAGCACTGATTCTTTTAGTAATTTCTTATTTGGTGGGGGCTTGTTCACATTTTATGTACCAAAAACTACTGCATTATTTAATTTATGTATCTATTTTTCTGTTAAAAACTTGCTTGATATCCTTTTGCATCTTCTGATATTGTTGAATCTCTTTGCAAATCAAACCCACCCACCCACCCACCCACCCACCCAGCTGCAAAGGAAATTGATGTCATCTAACAGCTTCGACAATGTTAAAGCGGCAGCATAAATTGAGTTTGATTACTTTACAACACAAAGCACATAAAATGAGAGATTAACCCCCACTGTAATGCTTCATTCCATCTTTCCAATGTGGTAGAGCTATCAACTTTTTGAAATCTGAAAACTTACTTTTTGGCATTTCAAAAGGTGAGAGGGGTTCATTGATTCCATTCCATGATTCAAAGTGGGATCGTATTGTTTGAGCACCAAGTTAAAAAGGCCCCGTCCCTCACTCTACTTTTTTTCTTATTCTTGGTAGTGGAAAGGGCACTAGAAGCCTTGGGGAACGACCATCACTTATTTCAGACAACAACAAAGATTTCTATGCATACATAAAAATAAATAAAGGGGTTCATTTTTGAATTTGATTTTGGTTAAAAGATATATCAATTTAGTCTCTCTGGTCTTATTTTTAAAATTTTAGTTTTCTTTTAATTTCAAATCTTGAGTTTAATTGTTAAATTCGCTTGAACTTGAGCAAAAAAAAAAAAAAAAACACATCATCAATTGGACTTGCATTTTCAAAATTGAAGAGCGGAGAGATTAAATTCCTTAAAATAAAAATAAGAAGATTAACTTACAAATATACAAATAAAGTGTACAAAAACTTAGAGCAGATTTTAACTTTTAAAGTTTAGATTTTGTATGAAACAGCCGGAATGTATAGTGGCAGGAAACAGAAAGTTTTGGTTTCACTCCGAAAATAGGAGAATGTTTTAGTCAAATGTTGGTTCAAGGTTACTTGCGGATGCAGCAACCCGATGATAAAAAAACCTATTGTCAGTAAAAAAATTGATAATCCAGAACCCAGGGCAGGCCATCCCTTGACTTCTGCTGCCGGCATGGCATGCAATCTGATTATATTATTAATCTCCAGGGTTATTTGTAATTTAATAAAGCACCAAAACATTGGTGCAAGGCTGCCGGTTAGAACAATATTCTTCTAACCCTCAAACTCAAGTTCAAAGATTTAGACCAACTTCTTATAGAGTATTAATTGTTATGCTGAAATTGGATAATTGCAGGATATATTGCTGTCAGCCACATCTTTCATGTCAAATAATTTTTAAATCATATTTAGTTGAGAAAGTGAGGGAGATTTGACGGAAAATTTTGAAAGAAGATAGCAGAGAGCCGTATATCTTTGACTATAGGATTTTGCAATTGGAAATACTTCACAGGGGCTGGTTTCACTACTCTACTTTTACAGGCTCAAATTCTTCATGGGATAATTCCATAAAGTTGAATTACAAGGTCATCCAGCAATTGGTCCAAAATTTTTGATCCAAAATCTCTAGTAATGTCTTCAAGTTGTTCATTGTTAGAGCATAACCAACTTGCTTTATCTACCTCAGCTTCAATCACCCTGCAAATTGAATCCCAACCTTCCAAGCTTTTCTCACTGTGGCAATCTTTTTTCCTTGATTCCATTATTTTTACTTGACTGCTGTTTTCCCTTGGATCATCTTCCTTCAAATTACCATCATTACAAGGAGTTTTGCACCCATAATTTTCCAGGTCTGGAGATAATTTCCTTCTTGGGTTTGACCCTTCTGCTGCTTTTGAATCTTCCTCTGTTACAAATAAATTCAAAGTTCACTTTTTAAAAAAATGAACGTAGACATCAACATATACATATACACAGAATAGAGAAGCACCAACCTGATGTAGGAACATCATGATCAATGATGAATTGATCAAAAACAAGAACAGAAACAGGGCTCGAATCTTCTGAGCTGCATTCAGGCTCTACATTTTGAGCCCCGGGATGTAATTTCTTCTTTTTCTTCCTCGGTTTTGCTCCATCAGGAACTGATCCTTTCTTTTCCAAACATTTAGAGCTCTCTAGACCCTTTATGGCGACGCTTGGTTTCTCCAAGCACAAATCATTAACTTCCCTGCATTTGGCTATTTCCTGATTAGGCTTCTCAACAATTCTCCTGTTCAGCTTCTCCTCATCCAACACATTCAAAACCCTTTTGCTAGCTTGCTCATCCTTGTCCTTGTTCTTTTTCTCAGCAACTTTCTCCACCCTATTTTCCTTGGCTTCTTTTATTTGCTTCAATTCTCCACCGCCTCCTTTACATTTCCTTTGTTTGGATCTCAGCTCTTTCCTTTCGCTTCCCTTCTCAAAGCTGAGAACGAAAAATTCTTCATTTTCTAGCTCGAAGTAAGTGGGCATGTCTCGGAAAGACAATGTAGAGTTGACTCGTTTATGCTTGCCATGGATGGAACCAGTATCTTGCTTATAATCAGCTGAATTCATGGACCGGCTTCTTGCAATTGAATTGGGAGGGAATTGAGTGTTAAGCAAGGTGGTTTCAGGCAAGGAATCCAACCCCATCAGCCTAGCAACAATCCCAGGAGTGACCTTGGAAGCATCACTGAATTGTTGTGGCTTGTTACAACTGGCTACTGAATTAGACTCAGTAATGTGATCGGAAGGGTGTGTTGGGAGAGTCCTGGAACAAAGCATTCGACGTAAGATCCCTGAAAGGCAACCAGCAGTTGCACTTTTTGGAGAACAAAATTTGGGATCAAAAGAGACAGCTGAAGACGTAGAAGAAGAAACGGAAGGAGAAGAAGATAACAACTTCATGTTGTTGAAAAAAAAGGTAAAGTAAACAAACTAGGGAAACGGAAGATGATGAAGAGAGAATGAATTTGGGTTTTTGTTGGAGTAACCTTTAACTTTAGCTTTCCAACTCTAACAAAAAGGAAATAAAAGCAGAGGGGCCCCTAAAAGCCAAAAGCAGAAATTTTGAATGTTAGTGGTAGGGGGGGGGGGGGGGGTTGATGATGAAAGAGAAGTTGGAAGGCGGGATTTGCGTTTGAAAGTAGGGGCAATTGGGCAAAGCTGATATCAGGGAGAGCATGCCTAGTTATGACAAGTCTATTTTCCTTCCAGCAATTTACTTGTCTTTTGCATCAATGGGTTTAAACATGAAGTAACCTTTGTGGCATTATCAGCATCAAAAATAGCAAAGCAAAACATGGGTAATATGTTAAGCAGAAAGGAAAGAAGTGGGACATTATCTAATAATAATGATGATGAGGCAGATGGAATGCGTGGAAGGAGACAATTGGGTAAGTGAGAGTGAGACATTGAGTCAGAGGAGTAGTCGAGTCAGCAGTGACAGACCGTGGAAATTCTTTGGGGTTTGGAGCCCAAGATGCGGACATTTCCCCGTCGTTAAACCGGCCTTTCAAAACTAGGCTTTGGACATTATTTAAGAACTACCCAACACTGACTTTAAACAAGAGGGTAATGCACTGCCCTCTTCCGACCGAAATCTGTTGCTGTGTTTGATGTTTCTATATATCTGCTTTTTCTTTTTTTTTTTACTGGTGGGAATTTCTAGGAACGAGACTCAACCTGGCTATTTTTTTTTTTTTTTTTTTTGTCTGAATCTAAGATGTGCTTGGGTTGATTTGCTTTTCCTTGGTTCAAGCCTGATTGAAGGAACCCAAGCCTTACACTTTAATCTTTAAAATGTAACGAAATCTCACATTTTTATCCCTAATGATTGACTAACACTGTTGTTTTTGTCTGTCGAGAGAAACAATTGATGAATAATTTAAAAAGCAAATCAAACTGGGTTGAGAAATTCCAATTCCTTTTTTTGTTTTAATTTTTAAATGTCCATGTCATATTTTCATATTATCCTTAAGTTTAATCATTTAAAATAGTGAAAAGTAATGTCACATATTCATGATGAAACAAGTGAATTAATTATTGTCCTTCAGCTATTATGTTCTAAATTTCATTCAAATTGCCAAGGGAAAGCAACTGAAACAGCCATGGAGCTACTGAAAAAAGAAAAGGGAAACAGGTATGGAGATGTGGATCAGTCTGAGAATACACTTGCATGTCCACTGTGGCTCACGTTATAATTTGTACAAGGCATGTGACTCACTACATTCTTGATTTAAGTGAAATGGCAGGAATAGGTTTCGATTCCGTCAGCTGGCAATGGTAACTTCCGATCATCTGTTTGCTGCTTTAATAATTAGAATTAAGAATTTGTGTTGCCAAAGCTTAAACTATTAAAGAGACTGATTTACATTATCAATGAGCTGTGTTGGTAAGTGAGGTAGGCGAGCGCCAACTGTGTTGGAAAATTAAGCAAAACAAAACATCATCCGATCTGCTTGGTCTCCCATGCATCGCAGCCTCGTGTTCCTTCCTCTGTTTAAAGTAATAATGCCACAGGCAGAGAGAAGCTTCAGCGCCGACTGTTTGGAAGTAAAGAAAACATTTTCTGTTGTTTCCAATTCTTCCCGAGAGAACAAATATTCAAGATATTGTAAATTCCCCCATAACCCAATTCTACATTTAGTTGGTAATATGTCTAAGATCGGCATGCAGGAGATAAGGGTATGTCTCAGAACGGAAGCTGAAACCAGATATGCTTGTACCAATCAAATCTTATATCCTGTATGTGCTTTGTCCCATTCCAAACAAAGGCAGACTTGTATTCTCCTCTCCTCCAAATTATACCTCCTCCTTGGCGATGTATGCATCTCTGAATCCCTGGAGAAAAAGGCAGCAACTTAAGATCTATTCCCTTGAACAAATATGCTTGAATCCACCCAATCCCATCCCAGGATTCTTAACAATACAAGTTTTTTTCCAGGAAAGGAGAGCTCCTCGAGTTCCAAACCTCCTCCTGAGTTGGGATGGCCTTTTGGATTACCTTCGCCACCATTCAGAAAGAAAGCAGCACAAAGTTGTGTTACCTTCTTTAATAACCTTTGTAGGCAATATAAAGTTCCTACACCAAAAGTTTCAGATGCTGAAAAAGAACAGAATGAATAAGTTGCAGGCACCCACCATATGAGAGGCTTTGAAGAGATGCTTTCGATTCTCAATGCAATCTTCTCCGCCAAAGAGGACTAGTCCTTGTCACTACACCTCATTGTAATCCAGTGAGACCCCCCCGGGTATTTGACAGGGAGAGAACTAATCTTGAAACCTGTCACTTCTGATAGACTTTAGATCAGCATAAAAAAGAAACTACCAGAACTAGGTCTGGGAGAAAACCTCTGGAGTATTAGTGATGGCCCTAACAGAATCTATATTAACTTTACAAGCATCTACAGGTCGTCAGCAAAATGTGTAAGGTATATTCTTACTCAGGATTCATCAAACTTAATACCACGTTCATGCCAATGACAATCAGTTTTAAAATATATCCAAAACATTAAAGCATTGACATAAACTAAACGAGCCTAGCAAGGTTTTATGAATAGGCCTTACCAGGCTTCAAGCAAATGTTTTAGGTGTCAATTGAACCGGATCCATCATCACATCTTGAAGAAAAGGATTTAATAGCTGTAAAAGATTAAGAACCTTTAGTCGAACTATGCTTGCTCCTTGGAAGAATTCTACCGAACTTGACAACAATTTCCGAAAATTAGTTTCTATTCCAACATTTTCTTCTACATTTATTTATTTCAAATGGTATATATATCAACTTTGCTCATCAATTCAAAGTATATATTCCCAATCATCTGAATTGACTCGGTTCTTCCCATTAGAGAGGAAATTTCGATTTCCTTTTTTCAATCATCAGCATAGACTCTGTTTGGGTTTCAATGTTCTAGACACTTCACCAATTCAGGAATGTGGAGGACAAAGGGAGCAGTGTGTAGAAAATTTAGTAAAGTTCGCTTGCTTCCGATGATTCCAAAATATATGCATCCAAGACATTCAGATGAGCATAAAATATGATCTGACAAAAAGTTGATACAATTAAATATGCACGTATCAGGCACTTACACCTGAATTGAGCAGATTGTTATGTCCCCCATAAATCTAGTTTAAGCTAACATGCTTAAATACGTCGTATAAATGCTTTGGATCAGGGAAAACAGAGAGAGCAGACCTTTTTATCCGTCCGCAACACTAAAAGGTCCAATTGAATTTGTCTATTTGACCGGGACACAAGTTCTTTTCTCTTTTTCAAGCATGTTACTTGCTTATCTAAAGACAAGAGAATGTTAACTATAACTGAAGACAGAAATGAACTGTATGTAATCATACTGACAAGCAAGAAAAAGATGAAAGGAATTCATGAATTATAAAAATAACATTTGTAATGAATTTATATATCAATGAATACAAAATTTGGTGATCAAGAATGCTGTACAAAACTGAAGAATCACAATAGTATACAATTTTGACACAGAAAAACTACAATTCCGATCTACCCCTGTGGCCGAGATTGACTAGAGGCTTTTGTGCTTACTCCTGATATCTCCTTTAGGTTGGTAAGAGCATCCTGTGCATGTCTCTTTGCATTAGCAGTTCCATGCTTTAAGGCTTCTACCAGAGCCCTAACCAATGACCGATTGAGTGAGTGCCTATGGGCAGGGCTATCCACTCTCAATGCCCTCTCTATCATCCAAAGAACCCTCTCTTGGAGTACCCCAGGACGAATTTCTGTAAAAAGTTCTATAACAGCTGCAATAACATCTTGCTTTTCAAGCTCATCCACAGCTCTTTTGTAACCATCAGAAGTATCTAACACAAGAGTTGAAAGTGCCTCAATTGCAGCAATTTGAACATTAGCATCCTCATCATGAAGAAGGTCTACCAAAGGTCTGATACAATTGGATTTTAATAAGCAGAGTTGACTATTGTATTCACAAGGAGCGTTGTGAATGGGACAATTGGAAGGTTCAGGAGAAGCCCTCCCGCACATGAATACCAAAGAAGCACAAAATCCTTTGGGAGCTGGTGGTTCTGAGTCTGGAGCTGCAAGCCTCCTTCCAGCTTCAGACAAGTTCGTCAATCCAACAGCAGCAAGCTGTCTCACTCTAGGTTTTGCAGGAAAACTGAGCTGCTCACAGAAAATGGTCATCAGTTGATGCTCCTTGACCACACTAATAGTCTCTTGATCAAGGCTCCTAGTAAAGTGGAGTAGTAGGCCTAGAAGTCCTTCTTCCATGCTTGATGTGGGCCAGGATGTTCTCCCATTGGATATGCGCTGCTGCTTTTTAAGGTTTATTACTGTCCATTTAACAAAGCTTGCGTCCAGGACCGTCTTTACCTCATCTTCAGAGAGTGGAATATTAGCAAGTACACATGTAGCATCAGATTTCTCACTTTCTGTTGACTGATTGTCTAGTAATTTCTCTTTAAATAGGAGAAGCTTGTCAGAATGTTTTACCTCTTGAGCTAAATCCTGAGCAAACCTTTCTGTGAGTATTCTTGTAAGCTTAAAAGCATAAATTCTGTGTTCAACATCTGGGTATTCAAGAAAATGAAAGATTGTTTTGATGCCATCTTCAGAACTTTTTATATGCATGGCCACTGTCTCTGCAAGATCCAACATATTTGAATAAAATAAACAGACATAAAACATTATCATAACGGGATACTTTAAGGAAATATATGTCCAAATTCCTTCAGAAATTCCATTATAAGCAAAGAGATAACGGTGTCATGTTGTCAACAAGATGTCTACTTCCACAGAAGGATTTCAACAAGAGATTACCTGCAGCTTGTGGTGAGCTAGCCATTCCATATAGGATGCGGAGAATAGATGCTTGACATTGGGTAGAGGTAACTAAAAGAAGTACAACAAGACTAAAAACTACTGATTCTGACTGCACTGAGTTCCCTTTGTTATCAACTGAAGCTAATTCCCAGTGGCCAGGTTTTGATACTATGTTTGCAATTGTTGATGCAGCAAATTCTTTCCATTCTGGTAACGCACCTTGGTTTTGGAAGAGAATAGCTACTAATGCAGGAAGAACAGCAGATTCGACAAGAATGGTTGCATTGTCATCCAACCCTGACAGGTTATTTAACGCTAGCAAGCTTGGCGTTCTTCCCTCTGGCTTAGATAACAACTCAACTAGTGTTTGAGCACATTGCCGGGCAATTTGTTCTTTACTGTTATTCGTCAAGGTCATTCTCCCAATAATGGAAGCCATCTCTATTTTAATATCATCAGGTCCTGCTCAAAGTAAAAGATCACCTTCAAATTTATATAGCATCATAAATTCTTCTTCAAGTAAATGAGTTAGCATAAGACACACCTCCACGCAATCTACTGAGCAAGGGTTCAAATCTTCCTGCAGCTGCTAAATTCTGAACACTATCCTCAGCAACTTCCATTCGCGTCAGTACCTGCTCGGCCACATTGGCTAAAGCAGGATGCTCTAAATTTCCAGCCATGCTTGACAGAAGAACTAATGCACCCTTCTCTGAAGCAATTCTAGTGCAGCAAGCTTCTTCACCAGAAAACTCTAGTAGTAACTTCACAGCATACTCCCTCTCTTTCTCTGAGCTTCCAATCAGACTATGTATGGCAAACCTAGTGATGCCCTCTTCAAGCATTATTTTCTATTTATATTGACACAATATTAGAGACTAGACTCTGTAAAGCTTTACATGGCACTTTTTTTTTCCTTTAATGAAGAAGTAACAGACTTACATTGCCAAAGATAAGCATAAAATATACATAAAAATGCAGGCAAATATTCTACTTTCATTTTTGTATGAGAGAATAGAAAACAAACAACGTGGCTTGGAAATTTCGAAATGAGATAATGGCAAACATTTGGGAATTCCATTCAACACGACATGTAGACTTCAATATTTCCTTAACTACTCATATACCAATTTACTTGCATCATCTTTGTTCATATGAGAAACAAACTCTTATCATTTGCAAAGACATAAGTCAACCAAGCATAGATATGATTCAGCGGCAATCTTAAATGCAAATAAGGAAAGCTTAATTCAACCAAATTCTAACACTTTTTCTATCACATTCTAGTTCATCCTAATTCATACTTTCTAAATTGATAGATAAAAGATGAGAGAGTATGAAGTGCTAACCTTGCTTTCTTCATCCTTAGCCATGCTAAGCAAAGCCATTAGAGCTTTACTTCTCAAAACAGTTCCAATACTCTTTGAAGAATTCCTTAGCAAATTAATTATCATCACCACGAGCCCAGCATTCCTAGCTTGAAACCAATTCGAAGGATGCTCCTCGGATATCTTACAAACCACATCCAACACCCTTTCAACACCCTCTGCCTCCATACTCTCCCTACTTAGCTGCTCCACCGCGCACTTCACCTCAATCTCAACATTCCTATTAACCCATTCCTCAATAGCACCCGCCAAACCAATATTCGGTTTCAATTCCAACGACTTCAAAACCTCACCCGTTAACGGACAAGTCAGGTCCCTTCCATCCTCCAAACACCTCTGGAACCAATACTCAATTGCGCTTCTCTCATAAGTCTGAGATGACTCTAACACAACAGGTTCCTTCATCACTTCCTTAGTTAACGGACACAAAAAATTCTTAAACGGTAAAATGTGAGCGTCTTCTTCAAAATCACGGTCAACGTTTAAAGTTAACATTCCAGGAACTGCTGACCAGCTACCTAAAATCTTTTCTAAAGAAACTAAAATCCGCCTTTCGGAAACGGAATTTGAGTTTGCTAAATCCGTTTTTAACAACTTAACTTGATTAATTAACTCCTCGTAATTACATGAATCTATTCCTAAACATCTCGCTAAATCCATTATTATGGCGTTTTGAACTGCTTTGCTAGTTTGCCTTCCTTCTCCCTCCTTTTGTAGCGTATAGTATAGCCTTTCTTCATTTTCGGTAACCTAAAGAAAAAGAAACAAATATGGTAAAAATTTAAGAAAAATATTATATTTTGAAGGAAAGGATTTGATGAGATTTTTATACGGTGAAATGAGATAGTTTCATGTCACGAGAGAGATCAGAGGTTTTCTTGCGGAGATCGTGGAGGTTATCGGAGAGAGAAGATTCGATCAAGGCGAGCCAGGAAGCAACGGCGGAGGAGTGTTGTTGGAGAGAAGCAGAAAGAGATTTGCAGTTGATAAGGACGAAGATCTTGCTTCGTTTACGGTAAACCGACACCGTAAGGACGGCTTTGGAAAGATCGGAGGCGATTCCTTTTAGAGCCGTCTGTAGAGCCGGGGAGAGAGAGTCGGAGTTGAGGAAGTAGTGGTGGTTGAGCAGGAGGTAGAGTCGGGAAGCGAAGGTGGTGAAGCGGCGGGGGTTGTCGAAGGAATCAGAGGAGGAAGAGAGTTCTGCGAGGGAACGGTGGATGGACTCCGCCGCAGCGGCAGCCGTATAGGATGTTGATGTCATTTCACAGCGAGCATGACATCGGAGAAAATGGTGCAGAAAAGAAATAGGTCAAGTTTGGATTGCTAAAAGGTGGGCTGAAGCTGAAAAGTCAGTCACGTTTGGCTTTGGCAGGCGCAGACTTTTCTCCCATACCACCGTTAATTCTGGAACTGGAGATGGGATTGTTTATGTTTATTTCAAAGTATCAGATATTTCTATTACCAATTTGTTTATATTTTATTTCAATTTTTTTTTTATTTTTTCAACAATTTTTATCACAAACAAACACTACTATTTATTTGTCAAATAAAATCTGTATTTGATGGTAAATCAACTTGATTTTTAAAACAAACTGAAGTTAAAGTTTAGTACTGTATTTGATGTAATGGTAAAGTTTATCTTACTTCCAAACAGAGAATTTTAGAAACAATTACTTAGCGGAGGAGTAACCACAAATCATAAATATAAATTATAAAATCGATAATAAAAAATACCAAATTTTTTTAACCAATATGTTAATCATATTTGTTAGAATATATTAATTATAGTTAGAGTCTAGCTGTAACATCCTTAAAAAATTACAATTTTGGTCGTAACGTATAAGAAATTTTATTATTTTCACCATGTACCATTTCATGTTTAACTCAAATGATTCATTCATTAGTCTAGCGGCGTGTTTTCATTTTTACAGTAAAATAAGTAAAGTAGAGGTGATTATGAGTCGAGTTGAGTTGAGTCGGATTCGGATCGAATTTCAATAAAATTTAAAATTTATTTTTTAGGTTCGTGTTCGATTTAAAAAGTGGGCTTAAAATTAGCTCAAACCTGACCCATATTATAATAGTTAAATCTCAACTCAGCCCGGCCCATATTAATTTTTTTAAGATTATTTTATTATATAAATAATTTTAAAATATGATATATCAAATACACTTAAAAATATTAAAACAACAAATAAACTAAAAACGATATTAAAACAATTCGTAAAACAACAAATAAATTGAAAATACAACAAGCACCTTTTATATTAAGATTGTTACAACTAAAATAGTAGCAAAATTAATGATAAAACAAAATTTCTACAATATCCAAATAATATTAATAATAGATATCAAATAATAATAAAAAGGGCAGCAAAATAACATAAATAAACAGAAAATTAAAAGATTTACAAATTGAAAACCTTCATTATTCAAATATCAAAACACAGGGTATCAAATAAACAAGATAATCAGTTTGATTTTAAGTTAAAACACAAAAGCTTCATGGCTTTTGTTAACAAGAGAGCTAACATTTTTTTTTTGGATGGATTTGACAAGCAATTGATGAGATTTGGGGGATAAGAAAAAAAATTAATATTAAAAATAAAATTATTGTTATAAATCCAGGTCGGGTCGGGCCGGGCTCGAGTCAAGAAAATAAAAACAAGGCTCAATCCATTTTAAAAATGGGTCTCATTTTTCGAGTCTACATTTTTATCGAAACCTGCTCATTTTTTGGGTGGACTTTCGGGTCGAGCCGGGTAGCCCAGCCCATGATCACCTCTAAAGTGAAGGTTGAAGGCAAATTGGTTCATTTTTAATCAGTAAAATGAGTTGGGTTTTAAGTTGAGACAGTACAATAATAGAATGTATTATTGGTTTTTAAGCCCAAAATGATGTTGTAAGGCTATTATCATAAAAATTTTGAGCCCATAAACAAAACATACCTCCTCATAAATTCATAATGCTTTTTCAGGTACTATAAAATCACCTGTATTATATTTTGGATTGAATTTTAGTTTTTCTACTGAAAAAATAATAAATTAATCCTTGCACATTTGATTGAGTGGGCAAAACAACCTCTCCATTAAGATTTCACTGTTAAATGTTTGTTTTGGAGTTTATGTAAGGTATTATAATAAATTCAACCTTCAATCTTTGTACGTTTATTCAATTTAACACTTACTCTTTTGTTTAACCTCTACTCTTTTACTAAAAGATAACAATATCGACCCATTAAAAAAAAACTGGGATTAGATTTCGAATTTGTGGATTGGTGTTTTATTAATAAATTTTTTATAATTTTATTTTTTATAAATTTTGTTTATAATATTTATGATTTTGTTAATAATTTTTAAATTTTAAAAGTGCTTAATTGATTTTTTTTAAAAAAAAAACTTTGTTATTAAAGTCTTTTTGATCCTTCAACCGTATTAGTTTTAAAGGTTTCTAATTTACTTGTGATAAAAGAGTAGGGGTTACAATGATTAATTTGTCTATTTTTTTTAATAAATGGACTAAAATACAATCCAAGGAATAATATAGGGGTTTTTCTAATATTTTTACATGCTTTTTCACTTGATACATTAAGATAAAATTAAACTACAAACATGATGGATGAGAAGTTTTTTCCGCAATCGACATGAATGAAATCTTTAAAAAATAAAATTGTAAAACGCACGCACGCATGCACCTCGTCCTCAAATTTTAAGTTGGAAATTGAATACTTATAATCTCAAGCTATCTGCCTACAAGAACCTTACTGCGTACAAGAGGAACTAATGTCCTTTCTGCAATTCTAACCCTGAAACCAACCCTGGTATCCTAGGGAATTGCAACGTTATAGCTACACTTTGACGCTGCTTTCCATTACTTGTTGTTGGAGTCTTCCATTTGATGATTGGTTCAAACGGAATCTGATTTCTAAACTTTTCTTCTTTCCGTATTGCATCCTTGGGTTCATCATGTTTGTCTTCTTCCTCCACACCCGGAAATGCTATCATTTTTTATTTTTTGACAAGCCTTTCGCTGAGAACCTGCTCATTTCTAAGACTATTTCTCTTGCCGCTGACCGCTTTGCTCTCTACATGAATATAAAGAATAAAGGCTTCCTAACTATCATTCATGTCAAATGGTCACCGTCACTGTTAGGGGGATTTAAACACAACTGTGACGGTTCATCAGTGAGCAAGTCGGGTGCTCCAGGAGCGAGTGTTATTATACATTACACAATGGCCGCCATAGACACTTAGGCCGCACGACTAACATGGTCGCTAAACTTTAGACACCAAGGGATGGTCTTTTACTTGCTAAAACTCTACATATTTCTCTTACTATTGTTGAATTGGATGCTATTGTTCTTTATCTTATTAATAGTCCTCCTTCAAAGAATTTATTGCTTGATCCTCTTATTCATGACGGCAATGACTATGTTAATTAGCTTCTTATGTGACTACATGCTCCATATTTACCAAGAGGGCAATCAATGTGTTGATATTTTGATTTGTCCGATGTTATGATGATATTAATATCTACATGTTTTTTACTAGCTCTTTTGGTCCTGAATGTAGTCAAGACAATATCTTAATTTAAAAGGCATTGTCTTGATTAAAGAGATGCGAGTAAACAAAATGATTATAAAATCATATTGTTTGAAGGAAATTATAGATTTAAATATGCAAAATTAATACATTTCTAAATATTATTTTAATACTGCATGACTGTTTTTCTGTTGAAAACTCACTTTCAACATTTGTCCTTCCCTTGAACTGCACATAAGGTGGTATTGTTTGTCTAAGGTGGCCTTATTGTCTATATAGCACTTGATACTTTTGATGTTTCTCCTTGTATTATTGACTTTTTATCTATGAATAATGTTATCGCTAGCTCCACTAAAGTAGAGGAATTTAGGACTGTGTGATAGGTAAATTTTTTTTATTTATTTCTTGTTTGATTTTGTGTGCTTTTCCATTGGTCAATACCAATTTCTGTGACTTTTCAAATATATAATTATTGAATTCGTCTTGAGATACAAGACTGAATGGAATGCCAGTATTTGACGATTGGCTTGCTTGTCCTGAATTTTGGAATGGTAATATAAAGGAGTTGAACCCAGTAAAAGTATAAAACAACACTACATAATTGTAAAATCCAAAAAGACATAGAAAAAAAGGGGAGGGGAGGGGAAGAGGGGGGGGGGGGGGCAACAAATGTAGAGGTCCAAAAGCAAGAGCAGGTGAGGAGTCAGGCAGGACCATATGAAGTTTCAAGAAAAAACATCGCAATTATGATGATAATCATAAAAAATGAATCTCCATCACCTACTAAATACATACAAAAATAAATTATTATTCAGAAAAAACAAATAATTAATCCCTGGTCCAACACCGTTTTCAAGATTGGTTGTTTTGTTTTATTTTTTCTAAGAACATTTGTTGTTTTCATCGTTGGTTTGTGCCAACTTTCTCTCTCCTTTCTCTACTGCAACAGGTACCCTGGATCATATGGCTGTATCGGTCCTGGATCATGAAAACTGAGGGGAAGGAGTTGTAGTTTGCCAACCAGGCAGGCATGGCATGCGAAGGCCAAATACCAACAATCAATTCAATTTAAAAGGACAGCCTTTACCATTTTAGCCCAGTTTTCAGCTCTCCCGGCCCCAGGACCGCCTTGATTGCGATTTATGCTTTTACCTTTTCTCATCTGATATGCATTCAGCATTCTCAATATAATTCACTTCTTCCTTCATCTCTATCCATACAATTTTTCCAACCTTAAACTAATCACATGTTGAACCCCTTGATTGTATTAAATTACCTTTTTTTTTTTTATAATTAACGATTATTTTGGAACATAATAAAAACTAACTACAAAACACCGTTCAATAGTAGAGTTAAGAGGTCAGATGTTTGAATTCTGAAGTCTTTCGTTATATTAAAAGTTTATTTTCTTTTCAATTTAAATTTATTATCTTAAAAGTTGAGAATTGAAAGTTCAACCATTTTGCGAGAATGGGTGAGAAAAAAACATTAATCAATAGAATATTAACTATTATTTTTCTAACAAAAATAATTTTAGGAAATGAAAAGAAAATAAAGAAAAGGCGGCTATACAATTTTATACGGGTTTTTCCAGTTCTAGTGCTCACCGGCTGGAGCCATGAAGGGAAGGGAAGGGGAGGGAAAACACCCAACACGTCCCTACAATGCATATTTGCACCAGCCCTTGTATACGTTAAGTGCTGAGGAATTTGATTTTTATTTTCTAAATAAAATTTCGATGAATAAAAAATACTTAACAGAGTTGTTTTCCTTTCATTTGAGATATCAATTCCAAAGTAAAATCGGATCCAATACCATGAGACAGCCTGCAGAAACAGGCAAATTTAAAATGCCAAAGAAAACAAGCGAGGCAGGACATAGATTGACACGTTTCATGAAAAATCGGAATGGGCCCCCTAGGTACGTACCCAGGATAAATTTAACTTCTCCCAGAGGACAAAACCAAAAAAAACCCTCTTCTCTTCACTCTTTTCCCCTTTAGCTGTTGTTAAATTAAACATGAATTAAACAATAGAAAATAATGCTTGAAATGAGCAACCTTGAATCTTACCCTCCAGTCTTTCGCCAGCTCAAGGCTTCTACTCCTCCCCAGCTAGCTGAACTCAGCAACAACAGCAACTCCATGGGGTACACTACCCAAGCTTCATCATCAGTTGATATTCCTGTAGTGGATCTTGAATGTCTTAGCCTGGAAAAGCTTGGAGAGGCTTGTAAAGAATGGGGTATTTTCCGTTTGGTCAACCATGGGATTCCTCCCAGCCTTTTGAGCAAACTCGAGGAACATGTGAAGAGGGTGTTGTCTCTATCCTTCGAGTCCAAGCAAGCCCTACTCACTAGCCCTTTGTCTTACTTTTGGGGCACCCCTCTCTTGACCCCAACCGGGGCTGCCCTAAGGGGTGCCTTGAATATCAATTGGTTGGAAGGCATAAATGTTCCACTCTGTCACCTCGAACAGGTTGAATCCGAAGATCCTACGCTTCATGATTTCAGGTAACTGTTTGTATTTTGCTTCTTGTCTGTCCCCCTCTTTCTCTGTGTTCCTCCTCTTCTGGTGGGCTTCCTCTGATTTGTATTGCTCATGGGTCGGCAATACTACCCCCTAATGAAGTGACAAACTGATTGGACAGTACCAGATACTTTCTGTAAAAAAAGAAGATTACTAGGTCAGCATCATTAACTTTTCGACTCTGCCTCGCAGTATCAATAACCGATAATAGATCACCAATCACCTCAGATTCTTTAGTTTAATTTTCCATACCCCATTGCTCAGACTAGGAACTTGAAGAATTATACATAAATTTTTTAGTACAAAGTATTAATACATCCAAATATAGAAATTACAAATGATGGATTATTAGATATGTTGAATGTCAGTTTTTTTTTTTTTTTTTTTTAATTTTAATCAACGTACTTAAAAATAAGTTTCTATCATCGTTTTTCTTTTAGTAACAATGGTTTACCAAGAACTTTCCAGGGTATGGAGTGTGGGCTATTAAACTAACTTCAAGTACACACAATTCTTTAATTTGTGGAGGTTAGAGAACGCTAATCATAGTTATGAGTTCGTCCCATTTCTAGTTTATCTTATGGATGTTGAAATAGAAATTTTAGCAAGAGCAAAAGAAAACCTATGAACATGTGTAGTTGGGATACAAATACCAAGGAAACTTTAAGTTTTTATTTATTTATGAATTAAGAGCGGAGAATAAAGTCTTAACAGTAACGTGGTCAGCGTGATTTGAACCCAAGTTACATTTAAGACGATGCACACCTTGACCTGAGGTCAACACACGAATTTAAAATTTAAGATTTTTTTAATCAAATACTATTCATTATATAAAAAATAGATGGAAAAATGGAAGAAAAATACTTATTTTGACCTTATTAAGATTTTTTAATTTAATTTTAATAGGGAAAAACTCTTAAGAGAAAACATTGAAGAAAAGAACAACTTTTGATTTTCTAGGCTGAATGGGTCAATTTACACCACTCAACAGTATGTGTGATTTGAAGCTTCATGTTAACGAATATAGTAGAATATCCTAAAGGGTAGATTATTGAAAAGTTGGGGATTTTAGTTTATATTTCATTGTTTTTGTGCGTATCATTCTTTTTCTAAAAAGGGGTTAACTATCACTGGATTAAGATTTTATTAATTACTCTCTTGTGTTTTAATTATTTGGATGATCGGAACAAGTTTGTCTGATATGAAGGCTGAAAATTACATGTGGTGTTGAAATTCGAAGAAACTACTACAAAAATAAAACTCTTATATTAGCCAGCTAGCCTTTCTATTGACAGCAAATTATTCTTTTGCCATCATACATATACATGGGGTATCTTCATATATTCCAGTTATCGAATTCTCAACAATCAACATGACCATGCCCCACTTTGTTTACTCGTTGTATGCCTGTCTTGCTAATCTAAATGAAAAAGGTGATCAGCTGTATAATGGGGGATACGTACTTTTGTCTAACTCATTTCTTTTCCATATGAGTAGGCATTATCTGGAAGAATATGGAAGACACCTTTCGAGAATAGCTACAACCTTGTTCGAAGCAATGGTGAAGAATCTGAATCTGGGTCCTAAACAATCCGAGTCTAGCATAGATGAATCCACTGGATTCATACGTGTTTACCGATACCCATCAGGGTCCTGGGCTGATGAGGCTTGGGGCATGATGGAACACACTGATAGCTCCGTGCTTTCCATAGTTAAGCAAGACCAAGTTGGGGGACTTGAATTTTCCAAGGACAATGAATGGCTACTGGTTAACCCAATTCCAGGCACCCTTGTTGTCAATATTGGTGACATGCTGCAGGTCTATAAAATTAATCTTCAATCTTTCTTTCTATTTTTTTCCCTTTTTTTTTTAAATGCATATGGAGTTCATTCAATTTATATTTCATTTTGGTTTTTAATTTGAGCGTGTTGTTGGGTAAATGTTGTATATAGGCTATAAGCGACGACCAATACATGAGTGTGAAACATAGAGTGAGAACGAATAAGCAGGCGGAGCGGTTCTCTATATGCTACTTTGTGTTCCCAGCAGAAGGCAGTGTGATCCATAGCTCTAAATACCAACCTTTTACTTGCACCGATTTCCAACAGCAAGTGCAACATGACACCAAGACTCTAGGTTATAAAATTGGTCTCCAAAGATTCAAGCTTAATGCAGCTATTTAATATTATATATATATAAGCACCTTTTATCAATTATTTTATGTAGGGTAACTCTTAATTTTCTGTTGTACTAATTCCTCCTTTATTACGGAAAATGTTTTAATCCAATCCTACCATTAACTCATCCTTAATTACTCCTCAGTTCACAAAGAGCTGTTCACAGGAATATGCAGTCTGCAATTCGGTATAGGATAAGAAAATATAAAGATTGACAGTCCAACTCAGATTGAATGAATTTTATTAAACCTCAGATTCATCGAGTGTTATGTAAAACAAAATGCGATGCTTAGCTAATATCAATTTGTAGAGGATATGGGAAAGCTAAAGAAAATCCTCCCAGTAATTACAGACAAAAGGATAGTACGTTCAGCGTAAAATATAATTTTTAATAATAACAGCTAAAACTAAAATCCAACAAATAAAAAACACAAATCAAGAAGAACAAGGGCAGAACTAAAATCAAACTCATATAGTATATAGATATGATATTATCTTGTTAATTTCACTGCAACAACAAATTTCTAGATATATTGAATCAAAGCCCGGAATCCATTTGATTCCATTTCTAAATAAGTCGAAACGAATAGTATTTGTAACAGTGAAAGATGAAGAAATAAAATGAAGAAAATTCCCATTTCTTATCTTTCCTTTCCATTTGGGTGCTAATCCTTTTTGCATCGTCAATGTCACTTACTTGCCTCTGGGAAGGGAAAGGTCCTTCAATGATGAAACTACGCCTACTACTACTCGTGGTTAAACAAACGTCCACGGCTTGACTTGCTTTCTTGTTCTTCTTATTATTTAAATTTCAGACATATCATTTCCCAATTATACTTGTTTGGAGATGCTTGATTTTGGTTTTATAAAAAATCATTTGAATTTTGTCACTTATTTTTTATTTCCTTTTTGTCAATAATTTTAAATAGAACCCAAATATCATATGCAAATCAATTATATGCTCTATCATTGAAAACACCATCAATCACTTCCCACAAATATTTTAGTGTGTTTGAGTAATTTGTTCAGTATTCGGCACAACATTTTTCGTTTTAAGAACGGATGGAGTAATTGCTATAATTTCTTTTATTTTCGAAATAACAGTCTCAACACTTTTATTTGAAAGTAGAATTTTTATCAAAATTCTGTGTTTAACATGTATTAATTTAAAATTACAATAAATAATAATGCATGAATAATGAAATTAAAATGTTAATGTCATATTAAAATAAAATATTGGTTTAGTAATAAAGTTGTTTTATATTGATGTAAAAGCATACATCCAAATTTCACCATATGTGATTTTTTTTCTTTTTAACTTTTAAAATATAAAATAATTAAAGTATTTCGAACCATATAATTTACTTCATATTTTTTAATTGAGTTAATATAGATTGCTCTTCATCTCAATCCAATCACAATAGTATAAATAAATAATAAAAGAATCATAAATAGCAAATGGAATTAAGGGCAATATAGTAATAATAAATTAAAAATGCTGAGTTTGCCCTAGAGTTTCACATTTCCCTCTTCTCCGCAAGAACAATCCCTAATATCTTTTTACCCTCCAATTTCTCCTGCTACGATTTCCAATCTATCTCATGCATTCTTTTTCCTCATCTCATCAAAGGTTTGATTCTTTTTGTTTTCATTATTATTATTTTTCTATTGATCTGTTTGCCTTTTTTTTTTTTTTTTTTAATTTGTCTATCGTTCATTGTATCTCTCATTTTTTGCCCGATAGCTAGGTTGTTTTTTTTTATTTTTATTTTATTTTCTTTTGTTTGATCTTTGTAGAACTATTTATGTTTTAAGAGCTTATTGTTTAATTTAGCTTTGTATTTGGATTATTTTCGATGATCAGATCAAAACCAGAGGGTTTATTTTATATTTCTTTGTTTTTTTTTCCCGGATTTAGATGATCGCAATGCAGATATTCTTTCCTATATACTTTTTGCTTAATATTTAGGTGTTAAAACAGTCTAAAAAACCATAGGCATACTAAATGATTTTGTAAAACAGTCTCATTTTACATGTATGGGCTAAGTTACATTTCAGCTTTACTAAATTATTCTAAAAAAACCTTTAGAATGGTGAACTTTAGATTAACCTTATTTCGTTCAAGATTTTAATCCAAATCTTGATTTACTTTTAGCAATATCATGTACAATGGATAATGCAAGGAGAAAAGCAACCATTTTTTGGAGAGTTGTATAAGCTTTTAAATGTTATCTTAAGAAATTTAATTGTTGTTGATGATGAATATTTGAAAGAGATTATTGAAATGTTAGATTGCTAGATAATTATCCGGACATGATTTACATAATTTTATTTTATTTTCTAAAATTAAAAGTGTAACACATTTGTCTAATTACGCAACAGAATTTGAAATATATATATACGCACCATGTAAATGCCAAATCCAAATAGTTTAATTAGTCAATTTTACTTTTTTAGCAGCTTCTTCCTTCCAGCATTTCACTCAATTTTACATTTTAGCAGGCAAGCAAATTTGAGACTTTTCTATTTAGCTAAGGCTTCATCTCTACCTCATCCAACATCCCCCCCTAGCCCCTTGCGTGTTGCCATCACTCCATCCACCTCCAGCCTCTTTAACACCAACGCCGCCACACGTGATGACCGTGACCTCAACGATGATCGGTGTTGCGCTTACAGTTTCTTCTCAATCCCGTAACATGCTTGGGAGCGAGACCAGAGAATCAAACCTTCGTCCATTATCTCCTCATCTTCCTATTTATAGCCACAGCTTTCTGCCACTCTTTCAATTACCAATAGGATCTCCGTTGCTTTTCTAGCCACTGCGCTTTTGTTCTCTCACCTTCTTTCTCTGAAAATGGGTTCAATTTGCTTCACCTATTCGAATTTCTACCAATTCTTCTTTTATTCAGCAAAGCTTGCCTCAATTACCGACTCAGTTGCTGCCTTAGCTTTGTCCTATCATCTAGTGGAAGAGCAAGGATATTAATATTTGGGGGAGTCAAGCTAAAATTAGATAAGTTATATAACAGTCGATTTAAACATATAAACAATCGATTCAAAAAATGTAATATTCCTATATAACTTCAAACAAAGTGATCAAGGATTTTTTTTCTTCCCCTTCACATTAGCCAAAACATACTATAACATTATCAAGTTATTTTTGTTTTATTTTTACATTTCTATCAAGTTAAAAATCGTCTCTTAATAATTTTCTATAAAAAAAATACACATTTCATTTAATTTTATAAGCTTTCAAGTTCCATCAATATTTTTTAGTGACAATTTTTAATACACTTAATAAAACAAAAAAAAACTATTGGTATATATATGTAAAACAAGTTTTAAAGATTTAAAATCTAAGAAAAATTTGAAGAAAAATATACTTTATATTTCAAATTTGAAGGAAAAATGATAATTTTTTTTTCTTGCGAAGCACCAATACGAAGAAGAAAGATGATAAAAGTTTCAATTTTCTTTTCTTTTTATATATATTATTATATTACTTCTAAAATATTATTATGTTAAGTAAACTATTTAAATAAATATTAATTTATTATTATTTAATAAAAATATCATTCAAAAGTCATAATGAGTAATTTAGTTTTTTCAAGTAGATTTTCTCTTTGTTCTTATCAAGAATAATTTTTTTAATATTATTTTTAATGTTATAAAAATATTGGAAGGGCTCGCTTATATTTTTGGGAGGGCTATAATATATATACAAAGGGAAAAATTACAAAAATCTTAAACCTTGAAGGACATACTTATATTTTTTGGAGGGTCATAGTGTAAATTTACAAAAGACTAAATTAAAAAAATTTAAACTTTTGCCACTAACGTTTGTATGTTTAGTCAAAATGATCTTAATTATATTTTTAGCCTTTTTTGGCGATAACCTTTGTTTTTTTTTTTCAATATGTTTTTTTCTAATAGATTTAATTATTAAATTCAAGGTTTCAATTTTTATTTTCTTTTGAAAGGTTTCAATCTTTCATACATTTGTTTATCGAAAAGTTTTTCTACTGAGTTAATTTTTTTATATAATTAGTTTATTTTCTTTAAATTAAGACTTATTTTTTTAATTTAATGTATTATTTATTTTTTATTTTCCACATGTAATTATCTTATTGGATTATCTAAGTAATAAATTACATCTCATTAAAAATATTTCACATCATCCCGTTAACTTTTTTAACAACAGTTTCTTTAAATCTAAAAAAAGCATATTAAAAAAAAAAGGTTGATGGCCAAAAAAGAATAAAAAATATAATTAATGTCATTTTGACAAAACATGCAAACGTTAGTGACCAAATTTGTTATTGAGCCGTTCTTCATTTATTGGCAAAATTTTCAGGAAAGCTGAGGTGAAGAACGGTGTGCTCAAAAGTGATCCTTCCTTCCTAAGACTGAGGAGAGGAATAATGTGGTTCAACTTCAAGTACATTGATTTGTTGGCTTGGCGAGTTGTTCTCTTGTTTGAGCTTTTCTGAGTTTAGGTATGATTGTTTGGCAATATAATATTTCGAATATTTAACTTTAAGGGTCCGTTTGTTTATATATAAAAGATTTTAAGGAAAATATTTTTTACATTTTTTTGTGTTTGTTACACAGAAAACAGTTTGATCGACGGAAAATAATTTACTTGTCAACGTAAACTAAGCCATTTTCCCTATAAAATGACTTATCCTCGTTTTTCGAAAAAGAGCTCATTTATAAGTAATTTTATTTTTATATAAAAATTAACTTAAATCGAGTTTAATATTATTATATTGATAATAAATTTTATTTTTATTTTAAAAAATATTTCAATATTATTAAACATACATATTTAATTATTTATATTTAGTCATATAATAAATTATTATTTTAATAAATTATTTAATATTTCAATTTTATTTTAATAATAAAATTTAAAAACAATAATTTAAAATAATATTATTCATATATTATTGAAAATATTTAATATTAATATTTTAATAATAAATATTTATTACAATTATAAATATATTAAAATATGTCATAAGTTTATGTACTCTTCTCAAATTTACAATTTAGTCTTTATATTTTTATTTTTAAGAATTTAGTTCTTCTACTTTTCAAATTTAAAAATCAAGTCCAATTGTTGACATTATTAATTTTTTTTTTGTCAATTTTGTTGATGTCACATGTTTAAATAAAAAAAAAAAACTTACTTGATGGTCATATAACTAAAGAATGACGTTGTAATGAACTTAAATTTAATAAAATATTTTTAATATATACAAAGACAATATAAAATATAAATTTATAGATATAAAATATAAAGAAATCTATCAAACAACAGAAAATATTTTACACAAATTCATCCAAACACTAGAAAATATTAGCTTTTTCAGAAAAATAAGTCATTTTCTAGAAATCATTTTCCAAAAATCATTTTCAATGAAACAAAAAGACCTTAAATATATCAAATGGATTCCATAAAAAGAAAAGTTAATTCAAATTCTTCATAAAAGGAAATAAAGAAAGAAAGGTAATACGTGTACATGCCTTCCATTATTGGTCAAAGCTCCAGATACGCACATCTTTTCTAAATAATAAGCAGATTTAATATCCAAAGCTTCATATGGTATATGAATCTCCTTTTTCGGAAACACAGCAATGGATTATTGATGGTAGGATTTGAGCAACAGTTGACATGTCATCCCTTGGGACGCATGAAACACACACTTTAAATACCATAGTTTTTGGTCACTCGAATAACACAGCATTTTGCAGACTAGAGAAAATCAAAGGAAAAAAAGGGAAGGGAAGATTTCGTTTGAGATGGAGGTGAGGGGTAAAAGAATGGTGGCAATGGCAGCTGTTATAGCTTTGGTGATGTTGACACTCACGGCAGAAGCAGCAAGGCCGACCGTGGCTGATGGGGTGATTGTGATTACATGTTCTCAGCCCGATTGTCAGAACAAATGCTTGCAGGCTTATGGAAGTCGCTTAATTCGATCCGCTTGCGAGAAAGACCCTACAATTTTTGGAGGAACCATTTGTGTTTGCTACCACTCTCCACCAGCTGATGTTTGATCATCTACATTGCTGTCAAACTTAATCGGTTTTTTCTTTTTGGGGTTATTATGATGTTTTGGATATTTACCTTAAAATTAAGAAATAAAATCTTTTTTTTTTTTTTTTTTAAAGTTTTTTGTCTTTGAATGTCAAGTTTGTGCCTAAATCAAAGGAATTGAGTGTGAAAATCACGCCATTGGAATATATACACCCTCCTTTGAAAATACGATATATTTTAGAATTTTCAAAGGGAAAAGAAAAAAACTAATATCGAACAAATAAGATCAAAGGTCTTTTCCTATTTAAATAAAGCAATAATAAAATATATTTGTCAAAACAGCAAATTAATTATCGAAATAGAATGAATTTTACATTAGATTTCTAAGTTACATATCTAATGAGAAAGTTCACCTTTGATTTTTTTTTTTTTCTACATAAAATAATGACAATAATCATTACATATTAAATTTACATTAATCCAAATGTAAATTTTTCTGATAGATAAAAGATTTACGAAATTTCAGATATTCAAATCATATAGATTAGTTTAACGGTGCAAAGTCTTGATTTTTAACGAAACAAATTGCAAATATTATGGTAAACATTCTCTTGAGATTGAAAAAATTAATTTTAATTTGAATAAAGAAGAAAAATGAAAACTTTTTTTAATGATAATTCACCTTGGCTGCTCCTTTCATGCCTGGTTTACATTCATTTACAAGAAAAATAAATTAGCCACAAAAACTTTCACCCTATATTATACAAGAAACCATGATTTTCCCCCACTGTTACACAAATTAACTTTGATCTTATTTCTTCACATAAACAATCAACCATAAAACATGAATTTGAGACATTTGCTAATCATTTTGAATCTTCCTTTCTGAAACATTTTCTATTTCCATGAGACATTTTGGCTAGATCAAGAAATGAAGGTCATCTATTTTCTATAATAGAAAGGCCCAGGATCTAGAAATTGTATGCATTTGATGGCAACTAATCTCCCCTTTTCTTCTACGTCTCACTCTTGTTTCATTCTTAGCTGTTTCTTTTACAACATGATTGGGTGAAGCAACTGTGTGTTTTTCTCATACAATTTTGGTGGCTGCTAATGGAGTGCATCAACGCAAGATTTGAATTGAAATCATTAATTTATTCAATGAATGAAACCATATAATTCGGAGGGAGAAAAATAACAAACATCCATTGCATGCGTTAAAGGACAAGTTCCATCAACACAATAAAAGCTTCAGTATCAATAGAACATTATGGCAAGTTTACAATTGACTTTGTCAGCATTCAAGCATAACATATCAGCAGTGATTGCAAACACTTAAGACAATACGAAAATCAATGTCGGACAGTTCAAAGTGGGGAACATAAATCTGCAAAAGAATCAAGCATGCACCAAACTAGAGAGAGCGCGATAAAACCAACCCTAAAATAACTCGCAAAAGCAAGACTAAAAAACGTGAATTATTATCTCCTCATCTTCCTGTAACCCATAGCTTTCTGCGACTCTTACAATTACCAATAGGATCTCCGGTGCTTTCCTAGCCACAACGCTTTTGTTCTCTTATCTTCTTTCTCTGAGAATGGGTTCAATTTTTGCTTCACCTATTCTAATTTCTACCAATTCTTCTTTTATTCAGCAAAGCTTGCCCCAGTTACTGTCTCAATTTCTACCGGTTACATGTCCTATCATCTGTGTTATGGGGTTTGCCATTTATTGGCAGATTTTTCAGGAAAGCTGAGGTGAAGAACGGTGTGCTCAAAAGTGGTCCTTCCTTCCTGAGACGTGTTTCAGCTTCAAATACACTGATTTGCTGGCTTGACTAGCTGTTCTCTGGTTTGAGCCTTTCTGAGTCTAGGTAGGATTGTTTGGCAGTATAATAATTCGAATATTTAGCTTTAAACATATCAAATGGATTCCATAAAAAGAAATAAAGAAAGAATGGTAATAACTGAGCATACCTTCCATTATTGGTCAAACCTCCAGATAAGCACATATTTTCCAAATAATAAACAGATTTAATATCCAAAGCTTCGTATGGTATACGAATCTCCAAATTAACTCATTTTTTGGAAATACAGCAATAGAATATTTATGGTAGGATTTTAACAACCATTGACATGTTATCCCTTGGGACACATGAAACACACGGTTTAAATACCATAGTTTTTGGTCACTCAAATCACACAGCAATCGAAGGAAAAAAGGGAAGGGAAGATTTCATTTGAGATGGAGATGAGGGGTAAAAGAATGGTGGCAATGGCAGCTATTGTAGCTTTGGTGATGTTGACATTCACGGCGGAAGCAGGCAGGCCAATCAAGGCCGATGGGGTGATTGTGAGTACATGTTCTCAGCCCGATTGTCAGAATGCATGCTTGAAGGGTTATGGAAGTCGCTTAATTCGATCCGCTTGCGAGAAAGGCCGTAGATTTTTTGGAGTTATTGTACAAAGACCCATTTGTGTTTGCTACCACATTCCACCGGCTGACGTTTGATCAGCTACATTCCTATCAAACTTCATTGGCTTTTCTTTTGGGGGTTATTAGTTATGATGTCAATGACATAAATCCTTCGGATATTTACCTTAAAATTATGAAATAAAGGCATTCTTCTTTTCTTAAGTTCCTTGTCTTTCAATCTCAGGTTTGTGCCTAAACCAAACAAGAAGTTGAATGTGAAGTTCATGATCTTCATTTCTTATTGGAACATAGACACCCTCCTTTGAAAATATGATATATTTTAGAATTTTCGAAGAGAAAAGAAAAGAAGACTAATAAAACAATAATAAAAAAATATTTACCAAAACAGTATTGATCGCAAATTTATTATCGAAATAGGATGAATTTTACATTACATTTCTAAGTTACATGTTTAATGGGCGATTTCATCTTTAATTTTTTTCACACAAAACAATGACAATCATTATATATGTAGTTTACATTAATCCAAATGTAAATTTTTTGATAAAAAAAAAATTTACAAAATCTGTGGTATTCAGATGATATAGAAAATTATAATTACACATAACAAAACCATCAAATTAGAATTTATTGCATATGATTGCATGGAGGAGAACGGACATTACATTTAAAATATTCCATCAATCTATCATCATCTAAGGGTAAAGTGACCTAGGAATGATAACATCTCCAATGTTGTTGTGCCATGGATCAGCCAAATGTGTAGCCAAATTCTCCAATGGTCCAGTGCCTGGGTAAGCTGATTGTTGAACGCAGAATCCCACAAATGCCAACAATGCTAGACGACCTATTCCAAACAAACGAAAAACGAGTTTAAATTACGGTCACAAACATGTTTTTAATCGTCTCCAGTTTATTGATATCACATTAAGATGGGCGTTCAAATCTGGAGAAAAAGTGATGAAGGTTTATTTACCGTTCTTGATCTCTTTGACCTTGTATTCTTCGAACTTTTTGGGGTCCTTGGAGAATCCCAAGGGGTCGAAAGCGCCGCCGGGGTACTTCTTCTTCTCGGTGTCCTTCTCCATGCTTCGTTGGTGCTCAACGAAGGCGATAGATAGGAATTCGATGACCAAGATGGTGGGGAGGGTACCCCATGGGACTGGGTTCCCGAGGTAAGTGGCTTGGCCACCTGGAATTGCTGCCCATTCTTGAGCTTTTACCCAGTTTCCTAACCCTAAGGCCTCTGGTACCAATATACCTGGCTGCAAAAATTAACCCAAATTTGAAATAGGAATTGAATAATTAAATGAGATTAAATTTGTAAAAAAATGCATAGCACATGAACCTTCTATACAACTTGACTGCTAATTAAATTAACAGAAATGGAACACTTACAACAGCAAGCATTGCCCATCTGCAGTGAATCAACTCGGATTCTTTGTACCTCTCAAGGTTCTCAGGGACCTCACCAAGTCTTAACGGGTCAAACCCAAAGTCACTGAAAAACAAAAAGCTTTAGATGTAAGAAAAATGGCTATAAATACATTTTCTGTTAACTTTTTAAGCTACTTTGAAACCTTACCCTGGTGCTGAACCATCAAGGTAAGGTGGTCTAGGTTGACCAGGCATCCAGTCAGCTGACATGCTAACACGGTGGCCAACATTGGTACCAACAGCAGTCGGCAACGATACGGCGGCGCCGCTGAACTTGGACTTTGATGAGGAAAGAAGTGAAGGAAATGTGGTGGCTATGCCACAGCTCATTAGTGTGTTGGCAGCCATTGTTGTGTGTTCTCTCTTCTTCTTTTTTTTTGGAGATTGGGGGAAATTTGAACCGTGTGTACGGAGGTTAAGAGAAAGGAAGTGGATAAAGGTGGTCCAAGGATTTGGTGGGAATCTAAAAGTGGGATTTTATTGGCTAAAAGATGGTAGCAATTTTTTTGTTATTGGGCCACGTGGAATTTATCAATCTTTGAGTGTATACATTAGATAGGAACCAAGAAGTAGACCTGGAATGATATCAGATATAAAAGGAAAATTACCTTATACACATCAGCAGGGCATCACAATCGTTCATTCGTTTATGTATATATAATTTTTAGTTTTTAATATATTATATAAAACACGTTATTTTTTCAATTTGTTTATAAAATTTTAAAAAACTCTTAAAATTTTTTACATGGTGTATGAAATAATATTTCATGTCAAAATGTTCATAAAATTTATCAGTAAGTTAATACTTTTTACCCTTAAATAAATCTATTTTTTTTTATCTGTATTCAAGTAAATTTTTATTTTAATTAAAATGTTTATTTATATTAAGTGATTATGTGTTCATTAAAAATTAAATAGAAGATGAGAGAAAAATATTAAGTAAAATAATAATATAAAGCATATAAGCATATGGAAAACAAGTAAAAAAACACAACCAAATCATATTAGCTATATATATATATCCATAGTAACATGAAAAGAAAAATAGAGACATAACAGAGTATCATCCAAAGTAGAAATAAACATTCTAATCCAACAACTACTAAGAGTATTAAGCCAAGCGTCCGGAAGTTGAGGGAACCGATAGCCAAGATCCCAGATATGCTCATCCCCATCATTAACATTCACTATTAATACATCAAACTGAGCATTAACACGGAGAGAAACCCATGTGCAGGGAGACTAAGGACCCATCAAAGCGGGAATATACATTCTCAGAGGCAGAGGGTCATCTTCATGTGACGTGCCTTCCTCTTGCTGATCAGCAGTCACTTGTTGTGCTTATTGACCAACACAACTGGGATTGTGAATCTATTAACTATCGCGTTTAATCCAACCACAACTATAAGAAATTGATATATCGAAATAAGAGGTACTAGCTCGATTGAGATCAACATGGACTTTTAACTTCAAGGCTCGAAAAATATGGGAAGGAAAAGTTTCACACCTAAGCGTTCTGTTACTAGACACGGAAAGTCGGATGATCTCAACAATGTTAAGATAAATGATTGAAACCAAGTCAAAGTGATGGTTGATGTGAACGCAATGCTGCATCTAATTATTCGAATTACTAAATCCGAAATGCTTGCAAGGACCACTATCCAAGTAAAAGTAAGATGAAGAATCCTATAGTGCAAATCAAGGTTGGATAAGGTCCTGAGAGAATAGGCCATGATTGTTACCGTCACCCTCGTTAGAAATGGAAAGATGTCTCGCAAAGGAGGAAACAAAGATGTCATCCTCTTCACCCATAACAATAGAATTGGCGAAAATGAAAGTTCAACTATCATCGTCATAGCTAAACTTAATTTTGGAGTAGAAAGCTCTAACAAAGTTCTCATAACAAACGCCCCTAATTTAAAGATAAGATAACCAACCCTAATCGCGAAATGAGTTGAAGTACCTAAACTCCAGTTGGTCGGATATAAAATTAAGGGCTAAAGGACAGGAGATTTGCACATTGCATAAGCCGAGAGATGGACTCCCAGGGCAGCCCTCCCTGAAGGATCAAGGTTGTTCTTCCAGGCAACATCCCACTCAACAGCTTTAGCAGTGCTGCATGCCACGCTAGCTCCTCCAGGGACTGTCAATCTAGCCGAGTTCTGTTAAACCCAGCAAATAAGGATGATCACTTCAGCAATCAGATGCTATTGACAAAGTTAACAACTTCAAACCAGAAATCACCTGAGGGAAGAATCTCTCGAAAATCATCCTGTAGTAATATGCTTCTTTTGTTTTCGGTGTGTTGTGAGGAAAGATGCAAGAAGCATTAACCATCATCTTATCACTCACCTGAAAGTATAAGGTCGGTTGGAATTTATCAATAAATGGAAATGATAAATAGTTATTCAATTGGAAGCAATAGGAAGGCGGTTTTTACATGATCGGCAGCATGCGCCTTAAGACCATCGATCCAACTATAACCAACGCCATCACTAAATTGTTCTTTCTGTCGATACAAGATATGCTGCAGGGCATCAAATAGAATAGGAGAGGTTATTTGGGTAATAATTCTGAAATTAAGAAATAAAAATGATGCTATATGACCTTAGGCAGATATGGATGCTCCTCATCATCAAAGGCCTTTCTAAGAACCCACTTCTCAATGCGTCCTTCATCCTTTTTTATCTGATTCATAACATGGAGAATCTTTCTTGATCAGTATGCTGCTCCTTTTTACTAAAAATAATACTTGTTTACATACCATCTTTGATTCGGGGTCTATAGACATGGCAACGTTGAGAAATTCTTTGTCCAAGAAGGGTACTCGAGCCTCCAATCCCCATGCTGATGTTGCTTTGTTAGCTCTCAGGCAGTCATACTGATGAAGTGCTTTGATCTGCACAAATGTATCCAAAAAAATTAAAAAAAAAAAAACCAGGTTTTTGTTAAATCCCTGCTTTCCAATTCCAATGGTGGTAATTGAAGTGGTGACTACCAAGTACCTTGCGGCAAGTTTCACGGTGGAATTCTTCCTTATTTGGTGCCTTGTGGAAGTACAAATATCCACCGAAAACCTCATCAGCTCCTTCACCAGAAATAAGCATCTTCACTCCTAGTGATTTGATCTTCCATGCCATCAGAAACATAGGAGTGCTTGCCCTGATTGTGGTCACATCATAGGTTTCAATGTGGTAGATGACATCTTCAATCGCATCAATTCCATCCTGCCACATCAGAGAGAAAATTACAAAGGTTAGATGCCCAGGCTTGAATCAAAACTAATACTAAATCTTGGGTCAGTACTTGAACGGTGAAGTGAAATTCATGATGGACAGTGCCCAAATAGTCTGCAACCTCCCTTGCAGCCTTCAAATCGGGCGAACCTTGCAGAGATATCGATAAGCAAATTTTAACACCAATTGAATCCTTTAAAGCTGTACATGAAAAAGGATTCATCCTATACTATTGGACTTACCTCTAGGCCGATACAGAAAGAATGGAGCTTTCCCCAGTGGTTGGCAGCCTTGGTAGCCAAGTACCGAGCCGTTATAGAAGCAATCAATGAAGAATCAAGGCCTCCGGATAGCAAAACTCCAAAAGGGAAATCAGTCATCAGCCTTTTGATCACAGCCTACAAATATATCACTTATAACAGGTAAGATAAAATTACAGAAAGCCAAAGAACAAAAAGTTGTTTCTTGGTTTAATGTAACTGGTGTCAAATGTTTGTCAGATAGCAACTCTTCATTCTTACATTCTCAAGTGCTTGTCTGAGAACAAACGGATCATATGGAACCGATGGAATAGAGTTAGAGAACCAGGGTGGATTGTACCACCTCCTGAGTCCTCTTGATTTGCTAGTGTACAAGTGTCCAGGCGGAAAGCTCTCAAACTGTTCACAAGCATCATTCAATCCTTTCAACTCTGATGATACCCAAATCGAACCTGGATATACATAACAAGTAAAACAACTTAGCAAAACCAGTCTCCTCAAAGCCCCACATACATTTTCTACAGTGTGCGGTCAATTACTATAAATATCAGTAGTGAACTGAAGAGTGTCAAAATCGTAAAACAACGGCTAACTAAAATAAATGCTATTGGAGAAAGCAAAAGATAATACCATCAAGGCCCCAGCCGATATAGAGGGAGGTGATCCCAATAGCATCACGAGCAACAATGAAGCTATTGTCACGGCCATCTAGCAGCACAAATGAGAAGATTCCATCCAACATGTCCACAAAGTCTTCCCCATACTCCTCATACTGTAATATAGTACAAGTTTAAGAAACAATTAATATATTTGAAAAAATTGCACCCTAAATCAGTTGTATCCCTCAAAAGTTTTGCAATGGGGGGTTTTACCAGATGGGCAATAACATCACAATCACTGCCAGTCCTGAACTTGTGGTTTACCAATTTCTTCCTCAGTTGTTCATGGTTGTAAATCTCCCCATTCACCTAGTTTTCACCACACAAATTAGCCCTTAAATTTTTGAAAAGTTAAAAATGAGTCATCGTATATAGGCTGAAAATGAACAAGTATTGAAACATAGAGAGAGAGGCTTACAGTGACAGCAACACTCTTGTCTTCATTAAAGAGAGGTTGGTCACCTGAATTAGGATCAACGATGGCAAGGCGTTGATGGGCCAAATAGCAGTCTCCGTGTTGGTAGAGTCCACTCCAATCAGGACCACGGTGCTTCAATCTGTTCACACACCATCCAATTATTATATCTATTTCAGCTTATTATTTACTCTCTATATAAGCTATTAGTTTCTCCATATTATTGTTAAATTCCGGCCCACAGCCCACGTGGATAATAGTAACTAAGCACCAGCAATGTTAAATTTAAACCAACTTAGTATGCTCGTCCACATGAAAAATTATGGAATGAATATATTTTTTATTAATTATTTAATGTTATTTCAGTATTTTTTTTTATGTAATTGGCACATCAATTTGATAATTCATTAACTTGAACTCTCGACTTTTTGATCTTAAATACTGAACCCAAAATTTGGACTTGAATGTTCAGAATTCAAAATTTAAAGTTTGGGGTTAAAGGTCCATGATTTAAAAATTAAGGTTTAGAGTCTAAAATTTAGGATTTAGGATTTAGAGTCTGGAGTCAATGGTTCAAAGTTTAGGATCTATGGTTTAAAGTTCAGATCCAAAGTTTAGGTTAAAAAAGAGTTCAGGGTTTAAGATCTAAGATTCAAAATTCATGGTTTAAGATTCAATGTCTAAGATCTAGGATTCAGAGTTTGGGATCAAAGGTCTAGAGTTTAGAGTCCAAAGTTTAGATTAAAAAAGGTTCAAGATCTAGGGTTCAAGATCCATGGTATATGGTCTAGAGTTTAAGATCTATGATTTAGGATCCAAAATCCAAGATCCAGGATTTAGAGCATGGGGTTAAAGGTCCAGGGTCTAAGATTAAAAATTTATGGTTTTTGATTTAGGATCTAAAATCTAGGTTAAAAAAGGCTCAAGATCTAGGATCCAAGATCCATGATATCTGGTCTAGGGTTAAAAATTAGTATTCAGAGCATGGGGTCAAAAGTTCAAGGTCCAAAGTTCAGATTAAAAAAAAAAGTTCAAGATCCATGGTTCAGGATTCAGAATCTGCAATCAATGGTCCAAAGTTTAAGGTTTAGGATTTAGAGTCCAAATTCAAAATCCAAGTTAAAAAATTTATCAAAATAATGTATCAATAACATGAAAAAAAATGCTGAAATAACATCGAATAATTGGTGAAAAAAAAATACAATATGATACGTTTTTTTTTTGGTACCATCCTTCTCCATTTTCATATGTATGTGATTGATTTAGCATCTTAAAGCATGGGCTCCGCCAAGTTTCTTTGTCCTCTGTTTTGTTTTAAAATTTTGAAGTCATTGCTTCAAGACTCCACATAGCATGGGTTCTCCTCCAAGTTTGGAGATGATCTATCTTTAAATTACTATTCATGTTATTTTTTTCTTATTATCATAATCTAAACCCTGTTTGACAAATGATTATTCAACCGTTTTAAAGACAAACATCAAAATAGGCTAAGAGAATAGACCCCAGAATGGAAAAGAAAAGGTGGGTAAGAATAAGATTATTTACCTGCGGGAAAGCTCCAGCACTCGAGCCCTCTTAATCTGAGAACCATCAGAGCAACCCAAAACTGCTAAAATCCCGCACATTTTCCTTCAATGATGATCCCTCCCAAACACCTTTTTTCTTCCTTTTCTTTTTAAAGAACTAGAGCAAGTTAAAAGACAGCAAGAGATACAAAGGGAAGGGGAAAAATTAAGGAGGGAGAAGACGAGGACAAGTTTTGCATGCTTGAGATTAAATAGACATGTGTCAATATGGAGCACTATGTGCTCTGATTTTTGAAGTTACTCAGATTCGCCAACAAGCGGCGCCTTTCGTCGCTTTTCAAAATTTTTTTATTTCTATTGTTTTTTATAAAATGTTTAGTACCACCTCTTACACCTTCTAATCCTAATTTAAATTAATTAGAGTCTTTAAATAATACATTAAAGTGCACTTAAACCCATGACTAATAATAATATTGATATTAATTGAATTAAGATATTTTTATAATATTTATTTAATATAAATTCTAATTTCATTAAAACAAAATATAAATATATAATATGATGTAATGTAATAATTGATCTTATAAATAAAAAATTTCCATTTAATTGATTTTGAAGAAAACTCTTTGTTTATTTAAGCAGTTAAGTCGATTATTTGCAGGTTTTTTTTTCTAAAGCAAACCGAATAAAAAATCAACTTTTAATTAAAATAATGCATTTGATTTTTTTTTAGGATGTGTTTAATAAATTATTGAAATTTTTTATTTTCAATATTTAATATTTTGAATGTGTTTTATAATTATTTTAAAATTTTGACTTAATATAAATTTTTTAACAAAAAAGTGTTGAATAAGATAAATAGGTAGGTAGCTACTTATCAATTAATGTAGAAAATATTAGGTTCATTTTATTTTATTAACAAATTAAAATAAATTGTTATTTTAAAAAATTGAAATATTTACTATCCAAAATAATATACAATATTAAATTAATAAGATTAAAAATTAAAAATATATGATCTTTTAAAAATAAGCATTTACTTTTATCAAACAATAAAATTATATTCAATACTTATATTTACTAATTTATCAAACATTTCTTAATATATATTTAACACTTATAAAATTTATTACCTAATAATTTTTAGCTTATCAAACCAACCCTTATAAAGGAAATATTATAATTTAGGTCAAGTTTTGCTAGTCGACCCTGTACTTTATATAAGTTATGGATTCAGTATTTGTACTTTAATTTGGTTAATTTTAGTCTTTATACTTTTAGCATTTGAAAATTTTAGTACTAACCTAATTATAACCATTAAATTCATTAAGTTTTGTTTTTTTTTTTTTTTTTTTAAAAAGTTGTCTCAAATATATTACCACGTGTGTAATGTTATGTTGTTTGTTATTTTTACATATTACTCATAAAAAATCAGTTAATAGATTAAATGCATATAATTTGCATTAAGAATAAAGTTTGAAATTCAAAAAATATAGTCACTATAAGAATGATCCACTCGGTGAATGTAGACTAAATCTATAACTTTACACATAATACAGGACTAATGACATAATTTAACAAAACAAATTACCATAGAGCCAAGACTAAAATTTCAAAATTTAAAAGTATAAAGATTAAAATTGAACAAATTAAAGCACATGTACTAAGTTGATAAATTATACAAACTACACAAGATCTAATAGAAGAATTTGACCTATAATTCATAAGTTATAATCGCAATTTCACACGTTTGCATATTTGCATATATTTCCAAAAGGAGCTTAATGATATTAATTGTTGGATTTGAATAATTATAAATCTAATTAATTCTTCAAAACAAATTAATAAATCCAATTAATACTTGATATTTTCAAAAGGAAGATTTGGTGGTTATAACCATTGGGTGTTTATAAAATCACTTCTAATTAATAAATTGGTGGGCCGGTCTTAGGGATAAGAGGTCCAAGTCCAACACTGGTTCGTGCTCAACTTGGTCCCAATCCAACACTAATTATTTCAGTTCCTTGCATTAATCTTCCCTTCCAAATTCAACTAGAAACTTCCTCGATCACCACGATACCTGTATGGTTCCTTGGCTCATGTCTGATATTGATGTTTAGAATGTAGACTTGTTAATGCTCTCCATTAACCAGTAGAGACAACATATTTGGTTACACACATTCAAATATTTGATCGACTTCCACCACAACAGTTACACACATTCAAACATAAGCAACAACAAAGGATGGAAGATCCAAACAATCATAAAATATTTTAGTAAATGAGAATTTTGATGGATATGCCACAACATACTACTATCACTTATTGATTTCATCGATTCTGATCAGTAGGCAGGTAGGTACTAATTGTGAATGGCAACTCCTGGAACTTCCACCATCCGTGGTATAATATCGATAACCTTGGATGGCACGTTGCTGATGAGAGGAGCCTCTGCATCGTAAGCCGAGAGATGGACTCCCAGGGCAGCCCTCCCTGAAGGGTCAAGGTTATTCTTCCAGGCAACATCCCACTCAACAGCTTTAGCAGTGCTGCATGCCACGCTAGCTCCTCCAGGGACTGTCAATCTAGCCGAGTTCTGTTAAACCCAGCAAATAAGGATGATCAATTCAGCAATCAGATGCTATTGACAAAGTTAACAACTTCAAATCAGAAATCACCTGAGGGAAGAATCTCTCGAAAATCATCCTGTAGTAATATGCTTCTTTTGTCGTTGGCGTGTTGTGAGGATAGATGTAAGAAGCATTAAGCATCATCTTATCAGTAACCTGAAAGTATAAGGTCGATCGGTTGAAATTGATTAATCATAACACCAGTCTGTTTACTTGAGATTCCAAACGGAGATAATTATTAAATTATAAGCAATATGAGGCCGAATAGAAAGGTTTTTACTTGTTCTGCAGTATGCGCCTTTAGACCATCGATCCAACTATAACCAACGCCATCGCTAAATTGTTCTTTTTGTCGGTAGAGGATGTGCTGCAGGTCATTGAATCGGACTTGTTAGTTGACTTGGATACTAACATTAAAATTAACAAATACTAAAGACAACAAAAGATTCAATAACACCTTTGGCAGATATGGACGCTCTTCATCGTCAAAGGCCTTTCTAAGAATCCATTTCTCCATGCGTCCTTGATCCTTCTTGATCTGTATCATAATATAGAAAACGTATTCTTGGTCAGTCTGTATCATAATATAGTTGTAGTTTTAAGGAGAAATTACTTGTTTGCATACCATCTTTGATTCAGGGTCTATAGACATGGCAACGTTGATAAATTCTTTGTCTAAGAAGGGTACTCGAGCCTCCAATCCCCATGCTGATGTTGCTTTGTTAGCTCTCAGGCAATCATACTGATGAAGTGCTTTGATCTGTAGAAGTTTAAAAAATACCAGCTTCATTATATCCTTATATTCCAATTCCGATGGCTACTCCCGTGTATGGTGATCTATTACCTTGCGGCATGTTTCACGGTGGAATTCTTCCTTATTTGGTGCCTTATGGAAGTACAAATATCCACCAAAAATCTCATCGGAGCCTTCACCAGAAATAACCATCTTCACTCCTAGTGACTTGATCTTTCGTGACATCAGAAACATAGGAGTGCTCGCCCTGATTGTGGTCATGTCATAGGTCTCAATGTGGTAGATAACATCTTCGATCGCATCAATTCCATCCTGCCATATTAGAGCGAAAATTAGTGAAAGTTGAACCACCAGGACTTGAATGAAAAGTACTACTAAATCTTGGGTCGTTACTTGAACGGTAAAGTGAAACTCGTGATGAACAGTGCCCAAATAGTCTGCAACCTCCTGTGCAGCTTTCAAATCTGGTGAACCCTGCATAGATATCCATAAACAAATTTTAAGAAAAGTTAAATCTTTTAAAACTATGCTTCAAGGTTTCATCCTATACCAAGTGACTTACCTCAAGTCCGACACAGAAAGAATGGAGCTGACTTCCCCATTGTTTTGCAGCCTTGGTACCAGCCAAGTACCGAGCCGTAATAGAAGCAACCAATGATGAATCAAGGCCTCCAGATAGCAAAACTCCGAAAGGCACATCAGTCATCAGCCTTTTGATCACAGCCTACAAATATATCACATATGACCCATAAGGTAAAATGGCGGAAAATGAAAAGAGAAAGAAAAGTGTCAAATGTTTCTTAGGCTGCAAATCATCAAGCTTACATTTTCAAATGCGCGTCTGAGAACAAGCGGGTCATATGGAACTGAAGGAATGGACTCGGAAAACCAGGGTGGGTTGTACCACCTCCTGAATCCTCTTGATTTGCTAGTGTACAAGTGTCCAGGAGGAAAGCTCTCAAAGTGTTCGCAGTCATCATTCAATCCTTTAATCTCTGATGATATCCAAACCGAACCTGAATATTATAACAGTTAAACAACTAACTTAGCAAACCAATCTCAAACTGGACATGTTTTTTTTTCTATCATGAATAGTCAATTCGATAAATATCAGTAGTGAAGAAAGTAAAAACCGCGAAATAACAGCTAATTATTTTATAAATCACACAGGTATATTAGATATATTGCAGAAAGCAAGATATATTACCATCAAGTCCCCAGCCGATATAGAGGGAGGTGACCCCAATAGCATCACGAGCAACAATGAAGCTGTTGTCACGGGTATCCAGCAGCACAAATGAGAAGATTCCATCCAACATTTCCACGAAGTCTTCCCCATATTCCTCGTACTGCAATATAGTGCAAGTTTAAGCAACAATTTTTACACTTGAATTTACAAAACAAACTAAAAAAATTTAGACCCGCAATGAGCTGTATCCCTAAAAGGTTTTGCAATGGGGACTTTACCAGATGGGCAATAACATCACAATCACTGCCAGTCCTGAACTTGTGGTTTACCAACTTCTTCCTCAATTCTTCATGGTTGTAAATCTCTCCATTCACCTAATTCACCGATTTCAAAATATAAATTAACCCTTCAATGTTTGAAATTTTAAATGAGTGATCATATAGGCTAAAACTGGACAAGTACTAAAACGAAAGAAGCATAAAGAGGCTTACAGTGACAGCAACACTCTTATCTTCATTAAAGAGAGGTTGGTCACCGGAAGCAGGATCGACGATGGCAAGACGTTGATGAGACAAATAGCTGTCTCCATGTTGATAGAGCCCACTCCAGTCAGGACCACGGTGCTTCAACCTGTTCATGCATCATCCAACGATAGCTATTTCAGCTTATTATTTCTCTTTTATCACTATTTGTTTCTCCAGATGATCGTTAAATTACGGCCCACACCCCACGTGAATAATCACTAACTAAGCACTGATATACATATATTTATCAGCAGTGACATATTTAATGGAACATAAATATTCTCAAATTCATATCTGATTTTATTAGCATCCTAAAACAGATTCTGCCACCTTCTTTTATTTTATTTTTCCTCTCTTTCTTTTGTTTCAAAAGTAGTAACGTCATTGCTTCAAGACCCTTCGTATAGTTCTCCTCCAAGTTTGGAGATGATCTATCATAACCATGTTTCTTTTCCCTCCAGTCTTTGCAAGGCCAAAAAAAGAGAGATAATTTTAACCTATTTGGCAAATGTTTATTCAACGTATTTAGAGACAAAAACGTCAAAATAAAAAGACCCCCGAAATGAATAGTGAAAAGGTAAGAAAGAAAAATAATAATATTTGCCTGCGGGAAAGCTCCAGCACTCGAACCCTTTTAGCCTGGGAATCATCAGAACAACCTAAAACTGCTAAAATCCCACACATTTTCTTTCAATAGTTATCACTCCCCGACACCTTTTTTTCTTCCTTTTCCTGAACAAACTATATCAAACTAAAGTAAATGTATTGGTATTGAAAATCGTAAACAAAACAAAACACAAAGAGGGAGGAAAATCGAAAAAGAAGACGAAATTTGCAGGAGATGGAGGAGAAGACAGTGGAGTACTGTAAACACGGGAAGACAACACGTCTTATGTTTTGAGATTCATCAAACGCCACGTATTTATAGTTGCGAATTTTCAGATTCTCACTGAAACGGCGTCGTTTGCTCACTTCATCGCTTCTTCGGAACCATCTACATTCCTGCCGCCACGTGGCCTCTCATGGCTGGTTTTCGCTGATGCTTTTTGACCGTTCCACCTGCTTTCACGGTCATTTACTTTGCTGACACAGCACATAGCAATGTGTAAAGTTTTAACACTTTTTTCATACTTGTCTTCCATAAATTGGAACCTCTTAGCTGACATGGATTTTTTCTTCTTGGTTTTGACGATGCAACCTTCCGTTTATTCTTTTCACTTAGAGAAATAATCAAGGGCAACTCTACGTAATCCACTATAGATTGGCTGAATAACCACAATAATACAATACACAAATAATTGTAAATTGAATTTTAATTTAATCGGTACGAGCATTATTATTAATGTAAAAAAATTTAAATTTAAATATGTTGAAATATATTATTTTAATTAAAACTAAAAATATATATATACATATAAGGAATTATTTAATTTATTTTTAAATTAGAAAGTAATAATTATTAAGATATCGAAAACATTTGTTTTAGTTTATATATTATTGCCACTATAGTAAATTATAATCCATCTATTTGTTCGGTTTTATTTATTTGCTTTTGAAACAATCGACCCGTTGTTTAATATGTTAAAATTCATTTATTTTTGTTTTAACTTCACATGTCGATCATACTACGTAACACCTTCAATTTAACATTTAGATAAAGTGCAATATGAAGACATAAAAAAAAACAAAACTTTGATTTGAAATTTCGACATTAATATAATGCAACAATCAAAATCAAGACTTATCCTTTCCAGTTATTTATTGGAGCAAGTTTTTTTAAATAATATGTTAGTTGAATTTATTAGAAATTAAAATAAAAAAATATTTTAAATGAAATTAAAATGTAATAAAAAAATATTAAAGTAAAAAAAAAAATAAAAAATGAAGCATTAGACCAACAAAATACGTCTAATGGGTTGCAACAACGGAGTAAGGAAGCAGGAAACAAAATTCCTTATCTCTATCCACCTACACGTTTAAGGATCAAAGTAAGAGTGGTGAGCGAAACTAACAATCTTATTGGCTGCTTCGCAAAACAAATTTGACTGTATCGGCAAACGAACCACAAAAGGGAATCAAACTATTGAAAGACCATCGATAGCCGTAAATCAGAGTCGAGTCTTGTGAGAAAAATATCCACGAACACAAATCTACCACAAGGGAAGATGAAAACGTGCCATAAGGCAGAAGCGTGTCACAAGGCAGAAGGAAAGCGTGTCACAAAGGCAAATAAAAATTAGAAGAAAACAAAAATATATAAAAATAATAATAACTGAATATAAAAAATTAAAGTGAAGGAATACTGACAGTTGACGACCAGCATTAACTACTGAAAGATTACCGATAGCCGCAAATCAGAGCCAAGCCTTATGAGAAAACTATCCAAAAACACAAATCTACCACAAAGGTAGATGAAAACGTGCCATAACGCCGAAGTGTGCCACAAGATAAATAAAAACAAAAACAAAACCAAAATATATATCTAAAAAAATAAGAACTGAATATAAAAAATTAATGTGAAAGAATATCGACGGTCGACGACTAGCATTAAAGCTAACGTCACCGCCGACTAATCAAGAAAGAAAGAAAGAAATAAAACGGCGTGAAGAGAAAATTTGAAAACCCTTTTTTATTTATTGGAGCAAGTTATATTAAAATGAGAATGTGATTACGTTTTTCGTTTAATTAATTAAAATTAGGGTTACATATTTTGCCTGTTTATTATTAGGTTAAATATGTCTTTTAAGTTATTGTATTTTTTGAAAATTTAAAATTTAATTTTTATATTTTTATTTTCAATAATTTAGTTCTTTTAATTTTTTAGAATTCAAGATTTCTGAGTCCAACTGTAAATACAACTATTTTTTGTTAAATTTATTTATCAAAAATACTCCATGAAATTAAAAAAAGAATGGTATTATAACAAATTTGAATTAAACAGAAAAAAATAACAATATTAATAACTAAACGTGAAATTTGAAATTTAAAAAATAAATAGATTAAATTCCTATAAATAAAATACATAAACTATATATAACACATAAATTTTAAATAAAATTGAAATATTAATATAACACATAAATAATAATATGAATATAACACGAATACGTTAATTATCAAAAGTAATAAGAAAAGCTAGGGATTTAATGGAAATGCAAGGTGATATATGTAATAAGCATTATATATTTCTTACATTATCCGATGTTTGTTACGTGCTTCAAGTTAGGAAGACAACAATAAACAAGATGAAATTGGGTGAGCTATGACAGGGCCAACATATATTCTTTTCCCCATTTTTTTTATAAGATATTAGTTTTCTTTGCCTGTTTCATAAAATGATGGATCCATCCAATATTACTCAGATGAGACATGAGAGGGTTATTTTGCTACCGGTAAATATAACATTTCTTTCAAAACTTTGTTGTTAAATTAGTATATAATTCTGTAGATTGAATTTTAGTTTGATTAATATTGATATTGTTATTAATACAGAAGAATGTGGGTTTGAATGCATTAAAACGTATTATCCTCTTATTTAATTAAAAGTTGGAGAGAAATTATAAATAATTTTAAGTATTGTATAAAAAAAAATTATATGATAAGATCCTATGATGAAATTAATATTTAAAAAAAAATTAATAAGAAATTACTTATAATTTGCAATCATATTAGTTTTTCATCTATGAAATGTGCATACAATTCATAAACATGTACGTAATATGTATAACAATGGAAATGTATGTGGGTATGTCTTACATTAGCTTTAGCTAGTTATATCCAGATTAGTTTCCATTTTATCTGATTTTTTATTTACTGTATTGTATTAGTTAGATTCTACATAATAATTGATTAAATATATTTTTATATTTATTTTGTACTTATAATTATATTTTTTTATATTAATAAAAGCTTTGGAAATTTTACAATAAAAGTTATAATCTATATCATTAATTAATCAAATTAATTGCACAACCAATCTTGGGAGTAACTAAGGGGCTGGCGGGTCAGCTCTCTTAAATGAAAAATTTTTATTTTAGTTTTTTAAAATCTTAAAAAAAAAATTAAATTAGTAAAGATAAAATTGTATTTTTCTTTAAAAATGATAAAGATTTGATTTAGTCTTTTAAAAATATGAAAATATAAACTATTAAAATGATAAAATTATATTTTTACTGTCATAATAATTATAATTTAATTTCGATCTCCTGTTTTAACTTCACTACTGAATTTCAATAAAGTTTCAAATACTTGTTAGTCATAGTTTATTAAAAACTATAAAATCGGGACATTGATTTTATGGATATGTTCATTACGAATAGTTTGAATTCAATTCAATGTTATATTAAAAAAATTATAAAATTATATTTTTATTATTAAATTTGGATCCATTAATATACTGTTTTTTTTTCTTTATCCAAATTGATTCTCTTTTTATTGGAGAAAAGAAAGAAAAAAATCCAAGGCATGCCAGCCAGAACCCTATTGATTCACTTCTGGCGAAAGGGAGCTGGAGCACGTGTGTTAGTATTGTTTATATTTTAAAAGATTTTCCGTGTCTGATATTTAAGTATAAATATAAAAAGTAATCCTCTAAATCTATAAACGTGAATGTTATTCATCTCAATTACATATATTCCCGCACCATTAATTTTGAACGATGAAGGGGATAAGAAGGAGACAATGATTGAGGTCGGATGCAAAGAACGTATGGGCCGAAGAATCGTATTCATGGTTGCAATTTCTAGATGTAGTTGTCATTGTATGCTATCTCTGTACATCCACAATTCAGAAAGTGCTTGTCATTTACATAAACGAAACAGTACACAAATAGAGGTGGAGACTGGAGTTAGAGGGATTAGTAGGGATCCCCATTCATTTTATAATCTATAAAATTTTAAATAAATATACGCTGAAATTATTCTTTGATCCCTAAAATGAAAAAAATTTAATCTAATAATTTCAAAATTATAAAGATATAAACTATTAATATGATAAAATTATATTTTTACTATTATAGTTTGATCCCTAAAATGAAAAAAATTTAATCTAATAATTTCAAAATTATAAAGATATAAACTCTTAATATGATAAAATTATATTTTTACTATTATAGATATATATAACTTAATTTCGATCCCGCTCAAAAAAATTTCTAATTTTACCCTATAATGCTTTATCTAATGTTTAAGTAACGATTCAAACTTAGTTTAAAAGTCCACCCTAAATCTCTCTCTATTCTTTTTTCTAAGTTTTATACATAAAAACTATTATTTGAATGTATAAACTCCAAATTAAATTCCTTTTTAACTCGTGCAAGAAAGTAATACTACTTTGTCTCATATAATTTCAGAAATTGGAGCTTCAATTTAAAGTTTCAATTTCTGTCCAGCTTTCTGAGTCTTATTCTGTATTAATGGTTAGGTTATTAATATTAATTTTATCTCTCTATAATATGGTTAGCAGATTATATATTTTTTGAATTATAAAAATAGGGCAAAATTCGAACAAGCATGATTAGAGCGATTCGAACTCAAAACATATTTGGAACGGTGAATATCTTAACCATCAAGTCATATTCTTTTATTTTCTTTTTCTTTTCTTTATCACAAAATATATAAATATATTAACTACTATACATATAACATCCAAAATAGGAAATAGAAGATTGTTACTAAAGATCTAATTTAGGAGCAAAATGATAAAAATATATGTAATCTGTAGAATTCGTGGATCACTGAAAGTGAAGAAAAAAAAATCAAAGATTTAGACATAAGAACACTCAAACTCCATTCAAAATGCAGCAATGATAGCTTTGATTATATAATGGTAGAAGACCGCCGCACTCAAAAAATCTTGTGGGTTTTAATTGGAAGGGAGGTTGAGTGGTCCTTAATCCAACCATACTTTAACAAACAAACAAAATATAATAAATAGAAGAGATAAATATCAGATTTATATATGAATTTTTTGTTTTAATGTGTAATTTAATACATGAAATTTGATTCGGTGTAATTATATACATAAGCTTGAATTGTGGTTCATTTTTTATTTTGATTCGATCGTACACGTTTTAAAAAAAATGAACACATGTATTTATTTTCATATTAAATTAATATAATTATTTGTGTGTGTAATACCCCGGTGTAAAATGGTGTTAATTCAATAATATTTTTAATAATTTATAAAAATTAAGTAAAATATAAAATTGTATATGATATAATTCAAAATTAATGTATAATTTTAATATTATTTGTTAAACAAAATAATACGTAGTAAATATTAGCAGATAGTACAAGTGGTAGAAGTTGCTGTGTTCTATGTTGAGCAGAAAGAGTTGATGAGTTAATGATGATGATCGAGAAACCAATAAAAGTTTACAATTGTGCGCCCACCAGAGTCGATCTTCATGTTGCTCATGAGTGTGATTCATTTTATTATGCAAGTTGATATTTTCTGTTCAACCAATCTGACACAAAAGCGATTTAAATGGTGTACGCATGTGATTTCATTTTCCATTACCTTCATAATTGCCACTAGCTTAGCACTAGAATCCAAATACCATAGACAAGAGATAGGTTCATGTTTTTCTGTAATCACTCTGTCGGTTTATTTGTAAGATAAAACGAAATTACGAAGTATACTGATAATAAGGAAAATTACTAAAAATATAATGGTATATAATCTATAAATTTCTTTTTTAATATTTAAATGGGAGGATAAAACATTTCATCATATTTAAATTCAAATCCTCTTACATCGACAATAATATCGATATTAATCGACAAGGTTGAGACAAAATTGATTCCAGCTTAAAATCAACAGTAACATAAACTTTTGGTGAGACTAATCTCAAGGCCGAGCCAAGCCTTATGGGCCATGTCAAAATTGGTTAGTGTTTGAAGAATAAAACCAAGGTATAGTCTGGCCTGAAACTTGAACATTAAGACATAATAAATTAAGCCCGTGGAGACCCAATGTTGCTTCATTAATTTATTCATGTTTCAACCAAAGAGCACCTCAACTTCATGTAAGGCACGTTCCCCCACGCGTGGTACCATCGATTTCCTCACATGCAAATTTTCTAAGCTTTTTATATGACGTATTTATAGAACAAATCAAATTAATTCTAGCTCATTAAACTACATTTAATAAATTAAAATTGTCTAATACATATCCAAACATTAATAGTCAATAAACAATTATACACATAAATTAAAATATCAAATATCAATTGCACTAAGCATGCTCTAAATAAAAATGAGACATTGTGTCGTCAGGTGAGATGCAAGCGAAGTCCCCACCTCAAAATTATAATATTCTAAAAAAATAAACCATTGGTACTGTGCAGGTAACAACCATTCTATATTTGGCGAATTTGTAAAATTATTTTCTTCTTCGAAACCCATCTTTGATAGGCCCTTTTAAACAACAATATATGTGCGTGTGCGTGTGCATGCCAATCCATGCATGACATAAAAACTACTTTGAGGATATGGTTCTCTTAATCTCAAGCTAGAGAAAGTCAAAAGAATATTTGAGGTTTGATTGCTGTGTTTATTTAACTGAAATAGTCAGCAAAATTCATGGGGTCTATGATTGTTTGCTTGAAGAAAAGATTGTAGGAATCGAGATTTTATCTCATTTCAATAGTTCAATTTTCTAGTTTAACCACTGTTGTTGATCATTTGAGAGGAGTATAGTGAACGTGGAGAACTTGGTCATTGATTTTGATCTCATAATAGCAGTTAGAATGTCAGCATCTCAGTCATTCAGACATGTTTGACTAAAGTAATTCTGCAGAAATTGCGAAACCCTGAATTCAGATCGGTCTTCCTCTAAAGAATATAACAGCAAGTCAACATCAATAATAAAAACTCAGCTCAACTACAATACAGTGTTTGTTTAAATTATATTTGCTATATATATTTTATCAATTTCCAGGGCTTGATTGATGTTGCTAGTATTTGAAGTAATTAAAAAAAAAAAGTTTGATGGCAGCCTTTGATTCTTCAGTCGATTCCTTTCACACCATGAAATGACGTGAAGCGGGTCCAGATTTTAATTTGAAAGTTACAATATATACAGCCTACACCTCTCACAGTCAGGCAGTGCATTGAAACCAATGGATGCATCGAGAAATTACCCTCTGCAGTTCCCAAACCAGTTTGAACTATATGATTTCATTGATGATCCGAATTTTGATCAGTTCATTGATCTGATTCGTGGTGAAAGTGAAGATGCAGGCATCGGTTATGATTACTATCTTGTCAATGGTAGTTTTGTTGAGGATAAGCAGATTAGTTCCACACCTGGGGATACTTTTTGCCTTGATGTTTCAAGCACTATTGTGCCGGATCCTAACAATGTTTTCGATCCATTGCCAAGTACTTTTTATGGAGAAATGATGAAGGATGGTGAGGATGATAACGACGAGGAAAACTCTTCCGGGACAACCACCGCAACCGCTATCACCCCCACAACACCAACAGCCACAAAGAAACCAAGGGTTGATCGGTCGAGAACTTTGATCTCGGAGCAACGGAGGAGGGGTCGGATGAAGGAGAAGCTCTATGCATTGCGTTCCCTGGTTCCTAACATAACAAAGGTATGTGTTACGTATATAACATGTGTTGGATCCAGTTGCGAATATAATTCGATGGATAAAGCTTTGATTTTATGTTACTGCAGATGGATAAGGCTTCGATTATTGGAGATGCCGTATTGTATGTGCAAGACCTGCAAATGCAGGCTAAGAAACTGAAAGCTGAGATTGCGGGTCTTGAAGCAACATTGGCAGGATCCGAAAGGTACCAAGAATCAATTGAAAACCCTGTTAAGATTCGAGTCGCAAGAAACAACAGCCACCCAGTTTGTAAGAGGATAATGCAGGTAAAGAAAAGAAGAATAATAACAATCCCTTGTTTTTAATAATTGTGATATTGTTTACTGCCTCTGTTCTTCCGTGGAAATGAAACAATGGTTTTCACTTTACAACGCAGTTGAATATGTTTCAAGTGGAGGAAGGAGAGTTTTACATTCGATTGATATGCAACAAAGGTGAAGGGGTTGCAATATCACTTTACAAGGCCCTTGAGTCCCTCACTAACTTCACAGTTCTGAATTCCAATTTGGCCGCTCTTTCCGACAGATTTGTACTAACATCTACTCTAAGTGTAAGCCAACCTTTACTCTTTTTCTATTCTTACGCGAATTCCAGTACCATAGCTGTTGAGGTTTTAAATTGCGAAACTTGCAGACTGATTTATATAAAACTGCAGATGAGAAATTGCGAGCAGTCAAAGAACTTGCCAAACCTGAAGTTATGGGTGTGCGGGGCTCTTCTGAACCAAGGGTTTGAGTTTATGACACCTTTATCTTCCTAATCTGTCTCGTCAGTGCCTGTTAATGATGCTTGTTCTTCATCGACAATGAAGTCCCATAACTGTTAGTCTGTTATGTAACAGTTCTATTTTCTTGAATACTCGAGGTAGAACTTGATTAGCGAAATCAGGACTTTTAACACTCTTCCAATAGACTACACGGGTTGCAAGAACAAATTACTTTGTTTTCTTACTACTGTTAATGATCTGTGGCATTTTGATCATGCCTGAAACACAAATTTGTGCTGATATTCGTGCATTAATGTCTTGTTTCCGCAAAATGATCTTATACTTTTCAGTTGCGGACTGTAATTTATTGTTATATCTGAATAAACAATCCCAACGAAGCAGAAAATTAGAAAATTGATCTAACTTAAGCTTAAGCCATTTTATTTTAATTTATTGTTAATTTGTCACCTACAATTGTGATCTAATCTCGCTAGCTAACTTGCTCAAAAATATATAATAATAAAAAATAAAAAAAAAGTTGTTGAGAGGTCACACTCTCATTTTTCGTAGTATCATTTTTCCACCAGTCAATCAGATTCTCAACAATGGTTGACGTTGTTCTCAGGTTGTGCTGATATTTTATCTCCCACTTCTGCCAAAAATTAGCATGTCATGAGCAACTTTATTTACAAAGGGAGAGTGCCTTGAGGAATTAGGTCATTTGTTGGCGCACAGTCACCCACCACCGGTAGGAGCGAAGCTAGGGGGGCAGAGGTCTAACCCTCCATAAATGAAAAATTGTCCCTTTAAGCTCTTCAACATATACAAAGACCTATAATTTAAAATTCAATTATACTTTCCCCAAAGACAAAAAGTTTATAGTTTAATTTTTTGAAAATTATAAGTTTTACATTAATACAATGTCGAAATTACATTTTTAACTCCCTCAAAAATTGATAATTTAAATTTGGCTCATCTAAAAAAAATTGACTTCGCCTATGACTAAGGGGGCGTGATTACTAGCCCTTGGTGGGTTTTGAACCTTCGACCTATGGCCTATAGGTCACCACTCAAAGGATAAGTGTCTCGTATTGGTGATCCAAGATTCTTCATACCCAAGTAAATTCCATATTTATTAATGCGTCCTATACTGACACTTCTTTCAAAGCTTGTAGGTCCACCAATCTAGGTGCTCCCAACTCTACGAATCAAGTCCATTGGGTAACTACTCATGGCACATTGACTCTAGATAGAGCACGAGAGATAAATCTCCCATTAGAGCACAATACTTTCAATTGTTGAGAGATTGATTGATTACCAGACGAGCAACAATTAAAAAATTTATTTCAAAAAAGTCCACCTCAACAAACTTAATTTTTAATTATAAAAACAATAACTTAATAAATTTAATTAAACATTTGTAGACTTATAATTATATTTTGTTAAAAATTTAACTTTTTATACAATAAAACATTTAGTTTTAATTATCTTTTTTGTATTAAATCATCTTTCTTTTAAATTGTGATGTTCACCGAACTTTCAAATGATGTAATAAATTGACTATGTTAATGACCAGTAATAAATTTTAAAAGTTCGATTATTAAATCATAATTTCAAACAAATATAAGTGACCGAAGTTGCAATTTACCAAAAAAACACATTTTATAACGAGAAAACATCTTTTGAGGTCCGTGCAAACCAGATTGTCAAACACGAATTAAGCAAAAGCACAGTAGATTCTAGTTAAATCCCAGGGGCCACTGCAGCCACGACAACCTCGTCTCACATTATCTCCATCGTAGCCTTACACCCTTCACCCACTCATCAAATGCAAGCTGCAGCAATAGTAGCCATGGCGGCCCACGCTATTCTCACTATAACTCCATCTCACCACACTCTCCTTCATGCACTGTCGCCACCTAACCCTTCAGACCCGCAAGTTCTACAATCCACATTTCGTGGTGTCTCTCTCAACCTCCCTCGCCCATCCCTTTCCATTGCTGCTACTGTCCCCAAGAAGCAATTTTCCGTGCTTGCTGCATCCAAGAAAGCTGTCGCGGTTCTTAAAGGTGATTCTAAAGTTGAAGGCGTTGTCACCTTGACCCAAGAAGATGATGGTCTGTTTTCTTTTCAATCTTTGTGTATTTACTTGTTTTCTAATGCATCTTATGGTTTGGGTTTTTGGTTTGTACTTTTTATTGGAGAAATTCTGTTTCTTTTTGTGAATTCATTGTTTGTTTATGGAGAAGAAGGGAGAGAAAGAGCATGATTATATTTGTTTTGGGTTTTTTTTTTTAAACTTTTTATTGATGAATTCATTTACATCTTCAGTACTTTGAGGTTGGATACGATTATGGTTAGGGTGGTGGTCAGTTCTGGATCATATAATTGCTTCAATGTTGCGATTTGCGAATGCCAGATTTTTAGTGCCAACTGCTAGCTCGATTTTCCTCTGTTTATTTAGAGCTGATATTGATTTAAGTGCTTCCTTGGTGCTGTATACTTGTATTAAATATTCCAATGTTCACGTTAAAGTTGAAACGACTGTCTAGCCTCTTACAAATTTTAGACATTGTGAAACTTTACCTCAATACATGTTCTGTTGGCTTATCTTTTTGGCAATCGAGTGTTGCTGTCTTCTGTGAATGCACTTAATTTCACCATAAATAGGTCCAACAACTGTGAATGTTCGTGTTACTGGTCTTACTCCAGGGCTTCACGGGTTCCACCTTGTAAGTGTTTTTTGGCTTTAGCTGCTCATTCTCAGTGTATATCAGCACATAAAAGTTCTTTTGAAGTCTGGTTTTAATCTTTACTTTTTGTTTTACATGTAGCATGAGTATGGTGACACAACAAATCGATGCATGTCAACGGGTAGGACTTGTTGCATTTGAATATCATTCCATAGGATCTTATTTGTTTTAGAGTTCTTTTATGTATAACTTTTTTCTTTTTTAAAATTCTAAATGATAGGAGCACATTTCAATCCTAACCGTAGGACACATGGTGCTCCTGAGGATGAAGTCCGCCATGCGGGTGACCTGGGAAACATAGTTGCTAATGCTGATGGTAATGCATTCTTAAATTTTATTCATTTTCTTTTCTAAATTAGTTTGGACAAATTAAATTATTTATTGCTTAATGTTTGAGTGACGTAGGAGTGGCAGAGGCAACAATCGTGGACAAGCAGGTGTTGTAATGCATATATATTCCCAATTTCCTTTTCAATGAGAGGGGGCTCTCAGTCCTGCTTCCTTTGTAGCAACTAACTTTTGACTTTCATGTGCAGATACCACTAAGTGGCCCAAATGCTGTCGTTGGAAGAGCATTTGTAGTTCATGAGCTTGAGGATGACCTTGGAAAGGGTAATTATTTATTTGGCTTGCAATTCTTACCTTTGTGTTGTGCGGAAACTTCCCCAATAAGTTAGAGAAGGGAGACCTGTAGTGGCTATTTATGTTGTTTGGAAGGTGGATTTTGATCCTAAAAATAATTTTGTTTTTGTGTACGTTTACACACCGACGTATTCTGCAAAACTTCCCTTCGTATTTGCTTGTTTTCATTTTTCTTATATTGCTATTTACTCATGCATCTACAGGTGGACATGAACTTAGTCTAACGACAGGCAATGCAGGTGGAAGATTGGCATGTGGTATGTGCACAAGCACTTTAATCTATAGTTCTATATCTATATGTTTCCAGAGCAAACAAGTTCATATTTTTTTCCGGACTCATGTCTGATTTGTTTCTTGCATCTGTGTTTTGAGCATAAATATCTTTGACTTGTTATTTATATAAATTTGGAGGAAAAGTAGTGGAAAAGGACAAGGGGTTGTAATATCATGGTTTTCATGTTGATAGATCAGCAGTCTGCTAGGAGTAGGAAAAGTCTTGGATGAACTCTTGAACTGTTGATTTAGTTGGTATGCCTTTGGCTTGGAATGAATGTGATGTATCTGCACCCTAGTTTGCCAATTTAGAACCTTCAGTAGTATAGGGGAAGGGGATGTTCAATTGCTGTGGGAGGGTTTGAAGTTTGGATATCAGTCAGGTGGTGTTGTCCTGTTGTGCCTATGAATTCTGACCGTGCCTGTCTGAAGAATTCTTCCCAGGCATAACGTTTATCTTGTTCATATCACGTGAAACATTATATTGAAACTTTGAAGCTCATCTCATATTTACTTGTTCTGGCAATGTATATGCAGGTGTTGTGGGTTTGACACCAATATGAAAGAGACCAGCTTGGTCTGCCACTGTTGTTTGCTTTTCCTACACATTAGTTGCTTGCAAGTGCTTCAGAAGTTACTTATTCGGGGACTATACAATCCGGTAATTTGGCTTTAAAACCAACTAATTTAAATTTAATTATGAATACATTTAAATAATAAAATGAAATTGTAGCTGGGCTGGGCCCGCGACCTACCTCATCCTATTGAGTAGCTCGCCATGCTCTTTAGGGCTTGAAATAAAGAAGATGGCCTCAGGTTTATGTTAATTTCCGTTCTTACTATTTTCATCTTCAATCCATTTTATTATTTGTCTTGCAGTGTCAAATTGGATAAGATCACATCACTTTCACAAGTTGCAACATTGATTAAACCAGCAAATGAGTCAATCTTAAATTTATGGTTCTAATCTAAAAAATTCTCTCACTGAACTCGCACAAAAACAAGTCATGTTATCTGCTGCCATAACTAATATTTTTTTAATTATATTAGAGTTTAGATCAAGCATCATTTCTTTTCTTCTATCACTACTTGGAAAAAAGAAAGCTTGTAATGCCCCATCTACGTTCGTTGCTGATTGGAATTTTACTATAAATTATTTCACCTAATTCCAAATAAATTATTTATCTGCCGATCGCTTTAGACACTTTTCCTTTGTTATTCATGATGATACAGTGAACTGTATATCGTATAGTAAAACAAATAAAACTGGACATGTCAACCCACAAGGGGTTTCCCTTTTTGGGGAGAGGGGGATGCAATAGTTGACTTTATACATATTATAGAAAATTATTTAATATGATATTTGTATTTCTTTTGGACCTGAGCATTATTTTTCATGATTGTTTTACGGTTCATGGGATCGGGTTTACAAGGTTATTGTTGTGCCTAACACGTGTTAGTATGATAGTTGTCATTTACGAATACAAAATATGGTGTTTGTGGTACCAACAATAAAAATTTTGCACAAAATAAGTAAGTTGGTTACACAGAAAATCATGAACTGAGAAGAAAACTGAATACTTCAAACGATTAGGTTGAAACTAAGGGACAAAGAATATCGGCGATTAGGCCAGGCCACCTGAGCAAAACTGAACTTAACCACAAAAAAATTGGCGAGAAGATGCACACTTGTTTATTCCGAACAAGCATGAAATATGCTATATTTGCATATTTCGTTTCTTCTTCTAGATTGTGAGACTGTGCATATGGTAATGAATAGGATGCTATGCGTATGCCTACAAATACCATATGCGTGTCATATTTTGTATTTATCTCGTATCAGTCATATTAAATAAATTTAAAATAAATTATTAAAGAACGTGTTCTTTGTCTTCGGTGTGACTTGAATACGAGTTGCGTCAATCGTGTTGTGGTTAAGGTTTTGCCCTCTCATTGTAGTTCATCAAAAAAAAATTATTAAAAGATTCAAAATTCAAAACACGAATATAATATACGAATATTAAACATGTATATTTAATGTGAAGAGAATCTAGGAGATTGGTTGTGTTTAAGCATACGGATTATGATATTCATTGATGGTGGTTTAAGGTTTTTTTTTTTTAAATAGGAGAGGCAATGTGACGGGTGGTGTGAGGGATGAATAGGGGGGTAGGTTGATTGAACGGGAGTGCTTGAAGAGTTTTAAAACTGAAATCACGAGGCAATTGTGAGAAGCAAGTGAGAAAAGAGTAAGCAGCAGTGAGGTAGTGTAAAGCCTAATTTAAGGGATATAGTTGGCCTAAAGTCGTTGTTTTCAGTGGAAAGGACAATTGGGTTTGGATAGCTACCCTCGCCCTTATTTGTCTTCTTTGCTTCACCCAAAGTTGTTCTCAAAAGCGTCATATCTGCTACTACAAGTCATCCCTCAAACTAACACTGTGCCACCAAATTTCTTTCTTTTTGAAAGGGGGAAGGGGGCTACCTGGCATGCAATTTAAACTTCCCTTATATCTCATCTTCTTTCATGCAATTGGGCTTGTCCTTGGCTTGCATTGCTTTTACTCTTTTGGTTTTTTTTAGGGTTTCCTCGTTTAAATACAGGCATCAATTTAAGAAGTTTGAGCCCAGAGACATAACTCATATCTCACGCCTCGACTGTCTCTATCACACCAAGCTGATATCACCTGACATCAACAGTTTGAACTACTTTTAATTATAAAAACATGTAAAACTAATGAAGTTGGACGTGTCAATTGGACCCGACTTTCGTCACTTCACTATGTATAATAATAATAGTAAAAGTGTTAGATAAAGAGAAGAAGACAAGGTGCTTTGCACAATACACTAACTCATCAGCTCCCACCAAGTAAGTCTCGGAATGCTTTAGAGTGAAGCTTAAACGGATCCATGTAACCAAGCAAAGAACGTGATTCGGGACGAAAAATCATGCCCACTAAGTTATCGCATATATTCAATCAGAGGATAGGTATATCCTATCTACAAATCAACTTGAAAAGGGGTTTTTTTTTTTTTTTTTTTAGCTTGACATGATGATTTTTGTTAAAAAGAAACACTGAATATGATAACCACCCAGCATAGTTGAAAAGAGTTTAGAAAATAAAAATAAAAAAGGAACCGGTTGAGAGGGACTTTAGAGCAGGCATCCTATTCTTTCCCATAAGCTAAGCATGAATGGTATATATAAAATCTCTGCAAGTGACAAAGTAATTTGTTGATGTTGGAAACTGACATGATAACCATGCCTGCTGCCACCCAGTCCAAAGTAACATTCATATAAACAAGCCAGTAACATATAAATATTGAGACTGAATATGAGTGGATATTCAGCATTAACTCATCACACCACCAGGCCCCACTTCTCCATAAAAACAAGCATATTAGCACCACCAAATTATAATTACAAATCACCCAACAGTTTTAATGTTATCAAATTTTGATTCATGTGTATAAATTTGTGAAAATTAATGTAAATGAAAAATCACAACTCAAGTTTTTTATTATTTAAAAAAAAAAAAAAAAAAAAAATTGCTACTCAAATTTCGATTTAAGTCTGCATGGATGTCACAAATACACTGAAATTTGGCTTCTAAACTATAGATGTTAAATGAGATCCAGATCATATAAACTTTTGACTTTCAATGTATTTTACTTGCTTCGGTTCTTTTTTTTTTTTTAACATGAAATTCCCCTTCATTTGCTTAATTACAATTTTTTCTCAATTAAAGACCAAGAAAAAAAAAAAACTTCATTAACCGCCGCACCACGATTCATTAAGTTATTGAGGAAATGTTTAATTATTTATAAATAAATGAATTACGTGTTTTGTTACACAAGGCATGGGTAGTCTTACTTTCTGTCTCCTAACCATTTGGCAATTGGCATCATAAAAATAGTCCTTCTCTCCACGCTGTCAACTGACTCTAACTTCATAAGATGTGGCATATTGAATATTTTAATTTGACTCGCTTTATTTAAATCATATATAAATTTTCTCAAAATTTATTTTGATTTGGTTTCCTATATTATTGGTATAATTGTGTCACTACCTACTAATGGAATAAATCCAAAAATAATTCATCTTAAAATTTCTAAATATTTAAATCTAAAGGAATCAAAAAGATAGAGGAACTGCGGCCGTGCTTTGCGTACCTTACTTTACGTGCCTCGCGTAACAAACAACATCAAGGATCAGGCCACTTTTGCCCCACTCTGCAAAATATTATTACATCTCACTATCATCAGATACAATGAACCTTTCTTCTATTTTCATTATTATTACTACTACTACTACTACTACTTACTAGTATTTATTGGAGAAACTATATTTGTTAAAAAAAAAATACATTTACTTATTATTTAAGGGTTCCGTTTCATTTGGTTATTAATATAATAATATGAGAAAAAAAAATTATTTATTTTATATATTATTATAATTAAATATAAAATAAAAAATAATCATTCCAATTTAAATTTGAAATTGAAAATATAAATAAATAAAAAACTCTTTCTCTTTGCTAAAACATGTGTAGAAATAAAAAAATTATTTATTTTATATATTATTATAATCATTTACTACTAGTGTATTGCTACATTATCATCTAATTATTTTCTTCAATTAATTGTTTTAGAGGGAGAAAATAAAATTAAGTCATGTTCGAAAAAACTATTTTCAGGGTAAATTGTGTGTTTCGATAGTAGACATTATTTCGGTTGTTAAAAGAATAGAGATAATTTTGTTGATAGAGTTTACAATTAAAAATATAATAAATAAATTTATGTTTGAGTAATTACGGTGTAGAATCAAATAAATACAAAAGATGAATAATTAAGAATCAAAATAATTCAAAATTTAAACTCACACATGCCGACACATGTTGATGGTAGAGACCCAACTATAACAACTGCACATAGTAAAACTAAATTAATTAAATTGTAATTATAAATAATACACATTTAAACGAGCTAAAATCAAATTGAGCTAACAATAAAAAACTAGATTTGGGGATAACTCAGACCTAGTCAAATCTCAGATCTCTACCAAGGCATTAATAGATTTTTTTTTTAGAAATAAAAATTAAAAGATACTAATTGAGATAAATGTGCAAGGATGGTATAGCCGCGGGAACAGTAAAATTAAAAAAGTGGAGGAGAATGATGAGAGATGCGGATATAGATAAATAGATAGATGGATGGATGGATGGATAGATAAGAAGAATTGATCGGAATTAATGGCACCCTAATACCCTCAAATTAGGGGAGCAATACAAAAATGAAAATGAAGACAAATTACTTTGGTTTGGCGGAAAGGCATGGGAATTAGGCATTTGTCTAAGAGTAGCAAACGTGACCCAATCAAAATACACGTTACATTACTATTTCTGCACTTTCACATCTCAATTTTTCTTTTTCCTAACGCCTTCGGTTAGTGGCATGGATCAATGTTAGGATTTTCTTTTGCTCTCAAACCTAACTTAATTCATTTGGGGTTATAATTATTTAAAATGCCTCATTCTTTTCTAAAAATAAATTCAAGTGTGTGAGCTGATTGCTTTTAGGAGTACCTTAAAGTTAGAACTTGAAAATTAAGCAACCCCCATTAAGATTTTAATTTAGACAGCATGTGGTGGGGGGAAATTGTTTTAATAACATGTACATATGTGGTGGGCGAAATTCGTAAAGGGTAAATTAACTAGAGAAAAGCGAAAAAGGGAAAAAAATAGTCACGGAAGCCATGTGTTCAACATATGAAATAAACATGCTCTGTTCAACAGAAGCCCACTTGACAGTTTGACAGTTGATGAGTTGCGTCCCTTCCTTTTCTTGTTGGATCGGGGCACTTCCCCCCCTACTCCGAACTCTAATTACTTACAGCCTAGCTAGCTATTCCCACAAGCTTTTCACGAGACAGACAGCCTCCCACAACCATCCACGATTCTCTCTTTCTTTTTTTGTTTTTCGAAAATATTTACCGAAATGGATTCGATGATAAATGTTGATCACGAATCTAAAACCGTTTTTCATCCCAAAAAAAAAAAACATATCAGACCGTTAAAGTAAGAAAAATCATTATTATCTCACAGAGATCATACATTGATCATACCAAAATCACTGTGGATGACAAAATTGGGTTTCCTTGGAAGTAAAAATGAGGGTAGCATCGGTATGCTTTTAACGTGCAATTCATCGCTTTTCTTTTAATAGTCTATAATTATTTTGAGCGTAAATAACTAAATATATTAATTTGTGTAACTTGAGTGCCAAACTGCGTGCGATAAAGTTAAAGACCAACTCAATTGAACTGTCCTAACTCCCTCTTTTTCAGCACCTTATCAACTCCACCTAATTCTCGGCTCTACTCTTTACCTACACTTATCTTCTCCTCCCTAAGATAAGATAGTACCAATGGTTTAAATTTTCCTTAAATCCATATGTAAACAAGAGGTTATTACCAACTTAAATAAATTTAAATCATATTCAATTGTCTCCAAAGATTTAAGTCACTAATATAATATACGGTTGTATTTATACAGCATAGTATTGTAAATTCTAAACCAATAAATCCTCAATCAAGACAACCCTTTGTAATTAATGATTTTTTTTAATTTTAAAAAACAAAAGGGTATCGTTTTTATAAATTCTACCCTTTTAATATCAAAAAAAATATTTATTATGGTTTAAAAAAAAGAGCATGATCCCTAAATTAAGGAATATATATAAAGAAGAATTGAAGGGTTTGTTTATATTTATTTTATGAAAATGATTTTTTTATTGGAATAATTAAAAAAAGTGAAAATAAAACTTTTATTTGCTAGTAATAACACCTTTGTAAGTTGGAAACCAAAAACAATGGTGACAGTAACTGTTCACGGGGGCGGCTTTCTTTTCCTTTTTTTTTTTTTTTTTTTTTTTTTTTAAGTTTTGACTTTAAATAAAAAAAAAAAAAAAACTTAATGCTGCAAACATTTTCAAAATATAGAGGAAAATATAGCAACAACTGGTACCACCATTCGCTATATATTAAAATCCCCCCTTACTCTCTCTATCTTTGCTTCATTGCATTTGTTTTCTGTAGCCCTTAGTCTGTTACTCTGTTAGGTCAGCTGCCTTATTTTGATTTCCTTTTACTACTATTTTTCTTTAGATTTTGGTGGATATGCAAGCTCAACCGGATTTTGAGGTGTCTACTATTGATCATCAAGCCTTGATCATGAAAGGCAAGCGTACCAAGCGTCAAAGATCATCGTCCCCGTTTGGTGTCACCGTGACTTCTAGCTCCTCAAGTGCTTGCGGTGGACTGGCGGAGGAATACAATTCGATTTCCTCTCCGGTGACTTCCGGTGAGATTTACGAGAGCACCGAGGAAGAAGAAGACATGGCTAACTGCCTAATCATGTTAGCACAAAGTGATGGTCCAAAAAGGAGGAGCATTATTGAAGAGAAACAGGAGATGGTTACTGCAACAAACAAGGCTGGAGTGTATGCGTACGAGTGTAAAACCTGTAGCCGCTCTTTCCCATCATTCCAAGCACTAGGAGGGCATAGGGCAAGCCACAAGAAGCCCAAGGGAGCCACCGCAGATGAGAAAAAACCACTTGTTTTGGCGTTCAAAGATCATGGTGTTGAAGACGCTGATCAATTCAATAGAGAAAGCCCTGCGGTTGTTGCTTTACAAGTAGGTAACAACAACAACAACAACAACAACAAGGCTAATTGTCCTGGGAACAAGGGTAACAAGATTCACGAGTGTTCAATCTGTGGCTCTGAATTCCTGTCTGGTCAAGCCCTTGGAGGCCACATGAGACGGCACAGGGCGGCGGCAAGCAATCAAAATCAAGCTACCGTGAGTGTTGATACTACTAGCAGTCCAATTGAGTCCGGCAATGGTGATGGAACCAAGCCTAGAAATATACTAGCTCTGGATCTTAATCTTCCTGCACCAGAAGATGATCTCAGGGATGCCAAGTTCCAATTCGGAGCAGCCCAACAAGCTATTGTTTTCTCCACACCAGCTTTGATAGATTGCCATTACTAAACCCAAAAAAGAAGAAAATCACGAATCAACGTGAATCATATATAATTTGTATTGTTTCAATTCAATATTATTATTTACAATTATTAACTATATATTCTTTGAATTCTTTTGTTTTACTTTCACTTGTTATTTCTGATGATCCACTTGTTAAAGTTGAATGCTTTGAACTACTAAGTGGTTAGTGTTCATGGTTGCCTTCCATTCACGAAAAGTGAGTGACGGGAGCGTATTTTATTTTATTTTATGCGTTTTTTCCTTTTATAATTTCTTTTTCTGTATAATAAAATCGTATTTTGAAAATGAAAGACACACACAAGTAAAATTGAATTTCCGAATTATTTCATTTTTTTTTGAGGTGGGAAGAGAGTGATGTATAACACTCTTAAAAGAGTGTAAAAACACACAAGAAATATGGGGGGTTAGCATTGGCCATCGGCTAGCTAGGGTTTGGCAGCACCAGCACCACAACCTAAAGTCGTGGATTAGGTTATCTTTCCTTTGTGAGTTTTTTTTTTCTTGGGTTGGGGGTGTTGTCATTAATAAAGCTAAAACACTCTTTTATACATTTTTTTTTTTTTTTTTTGGGTCTGATATATATTCTTTTCTTCACTCTCACAGTCACTCTCTCTCACTACATGCCACAGTCTGTTTCATTAAATGACAAAGAATAAATGGATAGCAAAGTTAACTGCCCGACCCATATATACATTACATTTAATATAATATCCCTCAATATTTTATATATTTTTAATGGACCATCTTGCTTTAAGCTTCTCCGGCTCCTCCTGCTGGGTAAGCTAGATCTGATTTATATTTTCCCGTTATATTCATCCATCAACAGCAAAAACCCTAATTATAAATAATAATTAGAAAAAAAAAGTAATGCAAATGAAGTACCGCACCTAATTAACTAACCACAATATCCCTTAGTTTGCAAGTCACTTAACCAAATTCCCAATCATCCAATGGATTTTATCATTATTTAAAAATTCAATGAATTTGCAAATAAATCTCCTTTATTTACATGAAAGTATACGGACTCGATGACCACATAACAGAGGATGCCTTTTGAAACTCACTCTTACTCACTTCACTACTTGTGTATAAATGAAATTTGTTAGGTGCATGTTTAGGTGAATGTTAATAAACAAATCACGTGGACACTTCACGTGAGATCATGTCCAAATATAAAGGGAATTAGATAGAAATATCATCATTTGACATTTGCACATGTAGTTGCCTTGTCATGTAACCCCCCAATATTATTCTCTTTAAATACAAACATAAACATAAGCAAAGGGCTTCGATATATAATACTTAAGCTTACTTTGCTTGGTTCCAATGAAAACGTTTCTCTCTCTTTCATTTGCTCACTCAACTACTCAAAGTAACCTAAAATAGCTTTGTTTTGTGTAGAGGAAATGTCACAATAATGCATTTCCCAGTCCTTTTCTTTTGGTCATTATATATATACACACACTGCTTAACCAATTATTTTTATTATCCAAAATTTTTCAGCCAAGTACTAGTATGCATATGGTGTCATGTTCTTAACACCACTCAAAATGACTACTAAAAAAGAGCTTCTTCAATCTAACTGGAACCAATTAATAGTAGCCGATGACACTAGAAACATAAAGGGTTCCTTCTGGTGTACTTTAAGTGGAAGGAGGGTTCCAATCTGGTCCAGCAATCTGACATGTGGAAGTTGATGATGATATGTACCTCTTAAACTGGCCAGTGGCCTTCAACTTCACAGCTGGATGGCTATCCAAATCTCTTGGCGTTCAGCTTTTGTGCTTCTTTTTCTAAAAAAAAAGAAAAAAAAAAAAAAAGAAAAAAGAAAATTGGGGTCAGGTTATCATGAAAGTGACCAAAGCTTCGTAGCGATTGCTAACCATGACAAGCAAGTACGTAGGGCAACGACAAGACAGGAGAAAGGTTTGGTGTGTTGAGTTAAAAACTGGCCTAATTAAGCAGGTTTCTATGAATCGGATTATTAAAAACAATGAAGTAATATAATGGTTGGAAGGGGGATGGGATGAGTGAGGTTATCGAAAACAAACGCATGGAAAATGCAATACAATGATTTCTTACCGGCTATCCACATAAACCCCCCAAAAAATTATGGCTAGTGTGGTTAGTCCTTCCTTTTTGGTGAGATATTGCCTACCTAATGCGCTTCATACTGATATTTTCTTTTGGGGGGGTTAGTTAGGTTGATTCAAAGGTTAGGGTAGTTACCAAATGAAAAGTATGTGTGAATGGCAAAGTAAATGTAGATATCAATATCATCTATTTGCAAGCTTACCATTCAGGCAGATAAAGGCATGTAATTGTATTATTTCAGGTTGGAATTTTGCTTACTAATAAGAAGTAATATCTCAGTACAGTGAATGAGAAACTTCAAATTTGTGATCAACCTGATCTCTTCCCACTTTAGTTAATTACTTGCTTAACTAGCTTAATGATTCATGTTATTAGGTATTTAATTTGACTTAATCTTCTCTGTAATCAATGCTGCCATGTGACTCTCATAGATTACAGATATGTTTAAAACAAATTAAGATCGTTAATCAAATTGTTGCCGTGGTGTAGTGGTTATCACGCGGCTTCAGTCTTACACCCTGAAGGGCCATAGTTCGATCCTGGGCGGCAACAGTTTTTCTTCTTTGATTATGTAGATATCATTACCTATTTCGATGGTTTAGGTCCTAATTACTTCTTAACAGAAAGGTGCTCCGATTTAATTCCATTGTTTGATTGCTGGAGGTACAAGATACAGGACTGAATTAAAGACCCAAATTGCCTAAACCCAAACCTTGTAACAAGATATTTTTTTTTCTTTGCAGTTCAAATATAGATTGTAGAATGGAAAATCGGTGTAGATCAGATGACATTTAAGAGAAGCCCAAAATCCAGACCCTTCTTATAGGATAGCAAGTTTAGAATATAGAAGAGAGTAGAGCCCATTTCAGATCAAATTAAGCAATCTAATCATACTTTTCAACGTCTCATTACGTTCTAAAAGAGAATGATGAAGAACTGGCAATACAAATAAAGCTAAATACATGTTCTACAAAAAAAAAATAAAAAAAATTGAACGTTTCCACACGCTTAAACAGGCAGAAATCTGAAGTTTCCCTGTATCTTGTATCTCCTGCAATCAAACAATGGAAATGTTGAGCATTGTGAAACTTTTGACTCCAGTTGGGATCATAAAACACCTCTCATTAAAACCTTATTTAGACATTATGATCTCATTGCTCAACTGTCTTAAGTGATGTGAACATGGGGTTGAGAGAGAAGTGCCTTCTCTTTCAATGTACAGATTTTTTTTTTTTTTTTTCCTTTTATCTTGCATAATTACGGCTTCTCCCCAAACCTGTTACTCGGGCTTTTTGCGTACGAGTGTTAGATACAGGTATCCTACTCGGATTTAGATGCTCACATATCTTAGACTGATGCAAATGGCTGACAAAGCTGCACATTTGGAGAGGAAGTTGTCCTCAGTTAGCAAAAACATTAACTCGGACTCGAGCAGTAACTTCAGGGTGGAGCTTCAGCTCTGCTATATATTCTCCTGTTTCCCTGATCTCCGGAAGAAAAACAATTCTTTTGTCCACATCCCTGCAGATCAACAAATTAATAGTTGAAAAATTAAACAGCCATCATTAAATATCCAAATCTATTACAATAGTATTTAGTATCCACTTACCATTTGAATATTACAATACTATTCCTCCTATTTAAAAAGCAATATTCATCGGATATCCAAACCTGCTAAACAACCAGGCCAAAACTAAAGCATAATTGAACAACGGACATCCAAATGTTCATATTGAAATCCACTGAAAACAGTAAAATATAATAACCCGGTCCTCAAAAAACGGATCATATGGTGTCAGGTACCCAATATTTTACTATATATTGCCATGTTTAGACCAGAATGATGCATATGGAAAAGTTGCAAGGAGAAATGCATGTTGCAGTCAGATTTTTTTTTATCTCATGTTTCTTGATTAAGATTTTATTGTGGTTCCAGAGTATGTTAAGACTGATTTTTTCATTCAGAAAGGATTCTTGTCTAGGGCTAATACGCCAGTTTAAACAAATGGATATGAGAATCCATAGTTGGTGCCTGTTCATCCAGCTTTAGCATCATTACTAAAGGCGTGACACTGAAAATTATAGAAGATCACAATTCGCTAACGAAATACAAATGATTCATGATGTCACGGCAATCAACAGAACCAAACTAAGTTTATGGATTAGAATGCCAGCTTCATTTGTTTGCTGTAACTTGTAAACGCAGATGCAAATTGCACTAAGATTGATAGTGAGGGCATATACATAATCTAAGGCAAATAGCGTGAATTCTTATTTAATGCAATAAATTTTGAAAATAAATTGCAGAGTTGTGATGCTTGTTAACATCTAAACCCCACAAAGATTTTACAATTGGTACCTTTGAAGTTGTGCCTTGATAATGTCTACAAGATCTTGAGCAGTAACACTGACAGAAACAAGCGAATGTCAGAGAGTATAATGATAAGCAGAAAAAACAAACACATGAACTGCTTTGAGTGGATTCGGGCTCTACTCACCTTCCAAAAATTTGCTTCCCTTTTCCACCTTTTCTCTTCACCTTAAAAGCTCCAACTGTTTCGAATATTAGAGCGAGTTGTTGTGCCTCTTCTTTTACCTGGAGTAAAACAAGATCATGGTCATGAATTGAGCAAATTACCCTTCTAATGCCACAAATAACAAGCAAAGAAATAGCCATAAAACACCATATAGAAACAACATTAGTATATCTTGCTCATTGTATAACGGCATTGAAAAAATGAATATAGTGTTCAAATTCAACACCATAAAGAAGTATCATCAACAATATTCCATATAATTTGAGCAAACACACATGCATAAACACAATATGGTAGGACAAGTTTCACTTCGATCACGGGAGGTTGAAATTTGACATAGCAAACATGTTTTCAGCCTCAAATCATTAAGATGCTCAGTTGCCTAATGGAAAGTTATGACCAAAATGATATTCGCTAAAATAAAAAATTCAAAACATAAGCCACTAAATTTACCCGTTGCTTCTCCGCTTCAATTCTTTCCTCCTCCATTTTCATTTCCCTGAGGGGAAAAAAAATACCACTAATTATTTTCCCAATCATGTATGTTTATATATTATACTCCCAAATCAAATTTATATCAATCCTTCTATTTCTTAATTGAATGCTATCATAAAAGCAATAAAAAAGGAAAACAAATTCACAAAAAAAAAAAAAAGGAAAAAAAAAGAACTGAGATTAAGTTTACAACACACTTAAGCAAAGAAGGAGTGATAATCTGTGCTTTTCCCGAAGGAAAAAGATAATTCCTGAAATACCCAGCTTTCACATCCAAAAGCTGTCCCTTTTTCCCCAGGTATTCCACATCCTCCTTCAATATTATCTGAAACCCATTATTAACAACAACCACTCAATCAAATTACTAAATAAAAAAGCAAAAAGAAACCAAATTTCAACAAGGTATGAAACAATTTGCTTTACCTTTCGAGTCTTCTTAGCTTTCTTCTGGGCGAAAACCACGAAGACCCTGTTTTTGTCTGCTACTTTTGTTGTCTCATTTTGGGTTCCACCAAAGCTGTGAAGCCATGAGAGTGTAGATGCTGCTGTAACTGTAACAGTTGCCATTGCCACTCCCTTAGAAAAAAAAAAAAAACCCTCAGTCTCTTTTATCTCTGTTCTCTCCCTCCCTTTTGTAATCTTATCTGTTATTGAACGACACTCTTAGCAACCGTTTTGTGTACTATGTTCGGTCGTTTTGAAACTACCTTGTTAATTTGGGTGGGCTATTTTTATAGATTAAATTTAGTGCCCAAAACAAGTCCAAGCTCGATTCGAACTCGTGCTGATCCGAATTTGAGAAAGTTCAAGTTTTAAAAGGTTCATGACCGAGTATATTCGAGCTCAATAAGAAAGTTCGAGTTTGAAATCGATCTTATCCGAATTCAAAATAAATTCAATCCAAAATTTGAAATGTAACACTTCTAATCCGTAACCGTCATTGGTTTAAGGTCTCGAAGTGTCACAAAACATTTTACAATCATTATCTTACTTCAAGCAATTATTCATGTCATATAAGCATTTGCATTCACATATCAAACCATACTAACAATCATTTTAAACATTCACAAAAGATTTATCGTACTAAAAACAACATATTTCATACTATTTGATATATTTACAAATATTTACATTGCATCGAGATTAGTTAATTTCTAACATCATTCACAATCTTCAAATCAACTATCATTTAAGTAGTATTCACAACAAAACATCACCTAAAAACTTCTAAACTTTCAATTTGTCCTAGGTACATGCCAAAATAACAAGAGAAAAATTTCATTGACTTGAGTACGGGATTTCCGCCTTGACGTTGAGTTAGAATATACTGCTAAATTGACTTGAAATCATGAGAAATTTAATTACATTAATAACCTTCTTTCACCAATACAATCATTCATATGGAGGTATATATAAATCCTCAAATAGATGCTCTCATTTGACAAATTCATAATCTTAACTTCAATATAGTACATACCACAAACATTTAACTATGTATAATATTCCAATTCAATAATTCTTACTCAATGTATATATTTATACATTGACAAGTCTTTCCAATCATTCATTCGTTTTATCGATTATAAATTCTATCAATTCATGACACTCGATGCTTAGCGGATAAATTGTAATTGTGAGTTCAGCTCTAGTTGGATTAACCAACAACATCCGTCAAATCCTGGCACCCAGTGCCTAGCGGATAAACTGCAAAAGTGAGCCCAGCTTTGGTTGGATTAACCAACAATATCCATCTAATCTTTGCACCCAGTGCCTAGCGGATAAATCGCAAATGTAAGCCTAACTCTAATTGGATTAACTAACAATATCCGTCAAATCCTGGCATCCAATGCCTAACGGATAAACTGTAAATGAGTCCAGCTCTAGTTGGATTAACCAACAATATCTGTCAAATCTTGGCACCCACTGCCTAGCGGATAAACCGCAAATGTGTGCCTAGTACTAGTCAATTAAACTAACAAAATAACTAATATCTCATTCCCGACATTTCATCAATTATCAGTTGATATCAACAATTAAATAAATGTATCTATATAACTATTTCCACATGTCATGAATTAAATAACAATTAATTAATTTAACTTTAATCAATATTTAAATAGAATAATAAGTTCGAGGGTACGAACTTACCTTATTACATAATCAACAATTTTCCATTTAATAATTCAACCATTTAATAACAAATGACTATGAGTAATTATTGATCCATTCCATAACTGTAACACTCCTTATCCGGTCCGTTCGTCGGACCCGAGCAGTTATGTGTCACAATTAATTTAATCTAACAAGAAACAAAGTAAAACCTTATATCATCTTATTATCAACATTATTATTAAAATTATTATCATTTATTATTCAAAACATTGGGTATATTGATTTTTGAAAACCATTCGAATTATTTCAATTTTTGAAATCAGTTGAACTTCTATCGATACTTGGGGGATAAGGTATTGGTAGAACTCAAGTCAGTAAAAACTTGAAAATAACTGCAAAATCTTACCGGTATAAGTGAAACTTTTATCGATACAACTCTGGGCTCTATCGATACATCTTACCCTTCTACTGATACAATAAGTTCCAGAGAGCAAAATGATTTTAGTCTGGAACTTCTACCGAACCTAGTAATTACACTACCGGTACTACTGTAGAACTATCGATATAAACCAAACTTCTACCGACACAACACAAGTCAGTAGCTAATTATATTTTTTTCCCTGTACTTCTACCGTTACTCTGATGGGTTCTACCGAAACCATAATTAATCATTAGAGTTCTACCGGTACAAGAGTAAGACTACCGAAACAAGTTACTAATTTCGTGATATACACATATCAACCTGGACTAACATCATCAAAACATTATAAAACGATTTGTCAATTAATACTTAGGGATGTTCAAAACACTACAACCAATAAATACACGACATCCTCAAAACACGACTCAACCTAGGTACATGCCAACTCAAAATAAAATAAAACTCACTAACTCTTGAGTTCGGGATTGTCTTTGGATGCTGAGTCGCGAATTTAACAAAAAGTACTTAACCTGCGAACGAAAAACAAATCGCACGCATAAGTAATAATCAGTGGTGTTTCTATAACTAAACATTAATCAATATAGATACATTGTATAAATTTAATTAATATTAGTTCATATTGAGGCAAATACCATATTTTGTCATCTTACACCAAAATCATTATACTAACCATAGATATGTATACAAGTATCATAATACTATTGATTATATTTATCTTTCAATTCATAACTTACTCATGCATATTATTCAAATACATGCACCATTATCATTTCTTCGATCTCAATACACCATTCATTTCGTATTATCGCTTTTATTCAATTTATGCATAATATCAACGTAGATATATTTATATATCATTTCTTAATTTCTCAATGCATTTTTCATGTCTATTATGCATAGTATCATCATGCATACCCCTTTTCATTTCTTTGATTTTGTTTCTTTTCAATACAATATCCATAATATTTCATTCCATATAAACATAATATTCATTACTTATAATTCCCTATTAACACGACTCGGACTCTGACGGATACACAGATCTAACCAACAAACCAGTTTGGTACCCTGTGCCTCATCGGATTAATCCGAAGCAATAAATCGCGCCTTGCGCTAAAATAAAGTTGACACCCAGTGTCTCATCGGTTAAATCGAAGTAAATTGACACCAGTGCCTCATCGACTTGTAGTCGAAGTAACCTTGAACTCTTCCTATCCTATGGCATGCCATCTATATCCGACTCAGCCCGAATAGTTAATAGGGTAATCATTTCCATTTAATATCAAATCACATTTTCACATTTAATTTTACTCACAACAAAAATACATTTTAAAATAAAATATAATAATAAGCATAAATTTACCAATATCACAATTTCACCTCATACATTTATACATGGAAAATATACAATTAAATTCTCATACCATCAATTTATTTAAAACAACCCAATTGAGTAGAGAATCTCATACCTTATTTTCATATCTTGATTTATACTTTGAGCGATTAATTATAATTTGATGATTTAATAAACTAGTTAAAGTTATAGAAACACCAATCATAATTTCTGAGCTACTCGTTGTCAACCTTATCTTTACCTTTCCTTTTGGAGGAGTCCGGGTCAACGTTAGTTACGAAATTAAATACACATCATACTTTATTAAAACACATCCATATTATTCTAACTAAATTTAACTCTCTATTTTTTTCATTTTTACATCAACTCTACAACTTTCAAATTTAACCCTTATACAATTGAAATTAATATTTTATCCCACTTATTTATTTTCTACTTGACTCTTAGCTCCAAAAATACTCTAACTATCATTAAATCTTCATATACCCAATAATAATGGTATTCAATATCTCCAATAATAACTAAAAATACGACATAAATCGAGAAGACAAAAGTAACGAAATTTTAAAAACATAAAAATTACAACAAAAAACCTTAATTAAACCTACCAATTTAAAGCTTTAACTTAAGAAAAACTCGAGATTTTCTTCAATTTTCTCTCCCCCTCCATTCTGCCGAAATTTGCTTCAAAAAATGAGAGAAGAAATTTTTTTTCTCTCTTTTATTTTCTCTTTCTTTTAACCCATACCTATAATAATCATTACAATTATTTCTTTTATTCACAAAATTTATAAGCCACATTTTTAATTTCATTTCTTTTAATCATAAATTTAAACTAAAATTAGAAACCATTCACACTCATCTAACGTCACTAAAAATTTTTAAGGGAGAATTTTCCCCTTTGATCCCTCCTCTTTAATTCAATTAAAATCCCATTTATAAATTGCACTTTTACCGCTTATGCAATTTAGTCCTCACACCTAATTAAACTACTACCATATTGAAATTTCTCATTTGGTAGACCAATATACTACAACTTATTTTCGTAAATATTTTTATTAAATATTTATGGATCCGGTTAATAAATATGGAGTCTTAAAATTTTTTTTTTTCAGCAATCCTGATTTCAGGTTGTTACAATAACTATACATGTATGTATATATATTTCCATAATTTTCCATTCAATAGGATTATCCAAATGCTCATATAAAACATAATTAAAACCAAATAACATAACTCAAATAAACTAACAAATACATAAATACATAATTCCACATTTCATCACATCATAATTTAAATCCTTTGTATTGTTCAATTATATCTAATATTTGTGATACATTCCTTAATCATTTTTATATATACTCAACCAACTATTTAAATATATATAATTGGATGTCAATTTAATTAATAACATATCTAATTAAAGTTCGAGTTTTAAAGACTACAAACTTACCAAATTACGTTAATTACTTAAAATCGAGATTAACTATCCCACGATCTTCTCCTTTCCACGATCGGTATTCGTTTTGCTCTTTTCTTGATATGCATACAACAATTTAATTCATTAACAAATTTATAACCATAACAATTCAATATTTCCTCATCATTCAATTTATCCTTGATATTTTACAATTTCATTACTAAATCCTTATCACATTTATTCCCTTTAACTCCCATGGCAGCCAGCGCTTCCATTAAATCAAATGCACACCTATATATATGTTTATCTATTTTCCAAACAACCCCTCAACTATTGAAATTTATAACTCAAACACCAGAACACTTTAAATTTATAACAATTACATCCCAAGAATTAATACCATTTAAACTTACTCCCCAAAGTAATTTACATATAAATAAACCCTATACTCAACACCAGCGCCCTTCGAAATATCCATGAAACAATCCATTTATACCAATGTTTCATCCTATTAATTGTCTAAATTACAAGCTTATCCTTACTCTTAAGCTTTAACCATTAATTCTACGTGGTCCATTATTATTCACCCATGATTTTTTTTCTCTTTCTTTTTTTTTTCAATACAAGTTATCATCATTACCGTTCATCATCATGTCTCTTTCATTCCACTCTCTCATTTTATTTTAATAAAACAATTCTTTAATCAAACTTAGATGTCCCATCATGCATGCTACCCTTATTTCATTTTGTTATCATTTTACAATATTAACCTGTTAATTCATTCCACTATCTTTATTTTTATTAATTTACCACTTCGATAGCTTAACTTCTTAATCCCTTAATCCATCAAAGTAATTCGACATGTTATACTAAGTTTAAAGATCCTTTTCAATTAAATCCTAATTCGTCAATTAATATATAAATCATCAAAATTTCTTAACCCCATTGAATACTATTTAATTCTCCGATATATATATATAAATCATCAAAATTTCTTAATCCCATTAAATACTATTTAACCCCAACTAATTAGACATAATTAAATAATAATCCATCGACTCATGTGACGAAATTAAAATCCCAAATCCTTCGTTTCCGGTATTACCAAAGTACGGGTCGTTACATGAAAAAACTTAAAATTATAACTAAACATTCATAATTAATATAATTATATGATATCACTTTAAATAAAATAAAAATTTATAAATAAACTTGTTGAGGGCAAGAATTTACTTTGGAGTGTCTCAACCCTTGATTGAAAGTATTATAATTAAAGTTAAAATTATAAAAATCTATAAATTTTAAATTTAATGATCATACAAAATATATAATAACATAGTATATAAATTTAATAATTCGATAACTAGTGTTATACTTACTATAAGCGGTTAAACATAGTTTATTATGCAATGCTAATAACATTATTAATAAATTTAATTTCAAATCATGTTCTTTTAATAAAAAAATATCTATAACAATATAAATTAAAAAATTAAAAAAAATTTAACAATTAATAGTCAAATATAATAAATTCATAAAAATACATAAAGTCACACATATATAAATCCGATTATTAATATAATTTTAAAAAAATAAGTCATCCTAAGTTGAGCTTTCAAGCTCCAACTAATGAATCACAATGAAAAAATTATAATTATATAGGTATTACTAAAACTATTAGTATTATAGTGTAGATTATAATAAATGGTAGTATTACATAATACTATAATGCTGTTATACCCTTCACCCGGGCTGGATAGATGTGAGAGCATATGAAAAACGTCGGTGAATAGCTCTCCACCTCTCATCCTCCGAATCACCATCAACTGTTTGGCCCGCTAGACAAGTTACCTCCCGTAGGGACTATCCGACGGTAAAGGAACATATCCAGCATAAAGCCACCCGTAGGGACATCATGCATTGAATGTAAGACTCATCCTAATGCATCATCCTATCTTCGAGGCATTAGGCATTAGGCTCATTTGTTAACCCGATGCACCGTCACTTTTCGATGCCCCTCCTACAAAGCATTGTCTAATGATCCCAAAGGCAACTTGATGGGGTGGACGATCCTACAGGGCGTAGAGAAATCGAAGGTCCAACTCTAGCTTTCCGGTTATTGCGGGCCCACTGCCCCCAAATCTTCCCCGAGTTTCCTCCTGAAGAGGCATTGAACATCCACTTATTCGATGACCACACACCATGGCATCTTTCTTGTCATGACTCGCTTGCTTGCACCAAAGAAATCCCATCAACAGTGATCAACTGGCCAAGGTGAAGAGGAGGTGGAGAGATGACACCTATCACTACCCTTAAAGAGCTTAATAACTTTTATAGCTATGCTCATAGGGAACAGTAAAATGATTGAAACAATGGCAGTTTTCTTACCTGTCACTCCAAAGCCATTTCAAGGCATTCTCCAAGCACACTTCCCCTACACATGCGCTCCTTGTAGCCTCAACTCGTCGCGTAGAATCACCATCCCCCTTCGACCTCATTCGCACATGGCCCACCATCATGTTGCTGCTCGATGCTCTTGCATGACATCTGCCCTTCAGGATCCACCATCAGAGAACTCTCACTCAAGGCTTCGACCTCGTCCTATCCACAAGTGAGCTCATGGCGGCATTGTAGCACTCAATGCCAGACCAAGACTCTCTCACATTATGTTTACTGAGGTTACCAGAAAAAACAAGAGGGTAAGATGGATGCTGAAATTAGGCTAAGGCAAAGATGACAGATTGGTGACTGAAGTTGACAGCTTGAAGTTTAACTTTGATAAGAAGAATGCAAATAGGGCTGCAAACTCCATTGCAGGACAACTAAAAAAGTATTTGTGCATGTCAAGTCCACCACCCTCTTTGATCAAGGATGGACTCCTGAGGAATAATCTTAGTTACTTGTTGGACTAATCTCATTGTTCTAACTAGGAGTTGATCCACAATGTTGTTTAGTTGTAATGACTTACGTTGTCTACTCACAAAATGAAATAAAACAAGCAGTATTTTAGCCAAAAAGGGGAAAAATCTTGGTTCTCAAAGTTAAAATAAACAACACATTAATATAAAAATATTAAATTAATTGTTTTTTTGGTGAATTAAATTAATAATTTTAATAGCAAAGCAAAGTTAAACAAATTCGTAATGAAAACGTATGCCAACTTTGTCATTGACTTTAAAGTCATTTTTAATTGTCGCCAATCGACAAAGTTGCGAGATCAGTGAGTAACTGAGGAAGGTCTTAAGCGGGGATGAACGTAAAGAAGCTCTTAAGTTGACTTAGAGCTCTCTTTGTTCCCCCTTAATGTCTTCCTCAAAAACAAGCCTTTTAGTTTTAGAGAGTGCTATTCAAATCCCCACAAATAAAAGATAAAATCACCCGATAATTTCTTGAAAATGATATCAGGGTCCGGTTCATGTTTCCCCAGTGCATCACAAGGTTCGCCAATCTATCCCCTGGCTGAAGAAAGCATGGTTCCATCTTCCCTCGAAGCTGGTTCAGGTTCAGGCCCAGATCAGTCTCATTCAACCACTCTCCTCTACAATCTCTCCATCCTGAAAGATAAAATTCATGAGGCTCAGTCACTTGTTAGCATACTTATATCTCCAGATCAAGCTCACCCGGAGTCAACATCTTTAGCCGTCTCAAGCATGGGTTCTTTGGTTCAAGATATCATTGTCACAGCATCTTCCATGATATTCATTTGCCAACAGATGCCTCTTGGAACCGCTTCAGGTAACAATATCAACACTGAATTGCACCAGCAACATGTTAGGGTGATTCCTGATTATCAGATCTCTCAACCAACCAACGTCAATGATAATTGTGTTGGTAACATTGTTCAAGAAAAAGGGCAAAGCTTTTATTCTAGTACTGAAACAATTAGCTGGTATGGCGACCACTGCAATAATTACCGTAACAACAACAATGGCAATAATAGGAATCGAAGTTTACAAGTTAGTAACGACGATAAGCTGGAAAGGAAAGAACTTGTTGAATTGCCTCGAAGAAGTGAAATTAGTGAAGGGTGTGAAGCCGTTTCAACTATGAATTGTGACATAATCGAATTGGATGCTGAAGACTTATTAGCTAAGTACACACATTACTGTCAAGTTTGCGGTAAAGGGTTCAAGCGAGACGCAAATTTGAGGATGCACATGAGAGCTCACGGGGATGAATACAAGAACAGTGCTGCTTTGATTAACCCCATGAAGAATCCTAGGCAGGGAAGCAGTAGTAGTAGTGCCATGGGAAACTGTTCGACGAAAACGAATAAGAAGTATTCATGTCCTCAGGAAGGTTGTAGGTGGAACCAGAAGCATGCCAAGTTCCAACCCTTGAAATCCATGATTTGTGTGAAGAATCATTACAAGAGGAGCCATTGTCCGAAGATGTATGTTTGCAAACGATGTAACTGCAAGCAATTCTCGGTGTTGTCAGATCTCAGGACTCATGAAAAGCACTGTGGTGATCTCAAGTGGCAGTGCTCTTGCGGTACCAATTTTTCCAGGAAAGATAAGCTTATGGGTCACGTTGCTTTGTTCGTTGGCCATACTCCAGCTGTTGCTACTAATCCTTTGGCGAACCCAGGGTAGCTCCAACTCTAAAGCTCCTCTACTATGCAACTAGATTATAGGTAAGATAGATCTCTTGCATATAAATAAATAAAATGTGTGCATGTAAGCCTTTTTGTTTAATTTTCTTGTAATTCCTCTTGGTGTCAGCCTTCTAAGCTTTAACTCAAATTTACGTTTCATGGAACACATTGATTTCCATGCATAGTATATATCACGCATGTATAGCAGTATTTATTTATCGTATTGATTTGTAGTTACTGAGACTCATTGCATATGGATTTCATGCAAAACTAACCATTAGCATTCATGTTATTACTGAAAGGTGAGTATCAAACACAGATGGAAGAATGGAAATCTTAGCACTCCCTTTTGTCCCACAAGCTAAAGTGTAATGTTTATCATTTGAATATACATATTAAACACTAACATCGAGAAAATGACAATTTTGAATAATATAGTTTTTATGGGAATCTGCAAAGTATATATAATCTTTTCATTGGCATCAAGGGACAGATCACCCATCTCTTTGATAGCAGCACAAAGCAAAACAAATATAGTATCAACACTGAGGCCGCTGACTTACAGTTTTTGGTACTATCATCATGGACCTTGAAAATTTCAGGAGCAGTCGGGACGAGAGGCGTTGGGATTTTGTATTTCCTAGCGCTTTCCCATGCCCCTCCTAATAAATATTTGAAGCTGTTGGTATCCAAGTTGCTGACAATGTTTTCATCTGTAAGTCTAGCGATAAGATTATCCACAAGATCATCAGAGTACTACTGCATGTCGGGCCTCGTCCCACTCGATGCGGTAAAGGAATTTTAGACTAATTCCACCCTCATCTGACACCTGAAATGTTTATATAAGTTGGAGGAAACAGAAGAGTAGAATGGAAATGAAACTAAGTATGCTGATTGGGAGAAGAAAAGGAAAAACCGAGAGGTGTTTCATTTTCAAATCCAATAACAGCGATCCGCATGGGAGTTTTCAGAAGCACTTGTTTCCACAATCAAAACGGCTATGCTTTTCACCTAAAATATGTGTACTTGAATTAGATTGAAGGTGTGCATAATCAATGTACATATACCAAATAAAACCAAAAGAAATAAAATCTTCAATAATATGCCCCAAACCCCTATATTAATAGAGGACCGCAAGTACTAATAATTCTCGAAATTATTTGCTACATCGTTTTCTCTAGACAATTTTAAACTTTAAAACTGAGTGTGATGAGGGATATCCCTTTATGGATGGATGTTTCATTGTGTTTAGTTTAATTTTAGTCTCATATTTTAATATCGTTATAATATTTAATCTCATCATCACTTATATATATTTTTAATTATGAAACTGTCATTGATGAAACTGTTCATAATCCACACGGCGTTGCTCGAAATTTCAATATCAAGGTGCAGTTGCTTCAGAACCTTAAAGGTGTAGATCTTGTAGGTTTCAACTCTTTGGTTGTTTTTTTTGTCTTTTTTTGGAATTATATTGTATGATTATGCAGTATTTACGTGCATCTCATTATCTCCTAATGAGTAAGTATTGGACGAAACAGTTACGCCACATCATCTATATCTGTTACCAATCATTTAATGACATGTGGATTAATTTTTACATGTCATTCACACATCGTTTAAATTATTTTTTAAATCATATATCTCTAAAATTCCCCTTTCCCCTACCGTCTCCTCCTCTCCCTCTGTTTTATTGTTTTTGCTAATTTCATTGTTACTTTGGGGAAAAATTTATCGAAATCTCATGTATGAGTTCATCCCATTTTTAATTTCTTTTTTTTTAGCAAATATGATATTTGATTTTTATTTTTTGGGATTTCTCCATTCTCCATGATTGTTTGGGTCAACTATGTGACGATGGACCTCCGCTTATGTGACAATAGACGTGTAGTGACATTTTTTCCTTCACTTTCTTCCATTCAGCCAATACTTTGTCTCTGTATAATTTGTTCACCCAACCCTGCAACTATAACCAAACCTCAAATCCCCTGTTTACTTGAGGGTTGTTAACGATTTGTGAGATTATTGAGGTAAGTTTTGATGTTATATCACTATGTCTAAGTGTATAAGTTCTGGGAAGCTTCCCTAAGTGCTTTTTCTCATCCACTCCTAAAAACAAAACTTTTAACTTTGATTCCTCGAATATAGATAGCTCAAATAATCATGAAGAATGGAGAAACACAATCATGAAGAATGGAGAAATCTCAAAAAATAAAAATCAAACAGCATGCTTGCTAAAAAAAAAGGAATTAAAAATGAGATAAATTCATATATGAGATTTTTATAAATTTTTTCCTAAAGTAATGATGAAATTAACAAAAAGAATAAAACAGAGGGAGGGGAGGAGATGACAGGAAAATAAATAAATTTTAAGGATTTATAATTAAAAAATAATTTAAATGATATGTGAATGATATGTAAAAATTAATCCAATCATTTTTTTTACTAATATATGCAAAGAAGAAAGGCTTGAATTTCAAATAAAGAAGCGTTTCTACTCTGGATTTTCCTTACGGCGGAAAAAAACGCTCCTATCACCGAATTGCCACGTGGAGAGATACAACTGGTTTGTTACGGATTATCATTCATCCATAAATTAGCCCGAGAAATACAAAAATTCAGCCAAAAGTTCAAAAATTTGGAAAAGAAAAAAAAAAACCCCGCTTAAATTCTTAAACTTCAAAAACGAAAAAACAAATCCTATCCGTCCAATCTCATCCTCTCAAATCCAACGCTTCCTACTTCCCAAGTCATCGATCTTCGCAGAGAAGAATCCACTAATCAGATCTCATCATGTCACCTATATATAATAAATACACCTCCGTATGCTCCATCGTCTTCATACAATCACAAAGCGTTTCAATCTTTTCTTTCGTTTCAAATCTTGGAAATCAAAATTCCAATGGCACCAAAGGCCGAGAAGAAGCCTGCTGAGAAAAAGCCAGCGGAAGATAAAAAAGCCGTGAAGGCACTAGCCGAGAAAAAGCCAGAGCCGAGAAGAAACTCCCCAGGGAAGCTGACGACAAGAAGAAGAAGCGACCAAAGAAGAGCGTCGAAACCTACAAGATCTACATCTTTAAGGTTCTGAAGCAAGTGCACCCTGATATCGGGATTTCGAGCAAGGCCATGGGGATTATGAATAGTTTCATCAATGACATATTCGAGAAGCTTGCTCAGGAAGCTTCGAGGCTCGCTCGTTACAACAAGAAGCCCACAATTACATCTGGGGAAATTCAAACAGCTGTTAGGTTGGTTCTGCCCGGGGAATTAGCTAAGCACGCTGTTTCTGAAGGGACTAAGGCTGTTACTAAGTTTACTAGTTCTTAGGTTTTGGAAATTATGATTTGGTTGTAAAGATTAGTAGCTTTTAAGGTTGTTTAATCGGCGGGTCTTTTGTTATTTTTTCAGTCCAAACTAAGCCTTAAAAATGTTAACTCATTTAACCCCAAATTTGGCGGTTGATTCCTGGAAAATCTTGCATTTGTCAGATGTTAGGCGTCTCAGTTTGGCTTCGGTGTCATGTATCTCTTGGGACTTCTTTTCAAGTTCCTTTCTCAAGGTTTCTTCATCTGCCCTTAGACTTGCTACCCATTGTTCCAAGTTATGTTGGTCCTGGCGAGCTTTGAGGCCAAAGTATCCATGAACTATTTTGATCAAACATTTCATGGCAAATTCGGCGTCAAATTCGCTGCGTTTGGCATCCATGATTGGATGCCTCAACTTCCATATAATCCCTTCATCAACATCTTCAAGGGACACATCATCCATCTCTTTCATAGCTGCACAAAACAAAACTACTATAGTATTAACAATGGGAGGACTATATTTACATTTTTTCGTAATATCACCATGGTCCTCGAAAATATGTCGAGCAGTGGAGACTAGCGATGATGGGATTTCGTATTTGCTAATGCTTTCTCGCGCCCCTCCTAATAAATCCCCAAAGCTGTTGGTGTCCAAATCGCTCGGAATATTTTCATCAGTAATTTCAGCGATAAGACGATCCACAAGCCCATCAGAGTACTGCATGGCTGGGGCTGTCCCACTCACAGTCGTAAAGGAATTTAGATTAATTCCACACTGATCTGACACCTGAGATATTATAAGATAAGTCGGAGGAAACAAACATGAATTTCACCTAAAACATGTGTATTGAATATTAATAACGTACATGGACTGCATGTGTGTGTGTAATCAATGAGTAAGCCTATTATGACGCATGGAAGAATAAGTGTGAGGATATATTGGGCAAGAGAAACGTACCAGTCGACTACCAGGAGAGGCCTGAAATGGTTCAACTTCCTTTTGGCTAACCATTTGCTGCTGCTTTTCCTTTTCCATCTGCAACTCCATGTTTTTTAGCCTATTTATTGCGGGTTCGATTTCGTCAATTCCGCCAAATAATGACCTTATTTGGTCCAACTTATGTAACTCGTCCTCCATTTCCCTCAACTTGTCCACTATGAACTCTACTTCATTAATCCCCAACATGGATTTTATCTGATTTAGTTTATTGGAATCAGCTTCTATATCCACGAATTTCTCCAATATGGATTCCAGTTTCTCAATTCCTCCATACTTGGTCTCCAATTCCTTCTCGTTCACATTAAAAATCATAAATCTCTACATCAGTCAAACTCACACGATAGATGCAATTAAAAGCTCAAACTTAATATAATATATAGAAAATTACAAGCACGTGAAATACCTTAAATTTGTCCAACATGTACTTCATTTCATCAATTCCCCCATACTTGGACTTCATTTGCTGTAGTGGAACAAGCTCGGTTCCAATTAATTGCTGGAACATATCGAAGTCGATCTCTTTTTTACGGAGTCTAAGTAACTCAGAGTTGATGTGATTGTTTTGGTTAATCCGCGACTCCATTTGTTCGATCCCTCCATATCTTGACACTAGACTATCGTACTCTGCCTTAATCTTTTTCAGCTCTTCCAACTCCGTCTCCATTTCCAGAAGAAAAAAAAAACGTCACTAATACGAAAGCAACGGGAGATATTTAACGAGGGATTCAAAATTACCTTACGCTCTGCCCGATACTGCCTATCAGCTGCGTTTTTTTTCTTCTTTTTTTGAGCTTTTTCCCCTTCTGTGGGTTGGCGATTCTCTCGCTTCTTTTCATAGCAACCCCTAGATGATGTTCTCCCTTTATCAATTTGGCTATTGGCGTTTCCCACTGGGGTCATCCTTACTTCATCACCCTTGTGTTTTCGTCCATTTGAAGCTTGAACAGCATGATCCAAGTGCTTTGGATATGGTTCAATACACACAACTCCGCCTTCAACGTCTCTTTGAGAGTTATCACGAGAATGAAACTGCTTTGACAACTCGTTAGCGTTAGGGTTTCCTACCCCATCTGGAACCGTGTCGTCAGGCCGCCCCCAGGAATCGGGCTCCAATTCAAAGTTTGTTGCGTTATTGCTGAACGTGTGATCATCTAAAAGTTCTTTACAGATATATTGGTACTGTTCACTGCCATACGGCAACATGAATGAAGAATTAAAATTCCAATTGTGACCCTGACTTTCCGTGTATTCCATGGAACCTGCCTCCACCTCAAAGCACGACTCCGGCGACTGATAAAAAGCAGTAGCAACTGCGTAGCAGTTGGAAAAACAAGTTGAGTTGGTAATTAAAGAAAGCTGCAGCGCTATGTTGTGCGGTAGAGATGAAAGGTATATAGACGGAAATGTGAACTAAATATATAATAAATTTATTACAATCTTTAAACATTAATATTAATATATAATGCTAAAAGCTGGGCTATACCTACGGCTTGGTTTCTTTTCTTTTGTGGCTTGTGTGATAATAAGCCAGCTGAAGTCGGTAATAGTATCTGAGTGCGCGAGTTCTATTAAGAGGGAAGTCGGTAATTAAAGAAAGTTGAAGCACTCTGGTAGGTTATGCTGCAGAAATGAAGGGTATATATAATTGGAAATGTGGAATTAATTAGTAGAAGTCTTTGCTGAAAGCTCAGTTATACCTACTGCTGGCTTCGTTGCCATTGTGGCGTTTGTGATGTGTTTATCATATAATAAGACAGCTGAACATCAATTAATTTAAATACCCTAAAAACAATAATGAATTTAGATCAATACAAATAGCTGTGGAACAAAGGCCCCCCAATAGAGGATAAGGTGTCCGTAGTTATTGACTTGGTCATGTTATCTCAAACTGTACCTAATTCTAGTTATGCAATTAAAATTGTTTAATAAATATGCTAGCATTTTGATAAATTTTTTTTCTACGTTGCGCTAACATTACCAAGTCAATAACTACGGCTTGAAATAAAAATTAAATCTCATTCACATTTAAAATCATAAATCTCTACATCAGCCAAACTCACAGGATAGATGCAAGTAAAAGCTCAAACTTAATTAATATAATATAGAGAAAATTACAGCACGACAAAATTAATTTATTTAAAATATGAAAATATTTTTAAATTTTTTTAATTATGTCAAAATTATCAAAAAAAAATTAAATAAAGAGTAGATATATATAAATTCAAAATTTATTACTTTGAGGCCAGTAATAACATATCTTCTGCAGCTTATTACATATACGTACATACAAGAGAAGCTAGTTAGCTTTTTGGTTTGTTCATGTCTCTATATGCTTTAGGAGAAAGTTTATTTTGAATTCCTCTAGCTCTGGCATGCCTGCTTCAATGGAACAGCTGGGTTGGAATCGAAATTTGATCGAAAAGGAACTTGTTAGCTGCCTCAGTACAGTGAGCTCCATCCCAAGCTACACGAAGTGATGGATCATGACATGAACCCACAAATATCTTTGTGCCATTCACATTCACTGTAATTGTTCCTCCACAAAAGAAAAGAAAAAAAAAAACCTCCATAGCCACAACATGTCACAAGTAGTTAAACTCCGAAATGGTAGTGTCCCGACACAAGTGCAGTGCCAAACACAATTACTTTTGCCAAATTACCATGTTTTTGGGTTTCAACAAATAGGTGGTCTGTTGATATATATATATATATGTGATGGAAGCTGGGAATTAGTTTGATTATAGCGGGAATTCTTGGGTTATTTTGGTTTAGAAATAAAGTTCTTCCCCAAATAATTTGAAATTATATAAAAGAAAAACAACCTTGATTGCTAACTTTATATATTTAAAATTTGGGCTAATATTTTCTACGCCACTAATTTAAAAACTAAAAATTTTGAGTCAATTGAATTTATTTGTTGTGTGAACTCTATAGCTTTTCTCTCTATTATAAAAAAAGACATTAAATTCCTACATTTGAAATCTTAATTATCCCACGCCTTATTAATTACTTTTAAATAAAGGACTCATCTTTAATCAGTTTCATTTTGTAAATTTCTTGACATATAGCTATTATTTATTGTAAAATTGAATGGCAATATTTTTACAGGTTCACAGGTGAACCCCATTTACAGTTTAATCTAAATTCAGTGTTATTTACATTTTGTATTGACCACCATTCAATTAAGTTTTGTGTGAATCATGCACTAATCGAAAATTTATCTCTTGCACCGTTAGCAAGCAAATTCTCAATCACAATATCACAACTGTTCTTAAAAAAAAAAAAAAAAAAAAAATCTTTGTCACATGGTTGGATTATTTCAATAAAAATATATATTAAAGAAACTACTACTTTTGAGGTGGTGTTGCTAAAGTCTTGAAAAGTAATTGGTGTATATCAAGTGATTGACAATTTCACCTTAAAGATAAAAGAATTTATTCTTATCAAATCTATTCCCGATCATTAAGAGTGCAACTATTATAATTTTTTATTTTACACCAAATTTATGAATGAATAAGATATAAAATATTTATCATTAAAATTTTCGTAACAATGTCCAAATTAAATGAGCAGGTGATGACCAGAGTCGACTAATACGTGAGTGTTGTTTGTCGCGAGGAAGGCGATGACTGGCGGCTGTGTCGAACGATGGAGAAAAAGAAATCAAAGCTGCTTCTCTCGGCTATTTCTTTCTTTCCTTCGCTGTAAAAAGGAAAAGCAGAAATAGTGAGGAAGTTTTGTTATAGCTTGAATTCTTGGGTAGTTTGGAATTTGAAATAAAAGTTTAATCATATTTACTTATATATAAAGATATAAATTTGAAGTTTGGCTGGAAAACTTGGATAAAAAATAATTTTCGAAAAAGGATTAATTTTTTTTCAAAACAATTACCTGGGCTTCCTTTGGATTGTTCCAAAAGCACCTGTTAGTGTGTTTGCACAAAACCAAATAGCAAACTCCTCACAATTGTGTTTTTGGATTGCAATGTATTTTATTCAACTGAGGCCGGTCAATCGTACGGGCATGAAATTTTCATTGGAGATCAAAAGAGCAGTGGGGTGAACTGGGAAACCAGTGAAAGGGGTAATCCCCCTTTTGTCCCTACAGTTTTTTTTTTAATTTTTTTTATTATTATTTTAATATAAACGTTATTTTACTCATTGTTTAATATTACTATATTTTATTAATGAATATAATTTTTATATTTTTTATTTTATTATATATTATGTATTATTTTTAGTTTAGTATCATTAATAATTATTTTCTGATTTCATCTCACTTTTACAGTTGCCTTTAAATTTAAGCTCACACTTACTGTTTTCTTAATTTCATTGATACAATAATTAATCTAATCGTCACCGTTATTTTTAACCTTATCAAAAGTTAACGCATCGTTAATCTAAACTAGTCCTTAAAAATATTAACTCCTTTTAACTCCAAATTTGTCGATGGAATCCTGGCAAATCTTGCTTTTGCCAGATGTTAGGCGTCTCAGTTTGGCTTCGGTGTCTTGTATCTCTTGGGACTTCTTTTCAAGTTCCTTTCTCAGGGTTTCTTCATCTGCCCTTAGACTTGCTACCCATTGTTCCAAGTTATGTCGGTCTTGGCGAGCTTTGAGACCAAAGTAACCATAAACTATTGTGATCAAACGTTTCATGGCGAATTCGGTGTCAAATTCGCTGCGTTTAGCATCCATGATTGGATGCCTCAACTTCCATATAATCCCTTCATTAACATCTTCAAGGGACACATCATCCATCTCTTTCATAGCTGCACAAAACAAAACAAATATAGTATTACCAATAAGAGGACTCAATTTACTTTTTTTCGTAATATCACCACGGTCCTCGAAAATATGTCGAGCAGTGGAGACCAGCGAAGATGGGATTTCGTATTTGCTAACGCTTTCCCGCGCCCCTCCTAATAAATCCCCGAAGCTGTTGGTGTCCAAGTCGCTCGGAATGTTTTCATCAGTAATTTCAGCGATAAAACGGTCCACAAGCTCATCAGAGTACTGCATGGTTGGGGCTGTCCCACTCACAGTGGTAAAGGAATTTAGATAAATTCCACACTGATCTGACACCTGAGATTTTAATATAAGTCGGACGAAACGGACATGCTTCTTTAGGAACATGCTTTTCACCTAAAATATGTGTATTGAAAATTAATGACCTACATGGACTGAATGTGTGTGTAATCAATGAGTAAGCCGACTATGACGAATGGAAGAATAAGAGAAACATACCAGTCGACTACCAGGAGATGCCTGGAACGGTTCAACTTCCTTTTGACTAACCATTTGCTTCTGCTTTTCCTTTTCCAACTGCAACTCCATGTTTTTAAGCCTATTTATTGCGGGTTCGATTTCATCAATTCCGCCAAATAATGACTTTATTTGGTCCAACTTATGTAATTCGTCCTCCATTCCCCTCAACTTGTCCACTATGAACTCCGCTTCATTAATCCCCAACATAGATTTTATCTGATTTAGTTTATTGGAATCAGCTTCCATATCCACGAATTTCTCCAATATGGATTCCAGTTTCTCAGTTCCCCCATACTTGGTCTCCAATTCCTTCTCATTCACATTAAAAATCATAAATCTCTACATCAGTCAAACTCACAGGATAAATGCAATTAAAAGCTCAAACTTAATATAATATAGAGAAAATTACAGCACGTGAAATACCTTAAATTTGTCCAACATGGACTTCATTTCATCAATTCCCCCATACTTGGACTTCATTTGCCGTAGTGGAACAAGCTCGGTTCCAATTAATTGCTGGAACATATCGAAGTCGATCTCTTTTTTACGGAGTCTAAGTAACTCAGAGTTGATGTGATTGTTTTGGTTAATCCGCGACTCCATTTGTTCGATCCCTCCATATCTTGACACTAGACTATCGTACTCTGCCTTTATCTTTTTCAGCTCTTCCAACTCCGTCTCCATTTCCAGAAGAAAAAAAAAACGTCACTAATACGAAAGCAACGGGAGATATTTCACGAGGGATTCAAAATTACCTTACGCTCTGCCCGATACTTCCTATCAGCTGCGTTTTTTTTCTTCTTTTTTTGAGCTTTTTCCCCTTCTGTGGGTTGGCGATTCTCTCGCTTCTTTTCATAGCAACCCCTAGATGATGTTCTCCCTTTATCAATTTGGCTATTGGCGTTTCCCACTGGGGTCATCCTTACTTCATCACCCTTGTGTTTTCGTCCATTTGAAGCTTGACCAGCATGATCCAAGTGCTTTGGATATGGTTCAATACACACAACTCCGCCTTCAACGTCTCTTTGAGAGTTATCACGAGAATGAAACTGCTTTGACAACTCGTTAGCGTTAGGGTTTCCTACCCCATCTGGAACCGTGTCGTCAGGCCGCCCCCTGGAATCGGGCTCCAATTCAAAGTTTGTTGCGTTATTGCTGAACGTGTGATCATCTAAAAGTTCTTTACAGATATGTTGGTACTGTTCACTGCCATACGGCAACATGAATGAAGAATTAAAATTCCAATTGTGACCCTGACTTTCCGTGTATTCCATGGAACCTGCCTCCACCTCAAAGCACGACTCCGGCGACTGATAAAAAGCAGCAGCAACTCCGTAGCAGTTGGAAAAACAAGTTGAGTGTAGCAGTTGGAAAAACAAGTTGAGTTGGTAATTAAAGAAAGCTGCAACGCTATGTTGTGCGGTAGAGATGAAAGGTATATATAGACGGAAATGTGAACTAAATATATAATAAATTTATTACAATCTTTAAACATTAATATTAATATATAATGCTAAAAGCTGGGCTATACCTACGGCTTGGTTTCTTTTCTTTTGTGGCTTGTGTGATAATAAGCCAGCTGAAGTCGGTAATAGTATCTGAGTGCGCGAGTTCTATTAAGAGGGGAGTCGTCTCAGTTTTGAAATTTAAACACTTTATATTAAATTGGCCTTTGTTGTGGATATGTCTCATCCTTTAATTTAAATACACTAAAATAATAATGAATGTACAGCAGGGAGATAGATCAAGAATATACGTCATTTTAGTAAATACTAATAGCATCCAGCATTCCCTTGTCTGCAACATGTGTATACTGTATCGTGTATAAATTTAGCAGTCATATCTTTCTGTTCTCTCTACACCAACATGGGAAAAAGGCACATTATTGGGGGGGGGGGGGGGTGTTTTCTGATTTAGTTCTCATGTAATGTAGCAGTGAAACAAAGTAAAATGATTTATTTACTAGATTATGTAGGTGAAGAAAAAATGTTTAAACTTTATGGCGTCAAAATAAATTAAATCAGAGTTTATGGATGAACAAAAGTTACTTTTAAGTAACCATTCGAACGTGCTATCATCTTTTATTTTTTTGTCAAAAAACGTGCTATCATCTTTAAAGTGGCATGTTCGTGTCGCTGGAGTTATCCGAACTGCTCGTAATAAGGCTTTGGTCTGTAAAAGATTAGACATTTTTGTAAGAAAAACTTGGTAGGTCTCGATGTGTTCCAACGGTTTCCCATGTTCTTCTTCTTCTCTTCATGGGACAACTTTCCTCTTTTTTTATTATATAATACCGAGTTTTGTCTGTGAGACCATTCCATTCCATTGAGTTCGAATTAAAAAGATTTAAGTGAATTTTCTTCTTGGGCAACTTTTTTATTGTCGATGAATTCTTTTTAAAAGTAAAAGAAGAAAAATAAATGTATAATTATTATTTTTCTATTATGATTTCAATTTCATTGATCATTTTACTGAGAACAGCCATCTCCACTCCAATAGACATCAGATGAAGATGGTTGGGAGTTGGGACATCATCATTTTTATTTGAAGCCGTAGTTATTGACTTTCTTAATCGTTGTTTTCTTTTCTTTTAAATGATTCTTTAACAAGTTAATCTGAATCAGAAAGGATATTTGGTCGTTCAGGCCAACCGAGACGAAGGAGAAAGAATGTTCCAACTTCTTTCTCTCGGCCATTGTTTTCACTGTTAAAAGAATAGCAGAAACAGTACTCTATAGTAATAAAGGAGATGGTATTTGTATATTTTGAGTAGATTCTACCGAGAATTTTTTGCAGTATCTAAAAGCGGAACCCGATATAACCAACTTTAAAACTGCTGCAAGGCAAACTCTACTTAATTCTAGTTATGCAATTAAAATTGTTTAATAAATATGCTAGCATTTTTATTTTTTTTCTTCTCAATATTTGTTGCTGTAACATTACCACATTTAATACCTATTAAAATCCAGATTAGGCTACATGAATATGTTTGGTTCATTAAAAATGATGATGAATTTTGAAATTATGTACATAAAATCTAATTTTGATTATTTTTAACATTTTTAATGAAATTTATTGTATACAAAAAAAAAAATAATTTAATCTATTTATTTTTATTTTGTTTATTCTGAATAAATTTAAAACATGAATATAAATTTTCGACTTTCAATTATATCAAAATTATCAAAAAAAATTTAAATAAAGAGTAGATATATATAAATTCAAAATTTATTACTTTGAGGCCAGTAATAACATATCTTCTGCAGCTTATTACATATACGTACATACAAGAGAAGCTAGTTAGCTTTTTGGTCTGTTCGTGTGTCTATATGCTTTAGGAGAAAGTTTATTTTGAATTCCTCTAGCTCTGGCATGCCTGCTTCAATGGAACAGCTGGGTTGGAATCGAAATTTGATCGAAAAGGAACTTGTTAGCTGCCTCAGTACAGTGAGCTCCATCCCAAGCTACACGAAGTGATGGATCATGACATGAACCCACAATTATCTTTGTGCCATTCACATTCACTGTAATTGTTCCTCCACGAAAGAAAAGAAAAAAGAAAAGAAAAACCTCCATAGCCACAACATGTCACAAGTAGTTAAACTCCGAAATGGTAGTGTCCCGACACAAGTGCAGTGCCAAACACAATTACTTTTGCCAAATTACCATGTTTTTGGGGGTTCAACAAATAGGTGGTCTGTTGATATATATATATATATATGTGTGTGTGATGGAAGCTGGGAATTAGTTTGATTATAGCGGGAATTCTTGGGTTATTTTGGTTTAGAAATAAAGTTCTTCCCCCAAATAATTTGAAATTATATATAAAAGAACAACCTTGGTTGCTAAATATGGATAAATTTAGTTTTTTCGGATGGCATTGTTGTGTGATCTCTATATTATAAAAGAATACATTAAATCCCTACATTTGAAATCTTAATGATCTCATGCCTTATTACAATTAAAATTACTTTTAAATAAATGACTCAACTTTAATCAGTTTCATTTTCTAAATTTTATAACATATACCACATCGTGCTATCATTTCTTTTTCATTTATTTGTTGTAAAGTTGAATGACAATATTTTTACAGGTGAACCTCATTTACAGTGTTATTTACATTATATATTGGATGACATAGTTACAATCATTTTTACCACCATTCAATTACCTTTTGTCTTATTGAAAACTAAACTTATCTCTTACACTGTTAACAAGCAATTTCTCAATCACAGCTATTCTTTTAAAAAAATCTTGGTCACGTGATTAGATTGTTTTAATAAAAAATATATTAAAGAAACTACTTCTTTTGAGGTAGCGTTGTTAAAGTCTCGCGTCGGCATAATTTCTCCTCAAGAACAAAGGATTTAATCCTGGACAATGATTTTAAGTTTTTTATTTTATCAAATTTATTTTCGATCACTAAGTGTGCAAGTTTTAAGTAGGATTATTATAATTATTTAATTTAAGGCAAATTTATGAATAAATAAAATATAAAATATTTATTATTAAATTGTTCAATGTCCAAAATGAGCCTAAGATTGTTGGTGGTGACCAGAGTCAACGAATACGTGAGTGTTGTTTGTCGCGAGGAAGACGATGACGGGCGGTTGTGTCGAACGATGGAGAAAAAGAAGTCAAAGCTGCTTGTCTCGGCTGTCTCTTTCTTTCCTTCGCTGTATGAGAAAAAGCAGAAATAGTAATTTAAGAGGAGACGCTCTTCGCGCGATTGTGTGCGTTGATTTGTCCCATAATTCCGACATAGGTATTTGAGCAGTTTGTAGGATCCTAATTAAAATATTGTAGTTATTTGAATAGTTTCGAACCCAACGCACATAATTCAAAATCTTACTGGAGTAGCCTGAGACCGCGTTAAAGTTAGAAATTCAAATTTCAAAAGCTTGCTCGCGGTCTTCTCTGTACCATAAACTTATAAATACTGGTTGAGGTCCCTGCAGAGCTGCTCGTATCTTTGCTGGTTATTTGAAGAATTGAAAGGTTCAAAGTTCAAATCCAATGGAGCATCACAGGTCGCAGAGAGAAGCTTGCACATCAGATTTAACAGAAATGCGGTTCTCCCAGCTGTTGAATTTTCAGCCGGGTGTTGAAGTAGGACTAGGATTGCTCGTTTCTCAACCTAATGGGAGTGAGGTGAATGAAGCTCCCAATGGACGCAAACGAAAAGCCCGCACTCCAACCCGAACCCCAGAGGAAAAAAGAATGAAAAAGAACGAGGCTGATAGAATTTATAGGAAAAACCGTAGAGTAATATATCTACTTTCTTTCTTTCTTATTCTTCTGATTTTAAGAGTTTTCCTTTATTTATGTATGCTTTTTGCAAAGTGAAGAACTTGTTCGATAAGATGATGGCAATAGCGTCCAGGTTCGGAGGAGTTGATAATATGGAGCACCGCGTTAATCAAATAGAAGCTGAGTTACAAAGTCCCCGGGAAGATGAGCAGCAAATGGAGACCGAGTTTCGCAGACTTGAGCAAATGAAATGCAAGTTTGGCGGGATTGAGGAAATGGAGTCCAAGTTACACGCATTCCACCAAATAGCTTCCATTTTGGGGGGGATTGATGAAATCCTGCCCCAAATAAGTAGGCTTAAGAACATAGAGTTTCAGTACATCAACTCTGAGCAGATGAAGTCCCACTTGAACCCAAATGCACAGCCCTTTGACTTTCTCCAGGCATCTCTCTTAACTCATCGTTTACGTTTCAGTCGATTAGGGGGAAAACCCACATGTTGATTTTTCTTTTCCATATTTTATCATTTCTGATCCAATACTGGATGTCTCCTTTGTTGAACTTATACTCAAAACCAAGATTTGAACACCATGAAAATACAACTTATATTCTTTCTCCCCTATCTTTGGGTGGCTCTGAAACAGTATTTCCCTGCCTTTACTGCCACTATATGTATAATTCTCTATAATTTGCAGCAGCAGGACTATCATGGATTGCGGTCTGTGAGCTTTAGTAACCAAGTGCAAGGACCTATGGTTGACTGGGTATGGTCACGTTGTTTGCACTGTTTTGTTGTCGAGTGAGGTTGAATAGGACAATTAATTCATTTTCGCTTTTGCACTTACTTTTTGATTGTGTTTATTTCCTGCCGGGCCAAGTCCAACATTACAGGGTCTAAGGTCTTGTCTGGTAAATTTACAACTTGCCATTATTGTTAGTTTAAACATACCAAGTAGGTTTGTTATTCTATCTTAGTAAAGTTTAGGGTTCAATTACTGTTATCTTGTAAAATCTGCTTGATTTCTCCAATTATTGCCAAGGCCAACTAGGTTCTGTTTGTTTGCCAATTTGTTTTAGGTTGGATGCATAGCACATATCATGAATTGCTCTTATTGAATCAAACAGCCATGCTGATATTAATTGCCATTTGAAGCAATCTACTGTTTGTAATGTATGCAATGTGTCTTTGGTATTACATTTCTATGCAATTTATTTGGCTATCCCTCAAACTTTAATTTATGCAATGTGTTTTATACTGTTTGTAATTACTTTTCTATACAACTGTGTATTGGTGTTACATTTACATTGAGAATTTACTTTTTACTGTAACAGTGATTGTTGAAAGTGCCACTGATGCTTTCTTAGTACATGTACATCTTTTTTACTTCTTATTTTGATTTATTTGTGATCACTCCAACCTATTATTGGATTCAGTTGGTAGATTACGAAACTAGTGAAATGTTTCTTGCCGATGAGAGTGGGACAATGCCTGACCTAGTGTATTCTGATGAGCTTGTGACTGAATTTAATGCCAAACTTGATGGCAGTGTTAAGAACTTGCATGGATTTGACGATTTACATGGAGAGTGCCCCATTGTTGGCGACTATACTTATCCATGGTCGTTCATATCCGATAATAATGATAACTTCGATTACCATAGTGGTTTACAGGATACTGCGTTTGCGTGGGGAACTTGAGAATGAGGTAAATATGGTGACTGCATTGCCTGCCCATCATACTCACACACACCAAAAAAAAAAAAAAAAAAAGTGCTAACAACTCAGTTGTGCGAAATGTGTGTGGATTGTGCAGATGACTTAGTGGACTTGTGGCATAGTTTTGTGACATAGCTAATGGCGCAAGGCCTGTTTATTACTATTTTACAATGGAAAAATGAGCTGGTTTTTAGATAGAGGATTTGAAGGTTGTCTGGTCTAATAATAAAAGGAAGATACGAGGAAGGTAATGTGTGATGTTAGTGAAGGTTACTTTGCAGATTAGTAGAAGTTAAATAATCCAGTCTAGATGGAATTATGGAAAGTGGGGTAGAAGTTGAGTTGCAAGTACAGTCTAGGCTCTAGGTCTAGAGATTAACTATCTCGTGCGAGAGGTGTCTTCCTTGAATCTTTCTCCTCTCTTAAGTTACGTGTTGTTCCAAGGTGTCAGCAGTCGATAACTTTGTGTCCGGTTGCCTTCAAGGAAGTGAGTTCGTCAGGAAAATCAAATGTTAAAGTCCTGCTGCAAATCTCATTCTTCGTCACCCTTATTTCGTCTCATGGTATGCAAAAGGAGTAGATCGAAATAGCCTCCACAGACCATGACCCTATGCAGGAGGAGTTTATTTTTATGTCATTATATCAGATGGCTTTGCTGCTGTTTTGTCTAGAGATGTCTCTTGTAGAATTTCATCATATATAAGCCGCAGTAGGCTTCCAGCTGTAGTCTTTTATTTCAAGTAAACCATTTTTATTTGTTGTTTTTCACTCTTTACTCTTTTCTTTCCGTCTCCATTTGCCTTAGTCTCTTTACTTCCCTTTTTCCTTCTCCATTTGCCCTAGTTACCGCCTTCACTCCACTATGAAGTTAGCCATCTTCGACGTCTCTCGGGCCAACTGACACCATCTGAGTGCAACTCTCTTCCTCCTCAAATTAATTTTTTTTTTAATTTTGAACCGATGTCAGCCACTTCAACACCGACACCTATTAAAATAATTTTTCTGAAATATTCATATTTCTTAAAGGTATTTCAAAAAAATACATAGTGCTTGTCATTACAATGCCAACAAAAAAAAAATTAAACTTCCAACAATCAACTACCAATAATGGGGAATGATTAACTTGTGTGCCAACCATGGGGTGCGGCCATCGTCCTCCACTGTTCATTTCAGGTCATTCTTGTCATTATATTTGAAATTGAGTCATTTTTATAAATATTTATTTTTGGGGTTAATTTGGTAAAAAATCTATTATTGGGTTATCCCTCTTTAACATTTAACATATACTAGATTACTCTTTATCATAATCTCTTGATCCTTAATCGAATTCATGATAATCTAAATCTAAATTCAAATTTGTTTCTTTATTCATGTCATTAATATTATTAAGATTTCCTCTTTCATTTACTTTTCAATGGATCATCTTAATTTCATCTACAAATGAAGTTATGAAATAGACAACATGTTTGTACAATTTAATCCTATATTTTTATGTTATACTGAGGTGATATTGTTAATATGAGAAATTTTTTTAGAACAACAAATATTCTTTCAACCATATTTTGAAGCTTTAAATTTCTCAAATTAAATAATTTGCAAGTCAATTTTTTTTTTATACATACAAAGCTTAGTTAATAGTTCTAAGATAACATCATCAACTAATTTGTTCTATTTGTGACCAACAATGACTGTCGAATGCCATCCTCCAAAAACTCATGTACATAACTTACTAGTTCATAAAAAATAATCAATTGGTCAATTACGCCGCCATCTGACTTCGCGATGCAATCCTTAACTCTGCTGACTTCTCTCTGAATAAATATATTATTTTTATAATGTGTAATATAAACATGCAAATACGTTATGTCCTTACTTTTAGTCAAATTTTTTATAAGTTATTGTAACACTTTTAGATTTTTATAACGTGTAAATTACTTTATATAATAATTATTTTTACGATTTGTAATATAACTTTAAAGATATTTAGCGTTAGTGATCCTAAACACTCATACATATTCATACTTAAAATTAAATCATGTATGAGTGTTTGAAAAGTCATAGAGCAATTGAATTTGTATGTAATTTAGTATTTCAATTACAACTAATTTAGCGAGACCTACTAATTATGATGGTTGTCTAAACATGTCACTCATGTCATGTGTAATTACAAGTGACTACATCCAAATCCAATTACTGCATAAATTTTCAAACTCTACCTGGAGATAGAGTTTGGTTGACTCATAAATCAGTTGAATCGATTTTATATATTTTTAATAATTTATTAAATTACAATTATAAAGCACGCTGTTTCTGAAGGGACTAAGGCTGTCACCAAGTTTACTAGTTCTAAGGTCTTGGAAATTATGATTTGGTTGTAAAGATTAGTAGCTTTTAAGGTTGTTTAATCGGCAGGTCTTCTGGTATTTCTTCAGCTCAAATTGAAATCTTATTGTCTTATTAATTTCACTTCTTAGCTTTGATTCATCTCTTCAAAATTTAAAAGAGGAATTCTTGTGTGTGTTTTACATTTTGGAATATTGTTATCTGGATTTACAGGGAAGTATTCGAGGAAATCCAAAATTCAGATTTCAAATCACTTTAAAGTTTGACAATAGTGTTAATCGTTGGGCGTGACTAATAGTGTGCGAAGCAATAGCGAGGAAGTTCTCTTATAGCTTGAATGCTTGGTTAATTTGGATTTTGAAATATAAGTTTGGTTATTTTTACTTATATATAACTATATAAATTTGAAGTCTGGTTGTAAAAATTGGATGTTCAACTCTTTTAACCATTATCTAAAGATGTTAACTCTTTTAACCACAAATTGCTCGATGGATTCCTGGCAAATCTTGCATTTGTCAGATGCTAGGCGTCTCAGTTTGGCTTCGGTGTCTTGTATCGCTTGGGACTTCTTTCCAAGTTCCTTTCTCAGGGTTTCTTCATCTGCCCTTAGACTTTCTACCCATTGTTCCAAGTTATGTCGGTCCTGGCGAGTTTTGAGACCAAAGTAACCATGAACTACTGTGATTCATGGCAAATTCGGCGTCAAATTCGCTGCGTTTAGCATCCATGTTTGGATGCCTCAACTTCCATATAATCCCTTCATCAACATTTTCAAGGGACACATCATCCATTTCTTTAATAGCCGCACACAACAAAACGAATATAGTTTGAACAGTAAGACCACTCAATTTACATTTTTTCGTATTATCACCATGGTCCTCGAAAATATGTCGAGCAGTGGGGACCAGCGACGATGGGATTTCGTATTTGCCAACGCTTTTGCGGGTCCCTCCTAATGAATCCCCGAAGCTGTTGGTTTCCAAGTCGCTCGGAATGTTTTCATCAGTAATTTTAGCGATAAGACGATCCACAAGCCCATCAGAGTACTCCATGGTTGGGGCTGACCCACACACAGTGGTAAAGGAATTTAGATTCATTCCACACTGATCTGATACCTGAGATATTAACATAAGTCGGACGAAACAGACAGGCTTCTTTAGGAACATGCTTTTCACCTAAAATATGTGTATTGAATATTAATGACCTACATGGACTGAATGTGTGTGTAATCAATGAGTAAGCCGATTATGACGCATGGAAGAATAAGTGTTGGGATATATTGGGCAAGAGAAACATACCAGTCGACTACCAGGAGATGCCTGAACTGATTCAACTTCCTTTTGGCTAACCATTTCCATTTGCCTCTGCTTTTCCAACTGCAACTCCATTTCTTTAAGCCTATTTATTGCTGGTTCGATTTCATCAATTCCGCCAACTAATGACTTTATTTGGTCCAACTTATGTAACTCGTCCTCCATTCCCTTCAACTTCTCCACTATGAGCCCTGCTTCATTAATCCCCAACATAGATTTTATCTGATTTAGTTTATTGGAATCAGCTTCCATATCCACGAATTTTTCCATTATGGATTCCAATTTCTCAATTCCTCCATACCTGACCTCCAATTCCTTTTCATTCACATTAAAAATCATAAACCTCTACATCAGCCAAACTCACAGGATAGATGCAAGTAAAAGCTCAAACTTAATATAATATAGAGAAAATTACAGCACGTGAAATACCTTAAATTTGTCCAACACGGACTTCATTTCACCAATTCCTGCATGCTTGGACTTCATTTGCTGTAGTGGACCAAGCTCGTTTCCAATTATTTGCTGGTACATATCGAAGTCGACCTCTTTTTTACGGAGTCCAAGTAACTCAGAGTTGTTGTGATTGTCTTGGTTAATCCGTGACTCCATTTGGTCGATCCCTCCATATCTTGACAGTCTTTCCATTAATCTACCGTACTCTGTCTTAATCCTTTTCAGCTCTTCCCGCTCCGTCTCCATTTTCAAAAGACCAAAAAGGAAAAAAAAAATGTCACTAATACGAAAGCAACCGGAGATATTTAAGGAGGGATTCGAATTTACTTAAGGTCTTGCACGATACTTCTTAGAAGCTTCGTTTTTTTCCTTCTGTTTTTGAGCTTTTTCCTCTTTTGTGAGGTGGCGGCCCTTTCGCTTCTTTTCATTGCTACCTCTAGATGATGTTCTCCCTCTATCAATTTGGCTATTGGCGTTTCCCACTGGTGTCATCCTTGCTTCATCACCCGTGTGTATCGTCTACTTGAAGCTTGGCCAGTATGATCCAAGTGCTTTGGCTCTGGTTCAATACACACAACTCCGCCTTCAGCGTCTCTTTGAGACTTGTCACGAGAATTAAGCTGCTCTGACAACTCGTTAGTGTTAGGGTTTCCTACCCCATCTGGAACCATGTCGTCGGGCTGCCCCCTGGAATCGGGCTCCCATTGATAGCTTGTTCCTTTAAAGATGAACGTTTCATCATCATCATCATCATCATCACCGAATAGTACTTTAGAGATCTGTTCCATGCCATACGGTGACATGCTTGTAAAATTAAAATTGCAATTATAACCCTGACTTTCCGTGTGTTCCATGGAACCGGCCTCCACCTCAAAGCACGACGCTGGCGACTGATAAAAAGCAGCAGATACTGCGTAGCAGTTGGAAAAACAAGTTGAGTTGCTAATTAATCAAAGTTGGAGCACTCTGATAGGTTATGCGGTTGAGAATAAATATAGGTGGAAATGTGAACTTAATATATAATAAATTATTACCATTGTGTGGCGCGTGTGATGTATCATATAATAAGCCAGCTGGAGATGGTGCGAGTTCTATTAAAGCCCCCGTTCAGCAACCAGATTAATGGACTTTTTATTAAATAAGTTCTCTTGGGTTAGGATTAAAAAACAACTTTCATTTAGTTGTTTTTTTTTTATTTTTCAAACTGATTTATGAATCCATTAAAAAAGTTAAAATTTTCCCCAGTAGCAATCTAAATGGACTTTTAAAAACTTTAATTACTTTTTTAGCCTTATACAGGCATCAATTATTTCTTCCTTCCTTTTTTTTTTCTTTTTTAATTTCTCTGCTCTTATTTTCCTTCCTTCTCCCCTTCCATTTTCTTCCTTTCTTCCATTTTGAAGCTGTTTTTTTTATAAACTTTTCTCTTCTTTCATCTTTTTCAGCTCCAACGGGTAGCTGCTGTGATTCTTTTGTGCACCCATCATCTCCTCCTCCGGTAAGTGCTATGGTTATTCATCAATTTCTTTTAATTGTTCTCGGCTATGGGCATTGGTCCACATGAATCAAGCTAATCCCTTCTTTTTCGATAGTGTAGGGAAGTAAGTGGCTTTTGGGTTTGGGTTGATTTGATTAAAATAATGGTTCTGCTTTGTTAGTTTGTTATAGTATTTTTTTTCACATTTGTGTATAATATATGATATATTCAAACATGAGTTGGGTTGACTTGCTTAGAGGATGTTATGTTATTTTTTGTTATGTTATGATTAATTTAAAGCCTTGACAGAATTTGAAGAATGCTTTTTGGTTTTTGAATAATGATTTCTAGTCATTTTGAAGCTGAAGCTTATTCAAGATTGGTTGTTTACCTTGATTTGATGTCATGGGTAAATGTTTGGTAGTGGAATTATTGTTATGGCATTCAGAGGAAAGATATTTAGTGTAAATTTTGATTGATGGTACTTTTATTTAAGATTAATGTAAAAATTGTGGTAATGTTGAGATTAGATATTGTAACGATACTGTAGCGTGAGATAAAAAGTAAGTTAAATGCATCGCACCGCACCATTAATCTAAACCCACATTTAGTTTAAAGATTATGGTCTATGATGTGGTTTTTATATGAGCATAATAGAAAAGGATTGAAGAGAGGAGAGCAAGGCTGCAAATTTGGAGTCATAGTTGGATGTTTGATTAGGTTTCAGGTACCCACTTGCTATTCTGATTCACATTATCAATATATAAAATTTCTTGGATTACCCAGATCCAAACCATCTATTGTTTTGTTTGTAGAATTAAAGCCCTAATGAGAAACAATTGAGAAAAAGATAAAATTAAAATGGAACCTTGTCGATTCAACATACCATGGAGAGGTGGCCAAGTATTTGATCTCAATTTGGGGGTCAAAACTTGATACTAATCTCGTATTTGATCTTGGAACAATTTCTACCTTTTCCTTTGTAAAAAAAATGAGGAGTCGGAGCCCAAGTGAAAACCAAGCTTATCCGAGTCAAAACAAAAAAATTAGCCCCATGACAAGAAGTTGCATGGTAGAGAGAGAGACAAGTGCCTCACCTTATCCATATCCTTTTTTTTTTCAAACAAGAAAAGAGCATATGCCCCTTCCCTTCCATGGATCCCTTTCATTTCTAAACAAAGTCTTTTTTTGTTGTCTCATGCAACTGAAGTTATATGTATCCATATCTTAGTATATATCTTATTTTGCTTTTGAAGAACACATAAATATCACCCCAACTGACCATATAGAGGTCAACGATATCATTTACCTGACTTTCGTAGAGGTAGACCGATAGCTGGTAAAGAAGAGATATTCAACCATTCACATTCATCATTACGCAGTGTCATTGAACGAACTTTTGGTGTTCTGAAAAAAATGGTCCTTTTTAAGGGATATGCCAAGTTATAGTTTTGAAAAGCAAATGATGATCATTGTTGCTACAATGACGATACACAATTTTATCCGAAAACATGCCGATTGAAATGATACAGATTTTATAGAATACGAAAATATTAACAAGCATATGAGGATATTATTGGTTCAGAAGATATGTATGATGGAGAAAGTGATGATGATGATGATGGTGAATCAAACAATTTAAGCAGTTTTGAAATGGAATTGACAAGAAATGCTATAGCTTCTAGTTTAATGAATTCACTTTGAATTGTAAATGCTAATGTAAAACTTTTGATGATGTATTTGGTATATAAATATTAACCCTTTTTGAAACTTTAATCCAAATGCACGTAATTTTAATTTGTTAGGTTTATATTTTCTATATTATGTTAATATCTAATATGAGTTATATATTCAAATTAAATTTTAAAATAAAATAATACAAATGTATTAAAATCATTAATTAAAAATTAAAAACATTTTATAAAATAAAACTATAAAACAAACTGTGCTAATATTTAAATATAAATATAAATATTTAATGATTATAATTAAATATTTAAAATATAAATTATATAATCTAGTTGAATTTTAAAATATTAACAATGAGTTATAATAAATTATTTTTATATTATTACTAAAATATCATAATATTAACTAATTTGAACGCTATTTAAATATATAATTATTGCTTTATAATACCATGTCTAAAATAGATATTTCATTTCTCAAAAGTATTTTTTAATAACAATGCTAAACAATCAAATCTTTAACCAAATTTTTTAAAATCATTTCTCAAAAGAACTTTTTCACCATATTTTTTAAGAACACCTCTTAAAAGCAATGCTAAGAGGGAAGTAATCTGAGTTTTGAAATTTAAACCCTTTAAATTAAGTTGGCCTTTGTTGTGGATATGTCTCATCCACGAATGTAGGTCATTTTAGTAAATACAAAATAGCATCCATCGCCAACATGTGTATAAATATATTAGCAGTCATATCCGTCTTGCTTTTTAAGTAACCGTGCTGTCATCTCTTTTTTAATATAAAAAAAACGTGCTATCATCTTTAAAGTGGCATGTTCGTGTCGCTGGAGTTATCGAAACAGCCCCTAATAAAGCTTTGGTTAGGTGAGATAAAAAAAAAAAAACTTTAAGCAAAATTGTAAAAGATTAGACATTTTTGTAAGAAACGTACTAGATAGTTCTCGACGTGTTCCAACTGTTTCGCATCTTCTTCTTCTCTTCATAGGACAACCTTCCTATTTTTTTTTTATTTGAAACCGTAGTTATTGACTTTGTCAATGGTCTTTGTCTGTTCTTAGTCGTTGTTTTCTTTTCTTTTAAATGATTCTTTAACCAGTTAATCTGAATCATAAAGACTATTTTCTTTAAAATAAGGATATTTGGTCGTTCAGGCCAACCGAGACGAAGGAGAAGATGTTCCAACTTCTTTCTCTCGGCGATTTATTTCACTGCTAGCGGAAACTGTAATTTATAGTAATAAAGGAGATGTTATTTGTATATTTTGAATTCCCCTAGCTCTGGCATATTTGCTTCAATGGAACAGCTGGGTTGGAGTTGAAATTTGATCGAAAAGGAACTTGTTAGCCGCCTCAGTATATGTAACATCCGTGTTCTTGAACCGGATTTGAAATAATAATAGAATAAAATTGAGAATTAGACTATATAGCTAAAATAAGAAAATAATTAGAAAATTAAGGATTAATTAGTAAGTGTGAGAAAGGAATAAGGACTAAATAGTAATTTATCCAAATTGAATTATGAGTAATTATGGGAATTAGATTGATTAAGGAGGGCAAAAGAGTAATTTGGTGGAAGATATTTTTGGAGGCAATGTTTTGGGCCAAAGTGTCAAGTTGGAAGGTCCAAGGACTAAAAGTGCAATTTTGTCATTATTAAAGAAAGATATTTTTATAAAGAGAAATTGATAGAAAAGTCTAGAGAAATGAAGAAAAGAAGTGATGAAAAGACTATAAAAGCCATCAGCCATGGTGCTTCACGTTGGTCACCATTTTTCTACCATTTCAACTTTTACTTTTCTTACAAATTAGTCCTTTTTCACCAAATACAAACCAATTAAGCTAGTTTCTTTCAAATTTCTTCAAGATTAGTGAATAAAATTGATAGAGAAGTGTAGTAGCTATCCAATTGTTAAAAGAAATGCATCCATACTCGTCTTGGAGGAGAAAGAAAATGGGAATTAGTGTTGAATACAAGTGATTAAGGTAAGAAAGCTAAACTCCTCTTTAAATACATGTTAGTTTTGGTTTAGAAACATAGATTATGATATGTTGAATGATTTTAATGTGAATATATGTGTTTTGTATGGAATTGAAGAGAAAGAAAAGAAGGAGAATGATTCAATTGAAGAGAAAAGAAAAGATAAGATCAAAGAGGGAAAGGAAGTTTTCTACTAGAGTTGTAAGCACTACAAGATTTTAAATTGAAAATTTATTCTCTTTAAATTATATGATTAATTGTGATAAAAATGAGTAAGATGATATGTTTAGTTATAAATATGGTGATTAGGTGTGATTAAATGAAATTTAGTGCAAAGGAAATATGAAAAGGGAAAAATTCACTTCAAAACAGTTTGGACAGTAACAGGGGACTAACTTCGAAAATTCACCAAAAATTGTATATAATAAGTTAAGGGTCGAATTATATATGTAATTAAAGCTTATTGAATTGAGTTTCATATGGAAGAAACAGTGAAAGAAAAGGAACTGCATATTTCGAGATAGACTAGTTTTAGTGTAATAAGGTCAGAGTAGATTCGAGTTCCCCTGTTTTGAATTTGAAAAATTATAGAAAAATGTAGAAAAATTATTAGAGACTGAAATTTATATGGCTGAATATTTAATGAGTCTATTTTCAATAGAAACAGACAGAAACATCATTTGATCTTTGTACTAAAAGATAGATAATTTTTAGTGAAGAAAGGTCGAAACTGTCAGGCAGCAGCGAAGGGGTAAATTGAAAGAATTTACTGTACAAATTGGCTAAATTAAAAATTCTGAAAATTTTATGGTAAGAATATGATTGAGTTTAGTTTCAGAAAAATCAAGCGGTTTATAATTTCGAATTCTGTAGCCCAAGATATAAATAATTAAGTGACTATAACGCAAGTGGACAGCTTTGAAAATTAATGTGAAAATAAGAGTAAAGAGGTATATGATGATACATATGTGATGAACAATATATATGTGAAATATTATGCATTTAATTATGAATATTGATTATATGATAAAATGGTGATATTGTGTAAGCCTTTGAGCAAATAAATGTGAAAAATACATGATTATGTATATGTGAAGAGAAATGTAAATGTGATATATGAAATTATGAGAAATGATGAATATGAGAGATTATGTCCATGTAGACAAGTTAAAACCATTGTGATAATAGTGGCATGCCATTAAGGAACACTAGCGCGCTCTCTGATTAGCACTGTGTGTGCTTTCTGATTAGCACTTTGTGTGCTCAGTACTTTGTGTACTCTTTGTTTAGCGTTTTATGTGCTCTCTGTTGCCCAGCACTTATGTGCTCTCTGTTTAGTACTTCGGTACTCTCTGTTTGTTCCGTTTATCTGATGGGTTTTATAAAAGTCTACTATGGGCCAAGTGGATAAATAAGCTAAGTGAGATATGGTTAAGAAAGCTATGATGACTAAATTGTAAAAAGTGAAAGAATGTGTAAATTATTACATTGAGGTAAAGGAATGATAAATACATGAAAGAGAAGTATTATATTTGTATGTGTAATTATATGTTAATAATTAAGTGAACTAATGTGATTGAAATGAGTAAGTTGTGAAAAAGGAATGAAAATGTAAAATCTACCGTTGAGGTAAGTTGGAATATGAGAATGAATGTGTGTTATGGAGAAATTATAGTAAGTTAAATGTTACATGCAAGAAAGGTTAGAAATTTCATACGCATGAGTAATTAAATGTTTGATAAAATTAAGCAATAAATAAATAATCATCTATTATGCTTGTAGTGCTTACTAAGCCTTCTCCGGTTTAACGCGTTTATTTTAACGCGTAGGTACAAAAGCTACGGAAAGCTAGAGTCGAGCAAGGGATCTCTCATCCTTTTGAAGCTCAAGTTTAGGTAATTTACTTTGAAGAAAAATGGCATGTACAAATAGTATACTTAGGTGTCCTTAATGAACAAGTTACTAATATTGTTTTAAAAATTTACATGAATTGAAAGAAATTTTATTATACTCGTTTTTAATTCTCTGACATTATATGTAATACTCTTATGCCGGGTTTATACGTGTGAACCGGGTGTAGGGGTGTTACAGTATATCATGACATGAACCCACAAATATCTTTGTGCCATTCACATTCACTGTAATTGTTCCTCCACGAAAGAAAAGAAAAAAAAAACCTCCATAGCCACAACATGTCACAAGTAGTTAAACTCCGAAATGGTAGTGTCCCGACACAAGTGCAGTGCCAAACACAATTACTTTTGCCAAATTACCATGTTTTTGGGGTTCAACAAATAGGTGGTCTGTTGATATATATATATATATATATGTGATGGAAGCTGGGAATTAGTTTGATTATAGCGGGAATTCTTGGGTTATTTTGGTTTAGAAATAAAGTTCTTCCCCAAATAATTTGAAATTATATAAAAGAAAAACAACCTTGATTGCTAAATTTATATATTTAAAATTTGGGCTAATATTTTCTACGCCACTAATTTAAAAACTAAAAATTTTGAGTCAATTGAATTTATTCAAATAACGTTGTTGTGTGAGCTCTATAACTTTTATCTCTATTATAAAAAAAAATAAAAATAAAAATAAAAATTCCTACATTTGAAATCTTAATCATCTCAGGTCTTATTAATTACTTTTAAATAAATAACTCAACTTTAATCAGTTTCATTTTGTAAATTTCTTTTTCATACTCATACAGTTTAATCTAAATTCAGTGTTATTCACATTTTATATTGGATGACATAGTTACTATCTTTTTAACCACCATTCAATTAACTTTTGTGTGAATCATGCCCTAACTAAAAATTTATCTCAAGCAAATTCTCAATCATAATATCACAACTACTCACTTTAAAAAAAAATCTTGATCACACGGTTGGATTTTTTTAATAAAAAATATATTAAAGAAACTATTTTTGAGGTGATGTTGTCAAAGCATTAAAGGTAAAATTACATTAAAATTATACACATCAATTGACGGACAATTTCACTTTAAAGATAAAGAGTTTAATTACATTAAAATTCAATTTCACTTTGACAACGATTTTAAGTTTTTTATTTATCAAATCTATTCTCGATCATTAAGTGTGTAACTTCTAAACAAGATTATTATAATTGTTTAATTTAAACCAAATTTATGAATAAATAAAATATAATATTTATTATTAAATTGTTCCTAACATTGCTCAAAATATACGTGAGTGTAGTTTGTCGCGAGGAAGGCGATGGCAGGCGGCTGTGTCGAACGATGGAGAAAAAGAAGTCGAAGCTGCTTGTCTCGGCTATTTCTTTCTTTCCTTCGCTGTAAACGGAAAAGCAGAAATAATAATTTAAGAGGAGATGCCCTAGACGCGATTGCGTGCGTTGATTTCTCCCATAATTCTGACATACGTATTCGAATAGTTTGTAGGAACCAAATTAAAATTTTGTAGTTATTTGAATACTTTCGAACCCAATGAACATAATTCAAAATCTTACTCGAGAATGAGTCAAAAAAAATCGAGTCATTAGAGTTAAAAATGCAAATTTCTAAAGCTTGCTCGCGGTCTTCTCTGTAGCATAAACTTATAAATACTGGCATGGGCGTAGCTATGCAGTGGCATAACCCCTCAAACTAGTGGCCGAGCGATTAAAAGATTCAGGGGTTATAATCATCTTAAAATAATAAATTTTTAATTTAGGTTTTTTAATTAGTGAGAATAAAATTACATTTTGACTTTTTAAAAATAATAGAAATTTGATTTAACCCTTTAAAAATTATAAAAATATAAGCTATTAAAATAATAAAATTACATTTTTACTATCCTAAATATATGTAATTTAATTTTTCCCCTCAAAAAAAATTTTAAGCTCCGCCACTGCCTCAAAGTTTAAATATCTTTCATTTTAATTTTTTGTAAATATACTATACCCTCCCAAAAATATAAATAAATCCTATTAAAATTTAAGATGTTTGTAACTTTCCGTGTGTATATATATATATATAAAAAAGAGAGATGAAGAGGCTTTTATCATCTTTCTTCTTCGTATAAATATTGGTGCTTAGCAAGAACAGAAAATAAAAATTCATCATTTTTCTTTCAAATTTTAAGCATAAAGTTTATTTTTATGAACTTTGAATGATTTAATTAGTATTTAAAATGTTATGTTTCGAATTGAAAACTATGATTTCAATTATAAAATTAGTAAATTCTTAATTTTAAGTTGAATTTGAATATTATGATTTCGAATGGTTGAACAAGCACAAGCATGAGTATTTTTTATTAAAAGTAAAAATTGTTATATTATGCAATTTATGATTTTAATATGAAATTTTGTATTATATTTGATTAAAAGCAAAATGTTCTAAACCAACCAAACTTGCAAAATTTGTCCACAATTTCTGATCTTTGTTAAGGATTAGCAAAGATACATATGTCAAAGGTATATTTTCTTATTGATAGATTAATTCGTCTTTTGTTGACTCATCCTATTTCAACTGCAACTACAGAAAGAGCATTTTCAGCGACGGAAATTTTCAAAATAAGGTCTTGCAACAAAATGGATGATAAGTTTCTTACAGATAATCTTGTTATTCATATTAAGAGAGAGATTGCTGAAACTTTTAACTCATTCTCTATATTTAGTGATTTTATTTCCTTTATGTAACTCCCTTTATCCGACCTAAAAGATATGATCGAATCCAGAAAATCACAATTGTAATTACACTCTCAAGTAACCACTTAAACCATAAATAAATTATAATTTACAATTAAGTAATCAGTAAAACAAAACAACTTCCATTATCGTAAAGAATCTCAAAAGTTTATAAATCTTAACGTAATTATGTTTAAAATAATATGAATTAAATATATAATAACGAGCAAAAAGCAAATTTGAAATCTCAAAACCCCAAATTTAAACTTACATCACAATCTTAAATATTATGAAAAACAAGATAATTTGAAAGCCAAAAAATAGTCTTTACTGTATAATGCAATAGACGAATAAAAACGAAAGATCCTTCGAGTTCCAAGTCGCCTAATGTCCAAGCGTATCTGTAAGAGAATTAAGGAGGGATGAGCTAAAGAGCCCCAGTGTATCTCTAAAGAGCAAGCGAACACAATCATAATATCATAATAATTTTTCACAAAACATTTTAAATAGGCACATAGCATATTGAAAAATGTTGTCAAGGCACGCGAATATGTATATAAAATGAATATTGTCAAGGCACACGAATTGGAAAATGTTGATACAAATGGTTGAAATGAGAAAGTATGTTTATTGAACATATGATGGATGATATATATACTTGATGTGTTATTATTACAAGTTACCTTAATTGTTGAAATTATATGTTTCTTGGTAATACTCACCAACCTTGTGAGGTTGTGTTGTATAGGAAGAAATGTAAGTATAACATATAATGAATCTTTATATGTTAAATGTATAAAATGTAAGTGTAAGATTTAATGAAACTTTACATGAAAGGGTATGTGAATTGGTTATGTGAAAATATATGTATGAAATGAGACATTAGATTTAGATATGTGAAATGAAAGGTGATTGTCATGAGTAAATATGATGTTTGGTTTATATGTCAAATGTGTTTCTCATATATAAGCTTGTTATCAAGATAAAGTTGTATATTTACATACGAATTCACTAATCTTGTGAGACTTGTGATGCATATAAATAATTATCGAACTTATGATCATGATATTAGATTATGTAGTAAAAGCTTTAAGTTTTCATCCTTTATTTTAAGTTGAATTTAAGTTCATTACGAATTTACTAAGCTTTAAGCAAGTTTATCTCGTTTGATTTTTCTCCCTTGCAAACCGTCGGATACGAGCTGCCGATTTGGATTACTTTTGGAGGTCACACTATCTGGCAATTAATCGTTAATATTGGTTTGGCTATAAGTGGCATGTATTTAGGATGTTTTGTTGTAGAAGAATGAATTTGATTATACATTTTGGTCTTGTATATCATTTTTATTCTTGTCAATGTATGTATGGTAAGGTTGTGGTAAGGATTGGCTTAGGTCCCTAAACAACTATGTGATGGTTTAGCTTGGTTTTGGACTTTTTGGGCACACACAACCTGCACACAGACGTCTGCCTTCCGTGTGTTAGCTGCAGGGTATACATGGGTTGACACACGGGTGGGCACATGGGCATGTGGCCCAAGTCAGTATTGTCACACGATCTGACACACGGCCTGGTACACGGTTGTGTTACCCATTTTCGTACTCACACACGGATTGACACACGATCGTGTGTCCTCTCTTTTTAAGTGGATACAGGGACAAGCACATGGGATGGCACATGACCGTGTGCCCCTATTCTCACTAATATTTCAACTCTTTCTTAAATTTTTTGATTTATTTCAAATTAGTCCTGAATTGTTTCTGAACTATTTTTAAGGCTTTAAAAGCACAATTCAAGTTCAAGGCATACGTATAATATGAGATATGCGAATGTGTGATTTAAGTTGAATTATTTTACAGTAATATGAGATTTAGTGCTTGATTTGACTAGTAATTCTCTTTAACCTTAAATTGGAAATAGAGACGGGTTAAGGGTATTATAGGAAGTGCGGCCGCCCAGGGCACAAGGCTAAAAGATTTCACAATTATGTTTATTTAATTTGTAAGGGGCTAAAACTTTTAAAGGTCAAAAAAAAATTTTATCAACTTTTAAGGGCCCTAAATTATTATTTTTTTTAGTTTTTAAGGACCCAAAATATTTTTTACCTACTTTTAAGAGATCTAAAAAAAAATTTCTCCAACTTTTAATTGTTTAATAAATATGCTAGCATTTTGATAGTTTTTTTCTTGTCAAGACATTTAATATATATATATATATTAAAAAGCGTTTTTTTTATAATTGGGTGAATGGAATAGGGTTGCTTGAGATCGAATCCAAACTCTCATGCTTACAACAAAATACTTTCACTATTGGATCAAGAAGTTGTTGACAAATGTGTATTTTTTTGAGTAAATTAGAAAGTGTATATTAAAATCCAGATTAGGCTACAAGAATATATTTGGTTCATTAAATATGATGATGAATTTTGAAATTACATAACCAAATGAAAGTTAATTTTGATTAATTTTAACATTTCTGAATTTATTATTTACAAACAAATAATTTAATCTATGATATTAATTTGTTTATTTTAAATACATTTAAAATATGAATATAAATTTTCAGTTTTTTTTTTTTTTTGAGAAAGAAGGATTGGGCTTATTTTAAAAAATAGCAAAAAGAAGTGGCAATGTAATAAAGGCCAGGTACAGCCCGGATCGACAAAACAAACCTGATCCGAAAAAGGCTCCTGGCCCACACATAAGATACCTAAAACTTAAAAAAACTAACCTAATCAGAACTGAAAAAAGGGAAGTAAAAAAGGCGAAACTGAAATTAGACAGAAAAAAGGAACTTATTACATATACATACGAGAGATGCTAACGAGTTTTTTGGTTTATTCATGTGCCTATACGGTTTAGGAGAAAGTTTATTTAGAATTCCTATATCTCTGGCATGCCTGCTTCAATGGAACAGCTGGGTTGGAGTTGAAATTTGATCGAAAACGAACTTATTAGCTGCCTCAGTAGAGTAAACTCCATCCCAAACTACAGGAACTGATGGATTATGACATGAACCCACAAATATCTTAGTAACATTCACATTCACTGTAATTGTTCCTCCACAAAAAAAAAAAAAAAAACTTTAGTGGTCTCCATAGCCACAACATGTCACAAGTAGTGGAAGCTCAAACCCTGCAAAATGAATCCATATGATACCTAAATTCCGATGGTAGTGTCCCAACACAAGTGCAGTGCCAAATTACCATGTTTTTGGGGTTCAACAAATAGGTGGTCTGTTGATATGTGATGGAAGCTAGGAATTAGTTTGATTATAGCGGGAATTCTTGGGTTATTTGGGTTTACAAATAAAGTTTTTTCCCAAATAATTTGAAATTATATATTAAAAAAAAAAACAACATTGGTTGCTAAATTTAGATAAATTTATATATTTAAATTTTGGGCTAATATTTTCTACGCCACTAATTTAAAAATTAAAATTTTTGAGTGAATTGAATTTGTTTGTCGTGTGAACTCTATAGCTTTTCTCTCTATTATAAAAAAAAATACATTAAATTCCTACATTTGAAATCTTAATTATCCCACGCCTTGTTAATTACTTCCAAATAAAGGACTCAACTTTAATCAGTTTCATTTTGTAAGTTTTATGGCATATAGCTATTATTTCTTTTTCATTTATTTATTGTGAAGTTGAATGACAATATTTTGTGATCACTCCAACCTATTATTGGATTCAGTTGGTAGATTACGAAACTAGTGAAATGTTTCTTGCCGATGAGAGCGGGACAATGCCTGACCTAGTGTATTCTGATGAGCTTGTGACTGAATTTAATGCCAAACTTGATGGCAGTGTTAAGGACTTGCATGGATTTGACGATTTACATGGAGAGTGCCCCATTGTTGGCGACTACACTTTTCCAGGGTCGTTCATATCCGATGATAATGATAACTTCGATTACCATAGTGGTTTACAGGATACTGCGTTTGCGTGGGGAACTTGAGAATGAGGTAAATATGGTGACTGCATTGCCTGCCTATCATACTCACACACACCAAAAAAAAAAAAAAAAACAAAGTGCTAACAACTCAGTTGTGCAAAATGTGTGTGGTTTGTGCAGATGACTTTGTGGACTTGTGGCATGGTTATGTGACATAGCTAATGGCGTGCAAAGTACTATGAAAATATGAATATACAGTACCAAAATGGAAAAATACACTAGATCTAAATCTAAAGAATTAATAGAAATATTTTGATAAAATTTAGAAAATTTTTTGATTGAATTTCAAATATGATTTTCTCTCTGACCACACTGTCGTATTTATATTGATACAATAGCAGTAGAGAATTCTACACATATGAGCTAACAGACTCCTATCAGGCTAACAACCTTCGGCCCAGCTTACATACTCTATTATTCACCTAGCTTCTCCAATTCCAAAACCTTAAGGAACTGCCAAAACCTTGAAAAATGCATAGACAAAGGTATGGTAAGAATATCGGCAACCTGATCAGAAGCAGGAACCTCATTAACAATCAAATTCTTATCAGCCACCTTCTCTCAGATAAAGAATAGATCAAGTTCAACATGTTTGAACTTTGAGTGCAATACCAGATTAGCAACTACGGCAACAGCGCTAGTGTTATCACACCAACTTATTGAAACGTCAACAGAACCAACACGTAGCTCCTGTAGTAGAGACATCAACCATGTACTATCTACTATGGTAGCAGCCAAACCTCTATACTCAGCCTCAACAGTAGATCGAGACACAACCTGCTGCTTCCTAGAACACCAGGAGACAAGATTATTACCAAAATAAATGCAATATCCAGTAGTAGACTGGCGATTGTCAAGATCCAGTCCCCAATTAGCATCAGCATAACCAACTAAGGACAACCGAGTAGAGGGGCGAAAAACCAAACCATAATTCACAGGACCATTAAGGTATCACAGTACACATTTCAAGGCACCAACATGAACATCAATTGGTGCATGCATAAACTGACAAATTCGACTAACTGCATACGTAATGTCAGGTCGAGTAAGAACCACATACTGAAGTGCACCTGCAACACTACGATATTCAGTTGGATCATCCACCAGATTACCATCATGTCTAGACAACACAGGAGTAGTAACCATTGGTGTAGGAACACCCTTAGCATTAAGCATCCAACATCGATCCAAAAGATCCAGAATGTACTTCCTCTGACACAAATGAATACTACCATTTGCAGACTTTGTGACTTCAATACCAAAAAAGTAGTGTAACAACCCCATGTCCTTAAGCGAAAACTCAGTATGCAACCGCTGTACAAACCTATCAATCTCCACAGTGGTATCCCCTGTACTAATAATATCATCCACATAAACGAGCACATAAAGACAAAACTCACTAGTGCGAATAAAAAGTGATGCATCAGATTTGGAAAAGATAAAATTTTTCGAGAGAATGAAAACTTTCAACTTGTCAAACCATGCACGAGGAGCTTGACGTAAACCATACAACGCCTTCGTCAACCTACATACAAGCTTCTCACCATTAGGACCACACTGTTCATAACCTCCTAAACAAGATCACCATTGAGAAAACATCAACTTGCCGTAACGACCACCTGTTGGACACAACAATAGACAAAATAGTACGAATAATAGCCAGCTTAACAACCAGACTGAAGGTTTCTCGAAAATTACAACCTGGACCTGAGAGCAACCTTTTGCCACCAAACGACCCTTATGTCGAGCAATCGTACCATCAGAATTTTGCTTCACTTTAAACAACCACTTGTACCCAATCGCCTTCCTACCAGGGGGCAAGGAGACCAACTCCCAAGTGTCATTTTGAATCAAAGCATCATATTCAGTTTGTGTTGCCTTTTTCCACTCCCCATGAGCAAAAGCCTCAACAATCCTCCGTGGCTCAAACTCAGGCAACTCAACTGTCAAGACCTTAGGTTTAAAAACACCAGCTTTGGCTCGTGTAACCATATTGTAACACCCCTATACTCGGTTTATATGTATAAACCCAATATAGAAGCATTACATTATAGTACGACACAGAAAGTAGAGTAACAGAAAATTTTCTTTAAAAACTGATGTCTTTTAAGACCATTCGAGTCTAAATATCGTGTACTAATCATTTCATTTCATAATTCATAACATTCGAGATAACATTTTTCTCACTCATTAAGGACTCATAAAAGTACCATTGTACATGCCATTTCCTTTAAAATAAATACCTATATTTGGAGTCCTCCAAAAGATGATGTGATGTGATGAGAGGTCCTTGAACTCGACTTTACTCATTGTAACTTTGTACCTACGCGTTAAACTGGTGAAGGCTTAGTAAGTACCACAAAAGTAATGTAAAATCATGTAAATACTCTTGCTTATAAGCTTTTACTTTTATTCATTTGTATCATATAACTTACCACCATGGCACATTTCATATAGTGATTCACCTTTTTCTCATTTTAGCCCTTTGTAGACTTTCATAGAACCTATCGGATAAACGGAACAAGCAGAAAGTACCGAAGTACTTAACAGAGATACATAAATGCTGGGAAACAGAAGCACATACAGTGCTGGGTAACAGAAGCACACACAATGCTGAACAGAAGCACACACAGTGCTGGGTAACAGAAGCACACACAGTGTTGAACAGAAGCACACACAGTGCTAAACAGAAGCACACACAGTGCTGGGTAACAGAAGCACACACAGTGCTGAACAGAAACGCGCTAGCGTTCTTTAATGGCATGCCACTATCATCACAATGGTTCTAACTTGTCTACATGGGCATAATCTCTCATATTCATCATTTCTCATAATTTCATATATCACATTTACATTTCTCTTCACATATACATAATCATGTATTTTTCACCTTTATTTACTCAAAGGCTTACACAATATCACCATTTTATCATATAATCAATATTCATAATTAAACACATAATATTTCACATATACATTGTTCATCACATATAAATCATCATATACCTCTTTACTCTTATTTTCACATTAATTTTCAAAGCTGTCCACTTGCGTCACAGTCACTAAATTATTTATATCTTGAACTACAGAATTCGAAATTATAAATAACTTGATGTTTCTGAAATTAGACTCAAATATATTTTTACCATAAAATTTTCAGATTTTTTTCTTTAGCCAATTAGTACAGTAAATTCTTTAAATTTTCCCCTTCGCTGCTGCCAGACAGTTTCGACCTTTCTTCACTAAAAATTATCTATCTTTTAGTACAAAGATCAAATGATGTTTGTGTCTGTTTCTTTTAAAAATAGACTTATTAAGGAATTAAACATATAAATTTCAGCCTCTAATTATTTTTCCACATTTGTATATGATTTTTCAAAGTTAGAACAGGGGAACTCGAACCTACTCTGACCTTGTTACACAAACTCAGTTATATCTCAGAATATACAGATTCATTTCTATCACCGTTTCTTCTATATGAAACTAAACTCAATAAGATTTAATTACATATGTAATTAGACCCTTAACTCTTTATATACAATTTTTGGTGAATTTTTGAAGTTAATCCTCTGACTCTATCCAATCTATTCCAATGAAAACATTTTATTTCTCATGTTTCATTACACTAACCTCACTTAATCATCTTTATAACACATAATTAAAAACAATTTCCAAGCTAACAATTCAAATATATTATGAAATATAGACTATAAACTAAAATTCTTGTAGTACTTACAACAAGAAGGCTGAATTTCCTCTCTTTTTACCCCTTTCTCTATTCTTTTCCTTTGTCTTCAATTTGGTCCCTTTTGTTTCTTCTCTTTCTCTTCAATTTCACATAGAAATGTAAACTTATGAGCTATAATTCAATGATTTTTATGCTAATATGCAGAAAAATACATGTATACCATGAAAATTGAGTCGTCTCTTACCTTAGCTCTTGAAATCACAAAATTCTAATTTAGTTCGTATGGTCTCTAACACCTCAAAATGAATTCTATAAAAAGTTTGAGGTGTCTACTAACCTCCTCCTATACTTTTCTTTCAGAAATTTCAAAGAAAATAGGAGATTTTGGAGCTTGGAGGGCTTAACAATGGTAAAAGGACTAAATTGGAATAAAAGCAAAAATTGGATGGAGAGAGAATAGGCATGGACAGTTAAGCTTATGAAAAAGATGATATTTTTTTCATATTTTATTTCTTTTTATTTCTCTCAAATTCTCTAGACTTCTCTTCAAAAATATCTCACATAATAAAAATGGTAAAATTGCACTTTTAGTCCTTGGGCCTTCTAACTTTACACTTTGGCCTAAAACTTTGCCTCCAAAAATATCTTCCACCAAATTACTCTTTTGCCCCTCCTTAATTAATCTAATTCCCATGATGACTCATAATTCAATTTGGATAAATTACTAATTAGTCCTTCCTCCTTTCTCACAATTACTAATTAATCCTTAATTTTCTAACTTTTTCTTATTTTAGCTACATAGTCTAATTCTCAATTCTACTCTTTTACCGTTCCAAATCCGGTTCAAGAACACGAATGTTACACATATGATATGTATTACTAAGAGGTGGTGGCACCACAAAAGCAGTCGAAGTGTCAAAGGTATCACCAACTGAATCAGATATAAAAAATTGTTTATCACTACTAACAACCAGAATCCCATTATCTGGCACAGAAGAAACTTCAGGAGACTCATCCCAAGACACACCACCACCAACACCATCATTCACTGCAGAAAGTGGATGACGAGACAGCTTACACGAAGAAGACGGATCCACTATTTTCTTTATCCCAATCACCGGAACAAACGTAGGAACACACTCACTAACAATCGAGTCAAGTGAAGTTTGCCCACGAAAAAGAAATCGACGCTCATAAAAAATAACATGACGAGATACCACTATCTTACTATCTGGAGTAAGGCACTGATAGCCCTTATGACACGGACTATACCCTAAAAACGTACACGACTGAGACCAAAATTCAAGCTTATGATTCTGAAAAGGTCAAAGATATGGAAAACAACAACACCCAAACACACGCAAATGATCATACATCGGTTCTTTACCATATAAAACCAAATACGGAGTCCGACCGTTCAAAACCGGAATAGGTAGACAATTGATTAAGTGTACAGCACATGTAAACGCATAACTCTAAAACTTTAACAGTAAATTTGCCTGAGCAAGGAGAGTAAGACCAACCTCTACGATGTGCCGATGTTTTCGCTCAACGACACCATTTTGTTCCGAAGTGTGTGGGCACGTAATCCTATGTATGATGCCTTGTTTAGCTAGCACTGAAGTGAAAACACGAAACTCACCACCCCAATCGCTCTGGAACTACTTAATTTCCTTACCAAACTGTGTGAGAACCATCATTTGAAACTGCGTAAAACACTGAATAGCTTGAGATTTTTGCCGAATTAAAAATAACCAAGTAAAACGACTGTGCATGTCAACAAATGATATATAGTAACAACTACCACCACTCTCAACCGACGCAAGACCCCATAAATCAAAGACAACTAACTCAAATGGAAAATTATATTCAATATTTGACTTGGAAAAAGGCAACTTGTGGAATTTCCCTTGTTAGCATGCAGTACAAACATGATCAAGAGAACTCTTATTGGAAACAACATTACAAGTACATAAAACAGAATTAACAACTTGTAAAGATGGATGACCGAGCCTTCGATGCCAAAGCTCAAAAACTCCACCATTCAAACGATCAGACAGAACACCAGCATTATGGACAGTCAAAGCTTCATCACCATGAGACCGTCGACAAGATCGAACCGATAAAGGCCGTCACGAATGTGGCCCCGTAACAAAGTCTCTCAAGTCTCCACGTCCTTTATTACACAATACGAAGCTTGAAACTCAAAAAATACATTACTCTCAAAAGCAAATTGAGACACAGAAATTATATTCTTACGAATGTTAAGAACATGCAAGATATTTGATAAATAAAATACCTTACGCTCCACAGGTAACATAGCATTTACCATACAATTAATTTTAATAGGAGCATCATTTCCCATTAGTAGTGGAGTATTACCTGAATAATTCGTAATTTCATTTAATGTTGAGGCCTCCTTGCAAACGTGATGAGTAGCACCCGAGTCAGGATAACACGCCGTGTCATACGGAGGCCCACACGATCCACACGACCCACAAGTACTTGGACCATCTTTCGAACTATACTGAACCGAACGCATGCTTGACCCAGCATCACCAAAAAAACCCGATCCAAACATAGCACCTAATTTTTCATCAGAATAATTCGGACCCTGTAGTTCATTAACTTCATCATATCTATGTGGATCAAACATAACTCTAGCTCTAGGCTTAGTAGACCAATTACCACCATGCGACCCACCTCTTTGTCCAACTTCATCAACCAAAACATGATGCTTACCTTTTTGACAGAATGTCCAAGTCATGTCACCATAACTGACCATATTAGCACGTGGCCCACTATCTCCAAATGTCTTCTCTGCAGGAACATTTCTAAAACCCCTATTATGCTCATAGGCTTCAGTTGCAACTTCTGATTCATGGAAACGAACACGACGGCCAGGAGGGACATACGGTGGAAGGGGTGTCGAAAACCATATATCCACCAGGTTACAACGAACCACCCCAGTCGACGGCATTAACCGGGTGAGCATAAGGAGCACAAGTAACCGTCAGCGTCACCAACCCGTCATAGTCACGGTTAAATCGAAAATAACATCGGTACGCCAAATGATCGAGACGACCACAGATCTGGCACTGAGGGCGACCACCACGACCTCAGTCCACAGAAAATGACCTACCCCCACGAGCCAGCTCAGCAACATCCGAGAACGTCTGATTCGACTCTGTGAGATTCACCTGGAATGGTGACTCAAGAACCAAGCGCTGTTGACGACTCTCCTGCTCCAACAGAATGTTCACGAGCCCTCGCAAAGGAAGTGGCTCCGACGAGAACGACGCAAGAGTCACAACCGCATCAAACTCGGAAGACAAGCCCGCAAGCATCACCTTCACACGTTCAGCCTCCGAGATGCGGTGCCTTGAAGCTTCAAGCAATGCACAGATATTTTGTATTTTCGAAACATATTCTTTAACAGTCAACGTACCTTCCTTAACTAAATGTAACTCGTGTCGAAGACGAGAGAGTTTGGCCTCGGTTGCAGCTGCAAATACGCGATTCACCGTATTCCACACATCAAACGACGTGCGGACACCGGTAAACTACGTGAGCAACAATCCACTAATTGTGGATAACAACCAGGAAGCAAGAAGTTTGTCCTGTTCAGTAAACGCAGAAGCCGTAAGATTCAGCACAAGACGACCCTCCGAATCCTGGACAAATTGCGGAGGAGGATCCACCGATCCATCAAGAAAATCGATTAGATCATAGACTTCAACAATAAGCCAAATGTGTTGCTCCACATAACAAAGTTGTTTTCATCAAACTTAAGCGCATCATGGCGAGGAAAGCTCTGCACCAAAAACACCTTACTTGTCTCTAAATTCACCGACGTCACCGGATCTACCACCAGTGTGGCCTCAGTAGACTGATCATTATTACCAAAAGCCAACATAACAGAGTGAGCCATAGAAACCAACACAGGTAAGTCCCTAGATCTTTTAGGAAACTGATACCATGCAAAGTACTGTGAAAATATGAATATACAGTACCAAAATGGAGAAATACACTAGATCTAAATCTGAAGAATTAATAGAAATATTTTGATAAATTTTAGAAAATTCTTTGATTGAATTTCAAATCTGATCTTCTCTCTGACTACACTGTCATATTTATACTGATAAATTAGCACTAGAGAATTCTACACATATGAGCTAACAGACTCCTATCAGGCTAACAACCTTCAGCCCAGCTTACATACTCTAATATGGCGCAAGGCCTGTCTATTAGTATTTTATAATGGAAAAATGAGTTGGTTTTTAGATAGAGGATTTGAAGGTTGTTTGGTCTAATAATAAAAGGAAGAGATGAGGAAGGTAGTATGTGATGTTAGTGAAGGTTACTTTGCAGGTTAGTAGAAGTTAAACAATCCAGTCTAGATGGAATTATGGAAAGTGGGGTAGAAGTTGGGTTGCAAGTACAGTCTAGGCTCTGGGTCTAGAGATTAACTATCTCATGCGAAAGGTGGCTTCCTTGAATCTTTCTCCTCTCTTAAGTTATGCGTTGTTCCAAGGTGTCGGCAGTTGATAACTTTGTGTCCGGTTGCCTTCAAGGAAGTGAGTTCGTCAGGGAAATCAAATGTTAAAGTCCTGCTGCAAATCTCAGTCTTCGTCACCCTTATTTCGTCTCATGGTATGCAAAAGGAGTAGATCGAAATAGCCTCCACATACCATGACCCTATGCAGGAGGAGTTCATTTTTATGACATTATATCAAATGGCTTAGCTGATGTTTTGTCTAGAGAGTTCTCTTGTAGAATTTCATCATATATAAGCCACGGAAGGCTTCCAGCTGTAGTCTTTTATTTCAAGTAAACCATTTTTATTTGTTGTTTTTCACTCTTTACTCATTTTTTTCTGTCTCCATTTGCTTTAGTGTCTTTACTTCCTTTTTCCTTCTCCATTTGCCTTAGTTTTCGCCTTCACTCCACTATGAAGTTAGTCATCTTCGACGTCTCTTGGACCAACTAACACCATCAAAGTGCAGCTCTCTTCCTCCTCAAACTAATTTTTTTAATTTTGAATCGGTGTCGGCCACTTTAACATCTACACCTATTAAAATATTTTTTTTTGAAATATTCATATTTCTTAAAAGGTATTTCAAAAAAATACATAAAGGTACTTGTCGTTACAGTGCCAACACAAAAAAAATTAAACTCCCAACAATCAGTAGCCAATGATAGGGAATGATTGACTTGTGTGCTAACCACCATTGTCCTTTACTGTTCATTTCAGGTCATTCTTATAAATATTTATTTTTGGGGTTAATTTGGTAAAAAAATCTATGTGACACCTTATACCCGACCCAGTTGTTGGATCCGAATATAAAATGTCACATTTCGTTGTCGAAGCAACTTACTTTTCTATTTTTTTTAAAGCGTAGTGGAAAAAAATGTTTTTTAAAATTTTCGACAGCATTTCTGCTTATTTATATAAAATTCCCCCGTAAAATTTTGCATTTCACAATATATTCGCATCCAAATAATCTCCCAAATCAATTCTCAACACTTCAATTTCTCAAAGCACTTCAATACACTTAATATCTACTTTTAACCATTTCATTAAAACATTGATTATAAAGTACTAGCAAAAAAGACATAATAAACATATTTAAATTTAATTTATGAGATAATATTATATCTATATAATGTACATGCCATAAATATTAACGAAAAAGTAAATTTTTCATCAACTTTGTTTGAGCTGAATTTCGGTTCTTCGGATGCTGTTCGTACGATCTATTGAATCTAACTACCTGCGCACGGAAAAATAAACAAACCGTACGCTAAGCAATTTTTATGCTCATTAGTGCTAATATCATATAAATCATTACATAAATATCAAATATAGATTAGTTAATAAAAGTAAATAAATAACAGTAAGCTTTTTATTCAAATTTAAAATCATATAATCAATTTAATTCACACAATAAGAAAATTCAAATATATTTAATTTTTGCTTTTGCTTTTCTTTCAATCTAAATCTCGTACTAAAGTTTAGACTCATAACCAGATATACGAATCCACCACCTCGAGTTGTTCAGCAACGATGGCTATTAGAGTAGTCCACGACCCTCAGAGAATTGGGACTGCCCACGACCCTTTGGGAATTGGGGCTAACAATAATAAAAATTGACCAATTTAGCCTTTTCTCCCTCGACCATCTGAGAATTGGGGAGATCTAAATTCTCTGATATAAAGATTCTATGGCATGCCAATTATATCTGATCTAGTCTAACCTAATGTACTGGGGTAAAAATCAAGTTTCATTTCAATTCTATTTTTCACATCATTCTCATTTTTGGTCTTATATCATGATCAAATCATAAATTTTGCTTGATGTAAAATTAGGCTTCCAATTCAAAAACATATTAAACATTTTCTTGATCAAACATATAAAATCATAATACTCAAATTCAAATCATAACCATGAATTTGTTAATTTAATCATTTGAAAAAAATAATATTTCATCTCGAATCATAATTTTATAAATATTAACTAAATAATTCTAACCCATTCAAAACTCATAAAAATAATATAAAAAATAAAATTAATAGAATTAATCATGATAGTCAAATTATTCTAAAGCTTTATGTAATGAAAATAAGATATTAGCACAAGCCGAAATTTTAATCGCTTTACTTTTTCTCTTCGTCTTTCTCTTTCAAGGTGTTCGCTTCGTTTTTAGCTACAATATGAGCAATTCAATACAAAATAATATCATTTACCCATTTTAATACTAAAACTAATAAAAACAACATAAAAATGCATGATTAATCAAGTTAATATCCTAAACTTCCAAACCTAAAATTATCATATCTTTCAACTCAATTATCCGTTTTCAATTTCGTTTTCACCGGAGTACTCACTAATTCATAAGGTATCATTTAGCACCAATATTACTCAAAATAATCAATTTTCTCTATTACCCCTTCACCATAGCCAAATAAACCAAATAAACTTCCCAACCAATTTCATTTCTTTTTCCCACTTCTAACAAGCTAGAATTCATCTTCTAATAATTTTCTATCAAGAAACTATACCTATTTCACTTAAATTTTCTAAACTTCCATCAATGTTCTTTAATGACAACTTTCAAAATACTTGATGAAATCAAAATTATTAGTATATATATGTAGAACAAGCTTCAAATATTCAAAATCTATAAAACATTTGAAGAAAAACCATAATTTATGCTTGAATTTTGAAGAAAAATAGTGAAAGAAAATATTCTTTCTCCCTTCTGTTAAATTTTGAAGCAGGGCATAAATAAAAAGAAAGATGAGAACGAAATGTTCTCTTTCTTTCTTTTCTTTAAAATTTATAATATAAATATAATATTTTTTTTAATTAATATATCATTTGAAAATATAAAAAAAAATCATTAATTTTTTAAGTAATGGTAAAATTTCCATTAGGTCCTTTCCATCAAAATAAAAATAGAATATTTGTACTTTAGTCCTATACTTTTCCAACTTATTCAATTTAGTCCCTGAACTCAATAACGAATTTTTTAACTAACCACATGCTCCTAATAATAATTCTCTATTTTTCCATGTCTAATAGTTTCCTCTAAAAACGATCATTACTTTATATACTACTATTTATTTATAAAACTTTTATTCAATGACTTCTACTATAAATTTATATTTTTAAAGTGAAGATGTTACAATCTATTATTGGGTTATCCCTCTTTTAACATTTAACATATACTAGATTACTTCTTATCATAATCTCTTGGTCTTTAATCGAATTCATGATAATCTAAATCTAATTCAAATTTGTTTCTTTATTTGTGTCATTAATATTATTAAGATTTTCTCTTTCATTTACTTTTCAATGGATCATCTTAATTTCATCTGTATATGTAGTTATGAAATAGACAACATGTCTATACAATTTAGTCCTATATTTTTATGTCATACTGAGGTGATATTGTTAATATGAGAAATTTTTTTTTTAGAACAATAAATATTCTTTCAATCATATCTTGAAGCTTTAAACTTCTCAATTTAAATAATTCACAAGTCAAATTTGTTTTTTTTTTATACATATAAAGCTTAGTTAATAGTTCTAAGATAACATCATCAACTAATTTGTTCTATTTGTGACCAACAATGATTGTCAAATGCCGTCCTCCAAAAATTCCCATACATACCTTATTAGTTCATAAAAAATAATCAATTGGTCAATTACGCCATCATTTAATTTCGTGATGCAATCCGCAACTCTGTTGGTTTGTCTCTAAATAAATATATATTTTTTATAATGTGTATTATAAACATGCAAATACATTATATCCTTACTTTTTAGTTAATTTTTTTTATAAATTATTGTAACATTTTAAGATTTTTATAACACGTAAATTACTTTATATAATAATTATTTTTAAGATTTATAACTTTAAAATTAATGAGCCCAAACATTCAAGCATATTTTTAGAATTAAATCATATATGAGTCTTTGAAAAGCCATAGAGCAATTGAATTTGTATGTTACTTAGTATTCCAATTACAACTAATTTAACGAGACCTACCAATTATGATGGTTGTCCGAATATGTCACTCATGTTATGTGTAAATGATTAGATCCAAATTCAATTACTACATAACTTTCCAAACCTTGTTGACTCATAAATCGATTGAGTCAATTTTATCTATTTTTATTTTTAATAATTTATTCTATTGAACTAATTAGATCGATCAAATCAAAAATCAACGGTTGGACAAATTCATCTACTAATCCAATTAATATTGAATTTTCAAATTTTCAAATATTACAATGGATTCTAGAATCCAAAATTTAATTCTTATGAGATTGAGCTTGGATTTTCCCAAATTCAAATCCAATTTTTTATTTGTTATCCAAATAAAGATTTTAGATTTTCAAATTCAAACCCACATTTTTTTAACCCAAATCATGGTTACGAAACCTGCAATTAATAAATTTCATTCTGGGAATTGAGAAAGTACGTAATCGGATCAAAATATGTTACCCAACTCCGTCTCCAAAATATATGAAGGAAAAACCACTTAGTTACGGAGTAAAATAGATCCAAAACGACTTTTCTTTTATTATACAAAAATATCCTAAATACTTCGAACGCCAAACAAATATAAAAATATATATAACACAAATTGTTAACATAAAAAATGTATATAAATATCTAGGACTTCAAATTTTCAAAACTTAAAATACAATTATGACATCAAAAAAACTTAAAATGAGGACACAGATTGCACAAAAGATAAATAAAGATTGGCAAGAAACACCAGTAAATTAAGAAAAAAAATATTCATCCATGCTATTTAAACAATTTAAGATGCGGAGTACCAATGACACTAGGCAATCAGATAAAGAAAGTACGAAAGCAATCCTGACATGGAATTCTCCAAAGTGGAGAACTAAAATACAAAACAACACCCTAACTGTTTAGGAAGAGGATAAACACTAACAAAGTAGCTTTGGATTCGCCCTTTTTGTTTTGGATGCTAAATACTGATGTAATTACTTAGCAAGCATACTTTGTTGGGCCTGATTCTCCTGCTGCTGCTGGTAGTTGAGAGGCCTCCTGAAGAGCATGATGTGTGGTTCAGGGCGATGGATTGCATAATGGACCCAACCACGACTCTGCTGTACTCCGATTGCGCGCCATTCGTTCTACAAAAGAGGAGCAACATGAACCAAACTCAGAAACTACTCCAAACCCATAAAAGCTAAAGGGCATGGCATAACAGCACCAATACTTTTAGCCTCAAAACAAGGGCAAAAGATGAACTCTAAACCTTAAGAATAGGATACGAATATCTTATGTTTTGAATAGCTTCATTCATCCAATGCATACTTCAAAACTAAGGTAATTGATACAAATCTATCTCATCCTATGAGACAGGATTCATAAACTCAAGAACCCAAAGTTATGCATACGAGCAAGTACAAGAACAACTAGTCATGCTGTCCTATAACACAATTTTGGGCCTTTCGCATTTCATTCACACTTTAAAAAACCAAGAAACTCATCCTATAGGACAAGAATTATAAAAGGAAGAAGTCTCAAGTTATGCATTTGGGCAAGTATAGGAACAATCAGTTGCCTACAACACAAAATCACATTCGTGAAACAAGCGTCTGCGAACCCAAGCTACTACGAAAAGATGGAAAATTGGGACAAAAAACAAGCAAGTACTGAAGGCAATGAGTTGCTTACTTGCGAGCCAGTTATTTACATTTCATAAATCATGAACAATCAAAATCAAAACTCGTAAATTATGGCTATAAATAATTAAATTCCTGAATAGACAACCGACAAAGCAAACTATTTCAGATGAAAACTCGAGGAAATTGTTAAATTAAACGTAACTGCTTTAAAAAGATAGACATTTCTGTAAAAATACAAAAATAAGTCAAAAACAATGACATGTGTAAAACCCTAAAAAGACATACTTCAGAGAGTAGACGATTCTTGGGGAGGAGTTTGGCCACTTCAGGGGGGAGAACAACATGCCTGTACACCACCACAAAAGAGAATCAAATATGAAAATAATTTAAATTTAATAAGAAGCCAAAACTTAACATTCTGAAAATTTGAAAAGAATGAAGAAAATATTAAACCTAGTAAAAATCAGACGAAATTGAATTTTACCTGTACTCATAAGTATCATCTAAGTATTTCTCGGAGTATTGAATCTGCCCCATTTTCGATTTTGCTGTAAAATGAAAAATAAAACAAATCACTATTTTTTTTTTCCTTCTTCTAATTTAGCGTCAAGTTCGATTTCGAGGTTGGATCTGGAAAAACTAAAGAAGTAAAAGCAAATAAATAAAAAAAAATCAAGCAAGGCAGATCATAAGTCTTTTGTGAGATTAAAAAGAAAATTTGAAGTTATTAGCTAAAAAGAAAGGAAAGAGACGGTACAGCGCACCTTCGAGAGAGAGCGAAATGAAGATTGAGAGAGAATTAATTTGGGACTATTAATTAATTGTATTAAATAATGGCAAAGCTGTAAATTGGAATAAGGATGTTTTTAGGGAAGGGAAGGATAAACACTAAAAATTAAAATTGCCTATAATTCTGTGATTCTTTTATTAATTAAATAATTTTGGAAAGTAAATTTGAACTTCAAATTTTAAATTTCTCCCGCTAATTGGATCAGAACTGAGAAGTAATAATCGAATTGATTTATTTTTATATTTTTCCGGTTCAAGGTCGCAGCACGGGTTTAAACAAATCACCCAAAATTAAATTAATTGAATAGTGATTATAATATTTGGTATGTGAATTTATTTATATTAATTAAGATTTGATTTTCTCTGGTAATATAATTCTCATAATAAAATTACAAAAATTACTCTTCGAAGAAGATTGAAAGTTCAAAAATATTTAGATAAAACCAACCCTCTTTATGTTAGTGTGAGTTATTAATCTGGTAATAAACGTAAAAGTAAAACTAGTTGTTCCCTTCTACAACTTGATTTTTTATGTTACTTCAATCGATTCTTCGCAAGTTTTTTTTTTTTTTAATTACAAATTTGATTTAACACTTTTATTTTTATGAAATACCTATTATTTTTCATAAGATATGGGTAGAACTGTTCCATTTAAGTTATCTATGAATTGTGGGATACAACCCCTACGAGTTAGTCTTTAATTAAAATAAAACATAGTTTTGTATAGTTTTTTAAAATTTATTCCAAACAAGTTTTGTATATGTATTATTATGTTTTGAAATAACATACAACATTTTTACTTTCAATTAAAAATAATGTAAAATTTATCAATTAAATTTTATTATTAAATATTTAATCCAAATATTTGTTAAAAACGATTTTTATTATAAAAATTAAATATTATTTTTATTTAATAATAATAACTTCTTAGTGAATTCAACGTTGATAATATAACTTTTCTAAAATTTTAATTAATCATATTCCCAACAATAAACACCAAATATTACTTTTATTTCTCATATAATAATTTATACCATGTCGAAATCAAACTCCGATCTATTCATCATAGTACCTTTTGAATTTAAAACAATTTTTACTACTTCTCTCTTAAAGAAATCCGTAACGTTAAAAATAAAGCAATTTCTTTTAAATATAATCTTCAGCAATATAAAATTTCAATAAATCAACAAATAATGTTCAGATAATAAATATTTCGAATCTCACTCTTTTCCTTTATTTTTGAATTTAAACAAATAATCTATTCTTTTAACATTTTTATTTGAGTTAATTGGTCGATATTTAAATTAGTCCTCAAATTTTAAAACATGTTAATTACATCTCTACATTATCAAAGTTTATATTAGTTAGGTTATTTTCTATAATAAAAAAAATCTATCAATGTAATCGTTAAATAACATGTGGTATCTTATTTGGCATAATTTAAAAAATAGGAGACACATTTTGTCATTTTACATTTCTTTTAATTTTTTGATTTTTTTTCATTTTAATAATTTTTTATTTTAAATTATATCACATAAGATTTAACGTGTCAATTAATATATTTTAAAATGAAATAACTTAATTAATAAAACATTAATAATTTAAAGATATATAAAATATTTTGAAATTTAAAATAAAACCATATAAATTAAGCTCGTTTTATTTCTAATACGTAAAGTAAACCCATTTAACATTGTATCCAACAATTTTCAAGTTTCTAAAATAGTTGGGTCGTAGAGGCACCAAAGACAAACTGTTTGCATTTTTTCGCTAATGTTTACGCTCTTGAATTTTTACAGTGGTGTTTGTCTGGATTTCTATCAACCTATTATTTCTTTTAATAATTTCATTGTAAATTTTAATCATATATTATTTTTGATATAATATCTAAAATTATTCATGATTTTTTTTTAATTCATAAATAAGAGGATAACATGACTCTACGCAAAGTTTCAATGTAATTATTTCAACCAAAACCCTATTTGATTTTATATAAATTATTTTATAATTGTATATTTTCACTCACGTCATAATCTAATATGAAATTAAATTCTTAATTAAATTGGTGTCATAAGTTATTTAAGTACAACTCAATTAAAAAAATTCAGAATCATTAATTAATTAAAATTATAAATATTATTATGATTTTGTTTTTATCTTTTTATATAAAATCTATAACTAAAATAAATTTAAGGAAAAAAAAAACCAAAACAGAAAATATACCAAAATTTTCAAAGCCTTGATATTTTCCTTTCAATCAAAATATTATTGGCTTATTATAAAAAGTAGTTTTTACATAATATTTTTCCGGTAATATATTTAAGGCCATAAGCTAATATAAATTAAATAAAGTAACTTTGGGGAATGCTATGGAATAAACTCACTATTGCTTTAACAAAGTTGTCCGCACAGCATGTTATAAAAAGTATGGTTATTAACCCGACAGGTGGTTTCAGTGAAAAAGAGGGTGTTGTTCATTTTAGGGGTATCGAGTTTGAGCGTCTGTGTCTGCAACGTGTATATGCCTTGTCAAAGAGTTCAAAAAATATGAACAAATACTACCATATAATCACACCAATATATATTACTATGCTTTTACTGAATTAATGATAGGGTTGTGATTAAGAAATGAAGGATAATATGAAATTAAAGGAAAGCTTAGGTTTGAAACAGAGAGCAACGTGTTGAATTAAAAATATTGGTTGGTAAGAGGGTGAGAATATCCCTGGTTTTGAGCCACTTTCTATTGTCCGCCCTTTAAATTGAAATTGGGAACATCCACCACCGTTGGTGTTGGCCGAATTTTAATTTATTCTCCTAAGCAAAACAGAAATTTTAGATAGTCAGGTCAGGTGTCTTCCTCTAATATATCAACAAATTACAACAATTCATTTCCTTTTTCTATTTAACTCAATGCCCGTTCGCATTAAGAATAACTGAGATATTAGAGTTTTCAATCTTTTCCTTTTAGGGGTTTCGTGGGTTGCATGGGGCTCGTGTTCTTGGCCATATCCCATTACTAATGAATTGATAACATGATAAGGATAGACTGAACACAAAGGAAAAATGAGATGTGTCGTAATTTTATCTTGGGGGTTTAAAAACCTAACATTATGCTGCAAAATCACAAATGCAAACAACCCAAAGCATTTATTATTCCATACAACAAGCACTAAGAGAATATGAAAAGAGAAAAAGTAAACACTAAAACACGAAAATTATTACCAAAATAGAAACCAACTCCAGGCCATGCTTCCAATGATGTAAGTAGATGACACAAAGAGAAATGAAACTGCCAAAGGATTGAAGTTGCCCTGAGGAAGAAACCAGCTCGTACAGTGAAAACTGATGACTTCAATTCAAAAAAATCCAAGTTTCTCCAACCACATGATGAAGTGAAGAGATCATCTTCAACTGAAAACTGCATGCCAAAGGATTATAGTTGCCCTGTGGGAAAAGGCTCCTGGGGCTGGAAGAGGTTGAATTCAACCAAACCCATCCATTCCCCCCCGCCCCCCAATTATATATCAAAACTTAGCTTCCATATTTATACTCTGCCACCTCCCACCATGCTGAAAACACTCACTAAACCCTTTTGATTTGCTTCCAAAGTTCTTTTGGGTGGGGGGTGGCACCATGACTAGGGGAAACCACCTGCGATCTTGAAATAGCTCATAAGCATAATCTTGAATGGCTTCTAGCTAACTTGGCTTAGGATAATATATATATACACACACATATATATATATATGGGTTGGAACAAAGTGATTATTTGAAATGTGGGTTTCTTCACTTTGTGGTTTTACCAAAATGGAAATGACAGCATCTTCCAAGGGATATGCGGCGACCAACTTCAATGCCCCACATTTGGTGACCATAACTTTACTACTTTTTTATGCCTTATTCTTTTGCATCTTTTCCCCGTCTTACCAATAAAAATTGTACTATATATATGCTTCAACGTTGAAGCCCTCCCACGCGCCGCACGCTTTCTTTCGTCCATTAATCTTGCTTATAATAAGGGCTAGGTAAACGTTTCAGGCCGAAAAAAAAAAAAAAAAAAAAGGTTTTAGGCGCGTGTAGCGCGTATTCTTTTTTAACACGCTTTATCCCATTGGATTTGGATTTTACTTTCTCCCCGTTAGTTATTTAGCTAATGGATATATATATATATATATGTATATTATATATTACTTTCCAGTGTTGTTGCAAAAGGGAAGTGCCAAGTTGAAATTCCGACTAATTAATGGCTCAACGCATGATTTTGAATTAAAATTTAGATAGGTTGTGATATATGGTGTGAAGATCAAAAGAGAAGGGAATAAATAAGAACGATGGCGTCAAAATGGGAAGATGAAACCATGCCCTTATTATAAACAAGATAAAACTTAATACACACCATCTCCTTCTATCTATATTCCCTAATAAAGTTGCAGTGAAGATGGCTTAGGAATTGCTTAGAGGTGAAGAATGAATCAGGGAGAAAAAGTAGAGTTTCACTGAAGGGAAAGAAAGTAAGCCAGCCCAGCAGGTAAACATCAATTTCTGTCTTAAGATTAATAATATTGAAATTATCAGCTTCTTAATTCATTAGTTCTCGTTTTAATTACTTTATATGTACGTGGCATATATGACACAGTTCCAAGGAATCCTCTCTCTTTTTTGGTCACAACATTTTTACTATCAGTTTTAGAGCATCAGCACCACTTGGGGGTGTAAGAAAATAAGTACTTAGTACTTAGAACTGTGGATGGGTGGTGCCATTTGACCCGATTTGAAGATCTATTCGAAAAATGAGAGGATTTACATAAAAATATAAATTCAAAAAATGATATTAGATAAAAAATAAAAATAAAACTCAATTAAAAAGCAGACCAAACCTCGAATAAAACTTTTTAGATTGAGTCCATATCAGCCCAATCCAAATTTGCAAATTTTTTTTTTTTTTTTTTTGCTTTTTCTTGTTTTTTTACTGTTTTGCTATTAATTTCTTATTGTTTTCTCACTATTTTGCTACAATTTCATTATTATTCTGCTATTATTTTGTGGTTAATATTTGAATATTGTATAACTGTTATTTTATTGTTAATTTTATTACTATTTTAAAGGCATTTGCTTGTTAAGTTGCACTTATTTAGTATTATTTAAGTATACATTTTTTAAAAATTTATTTTCAATTTGTTGGAAAACATTTATGTTAATGTTTTAGTATTTTTTTTATGTATTATATTTTTTTTTTTAAAATTATATAAAAAATAATAAGTGCCGAGTTTTAGTATTTTTATTTAGATCGAGCTTGAACAAAATTTTAAGCTTTTTTTTCACGTCGGGCCAAACTGAGTCTAACAAACGGATCTAAAATTTCTGGTTAGATTCAACCCGATCCACAGACACCTTTACTTGTACTCAGACTCTTCATTTTATTAAAAATATTTAGATATGGTTATGGAAGGACGAAACTTTTTAAAAATTCAATTATACTCGACACTTAAATTAGATCTGAGTAGAATAGCTAAGGACATGAGATAAGACTTTTACTCAAAACTCTTACCGCTTCACCAGAGGGAATAAATACCTTGAGTGAAGCAAACTCTGTTCGATTCTGTAGAGTTTTAAAATTTGTTTACTATACTTATTACGAGTCCCATTTCCAGAAAAGAAAAGTAGATTGGAATACCTTGGATATGAAGCAAAGGAAACCGCAAGTGACAAAGAATCTTTGTGCATATCCTATTAACAGGTACCCTTCATTACATTAGTAATAATCAAGCCAATTATGATCCTTCAATTTGAGTTGAAATGGCAAACTATTTTGCTTGATGGACATCTTTTCAGTCACAATTAACTCAATCATATACATGTATGGTTAGCCCAAGATGTAAGGGTTAAACTTTTGGCTCTTCCACCAATCTCTGCCAACTGATATCAAGTGGAGCCTATGAATTGTGCCAGCTTAGCCAAGACGAGAGGAACTGTGGGACAAGTAGTAGTATAGTGCTATTTTGAAAGAAATTTATAATGCTTGCTACCAGAAATTGTGTTTTATTTTTTTTATTATTATTTTTTTTTGAATTACAAGAGAAGAGCAGAGCTCTAACAGCAATACGACTAACGCGAATCAAAACTCAGACCACATCTGGGGCTGTAAACACCCTGACCATTAGTCCTTAGAGTGTGTGCATATGCAGTGGCTACTAGAAAGGCTCCAAATACCAACAAAATTAAGTTTCATTAGTCCTCCAAATTTCTGGGGATCTTATCCGTCTTACAAAAATATCACCCTTTTTTAGTGGCAATTGAAGTGGCAATCTATTCAGAATAGCATCTAAATTAATCTTAGTCGGTTGAGGTTCTAAACATCAGCAATTTGCATTATTCTTTAACATGTTTTCTCTTCGTCTTTTCGGTCGAGCAAATAATATATATATACCCATCTGTTTTAGGCAACGCCAGTTAAGACTTGCGTATGGACCACGGTATCAACCTCAAACTGATACTCCATATAAAAGCATATTCGTCCAATATATGGAAGATGTTCACAGTTCTGACTAGATTTTAGTCCAATAAAAGAAATCATTTTCTCCAAGCCTGATCTTACGTATAATTTTTTATATTTAAATTCGAATTACCAGCAAAAAAAAAAAAAAAAAGCTCAGACTCAACTTGGTTCCACCAGGAGAAAAAAAACAGGCGACCAACAGAAAGAAGAAAGTTCTACTTAGAAGTTGCAGGGTTGCAGCAATGAATCTTACAACATTTGAAGCAGAAGAAAAGAACAGAACATGAATCTTTCAGATGTCTTGAGTTTTATCCAAGAAACCTTAAAGTCCCTCAAATATAGTTGGCAAAAGAAAAAGGAACATTAAAGAAACGAAATAATAAACACAACAGGATAACATCTCAGTATTCTCTTGTCTATATATATAAAGGCATGTTCATTAGGCAAATTATCATCTAACTTTTTACCCTGTATAAAACAACATTCGACATTTCCCTGAGTTCAGAGTCCTTATCAAACTATTGTCCCGCAAAACAATGGCAGGCAATACGAGTGCTGCAGAACAACAACAGCCGAGAAGACAATTTAGCCTAGTAAGATGTGTGGCCACTTGCTTGCTAGCCCTTATAGTTCTTGTCGGTCTAGCCGTGCTGATCGCTTGGCTAGTCATTAGTCCAAAAAAGTTGGTTTACACCCTTGAAAATGGTTCAGTCCAAAATTTCAACCTAACCAATAACCGTCTCAATGCCACATTTGATTTTGTTCTTAGGGCATTTAACCGTAACCGCAGAATCTCTGTCTACTATGATTACATTGAGTCCTCAGTAACATACGAAGATCAAGCCCTGGCGTTCAACACCGTCGATCCCTTCTTCCAACCTCATAGGAATGTGAGCCGAATCAAGCCGAAACTCGTGGCTTTAAATTTGGCAATGTCACCATTAACATCTAAGGATCTCGTGATTGAGAAAACATCAAAGGAGATTCAAGTTGATGTTCATTTTAAGGCAAGGATTCGGCTTAAGGTAGGTATTTGGAAGTCCAATCATCGTACTCTGAGGATTGTTTGTTACTCAGTGACGGTGCATTTGTCTTGGTACAAACATTTTGACAGGGTACCATGTGAAGCAGAATTTTAGTTAAGAGTGATGTTTTAGAACAATGACTTTCTATTTTCCGGTTTTGTTTGTGATTTCCCCATTCTCTTCTACATGTCTGAATTCCTAGGGTTGCCATTTTGTCTCTTCCATGCTATCCTCTTGGTTTTCCTCCTTGATTAATATGGTGTGAAATTTCTTCTTTTTACCTCCTACTGCTATAATAAAACTTTGTCTCTATATGCACATTGAAGTTTTATGTATTTTTTCTATAGAACCCAAATTACCTGAAGAAACAGGCCCAAACTTTGCTTTGAGCTAGTTTACTTGTTTAGCCCATAACCCAAATGGGCTTCTTTATGTTTGGAGAAGAAGTATGATCTCTTTTACAAAAATGAATAAATAATGGAGTTACGAACACCGAAATTAGAATTCAGAGATGCTATTCGACCATGATAGGTACTAACTAAAGAACAAACTAAAGTAAGCCCTAACTTCAGAAAAAGTAAAAAACTAATCTTCTCCAACACTAAAAAGGAAGGTAACAAGAGAAACAATTCATTGTTGAAAACTGCCTCACCTTTGCTATAAGTTAGTAAACGTCATTTCAACCGACTAGTTTTAAGATTAACTTTGACGCCAAGTGAAGGGAGTTTACTTGCAAGAATTGCAGTCCATGCCAGTTACTCACTCTTTAATAGTTTACACCTTCACATCCCCACACATTTATAGTATTGAAAGCTTCCTTTAGTTTTGATGTGTTGTTCCACCTAATCCGACTAATCCTTCATCACTCGATTTTGAAAAACTCTTCATCTACATGAAGTAGGTAAAAGTGTCCTCATAACCCATATTTATAAAGGAAAGCACCTCATTGGCAATAGCCAGTGGCTACCCCATCAATGCTAGTTGTTTGACTTGCTTGATTATCTGAACCCACTTTTTTTTTTAATCTCAAAAACATCTCTAAGCTGTATAGACTTAAAATGAAGGAAATTGATAGAGAGAAATCTAGGGCTATATCTGCTACTGATAGAAACTTTTTCAATCAATTTCACTCATTGAGAACAAACACCAAATATTTTTTTCCAGGACACGTATACAATTAGCACCAATCCAGTACTTAGACGATCATTAAGATGAGATTAGCAAAAAAAAGTGGATTTACGGTTCATTCCATGTTCTAAAATACTCATTAATAACCGGTCAATTTCTAAGACTTTCAGCTACTTTTTATTGACAAACTATCAAAAACCAGCGGTGGAAGACAAGATATGTGTCCTTTTCTGACAAAAGTCTTGCCCTAAGAAAAAGGGTATGGTTCATTTTTGTGGGGTACTGGCCCCTCAAAAAACATGGGGGTTTTGGATATTTCTCCTGATCATGTATAGGCAAAATGGTGTCCTACCGTTATGAAACTTGATAGATGTGATATTAAGTAAGGGCATGTGCCTTACTGTCAATTCTGATAACCAAACTTGAGTGCCTTTGTCACTTGACCCCTCCCCTCCCCTCCCCAAAAAAAAAAAAAAAAAAATCGACCATCTTTTGCATGGCAATGGCATGTTGCTAAGGAAACAAGAGCTAAACTAAAGTGCATGGGTCGAGAATGGGAGAGTTGAAATACAGATAACCTAACACTCTTTAAACTCATATCCTTTCATCTATCTCTCTAGCATTTGTTTGAACCCTTCTAACAATATCCAATTATGCAAACTCCTATAGTTTTACAGCAATTTATGTACCTTTCTGTCTCTTGTGTTCTATTCCTTCACTGTTTTTTCTTTTCTTTTTTCCCTTTTCCGTCTTCTTGGAAAACTTGGTTTGTACTTTTTATTTGAGATAATTGTACTTTAAAGCATTGGCCATTTTTGCTCACTGTTTTTTTAAATTGAGCACTATCCACTTTACAGCTATATATATATATATCATTTTTCAGTTCTGTTAGATTTGGATAATGGCATCGTATCTTGTTTTCTCACTGTTCCTCCCTCTTTGATAAGCTTTAATAAGATATTTTCATCGGAATATCCCACATTTCCAAAGCTGTCATGAGTTTCAAGTGAACAAATTAACCACAATAAATTAGACTTGATTTCAGAGCATGGTTGGAAATATCATACTAAAATATCGTTTTATAATAAAATCATCTGAAATATTGGTCAACTAATTCAAAATCTTCGATACATTAAAGCAAATAAAGACCAAAGTTCTAATTAATAATTACTTTACAAAGGTGAAGGTCATCGAAATCGTTTAATGTCGAACCTCGTCTATTGGCTTGATGGTCAGGATATTCATCGCTTCAAGTGTGATCTAAGTTCAAGTCGCATTACTATTAAGATTTTACCCTCCACTTATAATTTACAAAAAAAAAAAAAGATATAACCAAATAGGGAAATCACTTCTTGTATTTTATACTACTCGAATATGAGATTCCAAAGTTGACGATTTTAATACATAAGAGTACCTAATAAATTGTCGCATAGTGGATAATAAAGAAGGAGAAGGACTAAGGGTATACAGTCCTTAGATATTTCTTTTAATATGTAAGGGATGAGCTTTTCCACGTGACCATTGGGGGGAAAGACTAGATTCATGTTCATGTAAACTTGATCTTTTCGGCCATTTGAGGACCCATTCCTGCATTTTGTAAGTACGTAATGTGCCATGAAGAAAGGGACAAGTCAAAGCTGTTGGGTTTACCTAAAAAAGGCATTACGTTTGGGGCAATGCCCCTCACAAACCATTGTTCAGTTGAACGTGATTATTATACATTTAAAACTGAAATAATTTATTTTAAAGAGTAACAAATATTACTATAAAATTAAAGAAACACATATATGATGAAATTTAAACTCAAAACATTATAATATTCAATACCTTAATTTTATCATATTCACAAAAAATTTATTGATTTTTTAAGTATTTTTTATACAATTTTTTTTTTACTCGTATCCATAATCTATTTTAAAATAATAATCGTTATATTTTCAAACGCAGTTCTGTGGATGAATATGATAGTTGATGATCATAAATTTTAATTGGGTTTATGTAAGATTTTGGAGCGACAGAAAACCTCCACAAAGGTGGATGGATGCAGGCCACAAAGTCCTTAATCATTCTTTTTTTTATTTTTTACGTTTGCAATTAGTCGAATTCTTTAATTTATTTTAAAGCTAACAGTAGACCTCATAATCATCTTAATTATTGCTCTTTCACGATCATGTTGAATCATAAATGTATAATAAACTACGGTACGATTCGACGCTGCCGAAGATTTCGCCAAATGCCGGTAGATTTCCGGTCAGTCCATATTCTTCTATGCTTTTTTAATAATTGGATAATTATAGAGCACAATTGTTCCCATTTCCATATGCATGAACGGCATGTGTTTACATTCAAATAACGATACTAAATATTTTAAATTTATTTTAATTAGTCCCAAGTCAACTTGAGTGCGACCCGATATCCATCTAGACAAGAAAATAAAAATATATATTTCTAAGATGACAAGACCCATGAATACTTGGGTCGAACTCGATATCATTTTTAGGCTTTTAAGGTGTTCATTCCCTTCCTCAAAGTCAATGTTTTACTTTGAAATGTTGATGCATAATTTATAGCACTGAAAATAATTTGCAAACCACCCAATTATATTATTCAAAGTTGTTTTTTTAATTTTTAAAAATATTATAAGAATATAAATATGGTGTGATTTGAACCTAACTAATTATATTGATAAAATATTAAATTTACTATTCAATCAAAATTTTATTTTAATTTTATTATGTACACTTTATTACCTCCCTCAATTGTATTATTAATAACGTTGATTAAGTTCGGTGTCACAAATTAACTTGATACCAATGTATGATTAATGATAACACCATAATAAACAATTATATTTATTTAGTATTCTTAATATGATGTATTTAAATTTTGTTTTACTGGCAGTTTAATTTATTTTTATTTTAATACCGTACATATTTTATGTGTTAGTATTAATTAATTTCAAATCATACATTTCATTATTTATTATATGTTTTCTAAACATATATTTCTATATTTTAAATACGTAATTTTCATATGCATACGCACATGATAAAATTTTCTAGATTTTTTAAGGTTACGTGCTTTCTTATGCTTATATGATAATAAAACATATATATTTTCTTGAAATTTTTAATTACATTTTTTTAAAATTTTTAAAATTTTTCATTAATCTCGCAAAAATAAAAAATTTTAATTAAATCTCATTTAAAAAAATAAGTAAACTCTTAAAATTTTTAAAAAGTTTTACTCAACCCAAAATTTAATCTCAAAATTTGCCACTGCCCTTCCCTGTTAAAAATATTAATAATGGTTATAATACGTACAACTTTTTAATTTTAATATAAGACCTTATGTTAAAAGGGAAAAGATTGTATGAAACAGTGACGTCAAGTCATTTGTATTTTTTTTTAAATAATTTAATGTTACATCAGCATCTTCATCTTGAATTTCAGTATTTTCATATTGAAAAAATCAAATCAAAATGATAATCCTGAAATTCAAGATGAAATCACTAATGTAACATTAAATTATTAGAAAAATATAATATTATTGTTTCATACAATTCCTTTTTATTTTAAAAAAGGTATCGATTAATTTTTCTAATTCTCGTGTTTGTGATAAATTAATAGTAACTATGTGGCTTTTCTCAATAAAACTATTAGGCCAAAAAAATATATTATTGATTTAAAGTTTTATCAACATTATTCAAATCTAAACCATCCAAACTCCCTCCCTCGATAATAATAACAATAATTTTGTGGCTTTATTTATTATTATCAAAAGCTCATATATTTTGAATTCCATGTGATGGCATGATGATCAAGAGTATTCACTGTCTCAAGTGTGACTTGATTTCGAGTCACACTAGTTATAGTTGTTATTCGGACTTTACCCTATTATTGTAATCCAAAAAAAAACATTAACATGGACTGCCTAGTTAAAGAAGTATAAAGAGTAGTGCAATTCTATGAATTTCTTTCTTTTTTTCAAATTTAATAAAAAAGGCCTTAAACAGGTAAAAGAAAATATTAAAATAACTACATATAAATGTTAAAATTATACGTTAACTTTAATTAATGTGCGATGTTATATATTAACTTAATTTTATACATATAATTTTAATTTATTTCAATTTTCATAAATTATTAATAAATTTAATTTTTTAATAACAAAATTATTAAAATAATAGCATTTTATGTTTATATGTTACATACAAGTCACAATAATAATTTTATTTATCTAATATATAAATAAATTGATATATTTATTTAAATTTAATTTATACATTTAAGCACAATCAAATAATAATCTTTCTAACAGTTAAATGACACACTAATTGTAAAATCCTTAAAAAGAAAAACCTATTTTAAGCTGTACAATGGCTTTACACAAATTAACATGCAACCAACTTTTAATTAAACACATCCAATCATGTGAACTTCACAAGCTAAACCAACTTCCATAAAAATTAGAAAAAAAAATGAAAAAGGAAGAAGAAAAAGATGGCTTTAATTAATGGTAGGCATTGTTGGAGAGTTATAATCATTAGGAAATTTAGTAATAATTACTTAGCTTTTTGGTAAGCCAGCTTCCCTGTTTTGTATTACCATTTTAACTTCGTCTCTCGCTTGTTTCTAAAAAGTTCATATCAATTCTATTAAGTTACCATAATTGCCAACTTGCTTCTAGAAATTATAGCTCAATGTTAACACCTTATCTCCCTATATTACCCAACCTACTGCTGATGCTATATATAGAAGTTACCATTATATTCATATTTACTCCATATTTTATTCAATTGATTCGTGTTGTTATCATATATATATATATATATATATTTTTGAGCATTTCAAATTTTCAATAAGTTAAACATTGTATTTGATGAGATTTTGTTTATAGTCATTGAAAAGTTCAAGTGCTTGATTAGGAAATGTAGTTCATAAAGAGATAGTATTTTCGGGTATCTAAAAAGATAAACTAATTAAAGGGCATGAGCTTGAGTTGACGTGGCTCACGATGTGCTTTCTCTTTCCAATTTATCGCCTCTTTAAGAGTTTAAATTCTTGACAAATTTTGAAAGACAAAATTTTATCAAAAACAATACTAGATTTGTTGAAAATCCGTTACTTTCTATCAAATTATTATTTCAATTATTTAAAAATAATAATTTTTTGGTAAAAGTTTCATTTTAAATTGTATCATATAGCAGTTTACATGTTATTTGAGAATTAATTAATAGATTAATTTTTGGTATGAAATTAATAAGCAATCTTACTTAAATCGCATTAATAAATTATTGTCATCAGTTTTGAAAATTTCAGTCTGAACAATCAAGACTAACAGATCTGGGAAATATTTTAAAACATAAATTAAAAAGATGATATTTAAGAAATAAAAAAAAAAAAATGAAACAAAATTTTAACTTGGAGCAGCCAAATCAAACTTGAAAAAGTTTTGATTAACTTTCGATCCAAACGAAGAATAGGGTCACCTCCAGTTGTGATTTTATTGACGAATAAGATGATGATAGAGGATCGATTTTTGATTAAATCATCGACTGTAAGTATGTATGAATATTGAGTGTATAAGATTGGTTGGCTAAATAATAGAAATGCCAATGATATTTTGGCCTTGTTGCTAAAAGTAGAAGTCTTTATTTCTGGACTGCTTTATCATGATTATATTTTTATTTTTATCTGATATTTGAAGTTGTAAATTCTTTAAAGAAATTGTCATTAAACATTTTCGAATTAAAAAATATTTTAAATAATTTATTTATCGATATTACGAGATATAGGAAAAGCAAAATTTCCAAAATAAGAAAATTTCTTTAAATCAAACTTTGTACTGTTGAGTACAACTTTATTTTATCTTTTTGAGCAAAAAAGGCACTGGTTTTTGAATTGCCGTTGACGTCATAATATTCCGGTCATCCCTCGTTCTCCCTCGCTAGACTGGAATTCCATCATTACCCTTCCGCTACCTTTATTTTGAAATTTCAACCCAAAAAACCAATCAAAATTCCATTCCCAAAAATCACGAAAAAGCGCCGCGTCGTTTTCTTTTCAACACTTCCCGTTAAATCCAAGATTCGGGAACCGTTTCTTGAACTAGTGCCACGTGAAAAAAGGTTACGATCCACGTGTCAATCTCTTATTCGTCTTTTACACTCGATTTTAAGACGTCAGCGTTACGGCAGGTTTTCTATCGGCCATGAAAAGTTTTCAAAACAGCAAAATAAAATAAAAATACGTGTCCCTCCCATTTTTTTTTAACTTTAATTTATTCCTATTCATAATAAATTCGCAAGCTTCTCCCTCTCTTCTCTTTCTGTGTTCTTTTCTCTTCACATCCTACGTTTCTCTCTCTTTAGGTTTCGTTTCCTTTGCTTCAAAGTTAGAAAACTCAAGCTTCTTCGGTACGATTTTTTTCTCTGTTCTTATGTTCTTTTTATTCTTCACTCTTTAAATGATTCCTTTTTTTTTTTGGTTTGTTGTTGTTTCGATCTTCGTTTCTTTTGAATGTGTTTTTAGTGAGGTTTGTTCGTTTCTCTTGTTTGGTCGCTGAGAAATGCGATGAAAAAAGATAATTAATTTTGAATTTCTCAGAAATTTTAAACGGTTAATTTTTTGTTTTCGAATATTTTCGCCAGTGTAAAAATTGATATTTGGAAACTTTTTGTTGTCTTTCTACATTTTCTCAGCAGAAAAACAAGGGATTAACCGAATAAATTATTTCAATTTACTCTTTTGGTTGTGTTTGTTGGAGATTGTTGTAAATAATTTCCGGATTTCTTTGAGGAAATATAAATCAGTGACTAACGGCACTTGGTGAGGTGATACACATTACTTTTTGTTGAATTTAGTAAAAGTAACGTGTTAAATACAAATTTTCCCCAAAATGATAAATATATAATCCCGGTGCCTATAGGCAGTGGTTAAGCGGATCCTTTGTTACTTATATTTTTCTTCCTCATTTAGGTAAAACATGACATTGAGGAAATTGAATATCAAGATCAGGAGTGTTACAATTTATTGACGAAAATAAGCTAAAAAACTGAGAATTTTAGTCGTTGCAGAGTGATAGTATGATCTAATACTTGTTTTATAACCATTTTCTTGTGTGTTTGCTCTGAAGATTGATAGTGATGATGATGGTGGTGAACATGATGACAGTGCAAACGTTGATAAATGATGGAAAAGACGAAATTTAGGGGTTTTTCAAAAGGAGATTATCTTCTACATACCAATATTCCCTAAAGAAATGCAGTTTTTCTTACATTTGAAGCATATGGGTTGAAAGGGTTTGATAATTTAGATTTTGGAGCAGTATGTCTATTGCTGGTCTACACAATGTTTCTGTGCTTGAAAATTCCTTCCTAAGGGAGTCTCAGTCACAAACATCAAGAAGGCGGGAAAATGGTAGCACCCGGGCATCCTCACTCCTGCAGGAGTGGCGGGAGCTTGAGGATGAGCATGTGGTGAGTCATGCTCAAGAGAGGGCTAGTGAAAGAATGCTCCGTACAAGGAGTGATGACCTCTCGGTGACTGATCTTTCTGATAGCCGAAATAGTGAACATAATGGTGTTTCAGATGATGCGAGTGTGACTGAGAATGAGTTTGGACAGTGGTTTCCAGATCAATTTGGGTTGCAGAGTAGGAATGGGGATTCAAGTAATCTTAGTTGTGAACATTCATCTGATTTGGGGGAAGTTGAAAGGGAAAGGGTAAGGCAAATTTTTCGGGAGTGGATGAACAGTGGTGGCAGGGATCGTACATCTAATGTTTCTTGTAGAAACAACAGTTCGAGAGCCCAGTGGCTTGGTGAAACTGAGCGAGAGAGGGTCAGAATTATAAGGGAGTGGGTGCAAATGAACAGCCAGCGGAGAGGTGCTTGTGTTGACAGTAGAGAAGAGCAAGTTGCTGATGTTGGTGATCAAATTGATCGAGTTCTTGATGGATTGGTGATTAATCAGAATGACGGCCGAACTGAGCTTGTCCGTAGGGGCATTCGTAAATTATGTGGCCGGCAGGCTTTGCTTGATATGCTTAAAAAGGCTGAGAGAGAAAGGCAAACTGAGCTCCAGGGGTTGTTGGACCATCGGGCTGTATCAAACTTTTCCCATCGCAACCGTATTCAGGTAAATGCATAAAATGTCTTAACCTTTTTTTAGGTGGTTATTGTCTTTATTTGTTCACATGTTGTCCCTGCTCTTTCAAATCTGCAAAAAATTGCAAATAAGGACACCCCTCTCAACTCATTTTTAAGGTAGATGCTAATTTGGTAGTTTTGGTGTTAGAGATTCACATGATGGAGATGCTTCTTACATGCTTTGAGAGCCTTAAGTCATTCTTTTAAGTGTGTAACTATTGGTTTATGCTTTCCTGTTAAATTCTAGAAAATAACTTAATTGCAACTATGACATGGATACAAACAAGAGAAAGTCCATATATCATGCAAGCCGGTGTAGATATTACACGTAAAAATTGAATGCTTATCTTGAACCAAGAGCAAAACTAATATCCCATGTAAACTAGGGAATGCTAGCACATCTGTCTCAATTATTTGCCTGTTTTTTGTTCTTCCTATATTAATTGATGTTTACGATTGGTAGCTTGCGGCTTGTTCTGGAAATTTAATAGTAAGAAATTCTAGCAATGTTTATAAATCTTCTATACATGTCATTGTTGTTTGAGGGCAACTGTAGTGTATCTTAGCTTGCATTGGTAGCTTTAAACTGATTGACTTAGGCTTTGCTTGGTAGAGTGGAAAGAAAATTGGAAAGACGAATAATTGAAGGGGTAGAAAAATACAGAACTAGAAAATATAATTTTTCTTTCCATAGGTATGCTTGGTTGGAAAGATGGAAAAATTGAAAGAAAAGTAATTTTCTTTCCATCCATTGCTTGGTAGAGTTGAAAAATGAAAGGAAATAAAATAAAACATTTGAAAAGATGCATAATTTTGAACTAACATACACCCTCTCTCATTTTCTCTCCTCTCATCATTCCAGTTTGGAGGGATTGGTTTTTATGCATTAGTATGGAAAATGACTGTCTTTCCTATTTTCTTTCTCCTCAATTTTCTTCCCTACCAAGCACACTCAACTTATTTTCTTTCCACTTTTCCATTCCCTTCTTCCAGTTTTTCACCCTACCAAGCACATCCTTAAAGGTGTCCTGATGCTAATTGTTAACCTTTGGGTGTTATACCTTCTTGATTTTGGCATTAAACCAAACATGGGCTGCATTTACTGGCATTCATTTATTTCCATATTCTTTATGCAGTCATTGCTGAGAGGTAGGTTCCTGAGAAACGACAGAATGGGTGAGGGTAACAGATCTACGTCTATTGCAGCCAGCGAATTAGGCTTATTAAGACAAAAGCAAACTGTGTCTGGTCTAAGGTACTTTATTCTTCATGTCATATAAATATCAGAGTTTTTTATTCAGCTAAGTTCATTTGATGCTATATTCTGAGACAATTTCTCTCCTTTTACTTTCTGTAAACATCTTTCACAGAACTTTTTATTAGCAGACTTCAAGAAATGAAAATTTCTAATGTTTAGTGCATTGAGCTCAGTTGTCCAGCTAAGCAATATATGTAATTTCTGTCAGATACTTAGTCACCTCATCTTCATGAGTTCAAAGCTGCATTCGGAAGAATGAAGTTGAAACAAGGGATATACTTGAGATTGGGCTTTTTCGCTAAAGCTTAAAATAATGTCCCTTGCATTTAACTCAAATAAGGCAAAAAGATTCTTCCAAGGAAGAACATTTTGGTAACGTTAAAGCTGTAGAAATTATTATTACTATGGTGAATTTATTGAGGAATGTGATAAAGAGGTTGAGACTATTACTTTGCATATGCCTTTAATTTATTGTTCAAGTTCTCACATGAAGACCTAATGAATTTAACATGTTAAGATATTAAGCATTGGTGTTGCTGCTTGGTTGAGACCCGGAGTTCATGGTTTAACTTTCAAGTCATAAAACCAGCTTCTTGTGGAATAGTGTAAAGCCTCCTGCATCTCCTCTCCGCATACCTTGCAATGCCCGAGCCTTGTGTAGTAGGCTTCCCTTTTTCAAGTGTGACATTGACATAGCAAAGCAGCTACATGAAGCTGAAATAATTTGGTAGTGAATATACATTTAAATGATCACGTCTAAATTTGCAGTACCAGCTTGTGGTTCTATGTTTTTATCTGTGATGTATGTTTAATTTTGAGATTGTTTGTTCTTTTCCCTATAGTGGGTAGTTGGTTGGCTGGTCTTAACTTAGGACCTCAATAGGGCAAGTCTACAAACTTCAGGAATTGAGAACTTGACAGATCTTTGGAGTGTATTCTTCATTCTATTTAAATATTATATCAAGTAGTTGAATGATTTTTGCTTAATTTACTTGGCAGGAGGGAGTTCCCTCATAAATGATAAAATGACTAGGTTGCACTTTAAATTGGTGTTTCTCCTAGAATCATTTTATTGATGGTTGGACATGGTATTGGCCTCCTAATTTTTGTTATCATAGTTGCTACTAATGCGAGGATTTATTCCCATGAGATGCTAGATTGCAAAAAAAAAAAAAAAAAATCTTCCTCTCTTTCTGATATAGCTTGACTATTGCTTTGATAACTTTTTGGATATTTTATTGGTGGAAGTTACAATGCTGAATTAAGATGTTATAACCTTTACCCATTATATTTATGTGATGCCATTTTACCATTCCATTGTAACATTCTTCAACCTGTGCCTTTGTTTCAGGGAAGGGTTTTTCTCCAGACTGGATAATTCTGGCTCTGGTCCTGCTAGCAGTAATCTTTCCGATACATCATCTAATGCTGATACTAATGCTAATAGAAATGAGCAAAACCAAGTAAATAACTCACAGGAAGTCATAGATGGAATAAATGAACACTCTGAACATGAGAATGAGCAAACAGATAACCAAAGGTTTTTGCATGGTATAACTGTTTTAGGGGATGATGTTGAAGATGTACGTTGGCAGGAAACCTCTGCTCGGGTAGAAGAGTGGCGGGAACGAATTTGTGAGAGTGTTGCTAGAGAGTGGCAGTGGTCTTTCAGTGATGAGTCTAATGAGAGCAGGGATGCTATTCGAGAAATCTTGGATGGGGACTGGCAAGAAAATCTTGCTAATGAATTGTCCCTTGAAACTTTGCCGAATGAAGCTGGAGAACATACTAATCTACAAGAAGCTGATGAAGCATTTTATGAACATTCTCCCCAAAATGACATAGAAAATTTGGAAAGCAATCCAGCTGTACAGATTGACGGGCAAGAATCTGCTTCTCTAGTTGAACTATGGCAGGAAGAGGATCAAGAAACTGCAGAAGCAGACTGGCAGGAAGCTGGCATTGAGTATAATGAGTCCATGGATGGTAATGAAGAAGCCTCTGACAGGCACCATGAAGATGGAGGCTTGCGCGGGACTGCAAGGGATTGGATGGAAGGCTCTTACAATCAAGAACCTGTTACTATCAGAAGAACAGATACATTTTCTTTTCCTGATGATGATAATGTACACAGCATGGAGCTGAGGGAACTGTTAAGCAGGTATGAATTTTATAACTCTTGGGGTTGTGTGATTAGATTTTTCTAATTCAGTATTCTTATAACCCAAGTTACTTTTAATACCGTAGGAGAAGTGTGTCTACTCTTCTTCGTAGTGGTTTCCATGAGAGGCTTGACCAGTTGATACAATCATATGTGGAAAGGCAAAATCATGCTCCTGTTGACAGGGAGTTAGAAGGAACATCTCCTCCTGCATCTCTTGAGCACGACCTAGAACAGCAAAGTGGGGATCAGAATGATGGCCACGGGGATGCTGAGACTCCTCCACTCACCCTTCCTTCACCCAGGATGCCACCTATGCAACCACTCTGGGATCAGGATTCACACCATTATAATTGGGCATCACATGATGTGCATCAACGCTTTGGCATTGTATGTCATTTCTTCCTTTCTGCAACTTTATTCTGTTATTGATTATCTTAGTTTTCAATAGATACTTCTGAACTAAATCCTGTATTTTTCTGAAAGCATATTGTTTCATTTGTTTGTTACATTATTTAACTTAGAGCTAGCTTTCTGGGTGAAATCTAATATTAAGCTTCTCCAAGTTAGCAGAATTGATGAATTTAGTCATACAATACATGCTGGATGGTTAAGCTACAATATACTTCCTTCTACTTTTGGATTTATAAACTGCAAAATTCTTCCTGCTATCTTTTAATAGTGAAACATTTGTGGTTCTTTGTGCTTCATATGTGGTTCACTACATGCTAGTATATAGGATTTCACTAATAATTGGGGGCTTGGGGATTATTTATGAGCTTAAATTTCTTTGAGTACTCTTCTTTTGGTCTCCACTTGCATTTAATTGTGCTCTGCTAATTTGGTGCAGGAGTGGGAGATCATTAATGATTTGAGGATTGACATGGCTAGGATGCAGCAAAGGATGAATAATATGCAGAGGATGCTGGAGGCTTGCATGGATATGCAACTTGAGATACAGCGGTCAATAAGACAAGAAGTTTCTGCTGCCCTTAACCGTTCAGCTGGTTCACAAGGTTTGTTTTTCTTTTCCTTCTGTATCGGCTCACTTGGGTTGTATTTCCTTCTGGATTACTCCAGGAAACTATTTATGCCTCATGAGGCTCTCTACTTGTGATTGCTCCTATTTATCATTATTTAAGATATCGAGGGGGAAAAAGAGTAGGGAATAAACTGCAGATTTTTCTTTTTTTGTAATAAAATATGGATTTTCTTGTTCTGTAATGAAAGCTGAAAGTTTCTCATGCTGGGTTTGTTTCGTATTCTTGTTTGTTGATCATCGCAATGTTCTGCTGCAGGGGTGATTGATGACAACTTGCCGAAGGATGCTTCTAACTGGGACAATGTCAGGAAAGGAATCTGTTGTATATGCTGTGAAGGCAACATTGATTCATTACTGTACAGGTAAATCTTAAAATTTGATCCGCAAGTTTCATATAAATTTGAGGCCATAAATTTTGTGTGTTCCTCATTTCTGTATCATATTGTTACAGATGTGGGCACATGTGCACGTGCTCAAAATGTGCCAATGAGCTGGTCCATGTTGGAGGAAAATGTCCAATGTGTCGGGCACCGGTAGTTGAGGTCATCCGCGCCTACTCAATCCTTTAATATGAAGAGTATTTATATAAAAAGGAGAAAAGGAAAATAGAAAAACCCAGAATACGATTTTATATAAAATTTTCATCAGTTCTTTTTCTTAAAGAAAATTCTGGATCACTCCGAGTATCTATTATTCCTTCTCTCTCATTTCTTTAATTTAACCCTTTCTTGGATCCCTTCCCCTGTCGTGATTTGAGTACATAAATTGAGTGTATGGTTGAAACGGAAAGTGTCATCTTGTTGAATTCATTATATATTACTAATCCTTGTAAACTTTGGAGTGTAAAAATCATTAATTATAATCGATGCCAGGATTGATGGATTGTGTTTTACTTAGGAGGATATAAGATCGTTTTCACCGTTTTCTTTTTTCCTTAATGAAAGGTGCTTCAGTAGAGATGGATGATCCACGCCACACTTCACTTGACAAGTTGGTGTGCGAATTGCGGTTATTTTCCTCTCAACAATAATTTTTATGTGGGTGATTAAGGATCTTACTTCCTATATTTTGGCTCTGTTAGTTAGACTATTTAAAGCATGTGTATTTGATATCCGTTTTGACATATCGATAGTAAAAATATACTCGAATTAAGTAGCATTACTTTTCAAAGTAGGATTAATTCATTTGTGCAAGTACTTGTGATGACAGTTTCATCTGGAAACGACTCTTGAAAGCTCCTGCTGCAGGGGGGGGGGGGAAGTTGTAAGATTCTCATTTTATTATGCTTGTTAATAGTATTTGCCAATAGACAAGAAATATTTTTCATAGTTATGACTTGTTATGATAATAGCCGTTGGTTGATAATCGCTAATTTTTCTACTATGTTGTCATAATTTTCTGATTGGGATTTGTATTGGATATGGAGCAGGATGGGTTACTTACTGTACTAAGTCCAAAAGTAACAACCAAAGTTTGCTCTGATTTTTGGGGGGGTTTCAGCTTTCAATCTTGAAGTTTCAAGAAGCTCGTTGTTTCATTTTGATATAGTAAGTTTGAAAAGTAACAAAAGTTAAAGACTTAAAAGAAAGCAAACTTACCCACTTATTTTTCTTGATTGACAAGATTCTCTAAACTTGATGCAAAATCGCCCTCTCCGCTTAATGACAAATTAACAACAGTAAATATAACAATCTCGAAGACCCTTGATTTACGTTGATTTATTTTTGTCCCATGATTTTCCTTGACACTTGTGCAAGGGAATAATTAAAAAAAATTATGTACTAATTTTATTAACATCTGTCAGTCACATTGGAACTTGTAGGTATCAAAAACTCGATGTTCGTGGCAACGTGGCGCGTTGCTCTAAACTTGAATAGCTACTCGCTCTCCTAATCCTTGATACTGGTTCCATCACCATACACGTCTCGCTCATCTCAACCGGAGATGACTGATCAATTGTCTCCTGCAGGTCACCCAATTCACTGCTACCGCCGTCGCCGCCGACGTTCATGATCCCGAACAACCGGGTCCCTCTACAAACGGGACAGAAGACATGGGAAGCTAGCCACGTGTCAATGCGGTGGAAAACATGTACGCAATGCGGTATCGTTTTAAGACATTGATTCTCTTCAAACTCGCTCAGACAAATGGGGCAATCTGTCTGGTACTTGGCATTCCCACGGTAACAATATACGGGCAACGACCGAATGGTCGTCGTGTCAAGTCCTTTGCGTGAAGCCGAGACAAGATGAAGATCAGAGGGGAAGGGAAATGGGTCAAGGGGGCCACCACGGTAACGTCTTCTACGAGATAGATGGGCCGATGGGTCTTCCGAGAAACGACGAATAAAGATAGAAAAAAGCCCATGAAGAAGAGAACAGTGGGGAGAACGACGCAAGTGAGAGCCATGGCGGAGTCAAAAGGAGGGTTGTAGTGAGGTGACCTTTTAGACGATGACGGCGGAGATGAGGTGGCGTTGGTGGGGTTGGGGAAGTGGAGGGGTGGTAATGAGGTGGTGGAGGAGGAGTAAGGAGAGCCATAGTAGAGGAAGAGTTTCCGGTTGTAGGGTTTCATTTGAAGTTGAGGAAACAGAAAAAGGGAAGTTGCTTTGCTTTTGTATTTATTGTTTGAAATTTGAAGGAAGAGGAAGCATATATCCAAATCAAAGTTAAATAATTACACAAGGAACTTTGGAATTATAGATAACGGGGATAAGGTGGACGGTCGCATTCATCCACACTGAAGTTTATGTAAACAATAATAGTAATAAAACTAATAAAATTAAATGTCCTGTCATAATTGAAATTTCTATTTATATAGTTTTTATTTAAAATTTTACACTGACTTTTAGGAATAAATTATTATTTCTAATAATAAGATTATCAATATATAAAATTATTTCATTTATTTGATCAATGAAATGTAAAATTACTTACAAGTATTATGATGAAAATATTACAAAATAGTTACAAGGTAAAATTGTTAAATTTGAAATATATTGACTTTTATTTGTGTTGAGGTTGATATATCATATCTCAAATTAATATCATTGTAAATACAAAATTTTTAAAAAATCTTTAAAAAAATTAATTTCGACGTTCACATGTGTCAAGGTTAGTATTGAGTTAACTTATCATATTTAAAAAAATTAAATTAAATTTTTTGAGATTCTCAAAAAATATATTTCGATCTTGACATTTATGAGAGTTGAGTTTAGACATGAAATACTTTATGTATTTTTTTAAACATCTTGAGTACGGATTTTGGAATTAAAACGTAAGAGGAATTCAACTCCTACAGGTGCAAATGTATGGGTAGTTCCCTAAACTTATATTGATTAATTAATCAGAATTAAATTAATTTTTAATTCAATACTTGTAAGGATTAATTTTATTAAAAAAAATTATGAAATAATTGTTTTTCTAAAAAAAAGGTTAAAATCAAATAAAAAGTCTATTATAATTCTATAAAAGTTGGTTAAATTAAAATCAAATAAAAGTTTATTATAAATCTATAAAAATTGGTTATAATTGATTTATTTGATTAAACTAAAGGTGATAACTTAAATTAAGCTAAATCAATTTAAATGTTGATTATGATGACCAGTTTGAGAGAAATTAAATAAAATTTTATTAATGATAATGTTATCTAGCATTATTATTTCTAGTTTTTGGTTTTAAAGATAATGTTTAGATAAGAGGATAATGCGTTTTAACGCGTTCGAACTCACATCTTTTTACATTGCTAACTGAATTAAGATTCAATCGGCATTTGCTATTACAATTATTAAGTGGATCAGAATTCGAAAATTATAGTAAATTCATTACTTTATACCCAATTTATCCATACCAACCAAGCTCAGTTAACTCAACTAAAAAGGATAATAGACGACTAAACTGAGTGGGTTCCGGAGTGGGATTAAATTTTACTGTGGAATAAGGTTAGATCAGTTTTAATCAATTACTATATAATTATTGAATTAAAAAAAAAGGATTCGAGAGTATGATGGATTAAGGTGATATTAACTTGTTTTTTGGATTGAGTACTGGAGAATCCTGGAGTGAGGGTTGCCGAGTTAAAAGATAGAACAAACGGAAGTACGACAGAAATTTGGTTGTAGCTTGATGTGGTCCTCACAATTTTTTAATTTTTATTCTCACCAAGAAACGACTATTCAGTTGAAAAATAATAAGAAGCAAAGTACTTGAGGCAGTAGCCAAACAAGGTAAGACCCCAGAAAAAGCCATCACCCACAGGCAGGCAGCATACAAAAGGAGAACAGAAACTGCAGCGAAAAACCCCCAACCCCATGCCATACATAAATCAATACCATTATGGAGAAACTCCCTCCCTCCCTACACTATTCTATTTTCCAAAAAGAGTAACTACTTGGGTTGGACAAAAAAACAACTATTTTATTAACTTTTAATTTTGAGATTTATTTGTAGACATAATGTTTTAATTTTTTAAATAATTCTTTAATACGATATTAGATTAAAGAATTCTGGTAAGGTTAGACTTAAAATTCTTATTTCATATATATACATAGTAAATTACAATAACTACAAAGTAAATTATTCCAATTTGGGTAAAATAGTGAATGTGATAGCTTTCCTGCTTGCTTCTTCTGTTTTCTCTTCAGTTGTTAGCATAGTTGATTGGTTCTTCCAAAACATTGGAGGTAAGCCTTATTGCTTGCTTCTTTAGCCAATTGGAACTTCAACTGAACTCTACTCTCTCCTGGCTTCCTTTTGTCTTTGCTTAACCTTTCCACAGAAATTTCAGTCCGCAACTGCATTGTCCTGCCACATTATTCAATGAAGAGACTGAAAAGCCCACTGCTCTTTGCACATGGCCGCAGAGTCACATTTCATACTGTCCAGTTTTCTTTATCTGTTTTGCTTGGTGGAAATTCATTTAATCACAAAAGGGACTAAAGGGTATCGATTGCACCCTTCATCTCAACCATTATGTGCCCAGCAAGTGATGCTATCCTACATTATTATTTCAGCTGCTGAAGATGAAGCTCTGCCAAACTTTGCGCAATCTATCATCTTCTCTTTCATAAATCTTTGAAGGCCACCTTCCAATTTGCACTGAAATAATCATGGGTTCAATTAAAAGAAGATGTAAAAATTTTCTAGAGCTGAAGTTTCTCTTTTTTGATACATTACAAATTGGGGATTTCATTGTTAAAGCTCCAACTCTAGACTTTAAGTTATCAATATAAAATTTTAATCACTTACTTTTTGAGTTGTCGAAGATATATTGGATTTTGATTAACATAGAAAGTGAAAAGAATGTCAGAACGACATTCCAATACCAAAGCAACAAATATTTAAATAAAAAAAATGTTAATGCTATTTTACGTGGCAATGAATGAATGGATGAATGAAGATGATTAGAAGAATGGGTAGGCATGCATGTGCCAAAGTCAAAACATCGTAAAAGGAATAACTAATGCAATATATCCGACATACAACATGCACGGTTTCATGTCAATTACTAAGATTTAAACATAGAGTGACGCCCAGGAAATAGAAGAACAATACTGACAAGAAACAAAAAAGAAAAACACGGGGAAGATACATTACTTGGCATTTTGAAAGATTGCAAGACATGAAACAGTCCTAACCCAAACTCCCCTCCTGTCAATACAAATAGAAAGATGTCTAAAATATTCAGAATCCTAGGCGTTGAGAATCTATGTTCCAACAAACAGAAAGGGAAAAAATGGGATCTTTTAGGGCAAAAATTGGGAGTATTAAAATGGATTCACATGGTTGGCTTGGTTCTCTCTTCCAATGAAGCTTGAGTGCTGGATCTCTTGCCATTCTAATAGCACCGACCCCAGAAAATCCGACCCAAGGTGGCCCGCGGTTAAATGCTATTTTCTTGCAGTGGCAGCTACATTCTTGTCCTTTTTTGTCTATTCTTTGTGCTCTTTTCGTCGCAATTTTGGATAAAATTTCTTCACTTTTAAGGAAAAAATTGAATAAAAAGAAATTCTGGGTTTAGTCATACCGTTCATTTTAAAGACGATAGTCGACGAGATTGTATTTGTGTCCTCTAATCTTTGTGAACAAATTTGAAGAGGGAAAATTATTATGAAACAGGTAAAGGAAGGCCACCGCATGCTTCTGCTCTCAATTTGCATATAGAAACAAAATCCCAACTCAACTGCGTACTGTTTAGGATTTAAAATAATGTCTTAATATTAATTTGTCCTAAAGACTTAAAAGTTATTTCAACTTTCGGCAACAAAATTTACACAAACAAACTGATAAAAATGGGCAAATCATACCCATAATATTGACAGAAAGTAGGCATAAAAGATGGTAAAACTGCTTGTCCTTATTAGGTTTTGTGCTTCCCTATACCTATTCCTGACCTAAATACCAAAAATTACCCCATAATAGTAAATTTATTATACTTAAAACTCTTTGGGTGGTAATGCGTATTTCTTAAAAGTTCACAAAATTAAGACATAAAATTATACCATCATCGCAAAGTTATTATAGGTTGTTATCATATTTTCTCTTTTTAATATAATACTTAAAACTACTCATAGTATCTCTCCAACATTTAAATAAGAGGATAATGCGTTTCAGAGCACTCGAACCCACGTTCTCTTGCACTTACAGCAATACCGATGCCAATCGAATTAAAACTGAACCGGAGGTTATTTGAATATTTTAATAGAATATTAAAATTTTAGTGACTTTTATGTTTTTTTTCTTCTTATTTTTAGGTATATTGGCTTTTATCGTTCATTTGGTTTGTTTTTTTGTTGATGTTTGAATTGATTATAAATTTATGTAATGATAAAAAATTTATTTTATTTTTGATAAATTATAATAACAGGATAAAATTCGAACAACAAACGTGATTGACACGATTCAAATCCAAGTCACATTTAAGACGATGAACATCCTTATATTTTAGTAGTTAACCAAGAAAGAAATTGTATATAATAAAATACATGTGAAAAACGAGAATATTATTTTTTCATTAATTATTTTTTTCTCAAAATGTAAACTAGAGTTTATCATTTTATTATATCGAATCACAAATAATTTTATTATATGACAGATGACAATGAGGTTGGAGATTTGTACATGTACCTTTTTGTATTTTTCATTTTTTATTAAATTCTTTTGAAGAAAATAAAGATAAATTTAGTATTTTGAAATTAATTAATTAATTAAAATACTAATATTTTAATAAATTATTATATTTTATCAATTGGGTTTTAAAATTTACATTTATAGCGAATTAAGTTATTTTCCTTTACCAAATTTATTTATCTTTATTTAAAAAAACAATTATATTTGTTTGTTTTAAATTTTTAATCTTTTATGTAAAATTTAACTTTTTTAATATTTTAAAGCTGATACATTTACCATCTCTTAAATCAATGAATTGTGTAATTTTTAAAGATTGTGATATAGTGTATAATATGTCAAAAATTAAGATAATTTTTTTTAATGAATTACAAGAAAATGATAAATCCCTAACAATAATACGAGTAACACGATTCAACTCAAATCACATCTGAGACAATAAATACCCTGATCATCAAATTAATACACGAAATTCAAACAAATACCTTTTTTAAACTTACATTCAATGACGGAATAAAATGTAGGCATAAATGAATAAAGGCTGAGAAATTCAATAACTATGAAAACATTGACATCAATATAATTCTTTTTTCTGTCCTATAATTTCAACAAATTAATAGTGCAGCCAATTCAGAACCTTTTTTTCCCCTTGCATAGTTGAAGCTATCTTTGATCTTCATATCCAATTTTTGATGAACAAAATGAAGGGCAAATTAATTAGTAAGAAACTAAAGTCGACATCGCATTAATTAATTTACATGGTGATATATATATATACACACACACCTAGATTTAATGCTAATTATTTTTGAAAAAAAAAAAGGTAATTAAAATGATCAAGCACTCCTACATCTCCTCCTCTTGACACCGGGAGAGGCATCAACTGTAAGTGGGTGAGAGTTAGAGCGAAAGAACGACTCTACCTCTTCTCTTCCTGTAGTTTCAAAGAAGTGCAACTCCGATAGCTTCCTCTTGTGGACCATACTTGCTCTCACTTTCTTCTTTGGCGTCGGCGGGCAGCTTTGGATGGTGGGTATTTTGTGATCACTCGAACTCGGCGTTTTGCACTCTTCTTTTTCTTCTTCTCCCTCTTCAACACCTTCCCTCCATGCCAACCCTCCTCCTTCTTCAACTACATCTTTTTCAAGCCTTTCTTTTTGTTGTTGTTCTTCAAGTTTTTGCAGACTTTCTTGAAGAATATTTTCATGGTGATCCTCGGACATGGAGGTGAAGGTAGACTGTATAGCAAAAGATGGGGGATTGGGCCGAGAGAATTTTTGAAGTTTGTAGCCCCTTGTTTCTTTCTTATCTTTTTGAAACTGCATATATAAATATTATATATATGTGGGTGTGTTGTGTAATGTCTACTCAGATTCGGCACCTTCATCTCTTTGTGTTTTATTTTTCACGCTTTATATACCCCTTTCTTCCACGTTATTTCTACCTTTGGAATTAACCATTGAAGCTTCTTTCTAATCACGACAAGGCTGTGATCTTATTATAATGAATGTTCACTAAAAGTTACTGCCAAGCAAGGGAACCTGTACACCATTATATTCATAGCTCATATCCCAAAAAAAGGAATGGTTGTAAATTGACAGTAATTAAACATCAACTCCCTTTGCTACTGTCACTATACACACATGGACGTCTAACAATAATAACATCCATTAATACCTTATTTTTCACTTGCATTTTCATACCACAAATCCATTTTTATTGGTGAGAACCAATTCAAAAAATATATAAATCCAAAGAGATATGAATTTGGGGTTAATTTAATTTATTTTATGCTGAAAATTATCTTTTTATTTTTATTTTTTTAAAAACAAAATGACATCCGTAGAATTTCTATAATTTTAATTTATTAGTAAATGAGTGAACTGATTGGAGATGATGAGAAAACAAGCCTTTTAGGATGGAAATAGTGTCAATCTGTGTGCACTGTGCACCTGTCATATCAATGTATATTTCTTCCGCTTGTCTGCATATACTCCTACGGGCATAGGATACCGTTTTGGAGTAGGAAAATAATTCCAGTCTTGACAAAGACATACAGTCCCCTGTCACATTATAATTTATAACCTAATAAATCACTCCATTATATTATTCAATCAATCATGTTCCCCACCTCATCTCTTTAATCTAATTTGTACTATTCAAATTCTAAAAACTATTCTTTTCCTCCACCGGTGAATGTAGAACCAGAAGATAATTTTAGATAAGTAAAAGGAAAGAAGAAGAAGAAGAAGAAGAAGAAATACAACATGTATAGATACCTTTGAGAATACGGAGAAGGGGAATGTAGGGCTAAGGGTACGATTACACAAGCACTTTCCTTCTCTCTTCTTTGTTGTCTACTTTTTTACTTTTAAATGGTAGCAAAAGATTTGAAGGCTACCGCAAGAGTACATAAGAGTGTTGAAATTAATTACTGGCAACAGTGATGGATGCGATGCAGGCAAGTAAAGTCCAGAAATTGAGGCAATTGGTCCCGAAAGGAAGATCCCTCGCTAAACTCTAAAGCCTCCAGTTTATTCTTGTTTCCTTATGTTAGGCTTTTACTACAGATCTCCATTCTACGTACAAAACAAGTAGTTATGGGTTAAAATTTTACATTAGTTTGATATGTTTGGTCTTCCATTTCTGAGGTCCGGTTTCCAGTCACAGCTTCTCGCAACAGGCTGAAAATCTCTCACATTTTCTTTTGCCGGTGACCAACTTTTTTTTGGTAGAGCTGATAAAAAATCAATACAAACCCCCACCATGAACGATATCAAACATGTTTGTCGACTCTGAATACGTTTCCCAAAGGAATCTGTTAAAAAGATTATAAAAAAGAAGAGTTAGATTTTAAGATATAAATATCCAATATGTTGCATACCGAACACAGTCTGGCAGTATTTAGTTTAGGGTATTAACTATTAAGCAAGAAAATAACATCGTTATACTATTTTTTTTAAACACAAAGAGAAATAATCATCCTCCAGTTATGCTTGCTTATTTATTTGTACAGTTATTCTTCTTCTCGAAAGGCGGCGGTGACAAACTAGAATGAATGGTTGAGATGCAACTTGTAACATAAATAAATACATGGATGCTATGGTGGAACGAAACTAAATATGTGTTTTTAAATTTTTGAATTGTGACATGTGCAAATCTATCAAACATACATATTTGTTTACTAAGATTATCCACACATATAAATATATATTTTAAACTTGAGGCATAATACTATATTTTATTATCTTAACCAAATATATGTTGTATCTTTACACATTCTGTCATTTTATCATATTCCACCAATTTAAAAAGAAAATTAGCAGCATTTTGACATTTTCAATCTGATGGTGATAGTAGTAGACGCAAAATATGAATATATCTACTATGCCCAGCACTTCAAGCCAAGAAGTATCTAACCCAATGTGCCAGAAAGAACTTGTTATTACTTCAACACCATGTGTGACTTCAAGATTGAATTTGATATTTAAGGGCAGTACAAGTATTACAAATAGTGAAAGACATACAAACCTTAATTGCACTCGATGAAAATCAAGAAACACCAAATAGTGACGATATACAAACTTTAATTGCACTCAATGAAAATCAAGAAACACCATGGGATATACATAATTTTGTTACAGAAAACCAAAAATATATATATTTTCTTTCTTTCTTTCTTTTAATCAGTGTGAAAATTTACATTTTAATTTCAAGGTCGACTATACACCTGCTGCTCATTCGATCTTTTCCAGAACTTCCAACCTGGTTTTTCTTTTCCAACCTTTCATTGAAGCAACAAGGTTTATCAACCCCACAATCTGATTCTTGCTATATTCCTGCATCGCAAAAGTAGTTTTTATTTTCAGGTTTCTAAGATGAAGAGAAGCACTAGATTATGAAAGCAATTGATATTTTGCTGCAGCCAGAAGACTTCTTACCGGATGAGCTCGTGCCCAGTGTACATATTCAGTTTCAGGGAGATAATAAGCCTGTTAAGAGAATGACTCAACTTAATACTCCATATACATATCAAAATGAACGATGAATCAATTTTTGCATCAGCTTCTTAATTGACCATGTTAACTATGAAATTACCTTGACGAAAGTTTCAACAATCTGTAACTTTGGCTTCACGTTTATGGAGACAAAGTGTTGTAGGCCATTGATTAAAACCTGAAAGGAAAAAGGAAAATAGGTTACCAAATTTGATAAACATGCAGAATGACCCGACAATACAAAGTATTTTCCTTTCATAATTCAAATTAACACCTGAAGGTCTAATGACATGAGAGCTCGTCCTTCATCAGTGCATCGCTTCACTCGTGATAGACCTTCAATAAGAGTTTCTGCAACAATTTCGAGTCCATAGTCCAATAGGAGGTCTTGAACCTAAGTAATTGGCAAACAAAGCTTGGAGTAAATCATTTCACATTTTTTTCTGGTAGCTGTAGTTATCCTTTTCATCAAAAAGCAAGGACATCATAATCATGAACATGCATGCGCATCAATCTTTTGAATTTTTTAGACAAGATACCGAATTCAATTTTTCCCTTTTGTGTTTTACTAATGACAACCTCACCCTGCAGCAAATTAACCTTCTATAATGGGCTTCATGTCACAATTACCACTTGTCCAATCTGGTTAAACTGTTTTCTTCTCTTTCTTCTTTCTTAACATTCATTTCATTTATTCCCTTCAATGGCAAATCTATCTGGTACAAACCCCCCCCCCCCCCAAAAGCTATTCTATTGACTGATCCACAAAACTAACTTGCTTCAAGCATGCACGATTAATCCAATGGCAGTTCATCCAGGGTCAATGAAAAGAAGTAGGCAAACAATATCACATTGATTAATTCTGTTATTTAGCAATGTTTAACAGGATGGGGGATCATCTTACCTCTTTTTGAATTCCTCCATGAGCAAGCCTTGTTTTGTAGTGCTTAAATTCTCCCAACAACAAATCCACATACCTATTCATTAAACAATTCAAATCAAAGAACTTGTCAAATGGAGGTCAAGGATCTATTTAAGCAAAGTTAATAGCAAGATTTACTGCCAAATATGAGATCACAGAAAAAAGAAAAAAATGAAACAAATTTGTAAAGAAAGAGAACAAACCCATTGTGCTCCATCCCAAGCTCTTTCAATTCCCATTTTGCATTAGCAATTCGATCAACATACCTGCCAAACATTCAGGTTTTATTATGAGAATAGCCTAGACAACAGCTAGGAAAATTCATGGCATGCTAGTAAATATATATATCTTTTGCTTTCAGCCATGCAATCACAAAAGAAAAATTAATCATTGTTAAAGATCTTCAACAAGGTTTTGATTTCTACCGTGAAAATGGAGGGAAAGAGGGAAAAGACATAAAAGGTAAGTTTAAAAAAAAAAATCTTGCCGCATAATATAACCTTAATGGGTTTGGCAAGTGAAACCAAATTCTTCCATCATATCCCAAGTCAGCCAGACACTGCAAAATATAGTTACTAAAAACCAGTTTTGATGGATTGATAGATAACCTCCAATCATCAAAATTAACAAGAATGGTTGGACAAATGTCTTTAGCCTACCTCAACATTTTAATACCCATCAAGACATTTTTGTTTACTCTCTTTCCTATTTCCCACAACTCAGCTTTTTGGACATTTCAACTGTTTTGTTACATTTTCTTTTTTTCATTCAGATTATTTTTTTCTTGCTTGGTTCAGTAAAAATCAAAGAGTATTGTTTTTTATAAAAAACAAATTTATTTCAGCATGTTGGGTGACTACAAGGTTGAGTGAAGACAAAATAATAATCCTAGAATCAGTCCTAGCTTTCACAAGGCTATATACACAGACACACGTGCATGCATAAACATACACGTGCATATATATATTCCTTGCTTTTGGTTGCACTTGTTTCCTCTATTTATGCATAAAGAATAAGCAAAACAATAGATAAAATTCACAAGCATCAAAAACATGATCACTAAATCAATCATAATGATTGCATAGAAAAATAAAATCATGTTTTTTGTTTTTTCCATTAAAGTTATTTTAAGTTACTTTTAATTTATAATCCTCAAGAAATAGGTTCTAGCTTTTGTGTCAATATGCAAGCAAAACTAACATTTTTGAATGAGGAACTTGATATAATGATCTTACCCATTAATGTGAAGCAGTATTCTTGCAGTTGTCCTATGTATGTGCTCTACAAGATCTGGCACAGCACCCACCTGGCAATAGCCAAGCAAGTAAACTAAATATCATATTATCAGAAAAAGTAAAATTCAATTTTATATAATAACATTTACTTGATAAGACAGAAGTATGCTGATTTGGAAAACCATAATAAATTTTATAAATTACATATTAAAAACATGTTCCAAACTAAGCAGGGAAATGTAAAAAATATATGTCTGAAGGAGAGAGACGGCTTAAACTTGCAGCCGTTCCTAGTACATGTGCTATACAGGCAGGGTTGAGTGGCAGGAGCAAGGACTTGAGAGGTATACATGCTTGTACAGATAGTAGAGAAGTGACACATTTGGTCCATCTAGTTTTTAGCTTTAATGATGAAAGTAATAGGAGGGCCTTTGACAGGGAAGAGCTATCCTCATCAAAGCTCCAATAGTTATTAGGAGTTACTGAAGCTTTGAATTTTGTTTCAACTGTTTGAAAAAAAAAACAGGTTCCTTCATGAATCGAGCCCCCTTGCTGCGTGTTTGTCATCATTTTGTACTGATTAAAGAAAATATTTGAGCTACAAATCATAAGTTACGTAGAGTAACTTGATACTGCCATATAATAATCTAGCACAAGATAGTGTCAAAGGTCTTCAAGAATCCAAGTCCTCATAATTTCCAGATCCTTACTGTTTAGAGGGCCATTTTTTCAGGAGGGAGGGGGCAACAAGAAGCCTATTTCAGACTATCAGATTTATCATTCATGAATTTTCATCACATCATACCAAATAATGATTCAATTGAATTTAGCATGAAGCAATAAACATACTGCTTGAATATATTATGAAGCTGTCGACATGTTCAAAAGGTTCAATGTACCAAATTAATGAAGCAACAAAACAGAAAATTATTAAATTTACTCTGACATACCTTACAGACTCACTTGGAAGATCCAGTAGAATGACCCCTATCCTTATCTATATCTCTATGTCTACAAAGCATTAACAAGAACTAAAATCTTGACCACATACTACTTTGACATTTATTTAAAACTATACATATCAAATAACACAGCAGAAACCAGGACATCCTTTGTGAAAGAAGAGAGGACAAAGTGTCTCTTATTACTGTTATTTTTTAATTTCAGGAAAATATGGATTAGAGGTGGTCCAATACTGTTATAAATAACTATTCTGGTCTTGTTCAGACATTGCACTAAACCATAAGTCAACATAAATCGCACAAGTATAATTTTTTTTGCATTTTCTTAACTCAATTGATAGAAAATGACTAAATAAGAAACATACCAGGTGCACAAAGAAATCTTCCACTACAGTTGTATTACTCTTTAATAGCAATGATTGGAGATTAGTTCTAGATCTATGCAATATCCGAGCTACAAAAGCTACAGTATCAGCACCTGCACATCTTTCCTGCAACATAAGTGTTACGTTATTTATGGGCATATAAATTACCAAATGCTGCATTCCTGTTTTAAAAAAAATCCACATAAATCACCTTACTTCAAAGAAATCAAGAAACCAAAAAGCATTTAACATAGATTCTTGTTGATGAGTCAGTGCAAAGCATTTTAATGAATAATCCACATTAACAAACAAAATCTTTCATCCCTTAGATCATATTGAGAATTAAAACTACCAAAACATAAAGTGGCTGATGAGAGAACAAGAAACCTGCTAACAATGGGCAATTTTCCCCATCAAATCTATAAGAAAAGGAACTTGGGGGAAAACCTTGTTACGGTCATCCTAAAAATCAGTAATACCTAACCCAAAGAAAGTTACTTTATACCTTTAGACCAAAGGAGGTGCCTGCTGGAGAACCAAAATTTGTATTTTGAGGAGCAGTGGGTGTCAAATCTGCATGTGTGGTTGAAGATGACAAGGATCCTGATGAAGTTTTTATCCACTCTTCACAATCTTGCATTACTTGTGATAAGGCAGTCTTTAACCGATCTAGTAATAACAAACAAATAGTGAAAATGCAGAAATGAGAAGTGAACTTATAAGTGAAAGACATATTAAAAGATATAAAATTTTCCATCATGTATTGAATGGAAATTAACTTACAATTAAGAGAGTCCATAGAAGTCTTTCCACTCGAATTCATGTTTTGCAGACCAAATGTTTCAAATACAAAATAGAAAAACATTTCAAATAACTGGCATATGCCCTGCAACAATGTACTGAATCAGGAAAATTAATTTAGAGGGAAAACACGAAAAAGATAGCGTACAGATTGTATGCCCACTGAGGAAGTAGAGCTTAGGAAAAGAAAGGTTTAACCAGTACGCACCTTAAAAAACTCAACATTTACCATTTCAAGTTTCTGCATCAATCTTGCATACTTATCCATCGACCTAATGTGTAAAATTAGAAGCTCAATTACATTTGCTTATAAGAAAATTAAGAACAAAGCTCTTGATAGAGAAATGCATTTTCTTTTCGGAATTGTATAGCACCTAACCTCAAAAGACAAAGAGATGATCCTGTTTGTGCTGTAAAATCATCATTACTGAAATGAGAAGTGTAACTTCTTGAAACGTTGGATTTTGAAATTCGACTAGGGAGTTGACTATCCTCATCAATAAAGTCAGCAAGTAAATCCTCGTTTTCCTCTTCCGAGATGGAATTGGCACCATTGATATGATTTTCATCACCACGTGGAGAGACATCACCATGAATATTATCAGCATTTCCCTCATATTCCACAGAGGTTGTTCCATTAAGTGGGGAGGAATTATGGGCCTCTTTGTGACTGGAGCTTACTTTTAGCAAAAATGGGTCTCCATTTCTAAGCCAAGGAGAAAATCCACTCTTCTTGGCACCTGTGTCAACTTTGTTCGCTGATTTGTCAGCGTGAAGCACCCTAGAATTACAAGACCTACCATCAGAGGCAGCAATTAAGGGTGCTCCATCACCTACTAGCCCAGCAAAACTAATTATTTGTGCTGTCTCTGGTGGCAATCTAAGCCAGGTTTCTCTCTCCAAAACCATTTTAAGTGCCTGAAAACAAAACAAAAAGACACAGATCCATTTCAACTGCATTAGGATTATGGGCAGAAGGTAATAGAATTATGCATAGGAATACTAGTAAGAATGATGTCACAAAACAAAATATATCTGCAACAGAAAAGATATGCCAACAGAAATAATTTTTGTAACCATGCAGATAGGTAAGAAACCCTAAATGGTAGTGCCACCCTGTCTCCAAAGAAAGCCTGCAACTTCAAAGAATAACTCCCCCAAAACCAATAAAAACAATAAAAGTAACCACAACGAAGAATAAGTCAGAAATCCAACTTACAGATACATTTTGCCGATGAAATGCAGCAAAATAATTTCCGCAGACACCCTTCAGTTTCTGCCTGAACTCAAAAGCCTCAACTCCACAGAAGGCTTCCCCAGCCAAGATGAATGTGCTAAGATCTTCATAGTTTTTCAAAAATTGATGAATGCTTGTAGAAGCAGCAGCAGAAGCAGACAGCAATACTGATACTCGGCTAGTCGTAAGTTGCCAAAGATTCTTACGTCCCCTATGAAGAGTTTGTGACACAAAAGTTTTGGCTTCTTTCCTTAATTGATACCATGGAGATCCACTGCTTGATGTAGCACCATCGCCATTTCTACCATCAGAAACTGGTTTATCAGATTCTACATTTCCAGAATCCATCCTTCCAGATGTATCAGCTGAGGAAGTGGCTGTTGTAGACTCCTTTATGGAAGATGAACCTGGTGTCCCGTCTACAGATTCAGAGAGATCAAATAGTTAACCAATTGGGAGTTGCAAGGATTATTTTAGCAACTGAACCCAGTGTGTGCTGAAACCTCTACAGCATTCAGAAAAGATGTTACCTTTCATCAATTTGGCATTTGTTACTGGGCACTCTAAAACCTGCAACAAGACAAAAACATTTTAAAATAATAATAATAAGAGAGACAGAGCACCCTGCAAACAGGAAGGAAACCAGGAAAATGCAAAAAGGCCATGGCATTACCAAAGAACCCAGAAAATTTTCATATAAATATGCATACATTCAGAGATTTATATACCATGCAATAGATTCAAACTGATGCCTCAAAATAAAACCAATATAGAAAAGGAAAAAACATGTGAGTCAAAGCACAGACTTGCTTAACTCCAATTCTAGCTTAGCCCTCCCATATTTTTTAGTCCTAGATGCTCTAGGCAGATAATGTAATTATCTTCTTTTCCATATTTCCCATAGCTTGAGAAGTGGAAAAGAAAGTCCCACATAAATTTCACAGCAACAAAAAGTTGGAGACAACTGAAATCATTAAGCAGCAACACTAACAACAAATATTCTACATAAACAAGTGAGAAAAAATTCAAATTGACCTTATTCTCCAGCTGAAAGCCCATGATTTCATGATATGAACACATTATTTTGAACAGGACAGCTAGTGTCCTTAACAAACACTGTCTAAACTTAGATTCAGGTATCTGAAGGCATAGATCACTGTAGGTAAGTCTGGGGTCCAATAAAAAATAAGTTAGTAACCATGGCAAAATAATAAAGTACTAGCACGTCAATTGATAGAAAGACCACTTATGTTTATAACGCATACCTGCTATTTTGCATATGTACATCTTGGTCCTGCAAAAGTTATCAATCATCTAATAAGTTATCCTATCATATGAGGTAGAAAATATAAGCATCATGAGGAGCAAGAAAAGGTAAAAAGGACATACAAAGGACCTAGGATAAATTCACAATGAAACAAACTCAACTAAAGTGTGGTTTGTTCTCATTCTTCAACGGTTTCCTGTCCATACTGGTTAACTATGTGTATTTAAGTTCCCTTCTACCTTTGATGGACTCCTAATATATCCGTGTACTCTTTCATTAGCCACAGTCCAAAAATTTTCATCCAATTCAACTAAATTTGAATTCACATTAATATAAATATATAATCAACTAGAATAAGCACCCAGTGATCTCAACCTCATTTCCTATCTAGTGCATCAACATAAGTACACTGATAAATTGTATGGACAAAATGCCTGAAATCTAGAATTTGACAGTTAACAACACGTACATTAAAATACTTTCTTTGTAAAGAGTATATTATAGTTGTAAATTAAAACTGAGGTGCTATATGTACCTCAGAACCATCATGTTCCCACAACATCAATATTACCTCATACAGAATAACACTCTTCAAGACAGAATGGGTTTCTGAGATAACTTCTTGCATGAAAAAACTTTGTATCTTCTCAGCAAGACCAGAGACATCTCCTATTAAAGCATAAGCATCAACCACCTGAAACATTGTAAATATATTAACCACACTTTTCCAAAAATATAAAAATGATAGTCGTAAATCTCTAACTTGCAGTTTTTCCCTCTAAAGAATGAGACAAATGTTATTGAACTTGACAAGGCCTACGATGTAGACCATAGAATGAGAAGAATCTTCTAATTGCAGGATAGCCCACATATGGCATGGACAAAAAATTACTAGCACAGCAAACATAAAGAGAACTGTATGATATTTATTGTAGACCAAAAGAATGCAATTCTCAAGCAAAACTAAATAACCTTGACCAAATGGCCAAAAAACATATCTGAGTTCCGTCAAAGACCATAGAGCAAACCAGTTTTTAATGCACATACAAACAGAACAAAGAATTTGTAGTAGTCTACATACTATGTAAGCTGTTAGAAACAGAAAACAAGAAAGCATTAAACAGTTGAAAACTAAAAGGGAATGGGCAGAAGTAGTATCTTTTCTAGGCCACAACAATAGACAAACAAAGAAATCTGTCAGAGTGCTCATGCTCAAATTTATACATAAATCCAGCAGATACCCTTGTCTGTCTCCCTAGCATTCTATGCAGACAACTAAAATATAGTCATTTAATGAAAGGTGCAAATGATTATACACCATCGATTGGATAAAACAAACTGACCACAAATTGCACTCGACGAGACAGCCACAGCACGTTTGGATACACTTGAAACAAATAAAATGATTTATCAAAAATAAATTTTTCAGTGTATCATCTATGACAAAAGTAATGCATAAATCATGTACAAAATTGAAATCAAAGACTTCATGCATGCACAAGGTATCAAGAACAAGGGGCGGGGAATAAATAACTGACAGTTAAATAGCCTTCTTCTTTAAACTCCTGACAAACTCCTAACAAGAGCGAGTCCAGGTTTTGAAGAGTTCTTCCTAGCCAAACCTGCATTAATACTTACAATGGTGAAAAGGAATCTTACTTCAAATTTTAATCCAAAATCAACTGTAAGAAAGTGATAAGAAAGAAGAAATTTTCTATTCCAGAGCAAAAGATGCAGCATTGCAACTCAACATATAGCTTTTGTAAGTTCTTAATATAATTAACAACAGAAATTAAGAGAGGCAGGCAGAAAGAGAGAACACTTTTTGGTACAAAATACATAAGAATAACATAATAGAACTTTAATGCTCACCTCAACCCCACGGCTCATCTCTTGTATTGCTGAAAGCTCTGAGAAGCTATCTAGTAGTTGTAAATACTCGGATAGTACTTGAAATGCCTGCACAATAACTTATACTACGTGAACTGTTTTGAGATATAATCATGATAAGGTAGAAAAAAGAAACTGAAGGATCATAGGTAATGTAACTAATGTTACTTGGCACTCACCTTGCAGAAATTACCTTCCTCAACCAGAGACTCAAGGGATACTTGCATGTCCCGTGCATGAAGAAGCTCAGCTAGTACTGGAAGCAAGTGCTGCAATGAGAAATATGAAGATTATGAAAACATTAACTTTCTCCCAGAAAGCCAAAAGATATAAAATAATAGCCACAGTCAAAGATCAGTATTGCTAAGGTGAGTACAAGAGAGATTTACCATAAGAGCCTGTTTCTTCTTAGAATCAGTATTCACAACAAGGTCCCTAGAAACCTCGTTCATTGATGAGGTTAGATGCCTTCTGCCATTCTGCAAACAACACAAACTCTAATGAGATGCAGATGTAGCAGCATAACAATTGTACATTCAATATCTAAAGTAATGAACAGAATAACCAGGAACTGGGAAAAAGCAGAAACAACGAGCTGACATTCTCCAGATGAGGTTCTTTAAAATATCATACATGAAACAATGCAAATGCTTACCCTGCAGATGACATTTGCAATCTTCAAGTCTTTCTCCAATTCCCTGACCAAATTCATACCCTTCACTGGCCAAAAGCAAGTATCAAAACCTCACTTAAAGAAACGAGAAAATGAATTCAGAACTTCTTTAAACCATCACGATAGTACACACAACAACAAAAACTAAAATAAGAACTGTAAAACCTTAAACACTTTCAACCCCTCTAATTTAATAATTAAAATTAAAAGGTTGTCACTTTAATTAAAGAAGAAACCAGAAGACAACCAAATTTTCTTAACCATCCTGTATAACCCACAGAAATGTATAATATAAATATTATATATATTGAGATAGGCACCAATAAAACCAACACCACAGCACATCATGCCAATTAATCAACTTATAGCTGATCAAGTGAATAATTCCATCTTTAATGAATAATTAGTGTCATAGGACCAACTTTAGCAAATATATACATAAAATCTTAATGACTAGGGATTAGATGAAGAATTCAGATAATTGATGCTCTATATATCATAGTCAAAAACTCCATCCATAGATGCAAAAAGACACTTTCATTTTAATAATAGATAGAGGAGCACAACTTGTAAACCTGTACAATAAAATCAGATGATGTATAAACAGAGGTTATATAGCAGAGAAATCTCATTAGAAAACTTACCCATTACTTCATGATGCTCCATAACATTGCGGGATAATTGTTCTGCTACTCTATCCAGTTGAGCTAATCTAAGTGTGGCCTAAAAAGAGATCAAGGTGCACGGAAAAATAGATAAATTTAATGAAAATTCCAGATAAGAAAAAAGCTATCTGATTGCAATCCATTAGAAACCCGGGGGAGGGGGGGTTAATGAAAACCGCAAGCAATGGAACAAAGCAAGTAATCTTTATGGATATATGACAAGATAAGAACAAAAGAAACAGTAACGCATATATGACAAGCATGGAATCTTGAACATATTTAGCTCACAGGTACAATGTACAACCCAGGATCCTTGCTCCACAATTGCACATTTTCAACCTTTTCTTATTATCAGATGTCTTTATTATATCCCCTAATCATTACCACTGTGTTCACAGTAATAATATTGAGCAAAGAACTGTTCACTGACAACAAACAAGTCATAGCAGGGAATTGGTTTTATGACGCACAAGCAGTTAACCGTTCACAAACAGAGTAAGAAAACATTATCATATGCATCACTTGTAACAGGCACTTATTAAATACAAAAAATATTGTCACAATTAAAACAAAAGGTTGGAATATCTACATATTTATAGCGAATGGTAGTTAGATAATATTGGAGGGATCAAAGTCACCAAGAGAGGAAATAATAAAGCAGTAAAGTCTAATATTCTACAACATAAATAATTGAGGCACACAACCGGAAGACAAATAATTGAATTAGAAAAGTCTACCTAAAAAAACTAAAATAAGAAAACTAAACCAAAAAAATACCTGTTTCTCAAAATATTCTAGTTCATTTTCTTCAGAAGGAATATGCTCCAAGACATGTTTTATCGGATCAAACTCCTGCCATAGATTGAAAAAATAAGTATACAGAAACAGATTGAAGAAACATAAAAATAAAAATAATAATAATAATAATAACATGCTTCAGCAGAATAAAAAAGAAAAGGCAAACACTATTCTTTCTGTACAGTAGTACTGCTCCTTCCCCTTCCCCTTCCCCTTCCCCTTCCCCTTCCCCTTTCCCCGTACCCACCCCCACCTCCTTTTACTTTTTCTTTCTTTCTTCTGCTTTCAGAATCTCATATTCAAAAAGTAAAGGCAAAAGCAAAGAAACAGAATGCAGACCATAACAAAACAGTTCTTTCTGAAGTCCTTGAAGCTTATATATTCACAGCATATACTTTAGCATACGATCATTATAGATAGAAGAAAGGAAGTGGTGGAGAAGAAAGACAGCAACAAATAAATATTGACAAGAATAAAAGTTAAAACAACAAAAATAGCAATCAGACCACTACTTTATGTTCGGCTTAATTATTCAGATGACTAAAAGAAATTGAATTTATAAATGTAACTTCACTGATTTTATATTGCACTATAGACAATGGTTCTCAAATTATAATTTATATGTCTCTAATACATCTAAGCATAAATATCCAAGAAACACCTCCTCATAGAATTTTTCCTCTATGTCTTCTACTGTTTGACTCTGAGGTTTGCTTCCATATATTGACATCAGTTCTTCAGAACTCGATGGAAGACTATATCTCTGATCAGGTGGCAATCCTGAAAGAGCACGAGCAACAGCTGCAGCTGCTTGAGCTCGAGCTGGAACCTGTATTAGATAATAAAGAACATATGGATCAAAATTCACAAATCATGACACATTTTAGTTTTGGCATAAACAGAAGAATTGATCAAACTACACAGAAGAATACAGCTAGTTCTGACAGAAATATCAAATAACATCCTAAGTCTACGAGTAACATACAAACCGCAAAACCCAACAAACTTTTGGCTCAAAAAACATAACAAGTCATACCCAGTTCCATCTACTGCTTCATTTTTGTTGGGGACCATTGGTAATTATTTTTGATATTTAACTTAGCCTCCCAAAACCAAAAGACCGGGATATAAAAAGCAAACAATGATTTATTTTAAGAATTAAAAATGAAAAATTATGCACAAAAACATGATTTTAGTATTATACTGAACAATTTATTTAAGAATTCCGTCGCATTCCATGTTCATTGTTCATCCGTTTTTATTTTATAGTAAAATTTTTTAGGGAAGCAAAAGTAACAACCAAACAAAGTCTTGGTCATTCAGGATGCAACGTATCTAGCAAGTCCAGTGACAAAACTAAATTCAGTTCAAATAAAATCAAATTAAACTTAACTTCAGCAAAGTAAGACTAATTTATTACTAGTGTAAAATTTCTCAAAACTAATCAAATGCAGTGGAATAAACCTCAATAAAGAATTCCGGCAAACGAAAGAACTCAACAAAGACTCCATAATCAAAAGATTAAAAGATTTAAGTAAGTCTTGAGCTACATTACTTACCTCGGCCCGATCAGAAGGCAAGAGACCAAGTGATCGCGCGGACCGCACGGAGCTGAGGATTTTCTCCCCAACCTTGGACAAATCCATTCCACCTACTTGGAATAACAAAAAAGGGACCAAAAAGAAAACCCTAGAGCTGTCAAATCCACCGTCGCTTAAATCGCCAACGCCGTTATTCAATAAAAACGGATTCCCCAAAACGCTGCCGAACGGGAACAGATTCGGCTGCTGCATTTCATTTCAACTCCAGATCAAAAACATACATCCCCCGTCTTCAAACGCCTTTCCTTTTTCTTTACTTTCCACGGATCTGCTTCTCTTTTTTATCTTTTTCCAATTTCCCACCCCGGGATCGGTTGGGAAGTGAAGGAAATTTTAAGGACTGACGTTTAGATTAGAATTGTTAATACTTTTTTCGTTAGGGACAAATTGCGAAATTCTGTCGGTAAATAAAATAAGAAAATAGTGGCGCTGTCCGTTGATTTTTGGGCTTTCTATGGACTTATGGAGCTCCTCCTAGTCTAGCTCTAGCAGTAGTACTTGAAGGACCGGGCAGAGCGTTAATAGAAGTTTAGGCAATGGGCTAGCCGATGAACAGTTGTACTTGCAGAGGCCTGACTTAGAGCGCCAGCGTCGCATTTTCCTTGCTGCATTTTTTTCCCTTTTTTTAATTCTTTTACAAATTTCATTTTTAATCCTTTTAATTAAGCTAGTGCTTCTAATGATTAGATTGGGATTATTTGTTTGTAATTACACCACGATGATATGTTTGAATAATAATTGGTTAGTGATCGTAATTTGGGAGTTTTATCAAATTAGGTATAATTGAAGTACAGAATTAGAATAATTATATAGATAATTATATTTAATTTTAATTTTAAAAAATTTATTTTTATACAATTATAAAAATGACATGTATGAATATTTAGGATGGCTATAATTAAATATTTTTTATATTTTAAATTCTAAAAAAATTATATTATAAAAATAATTTTTGATTTTAAATCCTAATTTTTTAAGTTATGATGAAAAAGTTTATTATAAAAAAAATACAAGTTTTTATAATATAGTTATTTATAAAAATTTAAACTCAATGCTAATTATAAAAATAATATACTTATATATAAAAAATTGTTATATTTTTTTTATCATAACTTATTTATAAAAATAGCTTTTAAAAGTAATGACAAAAAATTATATTATTTATAATTATTATGAAAATGTATAAATGTTAAATATTATAATTTTTATATTATTTTGTCTAAATTAATTTTATATAAATTTTATAATTAAAGCTACAAATTATTTGAAATTTAAATTTAAATATTATAAGGTCGATGAAAATTATGTAAATAAAAAATGTTTTCTTATACCAATATTGTAATATATTTGAGAAAGTGCTGAAAACTCACCAACATTTTAATTTGACACATTCAACTTTTTAATAAGAAGATTTTTATTCTATACAAACAGTTTAGTTTTGATCTGCAAAATTTATATTGGTTGATTAAGCGCTTATGCTCGTTTCAATTAGCAACTTTAATTATGGTTTTCTATATTTTTTTTTCCTTAAAGTTATCAACATCTAATGCATGGATTGACAACAATCAATATAGGTTTTTGGTGTTAAAAACTTCCCTGCTTCGAAGAAAGCTTCTATGCTCCATGACGACAAAAGACAGACTGAAGCCTTCCACCAGAATTTGCAACATATGAGAGCTATAATCAAATCTACCTGCCTTCCACCAACTCAAAAGTGGTAGGGGTGGGCAGGCCGGTAATACCAGAGTTCACCCCTTATCTTTGTCTTTGCATTGCTGGTCATAGACTTGACAAGTTTAGGCAAGAAGACGTTATGTAGGGAACTTAAACAAATTTAGGCATACGTGGGGCGACTTGTTAACTAACTGGGATAATTGTTTGTGTTTGTCCATTAATTTTGTACGGCCACGAGAGTATTAGGTGTCAATCCCTCACGGAGAAGTTGCTCGTTTGTAATCCAAGGTGATAAGATTTCTTGAACTCGCATTGGCACCAGCGCTTCGCCTATATAGCAAGTATCGTTCAGTTTTTATTATCAGAACAGCAGGCAAAAAAAGAAAAAAAATCATATGACTTTGTCCCAGCATCCCAAACAACAGTTATGTCCATGATAAATTTTGTTTTTCCTTACACGAGTCTAAAATTGGAGACTTGACAGATATCATTCAGACTCGTTGGCCGGTAATCATCAAGCTTCCATATGCAAGGATCAGGCAATCTACGACGATTCACTAATTTTGTTGGCAGTGTCAAATCTGAATAGGTAGACGTGACAAAGATTATCAACCTGGCCTGCATAGTTAGGCAGTTTGAGGTGTGTGTGTTTATCCATGGTGGAAGTGGAAAGACAAAGACCTTGGTGGCACCAGTTCCATAACAGTTTAGAAATAGGAAAAGTGGGTAGGCCCCATCTGTTTGCATAGATTTAATTGCCTTTTGATTTGGACCATTTCCCATATTGTGCTTTTGCTTCAAAATCATGACCATTTTTACTGTTCTTATCAGCATTATTCATGCGAGACATAAAGGCTCCCCATTTAGGTCCTCTCAAATCACAAATGAGAGATGGATTCTTCAGTCAAAACCGAAATAACTAGCTACCCATTATTATTACTTTGTTTTTCTTTCAAGGTCAGCTCGTTTTAGAAATTAGAAGTAGAAAATGATGATAAAAGATAGCCTTTTCAGGGATGAAATTTGCAGGACAAAAAAAAAAAAAAAAGATAACTCATTTCAAGGCCATGAGTATGTTTATAAACGTTTTATGGTGGTGTAACTCATATGCGAATGATTTTTAAAGTTATATATATGCATGGTTAGATTTCAGAAGTCCATGTTAGCATTTGAATGATTTTATATTAACACCAGTGGTGCAGGGAGGGGATGGACTGGATATCGACCCCCTTCTCCTCTCCTCTGATTTATTTTTAAAATTTTGATATTTTTTATACTTAAAAAGAAATAAAATATTTTAATCTGATTCTTTGTTATTTCAATTTCACTATTATTAGGGTTTTATTACATAAAAAAATATAAAATAAATAAATAAATAAATACGAAAATAGAATAATAGGGGTAATATTTACGGGAATAGATAAACACAACGGTAAAATACGGATGTCGTCTGACTAATCGGTAACATCACTTTTTTTAATAAAAATTATTTTTTTAGGGTGCAGCTTGATTCATCGGCGGCATCCGTATAAAATATCGAAAAATACGAATTTTTTTTATTTCTTAAGGTATCTACTGGAGCGAGCCCAATAATAAATTCTTCGCATTTTGTAGGCCCATTAAGAGGTGAATGCTAGCCACGAGTTTTAAAGCTGCTACATACCCAGAGCGAGGATTGACCCCTCGACCACTGATTAAGGTAGTAAAGACCCTTGCCATTTCACCTAACTCCTGTGATTAAAAAATAAAAATAATATTTTATTGGCCCGCCAATGTGTTAGCTGACACCCAATTTTTTTTAATTTTTTATTAATTTTTTAAGCTGAAAAGTAAAAAAATTGATGTTTTAAATTTTTTGGACATTAAAACACGAACCTGTGATTGACGAGTCACATCCGTGTCAGCCATCAAGCTGATGCCACCTAACAAATCCTTCGACATCTAAATAAGGCATAATCCATGCGTCCGGCTGGTAGCTCAAACCATTGCCACACGGCCTCAACATACAGTACGAATTCTAATCATATTACAAAATTAGTTAAAAATGTGAAATTAAATAAAAAAATACGTGCAACTATGATAAAAAATATGTACGACATTAGAACATTCTCTTACCGGTGAATGGATGGCCCTAACTGTGTGTTCTTCTTCAGAACTCATATCCATATCTGCAAAACAATTAAAAATTTCTTATTCGACTTAACAAATAAATAATATAAAAATAACGCTTTGTATTAATACTTAAACTATTAATTTTATCTAAATGTGAAATATAATATAATTACATATCTAAAAGAAATTAAACTTTTAACACAATTCTAAAGGTTTGTAATATAAAAAATTAAATATATAAATTAATTAGTACAAAAACCCATTAATATAACTAATTATACTAAAAAAATTAACCATATTTTCGGAAATAATAATTTAATTAAATAGTAATTTCTTAATTAACAAAAAAATACCTACTTTAACAACACTAAATAACAATATTAATTAAAAAAAAAAAACAAAGTAAAAGGAGAAGAAAAGAACTTACATGGATGAGGGAAAAAAGAGTTCGAAAGTTGTTTTAACACAATTCTAAATGGTTGAAATATAAAAAAATTGAATACAAAATTTAATTAATACATAAACCTACTAATATAACTAATTATACTAAAAAATTAACCATATTTTTTATTTAATTTTCGGAAATAATAAATTAATTAAATACTAACTTCTTAATTAACAAAAAAAATATAATATACTTTAACAATATTAAATAACAATATTAATTAAAAAAACAAAGTAAGAAGAGAAGAAAATAACTTATCTGTATGAGAGAGCAAAAGAGTTGAAAATTGTTTTCACAAAATTCTAAATGTTTGTGATATAAAAAAAATTAAATATACAAATTATTTAGTACAAAAATCTATTAATATAACTAATTATATTAAAAATTAACCATATTTTTTATTTAATTTCTGGAAATAATAAATTAATTAAATACTAACTTTTTAATTAATAACAAAATATAACTTACTAATATAACTAATTCCAAAGCATACGGTTTTTTGGATGTAGATGATGGTATCTATACAGATGGATTCATATAATTCTTATCGTATAATTATTATATATATTGTACAATGAAGTACCACATGAATGGATATATATGAAACCAAATTTGTCAAACCACTCGTGTTATGATCTTTTACATTTTAAGTATTCTCATTTCGTCATTTGGCTTATGTTCTTCATGTAGCATTCAGATCGAATGATTATGAAATTACGTTTATACTTCCACATATTATAGATAACGTAAGAGATCTCTATTTTTTTCCAGAGAATCTTTAGAAATACCACTGCTTAGCTTTCAATTCACCACCGACCTGACCACATATTATGTTCTTCATGTTATGATCTCTATTTGTCAGGCGGCATCGACCTGACGGCTAACATGAATGTGACCAGCCGCTCATGAGTTCGTGTTTTAATACCTGAAAAAATATTTAAAATACCAATTTTTATTTTATTTTTTAACTTAAAAAATTAAAAAATATTGGATGCCACCTGAGATTTTGGCGGCACCAATAAGAAATTATTATTATTTTTCTTCTTTTTCATATACTGTTTTAATAATAAAACTCTTATTTTTTGATATTTTGTACAAATGTCATCGATTGATCAAGCTGCACCCAAAAAAATAATTTTTTATTAAAAAAAAGTGATGTCGTCGATTGGTCAAGCGACACTCGTATTTTTTTGTTGTGTTTGACTATTCTCATAAATATTATTCCTATTATCTTATTTTATATTTTTTTATGTAAAAGACACCTATTATTAAGTTTGTTTGTTTGCATAGATGCAAACAAATATTAAATTACTCAATTCTATAATGCATAAATCGAATTGCACTATAAATAGATGAAACGTCAGAGAAAATAAGAAACTATTAACCAGAATATGGGTACATATAATATGATTATATGCGCATTTATGTTTTCACTTTACACAATCCTTATATGATCAGATAAAAGAGTGTGTTTTTCTGATGGATTTCAAGGTGGGGTTTCGGATTTTGATTAGTTAATTATAAAGAGAATCAGCTAATCCATGTGCCATTCCTTTTAAGGAGTTTTTTAGCATAAACATATCCCCGCATAAACATCCACAACCATTAATGCTAGGAAAGAAAATGCAATTGCTTCATAAAGACGCAAACAACACAATCAATTCCGATGGCGATGGGTGTTTCATCTCTTATAATGTCCCATTTTCATTACATACACTTCTCCATTAGATTAACAAATATTACATCATCTTTTAACTTTTAAAATTATAAAATTATTATTAATTGATATGAATATTATTATTATTAAAAAAAAAAAACACGTGAATTTAAATAAATTGAAGCACGTTATCCTCTCTCTTTCCCATGCTTCCTTTTCTTCCGTGCGATTCAGAAAGTGCTTCCCATATTATCCACACTGAAGCAACTGTCTTTACATTATTATGACTGATTTAATTAACAGTAACCAATCTCTTACATAGTATAAAAAGAATGCTCATCTTGAACTAGACTAGCTCAAGAAAAAACACTCCAAGCCTTCAATTATTGCTGATAAACAAATTCCAAGGACTCATTCCATCATCAACTGCTTTTGTTTTCCTTAATTTCCTTGTCCTATGTCTCCGGAACGCAATTCAGCTTACCAAGGCTCGGAGCACTTCGAAGAACAATCCGAAATAAACTCGATATCGAATCGATTTCATCACTTCCCAAGGATTTCAAGACCCTTTTTTACAGCCAGACACTTGATCACTTCAACTACAAACCCGAAAGTTTCACCAGCTTTCAACAAAGATATGTAACTAATTCTAAGTACTGGGGTGGTGCGAACACTAGTTCACCAATCTTGGTGTATTTTGGTGTGGAAGAATCATTGGATTATGATTTATCTGGAATTGGTTTTCTCACGGATAATGCCCCTCGTTTCAAGGCTTTGCTGGTATATATAGAGGTAAGATTATGATTTTTAAGTCTTTCTCCATCTTCTGTTTAGGAGGCTTTAATTTACTCAGAAACACATCACGTTACAATCTTTGCAGCATCGGTTCTATGGGAAATCCATACCATGTGGATCAAGGGAAGCCGCTTTGAGAAACGCCAGTATTAGGGGTTATTTCACCTCAGCTCAAGCTATTGCAGATTATGCCGCCATTATTCTTCATATAAAGAAAACATTCTTCGCAAAGAATTCTCCGGTGATTGTCATTGGAGGATCATACGGGGGAAGTAAGTTAACATAAATCTCGATTCCATTGCTCAATGACCACATATTCATATTTTTCATATGAACATACACACACATATATATGTATCATGTTTTGCAGTGCTTGCTGCATGGTTTCGGCTGAAATATCCACATGTTGCTCTTGGAGCTCTTGCATCCTCGGCTCCAATTCTTTACTTTGATGAAGTTGCACCACATGTTGGTTACTACGCAATTGTGACGAAGGATTTCAAAGTAAAAAAAGCTTCAAAATTCCAATTGGCTGATTTGATTCGATTTTACTCTCTTTTTGACTAAACTATGCCCTTTTCTAAACATGATTACAACTTGGTCTATAATGGACAGGAAACTAGTGAAAGTTGCTATGAAACTATCCGAAAATCATGGGATGAAATTGATAAAGTTGCTTCAAAGTCTAATGGTCTTTCAATCCTCAGCGTGAAGTTCAAAACTTGCAAGTAAGTAAACTATACATTATCAATATGCCATGTTTAATGTTTTTAAGCCACTAACAATCAATCCATATGCTTCTCTCTTTGATTCAATTACTCAGAAAATTGAAGAGAAGTTTCTATCTTAAGGACTTTTTAGATTCAATATATTCTGAAGTAGCTCAATATGATCATCCCCCAAATTATCCCCTTAAAATCATCTGTCGTGGCATCGATGGAGCTCCTAAAGGGACCAACATACTCGGCCGAATATTCGCTGGTGTTGTTGCTTATATGGGAAATACCTCATGCTATGACATGAACGAATTCAACCGTCCAAATGATGAAACATATATCGGTTGGAGATGGCAGGTGAGAGGTGACCATAGCTAGATGATGCCACGATCTCCATTTATCAATCAAAACTTCTAATATAACTGTTCTTTTAGACGGGTTGCATATGCTAAGATTCAAATCTAAACCTACTAAATATATTAAGAGTAGTTGTATGAACAGAATATTGGGTTAAACTCCCTGTTTAAAATTTAATTATAAAATAAGAATAGTATAAGTAGGGCTAGATTCCTGGTATGGAATTTCATTGGGTGTTAATCCCACTAAGTTTCCTTTCTTCATGATTGCATGCGATTCCCAATGAGAATTTTTTACATGGGGATTTGATCTTTACAGAAATGTAGTGAGATGGTGATGCCTATAGGCCATGAAAACAACGATTCAGTGTTCCCACCATCGCCATTCAATCTAAACAAGTTCATAAGGAAGTGCAAGAGCTTATTTGGTGTCCGACCTCGGCCATATTGGGTGACAACTTACTATGGAGGCCATGTTTGTTTTCTTTAATCTCCTTTTCTTAATCATTCTTAAGCCTATCCTTAATCCTAAGCCTTAAAGTCTCTTATCATCCATATTTGACAGGATTTAAAGTTGATTCTCCATAGATTTGCCAGCAACATCATTTTCTCTAATGGCCTCAGAGATCCTTACAGCAGCGGCGGGTATCAAAACAAAGTTGTATATTCATTCGTTTATATAAAGTGATTCAGTTATTTCATCATATGTAAGTTGAATGACTAATATTCCTATCTTATCTTCAGGGTATTGGAGAACATATCAGATAATGTTGTTGCGGTATATACACTAAATGGTACTTCATAGACCATCTCTAACAATACAAGGACTATATTTCTTAGTTTCTGTCATATCAGAATATGCACTAACATGAACCTGTTGAGCCCTTCTTCTTTTTTTCTTTTTCTTTTTTTGTAGGATCTCATTGCTTGGATATATTACCAGAAAAGAAAAATGATCCAGTATGGTTGATCAAGCAACAGAAAACCGAAGTTGGGATAATCAAAAGCTGGATTTCAAAATATTATACTGATCTGATCATGTTCGGAGATAGAACCAGAGTCTCATCATGAATATGAGCTGCTCCAAATTAATCAAAAGAGAATAAATTATGTGGCCATATCAAAGTTGCAATGTTGAATAGTGAAAATGCTGTACTGTAAAGATAGATTATGATGATCAGACTACTGGCATTTTAGCATAGTCCATGAATGAGATAATACTAATTATGAAATGATCAGATCCCATTACAAGGATTCCACCAAACAATGATGGCAGATCAGAAATCTTATACATTTACTTAGATTGATTGTGTTTTGTGAGGGGGATTTGGAAGGATTGTCAGCACTCTGCGAGCAGATATATATATAATTAAGCTTTAACAATTAATTAGTGAGGACAAAAGGATAAGAAAGACACAAAATTGCTGATAGAACCTAGTATCTTTTTAGGTGGCATGCAACCCGACTAAAGGACCGCTACAAGTAAATTATAAATGTAGGTAGGCCAATAAGGGCACTTAACCCATCCAATGACCCAGAAAGTGGAGTCCCCAGCAGTCAACTATAATACCTTCCACTCCACTCAATTGGTTCCTTTTTTGCAGGTTAAGGGTGATGATGGTCATATCTTTCACAGAGGAAAAGAAAATAAACTGCAGAAAGCGTGAGCATAGCCGAAAGCAAAGCATCTGATATAACTTTTGAGCAAGAAATGGGTGAGTTAAAGAATGAATATAAAAACATAAATGAAACATGATGGAAGATATATTGGGAAAATGGGAGAACATTCGATGAAGGATGGATGGCTCTCCATTAGTGATAGTGATTGCTTGTCATTTGGGTTACAGAAAGGCAATTCAGTGGTGCATTTGCAGGCGTGGCCATTAGTCTTTTCACAATCTTTCATCTTTTGGAACTTTCTTCATTTTCTTGTTCCTATAAGCTCTCGCTTGACTCTATTACATGAATATAGATTCAAAAAGCCCCATACTTTCCTTTTATTCCACAAATAACCTTTAAAACTTCATTGTAATGTTTGAATATTTTCCTTATAAATAAACTCTTTAAATATCTTTGAAAAAATCATTACTTTATAAAAACTATCATTAATTTATTATAGAAATCAATTTTAAAATAAATATAAATTTTTACAGACTCTTCGCTCGTAATGTGTGGGAAAAGCTAATTGGAAAACAAAAGCACTTGTCTCAAAAAATCATCATTGATCCAACACAGTTTCTACTGTTTTCAAAGAAAATACTGAAAAGAACTTGTAGTGGTAGAATGGTTTTTGATGTTGTGGCACAAATTTGAAATATCCATAAAAAAAAGTAGAAGTTTGTCATGATTATCTTTGTCTATTTAATTATTATTTAAAATTTTAATTGAATTGAAGTGATTGTTAAAAACGCTTAACATTTTATTTATTTTTTATAAATTTATTTCATAAATATTTTCATTCATTTCGTAAATATGTCATAATCTAATATAAAATATAATCATTCATAATTATAGAATGTCAAATTCCAATTATCCAAATAAATTTTGCATTTATCCAACATCTATTTTTATTTAGCTTGAATTTGATTTTTAAAAAAAATATAGAATACGTAATTTTATTATATGACAAATATGTTATAAAAAATGATAAAATGATTTTTAATGTATCTTTTTAATAAAATTAAAATAAAAATTTTAAAATTTATTCTATGGTACAATTTTATAGTTTTACATTTTTAATAAATATATAAGTAAAATGATAATTTTATATATATGATGAACAAAACAAATACCGAGAAGTTTCAAAAGAAAAAAAGAAATATTCTCATAACCATATAAATTGAAAAACCTTCATGGACAAGTAAACAGATTTTGCTTCTCTTCCGCATTTAAGGGCGGACAAATATGCATATTTAAACACAACGTAGTGTCTAGTTGAGTTTATTTTATTGTTATTTTAAAATCAATTAGCAATAGTTGAGCTTTATTGATAATTGGTATTATTAGATAATGGAGGAAAAAAATTATGAGAGTTAGGTGAGATGAAAATAAATTTTTTTATCTTAATTAGTGGTCGAGAGTTCAATTCTTATTTTGAGTATAGAAGATGATTAGTTATTGAATTCGCTCCGATAAACATATTAAAAAATAAAAAATAATAATTATGGAGGAAGAAAAAAACATATAACCAAATGCAGTGATATATTTAAGGGTTGGCAGGGGTCAGGTCACCCTAAAATGAAAAATCATTCATTTAGGGTTTTTAAAAATTTAAAAATTTTAAATAATAAAAGTAAAATTACATTTTACCCCTTAAAATGAAAAAAAAAATAATTTAATCATCTAAAATTTACAATTTAATTTCGACCCAAAAAAATTTTCTAACTTCGCCCCTGATCATACGGGAACAAAACAAAAGTTTTTCTCTTTGAAAGATTTTTGGCAATTGGCATAAGGCTGTCAAATTATTTTTATATTTTTAATTAAATACTTTAAATTTTATTGTTTTGCATTTAAATAAGTTTTCATTTTAAACCAACCATTATTATTTAACGTAATGGCTACAATATTTTGTTTTTCAAAAATGCAAACACAATTAAAAATTTACTAAAGGTACTTAATATATTAAAAAAATAATAAACGACACATTTTAGACCATTATTTTTGAAAATGTTTTTCTATTTTCATTTAAAAATAATTTTTTAATTTGAAAAACACATTTAATAAATAAAAATAAAAAATTATTTTCAATAATAAAAATATATTTAATACCTATTTTTCTATAGTAAAAATATGAAAATATGTGAAAATATATTAAAAAATAATGAATATTTTTAAGTTTATATGTGTTTAAATCAAAGTCAATTAATTTAAAGTTTTATCATTTTTTAATTCTACAAAGCATTTACAAAAAAAAAAAAAAGAAATTTTTTTATTGTTTTCTAATTTTTATATATTTTTATTTTTAAAAAAATATTTTTAAAATTTTCAGTCTAATAATTTTTTAGCTTAATGTTTTTTATTTTCCAAATAAACCAAAATGAAAACTACCTTTGTTTTTTGGAATCAACTGAGCCTTAATATCTTAACTTAATTTAGATTGAGTGCTTATTCAAATATTAAATTAACATTTACAGACTTATTTAATTAATAAATTTTCAAATGCAATATTAGGGTTGAATAATAAAATTCTAACAAATCCTTGATAAGAAGGAAAATCGGAGCTTTTACTCCACTTTCTTTTTAAGCCCAGTTTTGGTTAATGAAAAACGTGAAGTCATATCGAAACAGAAAAAAGAAATAATAAGACGAGTGCAGCTTCCAATGGGCTATAAAAATTCACTTGAAGACTTCATTGTACCCACGCGCCCAGAAAATGATTGATAGAAGCAAGCGGTAGCCATTGGGCTTCCAATTGCAAATAGGCTATGTTTGCAAAAAACATCGAGTGGTTGATCCAATTGCACTTCCCCTTGCCCAGGCCCATCTTAAACAACACTTATCTCTTAATCTCAAACGTACACATGAATTTTGATTTTGTACAATTTTATAAACGTGTTCGATTGAATCAAAATTAAATTTTCATGTATGCAATTGAGCTACTATCAAAATTTCATGTGAATATTTTAAACCCCTACTAAGTTAAATTTTCTGATTGTACTTTAATCCTTTTCATTAAGAAAAACAATAAGAATATTTATATGATGGGATCGAAACCCGAACTAAGTGCATTAGTAATACTTTTAATTTACCACTCAACTAAAGCTCTATTTTAATATATTTATACATTTTAATTTTAATTATGCACGTATTATTACTTCCATTAATTGTATATATTTATATTTCTATACTTACTATTATTTAAGTCGGGGATGAAACCAAAAAAATTTTAAGGGAGACGAAATTAAATTGTAATTTTTACAATAGTAAAAAATTTTACTAATTTAAAATTAAAAAAAAATTATAATTTTTAGGGGGGTCAAAGTATAATCTTACATTTACTAATTTAAAATTAAAAAAAATTTAAGAGTTTAAATGAAATTTTTTTTATTTTAGGAAGGTCGAAACCCCTGCCAACCCTCTAAATTTGCCCATAATTTAAGTGCTTTAGTGAATTGGTGTCACACTGAAACAAGCTACTAACTTAATTGTTAAATTACAAATAAACTTACTATTATTTAGTTTTTTTACTTGAAAAACAGTAAAAATATGTGTATGGTCGAACTTAAACTTAAATTAATCGTATTTGTATATGTTTTAATTTATTCTCAACTAAAATTTTATTTTAATATTTTTACATATTTTAATTTAAATTATACACATTTTATTACTTTAATAAATTATATATCTATACTTTTACTTAAATGTTTTATTGAGTTAATATTTTGTATATACACAATTATATTTTAAGTTTATGATTTCTGCACACCTATAATAAAATTTTTAGTTTGGATAAAGTTATCTTATAAAGAAATAAATAAAGTTTATGAAGATAAATCAAATAATAGATTATCTTCAGTTTAATTATGTTATGTTATGTTATGTGTCGCATTAATTTCAGCATAAAAAATGGGGGACCAAAAATAACCATCGCAAAATGTAGAAAACTTTTAGCGCTTTTAAAACCATAATGCTGGGCATCACGTGTAAGGCACGGACTTCATACGTGACAAGAATCACATCCACCAGTAAACCAAAAAGAAAGGAAAACCCCGTTCGTAATTCATTGGCCAGAGGACATCATCCACTGGCATGGCAACAAAGGAGGCGAGTGTGGGACCGCGACCGATATCATTTACAATTAATTCACCTCAATCTCACTTAAATGATATCTAAAGACCTACGCGAGCTTAAGCGCGTGGAGCTGAAACCAAACTCCAGACACTCCTCTGCATCCCCACCTCAAAGCTAAAAGGGTCCGTCAGTCTCCCCAAATTAGTAATAAGAAATTTAAAGAAGAATTCCTTTTAATTTCCTGGCAATCCCCAACCGCCAAACAAAACCCTAATCTTCTCCCACCTCAGCCACCTACCAAATCTCTCTCTCTCTCTCTCTCTCTCTCTTAGTAAAACTCATTTCTCTCATCAAAGTTACCTTTTCTTTCCTTCACCTTTTCGAGGGACATTTCCTTTTCTTGATAGAGGGTTTTCAAATCTTTTGGTTTTACAGAATCTGGGTTTTTCAGATAAAGCCTGAAAAACTCATTTGAATCAATAAAAGCTTGTAAATTTAAATACCCAATTTGACCCTTTTTTCCTGGAGGAAATGGCTGAGGATAAAAATGGAGATCGAAGTGAAGTGAGTGATTACTCATCAGAAGATGAAGGGACTGAGGATTACAGAAGAGGAGGGTACCATGCGGTGCGTATTGGTGACACTTTTAAGAACGGTTGCTATGTGGTTCAAACCAAGCTTTGTTGGGGTCATTTCTCCACCGTTTGGCTCGCTTGGGATACTCAGAGATCGGTATTTTCCTCGTCCTTTTATGGTCTTGAATTTTTTTTCAGGCTTTTTGTAGAAGTTTCGTTTTTTTATGAACACTGGAAAGAATTATAGAGTTGGTTGAACTTTCCGAGTAACACAAAACTTCTTTTTTTTTTTTGGATTTTCACCAATGGTTAATCATTAATAAAGAATATATACATGTATCAGATGTTGGTGCTTGGTTCATTGTTTCTTTGTTAAAAAAAAAAGGGATAAATTTCATTTTGTCATAGATATTCTACTTGGGTGTATTAGTGCAATGAAAGGAGTCATTGCAAGGGGTGCTGAAATGTGCTTTGCTTTTGGTTAATTGAAGGGTCTTATTTCTGCGGCTACTGTTGTGAAGGGTTCCTGATTTTCCTCCTCTCAACTGAGATTCAGAGGGCATTTATTTGCCAATCAGATATAATTTTCTCTACGTTACAGATTGTTTTCTTGTTGCAGCATTCTTGATTCTTGTAATGAATTTTGTCGATGCGCTTATATTTTTTTCCCCTATTGTATGTGTGTGTTTTAGGTTGTAAAGATGCTTTGTTTGTTAAATAATATCTTTTCTTATCTAGAACTGAATCAGCCATTTCCATTTAAAATTTACGGTTCAATTTGTTAACCACATAAAGTTTATTGTTTGTAGCGGTATGTAGCTTTGAAGATTCAAAAGAGTGCTCAACACTATACAGAGGCAGCGATGGATGAGATAAAGATTCTCAAACAGATAGCTGAGGGAGATCCAGATGATAAAAAGTGTGTCGTGAAGCTCTTAGATCATTTTAAGCATTCAGGGCCTAATGGGCAGCATATGTGTATGGTTTTTGAGTACTTGGGTGATAACCTTTTGACCCTTATTAAGTATAGTGATTATAGAGGAACTCCTCTTCACATGGTTAAGGAGATTTCTCGTCACATCCTAGTGGGTCTTGATTATTTGCACCGTGAACTTTCAATCATTCATACTGATTTGAAGCCAGAGAACGTGTTGCTATTGTCAATGATTGATCCATCGAGAGATCCTACCAAATCTGGTGCTTCTCTAGTCCTTCCAACTAGGAAGGATAAGGTTGTCTCGGAGTCTGTTGCTTCAAAAGAAATTAGGAGTTCGAATGGTGATTTGACCAGGAATCAGAAAAAGAAGATTCGGAAAAGGGCTAAGAAGGCAGCTCAAGGTTGTGTAGGAAGGGAAGCTTCTGAGGAGAATGAGATAGATTCACAGACTGGTGGCACGGATGGCACTAATGCTGATGCAATATCAAATGAAGTTTGTGGTGAAGAACAGGCAAATAGTTCTGAGGTTAAAGATGATGCAAAGAGAGATGGAATTCACAATGGTAACCAAGGAAAGGAGCGCCATAGAAGGGGGAGCCGTGCTACAAGGAAAAAGCTATTGGCAGAAGTTGATCTTAGGTGTAAGTTGGTTGATTTTGGCAATGCCTGTTGGACATATAAACAATTTACAAATGATATTCAAACCAGGCAGTATAGATGTCCTGAGGTTATCCTTGGATCTAAATACTCAACATCAGCGGACTTATGGTCTTTTGCTTGTATCTGTTTTGAGCTGGCTACTGGAGATGTTCTTTTTGATCCTCACAGTGGTGAAAACTATGATCGAGATGAGGTATGCAGAAACCATTTTTGACTGTCTAGCTGACATTTTTATTGCCCTTAAGTTGACATGTAATTTTGCGTGCCTCTCAATAAGTGTGGTTCTTCGTGTGTAAGAACCAAGAATGTAATTAATTTCACCATCGTCTATAGGACAATTTGTACCATAGTAGACCTGTCATTGCTTGATGCTTATTGATTTTTTCCTTTGTAAGATTGTATTTTGCTCATTCTAATTTGGATGCATTTACATATATGAATATATTGTAATCCTTGTACACAATAATGAGGACATATGAGTGAAGAAAAGATGAATAATAGTAGAAATGTAGTAACCCATGAACTTGTTCCCTATTTATGCAGTGGTGAAAAACATAAATAAATTCATAGAAATAGTAAGACCACCATAAGTTGAGGTCTGCTGCACCTACTCTTCATGTTTTTTCTCTCCCCACCCCACCTTTTTTCCTTTGAATGTTAATTTTCACACCATGACATTCGTCTCTTTTCTAGGATCACTTGGCATTGATGATGGAGCTTCTTGGAATGATGCCACGCAAGGTAAGATTATTATACATGGAACAAGTTAGCGATGTCCTCCTTTTGTTGTCTTTTTTTCTGTTAATTTGATATGTGTGTTCATTTTAAGGATACAAGGTTTTAAACTTGGCTGCTTTGCAATGTTAAGCCACTTATAAGGTATTGCATGCATGGTTCTCACTATTTGACAACTTTTATTCAGATTGCATTAGGTGGCCGCTATTCTCGGGATTTCTTCAACCGCCATGGAGACTTGAGGCATATCCGTAGGTTACGTTTTTGGCCTCTTAATAAGGTGCTTATGGAGAAGTATGATTTCAGTGAGCAGGATGCCAATGATATGGCCGACTTCCTCATCCCAATACTTGACTTTTTCCCTGAAAAAAGACCCACAGCGGCTCAATGCCTTACCCATCAATGGCTCAGTGCAGGCCCTCGAGTACTAGAACCTTCAACAACTGCTCTTGAACAATGCACTGGTGATGGTACGTCTGAAAAGGAAAGGAAAGATAAGGATGACAGAGAGGCCATGGAGGCCGGAATGGGGAATATAGCAATAGATGGAGGAGCTTCAAAGCCATTGAAAGAAACGCCTCTAAAGTTGAAATAACCCTTCTCCTGAGTATTTTTAACCGGATTATTTCTCATCAAATTCTTTCTTCCTCACTTATAATACTTTTGCTAAAGGCTATTTGCATTGTCCACTGGTGATCCATTACGAGTTATATTGCTTTTCCTCGTCCGCATGACACCTATACTGTTACCATTTCAAGGGGATCCAGCTTGGGTCCAGGGTGGGAGTTTCAGGTGTTAGCTTCAGTTTTGAAAGTACCTTTTGAGAATGTGCTTAGATTTCTGGGTACGTGTTGAAAGCAAAGGCTTACAATGGTTGATGGGGCTAATGTTTTCCCCTCCGTGTACTATTTAATTGTTTCTCTAAAGGACTTATGCATCAAACTTCTAAGGTCAGATTTCTTTTTTTATTTTTTGGATGCATTGTGTGTACAATTTGGTTGGAAATATTTCTTGATATTTTTGGGTAACTTTATTTCTCAACATTTAGATAGGAGCTTATTGTTGTAGGCAATGTTTTGTTTGGTTCAGGTTCAGGTTCAGGGTAGGTTCTTGCGAGAAGGGTGCCATTATTATTTGATCAGAGAAATAGTGAGAAAATTACAAGATTGAGAAGATAAAAGAAAAATGATAATTATGTGTTGGATGAGAAAGGAAAAGAATGTGTGATCTAGGGAAGCCCCACTATCTAGGGGTAGATTGCATTTTGGTTCAGGTTTGTAAAGGGAAAACCTGAAGGTTATGGAGACTTTAACTATTGGAGAAGGTGAAAGAACGTGAAAAAGATTAAAAACCCCCAATAGCAATATGATTAGTTTTTTTTTTAATATTTCCACGCTTGTAAAAGAAAAATATTTTACTTTTAATATTTTTTTACTTATATATATTTTTTAAATTTAAAAATCAAAATGATATTTTAAATATAATTAAGAGATAAATACAATAAATAAATACAAGGGCTCCCTCGATACTTCACTGTAATTGCGGTTTGATTTAATTCACAGTAAATTGGGTTCAAAAGTCACGGGTAGGTGATGGAATCATTGGATGGCTTATTTTAGAAAATTTCAGTTTTAATGAGCTTTCTTTAAATTGGTTAAATTTTGCCGCTAGTTTTTACACTTTGACAGAATTTAAAATTTAATTTTTACATTTTAAAGGTTAAAGTTAATTTTTTATTTTGTCAATTTAAAAATCCTAATCAATTGTTATCGTTAATCTACCAACATTTATCAAGTTATTATATTTATTTTTTAGGATGATAGCATAATTAAAATTTAAGATTTGATAAATTTTGAAAGATTTATGATTTTAATTACTAAATAATATTTCTTCTTTTTTCGAAATAGAACTTAATTTTGAATTAAATCACAAATTTTGTAAAAATACAGGATTAATAGGATATGTTAATTCCCTTAAAAAAAATTTCACGAAGCCACTATGTCACAAAATACCTCCTGGAAGGTGAAGCCAAGCCACAGAATAGTCACATTGCAATTGCCAGTTACCACGCGGGAAACCGCAATTTCCTCTATTCCCCATCTACCTGACATAACCGGTAACCCAGCGAAAAACCGCATTGTATATTCATGGCCCTTTCTCACTTTTCCCTTAGCTTTCCCTTTTAGAAAAGAGCATTCTATCATTTCCTATTACAGTTCGGCAGCTAAATAATCATCTTCACCTTAAATAATTTATAAAATCAATTCGGTTAAATTGAATAATTTAAAAAATAAGTCGATTTAAATTTTTTTTTATAATCAATTTTGTTTATTTTAAAATAATCTTTATATCATATAAATTATGTTATATATATTATTAAATTACCAATAATGTACACTTTTGAAAAATTGAAAACCGCATTATTAGAAAGGGTGATCTCAAATTCAAAATAAGAACATGAAAAATATAAAAAAAAGTTACATAAAAAATATAATTAAAAATAAATTAATAAAATTGTTAAAAAGGATAATCCTAAATACATGATAAAAAATGAAAAAAAAAAATACATGAATACAAAAGATATAGTTAAAAATAAATTAATAAAATTGTTAGAAAGGATAATTCCAAATTTAATATATGAACATGAAAAATATAAAAAAATTTACATAAATAAAAAAGATATAGTTAGAAATAAGTTAATAAAATTGATTACTTCCATCTATTCTAATGTTAATTTATCTAACTAATAAATTTAACTTAATTAACCAAATTGAAATCCTATTACTCTTTTATCTTTAAAAAAACTTAATAAAAAATGGATCATTTTCATAATTAATCAAAATTTTAAGGTTATTTGTATAAAAAGCCTCAATTCTCATTACATTTTATATCTGCCTTTGGGTTTTTTTTTTTTTCTTATTTACGGTCATTTCTGTCAGCTTATAATAACTTACACTGATCGGAAACTCTTTCCCTCGCGTTAAGTTATTCCATTACCGGCGACTGAGGTAATCGTTGACTCTCTCGCCACCGCGCCCAAGAGGAAAAGTTCCTTCTTTTTTTTTCTTTCTCGCGTTCGAATTGTCGATCGTTTACATTCAATGCGGACTTTTAAAAACAACTACAAGGAACTGGAGAAGAACTGGAGAGGAAGGTTACGTGAAAAGGGCGTCATCATTTCACGGAGGAATATAGAAAATGTCTACGGGGATATTAGGCGGCCTCGGACGCTGCCAGAGCTACTTTTAGAACGGACGGTTTCCTTCTCACTCGATGCGAAGCCAAAGTTGACGAAGCTGCTAGTGAACGTCACCATTCAAGGGAGCCTCGGAGCCGTGCAAGTAGTTATGTCGGCGGAAAATACTGTGAACGACTTAATAATCGCCTCCGTTCGACAATATTCGAAGGAAGGTCGGCGGCCGATCTTGAAATCAACTGACACATCGCTTTTCGATCTTCATTACTCTCAATTCAGCTTAGAACGTTAGTTAAAACGAAACCATCTCAAAAGAACAATTAGCCGTTCGAACGTTGAAGTACATGTATTAAAATGACGTATACGGCTAATGATTGATTGCTAATATGTTTTGTTTGATGGATTGCAGGTTTGGAAAGGGAAGAGACGTTGATAGCGTTGGGATCGAGAAACTTCTTCTTGTGCACAGGAAGGGCGTCGTCGAAGGACCGCAAAAATCAAACGGCGTCGTGTGCAAAATCTGCGGAAAAGGTTACAAAGAATGCCATGCCTTGGGTCAAAATCATGGAGCTCTTGTTTTTGGGGAAACAGACAATGTTGCTTTTTTGCTGTAAATTGTAAAGATAATTTTTGGATATATTAATCCGAAAAACAACAAGTATAGATTCCTACTTAAAATTTTTAGTAAATATTGAAAGAATGTTGATCGGGAATCTCTCTTATGTACAATTTTATAACATAAGACATAGTTCAAATATGTTGAATATTAGCTAGAATTGCAATTGAATTTATATATGTTGTTTATATTTTGGTCAAGTCAGTAGTTTGATCTTGAACATGTTTGTATATGGATCTATCTCTTCATAAAATCCATATAAAGTTGATGAGTCCATACACAATACCTACAAAATAGCTGGATTCTAGTGAAGTCCAAGGATTGTATTACTGTTTTAGAATGTGAGCAGTTTTTCATTATTTATAAGTGTAATTTAAATGTTTTGATAATTAAATAACGTTTTCGATGGAGCCAAACAAGATTTGTTGACGTGTCATGTAACCTAAATTAGATTTCAGGATAATTCAACTTCACCAAAATTCAATTTATATGTTGATATATTTTAAAATTAAATTATATAAATAGTCAGAATTTTGACAAGCATAAACAACAACACAAAAAAAGTGTACCAACTTCCACTGGAATTGGTAAGAGGAAGCTGATGATATAAATTTACGTTTGTTGCTTCTTTGAGAACTTCCAAGTTGCCATTGAGGTACATTTTACGAGTAAAAGCTGGAAATGGAAGCATTTGTTAATGAATTTTTTCAGTCGTGTAGCTTAAATTTCTTTTTGGGATCAGAATTAATCCGATTGTAAAATTATGATTTTATTACTCTAGTATTCTGTATATTTATAATTTTTAAAAGATTAAATTTAATTAATTTTTTTTTATCATTTTTAAAAGATCAAAATGTAATTTTATCATTATTAATTTATAAATTTATAAATTATAAATAATCTAAATTAAAAATTGATCATGATAAGAGCCATGTTTGGGACGCCATTGAAATTTTGCAATGATGAAAGCGTAATTTTTTTTTAATCGAGAGATCACTTTTTGAATTATACAATTCCAACGGACTATGATTGCTATGGAAGATGAGGCGTACAGACATGCTAATGCTATTGTTATATTTGAATTGGAAAGCTCAAGATTCTCAACCCCAATAACCTCATCATTTCGAGGAACCTGCCGGCTGATACTTCAGTGTAAGTATCCCAAAATTAGAGCTCTTTTATCATAGGAAATAGGAATCCTTTAAACTTTAATTTTTAAGGGAAAGTCGGGGCTGTGTCATACGAAGAGGTACGAATTAATCAATGAAATTCATATATGGTTCAGGACGTGCACCACAGATTAGCTAATTTATTTAGTGTAATTTCAAGCAAATGCTTTACAAAGCATAAGACATTAGGTGATGGGAAAATAATGGAATGGCCACAATGTGAATTTTGCTTCGATTTTTAACACTCACACTCACACTCACACTCACACTCGTATGTATATATACTATTCTCCTGTGAAGCCAATTTGAATGTGCTGGAGAGCGACACTCACAAGAGACACAACAAATTTATAGGTATCCTATTTTAAACTTGAGGGTAAACTCTCTAGTTGGTCACTTAAATTTTAGGGTTTTTCATTTTAGTCACTCAAAATGAAATTTTTGTAATTTCGTCACTCAATTTTTAGGACGCTTTCATTTTACTCACTCGACCGTTAAATTTCCAACGATAGTTGACTTGTACACACGCCACATTATATTTACACTTTTATTTTGGTCGCCCAAAAAATATTTTTTTAAGTATTGGTCGAGGTAAAAAAACATTAAGGATTATTTTAGTGTCTACTTTTTTTTCACTTCAATCCTTAATTTTTTACCTAAACAATACTTTAAAAAAAATTTTGAGTGACGAGGATGAAAGCAACCTAAGAGTTGAGTGACTAAAAATGAAAGGACACTAAAAGTTTAAAGATGAAATTGCAAGATCTTTATTTTAGATGACTAGAATGAAAACGCATTAAACATTGAGTAGTCAACTAAAAATTTACCCTATTATTATTGATCAGCTTCCTCGATCAGATCTTTTGAATAGGCATTTATTGCAAATATTACACACAGAATAAATATAAAAGTAAGGCAGTCAGCACAGGTTCCATTGGTGTTTGCCATTTTGATATATTTAATATATTTTTTATGTTTATATTCGTACCACTAACCAAAAAGAAAGAAAAAGAAAACTTGCACAATACTTCCATTTATATTGGTCTTCTATTCACATTGTTTTGATAAGACATGGAAACTACATCTTAGCATTAATTCAGTATTTGTGTCCGAGTTATTTAAGCCTCGCTTTTAAAGATGTTGGTTATTCAGTGAATTATAAGAGTAACATACCACTCTAACATCAACTCGACTCGAATCTAAATCACATTTAAAAATGGTGAACACTCTAATCATCTGGTTAAAATCACTTTAATTTTTTTTTACTTTATCCAATTAGTTTTACGATAGGGTGAAGTAAAAAATGTAGCCCAAAACTCAACAAGTGGCTCCATATAGAAAAAAAAGATGTTATTCATCCTAGAGATCTCGGGTTCGAGCACTTGTGTGTACGTTGTAAAAGGATTAAGAAAATACAAATAAATACTCCCATGTAATTAGGGGTGAGTATTCGATCGAATTGAGGCGAATCGAGTCAAAAATTTTCGAGTTAGTCGAGTTGACAAATCCTATTTTTGCAACTGAATTCAATTTGAAATTTTTTCGAATCGAATAAAAAAAATTTGAGTCGAGTCGAGTCGAGTCGACGAATCCTATTATTTATACTCAATGTTACGATTACATGGACCGATTATTTAACTAGTAAACAAAGTATAAGTTTCCTTTTAACTTAATGGTAAACATTTATCAAAATGATGTAATTTTTTTTTTTAACTTAATGATTTTGACTTTTAACTTTAGAAAGGGTAAACATTTATCAAAACGACGTAGTTTTACCTTTTCTTATTCAAATTTTCGGATAACTCGAATTGTGTAATTTGCATCTGAGTTAAACCGATAAACTTAATTTTTTATTCAAGTTGATTTAAATAACTCGATTAACTCAAACCAGTCCCAAAGACAGAATAGGAAAGATTGAAGTCTTGATTGGGTCAGACTATTAATTGAGGTCCAAATGAATTGGGCCGAGGTTAATCTCCCAATCAATCCCTAAGCTAAAAAGGAAGAAAAAGAAACCCTAAAAATAGAATAAAGGGCGGCAATTTGTTATAAATTCGTTTCAACGCCCCCCCTCAACTCCGCCTCTTTGGAAAGAGTTTTACTCTATCGTATCGCTCCTTCTAAAACCCTACTTATCTCCCCCTCGCAAAACCCTTGCCCCTTCTTTTTTCTTTCGCAGTAATCATCGATGGAGTTCTGGGGTAAGCTCCTCTTTCCTTTTATTTTTGAATCTTTGGGCTTTTCCTTTTCATTTATTGTCTTCTTTTGTGTTGCTCAATGTCTTGTTTTATTTGAACGTTTTGACTTATTTCATTCGATTTAAGCTTCTTTTGTCCTTCAAAGTTGGTAGTTTTGAAGGAAGCTGCAATCTTTTTTCTTCTATTGTGATGATATTATCTTTTTCCTTGGACTTTAATGTTTGTAATGCATTCTTTGGCTTACTTTGTTTGATGGAGTGAAGGAATTTTCTGATTTGTACTTATTTATTTTGGACCAATAAATTTAATCATCTTGTTATCTTGCTATTAGGTATTGAAGTTAAGTCTGGACAGCCTATTAAAGCAGATCCCGGTGCTAACTACGTTATCCATCTTTCCCAGGTTAGAAGTTATTCAGTAGTTGAAGTTGACATTTTTTTAAATATATGGTTGCTTTCTTTTTAGTTCTTTTTATATACACTAACGTGGTCTGCAATGTAATGCTAATTGTGTCTTAGGCTTCACTTGGAGAGTCAAAGAACAAAGCAGAATCTGTTCCACTCTATGTGAATGTTAATGGGAAGAAACTTGTTCTGGGAACCCTTTCCCACCAGAGTTGTCCTCAGTTATCGTTTGATTTAGTATTTGACGAAGAGTTTGAGATCTCCCACAACTGGAAAAATGGGAGCGTCTATTTCCTCGGTTACAAAACTTTCATACCAGAGGAAGGATATCCTTTTATCAATACCTATTAATTTACTATTTTTGGTGATAACTACAAATTTTTTAATGACTGTTTAGTGTGCTTGTTCAATCTTGTGCTTCCTTGACTCTTAATGCCTGTTTTCTGTCGCCACTGATGATTTTGGTAAGGCCTTGTATAAATTTGATCCCACATGCATTTTATTTTTTTCCCCGATTTTTGAAGTAATTCTCATGCGTGTTATTCTTATTCACAGGTATGTCTAGTGACGAAGAAAGCCAGGAGGAAGAGGAGGAGGAGCTTCCTGTGGCTGCTGCTGCCGCTGCAGTAAATGGTAAACTTTTCTTTTGCAGTGAGATTTATATTGATTGTTTAAAACTCTATTATTTTGTATTTTAAATGTTCGGTGTATTCATACATTACAGGAAAAGCCAAGCCAGGTGCAAAAGCAGCCAAGGCTAATGCTGGGAAACTTGATGCTGTTAAACAATCTGGCAAGGTAGCAGAACCTAGCAATAACAAGAAATCTGAGGATGATGAAGATGATGGTTCCGAGGATGAGAGTGGTTCTGATGAGGAAGATGATTCTGATGACGAAGATGAGTCAGATGAGGTTTCTTTTCATAACTAGGCTTAAACTTTTAATTCATTCATTTTTGTAATGTATGCCTTATTTTCAGTGTTAAGTGAAATTTGAGTTGTTTATTTTTCTTGACAGATGTCTATGGATGAAAGTTCAGATGATGAGGATGAGGAGACACCTAAGAAAGTATCTTCTTATTCTTTGGTAGGTAGCAACTGTTGAATTTGACCCAATTATATGTTATAATTTGCCTCTTTTGGCTTCTAGGTCGAGTCAAGCAAGAAGAGACCTGCTGAAGCTGCAACCCCTGCTTCTGCAAAAAAGGCAAAATCTGCAGTTACTCCTCAGAAGACAGGTCATTGTTATTGTTCACTTGAAAGTCGTCATTTCTGCCAATGCATAGGATGTCTGCATATATTTTGGTTAACCAATGACTTGCTTGTTCATTTCCTTGTGATCTGATTATGGTTCCTTTTAGTTGCAGATGGTAAGAAGGGTGGACACACAGCAACACCGCACCCAGCTAAGCAATCTGGGAAAAATTCTGCAAAGTCTCCAAAGTCTGATGGTCAATTCTCTTGTGGTTCTTGTAACAAGTACTTTATCTTTTACTTGGAAAAGCTGCTTCCTGATTTGATTGAGTTGGTTGCTTAACTAAATCTGGGCATGTTTTGTGGACAGGTCGTTTGGGTCTGAGGGCGGTTTAGAGTCTCACAAGAAGGCTAAGCATGGTGGCAAATGAGGTCGGGTTTACATGCTCTAATGTGCATGTTTAATTTTGGGGGAGAGATGTTTGGCTTGTGGTTTTGGTTCTTATTATTCTTACTATCATCATATTGGATAATTATTATGATCACATTTTAGGATGTGTAATGTTTGCTTCAAATTTTGTCGGATTTGCATTTTAATGGAAGGTTTATGGTTTTTCGGAAGCCTCTGCTTATATAATAGGAGTTTTGAAATTTAATTCCAGTGTTCTATATCCATGATAATGTCTGCCCCCCTTTGATATTATTCGAAGTAAGCTATAAGTAAAAATTACACGTTGACGACAATATGTTTGCAGAAAGAATCATAAAATCCTGACTATAGTCAATTGTATCTACGGGGACTTGCGATATTTAGCACATCTGAGATACCAAACTTTCAACTGAATCTTTTTTAAGGTCTTATCAACTAAACCAGCCCCTACGAAGGAAAAGCCAGTGAATGTTCAAAGCTTTCTATTTTATTCCAACCTGTACGTCCCATGCTACAAGGAAGAATCGTAATTCAAATCATTGCAGTAAAATGAGATGAAAACGACGCCTGAGAGGTTGGTATTGGATTAACTATTGAAACTAACTCACTAAGAGGTTTTATTTAAATAATAAAAACTCAATTACATAGTATAGAAATAACGTATTTAGAATACATTTGTGTTTGAAAATAACATTCTATAAATAATGAAATGTATGGCTTAAAAATAATTAATAATAATTACACATAAAATATGTACGATATTAAAATTAAAAAAAATATAATTGTTTATCATTATGTTGTTATTACTTTGGTGTTGAGTTAATTTTTTACACCCATTCAATCAAATATATTATTAATATATATACTACTTATGGAAGTAATAAAATGTGTCTAATTAAAATTAAAATGTATAATTATATTAAAATAAAGCTTTAGTTAAGATCTCACCAAAAAAAAAAAAACGCTTTAGCTAAGAAATTTAATAATCTCCAGAGGACCACAAAGGGAACATAACTACCTGAGCTAATGTGAGCTATTAACTATTGACACAAGGGATGACCCAGAAAGTACAGTACAAGTAAAATCAACAATTCAGATATATAGGACTCTTTAACAGGATTAAAAGAATTGGAACATTTTTCGAACAAGTAAATTTTACATGCATCCTTTCCTTAGGCATGGTCGGAATATCTTTACCTATTTAAGATGCAATAGGTTTTACCATGGATATCCTGATAGCCTCAGCATAAGTCCTGTGTTGGTAGGTAAGAGTCGATTCAAGCAAGTCCCAAAGCGATGTCTTGGGGTTCCAACCTAATGCAGTGTCAAAAACCATAACGAGACATGGTTACTCAAGTTCTCATATGCACCATAAACAAAAGATCTTGAGAACAATCAAAGAAGCAAGACCATACCAAGTTGTCTATTTATTATGGTCATGTCTGGAATTCTCTTGTCACTATCATCATATCCGTCCCCGTAAAATTCCTTGGAACTGACATCAACTGTTGGTGACTCCAGAGAAGGTTCTCCACTTACCTTTGCATAGACCTGAAGAGTCCGACGGCTTACAGTCATAAAATAACATAGATACCAATAATAGCAACTAATATCACCAATCATGAGCTTCACCTTAGTCATCATTTCAGCAAGTTACCTCACTGTGACTTCATTATTTGGGTTGCCGACATTGAAAATATGACCATTGGCCCTGTCGGGATTTTCCTGTACAGAAGGCAACTAATTTAGTTACTTTATGCAGCTGGCCAGATGTGGAGATGGGGGAGAGGGTGAGGTGAGGTGAGGAAGAGGTGGAGAAGAGTGTTAGTACACACAATCATCAAGAGAACTGCTTCAATAGCATCCTTAATGTAAACAAAAGTTCTCTGAGATTCACCACCATCCACAAGCTTTAGTGGCTCACGGCGTAAGAGATTCTGACCAGGAAAATGAGTCATTAAAACTAAGACTGTCATATTTTAATAGAGAAATTAGATGGCATTCTAGGTCATTCTCCAGAGCTGTGGAAATAATTCTCAACTAACATTACTAAAGCATGCCAAAACTCTTGGAACACCCTCACTTGGACCATCAATACCAGGGATGAAATCCATCCTAGGTCCAATCCAGTTAAAAGGTCTCACAATGGTGAAATCAAGGCCATTCTCTGCCCCCTCAGCTATAATGGATAAGAAAATAAGTCAATAAAATTATGTTCGAAGAATCTCAATAGGAGACAAATCATTAGACAAGATGCTAACCATAAATAAGCCTCTGAATCAATTGCTTAGCACATGCATATGACAACCTTTGCTTTTCGATTGAACCAAAAATGCAGGGGGAGGTATCTTCCTTAAGGACATAGTAGGCAGAATCCTGTCACATTAATAAAAAATGTATAAGCCAACTTAAAATGTGTAATGAGACAAACAACACATTAAGGTCACCTAGAAATAAGAGGGAATGGAAAAATAGCACAAACGGAAATTTGGAAGTTTTAAGGTGAAAAGAATAGTGTATTAGATAACTTTCAATACCACCATGGATTTAGTGATGTTTAAACCAGGCACCAAAAAGAAAAGAAACAGCTAACTTAAGAGGCAAAATCACAAAAAAAGGGCCTATTTTAAATGAAAAAAAATTACATTTTCCAAGGGCCATAAGTACAAATAAACCAAAAAAAAAAAGATCCTACAGTCGGTATTGTATCCTAGAATTGACAAACAAACAAGAGCAACAAATGAACTTCAACAAAACTTATAAACCAGAAAAGAGCATATCAATGATCAGCACAAAAACTGTATCTTGCAAGGCCTGAGGCCAATTTAACCTCAGGTTTATCAATTAGCAGGTTTAACAGCAATGCATTGAATAACAAAAACTTTTGAACAAGTAAAATCCAGATGATAAAAGTGGCTAATTTTTAAAGACATAACCCAATCAAGGATACAACCATGCTAGACTGACTAAGAGTCTAAGACTTAATAATCCATTCTAATAACACGGTAAATTGTCATTACATGAACCAGCAAGAACATAACCAGTCCACTCTCCAACCCTTCCATGTTTCTGACGGCGGTTGACCAATGTTAGCTGATTATAGGAAGAAAAAAACCCAGAAAACTGAAAAATTTCCAAGACATTTGGTAAGTAAGAAGCATACATAAATCAACTAGCCAACATCAAATGGTCTAGATTTAGCCATTTAAATCCACATATCTTGCGTTTTCTATTCAATACCAGCTTTATTCTTTCTTCATAGATATTAATATCCATATCAAAGAATGATGGTCAAATTGAAAAACCCATTCTTATATTTCGGTCAATGGATTTAGACACTGACATAATCTGTGAAAATTGAGTACCAGTACATGTCACCCTATTAAAAGGGAAGCATAATTCATAGATATAGATTCTCTATCTCAAATGATTCTCAGTTAAGTAATTAAAAAAAAAAAGAAAGTGAAAGGTTACCTTCCGGAGAGGAGAATCTTTAGGAAGAAAGCTTCCAATTGTTTTGCCATACACTTCGCAAGTAGAGAAGTGAATAAGACGCTTGTTGTTCTCAGAGCAGTAGTTTACCTACCAAACCACAAATCAACGTCAAAACAACCGCAACTTCAATTTCAACTTCTATCAGGAATATGGACAGTAACAAACTAACAATCAGATCTCTCTTCTCTCACATCAATATCAACCAAACTAATTATAGAAACTAAACAAATGACACAAAAATGAAACCGCTATAACAGAGATGCTTACCACCGGAAGAGCATCAATAAAATTGCTGTAAATCGTGTCAAGTGGACGAGTATTATAGTCTGCCGGAATACAGATCGCCGCAAGATTTATCGTCTACATTGCCACAAAAACAGTAAAAACCAAATCTAAATCCAGCCGGAACTATTCGAAAAAAATTCAGATAATTATCCTTAAACAGCAATAAGAGAGAATTAGCTAAAGAAAAAACTTAAAATCACATAGAAAAACAAGCATTGAGCCAGATCTAACATAACCAACATAAAAAAGAACAATAACAATAAAGTATTTTAACGAGTAACAAAGAGAAATATCAACGATACGCCATCTCCTGGTTCAAAAGGAAAAAAACGAAAGGAACTGCAATAATAGGAAAAGAGAGAGCAAGAAATTACGAGATCCGCCATCTTGATAAGGCCTTCGAGCCTAGAATCGTGCTTGATGTTAAGTCGGTGGAACGCAATACGGCCAGCCCAAGGAAGAGATTCGGGCTCAAGGAGGTGCTTGATCTTGTCACTGTAAACATCCAAGGCAAGCACCTTGTGCGGCGTCTCCGCCATCAGTTTCTCACAAAGGTGAGAACCAATGAAGCCGCCGGCTCCAATCATGCATATCATCATCGGCTTTATAGGCCTCCCATCCAGATCCATTCTAGTCGCCATTTGAAACAACGCCTGTGTTTCGTTACCTTTGAATGCCGAAGGTGACAAAGGAAAAGAAAGCAGCTAATTGGAGATGGTGAGAAATGGGAGAGGAATGTCTTTGTCTGTATATATGTGGAAAATAGAAGCGTCGACACCTTTAGAGTGCTACATTCATTAATAAGGGCAGTATTAAAGCGTACTCGTGAGTGCAGCTACCAGCCGTACTTGAAAAAATGATTGAACACGTGGAAGGCTCGTAGGAGTGCAGTCTTATGTTTAGAAGCACGGAATTTTTTATCTTTATTTTGGTCAGAAGCACGGGATTCTTTATTTTTATGGCTGAACCGTATCTAGGGAATAAGGATTACTATACCAAAAATGCACATCCGTTTAAATTTTATCATCTATTTTTTAATTTAATGAAATATAAAAATACATAAATATTTTTAAAATATTATTCGTTATTTAAAAAATAATATTTTTTTTATATACTATGGATTCTAAAAAACTTAATTTTAATTTTAATTAAGTAATTTTTTTCAATTTTAAAATTTTATCCTCAACTCGTTGGATAATAATTAGATTCCAATATCAAATTTTGATATTAATCTTATACAATAAAATCATAAATTTATTTATTAATTTTTTTATATAATGTCTAAAATTATTTATAATCTCTTTATAATATTTTAATTAGGAAGATAATGTGTTTCAACGCACTCAAATTCAAATTCTCCTGCAAGAGAAACAATACAGATATCAATCGAAATAATATTCAATCGACAAAAAATTGTTAAAATTAAACCTATTAACTAAAATGTTTTTAATTTGTATGATCTAAAAATAATAAATTCACATAACATTATCATATCATAATATATTCGCAGCATAATATTAAAAATTAAAAAAATTAAGCGATTTAATCTTATTTTGATGACATGAATTTTATTATTAATATAAAAAAATATGAATTCAAGTAAGCTGAATAGTGACTATAAAAAAAAGTATTTGGTTGATATTATATTGATCCCCCAATTGAAAAAAAGAAGATGACTAATAGAATACCCAAACCAAAGGCGAAAAAAAAAGGTATTTAGTTGATATTATGTTGATCCCACAATTGAAAAAAAGAAGATGACTAATAGAATACCCAAACCAAAGGCGAAAACACAAAACCCAGCCCTAAGCCTAGAGTCCGGAACGAATATACTATTTCTGGATTCATTGTTTAAAAAACTGCTGAAGATATCTTGCAGACTTTGAAACATAATCAAACTCTGTGTTGAACTCAATTACCATGTAACTCTCACTCTTTTCCCTTTATTCCTCTCATGGTTTTGTCTTTTTTCTCAGTAGAATTTGTGTCGTTTTAGGCTTTTTCATCGCTTTCTCTTAGTAAGAATTATTGTCGTTTTAGGTTGTTCCCATTGCTTGAATCATGTACGAGTATAGATTTTACGAGAGAAAACATAAAAGAAAAGAACAATGTGGTTCGGTTCCTGGAACCCCAGAAAAGCCTAGTCCAAGAATACCAGAGATAAAGGAAGTTTATGCAAGGCGGTCCAGAATGAAGCTTGAAGAAAAGGTTTCTGAGAGTTGTTCAAGTGAAAATAAAATTGATTGTGACAAACCATCCGACAGTTTTTTTTATTTGATTCCTTTGCCCGAAAAGGATGCTGTGTTTGATTCTTGCATGGCATTGTCAGACAAAGAAAAGGAGCAAAGTTCCAGCAGAACAGAGAGCATAACTTCGGGATCAGTAGGCAAAATAGATTTGAAGATGAGCTTGGATTCTATAGGCATGGGGGATTTATTGAGTGCCGGTGAAGGCAAGGAACAGAATTTTTGTCCAGGCAGAAATTTTGATGGAATCGAAGACTTATGCTTGGAGTCCACAGTCTCCACCGTCACAGGCAAGCAAAAAGAAGATGGTTTCGATGGGATTGAAGGTACGGTTTCGGTTCATGGAGGCTCCATTGATTTGGATAAAAGTACTTACACTTTGGGAAACAGTGGTGGTTTTAATCACCAAACTGATGAACTCGACTCAACTAATTTAGCTTCTGCTGGGGCCATTGATGTTTCAAATATTTTGGAAAGAGATTGGGATTCGGTATTGAGTGATAATCATTTCATGGAACTCCCATGTTTGCTCGAGCCTAAAGTTTCTCAGCCTTATGCATTGTCACAAGGTGCTGCTTACTGATTCTGTACTTAAGTTAGTATTCATGAACTAATATAGTTAATTATTTATGTTGCATCACTGCTTTTTTATTATTAGTATTCACGAACTAATATAGTTAATTTTGAGTTCAGATACTGGATTTATGCGGGAAACTGTAACTTTTGATCAAATTCTGGTCAATGATTTCTTGGACATGAAGCAAGGTAGACAGAAGCCGAAAAGGAAGATACACCGGCCAAAAGTTGCATTCGACGGCAAACCAACCACACTGAAGCTTGCAACTCCAAAGCAGGTAAGGGAAAAGAGACCAAGGCTTGCAACTCCAATGCAAGTCAAGGAAAAGAAACCAAAGCTTGTAGCTGCGAAGCGGGCTAAGGGAAAGAAGTCTGAGAATGCAAGGAATCAAGCAAGTCCTGGTTTGGAGAAAGCCATACTTGAGAACAAGAATCTATCAGACATTAAAAGCAACATGATCATAGAGATCAATGAAGCCCAAGCAGCTGTTGCGAGGGCTTTGGATTTTCAATCAGAAAGTTTAGATGCTAAACCTGTGGAGTTTGCATTTCATAGTTTTCCAAAGAAAAGAAGGTCCGAAAGGAGATGGAGATTGAACAAAAGCAAAATGATCATAGAGATCAATGAAACCAAAGCTGCCTTTACTAGGACTTTGGATTTTCAATCGGAACCTGTGGAGTCTGCTTCTCATAGTGTTACAAACAAGAAAAGAAGGTCCAGAAGGAGAAGGGTATTGAATTTCTTTAGTTTACCTGTTATTAGTGTGTCAAAAAGTGTCAAGAACAGCAAGAAGAAGCTATTTACTGCTAAATGGTTTCCGAAAAGAAAAAGGACACCAAGGAACAGGCCATGGAAGGTAAGAATTAGAATTCACTCAAACTCCAGTTTTATTACATAAGTTACCACACTGAAGCTTATAAGTTTCTTTATTCATTGATATATTTTACAGGTAACTGAGGTAGAGGGAAAAAGTAATGCTGCTTTATATATTGATAACCTTGTTGTTGGTAATCTCACTGTCACTGATAAGGATCTCTCAGCAGTAATGGAGATCGAAGTTTTGGAAAGTGATACTCTGATTGCTGGCACTGGTGACCTTTATGTCACTGATAAGATGGATCTGGATCTATCAGCAATGAGGGAGATCAAAGTATTAGAAACTTATACCCCAATTACTGGCACTGATAATCTTTTTGTCACTGATAAAGCAGTGGGGGAGATCAAAGAATGGGAAACTGATGCTGTGATTACTGGCACAGATAACCTTTGTGTCACTGATAAGATGGATATATCAGCAATGAGGGAGATTGAAGTATTGGAAACTGATACTCCGATTACTGGCACTGATAACCTTTGTGTCACTGGAAAGATGGATTTATCGGCAATGAGGGAGATCAAAGTATTGAAAACTGATATCCTGATTAGTGGAAAGAGAAAGCGTAAAGCAAACACACCAGGAGCCGTTGTCAAACCAAGAGGTAACAACAGAGAAACAGTGTTTTTCTTTATCTTTGAGATTGAAAAGAGTAAAATACATATTGTTTTTTTTTTTTTTGGTGAATAAATACTTATTGTTTTTTTGATGCAGGTCAAAGTGGACTCTTGAGCAAAAAGTATATTAATTTCATTATTCAGAAACTGCAGGCTCTTCATATCAGTGATAACACATTGGTTCCGTACCATGGGCCATTTCAACTTCCTAAGAAAACAAGACCATTAGTTGTTTTAGATCCAGAGACCGTGAGGGTTTGGAACTTGCTGATGGGAATAGACGTCGAGAGGATAAAGAACGAAGCAAGTGAAGAAAAGGAGAAATGGTGGCAAAAGGAAAGAGAAGTTTTTGCTGGACGAGTAGCCTCATTTATCGCCCGTATGCAGCAAATACAAGGTAAATCTCTGCTGATAAACAGCTTATCTCTACATTTGCTATCAAAATTCTAATGAATATGTACCTTGTAAACAGGGGACAGAGGTTTCAGGAAATGGAAAGGTTCAGTTTTGGATTCGGCAATCGGAGTTCTCTTAACACAGAATGTAACAGATCACTGTTCAAGGTAATACAAGTTATGTAGCTTTATGTGTTTCCATTGATTGAAAGTGGTAGAAAACTAATTCAATGCTTTCTTTATAGCAATGCTTTTATGTGTCTAGCCGCAAAGTTCCCTCCAAAACAAGCTGCAAGCGGGGGTGATCCTTGTCTTAGTCAAGAGTCAGTTGGGAGTAACACAGCAGAATATGATACAGAAGGTAACCGATATTTTGTAATCGAGCCTGAACCAGAAACAAACAAAGAATTCAAGGAACCAACAGATGGTTTGATTGGTGAGTTCCAAGAAACAAGTATCAATACTGGCTGTGAAGGTTGTTTACGGGTGATCAGTAACACCAACTTGCCAACATGTCCGGAAGTAGACCTCAATGGTGGCTCAGTTGGTGAGTTAGAGGAAACAAGCATGAATACTGGACAAAAAGGTTGTTTACAGGTCGTCAGTTACACCAACTTGCCAGAAAATTCGATTGCAAACCCCAATGGTAGTTGTGGATCTATAGTGCAAAGACAATACGCGAAAATGCCAAAACGTGTTCTGTCAAAAATACCGAAAGTAAAGGAACGTGAGTACTCGAATATGGGTTTTGGTAAGAGCAAATCTAATTCAGAGAAGAAGGAAAGTACTTCAGAGGAGAGTGCTTCAAAGGAAGAAGAGATTGATTGGGAAAGCATAAGGTTAAAATATTCCACTGGTGAAAGAAGCAGTGATCAAATGGATACCGTGGACTGGGAAGCAGTCAGGCTTGCAGATTTTAAGGACTTAGCTGATTGCATCAAAGAACGAGGCCAGCAGAACAGAATTTCAGAAACAATCCAAGTAAGAAAAATACATATCAAAACAACATATTTAGCATGGTTCTTTCGTAAATCTTTTCGTTTGATCATAATCTTTTTTGCAGAACTTACTTAACCGAGTGGTTAGTTTACACAATTGCCTTGACCTTGAATGGCTACGAGACACCCCACCAGATTTGGCTAAGTAAGCTAACATATTAGTTGAATCTTCTGACATAAATATGCATGTACTTATATGTTTATTCTGTAATTACAGGCGATACCTGTTAGAAGTGAATGGGCTGGGGTTGAAGAGTGTTGAGTGCATTCGGCTTTTATCACTAGAACAAGTTGCTTTCCCTGTAAGATAATCTAACCAAATTATGGTAACTTCTTTGTCAGTGAAATTTATCTGCATTCTTAAAAGGTTTTGTCCTTTCTTCGACAAGGTTGATGTAAATGTTGCTCGAATTGCTGTTCGTCTTGGATGGGTTCCTCTCCAACCACTTCCTGAACAACTTCAGTTGCATCTCCTTGAACAGTAAGTATCATATGCTAAGAAGCAAATAATAAAAATGAACACTGATGGAAATCTTTTCTCTTTTTTTTTTGCAGGTACCCCATCATGGATAACATTCAGATATACCTATGGCCGCGACTGTGCAACTTGCCTCAAAGAATACTGTAAAGTCACAACATTAAATAACACTATTTTTTTTCTGATTTAACTGAACTTGTTAATTAATCTTTTTGAGGTTTGACATATTGTATGATATAGGTACAAACTTCATTTTCATATGATAACCTTTGGAAAGGTGCTTTTCATTTATGTTTTTCATTTTTCTTTTCATCGGTTCATGTTTTCAATTCTCATTCATTTTAATTTTACGTTTCCACATACCAGGTTACTTGTACCAAGAGTAAGCCAAACTGCAACGCTTGTCCAATGAGAGATAATTGCAAACACTTCCATAGTGAATATGCCAGGTTTTTTATCATATGAACATTAAAATTTTCAAGTATTCTTTGTGATTATAATATTAATATTTATAATTTTAATATCAATATTAAATTGTTGATACAGTTCAAAGAAAGCCCTCCCATCTAATAAAATGAAATCAAGTTCGGCTTCAACTTCAAGCCCTCGAGCATCAAAAGAGGCTATACACCTTTTGAATAGTAAAAGTCAAACCAATATTTATGAGTCTATTATTGAAGAACATTTTGATCCACCATATCACCTTTTGAATAGTGAAAGCCAAAGTAAAAATTATCAGGCTATCATTGAGGAACCTTTCGAATCACCCTCAAAATATAAAGCTCTAGAGTCTTTAGAATTGGAGTATCAAGAACCTAAGATTGAGCCTATCATCCAGGAGCCAGAGTATGAAGAAGTTGATATTGAGCCTATAATTGAGGAACCTCTCGAATCACTTTCAAAACATAAAGCTCCAGAATCTCAAGAATCGGAGTATCGAGAATCTGAGATTGAATATGATTCTGACGGAATTCCATTATTCAGAATTTCTATAATGAAAAACAATTTCATGTTTAGAGATGGCGAGGTTTCAAATTCATTAGTTACTTTGGATCCGAATGCAAGTTCTGCTCCTAAATTGAAGCAGAATAGACGGCTAAGAACTGAGCATCTTGTGTAAGCATTTATATTTCATATTTTTTATGGATTTATTATTATTTTTTTAATTTTTTTTTATGTGTGCAGTTATGAACTTCCACGAAATCATGTTTTACTCGAAGATGTAAGTTAGTTTAATCAGATATCTTTTAAGATATAAATTTAGATTAATTTAAAATTTTACTGTTATTTCTTTTAAATATTATTTATTTACTACAGTTGGAACAAACAGAATCTGATAATGATCTACAATATCATCTGGCTATATGGAGATCAGGTATTATTTAAAATTTTGTCAACATATAAATATACAAGTGGCTTATTCTTGTACAAGTGATTTATTGTGAATATATATGTATTTGTATTGGTTTTAGGTGAAATTGCAGAGTCATCAGAGTCATCAAAGAAAAGATGTAATTTTAACGGGTCTGATCTTTGTAACGAAGAAACATGTTTCTCATGCAACAATATTTGGGAAATGAACGTTAATATAGTTCGTGGCACTCTTTTGGTGAGATAAAAATTTAATTTAGTTAATTTTTAAATTTATATATTTTTTATTTATTTAATCTTTAAATAAATATAAGGTTAGATATTAAATTTAAAATCTTACTTAATTATGGGTTAAATGTTCAGATACCATATCGAGTGGCAAACAAAGGTAGCTTCCCACTAAATGGAACATACTTTCAAGTAAATGAGGTAAAAATATATTTTATTTTTGTATTTAATATAAATATATTTATATTTAATTAAATTTAAAATATATTTATTTTAATTTTTTATTATATAAATTTAATTATATATTATTTATTTTTGTTGTAGGTATTTGCTGATCATGAAACTAGCTATCGTCCAATTAAAGTTTCAAGAGAATTGATATATAATCTCCGAACTAGGATAGCATATTTTGGAACATCAATATCAGCAATATTAAGAGGTAAATAATAATTATATAATAAAAAGTTAAAATAATTTATTTGTAAAAATAATTATTTTTTCTTATAAAAGTTTGAAGTAAATAATAATTATATAATAATAAATTAATAAAATTTATTTGTAAAAAAATATTTTTTTTTATTTTTAAAAAATTATTTTGTTTTTAATTTTTTGAAACAGGTGAATCAATGTACAATATTCAGAAATGTTTTTGGACAGGTATGATTTAAGTGTTTTTTTTTCTTTAAGGTGGATTAAGTTTCTTTAATAATTAATTTCCTTTAAAAATTTCAGGTATTATTTGTAATAGAGGATTTCAAAGGAGTCAAGGTGTCCCAAGACCTCTTGCAAGAAGATTTCATTGTGCACCAAATAAGATAGAGAAAGTAAAAAAAGAATCTAAACCTAAACTAAAATTGTTAAGTTATAAAAAGTAATATTTTATAAATTGTAAAATAATTTTTTGATTTCTTTTGTAAATAAAGTATGCATTAGTAATATTTATAATATATATTTTTAAATTTGTATCATACATTAAAAGATTCTCTAAAAAGAATATATAATCGACATGTATTTAGTTTCTTGATAGACACGTGGTAAGTATTTAAAACAATTTATTCGACAATCGACATGTATTTTATTCTTTGATAGACATGTGGTAAGTATTTAAAACAGTTTATTATTTTTTCAGTGTTTTAACTAGCTTTAATTTAATTATTATGGATTGCTTTTATGAATTTTATTTTTTTAATTTATTTTATAATTTACAAAATTATATCAATTTTATTTTATAATTCAGACATTACATTAATATTTTTATTTATGCTACATTACAAAGATAACTTTTTGCTCATATGATATATTTTAGGTTAAATGCTCAAATTTTATTTATTGATAATTAAGTACTCATAATTTAATTTTGTATATAAACATATAAATTATATAGTAGAGATATAATTATATGTGCACAATATATATTATATTACTGTACATTCGGGTGAAAAAATTATGAAAATATATATATTTAGTAAAAGTTAATATAAAATTTAAATAAAATTTTCGTTGAAATGGTAAATTTTAAAGTTTAAAAATTATGGTATCTTAAGTTCAAATATTTCAACGTGTTAGTTATTTTTTTTAGTTTTATACAATATATATATATATATATATATATATTCTCATAATAGTTTAATTTGTTTTTATAAAAAAATGTTTTTTAATAAATTGTTAATTTAATTAATGTAACACCCTTAACCCTTCTTTGATGTCAGATTAAAGTTACAAAACATTACCGATCAATACAAGCATCTAATCTCATAATACAATAGTAATTCAACAATAATCATACACTCACATATATCAATATAACTCCATACATTGGCTTGGAAACATGTGTTATGTACTTTTAAAAAATAGTATAAACACCGTCCAAGACTATTTTGAAACAATTCAGAAAACTTAAGAAAAATTAAAAAAATTTGTTAAATAGGGTCAAACGGCCGTGTAATAGCACGTGTGCTTGCCCGTGTACTCTGCACTGTATTTCAAAATGACACATGGTCTTGTGACTACCAATGTCACAGGCCGTGTGTGTGTGTTCCAAAATCCTTAATAATCAATACATACACCGAACATGAATTGCCCAACAAGCTACCATAATTTAACATATATTTTCATAACCTACAACACCATTTATACTTCTAAGTTACATAATCTTTTATCAAATAACATCCAACCAATATGCCCACCAAAGGCACTACAAATATATCGACCAATCTCAACAATATTCAAAATAATCATTCCAAATCATACTACATTTTAAACATTAATCACAATTAACTTGGCCTAATTCAAGGCAAGCAAATTCACTTGATAACCTTTTAATCTTAACACATGCCATTTATAACCATTAACTGATGTAACCATCAATATCGTTATGCTGAATAAATAGTCTGACGATACTCCGACGAGATTTCAACCGACTGAGCTTTTCGATAATCTACAAGACAGAGGAAATAATTACATAAGCAATTAATGCTTAGTAAATTCATATAAGAGAAACTTACTGAACATATTAAAATTAAACAATCAAACCTACTTTCCTCATGTCTTATGCCGAACTTTCTTTCTTATACACATCACTTCACAAAGATAGTGAATATAACATCATATAAAATCCTAAGTAACTCCTGGCACATACGTGATAAAGATTTATACTTTATTTATCATCCATCATACATATATATACCTATTACCCATTCTTTTCTTTGATTTCATATAATTAATAGCTAATAGTTAAACACAACATCTATATTGCATCACATGTATTAAGTATTACATTCCAACCATATTTTATCCATCATGTATTAAATCCTCATTCTTTTCATTTCGTATATACAAACTCATATCTCCATATCATATAAACATTTATAACATTAATGTTTTTATGCATGCATTTCCATTTACCCTTTACTTACTCATTGAAATAATATGGTAATGAATAATAAGTAAACATAACATTCATAAAGCATAACATATATTAAGGAATAGATTCCATGCATAATTCATCCATTTACATTTCATATATGCTTATTCATCTTTCCATATCATATAACATTAAGTCTTTAAACATACCTTTCCATTGACCTTTTCTTACCCGTTAAACCTTTCTGAATAACATCATGTAACACCCTTACACCCGGTTCACACATATAAACCCGGCATAAGAGTATTACATACAATGTCAGAGAATTAAAAACGAGTATAATAAAATTTTTCTTTCAATTCATGTAAATTTTCAAAACAATATTAGTAACTTGTTCATTAGGGACACCTAAGTATACTATTTGTACATGCCATTTTTCTTCAAAGTAAATTACCTAAACTTGAGCTTCAAAAGTGATGTGATGTGATGAGAGGTCCCTTACTCGACTCTAGCTTTCCGTAGCTTTTGAACCTACGCGTTAAAATAAACGCGTTAAGTCGGTGAAGGCTTACTAAGCACTACAAGCATAATAGATGATTATTTATTTATTGCTTAATTTTATCAAACATTTAATTACTCATGCGTATAAAATTTCTAACCTTTATTGCATGTAACATTTAACTTACCATAATTTCACCATAACACATATTCATCCTCATATTCCAACTTACCTCAACGGTAGATTTTACATTTTCATCCCTTTTTCACAACTTAGTCATTTCAATCACATTAGTTCACTTAATTATTAACATATAATTACACATACAAATATAGTACTTCTCTTTCATGTATTTATCACTCCTTTACCTCAATGTAATAATTTGCACATTCTTTCACTTTTCACAATTTAGTCATCATAGCTTTCTTAACCATAGCTCACTTAGCTTATTTATCCACTTGGCCCATAATAGACTTTTATAGAATCCATCAGATAAACGGAACAAACAGAGAGTACCGAAATACTAAACAGAGAGCACACAAAGTGCTAAACAAAGAGTACACAAAGTACTGAGCACACAAAGTGCTAATCAGAGAGCACACACAGTGCTAATCAGAGAGCACACGAAGTGCTAAACAGAGAGCACACACAGTGCTAATCAGAGAGCGCGCTAGTGTTCATTAATGGCATGCCACTATTATCACAATGGTTTTAACTTGTCTACATGGGCATAATCTCTCATAATTTCATATATCACATTTACATTTCTCTTCACATATACATATAATCATGTATTTTTCACCTTTATTTACTCAAAGGCTTACACAATCTCACCATTTTATCATATAATCAATATTCATAATTAAACACATAATATTTCACATATATATTGTTCATCACATATATATCATCATATACCTCTTTACTCTTATTTTCACATTAATTTTCAAAGCTGTCCACTTGCGTCACAGTCACTAAATTATTTATATCTTGGGCTACAGAATTCACAATCATAATCCGCTTGATGTTTCTGAAACTAGACTCAATCATATTTTTACCATAAAATTTCCAGAATTTTTACTTTAGCCAATTTTTACAGTAAATTCTTTCAATTTACCCCTTCGCTGCTTCCTGACAGTTTCGACCTTTCTTCACTAAAAATTATCTATCTTTTAGTACAAAAATCAAATGATGTTCCCGTTTGTTTATATTGAAAATAGACTCATTAAGGATTCATACATATAAATTTAAGTCTATAATTATTTTTCTACATTTTTATATGATTTTTCAAAGTCAGAACAGGGGAACTCGTACCTACTCTGACCTTGTTACACAAAATCAGTTGTATCTCAGAATTTACAGATCCATTTCCATCACCGTTTCTTCCATATGAAACTAAACTCAATAAGCTTTAATTTCATATATAATAGAACCCTTAAATCTTTATATAAAATTTTTAGTGAATTTTCGAAGTTAATCCTCTGTTCTGTCCAGACTGTTTTACTAAATCACACATTAATCCCTTCATTTTATCATTATAAACATTCAAATCAAGTACCTATCTAACAATTTCTATGCTAATAATTCATATACCATTAGAGAAATTAAACCATAGTTCAAAACTCTTGTAGTACTTACAACTCTAGTAGAAAACTTCCTTTCCCTCTTTGATCTTCTCTTTTCCTTTCTCTTCAATTGAGTCATTCTCCTTCTTTTCTTTCTCTTCAATTCCATACAAAACACATCTATTCACATTAAAATCATTCTAACATATCATAATCTATGTTTCTAAACCAAAACTAACATGTATTTAAAGAGGAGTTTAGCTTTCTTACCTTAATCACTTGTATCCAACACTAATTCCCAGTTTCTTTCTCCTCCAAGACAAGTATGGATGCATTTCTTTTAACAATTGGATAGCTACTACACTTCTCTATCAATTTTATTCACTAATCTTGAAGAAATTTGGAAGAAACTAGCTTAATTGGTTTGTATTTGGTGAAAAAGGACTAATTTGTAAGAAAATCAAAAGTTGAAATGGTGGAAAAATGGTGGCCAACATGAAGCACCATGGCTGATGGCTTTTATAGCCATTTCATCATTTCTTTTCTTCATTTCTCTAGACTTTTCTATCAATTTCTCTTTATTAAAATATCTTTCTTTAATAATGGAAAAATTACACTTTTAGTCCTTGGGCCTTCCAACTTTACACTTTGGCCCAAAACATTGCCTCCAAAAATATCTTCCACCAAATTACTCTTTTGCCCCTCCTTAATCAATCTAATTCCCATAATGACTCATAATTCAATTTGGATAAATTACTATTTAGTCCTTCTTCTTTCTCACACTTACTAATTAATCCTTAATTTTCTAACTATTTTCTTATTTTAGCTATATAGTCTAATTCTCAATTCTACTCTATTACTATTCCAAATCCGATTCAAGAACGCGGATGTTACACATCAGATACTCGGAATCCTTTATCATTTACTTTAATCCTTAAACCGACCTACAATGCTGCTCACACAACCTTCAAAGTAATTGCAACACATGCAGGATCTCAAGCCATCGTAATAGTCTGTTTCACCAGTACAAAGTACTTGATAAATGTTCACCGGTGCGAAGCTTGCTAAAGGTCACCGGCCCAAGGCCTGCTATTTAATCACCGGCTCAAATCCTACTAAGCACATAGCCTGAAAACACTGGCACGAAGCCTGCTAAAGGTCACCGGCTCGAAGCCTACTAGGCACATAGCCTGAAAACACCGGCACGAAGCCTACTAGGCACATAACCTGAAACCACTAGTACGAAGCCTACTAGGCACATAGCCTAAAAACACCGGCACAAAGCCTACTAGGCACATAGCCTGAAAACACCAGCACGAAACCTACTAGGCACATAGCTTGAAAACACCGGCACGAAGCCTACTAGGCACATAGCCTGAATATTGTGCAAACAAAGCAATCCACAAAGGATTATACATGTCAACAACAACCATTATATATGACAATTTATATAAATCAATCCTAACATTTATAAACTGAATTTATAAATATAAGATAATGAAACGAACTTACCTTGATTATATAACAACTCCTAACACTATCTGACCACTGTTCCGCTACTTTGATTTTTCCCAAGATTTGTGTTCGTTCGAGTTGTTTCTTGATCATAATAAAATTTTATTATTAAATTTACTCTATTCCAGAATTTGAAATAACCAATTTAACTTATACCCTTTATTTATGCAAAATTACGAAATTGCCCTCAAACTTTACATTTTATGCAATTTAGTCCCTAAGTCTTAAACTTGTAAATTTGCTAATTTTAGCCACTAAACATGCTGACCGAATACTCTAGGGATCCATTACAGCCCATTTTTATCGTGGTTTTACAAATATTTCATGATGTTTTATTATTTCAACAATTTAATCACTAAACATTAAAATCATTAAAAACCCCTTAACAAAATATGTTTATTTAACAACCAAGGTTAACAATTTATTATAAAACTTCAAAAGCATACTAAATTCATCCATGGCACAATTTATAACATGTAGTATTTATAAAATTTAACTCCCGAGTTAGTTAGATTAAACTAATACGAGTTCAAAAACATAAAAGTCATTGAAAACGGGACTCAAAAACCTTACCATGCATGCCATGGGAGCTTGGCCTAAAGCTTTGGTTCTTTTTCATGGTGCATTCGGCTGAATGAGATGAACATAGAGAAAAAAAAATGTCTTTTTTCTCTTTTCTTTCTTACCTTTTTACTTAATATTTCTTTTATTATATTTTAACTCACTTTTTCTTTTAATTTACGAATTATTATTTAGCCAACAAAACAATTAATTTAACAATACATGAACTCCACCAACCTCCACTAATATAAATATGGAAATTTGACATGCAAGTCCACTATATTACTCATTTATTCCATTTAGTTCATTTACAAGAAGCACAATTTTTTGCATCTTTTACAATTTAGCCCTTTTCACTCAAATCATTATTTAAACATTAAATTTTTTTTACCAAACTTTAATACACCTATATAGTCATTCCATAAATATTTAATAAGAATAATTACAGACCCAATTTATAGAAACGAGGCCCCGATATCTCAGTTTCTAAAATCACTTGTCTTTAAAGATTTACCACATAAATCAAATTACCCATTCCAATAGCAATAATTGTATATTCAAAAATTATTTTAATATCATATTAGACTCGTAAATATTAAATTATAATATTTACTAACTCACTCATTTGATTTGTGGTCTCGAAATCACTATTTTTAACATCGTTGAAAATGGAGCTATTACAATTAGTATCTGATTGACTCATGATATTAACTTAATTAGAAGTCTAAATAATAATGCACATATATATCGTATTAAATATGAAATGGCCACATACACTCAAAGATGAAATACTTTTGTAAATGTTATTGGCAAATAAAGTTGTACTAAAAATCAAAGATGTTTGTAAGTCGAGTCAAATTAAATTTGGATCGAATTTATGCATGGTGTTAAATGTTATATCCTACATGGTTGTTCAAATTTTGTCTAAAATTCCTCATATTCTAACAAAAATTTATTTAGACCCATAAAAATATAATTATTTGTATATAATATTTATTTTATACTATCATACATAATTTTTAAAAAAATAAATATAAACATGTTAATATACATATTATGTTTACATTATAGCATATTTAAAATTTTAATGATATAAAATACTTATTATATAAAATAAATGAAAATTTATAACCCTAAAAATTAATCTGGTTTGGCAAGGCTTCAATTTTAAATATCAAATCTGAATTTGGTTCTTATTTTAAACAGGTTTAATTTTTTGTTCAAATCTATTTTTTGGGTCTAGTTGTTATAAGTATTCATGGATAACGTTAACTCAAGATGATAGAGATTGATGGATAAATCAAACCATAAGATGAAAGTTGAATGACTAAATAATGAAAAAAAATAGTTGACCGGTTTAATTAAACAAGATCAAATTTTGCTTTCTTTCTCTTTTTTTCTTTTGCAATTGCAATTTACTGTTTTGAGCTTGAAGGGAAGTTTTATGGGATGCCTATCATACATGTGATACAAAATGTTAAGGTAATAAGAACAAACGCTAAGTGTAAAGATGAATTAGGTATGGTGATGTTTATCTTTCAATTAAGATTAGCTCTTATAATGCACAAGGTCAACCAAATCGTATGGACAGACCGTATGACCATGCTGGGTTGAACTTACTACGACGCCGTTTGAATTCTGGGCGTTTAGATTTTCTTCTGCGCCTTTGACCTTTCGCAGCCCAATTCTTGATATTTGAAGACAATGAACATTTCACGTGTAAAGCAGTAACCAATTACTTCCCAAGCTTTAGCATCCAAACAAGTACTGTTTACATGTTCACAAATTTGCATGTTTTTTTTTATTACAATGATCAACAATTAAAGAAAAAAAAAGTTGTTTGACCTGACTGCCTTAACCAGAAAATGCATGGTTGTTTGTAAACTAAGGTGTTATGAAAGAAAAAGTTTAAAAAAGAGAATGCACTAAAAAATAGTTTGGTCTCTCTAAATCTGGGGCCTAATTTTGAATTTGTCAAACTGCTTCCTAACCTGAAGCTCTAATCAGACTCTCTATTTTAGCATATTTTAATTAAAATATCCACTTCATCGTTCATTAATTTTCATATTAGCTACTACCTTCGTCCTTTTTATACAAGTAAATGAAAAGGTTATATTTAGTTTGAATAAATTTCATTTTCAAGATAGTAATATTCTTGGATTATAAAGTTAATGTGTTATAACCAATTAATATTACTAAATTAATAATAATAATAAAGCGGTAATCAAACTTTAACATTCTTAATTTACTGTCGACAATTTACATAAACACCAGACCATAGTGTCTCCCGGTCTCTCTCATTTTACCAAATGCCCACTATTTTTGCTACTTCCCAGTAACTCCCATAAAAAAGCCCTTCCAAAAGTTCTAACACGTAAACAGTAAAAAGAAATTTTACTTTTTAAATTTCTTTATTTACCTCGAGTTTCGTTTCTTCTTTGAAACCGCTACCGCAGCTGTTGTCGCTGTTGATCTCTGTGGTCGCTTCTTCCATGGCTCCAAAACCGAGTCTCGAAATCTGAGTGGCAAAATCTTTCTTCGTCCTCTCTTTGATCGAATCACCGGCGACGCTATATTCTCAAATTCCTCCAACCCTTCTTCCACAAGGTTAACAGTATCGACTTTAACCATTTCCATTGACTCCCTGCCGCCTCCCCCGCCACTTTTTTCAATTTCTTCGACCTTTTTTTTCTTTTCATTCAGGTAAAAATCCTTGGCTGAAATAAGTTTTGCTGCTTCTATTAACAGATCCAATGAATCATGAAAAACTGCTGCCGAAGCTTTAACTTCACCTTCAGTACCGCTCTTAAACTCTTCGCTTTTTTGAATATCTGTAACATCGGAAGAAACATCCGTCGCTGTAGCTTCACCTGTACCTTCTTTCTTTTCATTGAAACTATTCTCAGCAAAACAATCGGATTTTTCTTCGCTCTCGTCATCATCGTTAACAAAAGAGCCTAATCTCAAGTTTAAATCAATATCAAACCCTCTCTTCTTGAAAGCGTTTGGTTTAATTTCACAGGGTGGTGGGATGCTTGAAATTAAATGAAGAATCTTTTCGAGACAAGCTTGAGCTTTGGAACATGATCTACCATGGCGTGTGTTGATAAAACAAGAATTTTTTACCTGATTATTGCAGTATAAAGAAGCCATTTTTGGAGTCAAACAGAACAACACCCAAACTTCCCTCTCACAAGGCTTTTACCAAAATTTTTCGAGAAAATTCAAGAGAGAAAAATGAATAAAAAGTAGAGGAGAGAGAAAGAAAGAGACACACCTAAGAAAAAAAAGAAGAAGCTAAAGCATGACCGATTATCTTTCGGTATTTAATAGTAGTATTTTTGTTTTTATACCTACGTAATAATGAAAAGGAAAAAAGGAAAAAGAAAAATCAAGAGAATGAAATGGATACCTTCTGTGCTTTAGTGACGTGGCATGCTCCTTGGCAGTCTGTTGCATACGAGGCGAGAAATGATTGGATAGAAAGAGTGGTTTTGCCACGTACGTAACCAATGAGACTAAAACTCGTCACCGGGTTTACGGCCTTAGCCTGAGAGACGTTTCTCGTGTCTTGTTTTGTAAATAGGAAGGGTGTCCTTTTCACTTTGAAGCTTGTTTTGTGTGATCTTTTTTGTTCGCTTTCATTCCATAAAGTAGAATTTTTAGTTTTAGAAGAAAGATTATCCTTTCCATCGTTAACCATATAAAAAATTTAACTTCTTTTTATGAAAATGGCTCTTTAATGGGGGCCTCATGTTTCTGGAACAATCACGTACCTTCGGTGGATGCGGCAGAGGCGGTGGCAGCGGTCCAAGCTCTTCGGTTTGCCAAGGATATGGGGTTCCGACAGATCGAGTTGGAGGGGGATTCATCGACTATTATTTCCAAGCTTAAGACCACTTCGATTGACAGATCGGAGATTGGCCCTCACATTTGGGAAGCCCGGATATTATTAACTATGTTCGAGAAGGTCAAATATCAGCATATTAAACGAGAAGGGAATCGGGTAGCTCACCTTATTGCCAAAGAGGGGTTCTTACGCTGACGAGATGTACAGTGGGTGGAGAACGGGCCTTCGGTGATTCTGGGTCTGGTGGAGGCGGAGGCGGAGGCTTTGCGTCCTGACTAGTTCTGATGCTGATTGATCTTTTGGCTGCATTTCAGATCTTGAGCAGCAACTTTCTTGGAGCTTCGCCATCCGGGCGTGCTGATCGGAATGTTTGGATGGGGAGCTTTTGATTTCGGCTTGCGAAGGAGCTAAAGGGTTTTTACTGGTTTTCTGATTTGTCTTATGGCTCCTTGTTTTGTTTAATGGTTTTGTTTTGCCTTTTTGGTTTCTGTACTTTCTTAATGACTGTGTGGTTATCTTTTGGCTGGTATTAATAAAGTAAGCCGATTGAATATTCAAAAAAAAAAAAAAAAAAAAAATGGGATAACTGATCTTTTCCCCTTTCATAACAAGGCTAAAATAGACAAAGAGTTTGTTCAAAAAAAAAAAATAGACAAAGAGTTACTGTAACAACAGGGAATATATAAATAATGGGGGTGGATTAACCACCCAATCATGAGCTCAACATCTTACACACGTCCATTTAGTAATCCGATAAGCCACTCGGTTACCTTTCTTAATAAGAAAGGAGAAAAGAAGCACTAGAAAAAGTTGGAATATCATGCTGAATTGCCTGACCATTCCGATTGACCAATCGAGCTTAAACGGGGAGATCAAATTCTGGCAATTGGATTCGAAGTTAACATGTTGTCTGTCTCCATCTCTAGCCGCCCATACTTTCCTCCACTGAAGTAGCAACAACCATCTTATATAAACTATCAACAAAGTAAACCTTTGCCGGAACGACAAACCACAGCAATGATGTTTACACCATTGTGCAAGAACCCTTTGCCTTTCATTTGTGGCATAAATTAGTTGCCATAAATGCCTTCAAAAATAAAGATGCTAACAGGACTTTTGGAAACATGAAGGAATCAAAAATTGGAAAAGGGGCCACAATGTTATTCCCCCGTGTGTTTAAAACTAGTGAAATTACAAGAAAGGCAACAAGAAAGAAAAAAAAAGGTGTCAGTGTGGGTAGAACCACTTAAACAAGAAATAGGAAACGAGAAAAGAAGGGTTGATACCCATACAGAACCGTTGAAAGTGGCATGGTGGAAGAAATGCCAGATCAGTTTATGTTGAGCCAAAAATAATCTTATCGGAATCTTAACAATGACTTCTTTACACTCCTCATGGTTAAAGCATGAGCGAAGTAAGGTCACATATTCCAGGTCTCGTTATCAACATCCATAAAAACCCTAACCATCATCATCATGGGATTATCTTCAGCGAAGGGAGGGGGGAAGAGATACCAAACGACGGCAAATAAAAAAACCCAGTGATATTGCTACATCGCAATGTGGCATCCGTTTTCCACATCGATACCACAATTACTCTGCTTTGTAATTTTAAAAGGTGACCATAAAATGAATGATTTAGTTCTAAAATGATAATCTTAATTTAGTATTTTAGAAAATTATTAAAATAATAAAATTGTATTTTAATTTTAAAAAATATAATTTAATTTCAAATTCTTCATAATTTTTTTTTTTTTTGACTTTGTTCGTGTTTAGATATATGTAATGACTAAAATCCATATCAAACGCCATCAAGGCCATGGATTGAACAATTTGTTTTTTAACCAACATTAATTTTAATTTTCTATTAAGCTTTGTATATTTTAGATTACTCATTCGGGAAGGTGGGGATACTATTATCTAGAAACAGTCGGAAATTTGACCCTTCTACGCATTTTCTCTCTCCTTCTCTGTCTCAAGTGTCCTTACAGTTTTACTAGGCAAGGCAATGCATCAACGTGAAAATTTAGGTGAAGAACAAAACGAAAACATGTCAAAATCACCTTGTTAATTAAAATATAAACAAAACCCACTTTGAAAAATCCGTTAGTTAGCTGCTACTGTAAAATCCAGACTAGCCGGGAATAATTAATTGGATTAAATATTTACTAAGCTTTCTTATCTACGAATGGATAATGTAGTCTATTCGAGTTAGTTTATACTTTTTAAACTTTCAATTTTTAGTTTTAGATGAAGAATGGTTATTAAATTCGTAAATTTAAATTAATATTGTTTTAAATATATTATCATGTTTTTAATGTCATATCAATTTATTATATTTATATGAATGTTATATTATTATAGTTAATAAATTTAATAATTATTATTTGAGTCAAAATTAAATTTTTAAAAAATTATTGGTACATGGATTAAAAATAATCAAATTAGAAAATATGGATTAACTCCAAAATTTATGCATGATAGAAGATTAATAGAAAATTTTGACAAAACAAATTCATGTTAAATTAGTATTATAAAAGTTCTTAATGCTCGGTTGAAGGAGTTGTTATCTAAAGATATTTTTTGTATTACAATTTTATTGGTCTTTGATTTTTAGGCGTTGAAGCTTCTTTATTCACAAAAACAAAATATGTTAAATTCGATACCTAAAAAATATAAAAATTAAAATAGATCAAACTCGAATACAAAAACTAAACTCGCAAGTTACGCTTAGTAAATGTAAGGGTGCAACTAAAAGAGTAGGCGAAGGCATTGATCCCCTTGGTTTTGTAAAATTTCTCCCTCCCGACTTGTAATTTTGTGAACTTGTTAATTAATTAAATGGAAAAAATATATTTTAATCTCTCAAAATTTTATAATTACATCTAGATCTCCTATAAAAAGTTTTTGGTAATAAATACATCATGAAGGCTCTTAATTAGAAATCGGATAGTATTTTGTCCTTATACTTAATAAATGAACAAATTTATTCTTACACAATTGGTTAAAGAGCAAATTAGTTATTCTGTTAAAAATTTCATTTACTTTTACGATTAAAAATTGATTTTTGTATACCAAAATAAAATACACATGGCATGCCACGTATAACTATCTAGTTATTATGTTAGTCACATCAATTTTTAGTAGTAAAAATAAAGGAAAATTTTAACATAAAAGAACACTTTACTTTTTAATCTAACAAAGAATTATGAATTTACTCATTTTTAAATAAAAAATAAAATACAATCTGCGTTCTAATATAATAGCTTCTATAATTCTTTTACGGATTCTAATTTCGCTCTTAAGTAAATAGGTTAATAACATAATTTTAACTTTAAAACAATTTAAGTGATCTAAAAGCCACTAATGCAAACCGTACCAAGACTAGAAATCAACCTTAAGCTTGTGCATGAGTATTATTCCTCCGTTGAACGGTTCCTTTGATCTTTTGAGTTTAGATGGAAAATTTTATTTTAATATGCATATGGACACATATGGATAGATCCTCTTTTAAAACGATTTATCCAATTTTTTTCTCTTCTTTTCGTGATTTTAATGGATTTTTTTGAATATAATGTTATTAAAAAATGATTACAAATTTAAATAGATATAAAAAAATCAATTAAATCAACTATTTGACGGTATAAGATTTTGTTTCGCTTATGTATAGAGTCTGGATAATTATTATGTGGGAAGCAAATGGGCTTGCTTTGGTGGACTTCAAGATCCAGTGTGTTAAACCAAGCCACATGAGCCAGAAAAGCGACGACCAAATTCACTGGTTTAGTGGTTTACTAGGTGGCAGGGTTTTGCAGAGGCTTTTCACTTTTATCTGGGTTCCAAACTCCAAATTCCAATCGAGAGAACAAAGGAATGGCAGCTACAATTGCATCGAGATCTTCTTTTCTTCGTCCAATTCTCCGAACAGCAACAACATCGACTACAGCAAGAACCAAAATCCCATTTTCAGTTCCAAGTTCTTCACTTCGATCCAATTTCAGTCTTCATCAGACCCGGATTTCTCCTTCCTCTCTTTCTCGGTACTTTTCTTTTATTCCTTTTATGCTTCTTTGCTACTAGAATAATGGGTTTTTCTTTATGAGTTCGTTGTTTAATTTTGGTTTCTTTTGAGTTATCTTTTTAAGGTTCGTTCGACGAGAACTAAGCACTCTTCAACCGCTTCACAGTGCGGTTGCATCGGCTTGCCTTGTTTCCAAGCTTCCTTCCGATGCTAATAGTTGTGCTGAAGGTATTTCCAGTTTTTTTTCCTTGCAATTTTCGGTTTAGGCACTCTGTTTTTACGCATCGTGCTTGCTCAGATAACATGATTAGATTAGAGACTTTAATCCAAAAACTTCAAGCTTTGATATCTGGTTCAACCGCTGTTCATTCCTCATTCTATGGAGCCAGTACTTGCTGAAAATCCCACAATTTCAACTAGAGTTTAGCTCTAGGTAGCAGTTTTTGCTTACATGCTTATTTACCTTTAAGCCATTCAGCAGTCGCCAACTGTTATCCTCGTTGGGAACCCTGTTAAAATTTAACCAATGGGTCATATATTCAAAGCTCAGCTTATTAGCACTTTAGAAGCAATGAGGGCAGTGCATTCAAGAATTTGTTCATTGGATTAAGCTTTGTTTATAAGTGGAAGATACTGTCTGGTCATATATTCAATACTTTTGGTGTAATTGGGGGACATTTCACTCCTCAAGTCGCTAATGTGGTGAGGGAAATGGAAATTTTCTGTCTGGTATATGTTGTCATAGGTAGACAACCAGCATTTCTTAGAAGCATAAAGGTAAAATGGGGGATAATGTATGCTTTTACTGTCTGGTTAATAGATATTGTTATCATTTTCAAATCACTTGGCAGGTAATGAACTCATTGTTTGTTTTGCGTATAAATATGGACGATTTTTATCTATGATATGTCTTTTTGCGGATGACAGGTCGATTTGCTAACTATATCAGTCCCATCTAGTAGCAACCGTTTGTAGAGGTTGAGTTTACTTCTTTCAAAGTAGCGGTGCTGCTTACTTCATTCTATAATTCAGAACTCAGTTTTTCAGGGAATCAATTGGCTGAATGTGTTTTATTGACCTACATTTAATTAGTTGGTGGGTGTAAGTGACTCTTGTAATCTTCTAAGTTTTTGATGATTTTACTTTACATTCAGTGGATGGTTTCTTCGCTAAAAGTACTAGTGTAATACTAATAATCTGAATACAAAATAAATCCATCATGGCATCGAATTTTGACCTTGCTATGTTTATGTTGATGAATAGTGGATAGTGCTTCAAATTGATCTATAAAAATGAAATAAATGTTGGTGTTGCCGACATTATTGCACTCATATTTTAAGAGTTTTTATTTTTATTGGCTTAAAGTTGGCCAATGCTGTAATATAGATGTTTGTCTTTGTGAAATGAGGATGATATACTTGATTTTAAAGCCTAGTCATTTGTTTGGAAGTTTGAGTTGACCATGGTACAATAAAGGGTCTTGAGGCACTCAAAAACTTGTATTTTGCATTTGGGAAATTTTAATCCTTTGTGGGGGGTTTAAAAAAATTCTGATATATTGCAATACTTGGTCTTTTGATTTTGTAAGTTGCTCAGCCTTGGACCTAAAAGGAATTCTCCTTGGTTGTAAATCATGGCTGCATCTAGACGGTGTAATAGAGCAAATACCAAGTTGTCTTCCAGTTGATTGAATCTAAATAGAATTGTTTCTTGAATCACCCTTTCATCCAGTTTTTTTTTTTTCTTTTTCAAAATCTTATAGTAAATTATTTACCTTTGGTGTAGTGATATTGAATCCTAATTACATTTGAATTCTTCTCTTCCGCCCAATATTGTTGATTTATTTATCATTTTATTGCTGCTACATACATGCTCAGTATTACCTTATACACGGTTCTTGTGATTGTGGTCTGGTAATTTGACTACATCGTCAAAGATTCCTTGCAAATTTCTTGGCATCCCAATTTTCATTGCCTAGGCGTTTAAGGTTTGTCCTTGAGGGAATGTGATGTAGCTAAAAATTGAAATTTTCATTAATATGATTAGCATTACAAAGAAAAGAGGTCAGGATACCCATTTGGTCGTTCATACTGTTTTTCTTAATATGTTTCAATGTTGCTAATTAGGAATGCTGTACATGCAGTTTCTATCAAATAAGTAGTGGTGATTGTTAGGCAAGTTTTGTTAGCCGTGCTTGTTTTTGTGCTTCCAGTACTAGTTATGGCAGATTGCATTGTAAGAGGATAGATGATAAATCTGGATGCAGTATTTTCTCTTTTTTTTTTTTTTTTTTTTTTGGGGGGGGGGGGGCCTGGGGGGAGGAGGAGGGGGGTTGATAGATCTAATTCAGCTGTTTTTCCTTGGTGGTAGGGTTAAAGAGAAGGCTTTCACATATTCAAAATCCATTTTCTGCTTAATACTTGATAACTTTAAAAAATTATTATTGACTAACAATTTGTTAGAATCACTAAGTAGCTTTGAGCTTGAGATATTAAAAACTTTTTAGAATCCCTATCATGGAGGATAGGTAAAACCGTGAAAACAATTTGAGGAAGGTATGTATGTTCTTCATTGTGAGAGTTCACTTCTGGATATGTTGTCTTTTGTAGCACATGGGATTCAGTTCCCTGATTTGTCTGCTGGTTTCTGTGGCTGATTATTTTCCAAAATGAAGAACAGGGTCTAATCTCGTGTCATTTTATGTCAATCGAGGTGGTTAAATTTGAGAAGTGTGACAAAAAAAATAGTAGTCTAGGGATGGTTTTTGAGAACCAGTTATCACCGGCTTAAAATGGTTACTAGGCTGGTCTTATAAGGTAGTGTTTAGGGAAATATACATGATCGTAGATGTTTAAACAAAAATAAAAATGAATAGGATACAGAGAAAGCCAGTTGAGACGATCTTTCTTGCTGGTTCACCTTAAGTGCTAGACGGGCATCCAAAAGCAATGGCTTACCTGGTTCTAGACTGGACAATTCATGTCATGTTCGTGTTTATTTCCTTGCGTCGTTGTCTAGTAGGCTGGTAGAGCTTGGGGGTGGAGGAAAGAAATATAAAGGGTTTTGCCCATTATAGGGATAGTTGCAAAAGTAAAGGACTTCAACCACATGTCAGCATTGAAGTATGTACTTGTGCTACCTAACTGCATAAGATGATGCATATTGCGACAAGCAGAGATCAATAAGGGAAAGAATACAAAGAAAGTTAATGATGAATCATCTCGCATCTGAAGGTACTTTTCATCCCTTGGATTTGTGTGTTTTGGCAAAGCCGTGCACACATTTCACTTTCTGGCCTACATTGAATGAAAAGCTTCTGTCTCACTATCATACTTGTTCTCATCGCCTCGTTTATGATCCATAGCCATTAAAAAAGGGATTCTGTTGAATCTTTCTATGTAGTCTCACTTCCTCTCGCACTCTTTCAAAATAATTTCATTATGTGCAAAGTTCTTATCCAGTTGTCTATACCAATGATCACTGTAAATTCACAATGATGTTGAAACACTCATTATGCATAACAATTAAACTGAATGACTCGTATTTATCTGATGATTTACCTAATGAAAAGTCGAAATCTAGCGAATATACAATCAATTTTAAGGAAAAGGGACAACCATAATGAGATATGGAGGGGAGATTTGAAGGATTTCGATGGATATGACAGTAAGTATAATTTCGCTTTACATACAAGCATGTAATAACCACTTTTTGCAATCTTCACATGGAAAACTTATTTTAACATTTTTGTGGGCTTAAAATGTGCAATCACCACCATTGAACTAAGGATGATTACGAATTGCTTAATACGTTCAGTATTATCATTTATATATTGCAGAAATTGTACATATAACATGGAAGTTATACCTAATTATTAAACTTACTTTTGATCAATAACTAGCTATATATATAAATTTTCTGTATTGCATCTTATTTTTTTTTGGAATAAATGCTTCACTTAAAGTTTACTATAATTTATGTTATTCGGGTTTGCAAGTGTGTATTGGATATGAATTTATGCACTCAATACATGTATATACTCCATTTTTATTTATTTATATTCGAATATCTATAAAATATAGGTGTTGGAAGAATATTTAAGGAAAAAAAAATGAAAAATATGTATATGTAGGTGAGATGAAAGAGATTTGAAACATTGAGTGCATACATATGAAAATCTAGTGATGTATAAGAAAGTGGATTTTGGTAGAAGAACATGTAGGAAACGTGAGCAAGTTGATAAATCTTTCCACAAAGTAAGCAAGAAATGGGCATATAATATAAACTTGCTCAGTACTTTATTTTATTTCTATCGACAATGAAATTCGAAGCTACCGCATAGTATATATTGAATATATGAGGTGGCATTTTAAACCAGGTGCGTTTTGAAATTTCTTCCAAGTTTTCTAAACATGCATAGGTTGCTCCTCTATTGATATTCATGTGCAGGAGCTGTCTCAAACTAACATTCTAACGAGAGTCAACTCTGGGCATTCGAAACAAAGGGCAGTGATTCTGTAAACATTGCTTACAACAACTACCAATTTGTGATGAAATGGTCCGGTTTAAGTTTTGATTGGTTCAATATTTTGTCGGATTTTAGGTTGAAATTAATAAGAGATTACGTAAAAATTCGTCAAGGAAAATATGGGAAATATCTATACGTATTAACACTCTTTTTTAAAGAGAAAAAACTGTAAGCAGTAATTTCAATTAACCCTTGATGTTAATGATTGTGAAAAAAGATTTATTATTGGGCTAAGATATCTTAAGAAATAAAAAGAAAATACTAATTGGACTGATCATTTTCACTTATTAATGTGGATTCCATTGTTCCTTTTCTTTCTTTTTTTTGCTTTGGTGCTCTTACGTTGTTTACTTTAGTGAATTAGGTACTCAGTGCCACTTTTTACGTGATAATTACAGCTTTAACTTTTTATTTATCATAAATAACAGCTTTAGCTTCACAATTGCTATTATTTTTCATATAATCTTTTCTCCAAACTCTACCTCTTAAGCAAACCATAAAATAATTCTGTTAGAAAGAGTTTAAAAATATTTAATTATAAAATATGTAAATATTAGTATAAAAATGAGAGTTGCAAATAATATCAAGTTTAGACTTAATAAGAACCTAAAAAATCTTTAGTCGATCAGGCCACGAAACTAAATAAAAAAGGGCAAAATATATTCAATAATAAGAGGGAAATTAGAAGAAAAAGGAAAAGAGACAACGTTTAGTTGCTTCTAATCATAGATGTGTTACAAGCGGCAGTAGTTGGTAGGTGTGGTAGAGGCTATAAATTCATTTTGTGGGGTCAAATATTCACTATCATAATTATCCCACATCCCACTTATTTATTTATCAACTAAAAATCTTTCTTCAAAATACAATTTTTTTTTATTTTTTAAGATATTTGTTGTAACGAATTTAGTAATTAAATTTTTATATTTTATAAATCCATTAAGAAATAGATGTTGATTATAAATTTTTAAATTGTTTCATATTGAGGATCAACTCTTAATCGTTAATTAAATTAAAAAAAATTCATAATTTCATTTAATTTTCGTGATTAACTCAATTTAAATTTTTATTTAATTAATAAAAGTACTTTTTTTGTTTTATATATAACGAGTTTCTCATGTTAAATAAATGGGATTGCAATTTTTTTACATATATTAACAAAAAGAATAGTTAAGGATTTAAAAACATCCATGATTATGAAATCAAAAAACTAAAAGTAATTATGATGAATTTAATGTGTTTATCTGATTAATTTAAGTTTAAATTGTATCAATTATATTATTATTAAAGTTTTATTAAAAAAAAAAACCGATGATGACGTCGCAGAATTAAATGCTGGTTTCAGATCAGGTAAAACTCGATTCGACAGTATATGAGCTCATGCCTTGTTCTCATTTTCTTAAAGGGTTATAATTGTATTTAAAATAATATATTTACATAATTTTTAATATTTTTATAGAAAATTTTATATTTAAATTATTATTTCATATTTGTAATTATTTTTCTTTCATATTTAATACAGATTTGTCAGATGACCTGAATTCCCTGCTGTTGCCTGTCTGCCCGCTATTTTACTTGTATTTCCATGACATAAGCTGCTTCTTTACAAATATCGAAAGCACGGAGAGACTGTTCAAAAAAGCACCAACCTTGTCCAGTTTTCTAACATATTCATATTTGCTTAGGACAAGCCAAAAGAGAAAGACCCATCTCTACAAACCTTCAGATCTTGCTTTCTCTCTCATGAATCCCAAAGAAGAAACAAGCTTTTGATTTGATATATCAATCTTTAACACTGTATTATTAAGCGGCAGCATGAGAGACATCATATCTTGTTTCAATGAAACCGCAGTAAATGCTTCCCATCCTTCGTGTTCTAGAACCAATGCTTGTATCACTCCAAGCCTTGTCCCTTCAGTCCAGAACGCAGTCGCCGCCACTTACAAAGTCATTCTATCAGCCCAGAATAAGCAGTACTTGATCAAAGTTACTTGGTGCAAGAATCAAACGGGTCAAGGCCTAAGCATCAACTTCAACCACGACCCTTGGCCCTGTTTCAAGCTCAACACCAATTTGAGGTTTTTCAGGAAAATGAAAGGCAGCAAAGCGATCGAATCCGACCATTCAAAAATAGAAATCTTTTGGGATCTTTCAGCCGCTAAGTATAATGCCGGGCCTCAACCGGTTAATGGGTTCTATGTCATAGTCACGGTTGATTCAGAGATAGGCCTCATTTTAGGTGATACGGCCGAAGAAGAAATCGACAAGAGGTTCAGAAGCACAATCCCAGTAGCAAAATCCTCCCTCGTTTCTAGACAAGAACATTGTTCAGGCAATACCCTTTATTCCACCAAGGCTCGGTTTTGTGATACAGGCATTTCACATGATATTTTGATAAGATGTAGCGGAGAACACGGAGACCTAAAGCATCCCGTTCTGTCGGTTTGTATCGATAACAAGACGGTGATTCGGGTCAAGAGACTGCAATGGAATTTTAGAGGAAACCACACGATATTTGTTGATGGATTGCTGGTTGATCTGATGTGGGATGTGCATGACTGGTTCTTCAATCCTGCCGCCGGTTCAGCCGTCTTCATGTTTAGGACAAGAAGTGGATTGGATAGCCGGCTTTGGTTGGAGGAGAAGTGGGTGCGCAGAGATGAAGATAAAGTTGAATTCTCGTTGTTAATTTATGCCTGTAAGAACACGTAAAAAAAAAAAACTGATTTTTTCTTTATGTTTGTTTATTGGCTTTAATTTTTAAATTTTTTTAAAGCATTATAGCTGTACCAATGTTGGAACATCAAAAATAAAAAATCTAGAGAACATAATAAATTTCATTTGTTTTCTTCCTTCTTAACTCCTTCCTCTAACAGTGAAAAAACTGGTCCAATTAATTACAGGAATATTGTGGTACTGATGCCAGAAAAAAAAGTGAATGTAAGACATTGTTGTGAGGTTCAAATAACTGAAAAGGTAGTGAACTAAAGGGCAGCGCAAACAAGCTCTTTATTTTCTGGATTTTAAGGACACCCATGAAGATCTGCATTTGGATATATCAAGGAAGATTGCTTTTGGCCCTAAAAGGAAAAAATAATAATGATCAGCAACAAATTGACCGTATACACGTATTTTTCCATTTCCATTAAGGAAATTATATAAATCTCTTGGTTTATTAGCCACATCACTCTCGAGATAATGACCATCGTTTGGGTAATTTCTAAAGTTGGGTTAATTCCATATGGGATTGAGAGATATTTGATTAGCAAGCAAATATGAAAATAGAATGGTGAACATGCACATGCGCATGCTTTGTTCCATCCATATAAGCATCCTAGCAGAGCTTGGATTCAGAATCTTTGATACCGTCTTGTCATCAAAAGATTGCAGACCACTATTTCGTAGGACCCCTGCCCCTCTTTCGAAATAACCATGGTCCCCTACATCCTTTGGAATAAATACTTGGTCCACAAGCAAGCAGCAAAACTTTTTGGCAAGAACACTTTAGGGTTCAGTTTAACTAGAAATGACACTCATATTTTCGGCATTATCAGGCGAAGCTAAGGAAGTACTAAATGGCATCCAATGGGTAAAGAGTAACGTTGGCCCTACCCTTGGCCTTGTGTATATACGTTATGTATTAACTCAGGAGTAAAATGCCCGATGTAACCATCAGGCAATGCTTAAAATGAGGTAGCCGCCACATTCATGATCAACTGCTCCAAAATAAAGACAAAACTTGATTTATGGTATTTAAAAGAAAATGTTGAGAGGAAAGTGGGAATCTTTAATCAACAGCCAACCACAAAACTCCAGAGGAAGAACAAATATGTCGAATGTCAATTATTAGGGTTGTGCTGCCTCACATTCGTTTCGAATACATGGATTAAAAGATTGTTTTCAAACTCAAAGTGGGAATGTTACTATTATATATTATTTTATTTTGAAGTAAAAGAAATTGTAAGTTTCAAAATTCGAATATAAATGGACCGAGTTATGGTTTGTATTCAAATATTGGTATTGTGGAGAGTAAATTAGAGTCAAATCTACCGTCTCTGAATGTTCTTCCTGTTGAGTTTCTAGATGGCAATGACCTTCAACTTCTGAACCAATCCCTGGAGCAGCCTTGGTTTTCCTAAAGTTCAAGACATTGTTGATTTTGAAAAATAAAATGATTGGTCGTATTAGCATGCTTTTTGGTTTTCCTCCGCAAATTCTTTTGCTTAATGGTTCAAACATCGTTTTACCCTTGTTAATTTGTACATGATATAATCATATTTATTTATATAATTTTTTATACTCGAATAATTCATATTCATAAATTAATATCCTTTTTATGTAACTATGAAATTATTATTCCTTAAATTACATTTTAAGTTTAACGTAGCGTATTGTATGCTTTTGTTTTTGTATAAAAAATTATTTTATAAATGTAAGAACTAGTCATTTTTATTTTTTTAATACGAGGCTTAATTATAATTTTTTTCAACCTTCAAATATATTTGAATTCGCATCTTCTTAGTTGCTAAAAAAACAAAACTCAAATAATATTATTTTATTTTTATCTATTTTTAAGTTTTTGAAATTAACATCGAGCAATAATATATTATACCATTTTTTTAATATCATCAAAGCTAATGAGCGATTTTAAGTTGATTCAAAGCATTCAAGTTTGGAGTTTGGGGTTCGAAATTCATGATTTTGGATTTAAAGTTTAAGATTATGGAATCGAAACTCAGAGTAAAAAAATATCAAAATTATGTGTCAAAAAAATAAAAAATTACTAAAATATCAATAAATGATTAAAAAACAACTATAAACGATACGATGAAAAAAATCCATAAAATAATTTCTCCACACCAAATTCAATAACCGTGGAACTTGGTAAGTAAATAAAATCACCATCATCATCATCATCATCATCGGTTTTATAGTTAATTACAGTAGTTCTTTCCTTTATTGAATAAAAAAATGATGGAATTTGATCTAATTTGGAAATGATTGTGATTTAAAAGTGATGCATTGGGATCAATCTTTTCAACTTTTACCTTCTTCAATTTAGTCGGCAATTTGCCAATCAAACCCTAAAACCCACCAAAAATGCTTTAATTCTTCAACTCCTTTCCTTTCACATCAATTTGTTACATCTCCAACACTTAGCCCAACAAGCCCGCCCGCCCTTAGTGGGGAGTTAACCAACTCTTACAAAATTTTGCATCTAAGCTTGACGAATTGCTAAATTATATATACATTCATTTCATATAGACAGACAACAAATAATTGAATTAAATCCAAAATAAAATTAAGTCAAATCGGTAAATGATAAAAGTCTAGTCATGAGACTTTCAATTGTTCCAAGACTCCCATTTTATCCTTAAATTGAAATTGTATAGATTCATTTACAAAAAGCATAAATTGGCGCAAATTTTTAGTGTTCTAATTAAAGTTTTAAAAAATTCCAGAGGATTAATTAGACTTTTTGAAAATTTTAGAGAGTTAAATTAAAATTTTCAAAACTTTTATAAGTTCAATTAAAATTTTAAAGTTCTGGCCATAAAAATCACTTCATTAACAAAATCTCAAAACAACAGACCCTTCCAGGAACAACAACAATTCTAAAAAAACAGTCAATAGACACAAAGAGACGTAGATCAAAATATGTCTCCCTATCAGCTACAAACAAACTATCAATGGGGGGCAGGAAGGTCATCACTCCTCAAAATCGAAACCAAAGAGGGTGGGAGCTCACTAACCCGACCATAAAGGCACATCCCCTTCAAAGCAAGGTGAGCACACCTGTCAGCCGCTTTAATAATTGCTTCTCGTTCAATTTTCCTTAGAACAACATTCAAAAATTCCATTTATGAGATAGAAAAACCTGTAAGTAAGGATGGATCTTCCAATAATTATAGTCCCAATCCCCATTAAAAACTCTATACGCAATTTCAGAATCAGTTTCACTATACCCTTGCTTTTCAGCCCATCACAGCTAAAGCTTCAACCTCCACCACCTCCTCCACAAACACCTTCTCAGCCAAAGCTACAATTAAACAAGCATCCTCATTTCGCACAATCACACCAAAAGCACAACTCATCCAATGAATCTTTCTCCCCTCACCTTGTTCTCCCCACCAAAATCCAGCAACAACTGAATTAATCTCATCACAAACCTTCTTGGGAATCTTAAAGCACAACATCGTATAAATCGGAATTGCATGAGCAACCGCTTTAATTAAAACCTCTCTACCCCTTGTGTAAGCACTCTCTTCTTCCAAGCCGGCAACTTACTAATAATCTTATCTTCTATAAAATTCATAGCCACCCTTTTAGTTTTACCCCAAACCGAAGGAATACCCAAATAAATACCTGGGTTATCAGAAAATTTTAAAGTTTTGAAAGCATAATTAAATTTTTTTTTAAATAAAAAGCTTAATTATAATTTTTCAAAATTTTGGTATGAAGGCCCACGGGCTCCTATTACACTCTGCCAACCCAATGAAGGCACTTCAAAATTAGTCACGCAAAGAATGGAATAAAAAATTGAACTTATGAAAGCCTATTTAGAAATTTATTACAAACTTACAACTATTTACGGAAAAATATTTGGGCATTGATCAGTTAAGATTCATGACTGAAAAGCTAAAGGATATTTATCTTTAACCCCTTTTTCAAGCAGGCAGTTTGTTTGGTTTTTATTATTTTATCTAGCCGCAGTGTTAATTTTTAGATTGATTATAGTCTATCGTTAACTTTTTTTTTTTTTTTTTTGAATTATATCGCTTACCTTTTTCTTTCTTTCATCAATTTTTTCTTTCTTTCTTCGTCTATTTCACTTAACGTGCTTTTTATTTTTCAATTTATAAATTTATTTTATAAATATTTTTATTGTCTTCGCAAATTATAAATCATCACTATCTTTTAAAATATTTTTTTCCTTCTGTATGCCACTTAGGGCAAATACCCAACTCCAATATCACATATATGTATATATATTACAAGGCTTAAGATTAAAGATAACGTGGACTCATATTAATAGCATGAGAACAATTTTGTATTGAATTATTATATTTTAATATAATTTTAAATAAATAAAATTTAAAATATTATTTAAATTTTTATGTAAGAAAATAAAATATATAAAAGTTTTAAAAAATATAAAAAATATAAATCTAAAAACATTTAAAAAGTATATTCTTTTCTGTAATTCTGTAATTTTGTCTTCATATTTTATGTATTTTCAATTTAAAAAAAAAATCTTAAGTAATTTTTACTATTTATTAATTTTTTTCAAAAGATTAGCAACTTTTTTTAATTTCAAAAAATTATATTATTTTATAAATTAAATTTTAAATAATTTAAACTATAATGATAGTTTTTATATATTAAAATTGATATAGTATCTATTTTACAATTATATAAAAAATAATTTATAAATTAAAAAGTGTATCTCTTTAATATATAAAGTAAAAAAAAAGTACTAAAATAATAGTATCTAAATTTCAATCTTTTTCTGTGTGTGATCATTTTTTTTTAAATTTTTGAGTATTTAATTAAAAATAAATTATTTTCTAATCAATAAAACCAATCAATCCCTGTATTGCATCTTCTTGGCAGGTTACCTGTCTGGAGGCCACCACCCCAAAGCCCATTGAATAGGCCCAAGTAAAAAAAGTGTGAAAACACTGCCCAACCCCCAAACCCTTGCAATTTCCACTGGCAACGTATAAATGGAAGAAATTAGTTAACAGAATTTTAAAATTTGAAATTTAGATTTTTTAAATAATTTAATAAATTTGAATTTAAGTCCACACTTTGCATAAAAGAAAGAAAAAAAGAAGAAGAAAATGCTAATAAAAAAAGACGCACTTCAAATAATAAGTTAATCTAATCATATTATTTATTCCATGATATAAATAAAAATAAATATAGGCACATAAATAATAAAGACAGTAAAAGGAGTGAAGTGAAAATATAAATGTTGAAGTTGTTCATTCCAAGGATGGTGTTGTTCGGCATCTGTTGGATGCTGCCTCTATCAGGAGGACTGCACGCAATTGGACGTTTTTCCTCTTCAAATGTTGGTGTTGGTGTTGGTGTTGCATTTCCAATCAAGAATGAGCTCACCACCATTGCACAAATGCAAAATGCCACGATTTTCTTCTCCATACACATCGCCATATTTCTGCATGCAATTTCAGAGAGATCCTATGTATTGTAATGCGTGTAAAAATCGATTCAAGAGTCTCCTATATATACACACCAAAGTTGTCACCCATAATAATAGCAATATAATATCAAAACCGTAATCTCTATGTTTTGCAATATTCTCGTTATTGATCCAATGCTTCATACTTATATCTCATACGTGTTGGAGATAAATATAAAGTAAGGTTAGCGTACGAGTTCCCAATTTGAAAATTTGGTTTACCCCTCCACGTATTTAATTTGTGAATATCTCCTTCCATTAATTACAAAATAACTTTTCCTTCCTAGAATATACTGTTTGGATAACTTCAAAATATATATATATATACTGTTTTGGAAAATCAAATTAAAATTTACCAAAAAAATCAAATTAAGATTTCTCTTCTTTGTTTTGTCCCGAGAATATGTATTCATTACAACAACAGAAGAAGAAACAAGACAAAGTAACTCCCATGATCAACCCAAACCAATAAAAAAAGACCACCACGGCACCACTACAAACAAACAAAACCAACTGACATCACCAGCAAACAATCAACAATAGATCAGCAACCCACTAAAAATAATTTCATTAGATGGATGTACCTACCACATAATAATAAATTCGAAAAATAAAATTTTTAAAATTTTATAAAACCACAAAATATTAAAAAAATTATACAAATGTTCAGAAAATTAAAAAAATAAAACATTCAGCAGAAAATTCAAAACAAATGAAAAGAAAGTAAAAACTTATTTAAACTTAAAAAATATATAATAAAAATATATATAAATTCAAAAAATTACCAACTTTGATCCGCTTTTATTAGCATTAACCAACAATTAAAATTTGTTTTTGAGATCAATGTTACTCAATTCGGATAATATATATATATATTTGTTGTAAGTTTTAATAATTTTTCACTTTTAATTTTTTAAAATTTCTAAATGTTATAGAAAATTTTATATTTTTTATTATTGGCTTTTTTATTTTATAAAATTTGAAATAAGTTGTTTTTATACAAGATTTGAGGTGGGGATGGGTGACAAATATTTAAATTCGAATCAAAGTGTTTGATAAAAATTTTAACCACCGAGTCATATAAGTCAAGATGTAAATTTTTAAATAAATTATATATTTTTATTTTTATAAAATATAAATAATTTTCTATTCTTGAAGGTTTTGAATTTTTTTACAATTTGTAATAACTTTTCCATTTTAATAACCCATGAGTATGTGTATTCAACTGCAAGCTTCATCGGATTAAAATCTAACTTTTGTATGAAAATAAATTGCAATAATTAATATTCCATTCTCATTTCAAGTGAACTGCATAATTTACGCCTTTTTTACATCATGCATCCACAACACGTAGCTTATGTCGGAATCGTAATATGTTAAGCTCAGAGTTCAGAGAAAACGAAGCAAAATGCATGTGAATTTCTGCATATCAATATTACGAATTGTGATTATTGGGGAATTGACAGCAATGGCAGAAAGCCACAACACATAAGCAGAAAACATAGAGATGCAAACAACAGAGAGATTAAACATAACAAATACTCAAACACTTCAATTCCCGGGTAGCTTTTTTCTTTCTCGCTGATTAAGCCGGAGATTTTGCAAGAACCGAAGGGAAATCAAGCACCACAAACTTGTCAATGGCAGTAACAAAAGTGGCGGAGAATTCAATGTGACTGGGATGGCTGGTAAATGCAGTGTAATCTTCTTTCTTTTCGAACGTCATCAAGAAGGCATGAGTGTATCCTTGTCTAAGCATCTCTTGACTTTCTATGTCCTGTCCCCTGTTTCAACACATTCACTTCATGTTTTTCTATTGATTTTGTTCAAATCCAATTTAAAGTACAAAAACCTTTTAAACCACAAAGTAATGGCAACTCTGGGGTTTGGAATAACATCAAAAATATGAAGAAACCCCCAAGTGTTCACTTGTTTTCTCACTTTCTTTGGCCTTATTACTGTGTACTCCAGTTTCAATTCTGTGACTGATTTGGAACCCACTGTTCTTTCGGGTGTTTGAAACCAACAGAACTATTTATTTACTTCATTTTCTTTCGACCAAGTCAATGAAAGAGCAGCAAATACAAGCATGCAAAATGATCTAAAAGACTAAAAAAGTAAAAAGAAGAAGAAGAAGCTCACCATTCAAAGGACTTGACAGCATCAACCTCAGAAACCAGCTTTTCCATACCTTTCAAAATCTCCTCCACCACCACATCTTCCTTGAACTTCACGACGACAAGATGCTTGAACCCTCCCATTATCAATCCCTAAAAAGAAAAGAAAGAAAGAAAAACCTTGTGAAGCTTTGAGGGTTTAAAAAGAAGTTTGAGGCAGCTAACCAATGAAAATAACTAGACAAATTTATACACAAAAACCCAAAGTTATTTTGGTGTCAACTTAAACAGTGTGAAGATGCCCCCCCGAAAAAAAAAGAAAAAGTTTTCACCGTTTGTAATTACCAACCATGACCTAAAGGGGTCAGACTCATTAGCCTCTCCTTTGTTAGACAAGATCTGCATTTCAATATATGGAGAGGTACAGATTTGCATGGGCTGTGAGACCCACTGCTCAGCCATTTCACTGTGAATGTTGTCCTCAGCTCATTGTCTCTTTCCCTTTTGCTTTTGCACATGAAATGTTGGTCATCAGTTCCATTTCATCTTTTTTTTTTTTCTTGAAACTTGAGAAGCCATTATTATTATTTTTCTTTCATATCCTCCAATTACTACATAAATCTTTTCTTTCTTAAAATTATTGGAACAGATCTCTGAAAACATATGATTCCAATACGTGTACCCTGATATTTTTCAATAATTATGTTGAATATTCATGGTCACTTAAATCCGAATAATATAAGTTCAAACATATGGTCTAATTTGAGTCTTGTCAATACGGGGGAGTTGCGGAGTGAAATTGATTGAACTCTTTTGTTTCTTTACTTTTCCATGAGAAATTTAGAGCACGGTGCTTATTGTTAGACTTTTGCCCATGTCCTTCCCATGTGGCTCCAAAGTTCAAATTTGTTCAAGCTGTAGTTCATGGATGACATTTCACCATACTTATCTTTAAGGAATCTTTAGTTTCCTCTTTTTCTTACCGAGTATGAAGCACCATGAAAGCAAATTCGGGTCATATCAAGAAAGCATCGATGATTTATTAAGTATTCACTTTGCTCCACGTTGATTCATTTCGATTTTGTTTAAAACCTGTTTCTTTGGGATTATTTGATTAGTCAAACCAAAAGGATTTGTTTCAGATTTGCATTAAAGTAAATGCAAGAAATGAAACGACAAGTTTCTGCAAAATCTGCCCAAGCTTTTATAATTTTGAACACTGATTGAGGATGATATGTTCTTCTATTTGCTTGCATGATTTAGTCTACATGCATTATTATAATCTACAAAATCCACTGTGGAAGAAATATGTGGGTCAGCCTCAGCCTTTCAATAAATTATGTATTAAAAATCAACTAACTTTTTTTTTTTTTATCTTCGTTTATGAAAATAAAATATATTTCATGATCAAATGTCTATCTTTTTAAAAATTACCCGTGACAGAGAAAATTAATCGATAATAAATACCATGATTTCGATAAATAACCTTCAAATGTGAATATAGAAGTAAGTGTATATTAATATATTATATTCTTGGGATTTGTTTTTTTTCTAAAATACTAAGAATTGAAATAGTGAAAGGGAAGGTAGGGCAATAATGGAGGAGTCATACATATGGACCTGCAATTATGTTTCCCATCAATGATTGATATTACCTGGTCAAAATCCTATGATGTCGATCAACCTTGCACATTAATCATCTAATACCCTAAATGTTCATGAAACGAAGGAACTCAAAACTTGCTTCTATGATGAACTCACAACTTTATTGATTTTATGTTATTCAAAGTCTAATACAGGAGACAAACTTATCTCCTTTTTCCTATATATTTACCTTCTCAAATCTCATGAAAGCAACATCTCGTTTTGGCGAACAGAAATCCTCTTCCAGGAGGTGAATTCAACCGATCTGAACTACTTTCTATTTGATAAAAAATACATTTTAACTCGAATCAAATTTAAATATGGATTTATGAACCGACGTAATGGGGAAGCGGCCTGCCCCCGTGCAAGGAATAAATATTTGAGTACCTAAAATACCCAGTATTATTATTACTAAAAGCCTGGTACAGTCACACTCTGTCAGATTCAATTCAAAAGCATCCTACACCATCCCAACTGCACCCATCTGAGGTTTGAAAGCGATAGTTGGTCCACTAGCGACGATGGGTCCCACTTCCCACGGTCACCCCGTACGCCCACTTTCTTTTCTTTTTTGAAGAAAAATTCTATAATTTCAATTATAAATCATGGGAAGGATCATTTATATCTAAGTAAATTAAAATAATTTTACATCTTATTAATATTTTAACGATTAAATCATTATATTTTTATTTTTTATATAAATTATAAAGCTGAATTTAACATAAATTTAATTTTTTAACTATTTATTTTATAAAAAATATTACTCATTCGATATATATTAATATATACAATATTTTAGATTGATATTAGATAGATTCGAAAATTTATATATGCAATAAATACAATTATATTAATAAATTTAATAGTTAAATCATTAAAGTATAAAAATATATGAAAAAATATAAAATTATTTTAAGTTAATCTCTCTGTAAATATTACATTTAAATAATTATAATTAAAATTAATTATCATAAAAATAAGATCACATTAATAATAACAAATGTCTCAAAACTTTATACTCTAGTATGATTAAGTCTTGAGAGAAATAAATTACTGTCAACCCACATATTATATACAGGGTGATTCCTGTTATTTGGACTTATAAAGTTGATTTTTGAGACCAACACTGGTACCACTAAATAAAAAGTTAAGGTTTGAATTTTAGTTTTTAATTATTTTTACAATTTAACGGATGGTTGATGTTATTTATCTTAAAATATCTGGGTTTGAGTACATATGTGTACACCAATATATTTAAAAAAAAAAAAAAAATCACGGGCATTTTGATTTATTGAGCTGCCTCTTTCTGAAATTTTACTTAATACTCTATATTTCACTAGTTTTTAATATTAAACTAAATAAAAATAAAAAATAGATATTTTAATAAATATCTCAAGGGAACAAGGTAATCTTATCTAGAATTGACTTCGAATGTAAATAGAAAATTTAATAAAAATCACATTCGTAAATAAAAAAAGAAGAAGTAAAGTTGGACGGAAAATATAATAAAAAAAAAGGGCTGAGCTACTTGAGAGTATTTAATATTAGAAGGATCGGATCTAATTAGTCCATTTATTATTAAATTGATTATTTATTTTATATACTATTAAAAAAATTAAATAAGTTCAAGTTGTAATAGAATTAATATTTATTATATAAAAGTATCTTGAATTTTTTTTTTTTCAATTGCAATTTAATTTCAAATAAAATATTTCATTTACAGAATCATAAAAACTTTAAAAATAATAACTCTATTAAACAGTAAATATTAGCTCTATTAAAAATTGGTCTCATTTAGTTTTTTTTAATAGTATAGGAATTAATTAATCCATTTAATAGTATAGAAATTAATTCAATCATATCCCTATAATAAAAGGATATCTCACTTAAAGGTAACCATTGGTCGAATCAATCTAAGGTTCGGTTTAAAATTTTTTCCAAGCCATAGCCCATTTTTTTATCTTGCTTGACCCACCCAAAAAGCTCATTTCACTATTCAAAAAAAATTATATTTGTGATATATTATATACTCTTATAATTAAATTTAAATTTTATAAATAAATTTATTATCTAAATTTATTTTGGGCAGATCCAAGCTGAGTCAAGGTGTAAAAATCAAAATCATTGTCCAACCTTAATCAGGTTGGGCCGGGTGCACTACCCAAGCCTTGCCCAGGTCTAATCTTAACTTCGGTACATTCCCTTGCCTCTTGATTTCAAAAATAAGAAAATTAATTGATTAAAATATGTCATACGTCGTTACACTCTTCACAAATTTAAAATTTAATCGTTATATTTTTTTTTTAATTTAAGTTTAACTATTAACATTTTTTTTTAAATTCAAGTTCAATTTATTACATTTTTTTAGTTACATTATTGTCAAATGAGTTTTTTTATTTTAAAATGTCACACCAATTAATTCAACCAAAAGAACTTTAACATTATTAACAATTAAACCTAAATTTTAAGATTATTTAAAAAATAAGCTCATTTTCGAAATTATTTACGGAAATGGACCAAAGTGAAAAATAATTATTGGAATAGGCCGTTTTTGCAAAAATGCGTCTACGTAGACGCCATATCAGGGGAAATTATAGAAAAGCGCTTCCACATGGAAGCACTTTTCCTTGAATGGAATAAAAACGCTCTTACGTGGAAGTTTTTTTCGAATTAGTGTCTACGTGGATGTATTTTTCAACGTGTTTTTGTCTCGATCAATGAAAAACACTCTTACATGGAGGTTTTTTGTCTCATTCAAAGAAAAATGCTTCCATGTGGAAGCGCTTTCCTGCAATTTCCTCTAACATGGCAGATTTTTACAAAAACGGCCTATTCTAATAATTTTTTTCACTTTGGCTCATTTCCTTAAATAATTTTGAAAATGGGTTTTATAGTACATAATCCTAAATTTTAAAATCTGAAAAAGCAGGGGTGAATCCAGGGGACTGGTAGGGCCCTGGCTCCCTAAAATGAATTTTTTTTTATTTAGCCCCTTGAAATTTTTTAAAATTTTAAATTAGTAAAAGTAAAATTATATTTTACCCCCCTAAAAATGATAACATTTTAATTTAATCCTTTAAAAATTACATTTTTACTATCATAAAAATTATAATTTAATATCAATCCCCTAAAAGATTTTTTACTTCATCCCTGAAAAAAATAAAGAAACTAACTTTCAAATTTGCAAATAGTATAAAAAACCTATTACTGATTTTAATAAGCTAATTTGGTAATATTCGATTGGGTCAAAGCTCAACAAGTTGTAGTTACTTTAACAGCATTAAACTCCAATGACAAACCAAACCAAAGAAAGAGTAGGTGGCTTTTAGGGTTTCATGAAAATTTATTTGTACCAATTTATATCTTATACTATCTACTACCATAAATTAAAATTCTCGGTAAAATTTGAAACCTCTGTCAAATTTCATTACATGTAATTTTTTTAAAAAAGTCACCATAGCTAAAATTCAATTGCTCCTTACTGAATAAGCAGCACGAATATACATTAAACAATAAATAGTAATACAAAAATTGCATGTATGTTTTTCTTTTCTTTTTATTTTTTGCTTAAATACTCATTTAGCCATAAATTTGTCACTTTTTTCTTTGATGAAATGAAATTTGGGTGCTAACTTGAAAAAAAAATCAAAAGTATCCAACTTTGAAAAAACTAAAAAATTCAGGAACCAAAATTTCACCATGCATTTACTAGCTTTGTTTCCAATGAGCAGCTGAATTAATTAGCTCTGGATTCATGAGTAGCGCCACCTTCTTCTCTTTGTGGTCTTCTTATGGAAAATTTTTTTAATCTTGAATAGCTCTGGATTGAGCGAACTCCCCACCTCAGAAATGGCACCTTCCTTCCTCACAACAGGCGATCCTGCTCTTGAATCTATTGATTTCAAATTGCTCAACTTGTCAGGTTTCAACAAATGTTGATCTTCTTGTTCAATCATATAACGAAGTTGAACTCCGAGATATGCCTCGAGGATTTTGGACCCGACATTGTTTTTCTTGGAAGAAAGTCGCTGCAGGAGTTGCTGGAAATACCTTGCTTTGAGATCGTCATCGTCTTCGGCCCTTTCGGCTGGGAGTTGTTTCTCCGTTGAAAGGCCTTGCACTTTGGTCGACATTCTATGATAAGCTCTTGTTTGTGTTGAGCATTCTGGTTCTTGAACCAACGCAGAAGAAGGTCCGGGCTGTTTTCAAACACCGTATTACTATTGCAGAGATTTTGGGGAGATTTGCCATCATTACGCCAAGGATTCGACATTGTGGGGAAACTCTTATTTCATCAGCTGTGAGTACAATAAATTTGTACTCAAGAGCTGCAACTATATAGCTAAGCATAAGTACTGATCCTATGTTTATTTAATGATTCTTACGTTTTTTCGTTATTATATTTATTGCATGTGTACTGCAATTTCAATCATTTAACGTTACAAAATCAAGCATACGTAGGTCAATATTCTTAAATTAATTAATTATCACAAGTTCAACTTCATTTACCTTTTATGAATAGTATTCCTCATAAGATTTCAGATTTAATATTTTGTCAAATTCATCATTATTCATTTTTAAGTTGATTTGACCTTCAATTTAACTTTCATATAATTCATTCCGAATTTGACTTTTCAAGTGAACCGAAATTGAACCTGTTGACTGATTCCTTATCATTTTATTGTGTGTACTTTTCTAGGAAATCACCATTCTTGCTTTTAGATTTCCTGAAATCGTTCATTTTTTAGATTTATATAATCCAAAAAACTGATTGTAATTTTTTTTTATAAAATATATGTTTTTTTTGGGATATCAATATATTTCGCATATATTAATTCCTTTAACTCTTAAACTTTAAAACATTCTAATTATATATTTAAACTATCAATGTTATATCAATCACGTTTTTTTATTATTAAAACCATTAATTTTATTATTAGATATCATGTCAAATCTTATGAGACATAATTTAAAATGAGAATTTTAAAGAAAAGTAAAACATCGTTGCTTAACTTTTAAAAGTTAAAACTGAAAATAAAGTAAAAAAAAAGAGTGAATATTCATTTTTTTCTTTAAATTTTGCATTTTAAAATATGTCACATAAAATTTAACATCTGATATAAAGGTTAAATTAATGATTTTAGTAATAGGAGGATCTTATTGATAAAACCCGATAATTTTGGGATTTAATTAGAATATCTTAAAGTTTAAGGACCAATTTAAAATGAAAATTATAGTTTGAGATGTATGATGGAATTAACTCTAATTTCCTTGTTCAATTAAACTTCTATAGTTGGCGGGCGGGATTAGTCTAACACTCGGCCAATTTCTGGTCCGCATGACTGCATTGGTGTTGAATGCTTCTCGTTTTTTCTCAATACTCGTAATCTCAATGGTCAACCTATTCTCTGGTAACATGTGAAATTACGAGTACATTTGCACTACTTTTTTTTCATTCAAGTGGATTAATTCTTTCAAATGTGGAAAATTATTCCATTTAAACCAAAATATGTTATTGTTTACTATGGAAAACGCTTTTTTATTTAATTAATTTTAACTCATATTTACTATGGAAGTGAAAGTTATAAACAATTTAAATGTGTTTACTGTTTTTTCTCTCGAACCTTTATTATAAATAGCGGTTTCATCTTACTTCAAATCATCCAGTTAAAAAAAAAAAAATCTTATAGAGTTTAGTTAATTGGGCAAGAAAGTGTCGTTTAGGTAGAATTTTTACCTTCTAACTTCTGTGAATTAGTAATGTGTACGGTGGGTAAATAAATTGGTTATATTTTGAGGATAACGTGTGATAAAAGAAATTGATTATATAGAAAATAGGTTGTTCATTCGTATTGCGATTTTTGGTTTTAATTTGTTAGGCTGAAATTGTTGAACAATGGGAATGTGTATGGAAAAGAAAATGGTGGTGAGCTCGGTGTGGATTGGAAATGCAAAAGCAAGATCTACACCAACAATTGGGTATCCGGCAGATCATCCATCTGAATGCAAAGGAGTAAATTGCCTACCACCTGCTAAACCTTATGATAGAGGCTGTGAAAAATCCAACGGATGTCGATCAACACCATCCTTGAATTCAACAACTGCAACGTTGATGTCTACTTAAACTATACCAATATTTACTATTTATTTGTTTATGTTTATATTTTATTTATATGATGGATTTAATAATAATACCAATAAATTAATCTACTGCTTGGAGTGTGTCTTTTTTCTCTCCCTCTCTTTCTTTTCTTTGTTTAATGCAAAACGTGGCACGTGTATTATCTTAAACGTGCTGGAATTCTAATTTTGTTATAAAGTAACTGAAATTTCAAAGCTCAGCTACGCAGTATTTTCCTTATTGACTTCAATGAGGAAATTAGGGTTTAATTGATTTTTGTGTGTGTTTTAAATTGATTTTTATAAGATTTACGGTTTACTTTTTGTATTTGTAAACTCCTTTCTCATTATAAAATAATTGTTTACTTTGTATAAAAAAAATTTGAATTCTGTCCTTCTTTCATCTTTTCCATTCTATGATTTATGTTTTAAGTTTGTGGTTCTTACTTTCAATAAGATTGCCCCAAAAGTTTAAACTTATATTTTTTTTCTTAAGAGTAAGGCAAACTCAAAAAATTATTTTTTGGGAGGGGTGAAATTAAATTGTATATTTTTACGATAGTAAAAATATAATTTCACCATTTTAATGGCCTACATTTTTATAAAATTTAAAAGATTAAATCAATTTCTTTATCATTGTTATGACGGAAAAAAATACAATTTTATCATTATTCATTTAAAATTTTTATAAATTATGAAAGAATTAAATGAAAAACTACCACGACCCTATAAGCTCCCTAACTCCACCTCTACTTAATAACTTGAGAGTGGAATGTGACTTATAACCTTCAATTCTTGTTGGTTGTATTTTTGTCTTTAAATATTTGTCTTCAATATCTTATTCTTCATTTGCATTGTTGGTAGATTTAATTAAGTGTAATTAAAATAGATTTACACTCTTTTGAAAATAATTATAATTAATAACAAGGTATATTATATTCTTTCAGAAAAAAAAGCAGATTTAGACTTGAAATAAAACATTGTTAAGATAGAATTTTAAACTTGGAACATAAATAGTAAAATAAAACGAATAGGCTGATGTATACCAGTGAAGTCAAACTAATACAAATCGTATACTATCGATTTGAAAGTAATATAAGGTTGATGTAAATCCTAACATTGTATAACTAGTTGGTTAATTGGTATACTTTTTCTACTATTTTTTTTTTTTAACAGAAACTGAAAAAATGAAGCGAAAACGAGAAAGGAGCAAACCCTCAGCCATGCTATCGATTTAAAGTCCCCATAAATCAATGTTAAAGGTGGAAGCTACATCATCGTCGCAATCATAAACTTGCGCCTGCAAAGCAGCAGGTGAAGAAAGGAGCAAACCCTCAGCCATGCTATCGAGTAAGCCTGGCATGTTAAACAATGCCTCCTCGTCCATGAAACCATAATTCCACTCATTATCATTAGTGTTGGTGGTCTCCAAGCTCCAACTATGATCCAACATCAAGCCATCATCTAAAACGCTCTGTTCTTCGTCGTTGTCGGTGGAAACTGAGGTTGATGATGAGCATCCCACTGGTTGAGGATAAATATCCGTTGAAGTCATTGGTTTAAAAGCCTCGGCAGCGGCAAACGCAGCGATTTGTATGTCTTTTGGGGAAGAAGACTTAGCCCTAGGGAGAACAGAAGCCGAGTCTGGGAAATTAAGAGCGGCGGATTTGCCCCTAAGCGCTAAGACGGCAACGTCGTAAGCCCTAGCTGCCATTTCAGGGCTAAGGAAAGTGCCCAACCAAATCCTTGATTTCTTGTAAGGTTCACGAATTTCAGACACCCATTTAGTCCCTCTCCTTTGCCGCACACCTTTAAATACCGGATGACGAGTCTCTTTAAACTTCTTTCGACCAGTTTTTCGCTTATGGGAACTCGAAACAATCATTAATGGCTGATCATAAGCTGATGAGGTAGATGAGGAGGAGGATAACTCTGAGTCAGGGCTGCATGGCTTGCATGAAGAAGAATCAATCTCCAAATACTCCATTTTCAGCTCTGAATCTGAATACCGGGAACGATAACTTGGAAGTAAATTTGAAACTATTAGTATCAGATTTAGTAGTGAAGTAAAGCAAGACAAGTGTAGTGAAGAGAGTGATGGAAAAATCTTCGAAAAAGTAATACTATATATACAGGGAATAGGATGAGGAACAAAATGAATTCCGCGATTTGGACATGGAGTTGCACACGGGGCGGCATGGTTTGAGTCTTGGACACGTGAAAAAGGAAAAAACAGGGATTCCAAGAAATTCATGAGAACACACGAATGTGAAAGGTCGGACAACTAATCCTCCTCCAAAAATTATTTCCAATAATTGGAATAAAATCGGGTCCAACTTTACGACAGTTGAACAGCGGAAACACGTGTCCTTGCCCTTTTTTAGTAAGAGGGAAGCAGTTCAATGGATCTGTACTGTATTTTTCTTAAAACCTATACTGCATCTAATTTATTGGAATGAGACCCCCTTCTGAGTCCCTTTTTTAACCTTCTGATTTTGAATTGATTTGATATTATTTTTCTGTATAAAAATAGTAAAAGTTTTTATATTTAAATATATAAAATTTAATTTTAAGTATTTCAACGTTGCATCTGAAATTTTTCAAGTCACAATTTAGTAAGCGGGGTAGCTGGGGCTGGCGGGCTCCGGTTTCTTAAAAAGAAAATTTTTTCAATTAAACCCTTCAAAATTTTTAAAATTTTAAATTAATAAAAGTAAATTATATTTTTATTTCTGTAAAAATGATAAAAATTTGATTTAATTTTTTAAAAATTCTAAAAATGTAAACTATTCAAATGATAAAATTACATTTTTACTATCTTAAAAATTAAAATTTAATTTCCACTCCTAAAAATATCTACCTTCACCTTTGAATTTAGTGCGACTATGTATAAATTTAGTGTAGAGTGTAAATTCGTGGTCTTGTAAGAAAAATATGGCAAATATTATCATCTAGCTAAATTTCAAATTTTTACTACTATTAATTTTATATATGTTTTTTTAATAATAAGAAGAATATTTTATCATTTTTTCCTCCCTGAATTTTTTCTTACATGTTAGTTTCGTAATTTGCTCATTCAACTTGAATTTTATTAAGGTATAATAGTGTGATACAAACTTAAAGTGTTATATTTTAATTGAATTAACGAGTTTGTTTTAATAATGATTTTATGAGTTAAAATTTCAAAATTTCTCATTTATAAAATTTATAAACTGTTAGCTTCTGTTGGATTTGTATTATTAATGGAAATCAATTAACAAAAGTATATATTAATCTCAAAAGTATTATTTTTATAAAAATCGGTGTATTTTTATCGAAAAATTAACTTTTAGACAACTTTTTACTTTTAAAGTTTTTTTTTTCTTTTATTTTTAAGAATCGAGACTAATTTGACAATGAAAAAAGTTGTGGATTAAATTTGTTTAATTTTTTTAGAATTAAGATCAAATTGATATAATTTATAAACTGTAACATCCGTGTGTTTGAATCGGATTTGGAATAGTGATAAAATAAAATTGAGAATTAGAAATGTTTAGTTGAAGTAAGAAAGGTTAGAAAAATTTAAGGATTAAATAGTAAATGAGAGAAAATATGGGGGATTAAATAGCAAATTATCCAAATTGAATTTTGAGCCATCAAGGGAATTAGATTTATTGAGGAGGGGCAAAAGAGTAATTTGGTGTAAGATATTTTTTGAGGCAAAGTTTTGGGCCAAAGTGTAAAGTTGGAAGGCTCAAGGACTAAAAGTGAAAATTTACCATTTTTCTTAAGTGAGATATTTTAAGTGAAAATTCTAGAGAATTTGAGAGAAGAAAAAATAGTTAAAAATATGAAAATATCATCTTTTTCATTAAGTAGCCGTCCATGCCCTTTTCTTCCATTTCCAACTTTTGCTTTTATTCTAAATAGGTCCTTCTTTCATTTTTAAGCCTTCCAAGCTCCAAAATCTCCTATTTTCTTTGAAATTTCTGAAAGAAAAATATAGAAGGGGGTTAGTAGACACCTCAAACTTCTTATAGAATTCATTTTGAGGTGTTAGAGAGATAAAGAACTAAATCGAGAAAATTTGAATTCAAGGAAGAAATGGTTAAATTCTCGTGATATACATGTATTTTACTGTTATTTAGCATGAAAATTATTGAATTATAGTTTATAGCTTATATGTGTTTATGTGAAATTGAAGAGAAAGAGAATAAAGGCAAGGATCAAATTGAAGACAAAGGAAAATAATAGAGCAAGGGGTAAAAGAGAGGAAATTCAGCCTTTTTGTTGTAAGTACTACAAGAGTTTTGAATTATAGTTTAATTTCTCTAATGGTATATGAATTATTAGCATAGAAATTGTTAGATGGGTACATAATTTGAATGTTTACAATAATAAAATGAATGGATTAATGTGTGATTTAGTAAAACAGTTTGGACAGAACAGATGATTAACTTCTAAAATTCACCAAAAATTGTATATAATGATAGATAATTATCTATCTTTAAGTACAAAGATCAAATGATGTAATTATCTATCATTATATACAATTTTTAGTGAATTTTCGAAGTTAATCCTCTGTTCTGTCCAGACTGTTTTACTAAATCGCACATTAATCCCTTCATTTTATCATTATAAACATTCAAATCATGTACCTATATAACAATTTCTATGCTAATAATTCATATACCAATAGAGAAATTAAACTATTTCAAAACTCTTGTAGTACTTACAACAAAAAGGCTGATTTCCTTCTCTTTTACCCCTTGTTCTATTCTTTTCCTTTGTCTTCAATTTGATCCTTGTCTCTCTTCTCTTTCTCTTCAATTTCACACAAATACATGTAAGCTAAATGCTATAATTCAATGATTTCCATGCTAAATAACAATAAAATACATGTATATCATGAGGATTTAACCATTTCTTACCTTAACCCTTGAATTCAAATTTTCTCGATTTAGTCTTTTATCTCTCTAACACCTCAAAATTAATTCTATAAGAAGTTTAAGGTGTCTACTAACTCTCTTTTATGACTTTCTTTCAGAAGTTCCAAAGAAAATGGAAGGTTTTGGAGTTTGGAAAGCTTAAAAATGATGGAAGGACCTATTTGAAATAAAAGCAAAAGTTGAAAATGGAAGAAAAGGCCATGGACGGGTAACTTAATGAAAAAGATGATATTTTCATCTTTTTAACCAGTTTTTTCTTCTCTCAAATTCTCTAGAATTTTCACTTAAAATATCTCACTTAAGAAAAATGGTAAAATTACACTCTTAGTCCTTGAGCCTTTCAACTTTACACTTTGGCCCAAAACTTTGCCTCCAAAAAAAATATCTTCCATCAAATTACTCTTTTGCCCCTCCTCAATCAATCTAATTCTCATGATGACTCAAAATTCATTTCGGATAATTCGCTATTTAATCCCCCATATTTTCTCTCCTTTACTATTTAATCCTTAAAAAAAAATTTCTAACCTTCCTTACTTCACTAAACATTTATAATTCTCTATTCTAATTTATCATTATTCCAAATCCAGTTCAAACACACGGATGTTACAAGAAGGGTTAGAAATTTTATACGCATGGGTAATTAAATGTTTGATAAAATTAAGAAATAAATAAATAATCATCTATTATGCTTGTAGTACTTACTAAGCCTTCACCGGCTTAACGCGTTTATTTTAACGCGTAGGTACAAAAGCTACGAAAAGCTAGAGTCGAGTAAGAGACCTCTCATCACATCACATCACATCACTTTTGAAGCTCAAGTTTAGGTAATTTACTTTGAAAAAAAATGGCATGTACAAATGGTACTTACATATGACCCTAATGGAAGGAAAAATGTTGATTTGGGATACTTTGAGTTGATGAAATGAAATGATGAAATTTGGTTGAAATTGTGTTTTGGACTAAAAATCATATTTTATTTTTTTTTTAAATCGGGTTTAAGTCTCGATTTTAATTATACATTATTAATTTAAGATATTTTGAATCAAGAAGCCTAAAAAATCGTTGTTTGATGAAAAAAAAATTCTTACATGACTCGGTTTTTTTTTCTATACTGAACTTTAATGTAATACTTCTATACTGGTTTTATACATATGAATCGGGTATAGGGGTGTTACAGTATGTACTATGGAACTTATATGTGTACTTGTTAGAAGACAAAAATGTTGTTTTGAAATATTTTATGTGACGAAATGAAATGAGGTATTTTGGATGAAATTGTGTTTGAACTAAAAATCATATTTTATTTCTTTTAAATCAATTTTAAGTTTCGATCTTAACTATACATGATTATTTTACGATATTTTAAATCAAGAAGCCTAAAATACATTGGTTGATGAAAAAAAAAAATTTCACGACTCAGTTTTTCTATACTGAACCTTAATGTAATATTTTTATATTGGGTTTATACATATAAACCGGGTATAGAGGTGTTACATAAACATTGGAGGGTTAAATTTGACATTATGTTAATTAAAAAGCTTCCATTTGTAATTTAATATAGGAATGACTAAAATATTAAATTTTGATAATATTAGTGACTAAAATAAAAAATTTAAACCTAAGTGACCAAAACAAAAATACGCTAATAGTTGAGTGACTATTTATTGAGTTTACCTTATATTTTTTATTTTGAATTCTTATCCAATACATGCTAAACAAAAAATAATTCTATTTTTAATAATCTAGAATTATAAACATTTAATACTATACACATCATCCAAATATCATAAATGCTATTCAAATTAGTTATTCATATTGAATCTCATGTGATGGTCTGATGGTCAAAAGTATTTATCATTTCTAGTGTGACTTGGATTCAAATCACACAAATCGTATATATTGTTTGGATTTTATTTTGTTATTATAATTCACCAAAATTTTTTTTTGACCCAACTCAAATTTGCAAAAAATAAAATAAAAATTTTTGGACCCGAACCCAAACCTAACAAATGAACCTACAATTTTTATTGAGCCCGACCCTATTAATGAACACCTCTATTAAAAGCACTACATAATTTTAATTTTACTTAGAATCAAGTATAACATACTACCCTTTTATTGATAATTAAAATAGTTTTTAAGTATTCATATGTAAGATTTAAGTAAAAATATCGAAATAACCTACAAATGATTCATAAAATGTAAGAATTTAACCTAAAACATTAAGGGATTATTCTTTGTAGGTATAATTATTTTATTTTTTGTAAAAACAAAAATAAGTTAATATACATTTCCTTGGAGTACACCCACTGTGTAGGGTGAAAGAATAAAAAATATTAAAGCAATGAATTTTTAAAAATAATAATTATTAATAAAGTAATAAAAATGCAAATAATTTTTGTTTGGAAAAATATATTTTTTGATAACTTTGAGCATATTCTCGATAGGTAAAGATGGAGGGTTGAATCATAAAATTATGATTTTATATTAAATTCCATAAGATATTTACAGCGGTATATCATATGCTCAAAATGGATAAGTGATGAATGAGAAATTAATACTCAAAATAAGCAACTTGTGAATAATTTGAGGAAAAGAAAAGTTTATCCCATATTGATTAGATACCAAGTGTGGAATATATTAAAATCTATCAAGAAGTTAATAAATGATTAAGATTGAAGTATTGGCTCACGTCCAAGTGATGTAAATTTTAACTTATCAATATTGGGGCACACTTGTACGACATGGACAACGTGAAATGTTTGGACCGTTTAAGTCCAAAAAAGTTTTTTTAAATCAAATTTGTATCTTTATTCATGAAAATTTTCTAAAATCCTCCGCATTAAATTCCCAAAGAATATTGCAGAAATTTTCAGAGACAATTATTTTATTTTGTTTTTCACTCTCAAAATTTTTTTTCTCTCTCCAAAATTTCCAACGATCTAGTGATAGGAGAAGGTAAGATTTGTTCATTGATCACTGTTGAGATAATTGTGTTGTTGTATATTGAGATACAGATGACCAACGTTTCTCCAAGTATCGTAGGAACGGCCAAATCCGTCTTAAGGAAATTGTAAAAACAGGTCTCAGCATCTAGCAAACTCGATTTTTTTTTTCGATTTTTTATTTTGAAATCCTATCATTTAAATTGTTTTCAAATCTGATGTTTTATATAAAAAAATAATAAATATTTAAATTGATTGCGTTTAGATATGTTCTTTTATATAAATATAAACATTTATTTATATTATTTTATATAAATATTGTATTTAATATAAATATTTATATTTATATGTATTCATTAACATGTTTTATCTAAAATAAATTAAAATCTACATCAAAATTCAAATATTTTGAAAAAATTAATCGTTTTTTAATATAGCTTTTGTCTACCAAAGGCTTATAAGAAAAAAAATGGCCGCAGAAGTTAGTAATTGCACAAAATAGAAAGAAATTATTATGTATAAATTTTCAAATATAGGAGTGGTGTCCGTTGCTCCACGTTGTAGTTTTATTTGGTCGACTGATTTATGTGGTGGAAATTCAGCTTAATTCTTCACGCCCCAGCCACAACCCTAAAATCATTCCACTCTTTCATTTTATTTCGTGGAACTCCAACTTCTCTTTGAATTCTCAATTTAGGGTTAATCAGTTCGAAAACTTTTTAAACGTTAAAAACGACGGTCTTCTTAATTCTATAATAATGTTAGAATACGACAAGGCTTAAAATACGAAATTAAATACCACATGTAACAACGGGGACAATTGCACAAATTACCTGCTAAGTACTGAAACCAAATGTATCTGCATTGTTAATCATAATTTTTTATTCAAATTTGATGTCATCATGAATCAGATAATGTCAAATTCATTAAAATATTCAAACAAATTTATAAAATTAAGGTTGTTTATGTTTTGAGTTTGTAGATGACCCTAAAATAGTATTATTTTTATTTTAGTCACTTTATTTTTTTTTTATCAATTTAATCATTCTAATAAAGATAATTATTTAAATTGATCACTACCATTAAAAATTCTATTAATTCGTTAATGAATTGCTGATGTGACACATTAATTAATTAAATGAAAACATGTAATACTTTTTTTTTTTACTTTTATTTAAAGCCTAGAGGTCTCTTTGTTATAATTTCAATACACTTGTTTTTCTCTCTCTTCTCATTGTCTTGTTGAAGAATTTTGTTTTCTATATTCTAAAATTATAACGAATATTTTTCTTTATCAGTGCTAATAATTTCATTCTACAATAATATATTTCCATAGGTCACCACTAATGTAATTTACAAATTACATATTCAAATCATACATATGGGTAGATATTAAATAAGACTGAAGAAATTACAGAATAAAATGAATAGCAAATTAATGATATTTTGCGTTTAGAACTAGCAAAAGATTGATATCTCGACTTTGTGCATGCATTTTAAAACAACTCCAAATCGAAGGGGAAGGTACAAAGATCCCAATTAAAAACGTGATTATTACGTAACAATATTCCACACTCAATATAGTAAATTTTTTCCGGTATATTAGTCATGTTCCGGATGTTGCTTAGAGATATAATAACCTATTATTTTTGCAAGTTTGAAATGTTTTCAACAACGGTATTATTAAATTTTGATGGTGTTACATCGCTTTCTTTGACTTAAATGAATGTCTTCCTGATTAAGTATTGTTTGAATATAAATCCAAACTTAATTTAATTTTAAATTGATTAGATTAAAAACTAATATGAACTAATCAAAAATTTTGTTTTTCATTCTAATTTTAATAAATTTTTAATTAAATTAATTAAACCGATGAAATCAATTGAACTAATAAGATTCCACTACCTATTAGGTTTAAAAAAACTAGAGAATAAACGGAAAGACTTGAGTCACTAGATAATGATTGTTTGAAACAGAAATGTACCAAAACATCAGAAAAACTCGGCGCAATCACTGCACATCAATGTTTTTTTACGCAAAGTGTCAAACACTGTTTTGCGAACGTGTATATACCTCGTTTTAACATTTTTTAAAAGTTAAATAAGATTATGTTTAAAGAAATTAAGCATAATAGCTCCGAGCAAGTATTAGTGTTACACCACTTATACCTCTTTTGAAAGCGGGAGTGAATTTAAAAATCTATAATTAAATTCCTGACTTTGCTACAAAAATTTTGGATTCACCTCTATTTGGAAGAATAATTATTGTCTAGAATAATGTTTTTTTTTTGCTTAATTCACTATTTGTCTTTTAAAGTAATTTTATTTTTCATTTTGGTATCTAAAATTTTTTTATCTCGATTTATTACCTATAGTACACTCAAATATAATAACCAATTACAAAACGTCATATGATATTTTTATAAAAGTTTATAAAAATAAAATATAAAAAATGGAAATAAATTCAAAAAAATAAGAAAAGTATTATAATCTAAAAAAACATATAATTTATAAAAGTTTATAAAAATAACATTTACAAAAAAAATATATGATAATTGAAAAGAATTTAGTTTGTATCAATATTATTAATACAAACACGTAAAAATTGTAAAAAAATGTTTAAAATTAATTTTTTTTAATAAAATTGTAAAGCATATAATTATAAATTTTAAAAAGTACTTAAATTTCAAGTAATTTACATACCTTTTTTAGTTCTTCTAAATTTTTTAAAAATTTTATATATTATTTTGATTTTTAAAAATTATATATTTTATCAAACTTTCTTTTAAATTTATATATTACATATGATTTTTTAAATTTTTAATTAATATAATATATAATACTAAAAAACGGCAAGTGGTGTGTTGTAATAGCTTTTTTAGTTCTTAATTATTTTGATTTTTTAAAATTATATATTTTATCAAACTTTCTTTTAAATTTATATATTATATATGATTTTTTATATTTTTAATCAATATAATATATAATACTAAAAAACGGCACGTGGTGTGTTGTAATAATGTCACATAACTGATCAATGTCAATCAACCATTTATCAATCTTGATCAAAGTCAAAAGTGTTTTTTAATATTTAAATATTTAAATATTTAAATATTATAATTTACATTTTAAATTTTTATTTTAAATAAACTTAATTTTCATTTGATATTTTTCATTAGTAAAAAATATAATGTAATGTTTTTTCATTGATCACAGTTGTCTAATAATTTTTTTAATTTCATTACAAAATAGATAAAAATAAGAAAATTAATACTTTAAATATGAAATTAAGAAAAAAAATTAATATTAAAATAAAAAATAAATATACTTAAAAAATTAAATCGTAAATTAATTTTTATTAATAAACTATTGTCATTAATTGTTTAGAATGACTCTCATTTGAAAAATACCTACGTTCAAAATAGCAGTCATTCAAATAACTTATATTCGGAATTAATTTTTTCAATATGAATAATTATGTTTAAAAAATAACCATCCTTTAGAATAAGAGTCCTAATTCCTAAAAAAATTCGAGGCACATCTTTTGTTCCCTTGAAGATGAAGCACTTGGAACTCAAGTCTTTCTTTTGAATTATTTAATTTTTTAGCCTTTTTTTTTTTTTTTTTGCAGGCTTTTGAATTATTTATTTATTCATCTATTCTTTTTATATTAGGAAATGATTAATTTTATCAATTAAACTTTAATTTAATTAATATTATTATTGAGTTTAATATCATTAAAAGTCTATTTCCGAAATTATTTACGAAAATGAGTCATTCTAAAAAATAATTACGGGTATGAGTCAAAAACACAAAAATACACTTATGCGATGTCGTTTTTAAGGGATAAATAAAAAACGCTTCCACATAATCACTTTTTCGTTGTGTCAAGCAAAAACACGTTGACGGGGATGCATTTTTCAAAATAAGCCCACGCATGTGCGCTTTTGCCCGTATTCCCCCCCAACGGTAACCTTCCTAACGAGCAACAGTGCTTCCACGTGATTGCTTTTTGTAAATCGCTTTCAAATTAACGCGCTTTTGCCTGACACAATTAACAAAAGCATACGTAAAAACATTTCTTTGATTTATCCCATAAAAACGACGTCACATAAGCATGTTTTTGTGTTTTTAGCTCATACCCCAAATTAATTTTTAAGACGATTTATTTTCGTAAATAATTTCAAAAATAAGTTTTTATTGGTACATAACCTTATTATTGTTATTCTAATAATCAAATTTCGATTTAAAAAAAAAAAGAGTTATATCGATGTGTACCAACTGATAACAATCATCAACATATATCTTTAACTTTTTTTTTATTATAGATAAACATTCGAACTTGAACGGATAACTCAACCTATAAACAAGCATATGAGTGTGTTTTTGTGATGGTATAGTTAGGATAAAGAGTTTACAATTTATTTAAAAATTGGAAATTTAAGCTAATAAGAAACCTCCATTTTGACGCAACATCAAGACAAATGATTTTATCTTAAAACATGTTTATTTATATTCATTATAAATTTTTCTACGAAAATTTCATAGTCTTTAAAACATGTATTGAAACATTAGAACTAACCTGACAAAAGCCAAGGAATACATGTTTTCCAACCATGAGTAGCGTAGGCCTCATTCTTTCTTTCCAATCCCATGAGACATATTGTAAATCCCTTCTGCCTGTAACAACACACACACACACACACACACAAAAAAAAAAAACACAAGATCATCAACAGCTACATCTCTCAAATCTAACAAAGAAAACCTCAAAAGTAGAGATAAGCTGACAATGAAATAAAGTGAAGTTGCAGCCAAAGCAGCAGGAATGGCAATGGAAGTGATCTTATCATATCGTCCTTTAAGGTAAGTGGGCTTATGGATGCTTTGAAACTGTTTTTGTTTCTCAATCAGTTTCTCCCTCGGCCTGAACGGTGGCTCCGACATTCTGCTTCGCAACTAAATAAGTTCAGCTGATTCAACCACACATATATAACACAAAGGAAAACAATACATGTTAAATCGAACACCTATCGGAAAAAATAGAAAGGTAGTACCTGATAGATAACGAACTACTTCCTCGGATGCCAAAACCTTATAAATTCTAGATGAATCTGGGCATATCACGAAATTGTCTTTATATTTATTTACAGGAGACTACGAATTGTAGTAAATATTTATACGGGCCTAGACTGGTTTGGCCCACATGCAAAATTATTATCTAATTGGGCCTTCAGGATTTGGGATCCCTAAACCCATCAAAAGAATTAGTATGCACACCTGATCCAATATCAGACTATAACAACAACTCGACCGGCCCAAATAATGTTGGCCCACATGTATTTTGATTTTAATGAGTTATATATACTTGAAGACATTACAATCAGAACGGTCAAAGCTCACATGTAGCAATAAAATATATAAACTGGGTCTGGATCCTCAGCAAGCAGACAAGGGGAGAGGTAGTAAGTATGTAAAGGTTATTTTACCCAAATGACCTCCAAAAAAATTTATACTTATAAAAATATCCTGATTTAAAAAACAATCACCTGCATTACTTGAAATGAATAGTGAAATTGGATGGGAAAATTTTAATGGCGGGCACTACATTGGGTGGGGGGATAAATTATTACTTGAATTTCGTTTATTTCTTTCAAATCATACCTTTGTTAATTCATTTAAAACGATAAAAGGATAAATTAATTAAATGATACTAGATAAATTAATTTAAAGGTTATCTATGCCTCTTTTAATTTAATTCCTCCTTTAAATAAAATTTAAGTAATAAATTTAAAAGTAATAAATGAAATTAAATGATTTTAATTAAAGGATGAATGAAATTAAATGATACTTAAAATTTAAAGTATACCTATGCCTCATTTAATTTCTTCCTTTAAATAAAATTTAAGTAATAAATTTAAAAGTAATAAATGAAATTAAATGATTTTAATTAAAGGAGAAATGAAATTAAATGATTTTAAGGATATATGGAATTAAAGTAATAAATTGGAAAATAAGAAAAATTAAATTAATAAAGGATGGAAATGAATAGGATTTAAGTTTTAAAAAAAATGAAAGAAAAGAAGATCAAATATTAAATATGTTCAGGACTCTAGTTAAATGGTCAGTTAAAAAAGAAAAAATATTTGAAAAGACCATTAAATGTTGGTGATGACCGTTTAATCATCAGCACTTAAAAAAGGAATTTTTTATTTAAAAAGTTGGTATCAATCATTTAATGGTTAGTACCCAATATTTTTTTAAATATTAATATAAACGTATACTAATATGATACAGAGTGAAAAAAATTTTGGTGTTAGTTATTGAAGTCCCAGAATAAAAAAAAAATTTATTTTTTAAACCCCGACACAATCATCATACAATAATTGGATCAAAACTCAATGTAATGTTGACCATTAAAATTCCTCCACTTAATTTTATTTTTAATTTCAAGCCATTTAAATTATTATTTTTGAACCAATATCATTTTTATAAATATTATTTTTTTAATCATTTGGGTAAAATAGTCGTATGTAAACAACTCAACCATCGCAGCTAAGAAACAATCTATACTAAACTTGATAAAAAAAGACTTCAAATTAGAATCTCAAAACTTAAATGTAGTGCAGGTCATTAAAGTTCTTTCACTTGATTTTACTGTTAATTTTAAGTCATTTAAATGATTATTTTTGAATTAAAATATTTTTATAAATATTAATTTTTTTTACTCATTTAGGTATAATGCGGTATGTAAACTATTCAACTACCGCAGCTAAGAAACAACCTTATACTAAACTTAATAAAAGGAGACTTTAAAAGCAAAGGACAGAGCTGAAAAACTAAAGGCGCGCACATGTGAAGAAACTCAGCAATATTAACTAAACTACCATATTTTATTACATCCGACATTAAATATTTAAAGTTACTGTGGCATTGTAAATGAAATTTTTTATTCAAAATTAAATCGTAATTTGAGATAATATTTTTTGTACTGTTAGTTGTATTTAATCTAGACATTTAATTTGTTAATAGTACGCGGATTAATTGATAATAAATATAGATATAAAAACGAAAAAGATTGAAGCGGTTACACAGAACAGTTAACAACTCACATATTCCAAGAAAGCATATAAACAAATGAAATCAACAACCAGGGCTAAGAAAAACCCAATAAACTTAAGAAGGAAAAAAAACAGAATCAAAACCCTAAACCCATACACATGTGAAAGAAAAAATACCAATATTACGACGAACTTCGTCAGAATTTTATAAGGGGAAATTGGGGATAACCCCAATATTGTGATTGACTAAAAAATTATATAAAAAGGGTGGGGGGGGGGGGGGGGGGGTTCACAGTTAGTGCAGACTGCTTTGTACCGAGTTTCGTGTTTAAATTGAAATGCTCGTTTGGTGTATTAGAAGGCAGACTGCTTTAGCCGGCGCCAAAAATCTGTTTCTGGGTCTCACTTGTTTCTCATCACCACTCAGTCGCAGGTAAACCACCAAATCTTCAGTTTTTTTTAATATAAAAAATTTTCACTTCCCGATTCTCCTATTTGTTTTCTAACGTTCCTTTAAAGGAGAAGTATTTTAGCAGAAGGTTTGAGATGAAAATGGAATTTTGGAATCCTTGGTTTTCAATGGGAAAGAGTCTATTTTAAATTGAACCCACTTTTGTTCTGGGAATATACTCAATGTTACTTGAGGTACTGTAGAGGAGAATTGAGACTTTCTCATTCAACAAGGGGGAACTCTGTTTAACCGTGTTAAGGCCTATGAAATCAAAATTTTGTTTTCCTGTGAGACTGTGATGCAGTCTTTCATAGATTATCATGTCCTAATCATCCTTGGATATGCTGTGAGAGTACTTATTTTCTTCCGTATCCAGCTACCCTTGCTAGGCAGTTGTACAAGTAGCATCCAATATAATTTTCATAATGGCTAGAATTCAGTGCTTTACCGCCCAAACTGGTTTTTATCAGCAGTACCTGATAAAATGAATGTCATTACATACCAGATTGAGGTGGTTAATTTCTGCTCTAAAGGTAGCCTTGGTTTGATTTTTTTCAGTGTTTTTTTTTTTAATGGCAATACGTGTTGTCTCTGTTATAATATTGTATCTTGGCAGGCTTACCCTAGTCTTTTTTACAGTAGAGGTTAGACGATCAGATAGAGAAATGCTTCAGGAAATTTTGGATTGAGTTCAATTATAATTTGCTTTGTCTTCTAATTTTCTAAGGTATTTTGTGTTGAATTTGAGGTCCTTCAGTGCAGGTATGTCTTCAACGGCAGAGAGGAAAGCTGTGGACAACGATAAACCTATCACTCGTGTTCTTTTTTGCGGACCACATTTTCCAGCTTCACAAATTTATACCAGAGAGTACTTGGAGAAGTATCCTTTTATCCAAGTACTTTGCTCAAATTGTCCTGCTTATGTACTTTTTTGCTATAGAGTAGCACTTAAATATTAAAGCATTATCATAAACCAAATATGCACCAACAAGCATACGCCGAAATGTTCCAATGAAATGCAAGCCACACAAGTTTCTTGTTTTCCTTTTCTGTTGGAGCTGAACCTTTCCTATTTCATATTGAGCTTCTCTATATTGAACTTCCTGTAGGTTGATGATGTGCCCCTCGAGCAAGTTCCTGATCATATTGGGAACTATGATCTTTGTGTTTCAAAAAACATGCTGTTTGATTCAAATGTCTTATCTCGTGCAAAACAGATGAAGCTTATAATGCAGTTTGGTGTTGGCCTAGAAGGTCCTTATTCTTTTAATGTTAATATTCCATAGCTTAAAGCTTTTGCCACTCTACATTTACTGTATTAAATTTTTGTTTTTCATACTTCGGCATGAAGGCATTGATATTGATGCTGCTACAAAGCATGGGATAAAAGTTGCTAGAATTCCTGGTGATGCTACTGGAAATGCTGCATCTTGTGCTGAAATGGCTATATATCTAATGTTGGGCCTTCTTCGGAAACAGGTTTATTTATTTTATTTAGTAACTAAAAGTTGCATTTTTCTGTAGCATGTTCTTATGATTATAGTTGAACATGAAAAATAGCTGACTTTATTTTAATTGTGATGTAGTTCACTATGATCTTATTGGCTTGTTTGTGGCATACAATTGAAAGCTGTATCCACTGTCCGGGTTACAGAAATGAAAGAGACTTTGCAATGCAATTTGTTTATTAGTTGAATAAACCATGACCAAAATGTGGTAGACTAAGCAACCCATGGAAGGGGACAGTAGGATCTACGACTGCTATGAGATCTATGGCTGTTTATCAGCTAGATTAGCCTCCAAGTCTAACTGGAATGGATATAAATGTTTGCTGGCATGAGTGCTCTGTCTTCCTTTCTATTACCAGAAAATTTTGATCAAGCCTTGAAATTAAGGATGTGTACCTAATATAGTAATATGAATAATTCAATAATGCAGTCATACCTTGGTTTGTGCATATTGAAGTTGAGCTTGATCACGCATTTTCTCTTTCACAAATTGAATTAAAGAGAGAAAGCATTGTTTTCTTTCTTGCATTTCAGCTAGACTGCAAACTCATTTCTGTAGTTTTTTGTTTGATTAAATACTATTTTGTTCAATGCATTGGATAGCCATTACATCACAAATTAGTTTTCTAGTAGGTTTGTCATCATTTCAGTCAATTTCATAAGCAAAGCTTCACCAAATTTATTTCATATCCTTCATGACTGGCAGCCTTTTATCATCTCTTGTCTTCAGTATCTCGTTACCATTTACTCGACCCACACTTAGCATATTTCTTTCAAATCTGCACCTTTAAATTCATTTTATTTTGTCATTGATACATAAAATGTCCATGACCTGAGTGATTGTGGTGGTGTTGCAGAATGAAATGCAAATATCTGTAAAGCAGAAAATGCTTGGAGAGCCTATTGGGGAAACACTTCTTGGGAAAACAGTCAGTTTCTACTTTATCTCTTCAATTTCCCCTTTGCTTTGACATTAATTTGACATTATGTTTTAGTTTTTTTTTCACATATTATCCCCTGCTTGTGTAGGTCTTTATAATGGGATTTGGAAATATTGGAATTGATTTGGCAAAGCGCTTGAAACCATTTGATGTTAAAACTATTGCTACAAAAAGGAGCTGGTCCTCCAACTCGGAAGTTCTTATCCCAAAAGGTATAGAGGATTTATTAAAGTAAATAGTGTGTAGCTTAGTTGGATGGCATTTTCATTCATTATGTCTTGAACATTCAGCGTTTCCAACTCAAAATGGGGTTGTTGATGATTTGGTTGACGAGAAAGGCTGTCATGGTGATATCTATGAGTTTGCAAGCAAGGCCGACATAGTTGTCTGTTGCTTGAGTATGAATAAAGAAACAGTAAGGCTTTTCCTTTCCTTCTTTACTTAAAATATCCGCTTTCAGAGGGAATGGTATTGTCTGCTTATGTTTTATGTACATACATATGCTAAAATACTTGTTCTCCAACCATAGATAATACAATCAGGATATTTCAATTTTTCAGGTTGGCATTGTGAACAAGCCCTTCATATCTTCAATGAAAAAGGTTTGTTTCAAATGCACTCCAAAATTGAGTAGAGAACTCTTACTTCTTTTTTTAGTTGCAACCATAGATATGAAAACAGGAATCAAGGTTTTCAGAAGACATGTTTTCATAGCGTTTGTTTTATATTTACGTTAGCTCTCTTCTATAAACTTTCAACGTTTAATTTTGTATTGAAATAGCTGCACTCATGGTTATGTTAACAATTGTGTGATTTAAGGGAGCCCTTTTGGTGAATGTTGCTCGAGCGGGTCTTCTTGACTATGAGGCTGTCGTGCAACATCTTGAGTCTGGACACTTGGGAGGCTTAGGAATTGATGTTGCATGGAAAGAACCATTTGACCCTAACGACCCAGTTTTGAAATTTAGGAATGTTATACTTACACCTCATGTTGCCGGGGTTACCGAACATTCATATAGATCAATGGCTAAGGTATGCATCTTATCAATATTCTTATAAGTAACATGAATTTCATTTGTCATTGTAAATGCATTCTCTTTGCTATATCATCATCATTATTATGGCTTGTTTTACTAGTTGTTTAGTGTTGATGTCCAAGTATGATTTTGGCTCATATTTTGTTAATTTCAGGTGGTTGGTGATGTTGCCTTACAACTTCATGCTGGAAAGCCCCTAAAAGGGATAGAGCTAGTCAATTAGTTGACTCAGAATCAAACCTATCACTGTGACAATCAAAATCTAAATAAAATTCCATTTAAGCTTCAGTTGATTGACCATCCTGGCCCTGCTAAATCTAGAGGTTTAAGCCCCTTCATAGTTTAAATGGCAGAGAGTGGGAAACACATTCAGTAGGTTGCTTGGAGGATCCTGTCAAGCACATTGCTTTAGGTTCAGTATTTTATTCGACACTTAATATTTCCATGATTTTAAATAAATATTTGTATGAAGTTTGGTAGACCCCATTTGACAATCAATTTTATAATCTTAATATCATAAAATTTCTCAATTTTCAAAAGATGGCCTTTCGGCTCAGCCATCACTTGAAAAAGAAAATGTCACACCCATCACCATCCGACTGGCCAATATAAGTAGCATAATTTATTATGTAATATATTAAGGGAAATCATTTCATGGATCGTCGCTGAAATGTTAAGAGTGAACTTAACAGGGGTCACACTGCTTTTCAACCCAAAAAAGAGTTTGAGTACATGCAAACACCAATGGAAGTCCCCTTTCAAACACATAATAAGTAGTTCATACGTTGGGTATATGAACAAATTTCTCGGCCGATAACTATGGCCTATATTGGAACTGGATCAAACAGAGGTTGGAAGTAGACACTTATGACCCATGAATGTTGCTGTTTTCCGCCAAGATGTTATCCAGTAAGGATTCGCAAGCATCTTCAAGCAAGTTTAAAACCTGTTACACCATTTGCCAACACAACACATAAGGAAAAAAAAATCAATAACTTTGTTGAAGAAAAAAAATCAAAACATGGGTGGCTCAGTAAGGTAACAATAAGACCACGTTACCCAATATCGTTTTAGCTAATCAAGAACTCAAAATGGAGTATCACAACCAGCTCAATGACAAGACATATATACATATTTATGTCAACTTCCAACGTCACATGTGGAGGCATTTCAAATCGTTTATTCTTTATAGTTGTATCAGTGTGTCTTTCATACCTTCAATGAACTACATGTAAAAAAACCATATTCTCATACTCGGAACTCATACCCGTGAAGAAAGAAAGGGGTGGGCACAAAAAGCCTAAACCTAAAATATAATAAGTGGGAAAAATACTTGTGCAAACAGAACTTTCAGTTTCCTCCCTTACACCTTTCCTTTTTCCTCATTATCTCTTTTCAGATCACAAACAATCACCATAATTCACCATATCCACATGCTTCTTCCTTCTCTACTTGCCATAACTTTTCCCACAAACTTCTAATGACCTAAAAAGCTCACTGTTTTGCAAAGTCCATCAAATATACCCCAGGCTCCAGATATGCCAAGAGAAATACTACTATTTAATTACCATATAAACTTTTAAAGTCTACCTTAAAAATATGAAACTCCCGTACATTACCTTCTCAAAACCTTGCGCTCCGCCGTAGTATGGATCTGGGACTTCTGTCTCGTCATGTTTCTTACAATAAGAGCACATCAGTCTAACCTGCATAACCATTACAAGTATCAGAATAAAAAGGGCACCTACATAATTGACTGATAGTCTTCACTCTGAACATTCTACTAACCTTTTTATAGGCATCAGCGGGGAGTTTGTCTCTTGATTTCCACCTATTGAAAGCCTCTAATATATCCTCTGCATGCAATAAAGGTAACTATCACTACACAGATATCTAACACTATTTGCTACATAAGTGAATCTGATCAATCAAAAGTGAGAGAACACCAATGAATTCAATTTAAAGGCTAAATTAAACAGCCAATCCATGAACGCTACCTGTATTTTTCTTGTCCATTGCAAGAATAAGATCAAAATCTCTAAAGTCAGATGGCCGGATTGGCCTTGAAATTGATGTTATCTCAATGCCACGCCTTTTTGAGGCTGCCCTCATTCTTGGGTCTGCCAAATTTCCCTTCACAAACAACAAAACAATTAATTATATTTTTGAAAATATTAAAAGTTCAAGGAAAAGGTTTCTAATCCCATCAGTCACATTGCTCGGAGTCCTAGACGATATCAATCTTTATCCTTTAAAACCTTTCACAGAAAGCATCGATCTTAACTTATACTGATTCTATTTCCAAAATCATAAACCAAGACCAGGCAGATATTTTACCATACAAAAAATGTAAAAATTCAGTCCAAAAATACCATGCTTTAGCATATTTGAAATGGGCTATACCTCATGGTAATTAATAGTGCCAGCAGAGTCAATGTTAAACTTGGAGTCAAGGCCTTTCTTTTTCACAATATCTCTAAAGACACCTTCAGCAGCTGGGCTCCGGCAGATGTTGCCTAAGCAAACGAAAAGAACAGAAAAAGGCTTTGTCTCTGTGGCAGCTCCTCCTGATGATGCTGAAGAGGCCATCGATGCTTTCACTAGCGACACAAAAGCAGGAAAACTGGTGGGGTCTTGCAGGGGATATGAAGGGGATTTCGGGTTTTGAAGAGTTGGGTATTTGGTTGAATGAAAGAGAGGAATGAAAGAGGCCTTGGGAGAAAGGAAATGGGACAGGTGGTAAAATGGTAAATATGGAGTTGTTGATGATGATGGTCTAGTTGTGGCATGGTTCAGATATGGCCTCATTAGTCCTGCAAATGTGGGGATTTTAGAAGCAAAAAGTAAAAGCCTGTCGTGGGAACCGGATTGGATTTAGAATAAAAAGGAGTTGGGACAGTTAAAAGTAGATTAAGATTTAAGATAGATAAAAACATAAAGAAACATGAGGCTGATAATGGATTTGGACTTTCAGAAATGGGTTGAGTTAACGACTTAATGCTCTTCAATCTTCAAGGGTACGAGAATTCTCAATCTTTGCTTTCATATTGGATATTTTGTTAAACTATTCTTTCAGACACCAGAGATTTGAATCCCCTTCTTAAAATAATGCAGAAAAATCTATGTTTTAGACTATTAAGACATTAACATGGTCGAAGCATTCAATTAAAAACAGTACGGCTCGCAAGCTTGAATGATTGCAGTACTTTATGAAGACGAGTAGCTTTACTGTATATTTATATAAAAATAATAGCTTTACCGTATATTTATATAAAAATAATAACTTGCCTCAACTTTCTGAAATACATTTACACTATATATATGCTATATGTACGAGTATATATATGACCAGTTACAACAGGATCGGAAAACAAACTCACTGTTAAAAAGAGAAGCTAAAATATCTTCCTTTCCGCACATTGGATAAAACCTAAGCTAAAACATATCGAACTCAACATGGTCTCCAGTACCCTGCAACTCGTCGCCTCTGTTGCTCTCTTTTTTCTGCAAAGATGCAGTTGGCAAACAGATGCTCGAGTCACAGAACCTAGGCATCTCGGGTGGTATTGCACATCGTATCAAAGCCCAATTTAGGCCTTCAAAGAAAGGGTGTTGTTTGATCTCCGTAGCTCCTTTCACTGATCCTAACCGGTTCACGGGTTCCTTAACTAAAAGCCCTCTTATCAGATCTCTTGCATGAAAACTAACTATAGGGCTGCTAGGAAACCTAAGACTGTGTGATACCACATTGGATAGTGTTTCATCGTTTCCTGAACCCTTGAAGGGTGTTTTACCATACAAAAGCTCAAACAGAAAGATTCCAAACGTCCACCAATCAACGGCATTCCCATGACCCTCACCTTTGATGATTTCTGGAGCAAGGTATTCATGAGTTCCGACAAATGAGTTTGACCGGGCACTGGTTGGCTCCACTACAAGCTGTGGCATGGGGCTAATCTGAGTAGCTAGATCAGATTTTATCTTCCTTGATCTGGAAGCAAGCGATAGAAGCCTAGGAGTGAAGCATGGTACTTGAAAGGATGGATTGAGGCACAAAGGCTCTATACAGCTGGACTGAGAGCATGGACTTGACATCTTCTCTGCAGGCTCAGCAACTGGTGAAGCGGACTTGAGCAGCACTGGATTAGCATCACATCTGAGTGACAAGTCAAAATCCGAGAGCATGATATGACCATCTTCTCTAACCAATATATTTTCTGGTTTTAGATCTCGATATACAACACCAAGCATGTGCAGGTACTCCAACGCAAGCAGGACTTCAGCACCATAAAACCTGCACGAATGAAAAGCAAAAATCAGAAAAAAAATATCAGAAAATCGGGGCAACAAGAAATAATGGATGAACCATAATAATGTATTCAAATCTAATTCTACCAATCGTAATTATGATCAAAACCTCACACGTCCATTGTTATGAATTGGAGTTTAAGCTCAATAATTTGCCTGAATTTGACTTTAACCTCCGAGTTTCCACATAAAATCCATAATGCTTTAACTTGATTAAAATTGACTAAATGACAAGAAAAACGAATACCACAACGATTGGGTAATCAGACAAAAATGGGACAGTGTTTTCTCTTCCCTATTTTATTGTACGTCCTTCTGGAAGAAATAAATAAAATTAAGAACAGCATGCAATGCATGCACACAAAAGTTCTTGTCAGCACAAACTAGAAGCATGTTCTAACATCATTAAGAGATAGATGTTACCTTACTGCTTGTTCAGAGAAACTCCTGCCAGGTTGTTTCTGTCGTAAAATATGCAAATCTCCACCTGGACAATACTCCATAACCAGGCAAGAAAGTTTTTCCGTTGTGAAATAGGCATATAGCGTGGGAAGAAAAGGATGATCCAGCATTTGCATTATCTCCTTTTCTGTTTGTGCCCTGAGCATCTTCTTGCGACTCAACAAAAAATCATTGTTCATCACTTTCAAAGCAAATAAGCAGTTTGTACCAGTTAGCTCAGCAAGGTAAACAGTGCCAATGTCCCCACAACCAATCTTCTTGAGGAGCTTGAAGTGCCTCAAACTCAAGCTTCCATGCTGCTTGCGAATAGAGCGAATGGCTTCCCACCTCAAATCTTTTGACATATGAGGTCTACTACCAATCCGACTGGACCCACTGATATTGCTTTCTTCACTAGTGGTAGTGCTACTACTATACTCGCCAATACTACTTTTCGAGCTCTGGGAAAACTCTCCCTTTTCCCTTGATCTTGATCTATCGTCAGCTTTGGTCAACAATTCTTTGGATTTGTTACTAGAGTTTGAACTCAAAATAGACTTGCCACTTGTACCCACCATGCTTGAGTTAACTTCATTCCTGCAACATGTATGGCTGGAAACACGAGACACTTCCATATTTTCCTTTGTTCCACTGCCTGAAGCAGGCTTATGTAGTTGGCTATCTGAATAACTAGTACTAGGACCAAGATCATTGCCTAAACAACCATTACAAGAATTGGAATTGCTGACAACGGCAGTTGATTCCTGTTTTGCTTTCTTCCTTATAAGGCTTTTGTTCCTCAAGACTGGCTTGATTAGATGTGGATTTTGGCAAATAGATTTCACCTTACCAGCAGCACCAGAGACTGAATGAGAAGATTCAGCAAGCAACTTTCCCTTTTGCTCCTTATTAGGCATTGGAGTTTCAACACAAATCTGGACAGAGGAAGAACCAATCTCCAAAGCTTCCTTGGCAGCATGATTAACAGCTGGAGAAGCTATAGAATTTACTTTTTTAATTTCTGCTTCTGATACTTCACTTTCAGACTCCATAACCAAAGGGACAATTTGATCTGGGGATGGCAATCTGGTGGTTCTTACCCGTTCTGTTGTTGCATCATCTGAAATACTAGAATTTAGGCTGAATACCTCCTTGTTTGACACTTGCAAAGATTCCGGCATCTTTTCCTGAGAATTGGTTGTAATCTTTTCAGGAACAAGTGATATTTCCACTAGCTTCCCTTTACCTTCATTCAGAGGACCTCTTGATCCATTTTCTTCAACTACTACAGCCCTGTACAATCTTTTGATGGTTCCTGCGTCTGAGACCCCAGATGAACCTGATGGCTTTGATAACCGCTTCTTCATAGCAGCCATCTCCGATGCCTGAGATATAGACAACCCTCTAAGTGCCTGCTTCAAACTCACTGGTTCTGAAATTCCAATCCCTGAAGCATGAGAAGATTTAACTCTAACTGGTCTTTTCATTGCACTCTTCCGTAAAGCATCTCTACCGATTTCTTTTGAGAAACCAGAAACCCTAGAAGCTGTCCTAACTTCGATTGCTTCAAAAAGACGGTTAATGTCATCTTCAATAGAATACTTATTTCCTGATTTTGGCATATACAGGTTCTTAGCAAGTTCTCCCCTTTTCAATTCAGCATCTAATTCATCAATCGATTCGACGATTTCAGAAGTACTAGTCCCCATATCCATCTTTTCAGAATTCAACTCAAAGACAACACTCTGCTTTGCACACTTACTCTAACCTAATTCTGAAGAAGCTTCTCAATCTCGAAGATTGAGTAGAACTGAGCAATAAAACAACCTCACGTATCCCTAAAGATTACCTTAGATCATAATGGTCCTCAGGTTTGGATGGCCAATCAAAACCCCACCTTTTTAATTTCAAACCAGATCATTCAAATTCCACAATGATGACAAAGTTTAAGACAGATAGAAGCCATAAAACAAACCTGTCATTTGAAGTAGAACAAACCTGTACAAATACATGAAAGGGTGTGAATAATTAATTAACAAAATGACTAAACTTCATCAAACCAATTAAGTCGTAAGTACTATAAGGTTCTTTTTTTTTTTCCTTTTCACTTCCGAAATTAGAGAAGCTTAAGACTAACGAAACCCTAGCTGTACAACAACTGCCTTTATGTGTATTTGAATTTTATTAAAAGTCCTATTGATTGCAAACATTGAAAACAGAGTTTCAACCGAAATCCCATGCCCACGTCAAGGCTTTTGGCTTTATGAACACAACCAACCACCATGTGCAAACAACAAATTTTAGCACCTAAACGGGGCATAAAAGCTTAAGCTTTCAAATCCAGAAAGAGTAACTTCAAAGAATCAAATAACTTTACCTCTTAAAAACTGGCAAGAGCAATAAAAAAGATACAAACTCTAAAAGCACAAAGATAACTTTAATAGCAGAAGATTTGAATTAAAAAAAAAAAAAAAAGTAAAGCACGGTAATAGCTAACTAAAAAAAACCCCCAAACCAGAGCAGCTCAAAAATACTTTCAGAGGAAAATATCAAAAGGGTACCTATAAACTGGGAATTACGTAGAACCCGAAAAGAGGTGGCCTTGAAGATGCCAAACAAGAAGAAAAAATAATGAAAAGTCGGAAATTTGGGCATCTAGAGAAAGAGAAAGGGTATAATTAGGGTTGGGACAAAAGGAGGGAAAAAAAGAGAGAGGTAAAATAAAAGGAAATTGTGAATTGAACGACCGAAGAAAGAAAGAGGAGATAGAGGGAAAAAGAAAAGAAAAGTTAAATATAACTCACGAGAAGTTTCACCTTGTTCTACTAAATGCTACTACGACCTACTGCTGCTCTATAATTTCATTTTACTCTGTAACGGCGGAATAATAAAAATAAATAAAAAAGTATTATAATAAATAAATGAATTCTGCTTTTAATTTTCTTTTCATCTTTCAAGTTTTTAACTATATTTTCCACCTAAAAAATAAAAATGAAATTTGAGAGAGAAAAAGAAATGGAAAAAATAGCAACCATGAATTGCCATCATATAATAAACTAATTACATAAGGGGAGAAAAAACAATAAAGAAAATAACAGAAGTGCATGAAATCGAAAATGTACTGGCATCTACATATACGTAGTAAAGCGGTGGCATGCACTTTAGACTCAGAAGGAGCAACACGATGGTTCGCAAAAGGATACGAGACAAGAACGACAAAAAATATGCAAAATCAATCAAACTCCCAACTCTCTCTCTCAACGTTGGGTAGTCAAAGCTTCTCTACAGTTTCACACTTTTTCATTTACTTCAAAAAAAAGTTGACAGGCTTGGCTACCTACTGCCTACTGTTTCTACCCTCTTTTTTTTCCATTTCAAAACTCTTGTTTGTTTATCATTTTTGTGTAAACGTCTTTTCTTTGTATAAAAGAAAGAAATAGTTTTTTTTTCCTAACGAATGCACCACCTCAGACGGTGGGTGATCCTATACAACCATATCAGTATGCAGACTTCCTCTTATTCTGCGAGCTGGTTAGCACAATCATTCACTTTCCACTTCACATGGCGCAATTGTAAAAAGCCAATTCCTCTTACAAGAATCGCGAATGTGTCGTATCTCTACTATTTCATGAGGATCATCCAACTCAAAATATGTTATGTTTTATATTTGAACTGAGATTTAATATTTATTCAACTTAAAAAAAACCAGAAATTTATTAATTTTATCAAATAAATGTATCCAATTCAATTACTACTAAACAATATAATTTACATTTTTTAAATAGAACAATAAATGTGTTTTAACACGCTTGATATTGACAGTAATATAATTTGTATTTATTAATTTTGGAAGAGTGTGGTTCCAAATCAAGTCTAAGGTCGTTTATTTTCCATGTCATTCCATACGTGATTGAATTTGAATCTTCATGATAAATGTGGTATTAATAGAATTGACTTGGATTGGCAAACTTTATTTGTCATTGTATGTTGATTCATTTGAAAATCCTGAAATGAGACAGTATTTTATGCTAGTCATAGAGCACTCAAGCTATCGTGGATATGAGTTTTGTATAGGCAAGGAGTTATTATGATTATGTTCAAAAAATGAAGTCAATTAGTGAAAGGGATATATTTTTGAGTTGGAAAGCTCCTCCTTTGGGATGAGTTAAGCTTAATTCCGATGGGGCTGTCTCTGTTGATGATCAACATGCTTCAATTGAAGGGGTCTTACGTGATGCGAATGCTAAATGAATGTGAGGTTACACAATGAAGTTTGCCAGTGCTTCAATCTTCAACGTGGAGGCAGAAGCCATGTTAGAGGGCTTGATTCTTGCTCAAGACAAGGGACTTAAGAAAGTTGAGGTAGAATGTGATAACTTGTTGTTGGTGGAGCTGCTTCAATCGGGAGGAGGAGCAAATAGTATAATTGTAGAGGTTTGCCTCATCCAACAGATGTTGCAACGTGAATGGCGAGTCCAGGGCAAATATGTTTCAAGGGATGCAAACGTTGTGGCAGATATCATGGTAAAGATCCCAACTGAGATGATTTACGATTGCAATTATTTCAAAATCCGCTAGCTATAGTAGTTCGTTTTGTTAAGGGAGATAGTTCAACTGATAGTATCGTTCTGGCTTAATATTTTTCTTGATAGTTCAACTGTTCTGGCTTAATATTTTTCTTGCATTCGCGTAATGCTGTCATTTTCTACCCAAAAAATAATATTAATATTAATTAAGCTAAAATTCAATAACCGGTTTTATTTTTATTATATTTATGTTATTACAATTTAATATTTAGATAAGCCTTTTTGTTCTTTTAAAGGATTCGTGAATTATGCTTAATTTATATATTTAATAAATATAAATAATAATGCGGCCTTTATTGCGATGAATAAAATTAAATAAAAAATAAAAGAATGCAAAAATAATAATTTAAATTTAAAGGAGTTATTTAGAAAATTTAAGGGACCCGAAAACCTCCTATTACAGTCCATATACTATGTCGGTAAAGAAATGACAAAATTAAAAATTAAAACCGTGAATGGACCAATAATTGAACCGGGGATATATGGGCCTAAGATTGAAGAGCGAGCAATTCAGTAAAGCCTCATAAAATTGTTTTATTATTTTTAACAGGCTTAATGATAAATTTAACTATTAATATTTACATATTTTATTAAAATAGTTTTAATTGTATTTTTAAGTTTTTTTACCATCATTTTTATTTTTTTCAAAACATTATTTCTAACAAATTTGATAAAAGTATCGTTAAAAAAATTAACAGGATGATATGAAATATTTTTAATGAAATGTAATTTATTACTTAGGTAACCATTAAGATAATTACATGTAAAAAATAATAAAACGAATAAATCATACATGAAATTAAAAAAATAACTCTTAATTTAAAGAAAATAAACTAATTATCTAAAAAATTGTTTCAAAATGGATGCATACGCAGCTATGCTTGTTCCCTGAGAGGTTTCAAAAAATAATTAATAAATCAAATCGAAAATATTGAATGTGTGCATTCATTTTGAAACCTTTTTTTAGATAATTATGTTTATTTCCGCTAAATTAAGATTTTTTTAACTTCATGAATTATTTATTTATTTTATTATTTTTCACATGTAATTACTTTATTGTGTTATCAAAGTAATAAATTACATATTATTAAAAATATTTCACATATGAAATTCCATATCATCCCGTTAACTTTTGTAACGGTACTTTCATAAAATCTATTAAAAAAGTAATTTGAAAAAAAAAATCTGAAGGCAAAAAAAACTCAAAAGTACAATTGGGGTCATTTTGATAAAAACATGTAAACATTAGTGGCCAAAATTGTCATTAAGCCTTTTTAAATTATACATAAACTTTGAATTTTTATAATTTTATACATAACATTATAATTTCATTCAATTTTTATAAACTATCGATATAACACATTTTATGTTTATGTACATATATAAAAATGTACACTTATTCAATATAAAAAATTTATTATATTTATTTCTTTAAATATGTACAACTAAATTAAAATCAAAATTTTATGTATACATTTGAATCATAATTAAAATTTCATGTATGTAATTACACAAAATAAAAATTCATGTATTAAATTACAAATTGATTAAAAATTCATGTATAATTTTAATATTTATCTCTTTTCAATAAACGAGAATAAATAATTCCAGAAATTTAATAATTACATACAAAATTTTTATCAATTCATACGTAGATAAGTTAATTTATAAAACAGTGATTTATACCTAATATAAATTGGATGCAGAATAAGCAAAAAAAAATTCAACAAATACAAGGACGATGTGATGATTATAAATATTAATTAATTTTAATGTTAACTCTTAAAAATAACTTATAAAATAATTAGATCAGCAGTTTGAGTATTAACTCGATTGGTATGAGTATTGTTATCAATGCAGGAAGACATGAGTTTAAGTACACTGAAACGTATTATTCTCATATTTTATGGAATGAGAAGGATTTTATGTATTATCTTAAAAAATAGTAAATATTATCAAAATTTATAATAAATTGAATAAATTTTTTGTACTTGAATGCGAAGATTATGCACGCATCTATTGCATTTAAAACCTTTTAAACATGCATCTTTTTAAGTAAATTATAAAATTGAATTAAGAACATGCATGTGGTTATACGTACAATGATTTAGCCGTGGATAGTTGTGAGTGTTCTTTTCTCCAATGAGATTAATAACCCTAATTATCTTAGATTCTTTTAGTGTCATGAGTTAAAAATAATTACTGTTAATATTTCACAGTAAAATTATCCTTTTTTCCCAGCACTTTTTCGAAGTGTTATTTATATATTGAGAGGTTGATGAATAAAAGTTGGAGAACACGTGAATAAAAAAAAAGTTAAAAAGGAAAGAAAAAAATAACAAGGATTGCTGCTCCACCAAATGCATTAAAATTGAAGGAAAACAATATGGTTTACAACGAATTTGGCTTAATCTTTTTTATTTGACGATGAATTTGACTTAATCTCTGTAATTATTATATGAGTGAAAAAATATATGCATCAAATATATTTGTTTAAAATTTATACAAAAATCAGATGATGTTTTGATTTAAATGATAAAATTAAATATTTAAATTTTTTTGTATTATGTGTTTAAATATTATTATAAATAAGTTTTTATTTATTTATAAAATGTAAAAGAAAAATACTCGGTTAATTTGAAATATGGATTCAATCAAAAGCTGAATATGTCAAATAGTTAAAAAAAAAACAATTTTTTTCATTGCTTTTACGTGTTTGGTAGGTAAAAAAAAAAAGGTTAATTATTAATGAACTTTGACTGATGAAGCAAATTAATGATTGTTTGAATGGGCGGCAATTTCTTCGAAAGGGTGGTTTAGAGTCATTGGTTTCGAATCATTCATAATACCCTTTTTTTAAAAGGTGAAAAACAGAGAAAATATCATGAAACAAGATAACAAAGAAGAAAAACAAAGCTAGCTAAGCTAGGGGTAACTGAAGCTGAAATTGAATCCAGCGAGTGATCCATATTGCGTTTGGAAACTATAATTGTTGGACAAACAAATAAATCCAAGTAATTTATGTGGGGTTTCATCAAGTTATTAATTTTTTTTTTGTCCATAAACTTCAAGAATTTTGGAAAGAGAATATTTCATGTCGTATGACACCCATATATATGAAAATATTAAATTCGATTAGTTGTCACACTTTTATTTTCATTTGCAAACGTTAAATTCAATCGCTTATCATGTATGTGCTGTTTTGTTATAAAATATTGAGAAAATATTTTTGAATATGATACGATAAACGGCATATCAAATCAAAGCACCATATATTATTGCTTTCAAATTCACACTTGTTATTATTTTCTTTTGGTATAATTGTACTTATTGTATATAGGCCTCGTTTCTATGCAAAATATTAAAAATTTTGAGTTTATTTTGCATGTCAAAAAATAAGTTTGTACTGACTTGAGATTTTATACTAAATTAAGTTCAGCTTGGAACAAAAAAATGGTGCTACTTACACAATTAAGATATTCAGTGCAGAATTCAGAACATAAATTATTAAATTCAACATCAATATAATTTATTTATTATTTTTCGAGTATAATAGAGTTTTTTCTTTCTTTTTATTTTATTTTTCAAGAGCAATAATGTTTTTCTAAATATACAAATTATTTTAGTGACAAACAACAAGGTAATAAACTTGGTGTTGACTTAATTTTTAATAGCAAACACCCTATATGAAGTTTTAAGTAAAACCTTGTAGTAAAAGGAAGTTAAATATCAAGACCTAACCAATTGTTTAGATCCTTTTTAACCTCAAATCCAAATTCAACCAACAACCTTTCGAATATAAAATTCATTTTTTCCTTACTCCAATTCTCTTCCTCTCTTTTATCTTTGTGCCTCGAAAAAACTTGATTGATAATGTCAAAAGCCCAAGCTTCACCTCCACTTTCAACGCCATCATAAATCACAATGCTAGTTCGGGCTTTGCCTCCAACTCTGATTTTTCCTCTCTCACTCCTCCCGCTCATGGCTCCTCTTCCAAATCCCCTCGTTCCGACTCCCTCTCCTTGATGACTGCTTCTCAAACCTAGCGAGATAGGCTTCACTATGTCTACTAAGTTGATTGAACTCAGGTCTCAACCCCTCGGATCAGAGCTTTCCGCGGTCCTTTCCTTGACTACTTATCCATCCAAAATTTGACCATTGAACCATCCGCGACCATAAACCTTTCTCAAGAAGGCTACTCAATTTTCACCTCCGACTTGTGGCTTTCATTAACGAGCTGCCATTCAAGTTTGAGGATTAAGTCTTCATTCTTAGGCTTCGAAGTTCTAATGCCCAGTCCTCCCATTTCTTTGGATTTTCTAACATTTTCCCTTCTTTTTTCGTCAATTTTTATAACCATGTCACCAAGCACATTGAACAAAGCTCCATTACAAAGGCGAAATCAGTTTCTCAAGGAAACATCTAATCCCGCTGACCATTAGCTTGTTAATAATTTCACAAGTAGCGTTGCCCAAGCTAATGGATCTGAAGATTTTAATTGATTCAGGTTCTTGCATATTTCGGATAAGCACAATAGTGTTTCAATGATACCTTCGAATAATTTAGACTTCCAAAAAGACTCTTGCACCATGTGCCAGATTTTATCCTTAATCACATGCCAAATGGGTGGAGTCCATCTGGCCTTGCAGTTTTCATTGGTCTAAAGGATCATACTGCTTTTCGCTATTTCCATGCGAGTATTGATCTTTCTTATCCGTAAACCAAGTCCCTGGGAGTCATTTAAACACGTAAACATAATTCGTCTAGAACTTAAAAGAATTAAGGAAGCCTGTATCTGAACTTCAAAACATAGTTCATAATTATCCAAAATTCAAAGTTACAACTTGAATTGATTATCTTTAACTACATTTTCCAAAGAAAACTCGAACCTAAAAGATGATAAAAAAAAGCAACTTTCGACTAGAGAGTAACAAACATACAAAATCATATACCGCTTGAAATAGAAGCACTAACTGCTTAATAAAAACCTTGACATTTGCATTACTTGGCTTAATCGAAGAGACTGAAACCCATATCCTGAAAAATGAAAATTATGTTAGCAAAGAACACATTAATAAAGAATTCAATACAAGGTAAAACTTGAGCAAACAATCATTACATCATCGGACTCTTCCTTCTCTTCAACCTTCTCCTCTTTCTTGGCCTCAGCAGCTGGTGCAGCACTGGCACCACCGCCACCAGCTGTAGGAGCAGCAGCAGCAACAGCACCCCCGCCTGAAGGGACTGAAGCCAACTTCTCCCGTCCAGATGCAATTAGCTCAGTGATATCTTTGCCTTTGACTTCGGACAATAGCAACTCTATCCTATCATCATCAGCCTCAGCTCCAACTATAACATACATAATAAAAGAAAAATAAGTCAATACTGTCTAGATGCTAGCTTGCAAGAATTTGGAATTTGAAAAATTGTATAAAATTGCATGATACAGCACACGGAAACGTATCATTCATAGTTGATTTTTTTTCAAATTCTTAAATTAATTGGACGCCATTTTGTGGTCATGTTTTTATACTTTTTAAATAATAATCATATTGCATCTTACCTAATTTATGAGCGCAGTATATGTATTTCATTCTGAAAATTTAGATAGAAAATGAAATAAAACCCAAAATTTACAATTCAAGTTTTCCAGACATAAGAATCTACTAGAATTTAATTCCAGTTACTCAATTTCATTTGGATGCTACTTCCATTACAGTTCCATGCTATTTCACTAATATTCACTATTTGCAAATTATATATTTTGATATAATAAAAAACAAAAATTCTTACGTAGATTTCACTAAATTTGATTCAAATCCAACGAATATAAGAACAGAAAATTAACAAATCATAGCTCAACTAAACAAAGATCAGCGAAGTGAACATCATTGGATCAAAGATAGAGTTCAAAATATAGTAAATAGAGAAAACAAAAGAGTAATAAAATGACCAGATCCGAGAATATCCTTCAAATCATCGGCAGAAGGGGAAAGGTTCCCTCCCAAGACGGCAAGCAAGTAGGCAGCGACCACCTTCATTTTTTTTACTTGACCAAGAAAACCCTAGAGAGCGATAAGGGAAAATGAGCCGCGGAGGAAAAACGCTAGGGTTTTCAGAAAAAATATATATATTGACAAGTGTCTGTCGACGTAGCTACGTTTTTTTTTGTGGTTTTTGGTGAGGACCGTCTAATTTCAATCGTGGCCGTTCATTTGGAATTAGTATTTTCTTTTCCTAGTAAGCAAAATGCCCAATGTCAAAAGGACAAGAGGCCCTAAAAGGATAAATGGGTCGAAGCCCATATATCAAGGGCATTTCGGTCATTTAGTTCCTCACAACAAAAGAGCGGGAAAACGCTTTATCCCTCCCTCCCTCCCTCCCTCCCCCCTCACTGCCTGAGGTTTTTCTCTGTCTTGAAATAATAATAAAAATTCCTCTTTTTATTCACTAACTAGTAATAGGTTACTAGAGCAATTGAAAACACCACGGCGCGACATGAATGGCGGCGATTACCGACGGCTAGACCGGCGAGACCTTTGGAGATCGAAGAAGCAGAAGCTGGTCCGCAGCGCAGAAGAGGAGCTCGAGTCCAAGCTTGGCTTTGATCTCTTCACTGAAGGCGAAAAACGTCTCGGATGGTTACTTACTTTCGCCTCGGTAGTTCGACCTCTTCATCATATTCATCAATTGAATCAAATGAAATTAACATTTCTCACTATTACTTATACAAAAAAGGATCTCATTATTTTAAATTGCAGTCATCTTTGGAGGATCCGGATGCAGGAAAAATATATAGTTGCGTCGATCTTTACTTTGTTTCTCAGGTAAAAATTAAAGTTCTCGTTCGTTGATAAAATTCATTTTGAGAATTGTTTCTGTTTTGGGAAATTATTCATTTTTTAATTTTAAATTGAAATGTAGGATGGTTCTTGTTTTAAGTCAAAGTTCAAATTCCGTCCTTACTTTTACGCAGCTGCAAAGGTACATTTTCTATATATGTTTATTCTCTTTCTAATGTTGTTTTTTCCATGAACTATAAAGTTGGTGCTAATTCTTTGATGATAATGATGAGTGATTGTGTTATGACAGAACAAAGCAGAAATGGATGTGGAAGCCTATTTGAGACGACGTTATGAAACTCAAATTGCAGGGATTGAAATTGTGGAGAAGGAAGATCTTGATCTTGTGAGCTACTTTATCGCCTGTACTTTGAAATTGGCTTCATAATTAAATTAGTCCTTAATATCAAAATATAATGTTGTCTGAGCAGTGGATTTGCTACAGAGAGCATTTGGTTTTTTTATATTTTGATTTCTTTGTTGGTTAATCTGTTTTGGTTATCTCATTTATCGTTCTAGTTGTGGGTAGAGTTAATGATGGAAGAATTAGATGCCCTGCCCTTTTCGATTGCCCTCCTCAAATTTTCACCTTTTTGAATTATGTTGTACTGTTGTAATTTGTGGCTTTTATCTGGTGCAAGCTTATTGCTATTATATTGTTTAATACTTTCCCATAATTTGAATTCATTTATTCATATAATTGACATAGTGGTACCTCAATATTCTTTTTTTAGCTGTTTATTTTAATGTATCTTATCTGGTTATTGGAATTGCTAAATATTTTGTGAATCATCATGGTTATTCATGCTTGATTTGGATAGCTTTCATTACATTTGTGTTTCTCCAAACAAACAGTTCTGATTTCTTCATATGCTTATGGACAGAAAAACCATTTGTCTGGGCTACACAAATGTTATTTAAAAATATCTTTTGATACTGTTCAACAATTGATGGATGTGAAGAGAGATCTAGTGCATGTTGTTGAAAGAAACCGGACAAAATTTGATGCTGCTGAAGCATACGAGTTGATATTAATGGGGAATAGGTAAGGTTCTATGGTCCTTTGGCAAGTTCTGCTTGGCTTTTAGTGTAGGTCTATTCATTAATAGAATAGTACTTATCTTTCTTTTGGCAGTTCATAGTTTGAATTCCATTTGCCAAGTACTTATTAGATGGTAATTCCATGTGTGTTCTGATAGCATAATCTTGCTTACGTTGCAGAGAACAAAGACCACTAGATCTTTTAGATCTTCTAGTTGATATCCGTGAATATGATGTTCCTTACCATGTTCGTTTTGCCATTGACAATGGTAATTTCTTCCTTTATTCTTTGGATCTTGTAAGTTGTTATTATTTCCATAGTTGTATTGCACTTGACTTTTCTAACTCTGAGGATTTGATGGAGCACAGATGTGAGATGTGGCCAGTGGTACGACGTGAGTGTTTCTAGTACTGGAGTCATGCTAGAGAAGAGAACTGATCTTCTGCAACGTGCTGAAGTGCGTGTCTGTGCATTTGATATTGAGACGACAAAGCTTCCTCTGAAATTTCCTGATGCCGAGTATGATTCGATAATGATGATATCATACATGGTTGATGGACAAGGTTACTTGATTATTAACAGAGAGGTATATATGATGTATTTTATTACTTCATTCATTTATCAAAGATTGTGATTCATTTGTATCTGTATTTGGCCCCAAAGGTTTCCTGGGTCATGTTTGTAATATGTACTATTTAGTTGTTTGTATTCATCAATAATTTATGGTTAACTGTATGTGTTTATGTTAGCCATCTACTGCCGTTGTGCAATTTTGCAGTTTCTGGTTTGTTATCTATTTTCCTTTAGTTGGAACCACACTAAACGTGTTTCCAGAAATAGTATTCTAACCAAGCTTTTCCTTTCAACTTAGTACATGATTTTTCTCTTGTCCACAGTGTGTAGGGCAAGACATAGAGGGCTTAGAGTATACTCCTAAACCAGAATTTCAAGGATTTTTTAAAGTCACAAATGTGAAAAATGAGGTAGCAGAAGTTGCATACACATTCTTCTGATGGGGCTGCATGATGCTGATACTGATTTTCTTAACTCTTTATTTTGATGTTTCTTGCAGATAGAACTTCTACGGCAGTGGTTTACCCACATGCAAGAGGTCAAGCCTGGTATTTTTGTTACATACAATGGTGATTATTTTGACTGGCCATTCATAGAAAAAAGAGCTGCTTATCATGGATTAAGAATGATTGATGTATGTATTCTCAACTTCAGTTAATTTACTCCATTAAAGAATTGTGCTTTATTTGTCACTCTTTTTTGGTGATTTGGCAGGAAATAGGGTTTCGATGTGATGAAAATCAGGGGGAATGTCGAGCCAAATTTGCTTGTCATTTGGATTGTTTTGCTTGGGTCAAACGTGATAGTTATCTTCCTCAGGGGAGCCATGGCCTCAAGGTGCATACATGCAAACTGAGTTATTTTGTTTGTTATATTTAGTTTGTATTCTGTAATAATTCTTTTTTGTTGAACTTAAGGTACTTATATCTATGTCTCTGTATTAATAATGACATCTTCACTAGTTTTCTCAAGGAATAAAACGGCTAATATACAAACATGCTGCCTCGTATTGATAGTGCTATTGGTAGGTAATACGTATTTTATTTATTCAACCAATAATTATGATCTACTTAATGTCCATGCCTTGATGAGAGATAAGGGTAATGCTACAATGTTATCGCAGCATGTCCAGGTTTTGACCACATTCTTTTCTAAATACAATGAATTTAATTGTATGCGTAACTATTAGTGCTTAAACTTTCACATCATACATTCTGGTCCTGAAATTAGAGTTATGTTTCACATTTAAGGCAGTTGGGTAATTAAAATGCTGGAGAAAATTAATATTTCTCAGTCATGTGAAGAAATACCATGATTTTCTGAAACAAAATGCTTTGTGTTTAGTTTTGTTGGGTAGAAATAACGCAACTAAATTTTTATGTTCTAAGGAATGCCGAAGGCATTAAAGCTCCAGAATTTTTGGAACTTTGAGCAATGAAATATAAATTTATTAGTCATTCTAAGGTTTAATTTAGGTAGAATGATTTTGATTTGCAATTAAACTGATCTTATATGTTTCATGACACTTGAGATGATTAACTTTCTTGTGTTAATATGTTAGGCTGTTACGAAGGCAAAGCTGGGTTATGATCCACACGAGGTGAATCCAGAGGATATGGTTCGATTTGCAAAAGAAAAGCCCCAGGTATAACTGGCTAAAAAATGAATCTGTTTTCTTTCCTGTTTTGGTTTATACAAATGAAGATGGTTTAGAAGTGATGCAGGAATTGTTGAAGAGTAGAATAGGAATACTTACAGATATGCATTTATCTGCTTGCTATTTCAGGATGAGCGAATTTTTGAATATGATTAGTTCTTGCAAACTGCTGATGTGGGTCTCGTAATATATGATATTGATATTAACTTGTCATTCATCAAGCTTTTAGCAAAAATCTTTAAGGCACAGAATTTTGCCTACCCTGCATGTCTTTCTAGAGTTTTTCTCACTCAATTTCTCTTTGGATTGCTGGCAATATTATGACAGATGATGGCCTCCTATTCTGTTTCTGATGCTGTTGCAACTTATTACTTGTATATGACCTATGTGCATCCCTTTATTTTCTCTCTGGCAACTATTATTCCCATGTCACCTGATGAGGTTTTGCGCAAAGGAAGTGGGACACTTTGCGAAATGCTTCTGATGGTTCAGGTAGTTTTAGTGAACATTTTTACTGAACTTTGTTGCTTCTTCACTGAACAAAATTGTTTTTAATTTTTTTTTCAAAATTTTAATATCGCATTGCATTTTTCACAGGCCTTCAAGGCAAATGTTATCTGCCCTAACAAACACCAATCGGATGCTGAGAAGTTCTATAAGAATCACCTTCTTGAGAGTGAGACCTATATAGGTGGCCATGTGGAATGCCTTGAAAGTGGTGTCTTCAGATCTGATCTTCCAACTAGCTTTAAGCTTGACCCATCTAGCTATGAGGTATGTTGTTTTCAAGGGTCTTCTATTCTTCTATTGTCGACTATAGTACCTTTGAATTAGTTGTATATAGTGTAGGAACTGACTTGACAGGTTTATGCTAAGATTTTTCTGGCTCTCTAGTACAATGGCTTGGCAGAAGTCATCTTTATTCATCTACACGTTAAGTCTATATGGCATCTAATACGTGTTCATTTTGCTAGCTTCAGCAATCAAATACCGCTTTAGGTATTGGTAGATTGTATCACTCATTTTAATATATTCAACAGATTATTGTTATGAACTACTGAGTGGCTGATATGTTTTTTCTTTTTGCTGGCCAGAGTTGTTTTGTAGTTGAATATTTGCTATTTCAGTCTATTTAGATTAAGATTATGCAATTAGATTTTACATTATACCTGTAAAATAATAATGGAAACTCATAGACTTGAAATTGTTGGAAGTTATAAGAACACAGAGAAATGCATTTCTTTTAATATTTTTAACCAAATTGTTGCGTCCTTGATACATCATGAAATCTGGTGGAAAATAATGTTGTTATATCATGGTTTTTTTTTTTTTTTGTTCATAGTATTATTGATTTACCATCCTCTAACCAAATAAAGACTGGGGCGAAAACCATCGAGACCTGGTTGTTTTTGTTAATGTTCATATTTGTGTTTGACAGAAGTCTTCAATAAATGAGTTTGTGTTGAAACTTGGAATTCAAAATGGGTAACACATATCTCATATAGGTGAAAACAAACATTGATGCCCATCTTCTGTTTGAAAGAAGTGCTTGTTTCTATCTTTGATGCCATGTGCTTGAGTTGGTGTGCATTATGTTATCTTTTGTAAAATCTTAGTGTGGATGCACTAACATAATCTGCACCATTTAATTGTCATATCCTCAAGTGCATGGATTCTTAGTATCTGAGATGTAAACTTTTTTAACTTTATTGGCTAACATTTGCTACTTTGAATCCAGCAACTGATCAGTAATCTTGACCGAGATCTACAGTATGCTATTGGAGTTGAGGGAAAGATGGAATTGGAATCAGTCTTGAACTATGATGAAGTAAAGAATGAAATAATGGAAAAGGTGAAGATATTTTGTTGGTTGAGCTTGATGTCCATGTCTCTGATTGCTGCCTTGATACTTGTGCTGCAATTTCCAATTTATTTGCTTAAAATTATTCTTCCTTACTGTTTCTTTGAATTTAACTTGCACGTATTTTCAAGGTCATCTTTTTATTTATAATCATGCATGCTGTCAAATTTGGTAAACTGATTTTTTTATATAATTATATCCAAGCATTCACTCTTCTCATTATAGATGCATTGGCTTCTTTTCTAAGTTTTTTCTGACGATTTTAAGGCTTGCAATTTATACTTATCATATCATTTGAGTAAGAAAATTTTATTTATCTATTATTTCTTTTGATGCAGCTTGTGAAGTTACGAGATGAACCTATCCGTGAAGAATGCCCTCTCATTTATCATTTAGATGTTGCTGCAATGTACCCGAATATTATTTTGACAAACAGGCTTCAGGTTTGCTACTGATAAATTGCTTTTGGTGCATTGTGATGACAATGTCAATGATTTTGATTAATTTTGAGGGTTACTCGTTACTGAGTTTCAATTTTGGTAGCATGAAAATAATTGACTAGTGCATACATATGAGCTATTTGGTGGCATGACATTAGAATATATATAGCAAAAACATGATGATCTACAGTCTTTAATGTTTGAACTAAACACTGCATGCTTACACAAGTCATTTTTTTAGTACTAGGTGCTTCTGATCTGACAGTGTTCTCATTTCATTTAAGGATCTTAATCCTTTAGAAGTTTCTTGTTAACTAACAAGCAATGAGGTGTTTCTTCTTAAATTCCAGCCACCATCAATAGTTACAGATGAGGTCTGTACTGCATGTGATTTCAATCGTCCGGACAAGACTTGCCTCCGGAAACTTGAATGGGTTTGGCGTGGGGAGATATTCATGGCAAAGAAAAGGTTTGCTTCTCTTACTTTGTGGCTTACTGTTTGTACAATTACCAAAATTTAACTAACATCTGTACATGAATATCATTTTCAATGTTTTCAGTGATTATTACCACCTGAAGAAGCAAATCGAGTCTGAACTTTTTGATGGTACTGATAGTCAGTTGTCAAAATCTTTTCTTGACCTGCCTAAACTGGAGCAGCAGTCAAGGCTGAAAGACCGATTGAAGAAATACTGTCAGAAGGTAAGACAAGGGTTGTTTTTAGTAAGCATGATTGCTTGAGTAATAGTTCACATAATGGGATTCGGTATCTTCTATAGGTTTACAGACGGGTATTGGACAAGCCAGTCACTGAACTTCGAGAAGCAGGGATCTGTATGCGTGAAAACCCTTTTTACGTTGACACAGTTCGCAGGTAAGCTATTATATTTCCTGTCTTACATTTGATATGCTAAATTCTACCACTAGATAATCATTTCTATTTTGTTAGTAGCATAATCTATGTTGATATATAGTGTTTTATTTTATTTCCTTTCAATATATGTTGCTTCTCATCATGGATGGATTATAATTGCCGTAAAAGAGCATCTGTGATTATTATTCAGATGTTCTTCTAATGACAAGAAGTTGAGTTATTAAAGTGACCTTGAGTAAATTGGTTTCTTACTAAATCATATTTTGTTTAACCTCATTCAAGCTTTCGAGATAGAAGGTATGAATACAAAGGACTGAATAAAGTTTGGAAAGGGAAGCTGTCTGAAGCCAAGGCTGGTGGAAACCCTATGAAGATCCAAGAAGCACAAGTATGCTAAATGTTCTTCATTTTGTCTACCATTATAGTTGACTCGCAATAATCAAATGAACTTATGGTTTTTCCTTTTATTCTCAATATTTTTCAGGACATGGTAGTGCTTTATGATTCCTTACAACTTGCCCATAAGTGTATTCTGAACTCATTCTATGGATATGTCATGCGCAAGTAAGTTGTGACTTTGCTTTCTTTTCTTTATTTTGGGTGGGTTGTGGGTAGGCTTTAAAGCTTGCATTTACTTCTAAATTCCCACAATTTGAACTTGGTTGTCTACTTGTTCTGTATATATCTTTCTTTTTTAGTATAAAAAATAGAACATATCTTTCGTGCTTAGAGTAATGTTCTAAATATGTCTGCTGCAGAGGTGCGAGATGGTACTCAATGGAAATGGCTGGTGTAGTTACATATACTGGTGCTAAAATCATTCAGAATGCTCGCTTACTTGTTGAAAAAATTGGGAAACCACTTGAATTAGACACAGATGGTATCTGGTGTGCGCTTCCTGGGTCTTTTCCAGAAAATTTTACTTTTAAAACTAAGTAAGCTATATTCATGACCCATTTGCATATGTGCTCTGAAGTTGGGAATTGTGATTGATTTCTGAATACTTTTTCATTGTATTTAAAGTTGAAATGAAATATGATTCTAGATTTCATATTTGGAGGGAATATGTTGCTTTTTTTTTCATGATTTATGAAGATTCTGATAATCTGTACAATATGTTTGTCAGTGACTTGAAGAAGAAGCTGACTATCTCTTATCCATGTGTTATGCTTAATGTTGACGTGGCAAGAAATAATACAAATGATCAGTACCAGGTTTTCATGGAACATTGTTCTAATCTTGTTCAAATTGTTTTCTTCCAAATGCATTTGATAATTTCTTTTGGAAGTTTTGGTATTTTGAAAGACTTTTGGTTTTGTTCAACTTTCTAAAAATCGTTTTTTGACAGACCCTTGTGAATCCTGTCAATAAAACATACACAACTCATAGTGAATGCTCAATTGAATTTGAAGTAGATGGCCCATACAAGGTAAATACTTAAAACTTGGTTGTTATTGAATGTTAAATTTCTCATTCCTTTTTTGAGGGCTCAAATGGATTATGGGATTTAGGCAATGATTATACCTGCGTCTAAGGAAGAAGGAATATTAATCAAGAAAAGATATGCTGTTTTTAATAATGATGGAACCCTTGCGGAACTGAAAGGTTTTGAGATAAAGCGTAGAGGTGAGCTGAAACTCATCAAAGTTTTCCAGGTACCCACTCTCTTCGATATACCCTGTTTACAGTATGCATCTTGAGATGGTTTTTGCCAATATAACAAAGCTAATGCATTGACTATTGGGTTTATGATTTTTAGATATTTAGTACTCGCGCTTCATCATATTACATTTATTTTTGGTGCAGTGCGTGGCATATGTGTGTGCACATATTGTCAAAGACAATTCTATGTGATTTCTGTAATCAGCTTATGATAAAAGAGAATTTTCAGTTCTTTGTATTTGAATGCTTTAGGTCTTAGAAAACTCGATAAAAGTTGTCTTTCATTGTTTGTTTAGCTTCAATACATTCCCAACAAGGAACAAAGTTAAAAATTGTTTTTGTTCTTCAACTGTTTGCATTATGTTATTATTGTATGTACTGCAATTTTCATATTTCAGGGTTAGGACTTCTCTCCTCCACATTTGGCATTTTCTAGACATGAAATACTTTCTCTTTTGCAGGCAGAGCTTTTTGATAAGTTCCTTAATGGATCCACCTTAGAGGAATGCTACTCAGCTGTCACTGTTGTTGCAAACCGCTGGCTTGATCTTCTTGATGTATGAAATTAAGCTCCTAAAATTTGGTCTTCCATCATCGTTTTTGTGCCCTTTACCTGTGTAATTTATATATATAAATTTAATGTGGACCAAGAAACTTGTTTTATTTAAAATATTATTTTCTTTTTGTTATTTCACAGAGTCAAGGAAAGGATATTGCGGATAGTGAGTTATTGGATTACATATCAGAATCTAGCACAATGAGCAAGTCTTTAGCAGATTATGGTGAACAAAAGTCATGTGCAGTGACCACAGCAAGGCGTCTTGCTGATTTTCTCGGTGATGCTATGGTTAAAGATAAAGGACTGCACTGCCAGTATATTGTGGCATGTGAACCAAGAGTAAGTTCTATTATTTAATATTTGATAATGTGATGAATCTTTTCATTTGTGTATTTAATCTATATAATTCTGTAAAAGTACCAGTGTCAAAACTTCAACCATAAGATCATGCTTAATTTGGAAGTGGAGGAACAATCAGAGCTGGTTTACAATGTTGAAAGAAACACAGGAATATAAGAAGAGAGTTGTTACTTGGATGCCTTTTTATTTCTTGATGCTGCCATATCTTGAGAATTCTTTTTGCATACCATCCAAAAGTTTCAAACTTTCATGCTAACCAAGCAGGCTCTTACCTTGTATTTGAAAGTCATATTGGTAGCTGCTTTTCCATGAAAAACCAACCATAAACCAACATTGCTGCAAAATTGTTAAGATACTTTTCATTTTCTCCTATTCTAGAAAGCATGGAGCAATCTTTCAGAAGCCATATTGATCCAAATACTCATCTAATTCAGTTCTGACTTCCATTAAGGAATTCACGTACATGCAATTAGTTTATTAAGATGTAGGTGGTCTGACATTTTCTTCTGAGGTTCTTACTCTTAGGTTTTTAACTGTTTTGGAAATAGTCAACACCATGCACTTGGCATATCAATTTTTTTCTTTTTTCCTGGAATGTTATGTTTTGAAGATTTCATAATTGTAATTTGAGCAGGGTACACCTGTTAGTGAACGTGCTATTCCTGTTGCAATATTTGAAACTGATCCTGGTTAGTTCTGTAATTTTTAACTTCAATTGGTTTTTTTTCTTTTTAGTATAATAAATGGAATAACTAACTGCTTCTAATCAGAAATAATGAAGTTCTATCTACGCAAGTGGTGCAAAACTTCTTCAGATGTTGGCATACGTTCTATTGTTGATTGGTTGTATTACAAGCAACGGCTTAGCTCGGCAATTCAGAAAATTATCACTATACCTGCCGCAATGCAGAAGGTTCCATTGTTTGTTTAACATCACTTATCATAATAATCTCTCCTTTTGTCACCTGCTAAAATTAGTTGGATTTGTTAGGTTACAAATCCTGTCCCAAGGGTCGCTCATCCTGATTGGCTGCATAAAAGGGTTCGTGAGAAGGAGGATAAATTCCGTCAAAGAAAGTTGGTTGATATCTTTGGCTCATCAGTTAGAAATGATACAGTGAAAAAGGCAAATGATGCTGTTCTCACCACAGATGTGGTTGGAGATCTAGAAGACTTCCAAAACAAAAGGGGTTCTAAGAAAGGACCTGTACCAATTGTTCGTAGTTATGAAGTGAATAAGGGTCAAGGTCCAATCGAGGCAGCTGTCCAAGGCAATACTATGCAACACCAAACTGATCATAGAGGAAGTGAGCAAAATTTGTCGTCAATATTGCAGCCAAATGTTCAATCCACTGAAAATATTGACAGAAATGTTGACTATCAAGGATGGCTTGAACTGAAGAAGAGGAAATGGAAGGATAATCTGGAAAGGAGGAAGAGGCAAAGGTAGTTTTGTTGTTGCTTATGGATATAGGCTATTTTAATAATTCCATAGAGCTCCTGTGTGCAATTGGTATTTATTGGAGGAAATAGTTCATAGATGTAATGGTTACATCACACATCTTTCTTATTATGCACTTCCATTAGAAGAGACTTCTTTTCAGATACTAACTAAAACTTTTCTAATGCAAAGTTGGTGCAATGGAGATGCAGGCTTGTTGCTTCTTCTATCTATAAGGCCTGAATTCTATGGTTTAACCAAAACTTTCATTTAGTAACACATTTTTCTCTGATAATGTATATAGAAAGTACATCATTGTTTTTTGACGTGTTTAATTTAAGCAAATTCATGATTCTAGTTGTTGGTTGGATGTTACAGATCAAACTTTTTTAATGCAATCTTGTTGAATAACTCTCAAGCACGCATCCTAGTTTTAGTTGTCTTTCGTTTGGGCTTGTGGTGATTCTAGTTTATGTATCAAAAAATGTTTAATTATCATATTTTTTAAAATGTCATTTTCTTCGGTAGGTTGAGTAATCTACGAACATCACATCATGTCAGTCACAATTCTGAAATGCTGGGTGCCATGGAAAACCATAAAGATGCCTCTGGAAGAACTGGTGTTGGTTCATATTTTAGAAGACATGAAGTATCTCTAACAACTTCCTACTGGCAGGTAGTTTAGTTTTCTTTCATGGCGAAAATGTGGCTGGAATGCACTTGATCACTTTATCTTCTTTTATGTTTCAGATTATGCAGCTAGTTCCGTGTTCACGGAATGGTCAATTTTTTGCTTGGGTTGTTGTTGAAGGAATTATGCTTAAGGTTCCTATAACTGTTCCAAGAGTGTTCTATTTGAACTCTAAAGCAACTATATCAGAAAATTTTCCTGGAAGACGGGTAAACAAGATTCTGCCTCATGGAAGGCAGAGCTATAACCTATTTGAGGCACGTATTTTGGCATTTCCTTATTTAATGCTAGATCCTGCCTCAATTTATTTTACATCTTTGAAAGTTTTGAGATTTACTTTTTTTGCACTTTTATGTGGATTTAATAGGTTATAATTGATGAAGATCAGTTTAGGAGGGAGAGCAAGAAGCTTGCTTCTCTTCTTGCTGATCCAGAAATTGAGGTGAGCATACTATGTCCTTATGTCCTTGTATATCAATCATTTTGAGACACAATTCACACACATATATATATATATATATATCAATGGTTTGACTTTTTTCTATAAAGCTTATTATGTTGTTAATATGTTATAGTTTTCATTTGGTTAGCAGAATTTGACTTAATGCTGTACTTGAACTTCTTATTTAGTGATAAAAGCCCATTTTTCATTCTGTTATCTTAATTTGTTTCCTTTTAACCAATCAATAACTTGTTAAAATGTATATTATCTGTTGTAGCTAGTACTGTTTCATGTTCTTGCTTATAAAGGAAGCTTAAAGTGCCTGTGTCTTGTTTAAGCATCACTATTCTTACACTGCCTTCCCAGAAAATAGACAATAATTAACAACACCTGAAAAAAATTGGCCAAATCCAAATGGTTTCTACCAGTGAAACATGCAATCTATTTTAGTCCATAGGTAGAATACTTCGAATGTATTTTGTGGCTTTTATAGGTTATAACTATGTTCCATGGATAATACTGCTCCTTCCCTTGCAAGACCTTGTTGATTATCATACACATTATGCTTTTATGCGCAACTAGGCTATGGTAAACTTGAAGAGTTTTGACTTAACATCAATGACTATGTTACTATTAGGACTCTAGTTAGCAATGGATAGTGATACATTATATTATAAGATTTTATATGTGTGTCTAGCATTGTGATTTTGTCAGAAGGACCTTAAGGTATGATAATGATTTTCTATCTCAACAAAATCTTATAAAGAAACCTTTTGTTAGGCAAAGATGTTCTTAAAACAGTTTTCATAGTTCCCTTCCATTTCTTTTCTGATTCATAGTGAACGAAGTTATTTATGAATTAATTTCCAAGTCCTGATGGAAAATGATGTAGGTAATGAGTTGGTTTTTCAGTTCTTCCAGTTGCATGGAACCGATAAATAAAAAAGCACATGAACCTTTCTTCTTTGAAACTTCATCTGAGAGAAGAATTGAAAGTAAATCATAACATTTTTGTCCTTGAAACCTGTTATCCCTATGTCATAAGGCTGAATCAACAATGAGTTAGTTGTTGCTTGAATTTTTTTGTACTCTTAAAATCTTAAGTATGTTAATTTGTGGATGCCTAGTTAAATGGATTAATTATCTTAATCTCTAATTGATAAGAATGCATCTTTTGATCAGGGAATTTATGAAAGAAAGATTCCGCTGGAGTTTAATGCTATTCTCCAGCTTGGTTGTGTTTGTAAAGTAGATAAGACAGCCAAGAAACGAAATGCCCAGGATGGTTGGAGATTGAGTGAACTGCATATGAAGACTACAACGGAATGCGGTTATCTGGAGCAGGCAATCCCTTTCTTTTACTTGTATCATAGGTAATTACAGTTCCTTGTTTCTTAGATGAGGCTTTACCGTAAGAAGTTAAAATGTTGCTTTAGTAATTTGTACTAATGGTTTAGTACTTTTACTTTGACCATGACATGCCTTGTTAATTCTACTTATTCCAAAAGCATAAAATTCACCATTTTTTTTAAGTTTAAGCATCTGGAGGCAAAATAATAATGTATAATCAGAAGATGTAAAAAAAATTCAAGATCATATTCATTATATGATAAATCTTGATGCCAAACAATACCTTGTCAGATCACATATTTCCCTTATTATTTCGATTTGCAGAACATTTTATCCCTTGTATTAAAGCTACCTACTGGTTTAAACAGAGAAAACTTGCAATAATGATGCTCTCAAAGTGGCACTAAACCAATTGTTTCTTCATGCACATGAATATACCTGCCCCTTTGTCTATGCTTTATGTGGTGGATATTTTGACTTTTGCAGGCAGTCATCTCTCGATAGTTTGCCAATTCAACCAACTTTTCAATTTAAAATCTTTTATTCTATGATTTTGGACAGTCTATAGTTGAACCTTTAATTAGGAAAAATCCAATATCAAATGGTCTCGAGCTTCCTTTTCATTCTGGATGTTGTCTTTTCATGAAAAGAAGAATTGCAAGTGCTACATTGTTGATTTTGATTTTGATTTGCCTCTTGCTTCAGTATTTGTGAAGGCCGTGCCATATATGCTGCTTATTTTTCTTCATCAGGAGCAGTGTTTGTGGTGGTAGTTAATCCTCACCATGAAAGTGAAAGTATATCTCCATATATCCTTGAGAAATTTTTTCGTGAAGCTTGCCAGGCATTGTCTATTGAACCACCAGCTCGTAATGGTATTTCTTTCAAGGCAAGTTTATATTTCCTTATTGTAGCTTTCCTGATTTATTGTTGTCTATATTGTCTGTTATCTTTATGTTATTCTTGTATTTACTTATCTCAGGTGAACTATGTTGAACTTGTCAAGGATGCTGAAAAGAATTTACAAAGAGCTATAAGTGAACACAGGTTTTACTTCATACTAATTATGTTTTTATCCATGATTTTTGTATATTAAAGTATTTTTTCCCTAGAGTTTTATATACATGCATATGTGTGTATCACTGTCTTTATCATAAGAGCAACATTTTGAAGTATTTCTGGGGATACCAGGAATTAGGGTTCCTGAATCTTAATATGAACTCTTACTTCCTTTTGTTAGATCAAGTTATTAAGTATATTTTAGAATTTGAGCATTTATTATTAAATCTGGTAAATTGAGATTTTGTTAGGGAGTTAGGGAATCTAGAATCTCTTTGTTTGAAAAACACAACTGAAAATTAAAAGAAAATTCAACTACAAATCTAATTTTCTATAATCCCATAGATCTTACCTGGTTAACTTTTAGGATATTTGTTAAAGGGAGAAAAGGATGGTGAGTTAATTAAGTTGAGCCTTTTCCATGGCAACTATTAAAAATTTATTAGAAATGCAAGACACCAATTAGAAATGTTAAGAAATCCCCTGCTCTTGGGGGATGTCCTCAGCCTGAGGAAGATGTACTAGGGTGAAAGTGCAACTTGTTTAGGTCATGGGCTGAGAAAAAAGAAACAAAATTTCAGTATCAACGATCAGTACCAGTGAATAGAATGAGGTTCATCTTGTTTAGCTAAGAGGTTATCATCTTGTGCACAATCATTGTCTGGTTTTACTTATTTCTTTTGTTTACTCAAGCCTGCATCAATTTACCTATGTTGCATGACAGGCATGAACATCAAGGACCTATTCTCGCTGTCATTGAATGCCCAAATACTCAGATGATGAAGTCAGGTATACAAGCTCTAGAAGATTTCCCTTGTGTGAGCATACCTTCCAATGCTCGTGATAATGATTATCAGGTAGCTGAGCTGTGGTTTGATAGATACTTGATTCACATATTTTTATTTTCAGTTATTAATGGAGTGACATTGTTTGTCTAAACTCATTTTTTTGCTTAATTTTCTTGTTCGATAAAGCTTCTTGTATGGCAACAAACAGCAGCAAAAATTGGAATGCAGCGGTGTTCTGCATCATCTCAGTGGTTGAGTGAGAGGATATCTCTCTCAAGATATGCGCATGTAATACTTTTACCTCCTTGTCTACCTTTTCTTTTCCTAAATATCCTTGCTTGTTACTATGGATACCAACTTTTAAAATTTGTTTGGACAGGTACCCTTGGGCAATTTTCAATCTGATTGGCTGTTATATACAGCAGATATCTTCTATTCTAGAGCCTTGCGTGATCAGCAACAGGTTTTTCTATGGGTGCTCTTGATAGTTTAAATGTTTCAAAATTACTGTTTGATGTCTTAGGCAAACCAAAGCCTTTTCCATTTGTAATTTGCATTTTTCATAGCAGTTTCGCATTGAAACAAAATCAAATATTGATTTTTAGGTACTCTGGATATCTGATGATGGTGTTCCTGACCTAGGTGGCATTGGTGAAGAAGATACATGTTTTGCTGATGAGGTTAGTTTGACTAATGTTTAAGCGCAGTAGGTTAATAATCTTTTCCTTTTGGGTGCTGTAATGAATATGGCAATTTATTTTGACAGTCTCTGGGAATAAATTTAATTCCTCTTGTTACCAAACAGTTGCTCCCTCTTATTATGTTAATGTTAGTGCATCTAAATTTGTGGACTGCCAATTTTATTCAGTGAACTTACTTTTTGTCTACTTTCGTTTAGGTCTGTCAACCTGTTATCACATACCCTGGAGCATACAGAAAAGTTTCCATGGAGCTAAAGGTCCAGAATATCTATATTGTTTTCTTCCTTCTGCTTTTCTTTTTTCTTATATGTTGCACTGTGTTGTTGTATCTATATTAGTAGTGTGGTATAATATGGTTGTTAACCAAGGTGCTTGTGAATAAGCCAGTTTATTGTCTGTGTTCAGATTCATAACCTGGCTGTAGATGCTCTTCTTAAAAGTAACCAAATCAATGAAATGGAAGGAGGAGCTTTATTAGGATTTGACCAAGATGTGCATTCTGGAAATGAACAGTGTGGTTTTGATGAAGCTACTGCATCTGCTGCTGCATTTCGAGTCATGAAACAACTGATACAGAGGTGCCTTGCTGATGCAGTTTCCTCTGGAAATGTGTTTGCTGATGCAATACTGCAACATCTTTATCGGTGGCTTTGCAGGTAGTTTCTTATCTTCTTTCCTTTTCCTTTTACCTTTGTTTTGGATGATTATATATTTTTCATTTTATATTACAGTCCTCAGTCAAAGCTTCATGATCCAGCTCTTCACCGCATACTACACAAGGTATGTACCATTTGGATATTGAGAATCTTTTCGTTCATCAGTAGAATATTTACTGGTCGAAAATTGGACTCAAATGTCACTCTCATCTGATGATCTTGATGTCGCTGTGCTTGATTAAGTGCTTTATAAATTTCTTCCAAAAGCAATACTAACGGGAGGCAATTTTCTGATGAATAAGTTCCTTTTTTTCTGTGTTAGCCTTAAGATAAGTTGCATTGAGCTTGTTACAATTAAAAAATCTGATTTTTTTAAATAATTCTTCTGGTTTGTGATTTAGTTCTTATATGTCTGATTTGTTTCTAATATCTGCAGGTCATGCAAAAGGTGTTTGCTTTGCTGTTGGCCGAATTCCGCAAATTGGGTGCCACAATTATATTTGCAGACTTCTCCAAGGTTATCATTGACACAGGAAAATATGATATTTCAGCAGCTAAAGCTTATTGTGATAGCTTGCTGAAAGCTCTGCAGAGTAGGTTGGTGTTTGCCTAGAAACTTCTGACTAGATCTTTCATTTTTTTTTAATTTTTGGTATGTATATTTATATATTTTAAATTTTTACTGTGGATTGGTAGAGAGCTATTTGAATGGATTGAACTTGAACCGATTCACTTCTGGCATTCCTTGTTATTTATGGATCAGGTATGGTTTCTTCTTATGGTTTAGTTATTTCATTACTGCAAAAGGGATTGCTGTACGCTGTAATAATATATAATTAGAGCTACAAATTCAGAAATTATATCTTTCGAATATAGCCTTAATGAAATTTCAATATCTTGATAGTTTCAAAACCCGATTAGTGTGAAATCTCCATTGAGTTTCACATATTGGAGAATTACCAATCTGATTCCAAAGTGAAAGTCTATTGGGTGATGGAGTTGTCTGCCATGGCATGGGTGTCCTGTGACTAGTATTGCTCATGATTGCTGTATTTATGGTGCCTTCAGTCGTGTCACATTACTTTCCCATCACGATCCCTAGTTCTGGAATAAAAATTTATCAATCAAATGGTTCAAGTGGTTTTTAATCATATTGCACTAATAGCTGAGAATTTGAGATAATTTACATTTATCTGTCTGCTCGTTCATGTAAACCTAGGATAATGTTGCTTTACCTTTGATAGTATAACCATGGGGGAATCTTGGCTGAATCTCATGAAAATTCACAAGAAAAGTCAGAAGTGGATATTGTTTCTAACTGGAACATTGCTCAGTATTTACCCGAGAAGATTCAGGTATGCTGGCTTCAGTACCCATTTCCCCTCTATCTTAGATATTGAATTTACTTCTCTGTGTCGAACGATATCATACGAACCTCAGTTGCATTTTGTTCTTCACTTGATTATCTTCTGGACTTTTGGCAGGATCATTTTGTTTTAATTGTCTCCGAGTTTCTGCATACTCCCTGGAAATATGCACAGGAGCAAGCTGCAAATAGAACTTCCTCTCCGGATGGCAGCCTATGCACTCCATCAATCACTATTACAGCTGCTGAGAATTTTGAAGCCCATATCGTACAATATCTCAAAGAGCAGGTAGGAATTGGGAATATAGTGGTTAAAGGTTATTCAATACCTTGACTTGTTGCCTGTGGATTCTCAATCAGATTAACTTGTGTGCTTGCTCTACAGATTAGCTACTACTTCACAGAAAAACTTCTAGGGATTGTTCGTGATATTGTGCTTCATATGAAAGGGTTGAACGGATCTGGAAAAGTTGGTCAACAGAGTATGCATAATGTTCCTCACAAAGGAGATGCTGCACTGGAGTTTATTAAGAATGTCTGTGCTGTTCTGGCCCTTGACCATAGTGTTCAGCACGATGTTCTGGTAATAGCACTTGCTAGTTAGCAGGCTTCTGCAATTTTTATTTGTGTTAATTAACTCGATCAATAATGTCATACAATAAGAAATTGTTTTGTTCATGGATCCTTTATACAGGTATTAAGGAAGAATCTACTAAAATATGTACATGTCAAGGAGTTTGCTCCAGAAGCTGAGTTTCATGATCCATGTCCTTCTTTCATCTTACCCAATGTGATTTGCAGGTATTGAAATTGGCGCTAAATGTCTTTGTAATTTGGTTAAACTCATCTAGATAAAGACTATTTAATTGCTTTTACCCGTTAATGTTAACTGGCAGTTGCTTGAGTTCAATGCTTTGGATAGAAAGGTGTTAAATTTGTTTTTCATAGATAGAAGGTTGATCTGGTCTTCCTAATGAGAATGTGCACTGTCTTTACGATGAAACTTTTATTAAGGCTACGTGTTGAACATGCTTGAGAAGCTTCTGATATTGACTTAGATATCCAGCATCTTATCAAGATGCAAAACTCAATTTCACTGTCTTTGAAACTTGTTGCTGATTTTGCATAATCTTTTGGCAGCTATTGCAACGATTGTAGAGACCTGGATTTATGCCGGGACTCGGCTTTACTGGCTGACGAGTGGTGCTGTGCTGTCTCCCAGTGTGGGCAGCCTTATGATCGGGAGGTGATGGAGAATGCACTTTTGCAAATTGTACGACAAAGAGAAAGACTGTATCATCTGCAGGATCTAGTGTGCTGTAGGTGCAGACAGGTGAAAGCAGCACATTTAGCGGAACAATGCGGGTGTGCAGGCTCTTTTAAATGCAAGGAAGATGTATCTGAGTTTCGCAGCAAAATGCAGATATTCTTGAACATAGCCATTCGTAAAAAGTTTCAACTCCTCCAGGAGTGTACTTCATGGATCTTACAAATCAACTAGCACTCAACATAAATCATTGAAAATGTACATATATTATTATTAGATCTGTTTATTAAAAATGTATTTTATATGAAATGTATCATGCGCGTATATCATAAGGTTCAATTCTCTATCAATGAAATTTTGCTAACGGTTCCAGAGTGACCATGCTTTTTTATTACATCATAAAGTTCAAAGTTTCGTTCTGATATTTCTATCATTGTCGATCAAGATACTATACCATACATTTGGAGAGCAAGATTTGCATAATAAATTATGAAATACATTTTGATGGATTAAACAAATGATTTGCATAAAGAATAATGAAAAATATGTATAATTTATTTGTACTTTAATATAAAGGAATTACTGAAGTAGAGTTCGTGTAATGTGTTTTACTGTGTAGTATGTCTGATATGCTTACCAAGTAATAACATATTTGTTTTCAATTTATCGAATTAAGATAGTTTATACATTGAAGTTTCATGCATAAAATGACGGGGATGTACGCTAGCAGCTAAACACTGCAGTAAAAAGTTGTTAATTTTTACTCTGTTAATATTTTAATATTTGAATTTCTGCTTGATTATATCTGAATGGGACCCTGGAAACCCTTTTTTACAAGAAAGTTGGATACTGGCATCATATCTAATTATTTACTGATGACCAGAACAAGATTTGGAAAGAAAAAAAAGCACAAAATGAATTTACATGGAAACATCAAAATTTTATATAACACATAAAATGTCAAAATTTATATAAAATATATAACATCTTAGACAGGAAAAATAAAATCACGAACATGACATAAATTTTGGTCTAAAAGACACAATGACAGCTGTGAATCTCATGCACGCCGGTACTCGTCTCCGCAGTCCCCAATCACTCTAAGCAGATCTTTCCCTCTTTGCGTAACTTGTATGCTGTTCACATCCTCCTCATCCAGAACAAGTGAAAAGATGGCATTTGTGTCTTGGATATGTTCTGACAAGCCAAGTCTAACACCTACCATCGAACCTGCTACTGCTGTCTGTAAGTCAAACAGAAACTTTCTCATATTTCAATGCATCAAACTAACGCCAACCAAAAATAAACCCTTGCATATAAATTACCTGATCTAGTATGTATTTAACAGCAACCGTTGGGATTGTGACTCCATGCTTAGATGCTACTGTTTTTAGAGTCTTCAGCAAAGTTTGGAATAAACTCCATCCTCCCCAAGCATCAACCATCTGCCACATCCATATTGATGTTAAAATACCACCAGCAAAAGGTAAAAGGGTATATAATATATTCACTCTCAAAAGACATGTTAGTACAAATACATGTTTATCAATGGAGTCGTAAACTGGTTACATAGAAGATGAAATTTGGCGAGAAATGACATATAGAAGACAAACTTATTAAAATGCTTTCTTAAAAATATGCGAAAAAGGAAAAAGTTTGTACCCTTTTGTACTTCTGCAGAGAGGGAGTATTTAATGGAGGGCCAGCAAAGGGAATGGTCAAGTTTGTGTCAAGGAATTTCTCAGATAATAGACCACCCATTACCGTTCCATACCTGCATTTGATATTCTCATCAAACTACTAAGGTAGAGCATTGCCTAGTCATCTAATAGAGATCAATAAACATAAAATCAGTGTAAGCATGAAATTAGGCCATTATCTAAGAATGCCATATTGATCGAGTATACACATTTGGCCTCAAATTCACTACTTGTCATTGGAAGATTTATCCTGGTTAGCTGGTTCTACATCTGCAACGCCCAAGCTAAAGGCAGACAAGATGTCTGTGTAGGGTAGGGTATATATATATAGAGCGAGAGAGAGAAAGAGACAAACGTTATCAGTTTGACTCCTGTAAGCTGACAGAGCTCTGCCATTTTCTGCTGGGGGCGCATGTCAACAATTGAATGTTGCACCTAATGGAACCGCCATATATATTATCAGCAATGCCACAGACAATATAAATTACCAAAAAATGCGATAAAACTAATAGCTAATTACTTCTTGTCGGAAATAAATACCTGATTACTAACAACAGGAATTCCATTCTCTAGTATTATTTGCAGCCTTTCCGTATCAAAATTTGTCAAAGCAACAGTTTTAATTTTACCTGCAAATTGATCAGAGTAGTAGTTTGATTAAATCGAGAATTGCAGGCTATTCAAAGTCAAAACTAAAATAGTAGAGAATGAATTCTAACCTTCCTCTTTCAGATCAGTAAGGTTTTTTAGAGCATCAAGGTAGCCTGGATTTGAATAATCCCACCTGTTTCAAATAGATACAAAGAAACATTCAGTACTCAGTAGGAAGGAAATTAACAAAATATAAGGTACCACATTTCGTCTAGTCCCCTTATCAGACAAATATGAAAATTCTCCAGAATCAATACAGGATTGTTGATGTTGAAACTTCATTATAATTAAGAATTGAATGATAGATGAGGCAAATATCACTAGAATGCAATACATAGTCTATAAAAAAGTTTATATTTGATACCTTAAGAAAGTAAATTGAGCAAATACTTTTAGCCAATTCTGTCTACCTTAATAGAAAACAATGCTGAAGTCAATAATATGTTCTGTAACAAATAATGCGAGCTTTTACCTAATGTCATTGCTAATCAGAACAAACAATATAAAATCAAACAGAGACATTGAAGCTTCTAACTCCCTATCCCGTTAAAGAAATATGGTTCTCCGTGAAATTAAGACTCAAGCTTGCATCATCCTATCAAGTTTTGAAGGGAGGTTTTAAATTTCTGCAGCAAATTACTCTAAGTGGAACGAAAGTGCGACAGATACTTAATAGTACCAGTGAAACTGAAGCATATCCAATGAAGGCACATCCATCCTCTTGCGTGAGACATCAATGCTCTCCCTGACATAGCCACTTGTCATCTTTACTGGTGGAGGTACCCATTTAGTGAGACTGCATGAATAATGCAACAGGGTAAGGAAAACCAACAAAATTATTCTTCCCAAACTATTTTGGTCCACAAGCTATAGTTAACAAAAGGCTGTTACAAAGTAGAATAGCACAGAGTAAACTAGCTTAGTGCCCAAGAAAGCTTTTATTAACCCAAATCTAGCAAAAGAACATAAACATTGTGCTGCTTATGGATATGGCTAGGACTCACCCTCTGACTTTTTCCAAGTACTCTGGTGGACGCTCCCGACGAACTCTATTGATAAAGATGCCATAAATATCTTCTGCAGGACCGTCTGCGAAATCATAGAAGCTTAACAACGAAAGAAATCGTAACACTGTAAGAAATTCGACTTACTGAAATTTCACATATAGACCTTTTATATGCTTCAAATACTTAAAAGAAGAGAGTCCACGATCAACTAAACTTGTCTAGACTCATGCAAAGAGCTTTACCATTAAAAACTTGGGTATCCTAATTTCTCAAACAATCATTTCCACTTTATAAACTTTCTACTTAACCAAAACAGATGCAACAAATGAGCCCAACAAACATATACAAACACAGGCGCACATACTACATATTTCAAAATAAGACATTCATTTACAAAAAAAGTAAAAAAGCAATAAGGGAATTACATATATCAGCCATATCAAAAGTGGTAAGTCCAGCATCAGCATATCGAAGCATAGCATCAACAGCATTGTCTCGATCAATTCTACCCCATCCCCCACTTGTTTGCCACATCCCATTTACAACTCTACATATTTCCAATGAATCAGTTCCATTCTTAAGTATGCTTCTTCTTTTATCATCAGTAATGACACACTGAATTTGGTTTGGGGTCAACTTTCTTATTGGACTACACCCAGTTTTTGCTTCCCATTTAACCGAATTCAATGTAAAGTTGCTTAAAGAACTCTGTAAGAATTCTGCCATTCAAATTGTTTTTCACCTAAAAATGCATCCAATAGTGCCATATTCGTAAGCCAAAAATATAAAACATGAGGCATAGGAACGTGCCAAATGAAAGAACGTGACACGTGGATTTAAGGAAGCTATCTTGGTTGTGTGGTCAGGAAAATTAATAAAACAAATCAATTAAATAACGCCACGTCTACGGAAAAAATTGAGCGTACAGTGGTCGGCCATGTCGAAGGTGGAGAGACCGACGTCAGCGTAGCGAAGCATGGCTTCAACGGCGTCGTCTCGATCAATTCTGCCCCAACCTCCACTGGTTTGCCACATGCCGTTAAGGACTCGACATATTTCGAGCGAATCGTTCCCGTTCTTCACCGTGACTAGGCGAGCAGTCGCCTCCTCCGTTGTTGCGGTGGTTGTTTTTGAGCAACATTTCACTAATTTGGGGCTGAGTTGTTGCTTGGAGTCGGAGAACCGAGTTGAAGTGATGAGTTTAGTGGAATTTTTGGACTTGAAGAGGCTGACACCGGTGAAGACAGTGGATGAGGCCATTTCTTGTAAAACCAAAAACAATGCGTGTCCAAACTCAAAACTCCAACATACCTTAAAAATGTTTTTTTTTTTTTTATTTAAGATATTTATTAGAATGAGTACGATAATTAATGCTCTTATTTTGTAAATCTATTAATGAGTGAATATTAATTACGAGTTTTAAAACTTCAAATCATTAAATTATCATATATTTGATTAAAAAGCAAAACATTATTATCACGAGTCAAAAAAAAATTATGAAAATATTATATTAATCATTAAATTATTATCACGAGTTAATATGATATTAATTTGATTAAAAAATTATTAAAATATTTTTTTATAATTAAAATAATTTATATTATTAAAAAATATTTTAGTTTTTTTAAATATGCATAAATTAAGATTGATAAGATTTTAACCTAAATTAATTAGATTAGTAAAATTTTTAATTTATCATATATTTTTATACATTTTAATTTTATTATACACATCTTATTATTTCCATAAATTATATATAACAATAATAAATTTATAATTTCAACACTCATATACACGTGTGATAGAATTTTTAATTAACATTAAAACTTTATTATCTCAAACATAATAATTATATATAATTTGAAGTACTATTCATAAATTTTTTTTAAAAAGTAAACATTATTATTTTTATTAATATTTATATATAATTAAATAAAAATATTGTTAATTATTTAAAAAATATCCATCCAGCTCGAATTAGAAAACACTTCATTTGATCGAGGGTAAAGCCGGAGTCTTGATGGAATGGAAATAAGGGACAATCCATTTAAGGGCAGTGAGTGGCAGTGGAAGAGAAACGTAAGTCATAGCATGAGTAGTTGGTAGGCTCTGTTTCTCATCTGTGTTGTGGATGGAACCATCACAAGATGAGCAGAGCAGTATGAGACTAACTACTCTGTGAAAAATGTTCTCTTTCCAAACTACTGCCTCAAGTTTTCTGCTAACATATATATTATGACTGCTATTACATTGTCTTTCCCAAACTTTCCCAACGAAAACACCAAGGTCTGTTCGAAATTTCTATAGGCTGGCTCATTACAAGTATACTACGCCATATGCAGCAAGCACCATCCCCTAATTTTTTTGTTTTGCTTCCAGTCTCATAATCCTCCGCTCCATCTGCATTCAATGCAGCCGAGGCAATAATAATTAACAACCACAAACCACCACCACACAATTATTATTACTGTTATTGATCTCCTATGCAAAGGGTATCATGTAATAACCTCATAATTTATGCTCAATCAAGGTCAAATTCAAGACAAGAAGATACCAATGCACTAGATAATAAATTTCCATAAATGCAAACTCTGCATAATAATTAAGGTTAGCTTCTAATGATCGATACGCTCAACATTACTCGTTGTGGACAACTATGTCTAAAAACTTAACCTGATTTATGACGTATGGTCTGTCATAAAGAGACTAAACTCTTCCCCCCCCAGGACCTCAGGACATGGGTTCAGAAAACAAAGCCAGAAAGGCATTACCAAAATGACAGAAGTGATCACAAACTAAATGCAAGGCCTAAAATGATAACCAGCTTGATTGGATCTGAACTTACTCTCTCTGTGTGGTTTATTTACATTATAATGTCCATAAAAATTTCATATAATGTAACTGCCATATGAATTGAAGTTGAGTTTATACCTGGACAAGGACCCGCAACTTGTTCTGGGTTTGAGCGAACTCAGTCTTTGTCCAGTCCAAGGCCAGGAGGAATCTGTAATACGGATATTTATAGAAACACATGGCACATGCTTAAATAGCAAATTCTTTAAAACATAAGCAGAATATACAGCATAAGGACTGAATGATCTCGACCAGATAAATGCATGTGGGACAAATAAAATCAAACACCAGAAACGCCTATTTCAATGAAAAGATTAGCTATGCGTAAAAGTAAAAGCATGATAATAGTGCAGCGTTGACGAATACACATGTCAACATTTTCTCACGTGGCAGCACATGTAGATAAAAAGATCAATGAAAAAAGTGCATTCAAGAAAGTTTCATACTTCTGCTTCTGCATCTGCTCACAGGCCTGCATTAGATCCACACATGCAAGTCTCACACGCTCAGCACCAATACTGTTTCAATGCATTTGGTGGGGGAAGGGGATATTATCCACTCAGTAATCCGTAAATAATGATTGCATAAATTAAAACTAAACTACATAAAAATACATACCTTAACTTTCAATTTAAACAAGACAAAGTAAATATTACTTTGGACATAAATGTTTTTCTTAAAAAAGCTAAAGCTGCATAAAATGAAGCATCACAAATCCTTACAAGATCAAAGTTCAATCTTTTAGTTATTTTCCAGTTTCTCTCTCTGCCAACTGGTCTTCCGACTGCAAAATCTAATGATGTATATCGACACGTAAAAAAACCCATGCTAGCTATACATACTTGTTTGTCGCCTTTTGATTTTTATTTTTGGCATATATGGATGCTTCTATTTAATCAACATCCTATTTCAGCGGAGATGCTCCACATCTTTTGTTCATTTTACACAGCATCTGCAATGATTTTAGATCAAAGGGGACAGATAGGCTGTGATTCTACTAATGCGTTAGTTGTGCATTTTGCCATAGCTCGCATCTTCACTGAAGACCTAAAACACATGCCTCACCTATAAAGACATGCACTCTTTTCTTAATCAAGGAACACATTATTCCGCATTCAACATTAGTTTTAATACTTTAAGCATACAATGAAGAACTCATTTACCACTACAATTTTCTCTTAAAAGAAAAACACCATCAGACAAAACTTTCAATCAATATTCTCCATCCAGTAAACATCCTACAAGATGAACTAAACCAGGATTCAAATTAAGGTCAACATTACCAGGAGCTTCTCTCTGCTACTTCTGCAGCAAGAGCAGCCAACTTAGAAAAATCCACTTCAGGGAGATCACTGCAAATATTTAGCCCCATTAAGATAATCCAAATAAAAGAAAATTAATTTCTTGAGTTCAAACAATTTAGTAACAAAAATACATGGAGCTTGCAAGTTGTGCTAAGATGCTTTCCACATCGAGGCTGTACGTATTGATCAACTGGACAAAATGGTCAGCTCTTCCAACTATTTTCAAATGTTGAATATGAGAAAACTGTTCATTTATAATTCCCTGTAAAGAACAACCATAAAGCCACACAGATTCAATAGTAAGTTAATGCATAAATGCCATAAATACTTGAGCAAGGGCATGTCTACAATAGATGCTATAATCCAGACAGGATAAAAATATAGAAAAGAAATTCAAAAATTTTTAATATAATCCCCAAAACTTTACCTACAATGCTTAGACATCTGATTCAAGATCAAATGGAAAATTAACCAAAAGCCCCATGCCTAGATAACAAATTAAATCCAAAGGACACTCATGGCACCAAAGATACTAAAAAAAATAAAAAGGGGAAGAGATACCAAGAACCTCATTGAACAGTGATTGCACATATTGTTCAAGCAATCCTTTGACAATAGACAAAGCCATTTCTGATGCTAATTAAATGAACACAATTGAAAATGGAGGAAATATTCTATCCAAGGTGAGAAGAAAAGAGCTTTGCATGAGATGCAGCCCCTTCAAGTGACAATTTAACAGGCAAAATGTGTTGTCAGAAAACACGAGTTTAGCACTGCGTTTCACTGATAACACCTAAAACACCTAATGACAAATGTCAAGAAATTCTCTTTGTCCTCTTGCAATGGGAGTTTCTGGCACTTATTACATCTTATCTGGTTTAGTGAGAAAACAATTGAACTGTTGTCAATCAAAAGGTCTTTGGATAAGTTTGAAATGTGGGGTTAGCTTGTGATAATCTGTAACTGATAAATCATGAGCAAAGCCTTTTCCTGGAGATCATACAACACATTAAGAAAAACCAACCAAGGACTCCAAACACATCCTGAAAATGAAGAAGGTTCTAAGTACCAACTCATAACTGATTATATGCAACTCAATAAATGATAATTTAACCAAAAGATAATGGTTCTAACCATGATGCAATTAAATAGAGTAATTTTTTTTGCCATTGAACTTCCAAAATTCATCACCCTATAAAGCACTCCCAATCTAATCCTGCTTGGCAAGTTGACAGGCATTGGGGTCCACTTTACACCTTATTGACACATAAGGTGATACAGCATGTCCATGCCACATGTTCAAATTGAAGAAATATTTAAACTGTCAACTGGGCCCCATTATTCTAATCATAATGTAACAGTCCATATACGGTTGTCTTATTTATTGTAGCTGCAATAGTCGTTAAACATCTCATTGATCAAAAGCAGTTCAAGTTCACCCAGGAGCCTATCCCACCACTCTCAATGAACCAATGGAAGCTAAATTTGGTTCAAAGCCAACTTAAGCTAGTATATGATCAGCTAGTTCCTTGGATGAAGGGGCTAGCAAAATACTCTGCTTAACCTAGAAAACATCGAATTCAGTCCTACGACCTTACCTAGGAGATCAAATATACCAGGCTGATATATATCATGCAATGCTACATCATGAGCAGAAAAACATGAAGAAATATTATCATCAGTTGGTATAACATGCTGAAAACTAGCTACTTGAAAACACTTAAATGGAAATACAAATTATTAACGTTCATGTTTTTCGATTTAATATGTAGGCATGCATCTCGTATATTTTAAATTTTTTTGCACAAAGATAAATGAAAGTGACATCAGTTTCTATAAAGATGTTAATATCTACGTTTCTTTGTTTATTTGAATTTCTATATGGAGATGAGTTTTTTTTTTGTCTCTGAGATTTTTTGAAATTTAAGGGGATTTTTTTTTGGAAGAGAAACTTGAATTTAAGTTATTGAATTTCATATTGCTTTTTCAAACTTAATACTCTTTGAACTTTAGTATTAAAGGTGTTTCAATTTTGCATGTAAAAAAAAATCCAATTTCCTAATGTTTGTGGTTTACTTCAGAAATCCACTGCGGATTTTTTTTTTAAATGAAGCTAGAAAGCTAAAAGCTTTTTGAAATACTTCAGGCTCTCTTGTCCAAAAGAAACGATTCAATAGTGGAAAATAAGAATGTTCATGAGCAGAAAGACAGCTAATCCATATGAAAAGTAGTTTTGAGATCATAATCCCTTTCGAATACATTGCATAACTTCAAAAGCACTCAACAAGCTTGACCACTAGTATCAATATGGAATTAACAACGGTTGATGGTAAGCAGAAAACTAGGTGATTATGGCAAATTGTTACATTTCCTTCCTTCCTGATGACAAAGAAACAAAGCTCCCCTAAACGAAAGAAAGCTCTACCCTACTAAAATGTTCCTCCTTCACGTTTAGTATGAACCTTCCAAAATTTTGTTGAAATAAACCCCGGAATTTAGGATTTCAAGCAGTGATTTTTTGAAACGACTCACAATGCCAACTCAAAGGATCTATAATTGACATATTCATGTTGATAAAATTTAGAAACGATATGTTCCTTACTTTTTAGTTGCAACAAATAGCTCTTACAACTTAGAAACATTGTTAGTGATCATAAAATATAGAATTCATTGCCCACTTTCCAACGCTTACAATTCTAGATAAATGAGTTCAAATTTTACGGGGCTTAGTATGATTTGCTACTTTAAGGAACAAGATTTATCATACACCATATGCATACTCGTATTTGACATTCACCTATGTTTGGGTAAACATAGATCTAGAAAAGTCATCAGGGTGACCACTCACAAGATAAGAAGAAGCATTCCAATCAAGAAACCTGGCATGTATTACAACCCCTATTTCCAAACCTGAGATTAATGCCGATGCTCCAACAATATAAAAAGGCCTAACCAGGTCCTTCATGGTTTCCAGCTGATAGAATTGGTGATAAAAATTTTCCCTGAAATATCAAGAGACGAAATTGTATCACTAAATTGTTAGCATTTTGTTTGAAAGAAGAGTAATTTAACACGTCAACAACTATGAGCAATTTCACATTCATCTATCTATCACATCTGGGAAAAGATTTAAAAAGAGCAAGCAGTTCATCAATTTGTTCAAAACTTTATGATGATTTTCACAATCCATATAGTATTAGCAATTAAGTTGAAAAAAACCCAACAAAAACATCAAACAACAGAGTTAAACAATGAAGAATACAAAACCCAAATTGCATTAAAACAGCTAAAAAGTATATTAGAAAAAGAAAATGGGTTACCTCATCATGCATGAACTGAATCAACACCCAGAAAGCAGGACTTTCAGGATACTCAATGCCATTGTCAATAATTGTTTCTTGCATGAAAGGGTTTATAATTTTTAACTGCTTTTTTCTTAGCTATGGAAAGGTTTTTGTTTAAAGAGCGAAGAAAATTTTTGGTAAAAACTAGATTAGTTATCGAAGCCAAAACTGGCTAAAGGACAAAAGAGGCTTTCATCTTGCATAATCTTGGTCGGTTTTGACATGAAAGAATGAGAGGGCTTAATGTTAAAAAGATTATGAAAAATAACAGAACAAAAATGCTAACTGGACTGTAAGGAAAGACCCAATATTCTTGAAACCCGATTCAGATGAGCCGGGCTCCATAAAGTTTGATCAAGTTCTGGTTTCTCAAAAATGGGTTCCATGGGTTTCTCAAAAATGTTTGAGAATGTAGTTGTGTCTACATTTCTCTTTTATTTTTCGAACTAAAGTCATCGATGATAACTCTACTGAAGCATCTCTTAGTATGTCCATTGCACTTTTAATTTTAGAGTAAATTTAAATTTCAAAATTTTCAAACACGAAAAATTAGAAAATAAACTATAATGATATTACCTTCTGTTTTTTAATGCAAATAAAAAATAAAAAAATAAAATTGTTTCTACAACCAAACACCGCCCTTAACTTGCATTATAATATTCTCTATTCTACTATCAATTCCTAGGTTTATTCCATTGCACAAGGATCTTAGGTGGGCGACTTTAAAGCTCACATTAACTAAAACAGGGAAGCTTTTTTTTTTTTTTTTTTCTTTTCACAACCTCAATCAAGTGAATCCATTAAAATTAATCTAAATATGTGCGGTATACACTAGAGATCATGTTTCTCATCAGTGTCAAAAGTTATATTATAGAAGCACTGATTTATTCGAATAGCAGATCCTGCATACATACATAATACACATTTAATCAGGAATTTAAATTCCCATTAATATCATGCGATAAAAAAGGCCAATACCATAAAATAATGATCCTTATGATTCAATTCAATTTAATTTGTTGATTAAAACCAAGAATCAACTCTTTAAATTGACTGCAATTTCTCGAAGAAATAAAAGAATTCAATGGATTAAAATTACAAGTAAATTATACTAGTATTCACCTAATTATTAGTTTTTTTTTTTACCACTCAACTATTTAATGTTATCTGTTTTGTTACCAGTTTGTGAACGATGATAGCTTTTAAAATTTTCATAAATAACTTTAACCGTCAAGATTTATAAATTATATCAATTTAGTCTTGAGTCTAAAAATAAATTAACCCTCAACATTTACACAATGACGAAACCAGAAATTTTTTTAGGGGATGAAATTAAGTTGTAATTTTTACGATAGTAAAAATGTAATTTTTAAATGATTAAATCAAAATTTTATCATTTTTAGGGGTCAAAGTGTAATTTTATCTTTACTAATTTAAATTTTTAAAAAATTTTAAAAATTTTAAAAAACTTAAAAGGAAAATTTTCTATTTTAAGAGGGGTCAGGCTCTGAATTCGCCCTTACATTTAAACATTGTGAAATTTGATTTTTTTTACAGTCTTGTTTTTCTTTGTGACATTGAGAGTTAATTTTAAAATAATGAAAAAATATGAATTTTAATATCGATTTTTCTATTTTTTTTTTTTTTGTATATTTTGAATCAAATTTAGTTGATAAATTATTATTTTTAGTTTTTTAAGTAAAAAGATCATAAAAAAAAGCAAAATTATAAAAAAAAAAAATCAAATCATGCAAGGTGTAAATGTTGAGGATTAGATTTTTTAGAATTAATATATAAATATTAAGAGTTAATGTTACAATTATGCAAAACTTTAAAGCGACCACCATTAACCAATGAACAACAAAGATAAATTTAAATAATTAGAAGAACATTTTACAATTTATCATAATTTAAAGACAAAAAAATCACGACTACTACTATAATTTACCCTGACATCATTTAGCAAAGAGGTTGTAAAGCAAAGACCATCCCCTCTTTGACATTTTTATGGAGTGTTTCGAAACTGTTAAATACATTTTTCCATTAAAACCCGGCAAAAAAAACCGTCTGTTTAATTTTCTTCTCTCTGAAAATGAAAAACATGTGAAAATAGAAAGTTTATGCAGTTTTCAAAGTGGGGTGGCAACATTATCTTCATGACTCTACAGTTCAAAAGGCGAAAACAAAATCACTCCATTACTTTTTTTTTTATTGGATTTGATTTGCTCATTCAAACTCCAAAATTATTATTTGATTTCTACTTCACTTCTCATCATTCGCCAATGTTGAATAACAGTTGTAAACAATAATCAAATTGTATTCCTCGTTTTAAGTTAAAACATTTATTTCGTGCTCCATTCTGTTTTATTATTGGATTGCAAAGAGCTTGTTCCTTTTTATTTATGAAGAGAAACAGTCTTATCAAGTTACATAGTTAACTTTCTCAACAAGAAATTGATTTCAAAGTGGATCCAATTGGATTTCGTGGATAAATTTGGAACATTAAGTGTTCTAACGTTAGTTTGAATAAATGACAAATCAGTATTCAAATAAAATTAATTTAAAAAAAAGACTGAAATTGAAAAGGTGGAAAAGACGAGTAAAGTATTATGTGAATTGTAATACGCTTTAAGGAAAGGCTTGGTTTACATTAAAGGGTTAAATCTTTGGTGAGGTTTAAACTTTTTTTTTTAAGATAGATCTTGATTTAGGTAATTATTTTCATAATGATGTTTGAATTAATTTTTTTTTTTTTATTGAAGTTAGCTCTCGTATTGGACAATTGTTCTCACTTTAGGCATAAATCTAGTAATTGTTTTCATTTTAGAATTAAATTTTAAGATTTTCAATGAAATATTATGAATTAATTTGAAAGTAATTGTCAAGTTTAGGACTTAACTTGAATAAAAAAAATTATGCCCTAATGTGGGGACAATTACCAAGTTCAAGACCTAACTAGGACAAAAAAAAATTCGAGTCTTACTATGAGAATAGTTGTCAAGTTTATACCCCAAATAATGATTTTAACATTAAATTAAATTCCCTTTGTCTAAACCATTTTAGGTAAAACTATGTCATTACTCATTGAATCATGATTAAATTTTCATTTTGATCACTTAATTAAAAAAATTACAATTCGATCATTGAACTATTAAGAAATTTTTATTTAAGTCATTAGATTGCTAAATATTTTTATCAAAATATAAAAATTAAAGCAATGATTATAAAATGTATAAATTTATTAATGTAAAAAATAAATTTCCCCAAATGGTTTAAAAACAAAATTGAAGGTGAGATCCAAGCCTCTAACGCCATTAACTCCAGTAATGAGAGAACACGGAAAATGTGTGATAGGACAAGTTTTAAACAGGTCTCATGGAAACATAGGAAAAACAAAAGAGATTGTTGGGCAGCGTTTTCTTACTGAGCAAGCAGATACATATGTGATAAGAGACAGTGGAACGTGGCAGCCGGGTTTGGTGTTAAAAAACGTGGATGAACATGTTCGAAAGTGACACTAGCTTTGCTGGGGGCAAGCCCAAAGGCTAGTCGGCCGCAACGGGACAACAAATCTCAAAGGAGGAGGGACTCGGATGTTTATATCATATAATCATAATTAAATGCTTGTTTAATCTGAAATTAGAAAATATTAAATAATGATCTAATTGAACTTTCATTGTATCGCGGTGCGATTCTAAAAGTAAATTAAAAAACAACATCTGAAATCTGAATATAAAATTTATAAGTAAATCTGATTTTTTTTTTAGTGAAAAAAAATCGTCAGGTTCATCAAATTTTTTACTTGTTATAGTAAATGGGCTAAAATAGAAGTATAATATTAGCTTTTTTTTTTTGCCCAAATAATATTTGCTAATTTACATTCATTGTTTGTATATGTTAAAATCAAATGGAGTTGAATCCATACATTAAGGTAAATTGTATGTTTTAATCAAATTATTTTCAAAATTTATAACATCTTTCATTCATAATCAAATCAGCATGTAAAGCATCCATAATACAGCATGGGAAACACCCAAATTAAGTAGTTGGCATATAACAAGTACACCCTGTGAAAAGATAAAGAACTAAAATGAGATTTCATTGCAAGGCAACCTTCACTATTTATAGTTGATGTTAGAATCATTTTCATTATATGGGAATTTAAATTTTTACAAAAAATAAAAGAAAAATAAAATGGTATTCTAAATATTAAAAATTTATAAACATTAAAATGAGATATTCATTTATAACAATAATGTAAAAATATATCTACAATAATTTATTCTAATATTAAATAGAATTCATTTTAAAATTAAACTAATTCTAAAAATAGATGAAAATATTATTTATTGTGATTAATAGCGTACCTTAATTTTTATTTTGATATATAAAATTAAATTAATTTTTTTTATCTTCAAAAGAGTAATTTAAAAATAAAAAAATCTCAAGTTTATAAATAAATTTTAATCTAATGTATAATATTATGTACTAATTTTATTTAATATAATTATATACTTGAATCTTTAATTTTTATTTAATTTTCATTTTTTACTAACATCAATATTTATGTGGTACTATTTTTTTAAGTTATAGGAAAATTATTAATGATATTTTATTAAGCTAAAACAAACGTATAAATTTAAATTATTTTCACATAGATAAAAAAAAATACACAATTTTATCATTATATCAATTAAAATAAATTAAATTTATGTAAAAAATTATTTTAAAAATAATTTAATTTACGTGGAAATATTTTTTTTGAATATTAAAATTTGCTCATTCATTTTTTTTAGTTTAGTAAAATGTCACCTAATAATTTCCACATAATTTTAAAGGAAATAGTGTCATATAAATAATGCTATAAATGTCATGTAAAAATTGAATTAAAATTAAAATTATATAAATTTACATTAAATCAAAATTTATATACACTTTTTTAAGATTTATAAAAAAAAAAAAATCTCACCTACCTTATATAAAATTCCACTTTTACACCGAATAATTTTTTTGTTCTTTTTTGTTGAATTAAAAATACAATAAGATTTTTCATATAAAAATATTCCAAAGCATGTGCTTTGTTGGTTCTCCGTTCAATCAAAATATTCTTAAAGCACCGTCAAGGAAGAAAGAATGAAAACGAACAAAATAAAAGCGTACTTACTTGAAAAATTCTAGTGCTTCAAAACAGATTTCTAAAATTATTATATTAAATAATGTTTTAACAACATAATGTTTACTGTTTATGGTCGAATTGGATCACGTTTTCTCAAATTAAAAAAAAAAATTGTTGGGTAGAGTGTAGACCTATTTATGAGTTTGACATTTCGAAAAGTGAGAGATATGAATAAAAAATAGGATTAGTTTAAAAAATGAGTCAAGCTTCGGATAAAAAATTTTATTCGCGTTTGACTCAAATTTGTAAAAAAAAAAAATTATTGTTTTATTGTTATTTTTTTATTGTTTTGTTGTTATTTCACTTTTATATTGTTACTATTTTGTTGTTATTATTTGAATATTATATAATTTTTATTTTATTGTTAATTTTGATATTATTTTAAAGACATTTATTTGTTAAGTTGTACCTATCGTAATGTTATTTAAGTATAAATATTTTTTAAATTTTATTTTCAATTTATCGAGAAATATTTATTTTAATATTTTTAGTGTTTTTGATGTATTGTATTTAAAACGTCTTGAATCTAGCCCGACACATAGACAAGTATAGTAGAATACAACAAATTTTTTTGAATATACTGATGTAATTTCTTAATACTTTGAGAATGCACACACACCTTGCATACACAGGTGCTTAAACTCAAGACATCTAGGATGTTTAACAACATCATTTTTTTTACTGGAATCATTTGTTGGGTTCAGAATACAAAAAAAAAAAATTTGATAATAAAAAATTAAAAATATAAATAAAATATATTTAAAATTGAGTAAAATAAGAATTAATCCAAATTTAAAATATACCAATTCAATCAAATGGAACAGTTCACTCCAAATAAATATTAATTTTGAAAACAACATTAGAAAGGAAAAAAGTAGATTGAAGTAGTCAACACTGCATCGTTGTGTCCAAATTCCAAGCGTCATTCTAGTCTCGTTGGCATGATGCAATTCATCAAAACAAAGAATTGAAAATAATTTAATATAAAGATAATAAATAGAAATATGAAGACGCAGTTATAAAATTCATATAAATATATAATATGTTAAAAAAGGCAAATGAAAGCTAAGAATACTTGAAATGAGAGGTTAGAATGGTTGAAAAGGACGTCCAAATTGGCTACTTTCCTTTTTCTCATAAATGGACCCCACTGTTTATTTTGCGCACGCGTTATTCATGCAGCAATCAGAATATTTTCTCGCGTGTCAAACGGCTACAGACTGCAAATTAGTAAAAACTGTGAGAATTAAAATAAAATTATATACTGGGTTTTTTTAATAAACAATTGATAGACCCAAGTTTATAAAATGGCATGATTCTCGTCATTCCCTTCATCTTCTCATTGTTAAAGCTTTCTTTATTTTTTTGATTTTTTCAATGGTTTCAGGACTTTACTCGTGGTTTTCCTCCATGTTCACTGCTTTCTGCTTCATGTTCTTCTCTTTTACATTCTTGTTTTCTTTGTTTTCGGTGGTGATCTTTGTTTTGAGGTTGAAGCTCGGGTGTAAGTGCGAAATCTGCCACGCTTATCTCACTTCAAGCTGGACCGAAGAATTCGATAATCTTTGTGATTGGTTCACTCACCTTCTTGAAAAATCTGCAACCGGGACCATCCATATCCATGTTCTCGGCAACACCATCACTGCCAACCCTGAAAACGTCGAGCACATTCTCAAAACAAGATTTGAAAACTACCCGAAAGGGAAGCCTTTCGCTGCTATCCTCGGTGATCTTCTGGGTCAAGGTATTTTCAACGTCGATGGTGATTCATGGAAGTTTCAAAGGAAAATGGCCAGCCTTGAGCTTGGTAGCATTTCCATAAGAAGGCACGGGTTTGATATCGTTAGCACAGAGGTTCAGTTCAAGCTTCTCCCTCTTTTATCATCGGTTTCTGGTAAACAACAAGTTTTAGATTTTCAAGACGTGTTTCAAAGATTTTCATTTGATAATATCTGCAAATTCTCCTTCGGGTTAGACCCTGGTTGCCTCGAGTTATCATTGCCCGTTTCGGAGTTCGCTAAAGCTTTCGATTTGGCGTCTAGATTGTCGGCACAAAGAGGGCTGGCATTGTCGCCTTTGATATGGAAACTCAAAAGGTTACTGAATTTGGGCACGGAAAAACAACTTAAACAAGCCATTAAATTGGTGAATGAGTTGGCTCAAAAGATGATTAACCAAAGGCACGAAAAGGGCTTTTCAGACAGCAATGATCTTTTATCGAGATTCATGGGAACAATCAATGACGACAAGTATCTAAGGGATATTGTCGTAAGTTTCCTCTTGGCTGGTCGGGACACAGTGGCCTCGGGTTTAACGAGCTTCTTCTGGTTATTATCTCAACATCCAGAAGTTGAGTCAGCCATTCGAGAGGAGCTCGAAAGGGTCGTGGGATCGAGCGATTGTCAACAACCAATTGCAAGTTACGATCAAATGCGAGACATGCACTATTTACATGCAGCATTGTGTGAAAGCTTGAGATTGTTTCCACCAATCCAATTCGACTCAAAGTTTGCTCTTGAAGACGACATTTTGCCTGACTGTACCTTCGTGAGGAAAGGGACAAGGGTGACCTACCATCCATATGCAATGGGTCGGATGGAGCGGGTTTGGGGCCCGGATCGTCTTGAATACAAACCGGGTAGATGGTTGAAAGACGGTAGATATGTTCCTGAAAACCCGTTCAAGTACCCAGTTTTTCAAGCTGGGCAGAGGGTTTGTTTAGGGAAGGAAATGGCTTTGGTGGAGATGAAATGCGTGGTTCTAGCCGTTATCAGTCGGTTCAACATTCGGGTTCCCAATCCGAAACAAACACCAAGGTTTGCCCCTGGTCTCACCGCCAACGTCAAAGGTGGCCTACCGGTTCTAGTCCAAGAAAAGGCCGTAGTTTCATAAATGTACTTTTTGTTATATTGTATTTATTGTAGTTACAGAAGTAACCGATATTAGAACCATGTAAATATTAATTATCATCGAAAAAAATGAAATCGTAGGATGATAATCATAATATTACATTATATATTTTAAAATATCGAAATTTTATATAATAACCTAACATATTTAGTAAATAAGTAGGTTTTTATTTATTTATTATCTAAATCGGCACCAAAACCTTAATGGGGGGTAAACTTTTCAAGTTCAGACATCACTCATTAGCATATCGACATAGAATTTGGCGTGGATAATCGAGAACAACCAAGTGTAATTAAAGCAATATGAAAATGTTATATTTTCATTAAACATAAAATTATATAATAAATACTATTTAATATACATTATATGTTTATTAGAATATGAAAGACTGTATAGACAAAAAAGGTAGAAATGATTGTATACACTTTATTCAGCCTTTAAAATTTTGATTAATAATAAAAAATTTAGAAAGACAAACATCTACCACTATTCTAATTATCTATTATACCTCTAAATTTAGAAAGACGAAATTATACATATAACTTTTTTTTATTTTTATTTTATCTCTTTACTTTTAAGTACACAATCTAGTTTTTATTACGAAAATCATGTTGAAATATTAACTAAACTGTTTTAACTAATTACAAGATAAATAATAAAAAATGGGGGAAAATCATATAAAGCGGCAGACGGAATCATTTTACATTATATTTCTCACAATATAATTAATGTAATATTAAAAAAAATAGTGGTTTGAGAAAAGTCTTCGAGTGGAAATTCCCAATTCAATGATGGAATTAAATAAATGAGTTAGTACACTAGAACTGCTAATTAAATTATTCATAATAGAAGATTCCATATGGCTCAACATTATTGCCATTGGCTTCCAAGGAAATTAAATTCATGAATTAATAATTATTCATAATTAACTATTTTCTATGTCTACAATAAATGAGGAATCTGACTAAGGAAATAAAAAAATATATATTAATAATAATATTTAATGTTAACTAGTTTTCAAAGGCAGACAATATTTATAAAAAATAAAAGTATAGGTAATATATTTAAATCGGCACCTAACTTAATCCTATATTATATAACATGATAAATAATGAATTATTATTAAATTGTGTAATAAAACCTTAAAGAATAAATATAGACAGTTGGCTGGTGTCCGGGTTCGTTGTTTTTGTGTGGAAGAATATTTAACCAAAAAAAAAAAAATTATTTTTTTTAGGAAACAAATTAATTATTTTTATTATATAATTTATTATTATAGACTCGAAAAGTAGCTAAGCTAGCAGGAAAAACGTGGTAATGTAGTAAAAAATGTGTACCTTGCATCTTAACTAATTATTTTTTGTTATCGTTACCATCAATTTTTTATTTTTTTTAGGATATTTTTATTTGTTCGGATATTTTTGGTTGCTAGATAGATATGAATATCTATGTACTGATGTTTTATTTATAATAGTATTATTATTTTTTAAATTACAAGTACAATTATATACACGGCCCCAACTTGAGATGATATTTCTCAATAAAAAAACCTGTTGCACATGTCATGATAGTACTAAACCATTATTACTTTTATATAATTTTTGAAGCATCAATAGTTGGCATTCTTAAAAAATATTGTATACAATTGCAAATTTTATATTACAGTGATGGATAGATATGCCGTGCGGAAATGCAAAGCAAAAGAAACGTGTTTTAGATATGAAAGCATAATTATATACGTTGGAATTGTTGAACCATATCTTTTCAGCAGCTGCAGTTGAGCATTACCAACCATCATAATATTACATTAATTAAGAGAAAATAATATACAAGTAAATTGAAGAATAGGTTTTTATAGGCTGAATGTATGTATTAGATATGAAAGCATAGAAAATTTCAGCTTGCTAAAATATTAATTGATACATAGATTTATTAACAATTTAATGATTTTATGTGTAAAAAAAAAATTACCAATGATAGAATTTAAATGTGTGTTCTGTTTTTCTTTTTCAATTTGTATATGTAGCGGATGGGGTTTGATTATTTTTGTGGTGGAGTTAATTGTATGCAAATTTTACATTTTTGGAAAAAAACAAAAAACAAAGATTGTGTATATCTTTGAACACTATCTTCTCTTGCTATAGATTGATTAGATGCTTTGAAGATTTAATTTTTTTTTTTGTCACAAAGATGTTTATTGGTCAGATCGGGTTGTTTAGACTCATTTGATAGGCTTGAGTTCAGCTCAACTTGAAAAATGAATCTAAAATTTTGCTCAAATTCGACCCGAATAAAAATGTTAAAATAGGGCTCCACCTGACCATATTAATTTTTTTATATTATTTTTTACAATATAATACATCGATAATACTAAAATAAATATTTCCTAACAATAACAATATAATAGTGAAATGGCAGTAAAACAATATATATATATATATATATTTTTAAACAGAACTCATTTTTCTGATTTATATTTCTGTCCAAACACTCATTTTTTGTGCGGGTCTTTGAGTTGGGCTATGAATAATTTTAAGTAATTTAATTTTACATTTTATGGAAATAAAACTTAAGAGAAATGAAAGAAAGGAAATTAAAATTGGCAGGTGTTGAAGGGATGAAAGTGAAATACGTGTAACTAATATATGAAAATGAAACATGAGATGTTGGAGGTGAATTAGGGTTAGGGAATTTGCATGTTGTGCACGTTTAAAACAAGGAAAGACATCGTAGAACGGAAGAGAATGATAGAAGTGAAATGAAATGGAAGTCGGCCGTTGAAAGATGGAATAGAATTGCGGCCAGTGAGCAATAATATTCGAATAAATAAAGATGTAATGTGATTGCTGCCGTGGGGCAACGATGTTCATATTTATGGACCCATCGATTGGGTTTGACCCCAATCAGCTACACGCATTGATTGCGACGCTGCTTTATCCTTTTAACCCTCGTTTTGTCCAAACTAGATTATTTCCAATTCCGCCGCTTTATCCTTTTAACCCTCGTTTTGTCCAAACTAGATTATTTCCAATTCCGCCGCTTCTTTTTGATATATTGATGGTTGCTTTATTTGATGTTTTTCAACTATTGGAACGGCGGGTTTTAGCAACGGATTTTATGCTTCTTCTTCTCACTTTTCCTCCTTTTGACATTATTAATGGCGGCATGGCGATGATTACATTAAGCAAAGCAAAGGAGATGGAAGGAGGAAATGAAATTTATCAAAAACCACACCCAGAAATAGGAAGAAGAATAAATATTTTCTTGATTGTTACCTGCTATTTTACAGTAAGATTTCACATCTCATTAACAATTAAATTAATGGTTATAGTAATTGAGGACCTTATTGATATAACTTTACTAGTTTAGGATGTAATTAGAATGTTTTAAAGTCTAGAGATCAATTTAGAATGAAGGTTATAGTTTGAGGATATATGATGCAATTAACTCAAATAAAAATGTGATTAGCGTTTTTCAATTTGGTGAATTCTAATTATGCAACAAATGATGATATTGTGATATTTTGATAGAGTGATGGAACTTTTTTTCAACTCTCAGTAGTCAGTAGCCTCAAACACAATATAAAATTAATTGATTAATCAATGATTCAAGCCCCAACCTAATCCTGGGTGAAGAATATAATCCTCAATATAGTAATTTTAAGGCTTAATACAATATTTGGTATCTGAACTTGATATTTTTTTCTTAATTTGGTACCTAAATTTTTTTTTGGTCCAATTTGATACTCAAACTTGATACTTTTTCCTAATTTGGTACCTAAACTTTTTTTTTGGTCCAATTTGATACTCAAACTTTTTGGGGTCCAATTGAACTTGACCCTTTTTCTTAATCTGGTACCTAATTTTTTTTAATATTAATTCGTTAAACATAGCTCAATACCTACTTTTAACATGAATTTTTTTCTAAAACTGACTATTTTTGTAGCACGACAAAAACCGTTATTGATTTGCGTAATTTTTATAATATTTAATAAATTTAGGTACCAAATTGAATAAAAAAAAAAGCTTAGGTACCAAATTAGGAAAAGATGCCAAGTTTAGGTACTAAATTAGGAAAAAAAGTCAACTTCAAGTACTAAATTGAGTCAAAAAAAAGTTTAGGTACCAAATTAAGAATAAGTATCAAGTTCAGGTACCAAATGTTATATTAAGCCTAATTTTAATTGAGAGCTAATGAAAACCAAAGCCATGTTAATCCGAGTAATTACAAGTTTAAGAATATTTTTTTCATTAAACTTACAGCATAGGGCCCATAAAGGAAGATATAAACCTACTTTTGTTGGTTGTAAGATTTTACTTTTTTTTTCATTGATACAGTAATTAACTTTTTTTTTTTAAACCAAGTGGTATATAAGCCTCACTGAGAGAGCCTGTTTTCCTTGTAAGATTCTACTAATCATATATTAAGCTTGAATTCATTGTTACAAGAGAATGATGATCTCTATCAATGGTGAGAGACTTTCAACTAACAAGTGAGATTCTAAAGTTACATGCACCCAAAAAAAACCAAAACAAAAAGATACATCATTGGAGGCTGCCCTTTCAAGCAAGCAATAAGCTGAAGATAGCAAAAACTTAACCAGCAAGTGATATTTAACTGTGCAAACCCCTAACCTAATAAGTTGAACACCATTCAATTAGTATGCTATGCATTATTGAAGATTTCATCATTTATTGGAGTTTCGGTTCACTTGGATCAGTCAATAGGGTGCCTGTGTTCACTCGATCTGTTATAGATGGAGCAGAATGCATTTTATCTTGACCAAGGGATGGGTTTTCCTTCTTATCTGTTGCCACAACAGGAGAATCTATTTGAGCTGCTGCAGACGGGGTAGACTCCATCGGATCTATAATGGGATGCGACGTAGTTGCCGGAGATGGTGATTTTTGGTTTAGATTGTTTTCAATGCTTTCATATTCTGAGAGGAGATCCATGAACTCATTGAGTAAACGCTGAACTTTTCTATTGGATGCCATCGCAGGAAGAATGTCTTCTCTTAAAAGTTTGTGCTTTCTCATTCCCTGCAAACATCCAAATAGGTTAAGAGAAAAGAAACATTAAAAATATTTCAAAGCCCTTGGTAAAGCAAAAGCATCCAACTATGATGTCAGATACTGGGGATTCAGGGAGGGGAAAAAAGTTTACACCTAAAAACTTTCGACACAATTTGAGTACACGACACCAATATGACACGTGAAAATATATGAACATGACATGAATACAGGGATTGTCGAGTCCAGAAATAATATGCAGTCAGGACTGGTACACATCAAAAGCCACGCTGGTTTTGTTTACCGGAAATCAGGACCACAAGGATAGAGGTGCTTAAAACAGTAATACCTTGTGAGGACGTCAACAGTCATCCCTCTACAAAGAATTCTAAACTAATTGAACAAAAAAAGTTATGGAAAATTGCACGTGATATATTTTCAGAGAAGTGATCCTCATTTCTAGAGTTGATGAAAAAGAATGCAGTAAAATAAATGGAGAGAGTCTCCAAAAATGTTAGATGCAATGGTAAGAAGCATAACACTTCCATGGAGAGAACTCAGGTTCGAACCCTTGAAATGGTATTGTTGGGAGGGGCAGCCACTAACCCCGAAAGGGTCTTCATGAACCGTAAAACGGACATGAAGAATTCCTTAATTATACGAAAAGAAAAAATAAATAGAGATGGTATACATACTATAAGAGGTTGGGATGAAAAACTTACAAGTACATAGGGATCCCAAGCAGGATTCTTGGAATCTGAAGCCATCCCAGTTGGTGGCCCGAGAAAACTTTCACAGACTTCTCGCAAACGAGACTCATCTGCTTCTCTGCAAACACAAGTATGTATCATTTGTCAATGATTGATTTATTATAATACTTGGATCCAATAGCCTGATGGAGAACATTATTCTGCAGAAATATATAGATACCAGATTCTATTACAAAGCACTGACTACAAACTTTGGTTTGGGGAGTAACACGTGTTTTTCCTGCTATCATCACTCATAAATGCAGTAGGTTTGGGAAGAGACGAACCTTGCTAGGAAGCGTATGTAGGAAAGAAGGCCCTGGCGATATTCATTAGGGGATTTCAAAGCCAAAGATGATGCCAACTGAGCTTCTAAATGAGCACGTGTCTGCACTCCATCATCAGTTACTCTGTTGCAAAACAAGATTACTGGTGAAACTCTAGGACCAACACAGCTACTTTATCAAAGGAATTTTAGTGGGACAAGAATATAATTGAAATTCATGACACAACTGACTTAGATAAACCGTCAAAAATATAGTGGGTATAAATCTGAGATACGGTTTCATGATTTTAGGAAAAATAGTAATAGTGACAAACCTGGTCCAGCCTGGCTTTCGGGCCAAATATTTTCGTACATCCACTTGCAAGGCGGCCAACTCACCAGTCTGAATTGAACCCAAACTCCAAGAACTAGCAAAATTTGATGCTGGGAAGCAGTCATCTGCAACCCTCAGCCAACACATGAGACTCATGTCAAAGAGAAACGCATGCCGAGTAGCCAAAACAACGAGAGGAAAACCAGATTTTGACAACTTCACAGATATAACCTTGATTGTGCCTGAAAAGAGAAATAGAAGTCTCAGGAAATATTATGTCGTCTAATATCATAAAAAGGCTCAAATTAGAATTGATTATACATACCTTTTGCTGATAAGCTAAGGTCCAAACTGACTAGAGATGCCAATGAATCATGAAGGAGACAGTTCCTATTGAACAGATCCCATAAATACAAAGATCCTTTCTTTGTGACCAATAACAATTTCCAGCTCTCATCACAATCAATAAATGTTGCTGCAGATCCCATCATCATGGTAGGTAATGCGCGTCTTCCACACTTCGTATAAACCTTAAAAAAAGAGGAAAAAATACAAGTAAATTTGCCGAATAATTAATGAAATCTCACTGTAACCGTTTTCCGGGAATAATATCATTCAAGCATATGCAAAGCCCAAGTCTAGAGCCCACCATTGAATGGAGAAATGCCTACAGAAACCTCGTAACACCTGAACCCCCAGAAAAATGAAAAAAGGTGGGAAAATCATGAACTTGATAATAGAACATGATAACGCACAAGAAGAGGGGCAAAAAAGTTAATACAACCATCTTCACATATAAGAGAGGAAAATACAAATTTTGCCGGGCTAGAATAAAGTGTTTCTTGCTTTACCTGTAGGCACCCATCTTCACATCCCACAGCCCAGAAGTTTGCATTTCCAGCTAAAACAGAAACTTTTCCAGAGATACGATCAGACCAAAGAGTTTGAGACCCTTTTGTGCAAACAATTTCTGTTTCTTTCATCATACATGCATGTCCTACACCAGCAATGTCATTCATAGCATGTTCCCTAAGACAAGCTTCCAAGCAAACTGGAGTCATATCCTCGCCTTCTTTCTTATCAAAAACACTAATTGAAAGAGATGTGGAAGAGGAAGCAGTGGAACTTGAAGGTCTCATGCTTCCAGACTTTTCTACATTGATGTTATGATCTTGGGCAGCAGAGACTGGAACTTTCTCAATAACCAGGCTATCAGTAACAGTAGCCCTGGCAGTGACCCCTGAGCGCTCCTTTAAGTCAGAGCTCCTACCAATGGTACCCCTGACAGAAGCTGCTCTCAAACCAACATCAGAAGGAACTGCACCATTATCATTTTTTCTGTGATCAGAAGATTCAACAGGGAAGTCTAGTGCAGGAGATTGAGCATTGCCGCTAATATTTTCCTGCTGAATAGGGACACCAACTACTTCAGGAATGATCCTCTTTCTGCCATCAGCACGTCTGTATTCCCTTTGTTTCACAGGACTTGAAATCCGCGCAGAACTAATTGCTTTATTTAATCCATCACTAGCAGCAAGCCCACTTTTCTTCTCATCATTACTCTGAGGCTCAGAATTTTTGTTCGCGAGGCCCAACTCAACAGGAGGTTTTGCAGGTATCTGATTCTGCTGAACATCCAAAGCTACTTTTTTGCCAGTAGTTTGCTTTGCTGAAGCAGCTTCAAGCAATAACTGGGCTGGGCTCTCTGCCAAATTTGCCTGTCGGCCTCTAACGTCACCATAACGACTTCTCTTTAACTCATCAAGTTCAGCATCACTAAGCCTATGGCCAAGTTCTTTCGCTTCAAAATGAAAAGTAGCCACAGTCCCATCCAATGAACAGGCAAAGAGAGAATAGCCATCAGGGCTCCTGTTATGGAAAGAGATTATTATTAAGGTGAAAGGGCTACCAGAATGCAAAAAAGTGCAAATTGATGACATACACGTATATATATATATTGCTCACTAGAATGAAAAGCTTTACCAGGATAGGTCCACAACACTTTGACCAAAGAAATGCTTGGCTACAAAGAGAGGTCGAGGACTTGCAGTTGTCCACACAGTTATAGTGCGGTCCTGACTTCCAATAGCAATAACATTATATGGCTGTGATTCTTTACCCCCGATCTTAGCAGCAGCTCCATTTGCCCAGCCAACAGGTGTAGCTTTCACTTCCTGTGAATTAGCAAAATTCCTTCTGAACATTGAGTGATTAAACTTCACTACAATAATTGGGGCATTGTGGCCTAAGAAGTCAAATGTGGCTGCCCATTCTCCTCTCTCTAGAACGGGTGCAGAATGCCTTGGTTTTTGGTAACCATGAGTGGTAGTTATGAAATGACCACAAGGTGACCATCCAAGCCGCCTGAAAAATGTTGATCCCAACTGAAAAGAACATATTTCCATCAGCAAAATGAAACAGAATTTATGACAAAAGAAACTTCGAACATCACACATTAACATACCGATTTCGCCCAATGGCCCTCTGTTTTATGAGCAAGACTCCAGTCACTGGTTCGCCATATTATGACTGTCTTGTCATCAGACTGACTTGCTATGAAGGACCCAATGGGATCCCAGGCAACTCCTTTAACAAGACTGGAATGGCCCCTCAGCACCGCTGTACAGATGCCACTGCTCATATTCCATACATGGACAGTGTTGTCCAAACTCCCACTGGCCAATATTGAGTCATCAGGAGACCAGTTAAGATCCACCTACTTCAAGCGAGAACAAATGAAACATCCAAGTTAGACTATAGCAAGTGCTTATAAGAAACCACTAACTTAAACTAAAGGGCACTGCATACAACATTACAGTAGACAATTTTAACAATCCATTCTTTCTCCTCTTCTTTCTCTCCTACCCAAGCCCCTCAGTTCTCACCAAATTGAAGTAAACACAAAATCAAAAGGGTAGTCATTGGCAATTTGTGTAGAGACAAAAAGGATATAGTAAAAACTGAATTTCTAGGTAAAATACGAAGCTTTTCCAAGCATGAAAAATCAATCAACAAGCAGCAAAGCAGAACTAAGTACAGAAGAGAATTCAGCTCTTATTGCTGGTAATACGACCTAACATGAAATACAATATGATTACCACATCTGCAGTGTGCCCCCTCAGTGTCATTGCAACTTTCCAATTTTCAACATCAGGAGGCTCTCCACTGCCAAACTCAGTGGTTCCAGAACCAGGCTTTCTCTCATGAATTAGAATCTCTTGATCATCGGACCCAGATGCAACAAATCGTCCATGCTTAGCCCACCTAACGCAGTTGACAGACCCAAAGTGATCACGCAGAGTTGCAAGAAGCCTCTGTGTAGATTCATCATTTTCCAAGTCCCTGCCAACAGATTTCAAGTTCCATATTCGGACCTGCATTTTTTAGATGGTACAAGAACATTGATATTTAAAGATAAAGAAGGTAACATACAATCTAACATACACAGCAAGGAAAGATTCTATCTGTCAGCGCTCAGCATACTAAGATAACATATGCTCATATCATTGTAGTATATAAATGCTAACTATGCAACAATGATCACCTCCAACAGTAGAAAACCAAAGCCAAAAGGAAATATCAAGTGCTAAGAAGGGAAGTTTTACCTTGTGGTCACCTCCACCAGTGGCAAACCTAAGACCACCAGGCTGAACATCAACCGAGAATATCTGCATTCCCTCATGCCTAACCCAACTTGGTTTCTCAGCAATCATCTTTCTCTCCTTTTGCTACTTCACATAATCCTCTAAATTTCTGCTTCTGGTTTCATTATGTTTGGTTAAAACTCGGGCAAAGACTAGTAAAGTTCATAGCGTTTCAACGAGAAAAAAAAACCAAGCCACAGCTAAGAATGAGAATTAAAGGTAAAAAAGTTCATGGCACCCAAAACCCAGAGAAGTTTTTAAAATATATAAAAAAAAAAGAAAAAAGAAGCCAATTGCGGAAAATGACCAAACCCCAAAGAAAGGGAAACTCTACCTTGTTTTCTGGAAACCCAAGAAAGTGAAATATGAAAATTTAGGGTTTTGGAGTGCTTACAAGCGAAGAAGAAGCAATAGGTCGAGGTATGGTTAACGGCACGAGGAAGCAGAGATAATTTATTTTTTAAAATTGATTTTTTACCGAATCTTAAAACTTAACTAAAAATACTTATAAAGGGGTTTTTGTTTTTGTTTTTGTTTTTGTTTTTGTTTTTGGTAAGAAGGAATGCCCTAGTTTCGATTAAGAAAAGCCAAAACAAAAATCTAAAGAAAAAGAAGAGTTAACTAAGAGGATAAATCTCGGTCTTCTTTAACGGTCAAATTTCTTAAATCTTTATAAGCTTGAGTGAGAAGGGTCACGAAAAGGACTGCAAAAGAAACAGAGACTATTATTAAATTTTCAAACAAAAAGAAACTAGGGTTTATATACATGAAAAACTTTGAAATCCATATCAGATCTAATTTTAGTATAATTGGTTGACGATTTTCTTTTTAAAATTAATCTTAAATAAATTTAATTTTAAATCTAAATAAGTATATATATATATATATATATATTTTCAAACTAAACTCTATTTTATATATAAACAAAAATATAAGGGTAAAATTATTTATATATTTAATATCTTTTATATTAAAAACCCATAAGACATTTATCATATCAAACTCATTTGTGAGACTGTAAAAATTTTCATTACCGGTATATGAAATAATTTTCAAAATATAAAACATTAACATACAAGTGAATTAACATAACAAATCAACGAAATAACAACTCAATTGTGAAATGTCTATTCAATCATATTTTTTAACATTAAATACTTATCACCTACCTCTTTAGTGTGCCATAGATGTAATATTTTCATGTACAAAAAAAAAAAAAAAAATCCAATACCTCCTCGTGAAACCCTCTAATATTTAAGTACGAAAGATATGGTCAAAGTGAATATTAAAAAAAAAAAAAAGGTATCGCTTGACGTAATCAAAGTTCCGGTAGAAAAGTCTTTTTGTAAATGAAAATTTTAAACTACTTGACACAATCGATTAAGCATGATTTGGGAACTTTCTCGAATATATGATATCAGATTTGGGAAATTAATAATTCATATATTAAGCACTTGAAGTTCCATTACATATAGTACTCGATGTCCATGCCCTTCTTTTGTAATTTTGTATCCCAGATATTAAAAAAAATGGTAATGATACTTGACTCATGCTCTAAGTCAGAAAAATAATCAAGCATAAAGCCATGAAGGGGGGTATTTTGGGAATTCAGTTATAGTATTTTGCTCATATATACATATTCCGCAGCGACGGCCAGGAATAGGGCAATTTTAGACGTGACCCAATTACGCCACAGAGACAGAAAAAGAATAATGTCAAAATCTTTATGTAAGTAATAATAAAGTATATAACACCTTAAATCTGATAAATATATAATATATACAGATCATCAAATCCACCCCACCCCCCTCCCTCTACTTTTCCTCCAAACAACCCATCCAACCATACTACTCCTAACTGGTAGGCGGCAATAGCCAATGCTCCAAATGAAACCTGAAAGTTCAAAAGCATTTAAAAAACAAAGGCCATCAAGTTTAGGTGAAAAAAGGCACAACATATATTCAAGCATTTGATGCCAAAGTTTTCTTAGCAATCTTCTTTACACAGTAAAAAAGACGAGCAATTAACTTTCATTGCGTCTGAATACAGGAAAAGGGAAGTCAGGATGATTCCTTGGATGATCAAGCGGTTATTAATAAAAATACAAATTACAGTGATTGCACTCACAACAGGAGAGTAGATCAATGTGACGGTTTCTTCAAAGCCATCAGCCTTCTTCTCCAAACTCATTTGTAAATCTCTCATGGACTTCAAGATCAGCTTTGCTCACTGTTGGCCTCTGTCTCGCAAGCACCTTATCAAAATCTGATCTTGAAATAGGAGGCGGAAGAATCTGAATGATTATTAATCAATGAAAACAAAACTTTGATTACCTCAATCCTCACAAATGACTTGATTATATTTATTGCACAACAGATCGATTTCTCTATTCTGATTTTTGTTTTCCGTGTTTAAAAAATTACAAAATTGGTAAATCTCAAGCAAAAGAGGGACTGAGAGACTCATAGGTAAGAATTCGTATGCATTGTATCTCAAGAAACTCCATACCTGTGCTGCAAGTCCTTTGGCTGCCAATTCCTGCATAGTGATTTGGACAACACCTGGTTGCTTGGATCCACATGGCATCCACATGCCATTAGGCGTCTTGTAGAAAAACATTGCGTCTTGGGTTTTACGAACAGGCTCAAAAAGAACATCCTTCACCTGTAAAGACATAAAGAAAAGTAAAATAGGGCACAAGTGAGTAACTCAATATTGGCCCTACATATTAAGATTCACTGTTAAAGCAGAAATTGGAGAAAGAAGATAAGAAAATAATGCGCACTTACACAAACAGATATATCTGACCCAGAAAACCCCTCCGTCTGCCGAGCTAAGCTTTCAAAATCACTTTCAGTCAAGTTGTGAGGAGTATCACCTAAATGCACCTGTTGCAATTTATTGTTTCAAATCAACACAACCATGTCAAAGAAACAAAAATGATGAATGATTTTATAGTGAAAAGGGAGACAAATGAACCAAGCATTTTTCTTTCCTTTTTCCCAATATAAAGCAAAATATCAGGGATAAGGTCAAGTACTTTGAACATATGCTGTCGAGCCTTCAAATCAGGGAGAGGAATGTAAATACGCTTATCAAAACGGCGGCGGATGGCCTGTAAGAACAATTTATTAATAAAAGAAATACCTCAGCTGATTCAAGATGAATATATGCAAAATATATGATAATATTATCCTTTACCTGATCAAGTGCATAGGGAGTATTCGTTGCTGCAAGCACTAAGACTTTCTGATCACTATGTCCGACACCCTAAAACATAAAAATATCTAGGTATGAAATTCATTCATTAAGCTTGAAAAATTGGAAGGAATCTTTTATCTATTTGTCACAATCTAACATAGATTAATAGATATATTTTAATAACCTTTCAACAATAGACATTTGAAAAGTCTTTCATAACATACAAGATTATTAAGAAAATTTGTGTCACAACCCCCAAGGTAATTTGCTTATCTTTGCATGTCTTTGTAAAATGGGTTGAATAATGAGTGTTCTTCAAATTTTTGTTTTCATGTCATGACTTGTATTATTATATCAACAAAATGATTTTATCAAAAAAAAAAAAGGTCTTAAGACTTAAATATACTTCACAATAGAAAAAACCTGTAGGAGCTAGTATTAAATATTTATGAAGTGCAAACTATCCTTTAGACGGTGTCAAACTTGAAAAAGAAAGATGTAGAATAACAGCAAGTCCTGAAGATAAAAATGAAATCTGTTTGGTGATTGTAAGAATGTAAATCATGAGAAAATAATATTTTGAAAACCCTTGGACAAAGAAAATTTATTATTAGCACATTCACCACACTGACAAATACCTGCATCTGCACAAGAAGTTCAGTTTTGATACGTCTTGATGCTTCACTCTCGTTGCCCTCACCTCGCTGACCGCACAAGGAATCTATTTCATCAATGAATATGATGGAAGGAGCACTATCACGAGCCATCTGAAAAAGGTTTGAAACCAGTTTTTCACTTTCACCCATCCACTTTGAGACAAGGTCTGATGAAGAAACACTAGCAGAAAAAAGAAGGGGAAATGAATTTTAGAAGAGAAGCAAGCAGACACCTAGTAAACATGCACATAAACAGACAAAGGCATATAAAAGATTAACTACCACAAAATCGTTTGAAAAGATATCCAGACATGATTCAAAAAGGCAAATTTATTATAATATATTAATGGATTTTGCTAATGAGTGTCCTTAGGGGCAGGCACTCTTTAAGATCATTTAATATTCTAATTATCATATTACTTAATCGGTGGTCACAGTTAACATGTTGATTCTCTATGCATCAAAAGAAAATATTGCTTAATATTGCAACCTTAAACTGTAATCTTATGGTTCTCATTAGCAAAATATTGTATTAGAATCAATAATATTAAAAAATGAAAGCCTAGGTACCCAATATCAAAACCAAGCAACTTGAAGAAAACACAATTTCAAGTCTTTGAGCTGACAAAGGGACAGCAACAGTACATCGCACTAAATTATGGAATGAGAAGTATGACAAGAATTGACAGGTAGTGACTACATCCTAGCTCAATGACACAGAAAGTGGAGTAATTGCTAACATATCTTCAAGGTTACATTAGATTTCCAGACAACCATCCTTTCTCCCTGACATAAACCGTTTTACAGGGAATCAAAAATTAAATAATGCATCTTTTGGCCCATGCCAAAATCGAATAATGTAATAGCAGGATACAGCCACAGAGAAACTTCTAACTCCCAGTTACTCAGCACTATACAAACTATGCTCTAGCACCATGCAACCTTAGATTCTGCACAGTGAAATCATAATAAAAGACCTTCACATCAATGGATTTTATAAATTATAATTGTACGGCTATAATTATCATACAAGCCAAGGCCCATTCTCAATCACTGAAAAATCCTTATGATTGTTAGCTCAATCATTGCTATTTTTATTGCTGTACTTCGTATAACTGGTATTACCACTTGACATAATAAAATTTTAGTGGTAATTTGTCAATGCCATTATTTTGTTGGACTTGGGGTAGGAAATAAGGAAAACTTAGTTCCTAGAATAGGAGAAAGCAAACTAAGGTAAGTGGATGACATAACACTCAATGTGATCAGAGTTACAAATAGAAGAATCACTGGAACTAGTAAGTCCGGTTGCCAAAATTCTCAGCAGTAGCAAAATTAGGATTTATTTGTGTTTGAAAGCCTTACCAGCAAAGTTCTCAGCAGCAGCAAAATCAGTATTTATCAGTTAATTACCTAAAAAATGTAGAGTCTGCTTCAGTAGCAACAGCCTTGGCTAAGTATGACTTCCCGGTCCCAGGTGGCCCATACAAAAGAAAAGCTCTCCATGGCCTTCTCTTTCCTAAAAGAGAATAAGTAATGTCGAAATGAGAATGAGTAGAACTGTTGGAAAAGCAACTAAAAGGGGAGTGCAGATTTTCAGCAAGTTTCTCTCCACCAAATTATGTAGTTCAAACAAACACAAGACTTGCTATTCTAGCAAGCCAAGAGGATATCCAGAACATCAATAGGAACAAGGGTGAAAATACATGGACAGGTTAAAGATAGAATTTTTGTCCTACTAGTTCACAGAACCTCAACTAATCCCATACATATATCTAAACCAGCATTTCGCATGAGTAAATTTCAGCCCATAAGGAACATGAGACGAGTTTAAGACAATTCAACAAATCCTGCTTAAAAATTATAATAAACCTTAAAAAGCATTAAAAAGCTTTTCCAAAACAAAATAAATTTCATATCATGTAAAATGGAAATAGCTTCAGATGAAAAGGAGGTGGACTCTATATTGTTGCAAACAATAGTTTCTAACAAGAAAATGACACTAACAAAGCCAACAAGGTCTTAGTAACAGGATGTCAGAGTTTGTTCCTCACATTTTGTATAACAAGAAGCTAAGCATTAGGATAATGATGATAAGTAATATTACCAAGATTGACAACTATGATCATCAGATTAACAACAGAAGAAAAAGAGGAATTTCAGATGTCACTATATGGTCTCGTATTAACTTTTTTAGTTTCACAAAGTTTCAGCAGTAGGTAAAATCTTGCTTTGTTGTTAGCAGACTAGTACTAGTCTAGGAATCAATTCAAGTGCTTCCACGAAAATGAGAGCAAGGTACGCCACAAGTAGCCATAAAACCTATTTGCGAAAGGTTAAACATGAAAGGTCCAACGGATATATGAGGACCTATATTGTTTTGCATAAAACAACAGAGAAAGCATCCAGTGTACCCCGTAGATATTTAAAAATAAAAACACAACCTACCATCGGCGGTTAACATATAGGACTAAAACTCTCAACCAACAGAATATTCAATAATTTACATTTGCAACAAAATTAGGGACGTCCATTAAGACAATCAGCTTAAATAAACAAGCATGATTATCTTAACTCTATCAAATACCAACACCAAAATCATACCTTTCCCAATACAAGTTAAAACTACCAACCAGCTGCTTTTCTAAATAATATCACAGCCGAGAAACAATAAAATTATTAACAGTTCCATAATCAACATTCAACCCATTTCACTATGCACTGCGATCTGCCTAAATTAAGCCAAAAGTCACTGACTTTATAGCTTAAAATAAAACATAAACCGTAACAAAGCCTATCAAGAAAACCGCACAATACCATTAAATTCCTTGGTAGTTCAACAATCAACAATAAGCAAATTCCTTTACCCACGAGAAATTTCTAACGCCACGAATTTCATAGACATTACCTGAAGTCCTCATAAAAAAACCAATAACAGAAGCCCAGAAATTAAAAATAGAAATAAATAAACTAACCAGTAAAAAACTGAGGAAACTTGACAGGCAGAATAACAGCTTCTTGTAAAGCCTGCTTAGCGCTTTCTAACCCAGCCACATCATTCCACTTAACATTAGGTTTTTCCCTAATAATAGCCGAATTAAGCCCAGCTCTCAACTTGGCCTGTTCCGGATCCTCCCCGTCACCGCCTTCTCCTCCGCCACCACCATTCTTTGGCTTACTTTTGGGGCGCGTGGCAACAGCAGCATCCCCGTTAGAAGCCGGCCCTGGCCCACCTTCATCGAGAACTGCACGGATCTCCTCGGCACGTCGTAAATACTCGGTGAATTTCTGGGTAATTGCTTCCCTGATTTTGGGGTTCTTCTCGTATTTCAAATGGGTCTTGAAATACTCGAGCGCGTTCATGTATAAAGGGAACGCTTTGCTGTAGTTCCCTGCATTATCTTCTTGTACCGCTTGCTTCACGTACTCTATCGCTTGTTCTTTGAAATTGCTATACATACTTTTATCCTTTTCCTGGAATTTATTTTTCAATGGAATTGCATGGGATCAATTAAAGATTGAACTATTCTTTTTCAATTTTTCTGCAAACGGGTTTTTGTTGCTTTTGAGATGGAAGAAAGATAAAGATTTTGATCGGAAAAACAGACCTCAAAACCGAGCGTGTTGAATATTAATTAGGTTTTCTTTGTCAAAAAACATATTAATTAGTTTAGAAAGCCTTTAATTATTTTATTTTGTAAATAACTCTTTGTGATTTATTTATATGGGAATTAAAAGTTAAAATTGAATTTCATACAAATTAAAAGGTAATAATTTATTTGAATATAAATTAAAATTTTAAAAATTTATTTATGCTTTCAAAAACAATTGTTTGAAATAAATTAAAACGTAATAGTTTATTAAAGTGATTTAAAGTAACGAAATTACAAAGTATTTTTGTTGATTAGAAAAAATGTTGTATTTTCGCTCGTTTTTCTATTTGTAGTATAGTTGTCACATTGCATGAGAATTTGGAGGGGAAGCTTCCTTCAGTATAACTTATTATTATTATTTGGTGGTAACAATATAACTTATTATTACTAGTAAGACCGTCAAAATTCGAATATTTTTTAATTAATTTATTTTATATGAAGTGTTTTTTTTTTTTTTAAAGTGAATGTGGCTAGGTAGGAGATTAGAATGAGAATGCCATAATAATTGTTTGTTTTATTTTATTCGATTTCATTTTACAAAATTATTATTTTATTTTTGTGTATTGTGACAGAGTCAGAATGTTAAAAAATAGAGAGGGTCTAGTTAAAATTAAACGTGCTATATAATAACTATTTAAACATATAAATAATAGATTAAAAAATAATATTTTAACATAACAATCAATTTAAACATATAAATAGTTAATTCAAAATAAACAATATTTTAACATAATAATCGATTTAAACATATAAACAATCGATTCAAAAAAAGAAGAAAAAGTATCCGAACATAACAATCGATTTAAAAATATAAACAATCGATTCAAAAGAAGAAGAAGTAATATTTCACCATAACAATCGATTTAAATATATAAACAAACAATTATTGAGATGATTATAGTATATATACAAAAGAAGAAATTACAAAAATTTTAAACCTTGAGAGGTCTACTTATATTTTTTAGAGAGTCATAGTATACCTATAAAGAGTTAAATTACAAAAAATTTAGACTTTGAGGACCATGACCCTGACCTCTGTTAGGCTCTATCATTACTTGTGTATATATAACTATTAAAAGAGTGAAAATGTAATAATGTATTATAAATTTTATTTTATTTTATGTTTAATTTTTTAAATAATTATATTTAAATATTTACTTGATTTTAAAAATATTAAAAAAATAATAAAAATTAAATCGAAATAGTGAAATTTTGATAAAATCTCTTTCAAATGATAAGATTTCGATTTAATCATTTAAAATTATAAAAATATAAATTATTCAAATAATAAAATTATATTTTTATTATTATAAAAATTATAATTTAATTTTCACTTTTGATCGCTAGGGATTAACCTTGATTTCGAAAGAGCTTATTTCGAAGAACCACCTCATGAAGTAGTACATGACTGAGCGTGATACTGTTTGATGTCTCGACTTATTAGTACTTGGGGGTTTTTTGAGCCTCTTTTATACCAAAAAAAAAATCATATATTTTGAATATTTTTTAGAAAATGGAAGGTAAGACTAATTTATACTGTGAAGGATAATTTGGGCATGTTAAATGGAGTTAACCCTTATTACAAGAAGTCTTAAACGTCTCTAAAGCCCTTCATTTTTTCTTCAAGCTCCTCAAGGGGAAAAAGGTAAGTGGGGAGGGCGCGGGGTTTTAAGCTGTTTAGTTGGCGGCGGGCAAAGAAAGGGTGAAAAACTGAAAAGAATGGGAAAACGAGACAAGAAACAAAGGCACCAACAAAGATCATCTCATAGAGGAGCAACCTCTTATTACTCTGTCCATCACGATGATGATTATGAAGATGAGAGCTCCAGTTTTCAACAACCATCTCAAGATTCTGAAGAAGAACAACAAGAAGAACCAGAACAAGAGGAAGAAGAAGATGACCCAAACCCATCAACGGAAATGCCATCGAAATTCATTCTTTACCAACAATCTGTACAGGTTACGGTCACCCCCACCCTCCAAATGTTTGATCGTTTTCCCCATTATGTTGCTGAGAGAAGTTCGGGTAGATAAGAAAAGTTTTGATTTTTGTCTTGCCAGCTTGGTATAAAAAATGCCGCAGTTAATTGCTTTATTAGCTTATTGATTAAAAGTCAATGTGTTAGGTAATGTAAAGACGAGTTCTTTCTAATTGTCTGATGTTAATTAGTAACTATATATATATATATATATTAATGGAAGTAATTGTGTGTTGAATACAGTCACCGAAAGGAGATATAAGCTATTTGCAAAAGTTCTTTTTGATGTATGTGGGTGGAAGGTTGCCTCTGCATCTTCAAGAAGATTTCTGTGGCACTGCACTTCTTAGGTATGTTCCCACTTATTAGCACCATTGTTTTAGCTAGTGCTGCAAATTAACCGAATAAATTGATAGACATGTGAATAAGTTGAGGCCGCCATCAAATTCTTCATACATGTCACTCCTAGTTTTGTTGTTGGGATTTCGGTTGTGATTTTGTAAATGTTGCTTGCTTCGTGACTTGTTGAATCTAAGGTTAAATTGCTTGAATGCCATCAAACATGTATGCTAGCAAATACGATAATGAAACAGGTCACTTTCTATGTAGTTGTTCAGATGTAAGGCAACGGCAAAGGTATTTACTTCATATAGTTGTCAGTAATTAATTCACACTCTCCTTTTACCCTGTCTAATAAGTTGCGATATATGGATGATGTATTTCAGTTAATGAATAAAATGGTTGTTCAGATGTCAGGCAACGGCAAAGGTATTTACTCATATAGTTGTCAGTAATTAATTCACACTCTCCTTTTACCCTGTCTAATAAGTTGCGATATATGGATGATGTATTTCAGTTAATGAATAAAATGGTCATTGGTTCCAAGTCTAAACTGATGTTGTCTACTCTCTTAACTTTCTCTATATTATACTCAAGCAATTCACATTGCAAAGGACAAACTAATAAGTACTGAGGATTTGCACTGTTTAACAGTACAGAATGGCTCCGAAGTGATCCAAGGCGGACAGCTGTTGGATTGGATCTTGATCTCGAGGCATTGCAGTGGTGCCTGGAGAACAATGTCAACAAAGTTGGGGCTGATGGGTATTCGAGAATATCCCTCTTTCACGGGAATGTATTAAATCCGCATGAGGCAAAATTAGTCGGCTTCAAGCCTCAAGAGCTGATAAGGAACATTCAGTTGGAGGAAAGTGATTATAATTCTGAGATGACTGCAACGGAACCTAACATAAACGAGGGTTCTATCACTTTGTCAAATGAAGAGTCTGTTAAGGCAGATGCCAAAATACCTGCAAGAGACATTATATGTGCTTTTAATTACAGCTGCTGCTGTCTCCATAAACGTGCGGAACTGGTTTTGTATTTCAAGTATGTTCTTGAAGCCTTGTCTAGAAAGGGTGGTATATTTGTGATGGATTTATACGGTGGCACGTCATCCGAGCAGTCCTTAAGACTTCAAAGGAGATTTCCCAATTTTACGGTATAATCTCTCTGCCCATACAACTGTGTTAATGCAAAGTACATAACATATAAAGTTTATTCGGTTTACCTTTCTGTGGCATATTCTGGTTTAGAGGATTTAACTTCTGTCAGGCATAAGAGAAGTTTCATCTTATTTCAATATATGGTTTATTTTCATTTTGGCAAAAGTGATAAGTCATCAATACGGTGTGAGTCAAAGGTTTTAACTGGCGTAGAAGAAATTAATATTTCTTTCCCGTTTGACATCTTTATTCCATAACATTTGAGGTAATATATGCAGTATACTTGGGAGCAAGCTGAATTTGACGTCATTGAACGCAAAACAATGATTAGTCTCCATTTCCATCTTCAAAAGCAGCAGAAGAAACTTCGCCATGCATTCTCTTACAGTTGGAGGCTGTAAGTTCTGTTAAATTCCTGTTCCATTTTCTTGTTTACAATGGCACATTACTGTTAGGTTTCTCCTTTCAGTTTGATAACATGGTGGCTTAAATGTCCAGGTGGTCATTGCCAGAGATTAGAGACTGCTTAGAAGAGGCTGGATTTCAATCTGTCCATTTCTGGCTTCGGAAGATGCCAGACACTAGTGAAAACAGAAGCGCAGAGGGATTCGGCAGCGGGCGAAATGTGAAGTATGAAGAGGTAAAAACTTTCCAACAAGAAGATGCTTGGAATGCATATATTGTCGCGGTAACAAACTAGGGTTTTCAGTTCTATCTTTTTCAACTTACCAACCTTAAAGCTGCTTCCGCCACAAGTTAGTGGCAAACGGCTATGGATATTATGAAACAGCTTGCTTTCATGGTTGTAAAACTGGCATTTTCTCTGATAATTACACTTCCAATCTTTCGTGGCAGTGCATTATTTGATGAATTATTCTGTCATGATATATGGATTAGAATCTTTTAGCATTCCAGTGAATGAGTAAGCCATTAATTTCCGCAACAAGCTGTTGAAAAAATTGGATAAACTACCTACTTGGTCACCCAAATAAAAAATATTTATAATTTAGTCACTGCCATTACAATAATTAAACATCTTAGTCGCCCAAGTGTTAACCTACTAACAGAATCTGATGTGGCGTTCCACATTATCATTTTTTACTTTTTTTTTCTTGGTTACTGTTCATCATCTTCCTTCTCTCATCACCACCCCTGCTTCCACCATTCTTTCTTCTTCTTCTTCCTTTGCTCCCTGCTTCTGGCCATTGCACCATCTCTTCCTTTTACTCACTACTTCCATCATCACCGCACCATCAAGGAGAAATAGAGACTAGGCACGTGCAATTGTAAGTTTATTCTTTTGTATGTCCCTCCATCGTTTATCTTTTATCTTCTATCCCCATTTTCACTGTCTTTTTCTGTCTTCTACTTCAGACTCTGATGAAACTAAACTCAAGAGCCTTCCACGCGCGTGCTTTTTAGTAATTTTTTGAGGGTTATGGCCTATGAGAGCAAGTTGAACGGGGTGTCATCGATGCCTCAAATGACTATAGTTTTTTCTTCTTCCCCACTGGCCATACAAATCCAAAAAAATTAGAAAATGGGTTTTCTTTCTTTCATTTATTTTAAAGAGCAAAGGAATGAATATATGAAGTGATGGGATATAAAGAGGTTGAGTTGTTTGGCAAAATTCACATTCGTCTTTTTTCTTTGTTTATAACTTCTGTATTAAAATGAAGTTGCAATCAAGACTTAACAGTTCAGTAGACTTAATGCATCCTCTGTTTAAATATCTGATTTTTATACAACATTAATTCTACCCAAATGTTGTGTAAAAAAATTGTTAAAATATTCCTTTTGTTGTTTAGCTGAAACTCTAAACATTGTTGGGGAACTCTTTCTTCTTTTGGGTGCACAAATGTTGCTTAGGAATACTGTTTTGCGAAGGTGACAATGGAAGAGCTCTAAGTCCCATAGTTTCTACATAAAAACATATTTTTAATATATATATAAAAATGTAGAAAGGGAAGCTACAAGGTAAGCATACGGTAGCAGAAGGTAAAGGAAGAGATGATGTGGTGGCCAAAAGCATGGAGCAAAGGTAAAAGAAGAAAGAATGGTGGAAGCAAGGGTGGTGTGGAGGGAAAGAAGATGAACAGTAGTGGGTCAAAAAATAGTAAAAAAATGATGTAGAGTGCCACATCAGATTCCGTTAATGGGTTAATGGCTGGATGATTAAATTGTGAGTATTTTTATTTGAGTGACCATAATAAAAAGGCTCCAAAATTTTAGTGATTAACTAGATAGTTTACCCAAAAAATTCTCACAACCCTGTCCAGCTTTTTATTTGGACATATTCGAACTCGCTTCAGCTTTAAATTTCTTTCATATTTTGGCCCCAATTCTGAATTCATCAAGGAATAAGCTGTCACGTTTCCCCCCAAATTTATTGCCTGCATAGTTGCACTTGTATTGAAATTCTTAAAGCTCAAGGGTTAGTGTTTTTTTTTCATTTAGGGGTACGTGTTGATACTTTGGAAACTGTTCTTGTAAAGGATTTAGCCAATCCTGAAATTTCTTGCTGACCAAGATAGAGCGGGACCGGATGTTCAGGAGTCGTCCATTCATGTTGTTTTGTTCATATAATTAAAATTTTAGTTCTTATATTATTTGAAATATTTATATATTTATACGTAGTTTTTATTTTATTTTATGAGCTATTGATTCAATGATAAAATTAAAGTTTTATATTTATATTTCTAATTATATTGTTTTTAATATTTATATTCTTGGGGAGTGCAATTATATAAATGTATAATTTTATATTGAATTTATTTTGATTAGTTAATTGATTTAATTAATTTAAATGATCTTTCCATTTAATTTGATTTGTTAGTTATTAAATTGGTTGCAATGATTGATTGTAAACTTTTTATTACTTCAAAGAAAAAATGAGACTTAATGTGACGAGAAGAAAACTTGGGCAGAGAAAAGAAGAAATAGAGTGAGAAAAAGAAGAGAATCAGAATAGAGAAGAAGATGATTGCATTCTCATTTCATAACTGCCTTCCCCAACCCTGCATGACTCTTTTGAGGGTGATTATCAGCTGCTACCATAATGACAGCTGTAAGGACAGCTGTGACTCAAATCTCAATTTAGATAAAACAAGAACAAAAGATAATAGCTAAACGATAACGTTTAGACTCTTCCTCCTAAGCGCACCGTTTAACTTAAGTGCTGGACTAAACGATGCGTTTTACATTGATTAAAATAAAAAACAGAATTTTAAACTAACCGTTGCCCTTAATTACATTTCGTGACACTTAAAAATATTTTGATGGTAGTATTTTGAAGAGGTTTAGGCGTTGGACACCACTGCATCCAACCACGTGTTTGAGGAAAAATGCGAAATTTAGTACTAAAATTAGAAAAGTTACACTTGTTCTTCCCCAGTTCCTTTGTCTATTGTATAGATACAAATATAATATAGAAAATAATTAAAATATAATGAAAATATATAATAAAATAAGGGTTTGTATTTGATAAGTAATGTATTTTTATATCATAAGTAATTTTAAAATATTATTATGTATCTGAATCTCATATATTCATCTGATAATTAAGAGTATTCACCGTTTCAAATATGATTTAAATTTGAGTTGTACTAGTCGTTATTTGAAATCCATCAAAAAATATTATCATATTTTTTTAAAATGTTTTATTATAATAAAACACTTGTTAATTATTCTTAATTCTGATAGAGTATAAAAAATCTATTGATAATATATCAAATATTTTCCTCATAAAATAATCTATAACTTATAAATATCAAGAATTTTGAACGGAAAAAATTGTTAGACAAGTGTTTAGTATTTTAAAACTCATTTTATAATAATCTCTATACTAAAATTTTAAAATTAAAATTAATCTTTTTCTTATACAAAATTTAAAATTATTAATTAGTTTTTTTTATATACAAAATTTAGAATTACCTATAATCTTTTTAATTCATAATCTCATTCAATCATTAAATAAGAAGACAAGTGTGTTTCAACACATTCAAACTCACTTTTTTTTTTTGATTTTTTGTATTAGTAATAATGTCAATATCAATTGAGCTAAAACTAAATTGATATAGATTAATTTTTTTATTATGAGAAATAATTTAATAACTATATATATATTAATATTAAAGAAAAAAAAGTAAATAAAAAGCAATAAGATTAGATATTGAAAATTTTATCATATTTGTGTAAAATATTTTTATTTTGATACACAATAGTATAATTTTTTTAATTTCATAAGTAGATAAAAAAATTAATTTGTCCTTATTTGATATTTTAAAAACTAAACTAATTATGAATAAAATATAATGTATTTTTTAATTTTATTTATACATTTTAAAACTTTAAATAGTTTTCTTTTAAAAATACTAATTTAACTCAATTTAGACTAACATGACAAGGTTAATTTAATGCAAGAATCAATCATGGAATTTAACCAACAAAAAAATATTATATCGAGCAGTTACAAAAAGGGAATGAAAATAGGTATTTGAAGAACTGTGAAATCATTTTAAAAACAGTATTTGAATATCATTTTATAATATCATATAATAGATCAGTTTAGCGCTTATCGTTTATATTTTTTGGTAATATAATCTTTATTATTATTTTTAGATTAAAATTGGTCAAGTTTTCAAAAAAAACAAAGAATGAAATAATTTTTTTAACAAAAAATGCTAACAAAAATATTATTTTTTCAACAATGTTTACATGGTAACTTACCTAGCAATTTACATGTATTTCATGTTGATATGACATTATTTGTTCTATTATGTTACATCAATAAATAATTGAAAATTGGTAAAAAATTAAAAAAACCTTACAAATTCAAAAAATATAAGGTATACATGAATTATCATGTGAGCTATCATCTTTAAAAATTTAACATTTTTACTCAGTATTTTTATTATCATAAAATAACAATTCTACCATTTTTAAAAAATTGATTATTAGATTCAAATTGTTTTTTTAAAAGGTTGAGGCCAGGCTTATTCAATGGCTAGGTAACTCACCCAGCTAGGTAGACATGACCTCACTTGAGCCAAACTTGAACAAAGTTTTTTTTGCGCATCGAATTGATCCGACTTGAATTCAATATAAATATTAAAATATATTTAAAAATATATAAAATATCAACTAAAGTTTTTTTATAATTTATTAATTTTTAAATAGTAAAACAAATTTTTGGAACCTTTTAACTTGAAAACAGGCATGATTTTGAAATTTTTTGAAATTGATTATTGATCTGATCTAACCCTTGAATATCTTTTATTGAGGTTTAATTTAACTAAAAAATAATGACTAAATTAAAAAAATAAATTTGATGTTATATAAAAAAGTTAGAATAACAATTACAGACATACTGTACTCGTAAAAACTACAACGGTTTAAGATTTATCAGTTGTCATTATCATAACAATAATGAGAAAAAGGGACCCCACTTCCACGGCAACGTTTCGTCATGATTTTGGATTCTGCCGTCCTAACTTTGGTCAAAATTGGAGTTTTAAACTTAACTCTCTCAATTTAAAACAATAATTTTTATAAAAAAACAAACATTTAAACAACAAAAACAAACCTAAGGGGCAGATTTAACGTAGCTTAACGGCTAAGTAGTATATATTTTTATATTAATATAATCTATATATAAAGTAGCCACCGAAGCCCATAGCCACTCGAAATTGTGGCTATTTTAGTTAATATTTTTATTTGGTAAAATTCAATTTACACCGTTTATTTAAGAACGCGTAGTATTTTTTTTATTTATTAGACCCAAAACAAAAAGGAAGTGTGTGAATCTTCAAAGAAGACCAGGAGGAAGAATCCTTCCCTTTCTTTCTTTTTTCCCCCAGAAAGAGCGATTCCTTTCCCTTCCCTTCCCTTCTATTTCCTCGTGTACTTTTTCTTCTTCTTTCCCTTCTGATTATAATAAGATTTGGGTTTCGTTTTCCTCTGAAACTCTCGTCTCTGGTAATTTTTCTCTCGGTTTCTTTTTCTTTGTCATGAATCTATGGCTTTTTATTTGATTTCTGTTAAATGGGTTTTTTTTATAGGTTTGGAAGGAGATTGAAAAAATATGGCTGAAGAACATAGATGTCAAGCACCACAGTTATGTGCCAACAACTGTGGATTCTTCGGAAGCCCAACGACTCAAAATCTCTGTTCTAAATGTTATCGCGATCTTCAACTTAAGGAACAACAATCTTCCTCCGCCAAACAAGCCTTTAATCACACTTTCGTTCCTTCCTCGTCATCATCTTCATCTTCGTCGCCTTCATTGCCATCGTCATCATCGGTCCGATCTTTGTTTTCGGCATCCTTGCCGGCGAAGGAGGAACCATCGGCGGGAACGAAGGAAACGACGGTGGTGGAGGAAGAAGAAGTTCAGGTTACGCCAAACAGATGCTTGAGTTGCAAGAAACGCGTGGGGCTCACGGGGTTCAAGTGCAGGTGCGGGATAGTTTTTTGTGGGATCCATAGGTACCCTGAACAACATGCTTGTACTTTTGATTTCAAAGGGATGGGTAAACAACAAATCGCCAAAGCTAATCCTCTTGTTAAGGGTGAGAAGCTCCAAAAAATATAAATAAAATGGACTGAAGAAAAAAAAGTGGGGGAGGGGTTCTTTCAAATTTAAGAATCTGGGTCATCGGAGAACTGATGAAATTTAGATTGATGATGGGATCTAGCCGGTCGGTGGCCGGTCAAGCAGTAGGAAGTGTTTTAGATGGTTGTCGTTGTTGCCTATAAATGGTATATTTCTCGTTTTCGTTTTCCATTGAGTCATCTGTTTGTGGTGTTACAAGGGATTAATCCTTTAATTCACAAATTTAGGAAGAAAAATAAGGAGATTAATTCCATGTCGAGATAAATGCAGACCCAATGATTTCGCAATTCGAATATACAAAGTGTTTATTTTTCTCAAGTCTGGATTCAACTATTGTTGTAAAAAAAATTTATATAGTAAGATTTGTAAAAGAAAATTTTAATATAAAAATTTATTTATAAAAAAATTATTCAATAATTCTATCATAAACGATTAATTTTTAATTATATGGTAAATTAATATGGTAAGGTAATATGAACAAAATTTTTATTAGTAGTAAGTTAAAATTTTTAAATTTATATAAGATTTGTACGAGTATTGTTTTATTTAACTATCTCTTTAAACATATGTTTGTCCTGATAATAATACTAATTAATTAAATTAAAATTCGATAGAGATTATATTATGATTTTAAATTTAGAGGGATAGTGCTTAAGATAAGTGATATAGCATTGATTTAATGAATGTAATGTGAAGCGAAGATTAGATTTTGATCAGATAATATACATATTTATTATTACATAAAATATAATTTTTAAATTTTAATATATTATTTGATAATTAAGTTCGAAAATTTTAACGTAGTACTTATAATCTTTTGGTCGGATGTAATATTTGTATTTATTATAAATTATATATTTTAATGTTGAATTCAATGAGTGGCTCCAATGGATAAAAAAATGTTGTTCATATTAAGAGATCCGAGTTTGAGTACTTATATATGCAAAAGTGTGTTTGCGTTGTCAAAAAGTTAAAAAAATATGAACAGATACTATCATATAATTGTATATTCAAAAAATGTATATATTTTTAATGTTAATTATGTTAATTTTTCCAAAACTAATATTTAAATTTGTCTCCTTTTATTTTAAAATACAACACTAATTATTAAATTTATGTGATGATCTGAAGATTAAAGGTGTTTACGTTAATCAATTTGTTATTCGGATTTTTGTTATAATTCACCAGAAAAAAAAAATACAACGCTAACTATTAAGAACCGATTAATATCCAAATAGAAAGAGAGGAATAGTTTGAACAAACGATTTTGTAATTAAACCTTCATATAAAGTTGAAATGAATTTAATGAACCTGATTATGTTTAAGTAATCAAATATGAGTCGGGTCGGGTAAGTAAGTTGCATCCTGCAAACAACATGCTTTCTAAATGGGTTGAGAAGAGAAGCAGAAGATTTCCCCCTCACCTAACCTTTGCTTTTTTATGCCACTAAAGCATCTAATCCACATTCTGCAAATTCTTAAAACTTTGCCCTTTCTTCTTTTGTCTTATAAATTCCTTTGCTTAATAACAAAATTATCTCATACTGGAATTATGGATGCCAAGTTATCAAACAATGCAACCTTCCTACTTTAGCTTTCATCTGCAATTTGCATTTCACTTTGTTGTGAGATTTCCCACTTGAAGATTTCATCTTTTGCTCTTTCTGTTTCTGGGTTTTACTAAAAAATAAGAAATTATTTGTTCTTTCATGAGGAAGATCTGATATTTTTTCTTCGTTTCCTGTAAAACCCAATCCTGAGATGGTATCTTTTTTGTGCTTAAACCCATCTTCTCTATTTGGGATGCCAAAATCTACTGAACCTGAAGATGGATCTGAATCCGATGCAGATTTATTTAAGATCCGTACTTTTTTCTTATTTTGGCCATACCTAGCAAACCCCCTTTATCGTCCCCCCAATGTGATTGTTCTCATGAAGAGGTCGTTCAGACCCTTGGTAAGCATTCTAATGCTTGTTGCATTGACTGCAACCTTAAGCTGTCGGATTGCCGGTCCCCGCCGCGGTGTCTTTACTGTTTCAGCTGAGTTGGAGTCAACCAGGGTCCTAATCCAACCCCCACAAACCCAAATTTTTAACTCCACTTTGCTCAAGTTTGCATCTATTGATATAGGTGATGCAAAATCCAAGCTTGAAATAAAGCAGCTGCTGGGAAGAGACTTTCCTAGTCAAGGAAGGCAAAGGAACTTTGCAACTTCTAGGAGCTTCAGTCATCATGATGCCAAATCCAGAAATTCTATTGGATTACTGGTATTACTCAGGTCCCCAAAATTTTATCGGTATTGGTTAGATTTTAGGAGGAATTTACAGCTTTGGGCAAGAAAAAAGATGTTCCAACCTGATATCATGATGGATTTAGTTAGCTTAGTAAAGACCCCTATTGATAGACACAATGGCTTAATGAGTTCAGCTAGAAAGTATAAATCTTGTGCTGTTGTGGGGAACAGTGGGATATTGCTGAACCGTGATTATGGGGAACTGATTGATGGTCATGAGATTGTGATTAGACTGAATAATGCTAGAACTGAGAAGTTTGAAGAGAATGTGGGATCAAAAACAAGCATTTCCTTTGTAAATAGCAATATACTGCATCTTTGTGCTAGGAGGGAAGGTTGCTTTTGTCATCCTTATGGAAGGAATGTTCCTATGATTATGTACATTTGTCAACCAGTTCATTTCATGGACTATACAGTCTGCAATTCGTCTCACAAGGCACCTTTGTTGATTACAGACCCGCGTTTTGATATGCTATGTGCTAGGATTGTGAAGTACTATTCGGCTAAACGATTTGTGGAGGAGACCAGGAAGGCATTGGGAGAATGGGCTTCTACACATGATGGTTCTATGTTTCATTACTCCTCTGGGATGCAAGCTGTTATGCTGGCATTGGGAATTTGTGACAAAGTTGGTATATTTGGCTTTGGCAAATCAACTTCTGCAAAGCATCACTACCATACTAATCAGAAGTCTGAGCTCCGGTTACATGACTACGAAGCGGAGTATGCATTCTATCATGATCTGGTGAAGAATCCACAGGCAATACCCTTCATTTCGAATAAGTTCAGGTTCCCACCTGTGGTAATCTATCTATGATGTCAGCTGGATATGCATTGTATCACGACCTAGTAAAGCATCCGTTTTCGACAAGCTAAGGTTCCATCTTGTGATTGTTTCTGGCTGATTCGAATCCATTTCTATTTTGTACTTGTCCTTTGGTCAAAGATTAAATTGTTGTATTCATGTTGTATCTGTAGTCGTCCACAAAGGAGCACAAATGATGAAGAACTTTGTTTCATATTCCGGCCCTAAACTATCGAAGGTAGGTTAGGGTCATTTCAAGTGTAAAAATGGAACTGAAAATGTGAAGTTCTGAGTTCATTTGCTTTTTGTTTAAACTGATTAGCCCCTTTTCTGAAACTTCCCGTTTTCGGAGCATATATCTTTCGGAGCATACGTCTATATTTGTCTATGTTAAATAGGAGTATAATCACACTTTCTTTTTGTTGCATATAATGATGATAGCAAGTAATTAATGTTGATGTTGAAGTAACATTTGATTTTTAGGAATTTTTAGCATGATCTTCTGTTTTCTACTTCGCTTTCAAGACAACTCTGTCCATTTATCTGCTCTATAGGACTAACCCTATATTGCTTGCTGCTTTCCTTCTACTATCAGGCTACATTTGCTTCTTGTTTGTACGATTTTGTCGGATCCTTGTTATTATAAGACCGGCAAAGTGAAGCAACAGAAAAAAACAGGGGTTTGATGTCTAGAAGTGATTTAAACTTGGATTGTAAGCAATCATCTGTTTCTTGATTATAGGCAAAAATGTGGTTTAACTGTGAAAACAGATTCAAATATAGGGGAAATTTTTACTATATCTTTATCTGCCTCTAATCATCAGGGATGTTTGAGGTGATTATGTACAACAAAAGGCATGAACATCCCTTTTGCATGATCACATACCCCATACTATAACAACCATCTTCCCCACCATCCCATATTCCAAAAGTCCAGTGAAACTATACAAAAACGACCAGAAAACCCTTTCTTGATCTTCCCCTCCTTCAGTCCTGGGCATCCATCACTGTACCCTTCTCTTCAAACTTCACTCCCACCAAGAACTTCATGCTCACCTGTTGTCAGGAAAACATAATTTTAGCGGGGCTCCGAACAGTTTTTACTGATAAAAAAGAATCTCTCGAGACACACCTGTTTGGGATCATAGACTGTGTATTCATTATATTCGAGAGGGCTATCCTGGTGTTCTGAGGGGATCAAACGACCACAATGGACTTTGATATCATCTTTCCAATCTATATATTCTGATTCATCTGGTTTCTTTCTCCCCAGTCCCTTCACACACAGTTTCTTCTCTTCCAATGGCTTAGTATCCTGTGTTGTTTAGTGAGGGGTTAACAAATTCAGGATTTCATTAGGACTAAAGTAGTAATGGAATGAAGTGGAATCAGAAACATAGAATGGGAGTTATACCTCAGGTGGGTTCTTGAGCTCCATTATTTCTTCACCTTGTGAAAACACAGCGAGAACCAAGAACCCTTCAGGCCGGTCTACAGCAGTGAAGCCATACCTGGCGGCTTCTGCTGCAGCATCAGAACAAACTATGCCCTTCCCGAACTGTCACAGAAACTTGGCGTTTCAATCGTGTGAATAGCATTTAAACCTAAATATGATGAGAAACTGGCTGTTCATTTTACCATATATCCTGGAACTGGTAGAGAACAGCTTGCTGGCAGGAAGCCTTTATGCAAATGCCTTAACAGGTTCGAGCTCCTAGTACCTGGAAGAAAACATCAAATGAGAGCATGATCACTCACTCAGACTTGCTGACGAGAAATTTCGGAAGGATAAGGAAGGATAAGAGCATTGAAGGCCAGGCTTACTTACCGCACCACAGGAGTCTTTTGTTTGGCAGCTTTTTTACTTCATCAAACGAGGGGCCTTCCTTAGTTTCCACATTGAAGATGTTCTCAACTGAGATCCCATATTCCTGACCAAAATTTACCAAGTATATAAGGCTTTGTTAGCAAGTCAAAATGAAACACCGAATTTGAGCTAAAATATGCAAACCTGAGGATGTGACTTACAATGTCTGCAAGCTTGACAGGTTCATAAGTTTTTTCCACATAATTGAGGATCATCTTGTAGTCATAGGAATCTTTATCCAGTGGAGAAATTGAGCATCCTATTTTCTTGTATCTATCAGACAATGGGTCATCAAGAGTATCATCACCCATATGTCCAATCATATTGGATGCCACAACAATGTCTCGAACACACTCAAATGATGCTGCAGCCTACCAAAATTCAAGCCCTGGTTTAGTAAGAAGAAAAATAAGACTTAAAAAAGGGCTAGTATTTAGGTTGAACTCCCAGGTTTTACATGATCTGCAAGCTCTTGATAGTCCCTGAAGATGAAGGGCCTGGAAGAATGCATCAGAGTGAACCATCTTTGGCTAAAGTCTGACCAAACTGCCTCTGCTTTAGGTCCAGATTCTTTCATTGATTTCACTTTTTCTACAAACTCTTGTAGAACCTCTTCACCTGGTTTAATTCATGACATCATAGATATGGAAGTATATGAAAAAAAAGATGATGAGCAAAATAATGGGTTCTTACATCTTTTCAAATGAACATTAGAAAGCATCCCCATTGGTAAATCAGGGGCATCTAAATCCATTTCCATCAGTGCATACCTGTCCAGCGAAGTATACAACAGATGACCGATGAATTCAGAAATTGGTAAAGAAAACAGATCAATGGCCGTAGTTGAAAGAAGCATACTTGTAAATCTCCTGACTGCAAAGAACCTTCATGAAGTTTGCAACCATCGGTTCAAGTTTACAATGTGCTGCTGCAACCCCTAGCTGTCGCAGGCCAAGTCCTCCACATCTTACATCAACCCCATCATCCTTATCAATACAGGGAAACCGATTAAACAAATATCATGTGAAAAGAAAAAAAGTAGTACTCCAATACAATTGGAGAGAAACAAAATTTCTTTCTTACCATGTCTATAGGATAAAATTTCAGTGGCTTCTTCTGAAACTTCTTCTCCCTTTCCCATGGCTCAAAATCATTTCCTGTTACTTCCTCAAACAGCCTAACAAACGCCTTCACAGCACCATTTACGTCCTTCCATTCCTCGAGCTGCTCCTGGGCATTAGGATCATCCCCTACTCTCCCTTTCTTGTAGTACAAATGGAGGTTACTATCAGGTACTTTGACCAGTTGCATAATGCAATACCTATACAAATGAAGCTTGGAAATCAGTAACTGCAATAGAGCTACTGATTGGTAGTATCAATCCAGAATCGATAAAAGAACTCGTTGGCATTACTCATTAATGGCTCTTCCTTGGTCGCAAAGTGAAAAGGCACAGTTGTATAATATCCCATCTTGCTCAAATATTTGGCCACCTTGCTCTTGCAATCTGGTATCCTTGTAGACTCCTCTTTTTCCATACAACTTGAGCTGCAAGCAATTAAATCACGGAATAGAGGCAAACAATTTATTTGGTTTGATCATTTTTTTTGAAGTATCCTCAAATTTCTGAGAGGAAATGGCATACTTCAGCTGAAAGTGATTCGATTGCATGTTCTTCAGGAACTTGTTTATCCCATGGAATTCCTTTGCCATCAACAGCAAGATCTGTAACTATGTCATAAGCTTCTAATGGCTGTGCTTCTTGCTTCTCAATGCTGTCAAGTAACCAAGCTTCACTCACCACTCGTACCCCTCTTTCCCTGAAATGTTCCATCCATTGTCATTTAACTGAAGACTTTTCCAATGCCTAAAATCTTCTCAGATAATAGAATGCCAGATTTTTTGTGCCATTAAAAAGACCTTCTTACGTACAAGAGAGGATCAATTGAGTGTCAAGATACGTATATGTATTTATGTCTACTCACATTGCTTCTACCAGTTTGGATGAGCCCCCACGCTCTCGTTCAGCAGGAGAAGCAACCAAGGAAGTTACACCTGCCCCAGAGTTTTACAAACGCATTTTATCAAAGCAATAAACAAGAGAACATGAGAAGGAACCATAAGATCTGAAACTCTGCAATGATGTAAACAACTACCAATGACCGAGTTGGAGACTGTCCCTCCATGTTTCTCTATCTTGGTTTTCCAGTATTGCTGCATCAGAAGAGTTGCAACATGAAGGGTTTAGCCCATTCAGTCAAAGAACAAAGATTATAAGGTTCAGCAATATATAGAACTGAAACCATTTTCACATACATGCGTGCGACTAAGCCGGCCCATCAGGGAAATCATCATTCCCAAGAAAGGTTTATCAGTGACCCCTACATATCGGTGAGGCCGGATTTTTGGATCCTCGTACTTCTTTACCAACTATAGGAAGAAGAAAAAAGATAAAGCTTAGTAGACTTGGACTAAAATTTGTATCATATAAACCAAGGAGATTGATTAATCAGCAAAAGTTACTTCAGCAATAGGTGAATTCAGGACAGAATCAGGCAATTTGAATGGTTCTTGCTTCCTTGCTGGGCTTCTTGTTTTGTATACACAAGAGGACCACTCACTGTAAGTTCCCTTGCATGAATAGCGGTTGCCATCAAACTCCAAATCCCCATTGCAGATTTGGCACTTCTCCAATGGTCCATAGAACAACATATCAAGGCTGCCAATATAAATGCATGTGATTTGATTGCTGAAACTGTTTGCATGTTACGAAAGCAATTACAGTGAGAGAATAGAGACTAACCATTTGATGACAACAGAAGCATCAGAACCAGATGAATCCTGGCCATTAGCTTCAAGTATTTCCCTCATTTGTGCAACAGATAAGTGCTCCCTCACAGATTTACAAAACTCTTCAAACTCTTTAGCCACCTCAGTTGTAGTTTTTCCATTATGTTGATCATTATCAGCCTCCACTTTGGGTTTCTTTGGAGATTCCTTTCCTTCATTGCTTTTCAACTGGTCTGCTTTCTGCTTTCTTGTCATGATTTTCTCTTCATCACCAGTTCCATGTGCATGAGAATGAGAGCTCTTTTCATGAACCTTCACAAATTTTTAAAAGAAGAACAGAAAAGGTTAAAGCATCTATTAGACCTATCCTTATGACACTTCAAAACAATAAAATCTGCTACAAACCTTCATGATTTTCCTTCCTTTTTGCCCTCAATACCAAAGCTACAGATTCTAAACAAAGACGACTAAAGATTCAAATGTGAAAGAAAATAGAGGTTTAGCAACGGCAGCCTGTATGGGTTTTCCTACAAAACATGAGAAGCAGAATCCATTAATTTGGCACTCTTTTCTAACACCAGGAAGTCTTGTACTATATAATGACACAATGACATACATGGAATTCTTGCAAGTCTCTAAGCTGTTCTGTCTTCCCCAGAACAAAACATCTGTTCTCATGCAAAGGATATCAATGCCACGTGCCTAAATGGGTTTTTTTCACAGCCTAAACCGTCGACAGGTGGTAGTCCAATACTCTAATCTTTACATGATTCAACAGGTACTTTTTGGCTTTTGCTTCATTCTCTTTATTACATGCAATTACTGATGTATACAGTATATATCTAATCGTTTCAGATCCATGTTTTTTGCCTTGTACTACTTGACACCTCCTTATCTTCCTGGACTGACACCTGGAATTTGAGAGGTGGTAGACCCAAAATGCTACATCTAGGTTTCAACCTTCTTACCTGATTCATTCTTAACCTGCAATATGGATACAGGCATAAAAGAGGCCTCCAGCTTTTATATTTATGTCCCAAATCTTCAACATATATAGGAAAACAATTTTTCTTGGAATTGTGATGATTGAACTCTCCTTAGTTCTGCAATATAATGACTATGAAGCCATTGATTTTGCAGACTTGTAACTAAAAAGAATTAGATACAATGGAAAAGTTTGGTGGTTCCAATGAACTTGGCGGCCTTCGATATTAGATTTTCACGCTGAACTACAATATTACAATTATAATCAATATATTCATACAATTATGATAAGAATCGAAGTATTAATATAGAAAATTGTATTTTGGCCTTATACTCAAAAAATAAATAATTAATCTTTGTACATTAAATTAAATAATAAATTGATCATTTTATTCAAAATTTTATTCATATTTACGGTTTAAAATCAGTCTCTGTATGTCAACAGAAAGTATATGTGACATGTCGCATATCACTAGTTATTATATCATTCACACCATTTTTAACCGTGTAAATAAATAAATAATTAAAAAAAATCAATTTACATTTTAATCTAATTTACAATAACTAATTTAACTATTTTTTTATAAAAAGACTAAAATATAATCTTATTTCTAATATAAAAACTTTCATAATACTTATACTTATTGATAACCAAAATATATCTAAACATAAATATAAATTTCAAGCTATTTAAGTCAAATAAAACTTAAATAAAAAAATAGATTGAAATCCATGCATTCATAAATGAATATAATAAAACTTGATCATCTATAACTATATATAAAAAGAGAATACATAAGTTTTAGATATAAGACCTCGAGCTTTTGACACCTGTCTTTTTCTCTTTTATTATGGCATGTGGACGATGGGGGTGAATGAAGAAAGAGAAGGAAAAATAAATAAATAAAGAAAGGAAAAAGAAAGATAAAATAATGCATTAATTATTTAATATTGTGCTTAATTAATTATCGTGTTTTAATTTAAAAAAAATATGTGTTCGTGTTGTTAATCTACAATGATTTAAATTTTAATTATTCAAATATCTTTTTAGTAATTGAAATTTAGAAAAAATATTTTATTACTTAATTATTTTAAATTTAATGTTACAACTTCTTATTTAAATAAATTAATCCACTTATTGAACATCGAATCATGTATTAATTTTATCATATTACATTTTTGTTAACCTCAACTTATCTCATACTTTGCATAATGTTTCACTATAAAATTAATCATCAAATCATACCACTTTTTTCACTTTACTTAAAACTTTTTTGTCAAATATGAAAATTAAATTATCAATTTCATCTCATTTTACTTCATATATATATATATATATATATATATAAAAGATGTCAATAAAAATCTGTCTATTGTTTGGAATTGTGTTTTTAATAAAATGAGAAAAATATTTTATAATATATTATAGTCATTTAATTTAATTTTAAACTATTTATCTTAAATACTAAAATATAAAACATATTTAAATATAACCAAGGAAATCTAGTTCAGGCTTAAAATCTCAACTTTTATCTTTATTACTAAAGCTTCTATTGACCACATTTTTCTCTTGCTTGACTTGCTTCCCACCGTACTTTTATTAAAGGAATTGATCAATAATAATGTTCTTTTGGGATAATGTTGTCATTTCACGTTCTCTCTTTCTCTCGCTCAATCCATTTTCTTCCTTTAATTTTTAGCCTTTTACATCATTTAATAGTGCTAGATTATCATTAAAAATAAATAAAATAATAAAAAATAGTTCCATAAATCACAATAAAATTAATTTTCACAAAGGATTAAAAAACTTAATGAGAAAAAAAAAAAAAAAAAACCGTACCTCATCTAAATTAAGTAGCTTTGATAAAATTTCAATTTGCATGCCTACATATGACATATTCATTGTCAGATTACATGACTTTGACTGCTTATTCATTGGCTGCCTAATTGGAATCTCCAATTCTTTTTCATCAAAAGTTTGAGAAATGATTCTGTGATTGTTTCACCATCTGCAAGTCTGTTGTTTGGCATGACTGATCATCACTTATGAACACCCTACAGCATTAGATATGATAATATTAGATTTAATTATAGTACAGGGGAAAACACATACACAAAATCAAGTTAATATATTGGATGTCCATGACAAAGGGTTTGGCTGGGAATTGTTCTATATCAATTTCCAATCCTTTGAATCTTACATAAATGATAATAAAAATAGAATCTTACTCGGGAGGTCCATGGGATGCCCAAAGAGAACTAAGTGCTCGTAATCGTTGATTGTACTCTCCGATCACCAAAAAACATCGAGCTGTTTGTCTAACGGTCAATATCCGAGGCAATTGGTGAAGGATTTGCTGTCTTAAATTATCAGCCTACAGGTATGAGCTAATTTCATTCATTAAATCAAACAAATATGGAATGAATGAGAAAAGTTAACTCATCCATCCAGCCCAAGGAAAACAAAAAGCACAACCAACAAAATTAAAAGAGCTCTTAAAGCAATGGCGCAAGATATATGTGCCAATTTAATTGCACGAAGATTTAAAATTTTGTATCTTTTTTAAAAATACTAATCAATGAGTTTAATAACTCATTGGGTAAATATATATTTGCTTTACTTGAATTTCATTTTAGGATTCAATTTGATACTTAATTTTTTTTTGTCTAATTAGGTACTTGAATTTGATTTTAATATCTATTTTGACATCTGAAGTTTAATTTTGATTCAATTAAACACCTGAACTCAATTTCTTGGTTCAACCTGATATATGAATTTGGCTTTTTAGTCCAAATTAATACTTAGTTATCTCTACCAATTTGAACTATAAAGCCATGCTTAGAGACCGATTTGAACCAGAAAGTCAGTTCAAGTATTTAATTGGACTAAAAAAAAGTTTTACGTGCCAGCCAAGTTTAGGTAAGTAATTAAACCTAAAAACAGTCTTAAGTACCAAATTAACCATTATGACCAAATTCATATACCAAAATGCATATTTACCCAATTTAGTGTTGCGAATCTATACATTCCTCTTCAAAATTTCAGTCATTCATTAAAAAAACTGCTAAAACGTGGGTTTTTATTTCGACACACATACATCACTATCAAACCACTTTTTGATAGAAATATGTATAGATTAAAAAGGAAATCATCAAATCCGTAGCTTTCAACAGATATCAGTATCAATGGGCTTCTTTCACATGTATAATTACCCATAAAATACAAGCAAAACAGAAAGAATGCATCACCATAGACGTGGCCAAGAGTTAATAGGCGGCAGTTTAATTAAAGGAAAAAAAACATAAAACCATAATTTTTTTATATAAAAACAACGTAATCCACATAACTACATAATATTGAAATTTAAATTCAAAATCTATTAAATGTTACTCTAAACTCATCTATATTTACTCTTTTTAATTGTTTGTTTAAATTGATATCACTCATCAATTAAAAAATTATCAGAAATCAATTCTTTTTACAAAATAATAAGTATTATTATGAAAGTATTTTTATTTTTAAATGATTTTATATAAAATCTAAAAATATCTATATAATGAAATTTCCGACTTCTAATATTTTATCTGTATCCTTTCGACCAAAATCTCATTTTATTTTTATAAATAAATTTATTAAATAAAAATTTTCACCAACACTGATGTCAAAACGAAATCCATAATAATTAATCAAGTTCAGGAAGGCCAAATTAAAATGAACACATACAATGTATGCGATTAAATTCTTTACCTTTCCCGCATATATAGCAAAAAGTTGCTGCGCAAATGAAGAAAGATGTAACGTATAATATATTATTGTAAAAACTAAAATGAAATATCTTCAAAATAAGTAAAATGAAACGGACAAGAAAGCAGCAGTTGAACTACATAATAGAATATCGTGTATGTGGTGGGCAACATAGGGTTTAGTGGTGGTAATGAGTAGGAAATACCTGGTGAAGGAAGCCTTCGAGATTGGCAAGCTTGCTTAAGGCAACATCCATTTGTTGCATTTCGTGGATGACCGGACCACCAGCCATGTTGCCGATTAGAGAGTGGTAGAGCTGTTCAAGGCCTAGGGTGAGTGCCTCTTCTGCTTGTTGTGAAGAATGTTGGAGATTGCAAATCCCCATCACTTGATCTTCTGTTAATGGGTCTAGTTGTGATACTAGCATCTGACCAGTTATTCCCAACCCATTTTAGTAAATATGCTTTTTTGATTAAAGAATCTTAATTTACGTGAAAGATATTTATAAAAAAAAAAAGAGTCGATTTGGGAAGTTCAAACCTTGATGAGCTCAGAGGGCCTAAAACCACCTATCCAAACAAGGCAGCTCTCCACAGGCGTCATCCACATCCCGGTTATAAGGTGTAAAACATCGGATCTTGCAGCTACTTCTTTCAACCGGAAAATTTTATCATAATGTGAAATGTAACCATCAACGATGGTCTGAAGGTCGGTGTCGGAAAGGTGAGCATGTAACCTAGTTCTAAGCTCCGACAAGTGCCTGTGATCATCTTCTAACCATCTTGAATATTCCATGTCAAACATTGCAGCTCCTAGACGAAGACGAGTAGACAACCCCAACCCCAACTTTTATTCCTCATTTAAAATTTTGACATTTTTAAAATAAAAGTTCATTGTGTTTCATAAAAGAGGAATGTCTTAGTTTTTGATGAAACAGTTAAATTAAATCCGATGAGTTTTCTTTAACAAATTTCCAAAATAATTGAAAATAAACTGCAGCCATAAAGCAAACCCAAAGAGGGATTCCAATGAAAAAAATTGATGTTGTTTATTTTAGAAGTCTCGAGTTTTCAATGAAAAAAAAAAGGGCATATTGTTTATTTTAGGAATTTCAAGTTCGAATATCTATACGTGTTTTGTCAAAAGATTAAGAAAGTAAAAATAAATACTATCATGTAAAAATTGTCATTAAATTAATAAAATAGTTATTTTAAAATATGGGGTAAAATTATAGTACAAAATTAAAAAAAAAAATTAACCAATTTTCTTGGAAGCTTACCTGAGCTGATATTTCCAAAAGCAGCAACACACCCTCCCACGAAAAATCCCTATCACACAAAACCCAGAAATATAAGCTCATATATATAGGCCCCGAGTAATAGGAATTAGGAAAGAGAAAAAAAAAATAAAAAAACAAAAGAAAACCTGGGATCTTGCTCTCTGCAAATCTTGTTCAAGTTGAGCTAGCTTTATTCTACATGATTCTAGTTGCTGAACGTGAGCCTATTTAACCATTTCAGACAAAACTAGTTTCTTAATTAGTCGACAGTCACCTTAAAAAAAATTATTAAAAAAAAAAGCACATGCAAATGTTTCCGCATGTCAATTTTTTTTTCATGTTATATAACCTTCTTTCTAAGACGGCTTTTTCTTGCAGCTTCTCTGTTTTGAGCTAAACGTCTTAGTGTCTGAAACAAAGAAACATGTTTAACTCATTTTTAGAAATATTAAGAACCAAAAGAAGATCCGGGTTTTTATTTATTGTTTGGGTACCTTAGCATCTAGCTGTTTCTCAGAAGAAGATGAACCTCTTCCCTGCAACGTTATGAAAAAGTGTATGTATTATTAACAGATGGATAAATGAAGGGAAATAATACCCGTTTAAAATAAATTTATAATAAATGATAAAAAAATGGATAAAGGTGATAAAGAGAAGCGGTAGTCGGTGGTTTGAAAGATTGTTATCAATAATAGAAAAGCTGGTCAGGAAAATGAGGGCATTTGGCAGTTGGTAAGCTGGGAAACTATAAAAAAGAAAAAGATAGAACTGTTTCTTCTTGAGCAAAACCAGAAATTTTCAAATATATATAAACATAATTAACAAAGATGCTAGTAGCGGCTATAGAATATTTAGAAGAAGAAAATTATAATCAAGAGATCTTACAAAGTTTCTGGGAAGAGTTGCTGATTGCTGATTGTTATGTGATTCTTGTTCTTGTAACTGCAGGTATTCATGAACATGATAAGGGTAGCAAATTAAATCATCAAAATCTGCCATTTCAATTTTAGGTTTGTCTTGGGGTAGTTTTCTTCTCTTTTACCCCTAATTACAAGACAAGACTCTTTTTTTTTGGTGAGACAAGACAAGACAAGACTTTCAAGACAGGTTTGTAGAGCATGTAAACATGAAGTTTGTTTGTGAGATATAGGAACTGAGATTGAGAGATGGTTTTGTAGTTCAATAAAGAAAAGGAAAGTGAGTGCAGATTCTCTCTTCGGTTTCCAATGTGTTGTACAGCTCTTTTCTCTCTAATTTTCATGTCAGATATTCATCAGAAAATCGTTCAGGACTCAGAAAAACTGTAACCCTTTGATTCTCTGTGTTGGGATCTGTGCCTTTGTTTATTACAAAGATATGCTCAGAGAAAGAGAGAGAAAAGAATTAAAACAGTAACAATGACAAAAAAAATCCTGAACTGGGGGGGGGGAGAGACTTAGTAGTATTAATTATTAAGCATGAAACTATAGTTTTAAGGACCTTTTCTTGGGCAGCTGATTGATTCAGTGATGAGATATCACTTGCCATCTCTAGCTGCTGTTGTTGCAGAGGCTTGTGGTTGAAAGGTTGATGATGATCTGCAGAAGAAGATGCCTTTTGACTGATAGGAAATTCTGGTTGCAGCTGGTTGCTTGGGAGAGTGTTCACTGCTGATGATGATACTGAGTCTGTGCTTTCCCCTCTTGAATTCCAACTTCCCTGGTTTGAGCCAAAGTTTCCCAGGTGGGATAGTGGGAGTCAAGAGAATAATCCCAGAAAATAATAGTTTTAAACCCTCTCTTCTCACAAGAAAAATAAGTTAAGAACTGGTTCACAGTCAAGCAATTTTTTTTTTTTTTATCTAGAAATCGAATACAACTCTTGAATCCCAAGCCCAAGGTCAATCAATGGGGGAGAAGAAGAGGTTAAGAAACTACTCTTGGGGTTTGCTGAAATCTCAATGGCCGATTAGAAGGCAACATCCCCAGTGTAGCAGAAGAAGGTCTGCTTCTTGTGAATAAAGCTGCTGACAATCATAAAAGCAAAATCTCAGAGAATCATATATATGTTCTAAGCCATAGAGTTTGAAGCCAAGGGCAACCTAGTAATCAGCCTGCCTTAATGTTTTTAAGCAGTGATGGAGTCAGTAAAATCATGGTATGGCTAGGCAGGTCTTTATTTCTATGTTAGTAGAGTCACACCATAAGAGTGTCTTGACTCAGTATCATTTGGTATTGCGGATAACCTCTCGGATACAACGAATTTCGACAAATAAAAACGAAGGATTAGAGAGGAAAGGAGCATACGTGCTTTAGCTTCATCATTTGTGAGTTCCACTCCATGATGAACAATTGCTTCTTCTAGCTCTCCAAAACCGAAAGCAGATCCATTTTGATGGCTGACGGATAGGAATCGACAACCCTTCAAATGAGATTAACAATGCAAACATGTTGAAAGCATCAATTTCTATTGAAAAGTACATACAAACATACATGAAATTACTACTCATGGGAGCATTCATTCCATGAAGAACTGCGTGATGACGGTGATTTGAAGAAGGTCCCGAGTCTGTTAAACCTGTCTCTCCAACTCTATGGTTCTCCATGCAAAGCTTGGTTCTTTAGATCATCCTCGAAACAAGAAACAGGCTGAAAATAAATATATGTTGCAGAAAAATGAAAGGGGAGAAAAATAAATGTTGGCTTTAAAAAGCAGAGGAAATGGAAAAACCGAGTTCCTACAACTTGGTTATGATGTTTAAGAGCTAAAGTTTTACTTTTCTTTTAAGGCGAAACACAAAGAAAGAAAGAGAGGGCAAAGAGACAAAAGATCAAAGCTTTTTCCTGTCGAAGTGAATCTACATAGAAACAAATTAAAGGGTCCAGTCCTTATCTCATACTCATTGTATATATGATCTTCACCCTTTGGAACTTTTGATACATCCTTTGTTCATGGGTGTCACTTTCTTCTGCCTTTTATCTCTACTTCTATGTGAAGAAACCAATCTGATTGAATGACTACTCTTTTTTTTCTTCTTCTTCTTCCTTTAAAAATAATATTTTGGAGCCTTTTTGCTTCATTTCAACACCAATTCCTCTTGCAACTTACAGTTAATATTTGTGTGAATCAGATAGTGAAACCCTTTATTTATCTTAGTACACGGAAACTTGTCCTTACAAATGCAGAGTCCTGTCCCTCATCAGGGGCTGCACATCAATAACAAAATAAAAACAATGGAGACAATGAATTTCAAACATTGAATATTAATTTGATGAGCGTAATTAGAAAACTCGAGAACAAGCTAAACCCATTTTGTATATTAAATCATATCATTGTTTTGACATTTATCAGAACACTTTGTTGATGGGTCAACATCCACTTCCCTATCATTACCTAAACGCATGGCTACATTCAGATTTCTTTCCCTTAATGAAAATTTGTTTATTTGGGAAGGCCTCAAAGGCTCATTTGCTGACCAAACGTCCTAAGTTGAGGGATTAAAGATTTTGGTACTTCATTAAATTTAGAATCGAATTTAACATAATAAAAGATAATTTTTTAATATTCTTTTCTTTATCTAATCTAAAATTTATGTAAAAAATATCAACTTTTTTATCACTCTAACTCCACAAATTTATTATAGTGTTTCATTATTACAGTTACGTCCAATTTTTTTTTTTTAATATTACTTCCATAATTATTAAATATTTTTAAAAATTTTCCAATATGTTAAATCCTAATTGTGCGATTAAATAAAATACTAAAAGAAAAGCTTATATCAATCCATGGGATTAAATGAAATACTAACCTAAAATATGCTTTTGCATATTATTTACATACAAATACACTATATACACACGAATTAGTTTATCATATCCAAATATAGTTTTTTAATTAAAATTTTTTTTACCTGTAATGGCCATTTTAAAATATTCATTCATATTAAATAAAAAATACATATTCATTTATAATTTCATGAAATATAAAAGCAATCATTTTTACTTAGCAAAAGAAGCAAAAACAAAGAGCAAGACGCAGCGTTTTGATGACCACGCATAAGTAAATGATGCGTTTAAAGTAGCAATAAAGAATGAATCTCTTTCGATCCATCCCGGCTCTGACTCTCAAGTCTCCAGCTGTGGGAAGAAATGAGTAAAATGGAAGCTCTGAAACTCAGTCTGATCATTATATCGCTGTTGTTAACAAATTTACGATCCATTGCATCATCACCAGACAATCACCGCTACAATGTAGGAGATCACGTCCCTTTATTTGTCAACAAAGTTGGTCCCCTCAACAATCCCAGGTACTCCGAATCTTTGAAAGCTCCATCTTTACTTGAAGTTTCAATTTTCTTTCTTGGGAATTTAGTATGTTACGTGTTTCTAAGAAATGGGTGTTGTTTCAACTGATGTGGAGATCAATATACTTTGATGGGTTAGCGTCTGATTTTCATTTTGTTAAGTCAACTGTCTGGAAAAGATTTTTGGGTTATGAAAGTGTAGTAGTCACTTTGTAAAAGCATGTTGAAGGGTAGGATTGAATTATAACTAGGTAATGACCTCTTTTTGGTGTTTTGGTTATTGAGATATCAATTCAAAACCCTTTAAGGCATTTTAGTGATTAATGGTCAAAATAACTAAAATTTGAAGTACATAAGACTGATAATAGAAATAAAACTTTATTAATAATTTTGAGAATGTTGAACTTTTATTATGCAGTTAGCCGCTTTGATGTTAGATTGGTTATCTTATAACTGCTCCGGGGTAGAACTAGAAGTCTAGAACTTATACTAGAGTGACTCCTTAGAACACTCTGCCTTGGGAATGAGATGAATGTTTATGGTTCTAAGTTAACTTTTTGTCCTTAGCGGAAAATTTACTTCTACTGCTAATTTCCATTTCACTTTCTGGCTACCAATTCCTTGCGCTCTTACTTTTTATCCTCAAACTGTTATTGTACTGCAGTGAGACTTACCAATACTACGAATTGCCGTTCTGTGGTCCAGGTTAGCAATAATCATCAGAATTGCTTCTTAAATTTGATTTTATGCACCCTAAAGAATTTCATAACTGATTTCATGGTATAAACTTGGAGTAATTTGAACTTGGTATTTATTAACATTATTGGTTAAAGTCAAATTATGCTACATTTACCGTGGATGAAGTTTCTAAACCAAGTTTTTCTAAATGCCGGGCCCTAGGATCTTATAGTTACATTGTGGAACTCACAACATTATCACTTGAATGTTCTTTTTCTCTGCTTATGCCCCTATCTCTTTTGTTTTGTTTTGTCTTTTTGTTGCCAAAAGTTAAATGGTAGCATTGTGGTTTCATAAATTCCAAATTTTGAGCTTGTGTAGTTTGGAGTTGTACTTGTAAGTTCGCATTTTGTGGTTTGCAGACCCTGTAGTACAGAAGAAGGAGTCCCTTGGGGAAGTTCTGAGTGGTGACCGTCTGACTAGTGCTCTATATAAGTTGAACTTCCGAGAGAACAAAGTTGCAGAGACATTGTGTCACAAGAAGCTTGAAGGAGATGATGTCGCAAAATTTAGAGATGCTGTCATTAATGATTTTTACTTTCAGATGTACTATGATGATCTACCATTTTGGGGTTTTGTTGGGAAAATTGAAGAAGACAGTTGGACACTTGAGAAGAAGTCACTCAAGTATTTTCTTTTCAAACATGTACAGTTTGATGTCCTTTATAATGGAAACCAAATTATAGAAGTACATGCAATTGGTGACCCAAATCAGGTTGTTGATATAACAGAAGATGTAGGGGTTGGCGTTCAGTTCACTTATTCAGTCGTCTGGAATACCACGTCAGCTGCTTTTGATACCAGAATGGATAGATATTCAAGGGCTTCATCCCTCCCAATCCACCTGAAAATTCATTGGTTTTCATTCATCAACTCAGTTATCACTATTATGCTATTGATAGGATTAGTTACTTTGCTTTTCATGAGGCGTCTGAGGAATGACTTGAGAACGTAATTTGCCTTTTGTTATTGTTTACAATGCCGACTTATTTTAGACCTATAGAGTTGCTTTTTTGTACTTTGAGGCTAAGGTTCAATGCACGAATAGCAGGTTTTCAACTGGAGATGATGAAGAAGATGACAAGGAGGTTGGTTGGAAATATATTCATGGTGATGTATTTAGATATCCTCGAAATAAGTCCTTGTTCTGTGCTGTCATGGGCGTGGGTACTCAGCTGCTAACCTTGTAAGCTACTCACCATTTTTCTCTTATCTTCTTGGTGTCTTCTTCATATTTATTAATTACTTGCTGATTTCTGATAAGTACAACAAGAAAAAACAAAGTCTTCTCCACTTCATGTGGTTGGCTAACGGCATACTATTGGTATGATACATGCACTGAATCAACCGCCTCTTGCTGATTAATGACATATTTAATTAAACTAAGCCTTATTCACCTCCATATTCTTCCTTTTCCTCTTCCTTTTGCATTCTCCTTCGCGTTGCCTTCTGTTTCTATAACTTATTTACGCTTTCACATCTTTGGCATCTGTCCTCATAAAGTGTAACTTGGATGCTTTCTCTGTGGAATCATTATTGCATATTTATGATACTTTAAAAGAATTGCCGTTATAGAATGTAGTTTTAAAATAAAATCAGATTCAAAAGTTCTTCCTTTCTTGATTTTAGTGGTGTTATGCTAAGTTTATTGATTCTCAGTTTGAAAGTTTAAGATTTCCTTTTAACACTGTTGCCTTTCAGAGTTTGCTCCTTATTTGTGTTGGTGTGTCTTGGAATTCTCCATCCTTACAATCGTGGAACACTATGCACTGCGCTTGTCATTTTATATTCTCTGACATCTGTAGTTGCTGGATACACTACGGCTTCCTTCCACCGTCAGTTTGCTGAAACTGGATGGGTATGTTTTTAATATTATTTAATATTGCACACACTAAAGGAGCCTTCTTGGCTTGTTTGTTAAATAAGAACTGTCGGATTTTCAGGAAAGGAGTGTCCTGCTGGCTGGAATCATGTATGCAGGTCCCTTGTTTGTGATTGGTTCCATTCTTAATGTGGTTGCTGTATCTTATGGGGCCACTGCGGCACTCCCTTTTGGTACCATCATGGTTATTATTCTCCTATATGCTTTTCTCACCATTCCGTTGCTTGTGTTGGGTGGGGTGATAGGATACCTTTTTAGGTCTGAGTTTCAGTCACCTTGTGCTACTAAAAGATACCCGAGAGAGATTCCACCATTGCCTTGGTATCAATATACTCCTTGCCAGATGTTTCTCGGGGGTTTCTTACCATTTAGTGCTATCGTCCTTGAGTTACAACATTTATATGCGAGCTTGTGGGGATACAGGATATTCACTCTTCCCAGCATTTTGTTTATTATGTTCATCATCCTCATCCTGATCACTGCAATATTAAGTGTTGGTTTGACATATATTCAGCTATCCGTGGAAGATCATCAATGGTGGTGGAGGTATGTTCTGTTGCAATTTTATATGCATGGACATTCACACACATGAATATGCACAGTGAATGCAACTATGGGCTTGGTTATGGAGGTTAGTGTCTAGGTTTCTTACCTTATATTAGTAGGACTCATGATGATATGAGATCTCACAGATCTCATGATTTTGCAATGCAATTTTTGATTGCTGCCTCCCTTCTTTGGAAAGTTTGCATCTCTTATGCACAGGTAGGATTTTATGTGTTTAGGACCTATGTTACTCAGATTTCATTTCTTTTTTGAAGTAAACATGTTTGGCACATAGTTGGACACGGATATTGGGATATGATTCTCTGAGGACAGTCCTCCAAATACATGGAATCTTGGAAAATAGTGTACATACCCATTTTGAGCACATACCTATTCCCAACATTCACAACCGAATTCAAGTAACATAGTTTAGGGCTAGTCAATGTTTAAAACTGGCTGCAAAATCTCAATCTGCTGGGCTTTTTTCAGTTAGTATGAAATCTTGTATTACTGATACTTTCAAATAAAATTTCAAATTTTCTTCAAGAAAAGCCTCTATACAAAAAAAAAATGGAAACTAGTTGGTTTTGTTGTATCTATTCAAAGTCTAGGAGCAAAAAGTGGGGTTTTTTTAACAACATATAATGCTGTTGTTTGTTGGATTTTTTCCCATTTTTTCCTTCCACTTTCTGCTTCCTGGAACTGGCTAAAGTAGCTCGGCTTCATTCATTTTTCCCCCTATAATTCCCCTTGCGTTGCCATAACATTTCAAATACTTGGTGTTTTGGCTTGATGCAGATCCGTGTTGTGTGGGGGCTCAACCGCTATTTTTATGTTTGCTTATTGTATCTACTTCTACACAAGGTCAAGCATGAGTGGCTTATTGCAGTTCTCATTTGTTTTCGGCTACAATGCCTGCATGTGCTATGCATTCTTCTTGATGCTTGGCACAGTAGGCTTCCGTTCTTCCCTTATGTTCGTTCGCTACATTTACCGAGCTGTTAAGAGCGAATGACTCTGCCTCTGCATTTGTTCATGGGAATGGCATAACTTTCTTGTCTTTCTGCCATGGTGCCATCACTGGAACCCCTTTTCTTGCTAACCATATTATAAAAATGGAGAAAGAAGAAGACATGGAAAGATTGTGATGAATGTGATGTGAACAAATATTTCATCTTTGGTATGAGAGAAAATCATGGCTAACCTTTGATGCAAATTTCCCTATTATTCCCCTCTCTTGGTTAAGAATTGTTTGCAGCTCTTCATTTATCTGGATAACAATTATGTGTACATTATCCATAGGTTTATCATTTTTTTTGTTGAAGAAAGAATTAAAACATATTTTCCCTTTAATGGATGATTTCTTATGATATAAAGCAACCATGCTATTATGTCTATTTGTTTGACATTTTTTATTCTGTTTTAAGGATATTGAGGATATCAGTCTCAGGATTTAACTAGTAATTCAATTTGGGCCTTGAATAAGGGCTTTACGATCTCGGGATAGCCTGATTTGAATATTTTTAATAGTACAGGCAACGAAATCTAACTCGGTCCACATATCAGAAGATAAATAGCAAAAGCAACCGAATCTGGTAAAATAAATTCCTAAATATAAAAAATACTTACAGATGTTTGTCTTGATATTTTTTTTCAAAATTCCTCCATACAAAAAAGGAATATATACAATAAAAAGGTGAAGAAAATTTAAAGGTGAAATGTAAAAGAAAATATCTGAACCTAGTTTTGAGTATGTCCACATCTTTAGCGAAAGAGAAAATCAAGCATATGTGATGGTGAGCTGAGTTTTGAACCCCAAAAGCACTCTAAAATACAATACACGAAACCCCATTGGGGGCCCCCATACATTGATTGTCCACCTTTCACCTTTTCTTTTAAGGCCTAAATAAAATAAATAAGAATAAATCAAAGCCAATATCTTTCCTAATCAACTCCTCAGCTCAAAGCCACACAATTGTAAGACTCTTAGCTTTGATGAAACGTTTGTGCACTGGAAGCCATAGAAACCCATCATTTGGTGACGTGCACTTCAATTCCCCCACACCTATTTGTATGCACCAAAACCCATCTCATATATATAACCCTTCTACACTCTCTCCCTTTTGTACACTTTCATCACCACCACCATCAAGCTAACATGTCTAGCATTGGTCCCAGTTCCCGGAATCATAATCCGTCAAAGCCCGTTTGCGTCCGCCGGGTTTCCAACAGTATGCCTGGTTTAGGACATGAAGATGAAGGTGTCATGTTGTTGCATGACAAGTCTTATAGTTTCAGTAATGGGGGTGTTCTACAAGGGTCAGCTTTGGTTCCTAGAGCGCATTGCAGTGATGGAAATGACAAGGATTCGGGACGTGAAAGGCTTAAAAGACATCGAGAAGAGGTTGCAGGACGAGTTTTGATACCAGATAAATGGGGTAAAGAAGAGTTGCTTAAAGACTGGATGGATTATTCATCGTTTGATTCATTGTTAGCTCCCACTGGACTTGCTTCAGCTCGTAAAGCGCTTATGGCTGAGGGACGAAGGAGTAGTTCTCAACGGTTGATGAGGATTCAAAGTATGTGTTGAGTTATTTGATGTTGATTTCCTGATATTATTATTGGGACGACAGCTTTATCTGTTTCGGATCATAAAGTCTGTAAATCTCATTAACTGGCCACTGTTTTTAGGTGCTAATATGAAGTTTGATTGATAAAAAATGCTTATGCAGTTTTTAGCATTTGCACTCTATCAATCCATTAATGCTGAGATCTGATTACTGAGTCTGCCATATTTATCTCTCTTGATTGTAAAATATACTTATAAATATATATCTTTCTTTTCTGAAAGATGAACTCAAAAGAGATTAAAACTATTGCAGCTCCTAACCTTGTATACTTTTGAAACCATGTTTTTTTGCAGGCAATAGTAATATATAAACTATCAAACACTTTACAGCAGTGTAATTAATATACCTTTAGCTCACTGCAAATCTAATTATCTTTATTTTGAAAGCCAGATCGACTAAAGGCAAACAAAAAGCTTTTCTTTATATATATCTGATGTATAACGAAGATCCTATAATGTCTTTAAAAATGAAACCATGTCTTCCCATATTGTTACTCGGTCTCACCACCACCATTGATCTTGATGAGCTTAAACCTCCTCATTAGTTTCCATATATAGCTGCTCCTATGTGCGCAGTTCTTCAGATTCTAAACACTGTTTTGCCTTTTTCCCTTACATCACTTCTCTTCCCTGAACATACAGTAGAAGAAATTAATACAATTACCCTTTTAGCATCCGGTCTGAATTTAAAACTTTAAACAATTTAAAATTTAATCTATGTGAGATAACAATGGTCTAATACATGATGATGCACAAAGATGTGATTGTTTACAAGATTTAGACAATATCTGATAAATTGGAGGGATGCATTTCTTTCCTTTGAAAAGTTTGAAATATGGATATTAAGGTCATTGGAGATATAAAATCAGTACCTCTGGAAGTCTCTCAGCTGCTGCAGCTTCCTGATCCACATGCAAGATGAGAAAGGCCAAAAATCAGTAAGTAATACACAGCAAATAAGGAAAATATTGTATATTTTCTCCGTTTCTTGTCAAGTAGAAACATTAGGTCTCTCACCAGGGAAAGTAATTTCTTTAAATATGCATTCTCATTTCTCAATTGCTCCACTTTTTCTTCCAGAAGTCTTGTATGCTCCTTCAAAACAAGATCGTAGCCTTAGAAAAGGAAAACAGTTACATATGTGGAAATTAAACTCGTAAGAACTAAGTTCCGGTTCAGCTCTACTAATAAGACAGGAAAAAGGAAGGAAGAATTGTAATTTTCGACTAGTATGCTTTCATGTATATACATACTGCCTTCTAGATATGACTGTATGGAACAACTTGGCTAAGTTTGGGGCTGTATTCTAGGTTCTACTACTACTGCACACACATAAGCACCTGAGACCTGTCTCGAGATTTTGCAGCTGAAATTCTGTTTTTCATCTTATTCTTCTTCTTCTTTTGCTCAGCCTCTTCAATGGCTTCTTGTATTTTGTTCCTCCCTCTCTTGTAAACAGGTAAATCATTCATTACGAGCAACTCTCCACTTCCTGATGGTGCATCTGCAGCCAAAACCTGCATTCGAGACCTATATGGGAACCCTAATGGATTGATTAAACACCCTCCATTTCTGATAATCTTATTCTGATCATTTAAACGACAAGAAGAAGATCCAGTTTCAGCATCTTTCACGACATTATGAATCCCTATGTCCTGCTGCTGTGGTAACACTGTTGCAGGTTGCACTAGGAATTTGCTGCTTTCTTGCGGCTGTTCATCTTCTGAGTTCTCAACTTTGACATCATTCATTAACAATGACATCAATTCATCAGAGTCTGGTATTCCACCAAGTAAACTAACCCAATCCAATGAGTTATCACCCATTATTCTCCCTTAATCACCAAAGTTATACAGAAACCTTTATTTTATTTTCAGATAATTTCAGGCAGATTTCAGCGTCAAAGACCCGCACAGAGAGACAGAAGGTTAATAATCTCAAATTATCTCTATGATTAAATTCAGATAGTTTAATTTCCAACTAATTCATAAACTATGCGCGCGCATATATATATATATATATATATATATATTGTGATCAAGTCATAGTTGTTGAGAAATTAAAAGAACTTAAATTTTTTAGCTTTGCATGACCTTGAGTGTCATGATTAATCGAAGAAATTAACACAAAGTTATGATTTTTACTAGGAAAAATGAAAATAACAATTTGAGTTAAATTCAGTATCATGTCAGTAATATCATTTGAGTTGAAAAGGCTAACAACAAAACACTGTAAGGATTGTGTTGTTTGTATTCTAATTTCTAAAGCATAACAGGTTTATGTTACAAAGATTCGAATGAAGGTTGGGTTTGAGTACATCTTGAATATGAGTATATTTAATTTTTTCCTAAATCTTTCAATATATTTGAAGAATTATATTTCCCTACTCATATTTTAATGTGTACCAAACAATCATCTAATAAAACGGTGCAATTATATACAACGAGACAAATCTACAGAAAAGAGATTACTAGTTTTAATTGAAAAAAAGAATAGTCATAATAGGATACCAACAATGATCAAATCTCAATCAGATTTTTCTTCTCAAACTATTTACAGAGACAAGCAACAATTTTATTATTCCTGGAAACCAAAAGCAACATTTTTGTAATTCTGGGAAAGCAACATTGAATGAATCAAAAGATTTTGAAGAAAAGAGAAGAGGAATCAATTGAACTCACTTGATGATTTTCTTGCAGAAGATCAAGGGCTGAAAAATCTGTTTCCGCATTTGAAGTACGTTTAGCCTTTGGCAAACACTAAAAGACACTAATGTGTGTGTGTGTGTGTGATATTCTAAGCAGAAATGTTTTCAGAAAGGAAAAGAAGAGATAAGAGCAACAGTCTGCAACCAAAGTTGCAGGCCTTATTTATTAAGAATCAACAAAGATGTGTAGGCAACTTTGCAGACCACCAAGGTTTGGTTGCCAAATGTAAATACAAAATCTGGACTTATCACACAAGATGCTTTCAGTTATTCTTAGCAAAACACAGCGGACTCAATTTTTTCTTCATACTACCAACCTCACCCATATCTTTTTGCATGACACAACTCTTCAAATATATCAAGAAAGAAGCATGGCATGGGGTTATGGGTCTTGGTTATAGGCAATGATGGGTTTAAAATGATATTTAACATGCCACGAGGTAAACAAGAGTGACCATGGGTGGAATTTACCCTTTTAATTATATTTTGAAATAATGTCGACATTTTTAATATCAACATGAAGTCACCAAATTTTGTTATACACATATTGCCAAAAAGACTCATTTCAAGGGAAATACGTTTTTCGAGCTGAACCGATCTAGTACTAAAATGGGCTGAATTCAATTCAAGGAAACCCAGCCTCAGACTGAATGAATTGGGTAGACTGCCAATGGCCCGATATCAGTTTTATTATTTCGGCTGACCCACCTATATATTTTCCCCAAAGGCACGAAAATCTGGCTAGGTTTTTCTCATCTCTTGTTGGCGTTGGCGTTGGCGTTGGCGGTGCCGGGGTACTTACTCACTGCCTCTTTCTCTCTAAACCCTCTTGTACTGTAACGTCCATTTCATCGCGGCTGTAATTTTATTTTATTAGTTCTTTAAGTTTTTGGTGACTTGGTAACCTTGTTTTGCAGGTAAAGCTCTGTTGTTTGTGGAAAGAACAGTGATTCGGAGATGAGGTAATGTGTATTTTGGTATTGATTATTGATTTATGGAATTGAATTAGTAGAGTTTGGACCGTTTTTTCATTTACATTTTATAGGATAATCTGTTGGGTACTTTCATCGGTGAAATTATCAGTTGCTGATTCAGAGTCGATGTCTTTTAAATTTTGCTATTGAATTATTGGACTCGAATTAGAAGCGTTTGGGTCATTCTTTCATTTGTGTTTTATAAGATAATCTGTTAGGAACTTCGTCGGTTAGATATTTTGAAACGGCGTTTTTGTTAGGTATTCTTATTGTTCACTCTTAGTCAGCACCCAATGTTTTGTCTCATTGATTAGATTGTGAAATTTAAGTTGTGAATTTGGATTATCATCAGTGTCAGGGGAATCATTTTGAGATTAATTGGCTTGAACGATGTATTGTTTTGGGGTGTCCATTTTGTGATTTTGAACTGTTCATTGTGCCACGATTAACCCTTCGTTATACAAATTTATGAAGCTTGTGAGGTTGTTTATTGTCTAGTTGTTTCGGTTTTCTTTCCTGAAATATTTTTGAATTCTTATTTACAGTAAGCTTCAGAGTGATGCTCTTAGAGAAGCTATTACAACCATTGTAGCTCAGTCAAAGGAGAAACAGCGCAAATTTACTGAGACCATTGAACTCCAGATTGGTCTGAAAAACTATGATCCCCAAAAAGACAAGCGTTTCAGTGGATCTGTGAAGCTGCCACATATTCCTCGCCCCAAGATGAAGATTTGCATGCTTGGAGATGCTCAACATGTTGAAGAGGTGATTTTGCAGCTTTCTTATGTGAAACTTTGTTTATATTTCCTGTAGGAATGTCAACTTAAATTTTTCGGAGATTGATATTCAGCATAAATCCTTTGAAATTTGATATAATGTATTGTCTGGACTTTGGTCAAAAAGGGCCAACATAATTTGTTTAACTTGTGCTGCAGGCAGAGAAGATAGGTTTGGATTATATGGATGTGGAAGCATTGAAGAAACTAAACAAGAATAAGAAGTTGGTGAAGAAGCTTGCCAAGAAGTATCATGCCTTTCTGGCTTCTGAATCTGTCATCAAGCAAATCCCTCGTCTTTTGGGTCCTGGTCTCAACAAAGCAGGCAAGTGCTGTATAAGAGCATCTGTTCTTGGATTTCCCTCCTAAGGCATTTCTTGCAGACCCTAGTTTGTGGATTTTGCATTTATCAGTTCTGACGTGAATTTCTTTTATCTTGCTGTTGTCACACACAGGTAAATTCCCAACCCTTGTCACTCACCAGGAATCCCTAGAGTCGAAGGTGAATGAGACAAAGGCAATGGTTAAGTTCCAGCTGAAAAAGGTTCTATGCATGGGAGTTGCTGTCGGGAATGTCGCAATGGAGGAGAAGCAGATCTTCCAAAATGTGCAAATGAGCGTCAATTTCCTTGTTTCCTTGTTGAAGAAAAATTGGCAAAATGTAAGTCTTCTTATCTTTGCTTTGTTTTGGTATATTGCTCCTGCAGCATATTTCATACACACGTCTTGGTTGATATGTGATTTTGCGATTATTTTCTCGATGCTGATTACATAATCTGATTGAATTTGTCTTGATTGCAGGTGAGGTGCCTCTACTTGAAGAGCACCATGGGTCCTTCGAACAGGATCTTTTGAGATTATGTTTTAGCTTCTGTTGTTTACGGACTGAAAGTAGTAGTGGGGATTTAATATCAAAAACAGATTTTTGTTTTCTTTTACTCAGAATGTTCAAATTTATGTTCTGTTCTGCTGTTCCCTAGAAATGTTATGCATATGAGACATTGAAGTTTTGATTTGCTTATCAACTTGAGTTTTATGTTTTTGTTAAATTGCCATCCAATATTTGCTTAATCCACACGAAAATCTCCTTTAGGAAATGGTTGGCAGTTGACATTCTTGTTAGGCGTATGGATTTTGACTGCTGATTGTAACCATGTGGTAGAAATCCTGGAATGATACTGGCCATGGTTTTGGTGCGAGCTTTTTAGTAGGAATATTATATTATTTTACATTATGTAAAAATGATTGAATATTCTCTTTTACAAGAAATATTAATATTCTTAATTATTTAAAATAAAATTTTGCTAAATAGTAAATAATATTAAAAATCATAAAATAAATCTTATTTTATCGAATTAAAGATTAAAAATCTCGAATTTTCATTAACAGTTTGAAATTTCAGAAAACAAAATCCGACCAAAAGAGAAATGGAAAAAAAAAAACATTCTTGATTCTCCATATTCATCGTATGGATGTTTGGTTTAATCTTAACGAACATGGCTCACGTTTTTGTTTTGGCACACTTCTGCCCAAGGGCGATTTGTGAAGCCTCGCCAGACGGTTCGGTCATTAGGAAGTATCGACAATCGCAATCAATTGGCTAATCGTCGACTACCCAATGCCCTTCGCACTTCTTATGATTTTACTGATGTAAGTGTCATCTTCTTATCAGTATGGCCATGTTTCCTCTTCGGAGAAATTTGCCATCTCTGATAATACAGAAATTTGATTACTTGGGGCATGGGCTCCTTTCTTTTGCCATGCATAACTGAAACTCTGAAAGAAATGAGTTGTGCTAAAAAACTTAAATGGGCAGGAATCTTTTGTGGTGAGACCTAATGAGGATTGTTCGGCTGCGAAGTTGTTTTATAAGTCTTCCAGACTACTCCCATTAACATTGGAGTCAGAGTGGAACTGTTGACACATGATTTTGTTTTTTTATTCAACTACGATTATCACATGTGATTACGCCATTTAATTGCTTGATGTTGGATCAAGCAGTTGGACAACATTTTTAACAATTGGCATGTGCTTGCATATTTACTCACGAATTTCCTGAACACTTACCGATTCTTGTTATCAGCATATCTACTCACGAATTTTTTCAACACTTTAATTTTAGCCTGTAATTCAGAACAAAATGCTCTTATTTTCCTGGTTCTTGATTCTGGATTACAAAAAACTTCACGCTGTGGATATTTTATGAATTTCTTTATTTCTTTTTTTGACTCAGATCTATCTGAATTTCATAAATTGTCAATTATTGTAGAATTTCTTTTGTTAATGGAATGCATGGTGTCCTAGTCTATAGTTCATCAAGGACATACAAGGTTACTAGGGAATGGATGATACGACGTTAAAGCCCGAAATTAAAATTTTAAGGAGATCCTGTACTAGTAGCTGATCAATCCAACCAGGAAGCAATTTCATGGTGGCAAAGTAATCTCTGTGTCGAGTTTCAATCTCTGTTGAAAAAGGCGTGCTATGGAAGAAGAAGAGGAAGAAAACACATTCTAGGACAGGGACCTCTTCCACTCTTTCTCCTTTCCTTGAAACCACTTCTCCAGCGTCAGATAATTCTGAGATCACTGAAAACTGTAATAGTGGACTCATCTCCTTGATGATGCAAACATCGCACCCGCAGGCTTCATCACAGTAATCATGAAAGAGCATGGAGTGATGAGTACATCTGGTAAATCACTGATCCAATATATGATGTCATTCCTTGGAGGAATGCAGTATTTCGAGTTCCATGACATAACACATGCCCTGAATCATTTTACTACTGACTTGAAAAACTAATCTCACTATGAGAGGAGGAAAAGAATGTTTTGCCATACGAATAGGGCTTTGGTACACCGAGAGTTGCAAAACATCATATTTATAGGGCTATTTGGGACCAACTATTGATGATCATATCTATCTTTTAATTTAGAAAAGGTAATTAATTTGGGATTTAATATATCTTCCATATATGGATTATTTCCTTGTTAAGAAGCAAATGTTAAAAATTTTAATGTTAAATATGCTAATATAAATATTTCAGAAATCAGTATATATATATATATATCAAAACACTGCATTTTTCACCCAAAAGAGAGACGTGAATGGTAAGGTGAGTGTATTAAGCAATTTTTTTAATAATATATCAGGCTAAATTTTTTAGAAATTAAAATCGAGAAACATTCCAAACGAAATTAAAATATAATAGAAAAATAACAAAACAAAGAGAAAAGTAACGAAGCATCATACCAACAAAACACGTCCAGTGGGCAACAACGATAGAAATGAGATGAAACACTGGAGAAAGGAAGTAGAAAACAAGACTCATTGTTTCTATCCACCTACATGCTTAAAAATCGAAATAAGAAAGGTGAGCGAAATAAAAAATCTTGCAGCCTGTTTCGCAAAACAAATCCGATTGCATCGGCAAACGAACCATAAAAGGGGATCAAATCACTGAAAAATCACCGAAAACCGCAAATCAAAGCCGAGCGTTATGAGAAAATCATCCACGAACGCAAATCTACTTCAAAAGTAATCGAAAACATGTCATAAAACAGAAGCGAGCCACAAAGTAGAGGAAAAGTGTCCCACAAAAACAGATTAAAATTAAAAAAAAAAAAACTGAATATAAAAAAAAAGACAAAAATACCGATAATTGACGACCAACATTAAAATTGACATCGCCGCCGATTAATAAAAAGCAAAATAAAAAGATGACGGCACATAGAGAAAGTTTAATTCTCACTTACAAGGAAAGATTAAATATATAAAATATACATTATTACCAAAACACTCCACATTGATGGAGACAGTGATGAATAGTAAGGTCCATCTATTAATCAATTTTTTATGTATTTTATGCCTGTGTTAAGTATGACATTTTTGTATCAAAATATTTCATTCTCATATATGGAAGATATAATAATATAAAAAAAACAATGCATCTTAACCCAAAACATAAGGACAACCGAAAAGGGTAAGGTGCGTCTTTGACAACATTTGGTGTATGTCTATCTTTTGTGCCACGTACGGCATGCTTGTAATGGGGTAGAATTGCTTATTCTTACTATGAAACAAATGCATGCCTTTGGTGCCATATGATTTTGGACCACTATTAACATTCCATATGGCACGCAATACATATATAATAAAAATATAATTTCGTCATTTTAATAATTTATATTTTTATAATTTTTAAAAAATTAAATTAAATCTTTATTATTTTGAGATCAAAGTGAGATTTTATTACTATTAATTTAAAATTTTATAAATTATAAAATGCGTAAATAAAAAATTTCATTTTTTTTTAAGGATGATTAAAACTATTGCAGCACCTAATATTGTAGTTTTCTCAAGATCCAAGTGAATCGTGATTCTAACTATTGCAGCACCTAATATCGTGTAGTTTTCTCGAGATCCAAGTGAATCATGATTCTAGCTATTAGGAAATAATTGAAGCAATGTTCTTTTGCAGGCAATAATATCAAAAACTTTGCAGTAGTGTGATGTACTTCTAGCTCACTTCAAATCTCATTATCTTTATTTTGAAAACCATGTCGAATAAAGGCAAACAAAAAGCTTTTCTTTATATATTTGATGTGTAATGAAGATCCTATAATGTATTTAAAATGAAATCATGCCATCCCATATTGTTATTCGGTCCCACCTCCTCCTTAGTCTCCATATATAGCTCCTATCTAGGTGTGCAGTTCTTTCAATTCTAAACACTGTTTTGCCTTTTCCCATACATCTCTTCTCTTTCCTGTATATACAATGGAAGAAATTCTCCATCATTTTTTTAACCACCCGATCTGAATATAAGACTTTAAACATCTAACTAGAACTTAGTCGATGTGCGGTAACACTGGTGTAATACATGTTTACGAGATTTAGACAATATCTGATCAGTTTTATAAAATATAGAATATTCTTTGCTTTCCTTTGAAAAGTTTGATGTATGGATATTAAGTTCATTGAATATATAAAATCAGTACCTCTGGGAGTCTCTCAGCTGATGCAGCTTCCTGATCCACATGCAAGATGAGAAAGGCCAAAATCAACAAGTACTACACGGCAAATAAGGAAAATATTGTACATTTTCTCAGTTTCTTGTCAAGAAGAAACGTGAGGTCTCTTACCAGGGAAAGTAATTTCTATAAATGTGCATTCCCATTTCTCAGTTGCTCCACTATTTCTTCCAGAAATCCTGTATGCTCCTTCAAAACAAGATTGTAGCCTTGGTATCGGAAAAGAGTTACATATGTTGGGATTCAAATCCTAAGAACTAAGTTCCCACTCCAGCTCTACTAATAAAACAGGAAAGAGAAAGGATCATTTGTAATTTTCGACTACTAGTAGTATGCTGGCATATATATATATATATATATACGTTTTGCTACTACTTCACCCCTTAGACTTGGCTCGAGATTTTTCAGCTGAAATTCTGTTTTTGATCTTATTCTTCCTCTTCTTTTGCTCAGCCTCTTCAATGGCTTCTTTTTATTTTGTTCCTTCCTCTCTTGTAAACAGGTAAATCATTCATTACGAGCAACTCTCCACTTCCTGATGGTGCATCTGCAGCCAAAACCTGCATTCGAGACCTATATGGGAACCCTAATGGATTAATTAAACACCCTCCACTTCTGATAATCTTATTCTGATCATTTAGACGACAAGAAGAAGAACCCGTTTCAACATCTGTCGCGACATTATGAATGTCCTGCTGCTGTGGTATCACTGTTGTAGGTTGCACTAGGAATTTGCTGCCTTCCTGCGGCTGTTTATCTTCTGGTTTCTCAATTTTGACATCATTCATTAACAGTGACATCAATTCATCAGAGTCTGGTGATCCACCGAGTAAACTAGCCCAATCCAATGTATTATCCCCCATTATTCTCCCTTAATCACCAAAGTTGTAGACAAAAACCTTTTTTTTTCCAGATAATTGCAGGCAGATCTCAGCTGTAAAGACCTACAGAGAGACAGAAGGTTAAGAATCTCAAATTATCTCAATGATTAAGTTCAGATAATTTTATTGCTAACTAAACTAATTCATAAACTATGCACACACACATATATATATTGTGATCAAGTCATAGCTCCTCAGAAATTATAAGAACAATTAAGCGTGAACTTTCTGAATACTTAAAAAAATTTATGTTTGCAACACCTTGAAGTTATGATTTTTTCTAGGAGAAATAAATAATAACAATGTGAGTTAAATTCAGTATCATGTCAGTAATATCCTTTGAGTTAAAAAGGCTAACAACAAAACACTGCAAGCATTGTTGTTTGTATTCCAAGGCACAACAGGTTTATTTATGTTACAATGACTCTAGTGAATGTCAGATTCGAGTACACGTTGAATTTTTTTCTTTTTCTTATATCTTTTAATATATTTGAAGGATTATAAACAATCATATAATAAAACAGTGCAATCACCTACAACCAACCAAATCTACAGGAAAGAGAATACTAATTCAAATCTCAATCAGATTTTTTTTTCAAAAACTATTTACAGAGACAAGCAACAATTTCTTGGAAACCAAAAGCAACATTTTTGTGATTCTGTGGGAAACCAACATTGAATGAATCAAAAGACTTTGAAGAAAAGAGAAGAGGAATCAATTGAACTCACTTGGTGACATTTTTGCAGAAGATCAAGGGCTGAAAAACCTGTTTCTGCATTTGAAGTATGTTTAGCCTTCGGCAAACACTAAAAGACACTGATGTGTGTGTGTGTGTGATTTTTCAGAAAGGAAAAGAAGAGATAAGAGCAACAGTCTGCAACCAAAGTTGCAGGCCTTATTTATTAAGAATCAACAAAGATGTGTAGGCAACTTTGCAGACCACCAAGGTTTGGTTGCCAAATGTAAATACAAAATCTGGACTTATCACACAAGATGCTTTCAGTTATTCTTAGCAACATACAGCGGACTCAATTTTTTCTTCATACTATCAACCTCACCCATTTCTTTTTGCATGATATGATACAACTCGTCAAATATATTAAAAAATATAAATCTCATAATATATAAATGATGACTTAGATCTTTTAATTTTATAAAAAAATTTATTTTAACTCTATTTAATTTTATTTTTATTTTTTTAACTTTTAAATTTGTGTTTTTAACTTTTAAATTTTTCAATTCATTTTAAATGATTTAACATAAAACCAAAGTTTAAAGATTTAAAGAAATAAAAAATTAAATAAACTAAAATAACTTTTTTTAACATTAAAGAGTAAAAAAATTCATTATACCATAATTTTTCCACTTTATGGTGGTTAAGGACATTTATATAAATTTAACAATTTATATCTATTTAATATCTATTTTTTTTTAGATTTAATTACTACTTAAACTTAAAAGACGTATAACAACTTGTAGTATAGCAATATGTGCTAACCTCTTGTTTTGACATGTAGCAAAAAAAAAAATTAAACTTTATAATTTTTTTTTTGCATAACATTATTTACATAATATAAATATATAATATTTATTTTTACTTTATTTGAAAATAAAATAAATATAATGGATTGATAAATTACGCCTTTTCAAAAAAATGTAATAATTAATTTTTAAAATTTTGTCTTCAATATTTTTGCAAGGTTAGATAGAAATGAACTATAAATAATTTAAAGGAATTTCGAGATTCGGAAATTTTCAGATTAATTCAAGAAGATATGGAATTTCAAAATAGAATTATAAATAGATTTGTATTTTTTCTTTTCTTTTTGGAAATAAAAGATTAATAAATTTTGAGAAGGTAGACTATGTTGAAAAGGTACGAGTTAATGAATTCAAATTTAGGATAAAAAAAAAAGGAACATATTTGTTAGTTAGATGGATCATCTCGATAATGACAGTAATGGAGGTTGAATCGATCTTTTAGAAGTTGTGGTAAAAGTAATTTAATTTTGCAACAAATGACACAAGAATTTATAATGGTTCGGCCTCAAATGCCTACTCTACTACCTTAGTTTTCTACAACTAAGGATTTTCCCAAATCCACTAGATTTGTATAATCTTTGAGGACAAGGTTTAACCTTACAATCTCTCTTAAGACTTATACCCAAAATCTTAAGATATTAAGATAGAACTCTCTTAAAGTTTCTACCCAAACCTTAAGTATCAACCCTCTCTCAAAGAGAAACAAACAAAAAAACAATCCTTACTAGATTAAGATGTTTGCCAATTAAGCACAAATACAAAGAAGAACGCTTGAGCTAAATGAATACAATGAAAGCTCACAAGTGTTTACAAGAAAAAGTATGAAAGAATTAAGCTCTTGGTTGTTTTGATTGATCTTTAGGCTTTGCACATTGCTCTTATTGATGCTAAACCTTTGGAAGATGATATTTATATCCTCTAAGTGAATTCCAACCGTTATGGTTGTTGGGAAAGTAATGTAGCCGTTGCAGCCATAAAAACCAGCATTAAATGCATTCTGCAGCTTAGTTGTTCCGGTAGAAGCATACTTTTATCTGTAGAACTGTAGTTGTATCAGTAGAAGAGGAGTTCTATCGGTAAAAGTCCTAGGGTAGACGACTTTATAAAATATTACCGTTGGAGTCGTTCTATCGGTAGATGTTTCATTGTATCGATAGAACTCTAAGGGTTTCATTTGGTGTCTGTAGAACCCATCAAAGTATCGATAGAAGTGCAAGGGAAGATGAATTTTAGTTACTGACTTGACTTGTTTCGGTAGAAGTCTTCAAGGTATCGGTAGAGCTGTAGTTGTATTGATAAAAGTGGAGTTCTATCGGTAAAAGTCTCACTGGAGTCTTTTAAGAAAAGAGATTCTCAATTATTTTACAATTGCTTGAGTTTTGTAATTTTTAAGTAGTTGTAAAATTTTAATTTAACTATGACATTTAATTTTTAAAGGTAAATAAACTCAACGAGTGACTCCAGTAAAAAAAATGATAATGTTCATCCTAGGAGTCTCTGGTTCGAGCACCTGTGTATGCAAGGTTTGTGTGCGTTGTCAAAGGGTTAAAAAAGTATGAACAGATACTACCATGTGATCACACCAGTATATTTTTTAAAAAAATAAAGGTAAATTCATTCATTTATTTAATGAATGGAACCATACAATTTAGAGAAAAAATAGTAAATACTCGTCGTAGATGGTGAAAGACGAGTTTCATCAACACAACAAAAGTTTTAGCCTCAACATCAATAGAACATTGTGACACAGTGGTAATTGACTTTGTCATAACTCAAGCACGACATATCTAGAGTGATTGCAAGCATTTAATACGATAAGAAAATCAACATCGGATGGTCCAAAATGACAAGCAAAAATCGACAAAAGAATCGAGTATTCACCAAATTAGAAAGAACAACAACAAAATCATCCCTAAAATCACTTGTAAAACTAAGATTACATGCATAAGCAAAACTAAAAAAACATGCTACAATAGCAAACAAAAACTTCTAAAACTGACTTATTAAACAATAAAAAAAACGAACAAAAAAACATATAAAACTTTTTTTTTAATATACTGGTGTAATTACATGGTAATATTTGTTCATACTTTCTTAACCCTTTGACAACACTCAAACACCTTGCACACATAGGTACTTGAACCCGGGACCCCTAGGATGAACAACATCATTTTTTCCACTGGAACCACTTGTTGGTTAAAAAAACATATAAAACTTAAAACAATACGAGTCCAAAATCGGCTCATAAAATTTTAAGTTGAGAAGTTGACAAAAAGCCACATACTTTCCAAGAAAAATTATTGATACTCATTTTAAATTAATTTTTAAACTTAAAAATTTTTAATTATATTCTTAAATTATGATCCTCATTTTATATTAAGTATTTTTTTGTTATTAAAACTTTCAATTTAATCGTTAAATAACACATTAAAATTTTATGTAATTAAATTTAAAAATAAAAATAAAACAGATAGATAAATTACTCAATTTACAAATTATTTTTTTTTTTAAATGTGAAAATTAATTTTAAAATTTTTCATGTTAAAATCAAAATTTAAATTAGATGATAATAATAAACAAATAAATATTTAAGTTTTTTGGGCTGAATCAATCTAGTACTAAACTGGGCTGTATTCAAGTCAAGGAAATTGGGCTATAGTGCCAGTGGCCCAAGATCAGTTTCACTATTTCGACTGACTCGCCTATATGTTTTCCCCAAAGCCTAAAAAATCTGGCTAGGGTTTTTCTCATCTCTTGTTGGCGGTAGCTACTCACTCCCCCTCTGTCTAAACCCTCTTTTACTGTAACGCCCATTTCGTCGTAGATCTAATTTCATTTTATTAGCTCTTTAAGTTTTTGATGACTTGGTAACCTTGTTTTGCAGGTAAAATTTTGTTGTTTGTGGAAAGAACAAAGATTCGGAGATGAGGTAATGTATATTTTGTTATTGATTATTGATTTATGGAATCGAATTAGGAAAGTTTGAACCCTTTCGTCATTTGTATTTAATAGGATAATCTGTTGGGTGCTTTCATCGGTGAAATAATCAGTTGTTGATTCAGAGTTGAAGTCATTTTAATTTTGCTATTGATGATTGATTTACTGGACTCGAATTAGAAGAGTTGGTTCCTTATTTCGTTTGTGTTTTATAGGATAATCTGTGAATTAGAAGAGTTGTGAATTTGGATTGTCATCAGTGCCCGGAGAGCCATTCTGAGAATCATTAGCTTGAACTATGCATTGTTTCAGGGTGTTCATTTTGTGATTTTGAACTGTTTATTGTACCATGATTAACTCTTTGTTATACAAATTTATGAAGCTTGTGAGGTTGTTTATTGTCTGGTTGTTTATGGTTTTCTTTCCTGAAATTTTTTGGAATTCTTATTTACAGTAAGCTTCAGAGTGACGCGCTTAGAGAAGCTATTATTACCATTGTAGCTCAGTCAAAGGAGAAACAGCGCAAATTTACTGAGACCATTGAACTCCAGATTGGTCTGAAAAACTATGATCCCCAAAAAGACAAGCGTTTCAGTGGATCTGTGAAGCTGCCACATATTCCTCGCCCCAAGATGAAGATTTGCATGCTTGGAGATGCTCAACACGTTGAAGAGGTGATTTTGCAGCTTTCTTATGTGAAAATTTGTTTGTTTACATTTCCTATAAGAATACTTTATTTCTGGACTCGGGTATAACATGTGCAGTATAAATCCTTTAAAATCTGATGGAATGTATTATTTGGAATCTGGTCAAAAAGGGCCGACTTAAATGGTTTAATGTGTACTGCAGGCAGAGAAGATAGGTTTGGATTATATGGATGTGGAAGCATTGAAGAAACTGAACAAGAATAAGAAGTTGGTGAAGAAGCTTGCCAAGAAGTATCATGCCTTTCTGGCTTCTGAATCTGTCATCAAGCAAATCCCGCGTCTTCTGGGTCCTGGTCTCAACAAAGCAGGCAAGTGCTATATAAGAGCATCTGTTTTTTATTTGCCCCCTCCTAAAGCATTTGTAGGAAGACCCAAAGCTTGTGCATTTTGCATTTATCAGTTCAGACATGAACTTTTTTTATCTTGCTGTTGTCACACACAGGTAAATTCCCAACCCTTGTCACTCACCAGGAATCACTAGAGTCGAAGGTGAATGAGACAAAGGCAATGGTTAAGTTCCAGCTGAAGAAGGTTCTATGCATGGGAGTTGCTGTTGGGAATGTTGCAATGGAGGAGAAACAGATCTTCCAAAATGTGCAAATGAGTGTCAATTTCCTTGTTTCCTTGTTGAAGAAAAATTGGCAAAATGTAAGTCTTCTTATCTTTGGTTTGTTTAGGTTGATTGCTCCTGCAGCATATATATGCTTTTGATAGAGCATAAATATGTGATTTTGCGATTATTTTCTCGATGCTGATTACATAATCTGATTGAATTTGTGTCTTAATTGCAGGTGAGGTGCCTCTACTTGAAGAGCACCATGGGTCCTTCAAACAGGATCTTTTGAGTTTATGTTTTTACCTTCAGTTATGTACGGATTGAAAGTAGTAGTGGGGATTTAATACTAAAATAGTTTTTTTCTTCTCTTTTACTTAGAATGTTCAAATTTATGTTATCCCTAGAAATGTTATGAATACGAGACATTGGGAGTTTTGATTTGCTTATCAACTTGGGGTTTACATTAGTGTTAATTGCCATATAATATTTGCTTAATCCACATGAAATTTTCCCTTAACGAATGGTTGGCAAATTGCGTCCTTTTTGGGCTTATGGATTATGACTGCTGATTGTCGCTTTGTGGGTGTGTGGTAGAAATCCTGGAGTGATATTGGCCTTGGTTTTGGTGTGAGCTTTTTATCAATAGTGTAAAATGAAACCAACCAATGTGTCGAAATTTTATTACACCCTTTGAGTGCCTGGTTTATTTCTGTTTTTGATCATAAATTTGTTTACAAGTTTGCAATACAACCTTGATTAGCATATTTACTCGCTTCTTCAATAATTTTCTGAGCACTTGCTGATATCATTATGAAATTGAAATTTTGAATTGTGTTCTTTCTGGTTCTTAAAAAAGTTGGTATCGCTCATTTATTTCCTACCAAGACAGTAGGATACAATCTTGATATGTCAAATATCACCAATGGAAGTTATTCTGGAGAAATACTTTTTCTTTTTTACCATCTTAGCTTTGTGGTCAATCATTTAAAATGTAAAAAAAAAAAAAAAAAAAAAAAAAAAACCGATCGAGTAAATCAAATAAACCGAGAATAAAAACCAATTAAACCGAGAAATTCTGATTTTTCAATTCGATTAACATCGGTTTAAAATTTTTTTACAGACCGCTATGTATAGTTGCTTAGTTTACAGGTTTGCTCTCTGTAATTACATTTTTAGTAATATACTGGCAAACTATAGGTGTTTTTTGGGCAATGCTTATCTTTGCCTAGGGCTCATTGCCTTGATGCATTCTGTTTCATGGGTCTTGACGAGCTTACCCAAGCCCTGGCAGGCTTGGTTGTCTATTTGTTCTCCCATTTTAGTTTTTAGTTTTTTTTATTTATTTAAACTGCTCTAAATAGACTGTATTATTAAATCAAATGTTGGGGTATGGGATTTTTGCCATCTCTGATACTGCAGAAACTTGATTACTTGGTGCATGGGTTTCCTTCTTTTGCCATAACTAAAAACCCTGAAAGAGAAGTATATTAACATATGAATTCTGACCATCTAGTTCCACATTATATTTGGCTCGTCTTTGCGTTGATAAACATTGTTGTCTAGTGCCAATTCCTTATTATACAAAGAGCATTGTTATTCTATATATATGTACTTTGCTGGATAAGATGGAAATGAATCGAGCAATTTTACGTTAAGGAACCCAATCAGAAGATCTGTTTCTCCTTTTTGGATCAAGTATAACTTGTTCACTTTGTCATATGTGATTCCCCCCATTTAGTTACTTCTTGTTGGATCAACCTTTTGGACAGCATTTTTAACAAGTTTGCATAATATGAATCTTCTCATCAGCATATATAGACACTTCAAAGGATGTTTCTTTTTTCATGAATATTTTAGAAAGACTTCCCAATCTCATTATGAATTACAAGTTTTCAATTGCACTTTTCAAGTTCTTAAACAAAATGGTACTGCCCATAAATTTTGTACCAAGACAATGAGTTAGACCTTGATATGTCAAAAATCAATGAAGTCCTAATATGTTCAACGAAAGTTGGTTTAGCTGAGTCTTCTTTGCTTGGTTAAAGTACTTTCGAGTTGTATTCGACAAACATACCATTTTAACCTCATTCCCAACCATTAACAGTTAGAATTAACTTGAATATATCTTAATTTCCTTATAATTTACAGATAAATTCTCGATGATTGTAGAATTTGTTTTGCTCATTAATAGAATGCAAGGTGTCCTAGTCTGTAGTTCATCCTGGAAATACAAGGTTACTAGGGAATGGATGATACAACGTTAAAGCCTGAAGTTATATTTTTAAGGAGAAGATAGCTGATCAATCCAATCAAGAAGCAATTACATGGTGGCGAACTTCTGTGGCGAGTTTTAGGCTTTGTTGAAGAAAGAGTGCAATAGACGTAGAAGAAGAAGACCTCTTCCACGACTTCCTCCATTTCCTTGAACTTCTTTTCCAGCATATCAGGTCATTATGGGATCATTGGAAATTGTAACGGTGGTACTCATCTCCCTGGTGATGCAAACACGCCTCCACAGCCTTCACCACAGCTATTATGAAAGATCATGGAATGATAAACACATCCGGTAAATCACTGATCCGATATGTGATGCCATTGCTTGGGGCAAAGCACTATTTAGGGTTCCACAGCACATGCACTGAATCATTTTGCTACTGACTTGAGCTTGAGAACTAGTCTTAGTATGACAGGAAGAAGAGGGCCATTGTTATGTCAAAGGAATGGGCTTTGGTACCCAGAGAGTTGCAAAACATTATATCCATATACCGTGACGGATCTTGGGATTGAATTTTGCGAGCTTCAATAAAAATTTTAAAAATAAAATTGGAGGTTTAAATATAATTTTAAATTTTTTGTGAGACTAATGAGAATTTTTAAGAATTTAAGGAGTGCTTGATAAAAATTTTCTAAAAAATTCAACGGAAAAATCAAAATTTGGAGGGGCCTAGGAGGCAGAAACATTGCCTTTTTACCAAAAAGATAAGAGACAGCCATGAATGGTAAGGTGCGTCTATTAGGCAACTTTTGTTGTACGACTTTTTGTGTCAAAGTATGCCAGATTTATTTCCAAATATTTTATTCTCAGCAGAACACAATGAAACAACTTTTGCCGTATGTCCTTTCGTGCCAAGTCTGGCGGATTTATTTCCAAATATTTTATTCTCATTTAAGTGTATAATTGTTTACTAGATATTTAAGCATCACATAAAAATATATGAAAAATAACTGGTATAGACCAACTTGAGTTATCGTAAACGTTTCTGTGTGCTAATTTCACTTTATCTAGTCTAAGGAGGCCCACGTCGTTTGATTTCCTTTTTGAGTTTATTCTTTTATGCCTAAACTTGTTTAAGGATTAAATTGATCGTTCAAGTTTGAAAGTTTACTTGAAATTTGAGAGAATTAAAAAAAAAAAAAAAAAAAAGACCTAAAAATGAATTTAAACAAAAAAAAAATGTTTAAAATATGAGTCAAATTTAAACTTGGTCCATTTTCATGCCCATGACATATTATTTTATTTATTTTATATACTAAGAAAAACTAAAAAAAATACTATACTAGAATTTAAATATTTAAAAATATATTAAATTGTTTATATTTAAAAATTTAATAAAGGAAAATATGTAATCGTAATAATAATACATATAATTATTGAATATTAAATAAAAATAATTATATTTAAAATAATAATAATAATAATAATAATATGAGTTGATCGTTACGGGACATATACAAATATGAGTAGACTTGAATAAAATTTCAAATCCATATATTCGGCCATGTTAAGACAACTGATGCCAAAAAACTAATGGTGAGTTAAATGCAGAGATTTGACAGTAATGTATTTTTTTTCTTTAAAAGAGGAGTTTTATCATAGAAGGAGAATGGTTATGGCTATCTTGAGGCACCATTATAGTGAAAGCAAGATTCAGTCTAATTTTGTGGTATGTTGTTGGTGTACTTTAGTCAGAGAGGCGAAATTTCATAAGAAAATAAGTTAGCTTGACTGACCTTATTGGATCAAGTATAATGCTTAATCATAGCAGCATTTTCTTGTTTGCCTGTGATAGACCCCTTATTTGATTGATCTCCTATACGCACGAAAGTTATTGTAAGCTTGAAAAGTTATCATCATAAGGATTGAAGTAGAGGTTGTCTGTCAAGAAAGAAGAACTCGTACCATTGTAGTATGATTTGTGGTAAATAAGTCGCCACACTAACCTAAATCTTATTTATAGAACGGGTCATAACGTTTATCAACAATTAGCATCTCTAGATTAAGATCAACACGTCACTTTTCAAAAATTATTCAAAATATTCACACGTTTTAGATAATCAGTGAATCGATTGGTAATATAATCGATCCAGATACCATCAAATTTACTCTCTGTAATAACACATTATAAATTATAATTTTGAACTATAAAATTATTAGAATGGTAGAAAGTAGAACATTACTTCATTTGAAACCAACACTCTTAAACATTTGGTACACAAATTTTATATTATAATCCATAATGTGGAAGAGTGAAATCCACGTTTTCTCCATCAATTTTTGTCTTTGAACATGCTCTTCAATTATATTTATAAACTTTTATACCTACAGCACAGAATTGTAAACAAAAAGCTAAAGGAAAAGAATAAATCAATTGACATTTCAGATTAATGATCTTGATTCTTGAATTTGCATGACAATTCGTATTTGCTCAAATTCGAGAAATTACATTTAGCCTTTATCTTTATTTGACCACCGAATTGCTTAAAATCTTCCCATTTTTTATTTTGCTGACAATTGGGACCTTTTACCCTTTGGTCGGCATTGTTCACATTTTGTAGCACAGGTGAAATATGAATGCTGTTCTTAGATTTACTCGTTTTGGATTATCGTGAACTGTAAATAGTACTTGTTCGTAATTGAGTTTATTTTTTGTTAAAAAAATTACTTTTTCACGTATATTGATGTGATTAACTATGGAAGATTAGTTTTTTTTTTTTTTTTTTTTGGACTTTGAGTGAAATTGAACTTCCATATTATATTCACATGGAGATCCTCAATCATGAACACGTAGGAAAAGCTTAGAGTCTTGCTTATGAAATTGATGGCTAAAATTTGGCATGATAAAAACATCAATGAGCATGAAGAAAAATATTTATCATACGTTTAATTTCCTTTCTCTTTTACATTATGAGAAATATTTGAATGTACTAACAAAATCAAAAGTTTTTTAAGTGGACGAAATAAAATTGTAATTTTTACGATGGTAAAAATATAATTTTTAAAATGTTAAATTATTTTTTTTATCAAGAATTAAAGTGTAATTTTACATTTACAAATTTAAAAATCTAAGGCACTTGCAAGCTCAGTGAGTTTACCTTTGGTATTTGATGACTTCCTTTGTTAACATTATTTTCTCTTTTTTGACTAATTTTTCTGAGTATCCTGCTAATTTACAGATAAATGCTTGATTATTGTAAAATTTATTGTACAACTTCTTAGTTTGTATTTAATTGAGGTCGTGGGAAATTATTAGATAATGAATAAAATTTAAATTCATTTCTCAAGTTTGGAACTAGTTCGGCACGAAAAATAAGTCTACTATTTTGTTTAAAATCAACTCAAATTGTATATGTTAAACTCGTATACGTCCAGCCCCCACTCATATTAATTTTATTAAAAATTATTTTATTTTATAAAACAACTTTAAAATATATAATAGCAATGCAAAAATTTCGAACACTTGAAAGAAGTTTGTGTTTTTTAATCTACTTGGATGCTCATGAATTAATTATTAATAAAAGAAATATTTTCAGATTGCTAACCAAAAATATCAAGCTTTTGCTCGGATCCATACGCCATTAAAGTATAGGATCTCAACACTGACTTCATCCTCAACAACAAAAAGAGTGAACAAATGAAAATTCCTTGAGAAGTAATAAAAGAACACAGAAGAAAATGACAAGCTTGCTCGCTCGATCCGTATTGAAATTATAAAGTCGCCAGCGGGTGTGTGGTGGATTGGTGGTGACTGCCTGACTGGTGGACGATGATGATGGTGGCCGGTGGGTGTTGGAGTGGAGAAAGAAAACTTATTTTGTTAGGGATTTAGATTTTAGTTGTCAAGTAATAGAAATTGGGGGAGTCGGATGAAGAGGAGAAGAAAAGAAAGGGTAGGTAGGCATGTGATTCGGGTTGGGCCATGACAAAATTTTCTGGCCAAGGCTTGGTCAATTATAATTTTTTTTTTAATAAACCCAATTTTGGGCCAAACTCTTCCTCTTTTTTAACAGGTTTTCAAGTCTAAACGGGTAATTCAACCCTGGTCTAATCATGATTCAATTTCATGACGACACTATAAAGCAGTTGATCAGTCCAATCAAGAAGCAATCTCATGGTGGCATAGTAACAGTCTTTGGTGAGAGAGAAGAAATAATCACATATGTAGGATTGCAAAGGAAATTTATCCCTCATCCATGTCTTTCTATTTGTCCTTGTCCTTCTTTCCAGCATCAGGCAATCGCGGGACGGGTAGGAGAATCGTAACATGGACTCATCTCCCCGATGACACAAATATCGCCTTCATCAGTTACACTCATTGCTCACCATGAATGTGATTGGACTTATAAGTTTATCTGGTATATCACTGATTCGATATGCGATGCCATTGCTAGGAGCAATGGATTGCAGTTTCCTGGGATTGCATAATACCTACCCTCTATCATTTTGTTACTGACTTGAGGAACTAATATCAATATGATAGGGAGAAAATGGCCATTGATACGCCGAAGTAGTGGAACTTTGATGATACAAGTGTAGCACAACATCATATATATATATATATATAGGGCGTTTGAAATTAGCTATACATGTTTGTGTCTATCTTTAAAGTTAAAAAAGGCAATTATTTTTGGATGGATACTTCTTCCTTGTATGGATTCTTTCCTTGTAAAGGAGCTGATGATAAAAAACCTTAATATCAAATATCTTTTCCAAGTTTCTGTATCTGTCTTTTGTGTCAAGTATGGCATGTTTATCAGGAAACTTTTTCATGGATTATATCATGTGTCTATTAGGTAAATTTTGCTGTATGTGTATCTGGCTTTTGTGCCAAATATGGCAGGCTTATAATGGTGAAACAAAATCATTTCTAACTAAAATATATATTGATTATGAAATGATTTCTGTAGGCATCATTTGATGATAACTCCCAGTTCATGATAGGAATGTTAAGGTGAGGGCACTTGATTTGCTTTTTCTTAAAACAAAATATATTCTAATTATCTTTAAATTGATAGTGTCTATCATTACAGGGAATGTGGATTAGCACATAAAACGATTATTTTCGTGCTTGACGAATTTGATTTTTTTGCTTAGGTTAGGATATTCTATTTTTCTATTTAATAATGCTAAATGTAAAAGCTCCTTTTTTTTTTTTTTCAGGGTGTGGACCATAGATAACATATTAATAATTTTATTTTGGGAAAAAATTTTAGATTTTAAAATTTTCAATCAAGCAATTAAACAGAATTTTTTTGTCTAATTGTTTTTTTGTAGGGAAAACAAAGATTACTTTATAGCTTGTTAGATGCAATGCAGTCCGTGAATTCACAAGCAGTTGTCATTGGTGTGAGCTGTCGACTGGTGTGTTTAAAGTTCTTTATTTTTTTAATTTTTATTATTTACAGCATTTATGGTCTGTCTTTCATTGTTTTATTTTGCTGAGTTTTTTATAAAATTCTTTTACTTGCTGAAAGATAAAAATTAACTAGAGAATTGATGCTTAGCTTCTGTCTATGGATTAGTTTATAAAGATGCAGTTTGCTTAATAATAATTTATTTACTTCCTTAAGCCCTAAAATGTTAGTCCATACCATATAGGATGTTGATCAGCTTCTTGAAAAAAAAGTGAGATCTCGTTTTTTTCAGGCAATGTTTGGGTTGAGAATGAGGTATTTTCTTTTATCTTCTGTAAGTTTTTTCTTTTTTCCCTTGTTGCTTGCTTGCATGGTTCTCTTGTTGCATTTCCATGAAGTAGGCTTTATTTAAGATATATTGCCCATGCTTTATTGTGTATAATTTGTTTTTCATCAAGTGGAAATTTCTTAATCACCGTTGTATTATCTTTTTCAGCAGAAAAAACAAAAAGCAAAAGTAAGAGAAAAAATTGACAAATGTGTAAAAGAAAAATTGGTTGATTTCTGTGATTTACTCAACATTCCAATTATGAAGACTGGTGTAAGAAAAGTAAGTAAGAAATGTATAAAATGTGTCATTTTTTATGCAATAATATTTCTTGCTTCTTTGGGTATAAGTCATTTCTATTTTGAAGGAGGAAGTCATTGCCAAATTATTGGAATTTCTGGAATCCCCTCATGCTACTTCAGACATTCTTCTTGTTGACAAGGAACAGGTGCAAATGTTATTTCAAAATCTTTTGCATGTTATGAAGTTTTTGATACGATTAACTGCCAGTTTTGGGCCAAATGAGATTCTTTTTTTTCTTGTTTCAGAAGGGTAAAAGGTGTAAGTCTACACCAAGCAAAAACATTGGTTCTGTAGAGTCAGAGCAATATAGGTTTATATGCTTATTTAACTTCATGCTTATTACGGTGAAGTTTAGAGTTTAAGATTCAGGACTCAAGACTCATTTGCATGTCAGATTTGAGTATGATTTTGCATTATCTTATTTATTATAAAATAGTTCGATTAAATGTTTTCTCTCAAACTTTCTTCATTTACTAGCCATTGACATAAACTAATTCATAATATTGTAAGAATCAAATCGAACCAAATCAAATTTGAAAATTATTATATTGTTTATGTTGTTGTAGGAACTTGTGGAGATGATCTCCAACTCTATGCTATAAGAGGGACCTTGCAATTTAGCATTAGGAATAATTAATGATGTTTTTTATTTTTCTTTTTGTTTCAATTTTGTTAAGAATATTTGTTCTTTTTTGGTAATTCGAGTGTAATTGAATTATTAGATTTTTGGATATTTAGTTGCTTGTGAAATGCAATTTTAGCCTGTCACATGTTTCAAGTTATTTATATTTATTTACATATTCTAGTTTTGCAAGACTTCATCACTCACACTTAAAAAGGCTTTATTTTTCAAGAAATTTATGAAGGTTTGAGTAAAAATTTAATTGAAAAAAAATATGAATATACAGAAAAAATATTGATAATTCGGGTTTTATATGAATTAAAATGAGTTGGTAAAATCTGTTAATGTTAGCGGCGTTTGCCGGAAAAACGCCGCTTAAGATCATGGTCTTTAACGGTATTTGTGAGAAAAGTGTCGTTAAAGATCATGTTTTTTAGCGGCATTTATGGGAAAAACGCCGCCAAAGACTATGTTCTTTAGTGACATTTGTGAGATAAGCATTGCTAAAGACCATGGTTTTTAGCGGCGTTTGTAGAAAAGCACCGTTAAAGATCATGTTCTATAGCGGCGTTTTTCCTCATAAACGTCAAACGTCGCGATTTTTAGCGACGTTATCTTTAGCGACATTGTACCGCTAAATGTTTTAGCAGCACTTATAAGCCCGCTATAAGCCCAAAAAAATGCCGTTAAAAACCTGTTTTCCTGTAGTGATAAGATAGCAAATGTGAAAGATGAATGTAGTTCTTAGATTTGCTCCTTTTGCATCTTGAACAGTGAATGCTAATTATTCATAACTGAGATTACTTATGTGTTACGAAATTATTTTGGATTCATTTGGAGAACTTTGATCTTGAAGTATTGCTTATAAAATCGATATCGAAAATCAAGTTAAACATCAATGAGTCTTCTAGTTTTGAATATGAAATTGATATTTGAAATCTTATTAATGAAACTTCTACTTCTTCACACGAATTTGCTAATAAGAGTTTATTAAACAAGCTTGTTGGAAGGTTTGCTTTACACATTGTCATAAGTTCTCCTTGGTGGTCTATATTAACCTCTTTCTAGTCTAAGCATTGCTATGGTTTGCACAGTTGTTTATCGTCATGTAGACATTGTTCAACTTTTGAGATGTGGTATATTCAGATTGGGTTTACAACTAAATACATTTTACACTCCATTAATTCAATTTATGATTTTTAAATGCGTTACTTACAGACATTTAACAAGCATAACTTCTCAATTAATAATATAGATCAATATATTTTTGTTAATTATGCATAATTCTTATTGATAATTTGATATAATAATAAATTAAGTTTTCAATGGTCACATGTTTATATCAATTTAGTTTTGATTCTAAAATAATTATCTAAAAAATATATAAATTTTCAAAAAATCTAAAATGTCCGAAAAGAATATATAAAAAAATTTTAACTTCAAAAATACATATAAAAATAGACAGAATATGTAAATTTTGATAACTAAATTTATTATTATACTAATTAAAATTATGTAAAATTGACAAAAAAATATTAATATTGTGATTAGTTTATCTTAGATGCTTATTTTTAAAATTGATAGATTTATTTAATATCAAAATTGAGAAAGATTATAAAACTCTTTTTACTAATTTTTTTCCAACTGGTAGCTAGTAGTACCAAACTTGAAAACATAGTATCTTCTAAAAAATAAAATATGAAATCTCGTGTGTTGATTTAATGATTAAAAATATTTATTATTTTAAATATGATTTAAATTTGAATCATGTCAAACATATTGTGATTAAGATTTTATATATATACATATATATATATATATATATATATATATGATTGGCTGAAATGGCCTTGGAGCAAGATATTGAGTTGCAAGTACTTCAACAACCACCTGAGGAGCTATTACCTGACATGCAAAAGGATACAGAGGATCTTGCCGCATACAGTAATTTAGCTGTTTCTGTTTCTGTTTCTGCTCTCTTACGAAAAAAAAAATATAAATATAAACCAATAACTATAAGAAATTATTTTTAACTCTAATAAGAATTTTATAAAAATAAATAATTTTTAAATGCTATTATCTAATGTCCATTAATCGAGCCCGTATTTGTATGATAACTTTCTTCTGGCCTAATAAAATTTCAAGAAAAAACTTCAAATGGTTGCATTCAGAAATGAAGGAAAAAAAACCATGGGCTAGGGGATTTAGGCTGGTTTTGGAACCTGGAGGCGCCCCTTTTTAGCTGATTAATAGAAGACAAAGGCCGAAAGCCAACTCCAAGAGCCAAAGCCGCCAACTTTCTCAATATATATAGACATATAGATATGATTTTAAACTAGGACTCAGAACTTAGCTCCTCCTCTGCTCCCAACTCCCTCAGTAAGCTCTCTTTCTCTCTCCCCTGCCTTTGGTATCTGGGTCTTTGTCTTTTCCAAGTATGGGTTTTGTCGGTTGAACTGTGCTCTGTTCTTTTAGAGAGATATATAATAGAGATATGGTATTGTTTTTCTTTTTGGGAGAAGTTTGAAAGCTGAAAGTCAAAGTGGATAGAAGGGGTTTCCCGACATGTTATTGATAGAAAACTGATAAAAGATGAAATAACAATTTTTGTAGGTGAAGTCATTAGTTCATCTTGGAGACTTTCCTAGTTTTTACTCTTCTCTTCCATGTTAATTCTTGCTTGTGTGCCTTTTGAGATAGAGAAAACTAACTGGGTTATAAGAAGACCAAGCTTTTAATAACATGTATTTATCCACGTTAGTATCTTTGTTGTAAAAGGCTTTTGGCTTTCCATTGTTCTGTCCTGTTAGAAGGATGGATAAGCGATGGATGAGTATGATGCGTGTACCCAATATAAATATTGCTCTGTCTTGGTTCTTGTAGCTGACCCATATGCGTCGGGATTAATGGTTTGGTTTGGTCTGATTGTGATGGTACACCGTCAAACTTTCTTGTCAAGTAAATTCTTTTCTAAGAACACTTCGTTGATTTGTTCCAAGTATGGAGCCTCGAGTGAAGAGCAGGGAGCCCCCTTAGCTAGTCTCTTGACTTCTTGTTGTTAATAAAGAAATGAATGATTTGGCTTTGTCCTTTGGTAGCAGAGTCATCTTGCTTGACTGCAATTATCTGAACATGCATGTATGTATGTATGTATGTAAAGAAATAAATCATCAGGAAGGTTAAAAAATCTGACAAATATTACTTGGATAAAGGAGTGAAGATGTCAACTTTGAGCCTTAAATCCCCTTGCATTGTTAAAGCTGCAATCCCTGATCGATTTGCAAGCACTATTGTCAAGGCCCCATCATCTCTTGGATCTGTTAAGAGCATCTCCAAATCTCTTGGCATGAAATATGCCTCCAATTGCAGAACCCTTATGGCGACCTACAAGATTAAGATTGTAGGACCAAAGGGTGAGGTGAGGGAATTTGAAGCCCCCAACGATAAGTACATTTTAAAAGCAGCCGAGGAGGCAGGATTCGACCTGCCGTATTCTTGCAGGGCTGGAGCCTGCGGCACATGTGCGGGAAAGTTGATTTCAGGTTCCATGGATCAATCCGATGGTACTTTCCTTGAAGATAAACAAATGGAGAAGGGTTATGTGCTGCCTTGTGTTTCATACCCGACCTCAGATTGTGAGATTCAAACCCACAAGGAAAGTGAGCTTTATGGTGTGAAGTGAGTAGGGTGTTCAAGTTTCCTTGCGTGCATCGTACATCTTGCCTTGTAAGACATACTGATATATATATATATGAAGATGTACAAACTGCTACCACATATAAATACATATGGGTTCTTATTTTCCTCACAGAAATCAGGCAAAGAGCTTTCGCACCTCCCATGAAGATATGAAACGTTTCTGTAGGACTTTGTCGGGGTCAGATGTTTGTATAGGACTTCACACGTACTTATGGCGTCAATTGTATATTAACTCTCAAAATGGGTGCCTCAGTTAAATGTTTCCTTACAATTATATAGATAGAATTAGGGTTAAGTATTTATTTTGCCCATTCAACTCGTCTAGAAGTACTTAGTTTATAATTAAACTGCATAATTTCCAAATACATTTTTTTCTTTATATTTCAAATGGTAAAAAATATTATATTTGAATTTGGGTTGAATTGATTAAGTGTGTACTTTTTTTTTTGTCTGTTGTTGATGAAGCAAATAAAAATTTAAAAAACTGTTAAGACTTGAATTTGGGTTGAATTGATTTTTTTATCTACTGTAAATACTAAAGGTTAGTTTTTTTTTTTTTAAATCAAGATTAAAATGTCACATTTATAATAAGGGTAAATCAAATAGTTTAGTGATCATTTTTTAATTTTTTATTAAAGTATTTTTTTTTTATCTTACATCTTTCTTTTACAGTTCATGTTATAAGGTTTATCATTATTTCTTTTAATAATATTTTTTCCAAGATTTGAATTTGCATTTTATATTTGAAATGCAACGTGTCTTACTATTAAATCCAACACTTGTTGGTGCAATTAAAATATAATTAATGCATTGTTAACTTTAATAAAAATATTAAGATTAAAATATGTCGTAAGTACGTATGCTCTTCATAATTTTCGCTGTTAACTTTAATAAAAATATTAAGGTTAAAATATGTCGTAAGTACCTATGCTCTTCATAATTTTCGCATTTAATCCATATATTTTTATTTTTAAGAATTTAATTTTTTTTATTTTTTGAATTTCAAAATCCAAATTTGATGGTTAATATTATCAAATATTTTTTGTTAAATTTGTTGGTGTAACAATTTGAAATTAAAAAAATAATCATTGATAATAGTGTAACTGGAAAATGATGTTATAATTATTGTTAAATTAACAAAATAATTTTAAAAATGTTAATAGTTTGACTAAATTTTGAATCTAAAAAAAGTAGAGAAATTAAATTCTTAAAAATATAAATACAAAAATAAATTTTAAATCTATGAAAAATAGAAAGAGTTATTACCCATTTTAACTTAAGTTAATAAAATTCCATGAATAATTATATACCCATTTTATTTAGGCGTAATAAAATTTCAAAAATTCTGAAAATAAACCATGGGCTGGGGTTTAGGCTGGGTTTGAAACTTAGGGGCACCCTTTTTAGCTGATTTAGAAAAGCCCTTTACTTGCCAAAACCAGCCCCCACATGCCTATAGCAGAAGCCGCCAACTTTCTCAATATATAAATGTAATCACGATTACTAGGTTTTAAGACTCAGAACTTGGATACTCCACATTTTCCCCGCTGCCCGAACTCCCTCAGTAAGCCCTCTTTCTCTTTTTTAATATTTGCGACTACATTTTTTGTTTGCGATCTATTTACCCCCTATACTTTTGAGGTATTGTTTCTGATATCTGTCGTCGTCGTCTTCTTCTTTTTTGTCTTTTTAAAGTTTGGGTATATTGGTTGAATTGCGATCTATTTTTCTGGAAATATGTATGATAGAAGTATGGCCTTGCTTTTCCTTTTATAGGCTCCAATGAAAGTTCCCTATTTTTCATTTTGGAAAAAAGTTTGAAACTTTAGACTCAAAGAGGGTAAAAGGGGTTCTTCCGTCATAATATTGATAGAAACCTGAGGAAAGTTCAAGTAACGATTTTTGTAGGTTAAGTCATTAGTGCAACTTGGTGACTTTCCTAGTTTGTTTTGTCTTTCGTGTTAATTATTGTTTTTCTGCCTTTTGATGATTCTTAAAATGTGGTCCTTGATATTTACTTCTGAGCCTGCTCAAATTGAGATGGATAGAAAATAAAATTTTGGGGTTATAAGTAAACCAAGCATTTTTAATAACAGCCCTACTTTGGTTTGCTTTCAGTGCATTTCAGTTTCTTTAATCTTTGTCGTAAAGACTCTTGGCTTTTGATTGTTCTTCTAGAGCAAATCTGACCGTGCATCGAAATAATAGGTTGAAAGGGAGACCAAAACCTTCATGGATGAAGGAGATAACTAATTATACGAATCTACTAGACATTGAAAAGCAGATAGTGATGGAATAGAATGATTGAATGAGTATGATTCTTGTACCCAATGTAAATATTTCTCTGCCCTGGTTCTTGTAGCTGACCCGATGTTGGTTTGGTTTTGGTCTTATTGTGAAGGTGCACCATAAAACATTCATGTCAGATAAATTCATTTCTAAGAATATTTTGTCAATTTGTTCAAAGTATGGAGCCTCGAGTGAAGAGCAGGGAGCCCTTAGCTAGTCTCTTCTCATAGTGCTCCAGAAATTAATTGTCTTGTTAATACAGAAATGGATGATATGATTCCTTTTTCATTTATAGCATTAACAAGGTACAAGTTTGATCGTGTCCTTAAGAATTTTCAGGCATTTAGAAGTCTCTAAAGAACAGAGTATAAACAAAAACAAAAACAAATTTTCATTATCGCTATTAAGCAATTAGCTGATGGTCCCCTTCACCCTTTTTTAGTTAATGTCATTTGTTTAGCTTTTTTCTGGTTTTGTTTCCATCTTTTTGTCTTGTATGACTGTAATTGTCTGAATATATATTTATATATTAATCATCAGTAAGGTTAAAGAATCTGAAATATTACTTGGATTCAGGAGTGAAGATGACTACTTTGAGCCCTACTTCCCCTTGCATTATTAAAGTTGCAATTCCCGATGGATTTGCAAGTGCTATTGTCAAAGCTCCAACATCTCTTGGATCTGTTAAGGGCATCTCCAAGTCTTTTCGCTTGAAATGTTCCTCCAATTATAGAACCTCAATGGCAACTTACAAAATTAAGCTTGTAGGACCAAAAGGTGAGGTGAACGAGTTTGAGGCCCCCGATGATAAGTACATTCTAGATGCAGCTGAGGAAGCTGGGGTCGAGCTACCATATTCTTGCAGAGCTGGAGCTTGCTGCACATGTGCAGGGAAGATGGTTTCAGGTTCTGTGGATCAATCTGATGGTTCTTTCCTTGACGATAAACAAATGGAGGAAGGTTATCTGCTGACTTGTGTTGCGTACCCAACTTCAGACTGTGAAATTCACACCCACAAGGAAACCGATCTTTTCTAAGTAGTTTGTGGTCTGAAATGATTAGGGTCTCAGTTGTTGTCTATGACCTCATCTAAACTTGCCACCAAAGAGGATATAATGTTTTTTAATTTGTGCTGAATGTCTGTGGATTGCCATGGTTGAAGACGACCTCTGGAGCTGCCAATATCATCTCTATTAATAGGTTACAGGACCCAAAATGAAATAAAAACATAATTCAATTCGGTCAATCAAATTAAGTACATCCGAATAAAATTCGATTTTTTAGTATCTTTCTTGGTGAAGCTGAATTTGGTGGAGGCATCCTTTTCAGAAATCCTGAACCAGTGATCTATTGAGTGGGGGTAATATACAGGGATAAAGCAGAGAGGGAGTGTAGTGGGCCAATTTGAGGCTGCAGAGAAAAGAAAAAGGAGTTGGGATTGTTGCTAAAAGCAAATGAAAAGCAAATTCCAATATTGGGCTTTTTCGAAAATAAGCAAAACTTGTATAGTCATTTACAATTCGAACCACTCCATTCTATTTCTCTAATCTTTTATTTTGAGATTACTGTTTCTTTTGTATTAAAAGGAAAAAAATCAAAAGCAGAAAACCGCAAATCATTATAAGCTAATAAACAGAGAAAAAGAGTATGAGACAAGACCCAAGTTTTTGCTCAACTTTTATAAAATGACCTTTTCATTTATCTCAATCTCACTAAATATGATACAAAAAGGTTCTAAAAAGTTAACTTTCTCCTTCTAGGCTTATTGTGATTTTGGGGTATCACCACACTTGTATATTTTCCAATGTCAACTTTCTTTCTTTCTTTCTTTCTTTCTTTCTTTTGGCTTTTTCTTAGGCAAACTAGATTGTAGCTACAAGAACGTCATTTTTAGCTTTGCTATGTTGATTGATTAATATATGAATTTTATTTCATCCAAAGTTTTTAAAAAAGGCTTAACTTTCGGGGTTCGGACCGCATAATTATATTTTCTGTGACAATACAAGATCAAAGAATAATGTATAAAATAATTTCAACTTGTTTATTTACACGAGAAAAAAATTTATAATAAGAATAATTAAACAAAATAATTCTTGGGTTATATAAAAGGCCACAATATCTTTTTTAAACTTAGCCATATCAGATTTCTTACATCTTCTGCAGCAGAAAAGAGGTGGAAAGGGATCGAAAATTAATTAATGGAACGACGAAACTTGAAACATACGCCTTATGGAGTCCTGGAATTCATTTATATCACCTTTTTCACTTGTTTTTAAGCGAAGGGAAAGAATAATAATAATACAACTAATGATTTCGCTTTGAAAACTATATTGGCGATATTGACTTTGCCCTTTTTTAGTTTAAATTAATTATTACCTGATTTTTTGTTTAATAATGTCTCGCTATCAATAAATATTTTTAAAGTTATTAGTGAAATTAGTAAAATAAAACATTTTTTGAGAATAAAATAAAGAAGGGCAAAAAAACCCTTCCAATGTGAAGGGTAATTTTGGACGAAAACAAGAAAACAAACTGGACAGGTGCAGATGCTTAGGTGTCAGCCGACCAGCTTGAGGATGGCGGCGTGCGCTCTACTTAAGATTCGCGTCAGCACAAGTAATATTTTATTTTGAAAATGTTTTACAAAAGCAAGGGTGATCTAACAATTGCGTTTTCAAAGCCGAGTCCGACCTTGCTACCCTGCCTTGCCCGTTTCACCTTTTAGACCCCTGGGAAATGTCACTTTTCCTTTTTCTTTTTTCTTTTTTTTTTTTTTTTATTTCTCTCTTTTTGCTGTTTGCCAGCAAAATCTCCTCCAATCCAATGAAAGATGCCCTATCTGACACCTGTAAATGCCACGTGTATGGGCCTGATTGGACCTTTTTTTTTATATTTGTGTTAATAAAATTTATTTTCTGGATTATTCATTAGTAAAGAAATTGTTATTATTTTATGAAAAATAAATTGTTCATTAATTAGCAAGAACGTGAGGCATTAATATTCCCATTCTTGATTTCTTTTAAACAATGCATTAAATGGATAAAGGTAGCACTGTTTTTGTATGATTATATATAATAGAGAAGAAAAATACAAAATAACTAAAACAGGGAGATTGTGATTTGTGTGCTTCTAAGATGAATACTCGTACCAATTAAGTTTTACACGTAAACGCATCACTATACTATTATTTTGATGCTTTTTGACTTTTTGAGTTCATATAAAGCATACGGCTGCTGTATCGAATTTCTTTCAATTCGGGGTAATTAATTTAGTTAATTCGTCAAAGTCTTTGAAAAAGAAAATTTTTATTCATTTATATTAGCTTGAAAATAATGTAATCAATATGTATTAGGGATTACAAAATTCAAACGTTTTTATGGATTTTAATTTGATTTGTTCTATTTATAATGAGTTTTTTTTTTTAAATGGATGTACGAAAAGGTTGATGATTTTTTTTTTATCTTAGTTATGGAGCAATTATGATAATTGCTTGACTTGTTTCAACCTGTTTCACTATATCAATTTTCATTTTATTATTGTACATATAAATTATTAAAAGGATAAAAATGTAATAATATAATATAATATATTAATTCATATATTTTATATTTAAATATATTTTTAAGAATTATTTTTAAATAGTTACTTAAAGTTGAAAATATTAAAAATAATTAGCAAAAATTAAATTGAAGTAAAGTGGGGTGAGACGAGAATGGTTGCATCCGACATCCATGAAAGTAATAATGATTTTCAATATTATATATTCGTAGTGGAGCGGAGCTAGCGGTGGAGCAGAGCATGCCAACATTATAGTGGTGATGGATTTAACAAAATTCGCCCTCACTCTGCTCCATTGTCATCTCTAATATGAACTGTTTATTTTAATTTAAGTGCATTTTACTATAATATCATTATTATTTTAACAACCAATAAGGCATAGGTACGAGTGTATTTAAATGTGTATTTTTTTCTATTTAAAAGTTGGGGAGTGCAAGGTTTTTAAATTTTAATCGAACAGAATAAGAATTGATAAAAATAGAAAATAGAAAATCAATTTAATGTTCTATTCAATTGTTTTTTAGTTTGGTTCAATGGGTTAGTATCGATTTGTGATTTAACCCATCCAACACTATTTCCTCGAACTACTTCTCCAATCAATTCTTGATCCCGTCAGTTGATTAGATCCAACTCTAAAAACAATGAGGAAGGGATTGTGTAGAAATATGTTTTGTGTAAAAAAAATGTTGATATAAAAATATCAATTGAGTTTTAATTCAATTGATTACAATTATTGCAATAATCAATAGAATGTAAAATTGGGATTTTTTACTTAAATAATACAAAAAAATAAATTAATAACCAAAATGGTATCCCCAAATTATTATTTACCAAAATGGTATGTTTAGTTAAGTGGAGGAACTCTAAATGACGACACTAAAGGGTATTTTTGACACGTATTTTTTTAATTTTTTATTATTTTTATATATTTAAAAATAAAAAAATATTATTTTATTAGTGAAGGGATTTAAAGTGGCGGCACTCAGGGGTTTTTTTCAAAAAAATACGAGAAAAATACGACAAAAAAATACCTGACATCCAGTGGAGGAACACAAAGTGGCGGCACCAATGGAGGAGTATCAAGTGGCGGCATTCAGGGGTGTTTTGCCACTTGGCAGCACCCCATTGTGCCGTGTGTGTGTGTTTGTGTCAGTTTTTTAAGAGGTGAAAATTAATTTGAGTGGTTGGAAATTTTTTTGTTGGTGATAAAAATTAAATAAAATAAATTTTTTTGTTATAAAATAGATGGGAGGGGGGGACCAACGAAAAATGAAGGAAAAAAGAAAGAAAAAAGAGAAAGAAAGAAAGAAAGAAAGAAGAAGGAAGAAGGAGAAGAAGGGGAAGAAGGAAAGGAAAAAAAAGGTAATGTGTTTATTTTTAAATTTTATTTTAAAATATTTTAATTTGTTAATTAGTAGTGGTAATGTGTTTGATTTGTTATTATAATTTTATTTGTTTAATAGGTTGATTAAAAGAGTAAATTAAGAGGAGTGGAAGAAAGGTAAGTTTAGTTAATATTTTAAGTATGGTTAATTTTAAAATATTTTAATTTGTTAGTTAATTTGATTATTTTAAGTTTTTTGTTTTCTTTAATTTAATTTTTAATTGATTTGTTATTTAATGTTGTTATAGTTGGTGAGTAAATTAAGAAGAGAAGAATAAATGTAAGCTTGTTATTATGTTATTATTAATTTACTTTAATTTAATTTTGCTAGTTAGTAATTTTATTTTGTTGTTAGTAGTAGTAAGTAAAAAATATTGTTCATATTTATTGATTTAAAATTTAAAAATATTTTAATTTTGTTAGTTAGTAACTTTATTATACAAGTCATAAGATTGTTTAATAAAATGTGAAAGAAAACTATTACAAGTGTTTAATAAAATTAACAATAATCTATTTTTAAGTTATAATTAAAATTAGTTACAATTATGAAATTAAAAAATTTATTATTTTATAAAAATAAGAGAGTTTTAATAATTCACAAAAAATTAAACTTGGCTAATTAATTTTCAAAATATAATATACAAGATAATTAATTATCAAAATAATATTCCCATCATATTATTGACCAAAATATAATATAAAAAATAATTAATTATCAAAATAATATCCCCATCATATTATTGACCAAAATATAATATAAAAAATAATTAATTATCAAAATAATATCACATCATATTATTTACCAAAATGGTACAAAATAAATTATTTTGTACCATTTTAGTAAATAATGGTGTGTGGATACTATTTTGGTTTATAAATATATATTTTGTACAATTTTAGTAAATAACACATTTTGGTATTTAATTATTATTTTTGTATTATATTGGTAAACTTATGTATTGAACTAATTGATAATTTTTTTTCAAGTTACAGAATGACTTCATTAATTAACTCGGAACGTCCTCACATAGCCAAATCAGTGAATGTAGATACACACCAAGGCAATATGAATGTAAAAAATAATTATTTGTTCATTATGTCATTCACGATATTATTATTTGTTTACAAAATTAATTTTGGTTATACTAACTATTTTTGTAAATTAACAGGAAGAGCTCGCGTATCGTTCATTGAGGGGTCGTGCACAGGGCCTTAAATTCCCCCTCATGAACGTCTGCTTCCGTACTTGCGGGATGCCGGATTTGCATCTGCAGCATTGATCCAAAAATTTTAGTTAATATATGATTTAATCAGTGCATTGGTGGAGCGTTGGCGCCCGGAGACCCACACATTTCATCTGTCTTGTGGGGAGTGCACTGTGACATTGGAGGATGTTGCAGTTCAACTAAGGCTACCAATCAATGGTGTACCAGTCACCGGTGTTAGTTCGTTTCAAGAGCCGGCAACGATGTGCATCCAGTTACTAGGTCGCTCACCTAGTAATAACAATGACTTCACGTCGTTGTTATTTACATGGTTGAAGAGTAATTTTCAGCACTTACCTGAACACGCAACTGAAATGGAGGTTTCTTGGGCCGTTCGAGCCTATATTTTGCTAATGATAGGGGGCATACTCATGCCGGACGCAAATAACAATAAGATCCACTTGATGTATTTGCCTTTGCTAAGAGATTTGCGAAAGATTCATGAATATAGTTGGGGATCTGCGGTGCTTGCCATGCTATACCGAGAACTTTGTCGCGCCACAAACCCTTCTTCCCGGGATATAGGTGGATGCCTAGTGCTATTGCAATCTTGGGCACTATATCGGATGCCATTCTTGGCATTCATTAGGCCCCAAACATATGTTTTTCCACTCGTTAACAGGTGATTACCATATACCCTAAATTTTAATAATTTCACATATTTTATTAAATATATTAATCTAACAAGTTATTTTTTGTTTTCTTAGATGGAAAACAAAACCGGGGATCGGGAGGCAGTACACAGTTCCCATATATCGTTTGATGCTAGAGCAATATGCTGGGGAAGGGGTATGTTATTCATTAACATGTTAAATTATATTACTTGACTCGTGTTAATATGGTTGCATGTTAGTAAATTATATTACTTTAATCTTATTAATATTTTGACATGTTATTAATTGTGCAGTTCATTTGGACCCCATATATACAGCCAGAAATTACCGCTGTTATTCCCGCCTCAACATTCCTCCACTTAGATCAATGGTGCATTAATGCACCGATAATCAATTTTCAAATAGTTGAGTGGTATGCCGGGGATCGAGTACTCCGACAGTTTGGTTGTAAACAGCCTATCCCGCAGTCGCCATTCCAATTAGGGTCTATTCATGGGATGGATAAGAAGGGGAAAGCAAATTGTTATTGGGGGAGTGTGCATGGACAATATGTTTATGTGTGGAACAACTGAATGACTCGAGTACCTCCGATGGAGTACACTCCGGATTTACAGCTATCGGTGCAGTACATGCAATGGTTCATTGAGTTTGGCCAACCATATTTGATTGGTGCTTCATCGACGATAATTCCCCCATACATGTCTCGACAAGATCGCCCCTATCATGTAGCTCCTGCCCCAGAGCCACAGCCAGTGCTAAGGCAACAAGAAGAGGAGGATGAAGAGGCATTGAATGACGATGATTCTTATCGTCCTAATTTTGCGGGATCATCACATATGCATAGCTCATCAAGCCAAGGATATCAGCCTCAGTTTGACGAGCCACCACAATGCTCAAGCCAAGGATATCAGCCTCAGTTTGACGAGCCACCGTAATGCTCAAGCCAAGGATATCAACCTCAATTTGACGAGTCACCGCAATGCTCAAGCCAAGGATATCAGCCTCAATTTGACTAGCCACCGCAATACTATAGGGAAGGATATCAGGCTGAGTTTGACGAGGCATCGCGATACACTATTCCTCCCGGGCAATACTCTACTCCTCCGGTGCAAATGGACCCTAATGATGGTGATGAACTTGACGAGCAACCTCGACGTAGACGCAGGCCACCACGAAGATATACCCCGAGAACCACACCATCTAATCATGGATACTAGGGTTGTATCTAATAGTGTTTAAATTTGACTGTTGATGAATTATAATGATGAATTTTTCTTCCATAATATACATATATTTTAACCTATTTGATCATTTATTTAAATTTCATAACATTAAACCTGTTACTTAAAACCCTAAACCGTAAAATTGAAAGGGTTAGGGACTTAAAGCGTAATTTTACCATTTTTATTAAGTGAGATATTTTTGAAGAAAAGTGTAGAGAATTCGAGAGATGAAAAATTGGAAGATATATAATTTTTATGCTAAAATGATATTTTAGTCTAATTTCAGAAACATCAAACGAATTATAATTTTGAATTCTTTACCTCAAGATGTAAATAATTTAGTGACTGGGACGCAAGTGGACAACATTGAAAATTAATGTAAAAATAAAATTAAGAGGTATATGATGATGAACCGGGTTTAGGCCCTACTCGATCCGGATGACTGCCCAATATGATAGGTTCGTTGATGGCAATTACGTCGAGTATGTCCAGCTAGCCTACACAGTCCACACAGTTTGCCCCCGTCTGTTTTCTCCATAATGTCCATTTCGTTACGGATTCTGGTGATATGAGGACGACCTTTTGGATACCTCCGTAAACCTTTGTTCGGGATAAGCTCGAAAGTCATCGGAGGTACCTCCCATGTGGACAAGTCAGGCAGGACGGGGAACTCATTTTCCCAAATACGTAACGTACGATGGAGAGTGTAAACGGGGTCGATGAACTGTTCAACATTGAGTGACACTTTAGCATAAGCTGTAACGACATGCGCACAGGGATAACGAAGTGTATCGAACCTCCTGCAATCGCAGTGTCTGTTTTGGAGATCAACCCCGTATGACCTAGGTGGGATACCAAGTCGAGGACCAATAGTCTTAATAACTTGAAATCGTTGAAACTGTCGTGAATATATTTCAACGTTCATCGTCCTCGCACTCTGACGGTTTGCATCTATTGCATTCCTAACAGCTTCGACAAACACGTGACCAGCGTTTATCTGATCGATTTGTCACGTTCCCATTACTGGCATCAAGGTAGCTAGCCTATAGAACGTAGCGGAGAACACGGATGAAATCGGAAGATGTCGTATTCTTTTGAACATGCCGTTAATCGATTCTGCCAGGTTGGTCGTCATTTGACCATATCGATACCCCTCATCAAAACTTTGAGACCATTGTCACGGTTCCATGGTACCCAGCCACTCGCGTAGAGGCTTGTTTGTTTGACCTTCTATGTCACTCTCAAGTCTGGTCATTCTTTGCCGGAATCGGTGTGGCTCTAGCTCGTACGCTGTAGGAATATTAAGAAAACATAAATTACAGTCTAAAATTAAAACCTTAAAAATATAATTTGGAACTTTATTTTTTTACCCATTTTCACAAGTTGTCTCCGCCAGTCTGCATTCTTATATTCTCGTTGGAAGTTAGCCGCAATGTGTCGGCTGCAGTAAACCGATTTCCATGGTACACCAGTACGCCTAATGGCCGCAATAATACCCTTCGCTCTATCAGAGATGATGCAAATATTATCGTTATGAATCACATGCATCCGCAGGTTTCTCAAGAATAATTCCCAAGATTCCATGTCTTATTTGTCCACAATAGCGAATGCTATTGGGAGCACGTTTTGATTCCCGTCTTGAGCCACCGCAATTAGTAAGATCTGCGTATATTTCCCGTATAGCCACGCTCCATCTACTTGGACAAATGACTTGCAGTGAGGAAATGCTCGAACGCAGGGATCAAACGTCCAAAATATATACTGAAAAATTCTTCTTCCCGATTGCATGTTGTTATCTGAGCCATAATAAGGTCGTGTCACCAACTCAATCGCAGTCCCTGGTACGTACTGTCGCATTGCGGCTATCCATCATTGCAGCTCATTGTATGATGCATCCCAATCACCGAACAATTGTTCCATTGCCATCTGTTTCGCAATCCATGCTTTTCGATATGAAACCCGATAATGGAATCGTGATTGCATGTCCATTATCAATGTAGAAACCTTAATGGTCGGGTCGTCCTTAACCATTGGCATGATATGTGTGCAGATGATTCTGGAATCAAGTTTCCAGTGATCTTCTGACAAACGTGTTGAACTGCATGTGTGAGGCCCATCAATTTTTCTTATCTCCCACATCTGCGACTTCTGGATAAATGCAGCTCGCACCCGCCACTTGCAACCTTCCGTTGACTTCCAGCACTCTCCAATATACAATGTCGGTTTAGACACTGCAACTTTGTAGTCTATCGACACATTCATGCTATATTGCTTAATAGCAAATATGCATTCTTCCTTGGATTCAAATTTTTGGCCCACAAACAACTCTTCACAATCTGCTACAACGGCCAATTGGTGAGTAGGTACTATTTCAGGGTATTCCGCGAACTCGACATGTGTCGTATCGAGGTTTATAAGCGACATGTGTGCCCCAAGAGGATTATTGTGCATCACAATATGTGTAACTGGATTTTCGACTGGATTTTCATATCATATGGGACCTCATCCACATCCGGATCACTATAAATATTGACTTCATTATCAGAAGGAATACTACTATCATATCCACCATCTTGATCTGCATCATTCTCGGGTGCAGCAGCATTAAGATCGATGTCTAGCCCACGTACGATTGATTGACTTTCAATGTACGATACTGAAACCACCATACACGGAGTTGAATCTTCATTTTGTACAGGTTCCACATCAACTAACTCAGCAAACAATTGAACTGGTGCATTTGGGTCACTTTGATTCGAACAATAAAGAACAATCATTGTTTCCACGTCTTCGTCGTCTACAAGTTCCATCTCGGTGAATTTGATGGGATCTATCAAAATTGGAAACTTGTAGAAAAGTTTCGAGATCCTTCTTCCACAACGTCTAAAAATTTTTGCACTAATTCTTGCTTTCATATCATCAACCGAGATATTTCGACTAAATCTCATTCCTATTTGTTCCCGACAATCAAATATACATCCAACCGATGTTCTCGAAATTACTCCATCAAAATAAATGCATACAAAAAATTGATTATCCATCTTCAATAAATCTGTTAAAAATTAAATAAATTTATTAAATAAAATATGATTTTACCCATTTATATCATACTCAAATAAAATTAAAATTAAACACATTACCTTTCTTTCCTTCTTCTTTCTTTCCTCTCATTCTTCTTTCTTTCCTCTCCTTCTTCCTTTCTTTCTTTCTTTCCTTTCTTTCTTTCCCGTTTATTTGCTTCCCTCACTCCTATTTTATAACAAAAATTTTATTTCATTTAATTTTTATCATAAACACTAAAAATTCTCAACCACCTAAATTTATTTTCACAAATAAAATAAAATAAACACACACACACGACACAATGGGGTGCTGCCAAGTGGCAAAACACCCCTTAGTGCCGCCACTTGATATTCCTCCATTGGTGCCGCCACTTCGTGTTCCTCCACTGGGTGTCAGATATTTTTTTGTCGTATTTTTCTCGTATTTTTTTGAAAAAAACCCCTGAGTGCCGCCACTTTAAATCCCTCCACTAATAAAATAATATTTTTTTATTTTTAAATATATAAAAATAAAAATAAAATAAAAAAACACGTGTCAAAAATACCCCTTAGTGCCGCCATTTAGAGTTCCTCCACTTAACTAAACATATCATTTTGGTAAATAATAATTTGGGGATACCATTTTGGTTATTAATTTATTTTTTTATATTATTTAAATAAAAAATCCGTAAAATTGAGTGTATTTAAATACATATTATTTATCGTTTCGAGAGTTTGGATAGTAATAAGAGTTTATAATTGATTTAAAAAATAATATATAATGCTATTTTTAAAATAAAATAAAATAAAATAATAATAATCCCCCCATACAGACCTCTCAATTTATACCTAAGAGGATTGAAGCCGAACTTTATATTAGAAGAGTGAGTCGAAAATCAATACTATTTTAAATTTAATCCCAGACCAGAACAGCTAGCTAACGACATTTTTTAATTTTTTTTATAAATATAAGACGAGGGATAAATATGTAAAATCGAGTAGATATGTCGGTAATGCGTGTATGGGAATTGGAATCTACTACCCACCTTAAAAATAATAATATTTTTATTATTTAAAAAAAAAAGGTGCACTTTTTTTTATCCAAACTCCAAAGGCGCCTCATCTCCCAAAACAAAGTCACGTGCCATTTATATTGTTATTTTGTTTTAGCAAATGATTTGATTATGCTAAGCATTGTTGAAACTGAACTTTAAGTCTCGCCATTTCTTTTCACTCGCGGACATTAATAACATTTGCTTTTATAGTCTTTATATCCGCTTCACTTTTTCTTGTAATATATTTTCAGGTAAATATTTGTACGCGTATAAATTCGAGACATCAGTTAGGAAATTAACCAACTCATTAAAATTCTATATACACAAATATTTTAGTAAATTAAAAACCTTGAAAAACAAATCCACTCTTTAATAACCGTGTATAAATTTTATCAATTCTTTCATATACCCTTTTTATTACATTATCACTAAAACTTATATTTTCGAAAAATAAACTGTTACTTAAATGTTTATGTTATTTTTATTTTTCACTCACATACACAGCTTTCATTGTCAATGGACCAAATCATTGTCGTTTAAGTATAAATACTGAAATCTGCCGACAACCTATTACCCCTCAAAAAAATCTACCAACAATCTCTTAATTAAGTGTTAAATTTTATTATATTTAAACTGTTAATTGAATTAATGGTGTGGAATATTAATCCAGTTAAAAAATAAACATATACAATTTTAAGAATAAAAGAGAAAGCATATTAATTTTGGATCTAGTCCAATATAATGTCAATTATGTTTATGTTTCTATCTGCTGGATATTTTCACAATTGGAATTAATAGACTATATATATTAGTTTTTCACTTGTTTTTGTGGTTTGTCGTAATTTAATATGTCAAATTAGGTTCTCATTACACTTAAAGAACTTATTCTCAAGCAATTTGAATTTTTTTTTCGTATTTTTACTTAGTTCTAGCTACTTGTTTTAATAAGTGAATTAATGCATTTTATGCTACTTTTGAGACTTGAATTAACCAAATGTGTCATAAAGACCCTAACGATTGATTGAGTGTTATAAGGAGTCAACGGTAACTTAAATATGAATGAAAACATCACTTAGAATGAGGGTATCGCGATATCACGATATTGAACTATGAAAGTCGTGATATCTCTGACAATATTGAAACGAGAAGAATTGAGTCAATCTATAATAGTATCATGACACCCAACCTCCAAAAGGGCTTTCCATTTCAAGACTGTTGTGGATATCACAATACCAAACCATGGGTATCGCGATACCTTATCATAAGGAGACAAAAATTGATTGCAAGGGTAGTTCTTGTCTAACTTCAACACCTATAAAAAACACCTAACTCTTGTGATTTTTCTATTTTTTTTTAATTATGTTCCATGTGGGCTAATTTAATAGCATATTGAATGGCAACAATGTCAATAAATGGGAATTCTAAGTTCATCGGTGAAGCTAAAAAAATTTTTGGGGTTGGAATAAAATTGTATACTTTTATGATAATAAAAATGTAATTTTACTATTTTAATATTCTATATCTTTATATTTTTTAAAAATTAAATCAAATTTTTATCATTTTAGGGGTAAAATGTAATTTGTACTATTATTAATTAAAAATTTTACTAAATTATAAAATATCTAAATAAAAAAAAATTATTTTAGGAAATTAGGGTCCTTAACAACCCCTAGCTCTACCACTACTTGAGTTATATAGTAGTTTGAGATCCCTTATCCCCTAATTAGTTTTAAAAGAAAAAGTAAGTTTACCGAAGATATTTTTTACTTTAATTAATGGTTGAGGGTTTGATCATTGCTTTGAATATGAAGTAATTTTAAAAATTGTGAGCAATATCGACTCTTTTAATAAACCTATAAAATACAAAAGATTAATCATTAGCTTCGCTCCAATAAATATTTTAAAAAATTAAAATAAATAAATAAATAACTACCCTCTCTCTTTTCAAAAACCATTCCACTTTAAAAACTAACTAACAATTACCTTTTTTTTTTTTCGTACGAAACAACAATTATTTAACTTTTATATGATAGGGTGAATATTAAAACAGAATTGTTACTCACGTGAAGGATTTTTTACTTAAATAATACAAAAAAAATAAATTAATAATTAAAATGGTATCCCCAAATTATTATTTATCAAAATGGTATGTTTAGTTAAGTGAGGAACTCTAAATGGCGGCACTAAGGAGTATTTTTGACACGTGTTTTTTTAATTTTTTTATTTTTATATATTTAAAAATAAAAAATATTATTTTATTAGTGGAAGGATTTAAAGTGGCGGCACTCAGGGGTTTTTTTCAAAAAAATACGAGAAAAATACGACAAAAAAATACCTGACACCCAGTGGAGGAACACAAAGTGACGGCACCAATGGAGGAATATCAAGTGGCGGCACTAAGGGGTGTTTTGCCACTTGGTAGCACCCCATTGTCCCGTGTGTGTGTGTTTGTGTGAGTTTTTTAAGAGGTGAAAATTAATTTGAGTGGTTGAGAATTTTTTGGTAGGTGATAAAAATTAAATAAAATAAATTTTTTTGTTATAAAATAGGTGGGAGGGGGGGACCAACGAAAAATGAAGGAAAAAAGAAAGAAAGAAAGAAGAAGGAAGAAGGAGAAGAAGGGGAAGAAAGAGAGGAAAAAAAAAGTAATGTGTTTATTTTTAAATTTAATTTTAAAATATTTTAATTTGTTAATTAGTAGTGGTAATGTGTTTGATTTGTTATTATAATTTTATTTGTTTAATAGGTTGATTAAAAGAGTAAATTAAGAGAAGTGGAAGAAATGTAAGTTTAGTTAATATTTTAAGTATGGTTAATTTTAAAATATTTTAATTTCTTAGTTAATTTGATTATTTTAAGTTTTTTGTTTTTTTTAATTTAATTTTTAATTGATTTTTTATTTAATGTTGTTATAGTTGGTGAGTAAATTAAGAAGAGAAGAAGAAATGTAAGCTTGTTATTATGTTATTATTAATTTACTTTAATTTAATTTTGCTAGTTAGTAATTTTATTTTGTTGTTAGTAGTAGTAAGTAAAAAATATTGTTCATATTTATTGATTTAAAATTTAATAATGTTTTAATTTTGTTAGTTAGTAACTTTATTATACAAGTCATAAGATTGTTTAATAAAATGTGAAAGAAAACTATTACAAGTGTTTAATAAAATAAACAATAATCTATTTTTAAGTTATAATTAAAATTAGTTACAAGTATGAAATTAAAAAATTTATTATTTTATAAAAATAAAAGAGTTTTAATAATTCACAAAAAATTAAACTTGGCTAATTAATTTTCAAAATATAATATAAAAAACAATTAATTATCAAAATAATATCCCCATCATATTATTGACCAAAATATAATATAAAAAATAACAAAATAATATCTCCATCATATTATTGACCAAAATATAATATAAAAAATAATTAATTATGAAAATAATATCCCCATCATATTATTTACTAAAATGGTACCATTTTAGTAAATAATGGTGTGTGGATACTATTTTGGTTTATAAATATATATTTTGTACAATTTTAGTAAATAACACATTTTAGTATTTAATTATTATTTTTGTATTATATTGGTAAACTTATGTATTGAACTAATTGATAATTTTTTTTCAAGTTACAGAATGACTTCATTAATTAACTCAGAACGTCCTCACATAGCCAAATCAGTGAATGCAGATACACACCAAGGCAATATGAATGTAAAAAAATAATTATTTGTTCATTATGTCATTCACGATATTATTATTTGTTTACAAAATTAATTTTGGTTATACTAACTATTTTTGTAAATGAACAGGAAGAGCTCGCGTATCGTTCATTGAGGGGTCGTGCACAGGGCCTTAAATTTCCCCCTCATGAACGTCTGCTTCCGTACTTGCGGGATGCCGGATTTGCATCTGCAGCATTGATCCAAAAATTTGAGTTAAGATATGATTTAATCAGTGCATTGGTGGAGCGTTGGCGCTCGGAGACCCACACATTTCATCTGCCTTGTGGGAAGTGCATTGTGACATTGGAGGATGTTGCGGTTCAACTAGGGCTACCAATCAATGGTGTACCAGTCACCGGTGTTAGTTCGTTTCAAAAGCCGGCAACGATGTGCATCTAGTTACTAGGTCGCTCACCTAGTAATAACAATGACTTCACGTCGTTGTTATTTACATGGTTGAAGAGCAATTTTCAACACTTACCCGAACACGCAACTGAAATGGAGGTTTCTTGGGCCATTCGAGCCTATATTTTGCTAATGATAGGGGGCATACTCATGCCGGACGCAAATAACAATAAGATCCACTTTATGTATTTGCCTTTACTAAGAGATTTGCGAAAGATTCATGAATATAGTTGGGGATCTGCGGTGCTTGCCATGCTATACCGAGAACTTTGTCGCGCCACAAACCCTTCTTCCCGGGATATAGATGGATGCCTAGTGCTATTGCAATCTTGGGCACTATATCGGATGCCTTTCTTGGCATCCGTTAGGCACCAAACATATGTTTTTCCACTCGTTAATAGGTGATTACCATATACCCTAAATTTTAATTATTTGACATATTTTATTAATTATATTAATCTAACAAGTTATTTTTTGTTTTCTTAGATGGAAAACAAAACCGGGGATCGGGAGGCAGTACACAGTTCCCATGTATCGTTTGATGCTAGAGCAATATGCTGGGGAAGGGGTATGTTATTCATTAACATGTTAAATTATATTACTTGACTCGTGTTAATATGGTTGCATGTTAGTAAATTATATTACTTTAATCTTATTAATATTTTGACATGTTATTAATTGTGCAGTTCATTTGGACCCCATATATACAGCCAGAAATTACCGCTGTTATTCCCGCCTCAACATTCCTCCACTTAGATCAATGGTGCATTAATGCACCGATAATCAAATTTCAAACAGTGGAGTGGTATGCCGGGGATCGTGTACTCCGGCAGTTTGGTTGTAAACAGCTTATCCCGCAGTCGCCATTCCAATTAGGGTCTATCCATGGGATGGATAAGAAGGGGAAAGCAAATTGTGATTGGAGGAGTGTGCATGGACAATATGTTTATGTGTGGAACAACCGAATGACTCGAGTACCTCCGATGGAGTACACTCCGGATTTACAGCCATCGGTGCAGTACATGCAGTGGTTCATTGAGTTTGGGAAACCATATTTGATTGGTGCTTCATCGACGATAATTCCCCCATACATGTCTCGACAAGATCGCCCCTATCATGTAGCTACTGCCCTAGAGCCACAGCCAGAGCCAGAGCAACAAGAAGAGGAGGATGAAGAGGCATTGAATGACGATGATTCTTATCATCCTGATTTTGCGGGATCATCACATATGCATAGCTCATCAAGCCAAGGATATCAGCCTCAGTTTGACGAGCCACCGTAATGCTCAAGCCAAGGATATCAACCTCAATTTGACGAGTCACCGCAATGCTCAAGCCAAGGATATCAGCCTCAATTTGACGAGCCACCGCAATACTATAGGGAAGGATATCAGGCTGAGTTTGACGAGGCATCGCGATACACTATTCCTCCCGGGCAATACTCTACTCCTCCGGTGCAAATGGACCCTAATGATGGTGATGAACTTGACGAGCAACCTCGACGTAGACGCCGGCCACCACGAAGATATACCCCGAGAACCACACCATCTAATCATGGATACTAGGGTTGTATCTAATAGTGTTTAAATTTGACTGTTGATGAATTATAATGATGAATTTTTCTTCCATAATATACATATATTTTAACCTATTTGATCATTTATTTAAATTTCATAACATTAAACCTGTTACTTAAAACCCTAAACCGTAAAATTGAAAGGGTTAGGGACTTAAAGCGTAATTTTACCATTTTTATTAAGTGAGATATTTTTGAAGAAAAGTGTAGAGAATTCGAGAGATGAAAAATTGGAAGATATATAATTTTTATGCTAAAATGATATTTTAGTCTAATTTCAGAAACATCAAACGAATTATAATTTTGAATTCTTTACCTCAAGATGTAAATAATTTAGTGACTGGGACGCAAGTGGACAACATTGAAAATTAATGTAAAAATAAAATTAAGAGGTATATGATGATGAACCGGGTTTAGGCCCTACTCGATCCGGATGACTGCCCAATATGATAGGTTCGTTGATGGCAATTACGTCGAGTATGTCCAGCTAGCCTACACAGTCCACACAGTTTGCCCCCGTCTGTTTTCTCCATAATGTCCATTTCGTTACGGATTCTGGTGATATGAGGACGACCTTTTGGATACCTCCGTAAACCTTTGTTCGGGATAAGCTCGAAAGTCATCGGAGGTACCTCCCATGTGGACAAGTCAGGCAGGACGGGGAACTCATTTTCCCAAATACGTAACGTACGATGGAGAGTGTAAACGGGGTCGATGAACTGTTCAACATTGAGCGACACTTTAGCATAAGCTGCAACGACATGCGCACAAGGATAACGAAGTGTATCGAACCTCCTGCAATCGTAGTGTCTGTTTTGGAGATCAACCCCGTATGACCTAGGTGGGATACCAGGTCGACGACCAATAGTCTCAGTAACTTGAAATTGTTGAAACTGTCGTGAATATATTTCAACGTTCATCGTCCTCGCACACTGACGGTTTGCATCTATTGCATTTCTGACAGCTTCGACAAACACGTGATCAGCGTTCATCTGATCGATTTGTCGCGTTCCCATTACTGGCATCAAGGTAGCTAGCCTATAGAACGTAGTGGAGAACACGGATGAAATCGGAGGCTTGTTCGTTTGACCTTCCATGTCACTCTCAAGTCTGGTTATTCTTTGCCGGAATCGGTGTGGCTCTAGCTCGTACGCTGTAGGAATATTAAGAAAACATAAGTTACAGTCTAAAATTAAAACCTTAAAAATACAATTTGGAACTTAATTTTTTTACCCATTTTCACAAGTTGTCTCCCCAATCTGCATTATTATATTCTCGTTGGAATTTAGCCGTAATATGTCGGCTGCAGTAAATCGATTTCCATGGTACACCAGTACCTCTAATGGCGCAGTAATACCCTTCGCTCTATCAAAGATGATGCAAATATTATCATTATGAATCACATGCCTCCGCAGGTTTCTCAAAAAGAATTCCCAAGATTTCATGTCTTCTTTGTCCACAATAGCGAATGCTATTGGGAACACGTTTTGATTCCCGTCTTGAGCCACCGTAATTAGTAAGATCTGCGTATATTTCCCGTATAGCCACGTTCCATCTACCTAGACAAATGGCTTGCAGTGAGGAAATGCTCGAACGTAGGGATCAAACGTCCAAAATATATACTGAAAAATTATTCTTCCCGATTGCATGTTGTTATCTGAGCCATAGTAAGGTCGTGTCACCAACTCAATCGCAGTCCCAGGTACATACTGTCGCATTGCGGCTATCCATCCTTGCAGCTCATTGTATGATGCATCCCAATCACCGAACAATTGTTCCATTGCCATCTGTTTCGCAATCCATGCTTTTCGATATGAAACCCGATAATCGAATCGTGATTGCATGTCCATAATCAATGTAGAAACCTTGATGGTCGGGTCGTCCTTAACCATTGGCATGATATGTGTGCAGATGATTCTAGAATCAAGTTTCCGGTGATCTTCTGACAAACGTGTTGAACTGCATGTGTGAGGCCCATCAATTTTTCTTATCTCCCACATCTGCGACTTCTGGATAAATGCAGCTCGCACCCGTCACTTGTAACCTTCCGTCGACTTCCAGCACTCTCCAATATACAATGTCGGTTTAGACATTGCGACTTTGTAGTCTATCGACACATTCATGCTATATCGCTTAATAGCAAATATGCATTCTTCCTTGGATTCAAATTTTTGGCCCACAAACAACTCTTCACAATCTGCTGCTACGGCCAATCGGTGAGCAGGTTCTATTTCAGGGTATTCCGTGAACTCAGCATGTGTCGCATCGGGGTTTATAAGTGACATGTGTGCCCCAGGAGGATTATTGTGCATCACAATATGTGTAACTGGATTTTCGACTGGATTTTCATCGTCATTCGCCCCTTCTTCGTCAATATCATCTGAGACCTCATCCACATCCGGATTACTATCAATATTGACTTTATTATCAAAAGGAATACTACTATCATATCCACCATCTTGATCTGCATCATTCTCGGGTGCAGCAGCATTAAGATCGATGTCTAGCCCACGTACGATTGATTGACTTTTAATGTACGATACTGGAGCCACCATACACGGAGTTGAATCTTCATTTTGTACAGGTTCCACATCAACTAACTCAGCAAACAATTGTACCGATGCATTTGGGTCACTTTGATTCGAACAATAAAGAGCGATTATTATCTCCACGTCTTCGTCATCTACAAGTTCCATCTCGGTGAATTTGATGGGATCTATCGAAACTGGAAACTTGTAGAAAAGTTTCAAGATCCTTCTCCCACAACGTCTAAAAATTTTTGCACTAATCCTTGCTTTCATATGATCAACCGAGATATTTCGACGAAATCTCATTCCTATTTGTTCCCGACAATCAAATATACATCCAACCGATGTTCTCGAAATTACTCCATCAAAATAAATGCATACAAAAAATTGATTATCCATCTTCAATAAATCTGTTAAAAATTAAATAAAATTTATTAAATAAAATATGATTTTACCCATTTATATCATACTCAAATAAAATTAAAATTAAACATATTACCTTTCTTTCTTTCTTCTTTCTTTCCTCTCCTTCTTCCTTTCTTTCTTTTCTCTCCTTCTTCTTTCTTTCCTCTCCTTCTTCCTTTCTTTCTTTCCCGTTTATTTGCTTTCCTCACTCCTATTTTATAACAAAAATTTTATTTCATTTAATTTTTATCATAAACACTAAAAATTCTCAATCACCCAAATTTATTTTCACAAATAAAATAAAATAAACACACACACGACACAATGGGGTGCTGCCAAGTGGCAAAACACCCCTTAGTGCCGCCACTTGATATTCCTCCATTGGTGCCGCCACTTCGTGTTCCTCCACTGGGTGTCAGGTATTTTTTTGTCGTATTTTTCTCGTATTTTTTTTAAAAAAACCCCTGAGTGTCGCCACTTTAAATCCCTCCACTAATAAAATAATATTTTTTTATTTTTAAATATATAAAAATAATAATAAAAAATAATAAAAACACGTGTCAAAAATACCCCTTATTGCCGCCACTTAGAATTCCTCCACTTTACTAAACATATCATTTGGTAAATAATAATTTGAGGATACCATTTTGGTTATTAATTTATTTTTTTTTGTATTATTTAAGTAAAAAATCCTCAAGTGAACAAAAAAAATAATAAAATATTCAAATAATTAAAATAATTGTTATAAAAGATAAAACGGTGGGGTAAAAATATCATTTAATAAAATTTTCATAAGCGTTCACTTTAAAAGTTAAGCGAAATTTTATTTATTTTTTTTAAAATTAGTGAAATTATTTGTAGTTATATATATTTGATATATTTTAATAATAATTATAATTAGTGAATTTGATTGAATTTAATCTCAATTGCATTCTCTAATATATAAGGAAGAGTGAGAATTAGAATAATTAAATAAGTAATGATAAATAATTATACTCAAATTCAATTGTATTATGCATTTTCAAAAATATTTGTACATGATTTAAATATAAAAAATTATTTTTATTAGTATTTTAATTTTAATATATATTTTAATATTTTATTTTCTAAAATATAAGTATATGTTATTTTACTAATATTATTTAAATAATCTGAATCTTTTATTAACTATAATAAAATTTTATTTTGACATCTAAATATTTAACTAAATTACATAATATCCATTATTAATTATTTATATTTATCTAGGGACCATCAAATATAAAATATTAGAGCAATGAAATAAATTGTATAAAATATTCTCTTTTTAGTTAATTTTATTATTAATTGTATCATCACATTTTTTAAACTAACACATTATGTACAAAGATTTGATTTAAGATTTTATTACTTAAATTTTTTCTCAAGTGCTTCTGATATTTTTTATAATAATTAATTTTTAAAATGATATAATGATATAATTATACTATTAAATATGATGTAAAAAATTATCATATAATTATAATCTTTCAACTAAATACGACTAAAAATATTATTTTATTTGTAAAATTATTATTCGTAATTATATTTTCATCATCGCGTTGACGTAAAAAAAGAGGGAGAAAGAAATAAAACTGACACGTGGCTTGTAATGAGAGATGGGGCACCGATAGGGATATGGAATGGGAAGCAGCAGATTTGGATTTCACGTTTTCTTATTACGAAAGCAGAGTACGTAGGTGAAACAGATTGAACAGAGAGGATTCTGCATTTATAAACAGAAACAGAGGGAGAGGGAGAGCGAGAGACAGCGTTTTAGTGGCGGATGATACATCGTCACTGAAAGTGTTGGCTAAGTTCTTGGTTAAAGCCAAGATTCGATTATTTATGGCTGCCTCTTCTCTTCTCTTTTCACTGCTTTTGGTTCTTCTCACTTTCTCAGGTCTCTATTATTCTTCAATTTTCAACTTCCAATTGTTGTCTGATTTCGTTTTTCTCTTGTTTAACAAAAATGGTGGAGAGCTTTTGTTAATGTTTCAGAGTTTTTTTGTTTAGTTTTTAAGTTTATGGCCATTATGGCCATTATCTTTTTCGTTTACAGAGGAATGAAAACCAAGTTTCTGTTTTCAGTTTCATAATCATGACATCTCAATATCTTAAATTTTATTCTTTTCAATTTTCATGCATGATTGTTTCTTCAATTATTGTTTGAGCTTAGTGCAATTCATTTGCATTCAAGATATGATCATTTACAGGTAATAAATGTTTCCATTCCAATAAACTACGCTTTAATGCATGAGTTGGATGGGATTTTCTTTTTGATTTGAAATTTTTTTTTCAGCCATCGTCTCTTATTTTTAAATGAATTATCATATTCTTTAACTTGATACTAATTTTTTTACTTTTTTTCTATTTTTAATTGCTCATTTCTTACCCATTTCTTCTATTTCTTTCTGGGTATTCTTTTTTCTTTTCTAAATTTGAAGTTTCCTCTTCTTTTTACTACCTTTTGATTCATTTTTAGTTCTCTGGTTCCTAGATTCATCAGTACAAACCCTTGGTCTTGAAGTTGGAATCAACTATGGCCAAATTGCAAACAATCTTCCATCTCCATCCCGTGTGTCATACCTCCTCAGATCCCTCAATATCAGCAGAGTTAAACTCTATGATGCAGATCCAAATGTTCTTCTTGCTTTCGCCAACACAAATGTTGAATTCATTATTGGATTAGGGAATGAGTACCTTCAAAACATGACTGATGCTATAAAAGCCCAAAACTGGATTCAACAGCGAGTTCAACCCTACCTTACTCGCACCAAGATCACTTGCATCACTGTGGGGAATGAGGTCTACAAAACCTATGATCAACAGCTATGGTCTAATCTCCTTCCAGCAATGCAAACAGTTTATAATACCCTTGTTAATCTTGGCCTTGATAAACAAGTAACTGTTACTACCGCGCATTCGCTCGATATCTTAAGCGTGTCGTTCCCTCCTTCGGCTGGGGCTTTTAGACAAGATCTCGGAGAATATCTACATGGTATTTTGAACTTTCATGCTCAGGTCAAGTCACCATTCTTGATCAATGCGTATCCGTATTTCGCCTACAAGGATAAACCAAATGAGGTGCCATTAAACTATGTGCTTTTCCAACCGAACCAAGGGACAATGGATCCAAATAGCAATCTGAAATATGATAATATGCTGTTTGCTCAAGTTGATGCTGTTTATTCAGCTATCAAAGCAATGGGGCATACGGATATTGAAGTCCGGATTTCCGAGACAGGTTGGCCTTCCAAAGGGGATGCAAATGAAGTAGGAGCTACACCAGGGAATGCTGGGTTGTACAACGGTAATTTATTACGACGGATAGAGGAGAAACAAGGCACACCGGCGAAACCCAATGTCCCAATTGACATATATGTTTTTGCTCTTTTCAATGAGAATCAAAAGCCTGGTCCAACATCAGAGAGGAACTATGGCCTCTTCTATCCTGATGGTACCCCAGTTTATAACATTGGAGTTCAGGGTTATCTTCCTGAGTTGGTATATTCATCAGCTACCACAAATAATGTAAGGAAAGCATTTCTTGGTTTGACAATAACTAGAGCACGTTATTTAAATGATGACATCTCCATTATCTTTCTTTTTTTTTTTTGCAGGGATTCTCTATCTGCGGTCTTCTTGTCTTGGCTATAGCATACTTAATCTCCTCTTGCAAAGATGTGAATTTGGCTAGTTCATAGGGTATCCCTAGGGGAAAACAGTATTGCTGGTGGTAATTCAAACTACAGAGAAGATGAAACTTTCAGGTGAGATATTCAATACCTTTTTAACTGTTACAGCACACGTTAATTAATAATTATCAATGTTATTCATCCCTGCTTCTTTAAATAGCAAGGTGATCCATGTGCACATACATGTGAGGCCATGAATCTATGAACCATTACATGTGAGAATGGATGGTTGGTTGGTTGTACGCTGCGCTAGAATCTAGGCCTTCTATTAATTGATTTCTGCCAACTCATATCTCTTTCATGAACTTGGACCGCAACAGCCTCCTCATAGGGGATTTAAAATGTGCTGGCAAAGTGTGTGTTTATCATGCTGTTGACCCTCTTTCTAACCCTTTGAACTCATCAAACACTTGGGATTTGGGGTAGTTGAAGTTTAAGTACTTGGATTTCAGGGTTAGTTGAGTCCAAAGATTAAAGAATTTGGAAGCATTTTCTTGTAAGGTTTCAACCCCCATGGTATCCATAAACAAGACCCCTTTAGATAGTGGTGTCAACTCCACATATGCACCAACCGGCTGGTGTGAAAAACTCCAATTCCTAACACACGCACACACACACACACACACACACACATATATATTGTTCATTTATAATATGGTAATGGGTCTCCATCTTTCTTATGTCAAGTTGCCAAGTTTTAAATCATGGATGGGAATCAATATGGTAGCTAAACTCCTTTGTTTTCAGCTATAATAAAGTCCAAATTGGCTTCCATCAGGGAGAAAATAAAAGGCGAGAGCCATTAGGAGCTGTTTAGTGGCAGCCAGCCATTACTCACATTACCCCCTTTATTTTTCCCCCTTCCTTTTTCTCACCTGAAAACATCCAAAACTTGAAATCTGAGGCGGTTGAGCTCTATCTCTAAATATGATTTCTTCATTGTCTGTTTCTCCCTACTTATTTTCCCAAAAAGAGAATGAATGGCATCAGCTTTTGTCTAAATCCATGCCATTTTCAACCAAACTGTGGGTCTTTTCATACAAGGCAAAAATTAGGATTTATTTAAGCAAACATTCCAAATCACATAATTACTGTACTACATAGTTAGGTTAGATTAAGAAATATAAAATAGATGTTTGAAAGGTTAATTTGTTTTAACAGTGATAATCAAATAAAGTAGACGTAGCGTGGTGGTTTTCAACTTCATGGACCACGCCTTCTTGAATTATGTAAACCTTGCTTCAGCATAGCCAATGGATAAGATGGACAGATGGACCCATTTTTTTGACCATTCAACCTACCCACCGACCTGGCAACAACATCAAACTTTTGATCCTTGGTTTGGTTCGACAATCTTACCTGAAAATGTTCAAATACAATTGTTTAGCCACCTGAAAATTTAATGTTACACTCCCTTAATTTTTCTTTTTTTCTTGAAGTACTCGTACGAAGATATAACCCTTCAAATATATATGTTTATATCCTACACTTATACTCAAGCTAGAGCCTTCTATCAACATCAATCATGCATCTTATTTTCATCCATGTTGTCAATGTTTAGAATTTGCAATCGAAAGATGGGCATAAATTATGCTTTTGTTCTGCAGAGATGATGTAAAAATTATGATACTGAACAACATCAATCTACATCCTAATGACAAAAGATCCATGATGAGACAATTACTGAATTATTGGAAACAACAAGCTTTCGATTTGATGTTTTTTCCCCCATTATAACATATGATTGATTGATTGATGGTTGGTTGATTTGTTAGCAGGGGATGAGTAATTTCCAGGAGACTATTTTACTTTGGGAAGGTGACACTGTAGTTGTAGCCGAGACAGTGAAAATCACTAACAGTTGATAGTTGAATTGAAGTGAAATTATATATATAGATAGATAGATTCTTTAACAAAAATTCTTAATAAAAAATGGTTTAGATGTAGTTCTCTATAGCGATTGGAAATATTGTTGTATACCAAAATAGATTGTTTTTAGTATTGTTATATAAGCAACATTATTGTCTTTACTTAATCTCATAATGTTATTTTATTTCGTTTATTTTAAATTCACTTTGTACATTTATATCAATAATTTTTTTAATATAATAATGTGATTTTATAGTAGTATCTGTTTATATTTTTTTAATCTTTCATATTGCACATACAGGTGCTCGAACCCGAATCTCTTCACATATCTCTTAACATGAACAACATTATTTTTTTCTACTCGTCGAATTCAATTTTTTAATAATTGAAAGTAGATAAGCTTTGATATCTATAATATAATAATCGATCAAAAATTTAATAGGAATTATTATTTTTTAAATAAAATTAATAAGAAATATTAAATTTAAATTTTGTTAATAAACCCCTTGAAAATACAGCTTAAAAATTAAAATCATATTATATGGTAATTTATTCTTCGTCCAATATGTTAAAATGATCGATTATTATATTTAATAAAATGTCCTAGTTATTGTGGTTATGAAATCCCTGTCTCAATGCTTGAGCCAATCCAAGCAAAATCAAATGCTTGTGAATCACGAGATTTAATTATTTTGGTGATAACGATGTTAAATTTTTTTTTTAGAATTATAAAATGAGGATATAATTTTAATAGTAACATGCAAGTTGAATTCATATCATATTTAGGGAGATAAATACATTATCATCAAACTAATATACAAAGTTTATAATGATGTTAAATTAATCATTTTATTGATGAACCCAACAAGTGGTTTCAGTGGAAAAAATGATGTTGTTCATCTTAAGTGTAACACTCCTACACCCGGTTCACACGTATAAACCCGGCATAAGAGTATTACACACAGTGTCAGAGAATTAAAAGCGAGTATAATAAATTTTTTCTTTCAATTCGTGTAAATTTTCGAAACAATATTAGTAACCTATTCATTAGGGACACCTAAGTATACCATTTGTACATGTCATTTTACCTCTAAATAAAGTACTTAAGCTTGAAGTCTTCCAAGAGTGATGTGATGAGAGGTCCCTTGGCTTGATTCTATCCTTACTTAGCCTTTATACCTACGCGTTAAAATAAACGCATTAAGCCGGTGAAGACTTAGTAAGTGCTACAAGAATAATTAATCAATTCTAAACTTTTTATTAACTCATTTCAACATACTGTGAATATTCATTCATATAAAATACCTACCTTTCACATATATATCATTTAATTTCTCTTGTTATCACATTATACACATTCATCCACTTTTTACAACTTAGCTATTTTAGCCTCTTTAGCTTACTTAGTTTTATCATCATTTGATTACTTATACACATATAGTACTTACCTTTCATGTGTTCAACGTTTCACTTACCTCAATGTCACAGTTTGCGCATTCTTTCACTTTTCACAATTTAATCACCATAGCTCAATTAGCTTATTTATCCACTTGACCCATAGTAGACTTCTGTAGAACCTATCGGATAAACGAAACAAACGGAGAGTATCGAAGTACTAAACAAAGAGCACATAAGTGCTGGGTAACAGAGAGCACACAAAGTGCTAAACAGAGAGTACACAAAGTGCTAATTAGAGAGCACACGAAATGCTAATAACAAAGAGCACGAGACGTGCTAAACAGAGAGCACACACAGTGCTAAACAGAGGGCACAAGCAGTGCTAAACAGAGAGCACACACAGTGCTAATCAGAGAGCGCGCAAGTGTTCCTTAATGGCATACCACTATTATCACAATGGTTCTAACTTGTCTACATGGGTATAATCTCTCATTTTCATCATTTCTCATAATTTCATATACCACATTTACATTTTTCTTCACATATACATAATCATATATTTCTCACCTTTATTTACTCTAAGGCTTCCACAATATCACCATTTTATCATATAATCAATATTTATAACTAAACACATAATATTTCACATATACATTGTTCATCACATATATGTCATCTTATACCTCTTTACTCTTATTTACACGTTAATTTTCAAAGCTGTCCACTTGCGTCACAGTCACTAAATTATTTATATCTTGAACTACAGAATTTGAAATTATAAACCGCTTGATGTTTCTGATATTAGACTCAAATATCTTTTTAACATAAAATTTTCAGAATTTTTACTTTAGCCAATTTGTACAGTGAATTCTTTCAATTTACTCCTTCGCTGCTGCCTGACAGTTTCGATCTTTCTTACTAAAAATTATCTATCTTTTAGTAAAAAGATCAAATGATCTTCCCGTCTATTTCTATTGAAAATAGACTCATTAAGGAATTAACCATATAAATTTCAGTCTCTAATAAATTTTCTATATTTTTCTATGATTTTTCAAAGTCAGAACAGGGAAACTAGAACCTACTCTGACCTTGTTACACAAAATCAGATATATCTCAGAATGTAAAATTTATTTCCTTTCATTGTTTCTTCCATACGAAACTACACTCAATAATATTTAATTACATATATAATTCGACCCTTAACTCTTTATATACAATTTTTGGTGAATTTTTTAAGTTAGTCCTCTGTTCTGTCCAAACTGTTTCAATGAGAATAATTTCTTTCTCATGTTTCTTTATACTAAATTTCATTCAATCATACATAATTAACACTTATAATTAAACATATCATTCTTATCATAATTAATCATATATGTTAAAATTACAAACACTTTAACTTAATTAATTCTAAACCTTTTAATACTTGTAGTACTTACAACTTTTGTAGAAAGCTTCCTTTCCCTCTTTGATCTTCTCTTTTCCTTCCTCTTCAATTGAGTCCTTCTCCTTCTTTTCTTTCTCTCAAAACACATATATATTCACATGTAAGCTAAAAATTCCAGCAACTAATATTTTCATGCCAAAACATGAATTAAACATGTATGACATGCTAATCTCTCCATTACTTACCTTGACACTTGAAAATTTCAAATTACCAACTTGAGCTCCTGCTCCTTAACACTTCAAATATGGATTTTCTCATGGAATTAAGGTAGTTAATAGCTTAATCTTGTGATTTTCTTAAAGAAATTCCAAAGAAAAATGGAAAATAGAAGCTTGGATGCCTTAGAAATTTAAGAAGAAATGGTGAAGAAATGATGAAGAAAATGAAAAGAAGAAATGGGTGGAGATGGAGGTAGTTACGGCAAAAGCAAAGAGGAAATGGATGATATAAAATCATCCATTCTTTAATTCTCCAACATTTCTAATGGAATATCTCAATTTACCAAAAATGGTCTAATTCTCCTTAGGTCCTTAGACCTTTCGTCACTTCTACACTTAAGTCCTTTCTTCAATCATTACTCATTTTAAAAATATCAAATATTCTAAATTACCATTTTACCCATCTCTAATCACCATAATTCCATGATGATCTCATCATTTATTTTGGACTAATTGTCCATATCGTCCTTCCTTCTTTCTCATTATTACTAATTAATCCTTAAATTTTCCTAATCTTCTTATTTTAGCTACATATTCTAATTATTGACTCCTTCCCTATACTGTTCCAACTCCAGTTCAAAAACACGGATGTTACATTAAGGGTCCCGAGTTCGAGTACCTGTGTGTGCCTTATTAAAGTGTTAAGAAAGTATGAACAGATATTACCATGTAATCACACCAATATATTAAAAAAATTAGTTTATTGATGGTATACTTAAAAATGAGTATTTTTATTTTAAGATGATTTTATGAGAATCTTTAATTAGTGCATTGATTAGGATAATATATGTAGAAAGGAAAAAGTATAATTAAGACATCACTAATTAAATACAAAAAGAAAGCTTTTTTTAATGATAAATGAAAATCTACGTGATCTTAGTAGATTCATATACCATTATAGTAATAATTCAGAAATTAAATGCAATAAGTTGATAACTTTATTTATCAATACACTATTGAAGTTTGTTTATAAACACTAAGTAAAGATTATTTAGTCATATTTTCTTTTATTTAAAGCAAATGGATTAATTAATTGGGGAGATATTATTATATAATATATTCGGTAATTAATTTCACATGGACCGATCCTAGATTTATGATCATGCCTTGCCTCTAGGAAACTAAAAACATTTTTCTTTGTGAAATCTGTCATTTAAATCTGGGTTTTTTTACCCAAATATTACAAAAAAAATAATTAATAATCAAAATGGTACCTCCAAATTATTATTTACCAAAATGGTATGTTTAGTTAAGTGGAGGGACTCTAAGTGGCGGCACTAAGAGGTATTTTTGACACGTGTTTTTTTTAATTTTTTATTATTTGTATATATTTAAAAATAAAAAAATATTATTTTATTAGTGGAGAGACTTAAAGTGGCGGCACTCAGGGGTTTTTTTCAGAAAAATACGAGAAAAATAGGACAAAAAAATAAAATACCTGACAGCCAGTGGAGGAACACGAAGTGGCGGCACCAATGGAGGGTTATCAAGTGGCGGCACTAAGGGGTGTTTTGCCACTTGGCAGCACCCCATTGTGTCGTGTGTGTGTGTTTATTTTATTTTATTTGTGAAAATAAATTTGGGTAGTTGGGAATTTTTAGGGTTTGTGATAAAAATTAAATGAAATAAAATTTTTACTATAAAATAGGAAAGGAGCGAGCAAATAAAATTTTTAAGGTTTGTGATAACCCTCCATTAGTGCCGCCACTTCGTGTTCCTCCACTGGGTATAAGGTATTTTTTTGTCGTATTTTTCTTAAAAAAACCCTTGAGTGCCGTCACTTTAAGTCTCTCCACTAATAAAATAATATTTTTTATTTTTAAATATATAAAAATAAAAAAAAATTAAAAAAAACACGTGTTAAAAATACTCCTTAGTGCCGCCACTTAAAGTTCCTCCACTTAACTAAACATACCATTTTGGTAAATAATAATTTGGGGATACCATTTTGATTATTAATTATTTTTTTGTAATATTTGGGTAAAAAACCCTTTAAATCTTCAAAATAAATCAAAATCCTCTATAAAAGTTTGAATTTTGTGTATTTAAATTGGAGATTCATTATGTATTCTCACATATAAATTTTTGTGATTATGTATTTAAATAATATCGTGTAGTTATTTGTTTATATACTTCTTTAATTTTTTGACAAAACGTATGCATCTTACACACATAAGTGCTCGAACTTAAAATTATTAGAATGAGCAACATTTTTTTTCCACTGAAGCCATTTGTCGAATTCCACTTTGTAATTTCTTAAACATGTATTATGATTATATCCGGATTTTAAAAATTGAAATGAGTAACTTGATAAAGTAAAAAAATTAAGTAATTACTAAAATACTAGAAGGGCTAACCCAAGGAGCAGGCCAGAGTAAAGTGGGTTGGGTCCATTAACAACAGCCTAAAAAGCCTGAAAGCAATGGCGGGAACCAAAACCCTCTTTTTTGTCTCAGTCAATTGTCACTGGCTTTACAAATTGCAAACAATTTGCCCCCAAAACCAAATTTTCTCGGGGAAAGAAAAGAGAAAAAGGAAAAAAGAGAGGGAAATGGAGAAAATGGTATCGGAGGCGGAAGAGCTGCCGAAGGCGATCGTGCGGCGGGTGGTGAAGGAGAAGCTCTCTGAGTGTTCACCGGATTACGACTTTAACGTTCACAAAGACGCCCACCTCGCTTTCACTGAAAGCGCTCGCATCTTCATCCATTACCTTTCCGCTACGTAAGTTTTAAAAAAATACCCAAAATGTTTGATGATTGATTTAGGGTTTATAACAAAAAAAAAACCCTTTCTGGTGAATTTATTTGATTTGATTATGTGTTGGCAGGGCAAATGACATATGCAAGGAATCGAAGAGGCAAACAATGAATGCGGAGGATGTGTTTAAAGCACTTGAAGAAATTGAATTCTCGGAATTTGTTAAACCTCTGAGGGCTTCGCTTGCTGGTTAGTTTCTCTGGAAATGATTTTGTTTGGGGTTTAGGGTAAATGAACAATGGGAAACGTTTGATGGGTGGGTTGGGTTTATTAATTTGTTGCAGAGTTCAGGAAGAAGAATGCTGGGAAAAAGGGTGGAGCAGCCAAGGAAAATGAGGTAAAAAAGAAGAGGAAAATAGAGGATTCATATGCCAAAAATGGAACAAAAACCAAGCAAAAGAAAGAGGATAATCATAAAGAAGAAGAAGAAGAACAACAAGTCGAAGAAGAAGTACAAGAACAAGACGAAGAAGAGGAAGAGGAAAATCATGGAAGTGAGTGATTAAGCAAGTAAACTGGGAATTGTAATCCCCATTAAGTGTTTCCATATATTTTTCATTTCCCTTTGAGATTGCTGTAAATCCATGTTTGGATCGCAACCGTAACTTAGCTAACTTCAATGGATTTCATGGTTCGTTTGGTACTCTTTTGGTTTTTCCCCTCAAATTAAACCCAATTCATTAAGTGCAAAATAAAAGTTCCAAATACATAATTTGGAATTTGTACGCTATTTGATAAAAGCTACACATTTTGGTTCGAGAAGTTAACATTGTAAACTTTTTAATGTATAATTTGAAACTATGTTATATATGATGATGAAAATTCATAATTACTTAATAATATTAATAATTAATTTTTTTCAAATCAATCTTAAAAACTCAAATTAAAAATTAAAAATTAGTTCCATTATAATTAGATACCAAAACATAAAATTTTTATTAAATACAGTATCAGATTGGACAAAAAATAATATAATTACTATATTAAAATAAAATATTAAACTTAAGTAGCCAATGATATATTAAGCCTCAGAGCTAAATGTTCTTGCTTGACTCGTTAAAAAAGATACCAAATATGACAGAATTATCATATGATGTATATTTTTTTCATTGACAATCATAGTTTGGTTTATAACAGTCACTGATCACTGCCGGGTAATGCTTAAATACACCCTCCATCTACCACAGAAACAACCTAATATAATAAGCACTCAATAGGGGCGATACCACCGGCCATCGTTGCTGTGTTTTCCCCTGTATGAACTCCCACTATCTTTACTATTTCTCTGATGTGGAGGAGGGCTTCGAAGTTGAGCTTCTGGTTGTTGCCTGCATTAAGAGGACGATAAAAGGTTTTAAATCATTAGGTATATCCTACTATAAGATTACAACAATAGAATGTCACTGAAGAAGTATAATCTTTTCCAGCATGAAAATTACCAGAAAACAAAGAGAATAAAAAACCGGAAGAACGGAAATAAAACTCCTTTCCTGTTTACTGATTATGATAAATCATGTTTTGACATTCAGATGAGACAAAGAAAGTGTTTAGTTCTTTTACATTGGATTTTTCTTTTCCTTTTCTTTTTCATTTTCATCAATGTTCCCTGCATCAATTAAAGACCCTTAAAAGAAAATGCTAACCAATTCAATCTAGGTATGTTCCTCAACAATTACAAATCAATTGCCAATTGGCTCTTCGCTTTCAGAAACCAATAGGCAAGTCCACTCATGGTCATTTTATATGACATTGACCAAACATTTTATGGAAATAGCTTTTAAAAGTTCATAATATTGAAAAGAAAACAGTGATATTGAACTTACAGAACATATCCAATGCGGCCATCAGGTAGAATCATTGGCATCATTGACATACCAGTTGGACTTGGTCCATTTCCATAGATTAATGGCTGTAGGTGACATAAATTTTTATATCAGATTAAATCTTGGTAACTCATGAAACGAGTAAACATAATGATGCTAAGGAGATTGAGAGCATTCTATTATCTAACATTGTGTTGATCTTGACTGGCACCACAAAACACGCTGTTCATTACATCTATAACTATGTTCAACGATGAAAATTAACAAGAAAACAATTAAAGACATCTATCATGTGGGAATTGGAGGTAAAAGGCCAATCTAACTCTTTCCCGTTTCTTCAAGCAATTATCGCCATCCAATTGGAAACAAGATGCAGGTACAGATTTTTAAATGTATTCCCTCTGAGGGCAAAAACCCTTGTATACAAAAGCAAAACCTATCTAAAACAAGATCAAGACTTCAAAAACATAGAGCTTTTAACAATAAATGCCAAATGTAGGACCACATCCAATATATCTTCCAAAGAACCTACTTCATTGAGACTGTAACTGTAATGATGATGATTCTTCTAAACTAAACTAGGTAAAGATTGGGTTCAGACAGAAGCAAAGCAACAAAAAAACACAAAGTGATAAGCCACGGGGCAAGATTGAATAATTAACAAGGATATAATCGACATGCATAGGTCAAATGCAGAGGTTGAAAATGAAAGCTAATTATCAATAGCAGGGTATTGAGAAAAAATGATGAAGATATAGAAGCAGTCATACATGCATTGGTACATGCAGAGAAAAATATCTCACCTGTGCAAGGCCCGCTACACCATATCCTGGACCTAGAGCACCGTAGGCACCCCCGACAAGACCATATCCAATGTGAGGTGGATAGTTAGGAAGAAAACGTGAACTCTGAGAACTTGACCCCCCAGGAGTCTTTTGATCTGTTAGTGGCTTTGCAAGAGAACATTCCACAACTTGACCTGAAAAACAGAATAATAAAACTCAAGATTAGATTTAGAAAATACAAGTGCGAAAAGGATAAGAATTCAGTAATCACCATCCAGTTCATATTTTTCTGAGTCGTTCAGAGCTTTCATGGCACAAGTTCTCTCTGCAAAATGAACAAAAGCAATTCTATTCCTCTCTTGTCCAGGTTTTGCAGGAGGTAGAACCACTTTCGTGATCTTTCCATGATGTTCAAATAGCTTCTTTAACTGATCTTGCGTGACATCCTTTGGCAAGTTCTTTACATAAATTGCTTTCACCTGCTTAAGGTAGGGGTTAAGTTCAGATTAACAATTCCAAAATATGTTTAGGAAGACACAATAAAATAATTTACAATCAAGGTAATGACCACCAGAAAGGAAAAGTGATTCACCTATGTGGAGGAAATACTTGGCATAGGAAATGATCATGCAATGACATAAAACAGGACAAAGAAATTAACAGTTTTTAAAGCTATCAAAGACAAGGGACAGCCCAGTGTGAGAGAGTCCCGCATTATGGGGTTTGGAGAGGGACAGATGTACACAGCTTACAGTCACTTGTGAAGAGGCTGTTTCTGTTACTTGAACCCATGAAATCCAGGTCAAAATGAAGTAACCTAATTTGTGCCAACTGCCATCACTCACCTCTAGCAAAAGATATGAGATAAACAACTGTTTAGTCAATTTTCCCCATGCCTCCCCTAACAGACACACACCTTTTCTCCTTGCACAGAAAGAAACGGCCAATGGCCCTCAGTTAGGGAGAACTAATAGAGACGGTGATTGCTTTATATGAGATGTTTCTAAGTTATCAATGCACATGATACACAAAAATGCACATGTGTCTGCTTCAAACTTAAAAGAGGGGATATGGAATAAAATGGCACCCAGTGAGACATGGATGAATCCATAAACTTGAAAAGAAGACTGAAGGAAGCCCGGAAGGGAAACAGAGCAACTTAATGATACCTGAGAAGCAGCAGAAGAATCAGCATTTTTGGTATCAGCCCAGCTCACATTTGGAGCATTATCACCAAGCCTGAATTCTTGGTTCATCATCTTCTGCCTTGAATACTCAGCACATGCATTGTTATAATACTCAACAAAGGCAAAGCCCCTGTTATTACTTAAGTTCTTCATATCCTGAAAGCACAAAAATAGATACACCAAGATACATTACCACTAAACAGCCCTTTCGAGACCAACAGAAAACAGTAGCCTCCCATAGAAAAACACAAGTTCATTAAACTAACCTTTACCAATTCCAAACCAGCAACTCCAGGTCCAACCTCCGACAAAGCCTTCCTTAGGTGTTCCTCTTTCCAGCTTCTAGGAATATTACCAATAAACAATCGATTCTTTGACTGGGACATTGAACATTTAATTTTTCTACCCTGTGAGAGATATTAGCAAACAGAGAAACATAATTGGAAAATATCAAACCTGTCAGAAACAGAGAAAATAGTATGCATACGACATAAGAGATTGTTACTCATCTCAGATTTTACAGTTAATACATCACAGCTAATAATCTGTAAGTTACTTTCAGGTTAAGAGGGTGACAATGTTAACATATACATAATGTATAAGAAGACTTGTTACCTTAAAATCCGCATTATTTAGCTCATCAATGGCTTTAGAGGCCAATTCTACACTTCTAAAGGTCACAAATGCAAAGCCCTTGTTTTCAGTTGAATCTTTACCTTTCATAATGCGAACCTGTTGTCATAGAGTATAATGTGTAAGTCTTTATCTCAAGAAAAAAAACTAAAAATTCTTCACAAATAGCATGAAAAAGCACCTCAGTAACTATTCCAACAGATTCACAAAAGCCTTTCAAATCCTCCTGAGAAACATCATGTGGGATGCCTCCAACATAAACTTCAGAACCATGAGGAGGACGAGCAAGAAGCTCAGCATGCTTCCTCTTTTCATCTCCATCTTCAACTTTAGTCTCAAAAACATCAGCCCCATTGGCATTTTCAACATCCAGGTCTTCTTCTTCTTCCACTTCCACTTCCTCTTCTATTTCTTCCTCTTCTTCTTCTTCTACCTCCACTTCTTCATACTCCACCTCTTCTTCCATGGTCTCCTCAGGATCACTCTCTTCATCAAGATCAACCCTCTCATCAGACTCAACAAGCTGTTCGTGCTCACTTGGTCCTTTAGATTCCATTGACTGAGCAGCGGTAAGTGCCTTAGGCTTTGGCATCATATGAATCTATTTAAACAGGCTTGCAAGGCAATTCTGAAGAAGGCACAGAGGCTAGAAGAATTTAAGGAAAGAAGTATACATATACTGAGGGGGGGGGGGGGAAATGGTAGCTACAAGGAGTTTCAGATAATGTATCTCAACTGAATCCGTGTCTCAAAGGTAGTTGCTAGGTTAAAGATTTTCACCAAAGGAATAATTAAGCAGTATATTTCAAAAGAAAGGCAAAAGAAATTTCTGAAAGATAATTAAGAGGCTTCAGAAGTGGTGCAAGCTATCAAGGAATGAACTTGCCCAAATCAGAAAAAGAGTGACAGGACTGCTGTCCAAAAATAAAATATTGACATATTTAAGCTTAATCCAGCTTCAATAAAAATGTAAAGTAAAATGACAAAACAAAACAAAAATATATAAGCAGATTCATTCCGATATACAAAATTAAAAAGAAGAGGTTAACATGTAAAGTAAAATCAAGCAACATGTTATGGGGTGCATCTATGTTAGGAAAGACTGCTAATTTTGATTCTCTAATTAAGGCTTAGGTTGTGATTCTCTAATAAGTAGAATTCCAATAAAAAAACCATGAAGAGATTTGGGTCTCTCTAACAAGTCTCAAGATTTCAATCTCCTTTTTGATGAGCTAAACTATCAACCCCAAACATACTGCCGTAAAACAACATTGACCACGGACCAAAAGTAATAAAAGTTCCGGAATAAAATACACCATTCCTCCACCCCAATTATAACTAAGATGCCATAATCTATTCAAAAGGTCCATGACGGTTCATACTTACTCTCTAGAATGTAATTCTGCCTTAACATAATAAAACTAGTATCAAAATGTTGCATTTAACAATATTTTAGGCTTCTGACACCCAATTTACAAATCATCTTAACATGACCATAAGACAACCAGACAGCTCGTGGTCCATGTTTCCATGTTTTGACCCACAAAATCAACACCTATTCATAACTCGACAAAAATAGAGTGGATGCCATTCAACAAACTAAAGAAACACCAGCTCCCACTCTTCAAGGTTACCAGGAAACAGATAATGGGTCATGTAAGTGGTGCCTTAAATCACTGATTAAGGATTATCTTATAACCATTTTTGGATTTATCTATTTATTTATTACAGTACTCTTACTGAATTCAAGAAAAAAAAAGTGAATTTCTGAACAAAATAGAAGAGGGAAAAATAAACAAAAACGAAATCTAAGAATCAGTTTCTAGTATGATAATTAAGAACATAGCCCTACACACATTCTCTTCCCTAGCAAAAACTGTCATTTGAAGAAAAAATGTTGCACATTTCAACAGATCTTTGTAGAAAAGAATGTAAATGGATACAAAGCCTCAACTAGCAAACTCTTTTGCAACTAAACCCAGTTCTTTTTACACGTAATATACAGAATTCCTCATTTTGAGAAAAAAATTTACCAACCAAAATATTAAATTAATCGAATATAAAACTCTTTATCCCACTAAAAGTTCAAAAGATTGACAACGCCGTTGGAGTTCAACAATGTAATCGGTCATGCATTAAACGAAAAGAGCGAAAAGGATAAACCCAAAATGGAAGAGTAAATATACATTATTTATGTCGAGAACGAAGCAAAAATAGGAGCAGTTCAATAAATGGGTTTGGAGAGAGAAAAAATACCAGAGTTGTAGATGGAGGGAAAAATATCTAAGAAAGTAAGAAAACCTTCAATAGTTGAGAGAGAAAAGGCCTGAACTTTACGGATGCAATTGAAATAATTGGAAAGGCCGTTTGTTTGTTTTTTTTTTCTTTTTTTAAGGCCGATTAGTCCAGCGTCCGGTTTTCATTGGTTCAGTCTCACGTATGAATTTGTTTAAGCTGCTTTTGTAAAATAAACAATCAAATGATTACATGCGTGACATTATTTTTTTAAAGAAAAATATTAATTTTTAAAAAAATAAAAAATGTATTTCTTAATGTTTAATTTAATTATATTTAAAGAATTACTATATTTAATATAATCTTCTTCTTCTTTTTAGTGAGTTATAAGAGGAGTACAAACCCTAACAACAACGAAACTAATATGATTCGAATTCAAATCACATTTAAAATAATGAATACCCTGACCATCAAAACAATACATGATTTTCAAACCCCAATCTTTTCTTGATAATAACCCCTAAAACTAAAGGGGTTTTGGCTGTTGAGGACTTTGAGAAATTATTCATATTTACTATAAAGCGGAATCTTCTTTTTGGTCAAAAATTTCAGAGATAAGATTATAACCACTGGAACTTTTCACGCATAAAACAATAAAAACATGTAAAAGTTTATTAATTAATCTGTAAATTAAAATAAAATTGAACCAAAATTTAATATGTAATCGCATATCTTAAATCATTCAGATTCCCATACTTAAAAAGAGAAAATTGTATTTAAAGAAACTTGCAGAATATTTGACAAATTATGTCTACATATTGTCTTCATGCTATTTTTATGCGTCATGATCACATTTACAATATAAGTTCAGATACATTTACAATTTGTAATTATAGATTTTTACACTCTTATATGTATATTGTGTCGTTTTTAATACAATATCTAATCTAATAATCCAATATCCTACTTACAAAGAATACAAACAGTTCACTAGAAATTTGAAGCGGGGGTTCCATCATGGAGATTACAAATTAAAAACTCCAATCCATCATGCCTTTGATTCTCAATCAAGAAAAAGAACAAAAATGCTACACCAACTACCACCGCTTGGTTCATATTTATTTGATGTTCTAACCAAAAAAAAAAAAAAAAGGTTTCTCAAAGCCTACATCTATCTATGTGTAACCCGGACTTTTTGTTAAGTACTCATGTTGACACCTATATTCGATAGGTATTAGAACATGAAAACGAGGACTTTGAAGGAAAAAATGAACATACCTGTATAAACAATGACAACCACCGCTCATTTCAAAAATGGTGTATGAGACACCTCTATCTTCTTTAACCAAAGAGAGCTGAACTACAAAAAAAGCAGGTAGTCAATGTCAGCATTTAGCCATTCCTTGTCTGCTGATTCATCTGCCTCTGGCTCTAGCCAAATCTATATTTCTACTTGCACTGGGATAAAATTACAGAACTGGTTCAAAATCTCCTATTTCATTGACTCCAACATGCTTTGGGTGATATCTTCAAGGAAGGATACAAAGCCCATGACACTGGTTAGGCCACTTCCATCCACATCCTGCTCCTCGATAAGATAGTTCTCAAACACTATCGCATCATCCTGCCCTCCCCAGATAAAAACAAGTTTGGGTGTAATACAGCGGTCTTGTTTCAGTTTTTTAATCGTAGACCGCAACAAACCTGACAAGAATTATTTGCCTCAGAAGAAATCACAGCTGATAAACTTCCAGTTCAACTCTTAAGAATCAACTTCTAAGTAAGTGGGAAAGCACTAACAAATGATAAAAGAACTTACAGTCATTGGGTGGAGGAAAAGGAAGGCTAGGTCTGCGGTAGATGAGTAAAAGACAATTAGAGTTGTAAATGCATCAAGGAAAAATATTGGACTCCCGCTGGAGATCAAAGCAGCACGACTGAGTGAGTGCCGAGGATAAGCTTGTTTATCAGGTGTCGAATATGATGTTAGCATTGGATAGATGGCACGGTGAAGAGAACTTGGTTCCAGTGCACTGGACCAGGCATATGGGAGAAAATTTCATTGTTAATTATCGGGATAAAATGCATAAGAGTCTTATGCGATAATCAAACATTAATTAACGAGGAAGAACATTAAAACATGAGGTCAGTGAAACTCCCAAATAATCTGCTAGGATGAGTTTACAGTATGATATTGATACTAAAGATAGCTTCAAGACTAAATCTTCCATTAGTTAAGTGAATTTAAAGGCTCGAAAGCTTGTGCCTCCAAAAGATTCAACAGCACGATCGAAAGTGGATGCAGTGAAGGGCATATACCTGAAAAGACATTGCAGGTAAATCCGGTAGTCAGGATGAACACCTTTTTCATGGAAGTGCAGAAGGGGATTTCTAAGCAAAGCAAAAACCAAGCGAGGCAAAGGTTGCAGTTGTGGGCATTGTGAGAATGTAACATCCATCTGAGCAGTGATTGAACTACTTCCATTCTTGTATTGGATATGTTTAAAAGCTCCATTATATTTAGCTGTGAGGATTACTAGCCAATCGTGAAGCAACATCCTGCCCTCTCTAACTCCTTGCTCCAAAGAGGCTAATATAACCTTTAGAACATTATGTATATAAATAATTAGAGATGGTGGTTGGAAATAAAATGCTTAAGCATAGACGTCTGGAAGAGATGGAAAGAAAGAAGGCAGACCTTGTGAACAAGTAAAGATAGAACCGGTTCAGGATCAACACTATCATAAAGGTCATTAAGATTTTGAGCTGATCCATACTGCAGAGTTCGTATTCTAAGTCATCGTTTAAGAGAATGCTTGCCTCTGAATAAAAATATATCATATCAAGTTAAGCCCAAAAATAGCTCCAGTAAAAAAAATGTCCATTATGTTTAATAATTTGGACTTCAAGAAGATTTAGATATGAATGATAATAAACCAGTCTCAGTCCTTGATCATGCAGATGAGCCTATATCCATGTCGTCAGGAATGAAACAGTTCACAATTTGATTGTAAAGCTCAAATCTGGCAAGAGTAATTTAAGAACAGAATATCCAATATACCTACAAGAAGACACCAATCCTAAACTCGAGAGTTCCTCAGGAGGCACAACAACAGTGTACTGAAATGCAGTCTGCACTATAGGTAGTTCAGAAGAATGTCTGCAAAGGAAAAAGGAGATTTAAAATATCTAAATAATATAACAGTAAGGCTCCACAAATTGCTATCAACAAAAAAAGGTAGCACAACCAGAAAATACTTAAAGGGAGCATGTTTCAAGCATTTAGGTACGCCCATCTGGTGCAGGCAAGAAACTAATACAATGAGAAAAAAATATATAATCATAATAACATTGTATAATCTGTAACAATTTACATATTACAAATCTGAGCATAATGAATATATTTTATTGAATCTACAGAACTCAAAGAAAGTAAAATACTAAGCTATAAGATTCTATGCCAGATGAAGTCCCTGCATTTTACAGCAAGATAGTCCAGAAAGTATGTCCATCAGATTCTACAATAAAAAATACTAGTAATATTGACTGTGGCAGCCAAAGAAAGAAATTGTAATGAGTAATTAATACCTGGAAAATCCAACATTATTAGCGAAATCAAAATCGTAAGCATATGTTGCAAAAGAATCACAACAAATGATGTGCTGAACATTTTCATATTGTGGATCTGGGAAGAAGTGACCATACTGCAAAAGGAGGGATTGAAAGAAGTGAGAAAGTAAAAATTATTAGATGATATTTCCCCAGTAAGAAAATTTGAAAGTAGAAAGAGGAAAACTTACAGAATGGCCAAGCTTGAATTCAGTAGATGTCCTCAATCTTAGTACACAATTAAAAGCATATGGACGACTTAGCAGTTGGAACCTGCAAAGTTAGATCAATAACAGAACTCAAATGGAATATCCATATAATTAACTCAAGTAGATATGAAGTACCCATATAAACATATACTTTGTCATCTTTAAAAAAGAATAAATTAAAGGAACTTATAGAACTAACATGTCCTGAGGAAGTGTTGAATCATCTGTATTTGCATATAAGAACAAAGAGCCACCACTTTCTATGCTAAGAAATTTAAGAGATGCCAAATCTGTATACTCATTTGTAACAGCAAAAATGTCCACGGATACACCTGCTTGAACAGCCACAGCAGCCTGTAACATTTGTCAGTGCTACATTTTCCCAATACACACGACTAAGATGAGATAATACAAAAGTCAAATGAAAGATACCAGATCTTTGTAGAATGGTGTCTGCTCAGGAAGCAAAGCACGGTTTGCATCTTCTTCTTTATTAGCATATTGCTCACCATACCTTCTTGCATCTAGTTGCCCAGGTCCATAATCGGGAGGTCCAGAGAGAAAGGCAAAGACTCTAGCTGTAGTTGCGTTCAGAGAAGACAGTAGCATGTAGTGCATCTTTTAGACATATGTGATTAAAAGAATAAATGAGATTAAAGACACCTGCAAATCAGAAAAATTCTATGGTTTCTCTCACACCAAATGCAAATGAATTTCCATACTCTGATCCAAGGTAATCGCAAAGTGCTTCCATTGCCGCACCAAAACCACGACCGCCCATCAACACACCATCTAATACTTGACCTGCCCCAGGGGTTCTCTCCCATGAAGTAGTAGGTCTGAGAGTTTCAAGTGCTGATGTAATACGATCCTTACAAGTTTCAACCTGTATAGGTTATTGAATTTAGAAGACTAGTACATAGTGATTGCAAAATTACATGATTTGATTAGTATAATTGAGGATACACAACACTATCCTAAGTGAAAGACTCAAACAGAAAAGGTTATCCCACATACAAACAAATGCACTGTCCCTTCTTAATTCTATTCTTACAAAAAAACCATTCCATTCCCACAGTATCTCATTCAGCAAATCAAAACACAACGTATGTTCTACCTAAGGCAATGGCTGAGGAGAAAAATGAAGGAATCTAGAAATTGAGAATACATACTGGAGCCAAAAATTGTAACAAAGGCATGACATCTTCAAGCTCAATTGGTAAGGTGCCCTCTGTATCCTGATGGACAAAAATGTTTTTTACAACAGGAATAGATCCTTGAACATCATATAACCCTATTTTGTGGCTGAAAGTCGCTAGGCCAAAAAGTGACCCAGGTGCAAGAGCTGCAATAGAAAAGAATATGAAGAAAAGAATCAATCTTTGAAGGGGAAAAAAGCAGGAGAAACAGAATTAATGAAGCATTTTATCCACCAAAAAAGAACCTTCCAATGCTGCCTGCAATGCACTTTTAGTAAGCTCCAAAAATTCTTCTGAAGCTGCAGATAGAAAAGAAATAGTATTATAACCTGCGACAAGGATGGCTAAGCTTGCCCCATTTATGTAGGTTGAAATCTAGAAACATGAACATAAAGAGGTGATGATCATGCATTACAGCTGCCAAAACATTAAGGGAACACCTAAGCTAAAGTCAAACTATGGTACTAACTCGATAACTTTTTTTTTCCTTCTGAACATCCTTCTACGAGCTATATAAACACATTTTTCTCCCACATCAAATGCAAAATAAAAGAGATAGCAAAATGGTGATCTTACTAAACTGTCGATAACTACTCAGTATCCTCATATTCATAATTACTACTGTAATTATAAGGGTCAAGAACCAGAATAAGAAATCTGGAAATCTTTCTCGTCCTAAATTGGTGGAGTCTTAACTATATAATAGTTGAAAAGCATTACTTTTATCATTTAAGATTATAAAACTCACTAAATTTCATCCAACCAAAAAATTGCATGAAGAAAAAAAAACTGCAATCTGAACTAAAAGATCCAATTTTTGCCCCAGAATTCAGTACCAATTATAAATCTAACTGAAACTCAAATAAATATAATTGCCATGTATAAAAAAAATTAAAACTAATAACACCAAAATGAAAATCTAGTAAAGTAAACAAGTATCTCACACGATAAATCAACGGCAGCAACATACACCGGACGAGCGTGCAACAGTTCGTCCTCCGATCCTTCCACTACATAGAAATAAGAAAAATAAAATTTTCAGTTCAGTATGCCCCACTTTCTTCCTCATTTTCCTCCCAGCAACCAAATTACACTTACAAGGCAATTCGAGATCGATAAACGACGACATCGTTTCGGCACACGACTGAGGATGAGAGTATCTGGAAATGGCTTGAGCGGAGAGACCGTTGAGTGTGCCGCAAAGAGAACAATTCCAGGCCCACTGGGCGAGTTCACAGTAAGTGTTGAAGTAAGCATAGCAATTCTCGCATCGAGGCAAAAGATGTCCGTTCGATCCATAGGCCGGCGCTTGATCGTTCTCATCTTTTGCGGCAAACGGTGTTACTGTTAAACCCCACGGAACGCCGGAAGCTTCTTGGGAGTCGGGATCAATCGGGACCCTCGACACCGTCGCACGAACGGCCATATTTTTCCTTCTTCGTGTTTCTCAGAAAGTAATGTGATTCTTTTTGCTGGTGTAGGCTAAGCTAGTCAGAGGGTGAAGCAGTCTTGGCGTGCGTCTACGTTAGAACTTGGGACTCGTGGAGATCGAAACTTAGAATATACCGCGTTGGATTTTGTTAATTGATAAATAATATAACAACATACCAAACCCGATTTAATTTATTTAACCGATTAATTGGATTAAATGATTTAAGTGAATTTTTTTATTATTGAAACATTTCAATCACTCGCCACACAAACATCCAAATAATGGAAGAAACGAACATCCGATTAAGTGATTTTTTTTTATTGAACATTCCAATCACTCGTCATACAAACATCCAAATAATGGAAGAAACAAAATTCAGTGGTAAATTCACAACACAAAGCAACCCTAACTCTCAAAGCAGAATATCTGAAAAAACAGGAATGTTATATAGAAAGAAAAGGGAAGTAAATGTGATCATGCTCATTCACCAAAAAAAAAAATGTGATCATGCATCCATCTCCATCCAAACTCACCTCACCTTCGATCCGCAAATCGCAAAATTATCACCGGCTGTGTTTCGCAAATCGCATTGGAGGACCATCGAACGATCAGTCGAAGCGATAGTAGCACCGCTGAGCAAAATGACCAAGTCAGCCGCAGATCTGACACTGAAAACGACCGCTCGGACTCCGGCCACGACCACGGGAGTGGTGCACCATATTTGCCTGAACTGGAGTTCCGAAAACGAATCTTCGTTGACGGTTCTCACATTCACGAAGTACATCCACCAAGCGATCCAGTTTCAAAGGTTTCGGCACAAAGGAAGCAACGGTGACAACGGCCTCAAAATCAACAGAAATTCCTGCAAGAACAATTTCTACCTGTTCATCATTCGACACAGGGTGACCCGAGACAGCAAGGAGATCGCACAACTTTTTAATCTTGGCCAGATACTCTGTTACCGAAAGATTTCCTTTCTTTAAGGAATATAGTTCGTGCTTCAGCCGGTACACTTAAGCACCGGACGTTGCTGCAAACAACTGAAAAGCCTTACTCCAGACTTCATGCGCCGTAGCAGTTCCTGTAAAAGACGATAAATCTCTACACTGATCGTGGATAAGATCCAGGAAGCAAGAAGTTTGTCTTGCTGATGAAAAGAAAGAAACTCGGGACTGGAAGTCAACTTCCCTTCGGGGTCTGCTATGTTTCGCGGCGGAATTGAGAGCGTGCCATGAATGTATCCGGTAAGTCCGTATGCATCGATGATGAGTTTCACTTGATGTTGCCACTGGATGACAGTCTCTTCTTTAAGTTTGACAGTAACGTGTCTAGGGAATGACTGCACCACTCGACAGATTCGATCGCCATCGGGAACGCACGGTGAAGAAGACGGAGGACCAGGGGCGGAGGTTGTAGGAGTCACTTCATTCGCAGATAGATCAAGGGAAACAGACGTCATTGAACGCAGCAGAGATCAACCCAGGAGAAACCAGCGACTGATACCATGAACAAATTTATAACTCATAGAAGGAAGTAACTGATATAAACAAACTAACAGAAATATCCAACTAACTAAGTATCTCTAATATGGTTTGATTTTAAATTTACTTACTGATTGAGTTAGTCCTTGCTCTCTGCTTTCTTACGTTTGATGCTCAATTGTGAATATGCTTTGATCGACGATGAAACTGTCTGAGTGACAAGTGTCTTTTAAGCGTCAAAGGAGTCCGTAAGCGTCGCTAGCATTGTCTTTTTTTTTTTTGTGCATTATTAACAAAGTGGTTAAAATATGCTATTAGTCCCTATCTTTCTATACATATGCATATATCATTGATTCGTGTATAAATATGCATAAAACACAAGTTATAATTTTATTTATAAATAAAACCATGTAGATACGTACATCTTTTTCTCTCAATTCATAATTTTCTTCCAACTGATTAATTCATAAAATAGAACATGGCGTACGTTATTTATTTATTTATTATTGTTAATGAAGGGGAATTGGTTGAATAAGCACTTTGGTGATTAGTTGTTGGAAATAAATGTTGGGCTTGGTGTAACCATCACTGTCTCTGTAAGCCAAATCCATAATGCGTTGGTAGTTAAGTGTTGCCCTCACCACTTGCAGGGGGACACCCATCGTCGGCCTCATGCAACCCTCGTTGATGTCTTTCCATGCATCCCCAATTTTGGCTCGGAAAGCTTCAATCGCTTCTCTTCTTGAAACGTTATACTGCTTCATGTAGCACATGGATGCCGTCTTGAATCCCCTCTTCTCCCCCTCCTTCCATGATATTCCATTTTTTTTTTATTCAAATTCAATTCATTGTAGACTCGACTGCAATTTTGGACAGCTTTTAAGAACTTGTTGTTACTGTTTAAAATCCAATGGAATGCATTGTGGTCGGCTTCTTCCATTCCTATCAAGATCTGAGTCATAGCTAAAAGGGCTGCAGCCGTATGCACACCAGTTTCCATATACTCATCAAATGTCGGGGCATCATTTTCATGCTTCCGCCAACACTCAACTTGCTCCGCTTTCACGTATTTCTTCCACTAATCAATCACCCATAAATTTATGTTGGGGTTGAGGTCAAATCTATTATTTAAATTATAAATAAACAAAGTTTTTATTCATTTCAACATATTTAAATTAATATTACCTTATCTTTGGTGTAAGGGATGGCGTAAGATCTTCCTTCCTTTTGGACCAGGTACTCTGCTTCACCAATGACATGTAGAAGTGTCTCGTATAATTTTTTTTGGTTTTCAGTAGGCAGCTCATCCATGGAACTATATCAAATCTGAAATTGAAGGCAAATGTTTTACCAAAACTTTTTTAAATCGATTAGGTATCTTAATCTCATTAGTGCAATTAAAAATCCCCATCCACGTCCATGCAATCAATTTACGTGTGTGTATATATACATATGAACATCTTGTCCACTAGAAAAAGAAAGCAAAGAAATTAACAAGGCAAACCTTTGGATAGCATCTGTGAAATACTGAAGTTCTTCATATAAACCGTAGGCCTCGTAGGCATCATCTATGAGACCTACGAGACATATTTGTTTAACGACTATGTTGCGCCCAGCAGCATAACGTGGTTCAAAATATATACCGAGCGTATAGAAGAGCTCTTCCACCACTCTATGTCTTGCATAGGGGAACTTTGATTTCAGGTCTTGTTCTTTGTTCCACCTGCAACATAAATTATAAATAATTTCAAAAACTTAATTAGGACGTGAATGTCCTTCAAAGCATACAACGTTAATTTTTCACCTGGAGAGGACTGTTAGCTCCTGTCGATGCAGCAACTGTACCCTATTGAAGTCATATTTTGCAAAGTTGAGCAATATATCGTTCCTGGATTCCTCTTTTTCGTAGAAAGAGATGTAGAGCTTTGCTTCAAGTCTTTGCACGCTATGGTGGTATGGCCGAAACAAGGCATTTTCAATGTACTCTGAGATGAGGACTTGTTGATGATTGGTTTGCCAGCGACCTTAAGTGCTTGGTTGTAAAATCAAGGGCTTCACTCTAGAATTTCTTCTCCATTCGTTCTGAAGTGGCTGGCTTCATATAAGCTTACCATTCCCTTCACATCGCCCATCACTTGTTCCTTAAATTTACCATCACCATCTTGGAATTTGCTAAAAACACCTGTAATATTTTAATATCCACTTATCAATCATCTATTCTTATATAAAAAAGGCCGGCAGGGATTGGGTTTAAATCTCAAATCTGCAAAGCCAAATCGCATATTTAGCAATAACTTGGGCATCAATTCCCATGCATTTTATATTGTACTCACCGCAAGGCAATTTGTAACCATTGAACCTGAAAACTTGAAATACTAAAGCAACTATATGCAAGTCATAGTCGTAGTCATTGAGGAGTTTAGGTAATGTGATGAAAAGATGATTTAGTTGCTCTTCGATCTCATTCTCAAAATGGTATGAAACTCTGAGGCGACATAGAGAATTAATCAAATGCATTTTCTCTATTGGATCTGTTGTAGAAACCACGAGCATGTCTTTCACTGTTTCTTTCATTGCTTCCACTTGTTTAGTGTATGATTCAAATTCCTATATATGAAACAAAATGATAAAACAAGACATTATTAAGTTAACCACAACCCTAACTCAACTTGAAAGAAGAGGTACTCATCAAATCCTGTAAAGAAAAGGATACAAGGAAAATGATAATGCAATAACTATAATTACCGAGTTGTTGAAAGGAAGAGATAAGAAACGATCACCCCATAAGTCCTCGGGATAGTTGACTAATGGACGCGTGACTTCCTCGGTGTTTGCCATTGAAACAGCAGTAACGCAAACTATTGAATTACTAGAAACCGAGGAAAGCAAGCAAATGAAGGCAATGGTTGGCAAAGGATGAGGGGGATTTTGGGTTATATTTATGGTTGATTGGGTGGGCGTTGACTAACACTGCATGAAACATTGAACATGCTTGATGCTTAATTATAAAACATTTGACAACTCGGTTGAGTGGGTGAGCGTTGCCTCGATATATGCAAATGCATATATATGGCCGAATAGCAAGGTATTGACAACTCAAAATATCTTTATATAATCTAATAAAATATACCAAAGCATCGATCCTCTCTCCTGCTTATACTGGCAGCATATTTTGTGCTTAAATGAATATTTTGATGACAAAAGATAGAAAATTCAAACTCAAGTATCTGGTTTAAGATACAACTAGAACATGAAGATACAAATTCCAAAAATCTATTCCACTTCAACAATTTCGTATCTCCTTTAAAAAAAAAAACCCGTTTCATATCAATATGGAATATGGGTATGAGAATCTATGAATTTTGGGGATGCATTAGATATTTTTAAAATATATATTTATGTTTAATTATTATAAAATAATATTTTTTTTATATTCCATTTCAAAGTTAAAACTAATTATAACAAAGCGTAAAAAATATATAAACGGAAAAAAATGAGCTTCCTTCTAACCGCAGTGATGTTCATCGACAACCTATCAATTTTATGTTGATAGATTATTGATGCAGCTAATCCAAAAAGTATATTCATTTAAGATCTGAAGTGAGAAAATGGAGTGTGTTGAAGGGATAGCTCCTCTGTTCCTTCCTCCATAACCAAAAATGAAATACAGACAGTGATGCATGCACAGGAAAGTCCAACAAGCTTGATTTTCAAAAAGCCCATCAATTTTTAGGCTTAGATTTGCTTTAGATAAGCAATAAAAGGTGTAATAGTGAAGCTCCAAAATAGTGAGTGACTCACCATTGGGCCAGACCCATGTTCAACTCCATTGGATTTGTTTAGCTAATACCAGAACCAATGGCAATATAACGAAGGGGTAGTCTTTGCATCTTTAATTAACAAACCAGATGTGTTGAAAGTGAAGTAGCTTTCCAATGAGTTGGTGGGTATTTTTCTGCTCATTATATATATATATATATATATATATTCTTAAAAGTTGCTTTGCTTGCTTGCTTAAAAGGTTAACATTATATGGAAATAGACTGACTATGAGTCTTCAACTTTTGCTAACTTCCACTTCATCTCTTGTTTAATTAAGAATTAAACAACATCAAGTCGGTTCTTCTTAACAGTCTCTAATCGGTAATCGTCCCATTATTAAGCAATCACTTTGATTTGCTTCAATCACTTCAAATATAAATTATTTTAAAGTAAGAAACAAAGGAACTGGAAATTAATTAATCCAAACTCGTAGATTTCCTTAAAAAAGGGGAATATAACTCCAAGTTATAGGATATTGAATATTTTGATGTATCATATTTATAAAATCACCATGATGTAAGACATAAGATATGAAAAATGGAAAGGAAGTCATAAAGTAGCAATCAGATTTGTTTCCATTAACCTTTTTTACAGTCACAGAATTAGAAAATTATTTTAAAGCTGAATTAAATTATATATTTTTACGATAATAAAAATATAATTTCATTTTTATAAATTTTAAATAATTAAATTATTTTTTTATTATTTTTAAGAGGTTGGAATCCAAATTTAGTATTGTTAATTTAAAATTAAAAATTTAAATAGAAAATTTTCCATTTTAGAAGGATCCAAAGACCCTGCCAGTAGGACTGTTAGTAGGGCGGGTTTTATGGGGAGTCGCCCCACTCCGCACCCAATTGGGCGAGGATGTGTACAGGTTTCACAGGTGGTGGAGGTAAGGATGGGGATAAACATTCTATTAATTTAATAAGATTTAATATTAAAGTGATTAAGTTTAATCATAGTTGAATTCTCTAAACTCTTCTTATATAAAAAGAGACTTTGGTTATTATTTCATACGCTTGAATTCAAGAGAAAGTTGTAAAGAGAAAATTCTCTTAAAAGATTATTTCAGAAAATTTATAAATATATTTTTCTTATTTACAACTTAATTCAAAAGTTTAGAGAAATTACCCCATTGGTAATTTTTGTGAAAAAATTTCTAATTCGAAGCTAATTGATACTTATAAATATATTATATTATATGGGTCGTGAGGCAGGTATAGTGGAGATTAGGTGAGTCTGGAGATCTACGTAGGTGGTGGGGCGAGGATGATTTTAGTCTTAGAGGTCCTGAGACGGGGATGATTTTGAGTTTTGTACCTGTAATGGGTCGTGGAGGTGGAGATGGGGATGAAAATTGTTGGTGAGGATGGTTGCGAGGGAACACCCCCACACTCGTTCTGCCCAATTGATATCCCTACCTGTCAGCCCCCACCTGGCTCTGCCATTGCCTTTCTACCTTATCTTATATTATATAAATGCTTTGTGAAAAGAGACAACAATAACATGCGTTGGTAAAAATATTTTTTTTGATTTTTCTTAATTTTAATATTTAATTTGCTATTTTTATTAAGTAATTTAATTTTTATTAATTTTAAAAGTAAGCATTTAAGTATAATTAAATACATTATTAATATTTTTTTGTTAAATTTATATAATTGTGATTGGTATAATAGTAAATTTTTGTAAAAATTTACATAATCTAATTATATGTGTTTGAAGGTAAAGTTTTTTTTTTGAATTTTTCATATTTTTTAATTTTTTACACATTTCCAATTTTTTTAAAAATTAATACTAAATTAATAGAATATGTAAATATTAATAATTTAATATATTATTATATCAATCCATTTGTATATGATTATCTGAAAATATTAATTATTGTAATTAATTGTCGTTAACTTCTTAATTTTAAATATGACAAAATTAAATTAATATAATTTTTATTAAATAAACCAATTTACTTACCATCGAAATTTAAAGGAAATAATTAATGTTGTTACGGGTTAAATGTTCAAAAGCAATTTCGGGGTTGTTGGATTGTGTAGCTCAACAAACACTGATTCGTCTCATACTTGCTTTTCTATTTTTCCAATCTTTGCTTTTTTTTTTTTTTTTGCTGTTGCTTACAATAATTTAAAGTTCTCATTTTTAAAAAAAAAATGATTAATGTGTTAAAAGATAAAAAATAAATGTGATAATTTATTAAATGTATTCATAAAAATAAAAATAAATCATAGGTAATAAATTGAAAAATACAATTTTGTTATGAATATTTTATTATTAAGTGGATGTCTATCAAGATTAATATAAATTTATTATACTTTAAAATTCTAATGTTTATTGAAAGTAGAATTTTATATTATATATACTTCTTATGTCTATAACTATAAATATAAATTTTAGAGAAATATTATAAATATCTCCATTGATCAACAAAAATATTATTTCATTTTTTATGTTCGGTTTTCTCTTGTTATTTTTTTTTCTTATTTTCTCTTTATTAATTTTATTTATAAAACTAAAAATAAATCATAGGTAATATACCGAAAAATACAGTTTTAGGTTTCTAATTATTATTTTAAGCGGTTAATAATCAAATCCACTAGGTTTAGGCAAGTAGGTGGTGTCAAATTTGATTAATATTTTATGGCAAAGGAAAGGGATGGCATGGCATCATTAATTAAACACAATCCATAAAATTAGGGTGTAATTTGTCACGCGTCAAACTTGAAGCCAAATGGTGGCGAGCACGCTTAATAACCGTTTGCATTTTTAACTCGTATGATATGAGGTAAAAATTATATGTAATAATTTTAAAAATTCAATATAATAATTAAATAGGATTTTGATTGAAATAATAAAAGTTGATTTATTAAAATAATATTTTTTTAATTTAAATTTTATCATTTATAAATATATATTAATTTTTATATGAAAATATAAAATTGTCTTTAAAATAACATTTATAGCTTTGTAATAAAAGACTTTTGATAAATTATTCACTAAGTTGAGATCGGGTTTAAGAGTGACATCAATTTTAAATTGTTAAGCAATTACTTTTATCAATAGGAAATATGAACAATAAAAATGCAAATATTTTAACACATAATACAAATGATAAATAAGACATCATAAATTGATGCTCAAACGTCATATTTACAGAATAATCAATAATCCTCAAAGAGGATAAATATAAATTGATAGTAATCACAACACTAGAAGAATTTATAAACAAACCGAAGATACATTACCTTGATCAAACCGTTAGAAATTCCATCCTATTCTCACCATCATCTAACCTATTTGGTGATGAACTCTGGTCAACCGATAAACTCTTATAAGTGACTCACCGCATTAATGATGCATAAAATATCAAGTCTCATATGACTTATCTTCCTTCATATCTCAAATTACAATTTTGCAAACATCATTATCGTGCTATACCATGATAAAGCTTTTTTAGAATAATTTTATATTGACATATTGCATGTATATACACACGTGCACACTAGAAATTGAAAACTAAAAGTAAAATATTTATTGCTTAAAACTATGAAAAAACAAAAAAAATATGGACAAAACAAAACCATGAATATGTGAACAAACATCATGGACGGTGGCTTGAAATTAAAAACAAAAGAAAAATTAGAAAATATTACTGAAGAAGTCACGATCAGCTCAAAGATCGATATTATCCATCATTCTTTATTTTTCTTAAAAAAAAATTCAACTCACGAGAACTGTTCTTGATATTTTAAAGAATACGAAATTTTTTCAGAACTTAATCTTAATCAAACAAAATTCAATTAATAAAATATAAAAAAAAAAAGGTGTGGATGATTCATATTTAGCTTTGTATAAAATATTATTTATTATTTCCTCCTCAATAAATTTATTATTAGAATTGATACTATAGAATATTGCTACTAAAAAATATAGACCAACAAAGCAAAGATTCTGATTAAAAAAGTCAAGTCATTAGAGTCTTTTTAAAAAGAAGAAAGATGATAAATATTAGTATAAATATATTAAAATCTATATCTTTATTTTATTTATCTATATATAGTATTATAAAAAAAATATTGAATTGGTGTGAATTAAAAAATACGTAAACATCAAATCATAAAAAAACTATAAAGTTGTAATAGTAATTCGATTATTTAAAAAATAATATTATATCATACCATTAATATGTTGTTATTTTTTAACTGCTTTAAAAAAAATCATAAATACAGTTATTTAATTTATTATTAATTATTTTTATTTATATTATATGAATAATTAGTTATTTATGATTTCACATGTGTATAAGACTGAAATATTTTAACTTAATAATTATTAATCCGTTTGTTAATCATTCTTTACAGAATTGTATTTTTTTAGTTAATAAAGTTAAAATATATAACAAACAAATAAATTTTTATATTTTTTTGTATTGTTTATGCATGTAGTTTTATTTTTGCAAGTCTTATTTAGTTTGCTAAATACTCAAATCTTTTGTCAATTTTTGCTCATCACTTTAAATTTTTTGAAATTAATTTTTTTATTGTAAGTGCTGTTGAGATTAAAAATTTTATTGTGTTGGTGAACTTTTAACGCTTACAACAAATATTTTATTTTTTTTATTCGAATTATGTAATCTTATTCATAAAATAAATTAATAAATTTTTTTTTCTAAAAATAAAAATCTTACAAATATGCGTATACTAATACAAAATCTTATTCTAACGATCAACCTACCAAATATCCTTAAAAAAATCAACCCCACAAAATGAAAATATTGAATTAATAAATATTTACTCCTAACGATATAACGAAATTACTCTTTTCCCTTTATACCCTTCAATCTAGCTATAAAAAGCCTTTTAATATATGACTTACATAAGAAAGATGTAAACAAATATTATTGCAAAAAATGATGTGGTTGAAATAATAAAGGAAGTCCGAATTTTATCATTTTATTTAGGTAAGTTACTTTAAATTGATATTTTTTTTGTTCTTAATTAGTCCTATAATTTATTTTGGTACATAGGTAGGTAAATTTGATTTTGAAAATTGAAACATACACCACATGAATAAATGAAATAAGATGATATGGAATAGAGCATCAAAAGTAGTTTCACTAGTTGATAGTTGAAATTGTAAGCCACCATTAAATTAAATTTGAAAAAAGACATACTACTAAGTCTGGAATCACTGTCAAACTTTTTCTAGGAAGCATTTTGAAAAAGACACTCCACCTTTTTTTTTTTTTTCTTCTTTTTGTAAATATAAAATCACTAACTCTTATCCATATTTATTGCTAATTTTATAAGATTATTAAAATTGAGAAATTTCATATATTTTATTTTTCCCACAATCAGCTTTCCATTCACATGTAAAACATCTGATCTAATGGTAGTAGTTACTATTTATTTTAAAGATTGAGATTCAAGGCTAGAATCTCCCATTTTCAATGCTATTCACGGATTTAATCGGATTCATCAGATTTAAATTATAAAAAAAATGTAATTTGTTCAACGCGATTTTTAATAAAAATAAAGTTAACTTTAAAAAAACTTTTATTATTAAATAAAAAAAAAGCATATGCTAGCCAAAGAGTCAAAATTTAAAATGTTATACTGCCACTTGCATTTATAATAATAGATTTGTTAAAAAATTTAAAAGACACAAATAATGAATAGAATATAAATCCACAACAAATAAACGCTAAGAGTAAAATATGTTGAGGTGATGGTCACATTCTTAAAACTTCAATAATTCAATGTCGTCGTTACATTATAGAATGGGATTTGATTACGAGTTTTTTTTTTTTTTTTTAATCTGTACCCACCAGTCCATTAATCTCAAAAGCCAATAAATCAGGGATTTTTACCGGTCAAATGAGAGTTTTATTATTAGAATTCAATTTTTCAGGTAGCTATTTAATCAAATAAATCAAGGCAATAAATCTGCCCATAAATCAGCCTTTTTAAGATACACAATATACATATTTTCAAACATAGGATATAGTATTTTCTTTTTGTTCTGGGAACAAATGAAATATCTACCTCTTCTACCTCAAGCTGCCATTTTTATAATCATTAATTACTTTTTTTCCCTTCATTTCCCACCAAATTTGGCTTCTTCAACGCTCCAAAATCCCATAAACCAAACACCCAAAAGTGGAGGGCAGAAAACGTCTAATACTATAATATTTTATTTGTGAATTTCAGTTAATGATTCTCACGTTCGAAACCACCCTTTTACTTCAATCCAACTCCACCTTCCCTCCCTTCCCAATCTGATTCTCAAAAAAACAAAATCATTGTTCATTTTCTCTATTTCTTTTTTTTTTTTTTTAATATTCCAAATAAGCATAACTGTCGTTGCCAGCCATGACCGATGTCCTTCATTTCCCTTCACCTCAAAGCAGTAGCACATCCTCTTCTTCTAAACCTGTTTTATCCTATGCACCGCAGACATCCTTAACCTGCGCTCATGGCGAAAGAAATGACTCTGTCAATGCTGTAACAAGCAGTGACCCAGAAGGAGAAGAAGAGGAAGAGGAAGAGGAAGAAGAGTTGTCTTTGTTGGCTTTGGTTGTGACCCTTATCAGGAAATCGTTGGCTGCTTGTAACAGTATGAAAAAAAGGGAGCTTTGTGGTATGGAGATCGGTTGGCCAACCAATGTCAGACATGTAGCACATGTTACTTTTGATAGGTTCAATGGCTTCTTGGGTTTGCCTGTTGAATTAGAGCCTGAAGTCCCCAGAAGAGCTCCTAGTGCAAGGTTTTGTCTTTTCCCCTTTCTCTACATCCAACTTCCATTCTTTCTGCTTAATGCTACTAGCTGATGGTTTCATTTATGTTTGTAGACATGTCTAAACTTTGTGTTCTCATAGTGCCTTTGCCCTTTTATCTAGTTCTGATGCTTTATGCAATGCTGCTGTAATGACTTATAAAGTTCTTAGAAATGCTTACGGTAAATGCATGTATCTGGAAAGAGACACAGTTATGTTGTTCCATCTCTTTTTTGCTTAATAAGCTTTGCTTTGTGCGTTCACCATATGCTTTCCTTTAGACGTGGACTAGGTATGGCCCGACTTGGAATGTCTATAAAAGGAGGATTTCAGTTCCTTCTGGAACGTTAACTAATCAGAAGCTTCTGTTTCTAGTAACAGAGTCCCCACTTTTCCTTATCAATCCCCAAGCGCCACTTATTCTCTAATCGGTACCAAAATTCGAAATGCCATCGTGTTGAGGTCTTTGTTTTTGTGTACCCTGTTAAACCCATAGACATTTATGGCCTCCTCCTTTTAGCTATTATAGCCTTTGGTTGTGGTACAAGTCAAGTGACTAGGTGGGCTATGCGAGAACAAAATTTTCTCTGCCATTCATTTTTCCATCATTCAGTCATTTTTTTCAAGCTTCGCCGGTGAAATAATTTCCTATAATTCTTGATGATTCTCTAGTGAGTTTTTTTCCTTCTCGGTGTCTTCTCTCAAAGTTACATGTTCAAGATCAATCTAGTAATTGTGCTAGTAGGAAAATCTGCAGTGAAAAATTAGGTAAATTTATGGCTATCTTCGGGGTAAAAAAGGGCCTAATTACAATTGATTGTGTGAGGCGTTGAAAGGGTTCAATATTCCACTGATGTTGCGCGGAAACTATATCTGCGCACCATATATTGAATATTCAAATTCAGTTGTTATGAAACTGGAAGTTCCATTTAGTGTTTCTTAATGTAGCCTCGTACGGCATTCATGGCAGAGAATGGAAACCCGACATCAGCATATCTCTTAATTCGTGTTTTTGTTCCTTCTTTTTGCAGTACAACTGTTTTTGGAGTTTCCACAGAATCCATGCAGTTGTCGTATGACTCCAGAGGGAACATCGTTCCAACAATACTTTTGCTAATGCAAAGACGTCTGTATGCCCAAGGAGGCTTGCAGGTTTTCTTTCTTATTTCATCCTTCATCTTCTCTTTTCTATTGCTCCAAACATAGGAGGACATCCAATTCTTCAACATTCTCTCTTATCTATATTATGACTGGATATTCTCAAGAAGGTTTCTAAGTTTTAAGCCCTGAGTCCTTACCATAGACTTCATCCATGCAGGCAGAAGGGATATTTAGAATTAATGCCGGAAACAGTCAGGAGGAATATGTTAGAGAGCAACTGAATGGCGGAGTGGTTCCAGAAGGGATTGACGTACATTGTTTGGCAGGATTAATCAAGGTACGAAAATGGTGCTTCAATCCCACTTGCAAATCCACATGCATCTGAGGAGAAATGGCCATGCTTTTTGAAGTTACTTTCATGTTCTTCAAACCCTAATATACTAATTTGCTGTACGATTATGCTTAGGCTTGGTTCAGAGAACTTCCGAGAGGAGTTTTGGATTCTTTATCTCCTGAGCAAGTAATGGAATGCCGGACTGAAGAGCAATGTGCTGAGCTTGCAAGACTTATACCCCCAACAGAATTTGCTCTACTCGATTGGGCCATCAATCTCATGGCTGATGTCGTTCAACTACAACATCTAAACAAGATGAACGCACACAATATTGCTATGGTTTTTGCACCAAACATGACTCAGGTGAGCTTCTTTTAATCTTCACACACATACATGCATACTTGCATATATTGTGCTGCTGCCGGCTGCTGGCTGCTGGCTGCTGCCTGCTGCATATCGCTTTTTTTGGTTGCAGATGATAGATCCCTTGAATGCACTGATGAATGCGGTCCAAGTGATGAACTTCCTTAAGACACTTATCTTAAGGACCCTGCGAGAAAGAGAGGATTCAGTGGTTGAGCCAGCTGCAGCCGTCCATTTGGAGCCTTTTGATGATAATGGAGATCAGAGCCCTTCAATCTCCTGCATTCAAGATACTGGAAAGGATAATGAAGAGAAAGAGCTGTCCTTCATAGCTGAAGAACCTTTAAGTGAAAGTTTCAGGAAATATAGTCTGAATATTGAGATGATAAAGGAAGAAGATCACAGTTCAACACCGACTGTCAAAGGTCTAGTCCCTGATGCAGATCATTCAGATGAGACTGCAGCTGCGGTTGAAACCTTCATGACTGAAACAGATGCCATCGTAGCCAACTGCCTGAAGCCTGGTACTCTGGCTAACACTGGAGAGAACAATATTGGTCAATCAAGTAATTCAAGTCTCAAGAAGGAACCCGACAAAATCACCGGGCAGCAATCTGTACCTCAGATAACCAACCTTGATGAAAAGACCAAAGGAATAAGCAATTTAAGCTGCGTAGATTCAAAGATAGAACGTGCTGAAGCATGGCGTTGAATGATACTCTAACATCATTTGGGGCCTAAGATACTTTGAATAATTACTGTGCATCTGTTCAGTTTGGAACTTGTGAATCGTTTTATGTATCTTTTCGGTGTGATGAGTGGTTTGGTTAACCTTCTGTACAATCATGGATCACAGTTCTTTACATTTACGCTTTCATATGAACAAATTATATCATATTGAATTGACGAAGCATTCACTTTTCCACAAACCTGTTTCATCAAAGACACGAGATTTCCTTTAGAATCCAAGATCAGTGCCAACTCTTCAGCAGGTTCCTGCATTCTGAAAGCAAGCATTTAGACAGAAAGGAAGTCCAGCTAAGCAAATTGTTCTTGTAAGAGAAAATAACAGTCAAAATTAACTCCAATTTAGATGCCAATCAGTAGACAGTAACTGTATCTCTGGATTGTGGGGTGATCCTGAAAGCTATCTCTGGATGTTCGACAGTGATTTATCACTTATTAAGGAGCTATTTTCCTTAGTTAAGAAAGAATAGTGTAAATCAGAAGTCGGGTCAAGTTCTTCGGATTCGGGGTTTATTTTGTTACCTATATTACTACCTTATCAGAAGCTGTTTTCCTGACATAATTTTAAAATCCCAGTTGGTATTAAGTTATTACTCAAAAGCAGTACCATGAAGAAAGTCTTTATCTTAATAATAGTTTAACATCACCTCCTGTTTCATGGGAAAATATAGTTTATTATGTTGTTTATCAAAATATTGACCATGAACAAGGGCTAATCATGTTAATAATATTTTAATATCACAACCTATTTTCTAGTGCTCATCAATGTTTCCATTATCTTATCACAGCAAAGATAGCTATACGCTAAATTTAAAAATGGATGCCTAAAAAAACATCATGTAATACCTTGCATTCATTGAAAAGCCATTTAGAAAGCTCACTGCCTGGATTTTTTTACTAAGTATTGAATAAAATACAGCTGTTATCAGATCAGGAAACAGCATAAACTATTTACAAAGGTATGGTTTATTTTTCAACTCCCCTACGTGACCGGGCATGAGGAAAACTATACATGGCATGTTCAACTTCCCAAATCTGATTGCATTGAACCTCAGACGTGTACTTGCTTTTTTTCTTTAGAACTGAGATACCATCCCAGACCACAGCCAAATACGAAAACACCAGCAGGAACCGCGTAGTTCCGATACCTGTCAGTTGACAGTTTCTCAGTAAACGCTCCTGTTGTTGAGGTAGAGCTACTAGGTTTAGCATAGGTCACACTACCCCCTGAACCTGCATCAGGCTTCTCTGGTTTGGGTCCCTGAATATTTCAACAATTCGTCAGATAGTCAACCACTATTTGTCACAGAGATAGCTTGAATTTTGTAGTTTGCATTTGGCAGATTATCATGATCAAAAAAGGGAAAGGATAATTAACAAACACCTCAGTCATTAAACTATTACATGACCTTGTAAATCAGCATAACCTAGCAAAAAATTACTGCACTGAACAAGTCCAAACACTATTCGGAGAATTCACTACTAATTGGACAGCTACAGCACGTATGTAACATTATACATTTCATGACATGGAGCAAAGCCACCAACAGCATCCAACTTGAGCAAACAGAGTGAAGTAGACAAAATGAAGCATAAGGCAGTTGATGGGAAAGGCATGGTGGCAAGTATTTGTGCATGCATATTAGCTGTTGTAAAATATTTTGTGGGAATAAAAACAGTAAGAACCCTCCCAAGCATCTAATCCATAACCCCACAAAATTCAGGTGAAGATAGTATAACACAACAATGTAAGCATACCTTGAGAGCAAGTTTCTCCAATTTCTCTTGCTCCATTTTCTGCAATAATACAAGTTTTTTGTTAGTCCAGTAATAACCAGTCACAACATAGAAAAATGAAGCAAAAAGTCATGGTGTAGGATATTTTGGTGAATCAAGAACATGAGGAGGAGAGAAAAACAATGATATTTATGAGCAACTGATAAATGAATAAAACAACCTTGATGAAAACATTTTCGGCAGCCCTTTCCTCCTCACTGAGTATCCTCCCAGTCTCACTAGTCAAGAACCTGCGAGATACGTATCTAAAGCCCATCCTGGTTGCCATAGTAGTTGACTATAATATCTACAACCACCATAACCATCAATCAGGTAACCATCAATCGCTTTCAAAGCAAGGACAGAATATGGTCAACTTAAAACCACAAAACCCGGATTCATAGAACTCGAAAATCATATTAGCTTCAAATTAAGGCTATCAAGTATCAACATCATGTCCTGTAAAAAGGAAAACTCTTAAGACTTCAAAGAGCTCAGTGATTAAACCGTCTAAGAGCGGAAGTCAAATATGTTCTAAATACCCAATATACCATCTATAATCATCTTGAACTAAAACCCAGACATTCTTTTCCGTTTCCAGTTTTCTATTCATTTCATTGAATCCTAAAGCAAGGTAATAACGACTAAAACCAAGAATGAACAACTTGTGAGATTAAATGACAAACATACAGCAAATGCTTACCGTGCCGCTGAAGCGGTGAATGAGTAAGAATTGAAATGTCGTGGCAGAAAACAAGACGTGGTCGCTGGGTGTTATTGTCTAGGCAGCGGTTACTACTATATATAGGATTTGCAAGGAGTGAGCCCGGTTTCAGTTTGGTTGCTACGGCAGGCAGGAAACCTGAAGAAGCGGATTTTTTATTCCAAAGAGAGTCCCAGACTAATCTACATCATCATGGATTTGTGTAGAAGTTGCATTTTGACTATTGCTACGGTATGGATTGGATAAACTTAAATCCCCAAATTTTGTACAGAAAATAGGTTGTTGTTTCTATATATTAAACCTAGTGATCAGGGTAACGATGAAATGCTCTGCTGCCGGTTTTGTTCACAGATGTTGAAATACGTTTGTGTTTGGATTCGCCTTTCGGTTAGATTTTAGTTGTTTATATTTTGTTTTGGTTTCAAAATGTTTTATTTTCCTCTACATAAAATAGTTCGATTTTAACTCTCTCGATGGTTTAGTTTTAGGTTTGACTCTAGGATTAACATTAGCTTAAAAGAAAAGTCGGTTGCTTCCAATTGACTTTTTTTTTTAGTGTAAGAAATACAATATAATCAAATCAAAGATACCGGTTTGAGTGTCACAAATATCAAATTTATAAATGGATCGTCTTAATGATCATAATGTAAAATCAAATTGATACAATTCAGATTAAAATCAATAAATCGATTGGACTGAAATTTACTTAAGATAATTGTACATAATGAAACTTTGAGACCGTCACATAATCGTGCATGGTAGGTCTCAAACCTAGGTACTTAATACCTAGTGCTTCAACTTTTACTGATGGAGCCAATGTCTCGTTGGATAATAATTTGTTAACAAAAAATTCATAGCATATAAAGTTCGACTCTAAATCAAGAATTAGAAAAATTAAATTATATTAGAAAGCTTATCACGAATGTGGAATCCACAAGTTTAGAACATAATGAGTTCTAAAAATAACATACAATAAATAATGAAACCTATAGTTTAAAACTGATTAATAGTAACAGATGAAATTAATATGTATACAATTTTGAGTTTGTATCGAGTTAACTTATAACATTAATTCAATCAAATACATTATTAATATATATAATTGATGAATGTAATAAATTGTGTATATTAAAATAAAAACATATAAAAATATTTAAATGAAACTTTGATTGAATGATAAATTTAATGATTTAATAATCTAATTGGTACGGGTTCAAATATTAACATGTGCACATTTTTATTTATTTTTGTTAAAATAAAAAGATTAAAATACCCTCAAATGATATTATTTATTTTAATTACATAAAGATATTTTCATAATTTCTCTAATCAAATTGGTGTCCAGTTGACTTATGACACCAACTCAATCAAGTATTAAATAATAGTACAGATAACTTCAAGTTATCTTAATCTTTCTTAATTTTTTTTTTATCGCAAAATAAATGCAATATAATATATATTTTTTGTCCAACGAAATATAATATAATATATATTTGATACAAATACATGTGAGTATTCACATGATTCATTAACTAGAAAAAAAAAACCGTCACATTTTTTCATACAATGTATAAAACTATCATAAGATTATAATCCTTCTTAACTATTAAATAAGAGGAAAATTTTACTTTAACACACTAAAATTTACGTTTTTTCTGTTGATAATAATACCAACACTAACCAATAGCAAAACCCATCTTATGTTACAAGAAACGAATAAAAAAACATAAACAGTATTAAAGGCAAGCAACTGGAGCCAATGTAGTTGATGGTGCCACTGCTAGACCAGTGGTGTTGATGGTTACGGTTATGGTTAATGGCACCGGCAGCATAAACCGGAATCTGCCCTCCTCATCCTCCACCATTACCCCCACCAGCATTACCTTCACTGTCATGTTCTCCTCCTCCACCGTGGGCACCAGCTGCTCCTCCTCCTCCATGGGCACTAGCTACTGCCCCACCACCCCGCTTTTTTACGACTTTGATCGCTTCATCTGAGATTGAAAATTGCTTTACCTCTATTGACTCTTTACCATTTTGTTTTTCATGATTAAGGGCTACAAAAATGCAATACTCTCCCATTATTCTTAAATTCAACATTGTTATTAATACAATTTTTTAATATAATACCTTCAACACGATCCATATCTTCTTACATTAGTAATAATGTCAACACAAATCGAATTAAAACTGAGTCAGCTACTAACACAAATTTTTAATAGTGATAAATTTTTTATTTAATATAATCTTAACTTTATAAAAAATAATATTTAAAAACACGGTGGAAAGTTGGTTTTTACATCCAAAATAAAGAAACAAATGCACATAAAATGTTGCAAATGCCATGCTACACTAGACAGCAAGGAAAATTTACTTTATTGGAGAGGCAAGAAATTAATTAAAGATTTTCTTTTTAATTTCTTCAATGAAAAGCTACAGTTTCATATTTTGAACCATTCATCAAACATATTGAAAGTTAGGCTAAATATTTATATCTATAGGTTGTACATTAAATTATAAATGAAGTAACATAATTTATTTTTAATTTTGAAATTTCAAATCCGAATCTTATTTTAACTATGTAAGTAAAAAAAAAAAAAATCCATGATTCTCTTATTTTATAATAAAGAAAATAAATAAAAAAGCATGAAATTAATTTTAAGGACATTATCTTCCAACTATTTCAATAATTAAATTGATAAAGTTATAACCAAAAACAGTAACCTAAATAAATTCCTAGTGAAACAGAATGAAAGCAGGAAAAACAAACTGGATATGAAAACTAAAGCAACTGAAGAGTTATACCATGTGCAACCATAAGGAAGAGCAGCAAAAAGAGCAGAGTTGCTGGGAATCTCAGGCGGTTGAAGCCAGTTTCCATGGTCATCATCATCACTACTTCACCAAATGAAACCAATGCATCTGAATCGCTGCAAATTTATCTGTTTCATCGAATATATATATATATTTTCTGTGCGTTAAGTCGTTTTGGGTCGGTTTGCATAGAATAAATCACCCACTAGTTTACCAGAAGAAAGCATCAATTTTACCTTTATGAAAAGTTGGGAGACGTGGATATTCTTCTTCTTCGTCTTTATCCTATTCGCCACCCACAATCGGCAGTGCTTGCTTGGCCCGAGTTGCCATTTAATCAAGCAAAGCATTAAAGAAAAGCCCCTTGATTTACAAATTAAAGTTGGGTTGATCTCAACGAATCAAATCAAATCAAATAAGATTTTATACTTATCTTTGAGAATCCACCTCGCGCATTCCACTTTCTTGTTTTAAATAAAAATTGCATATCTACATCTTTCAAATCATGTGTATACGAATCTCAAATCTCTATTCCAATTTTTTTTTTTTAAATTTAAATTTTTATAAAACCAAAAAAATCATGTTAAAATAAAATACCAATAAAAGTAGATTATTTTAACACTCGAGCTAATATGTTTATTCTATACACCCATTTCTAAATTTTAAACTCACATCGAAAATGTAATAATCAATATTTGAAATTAAAATACAAAAAATGCAAGTGGAAAAAGAGTCCCAACAAATGTAATTCATATGAGCTAAAACCTCTCTTATCAACATATGGGCCGTTTTATTTGCCGACCGTTTAATCCAGTAAAAGGGATATAAATTGAAATTGTAAATAATTTAAAAGTAAATTGTACAAAAAAAAATTATGATTAAATAAGTAAGCTAAACCTAAAAATTTTTAATTTACACGGAAAAGTAACTTTTTCACTTTTTATAATAAAAATTCTCTGATATTTATGAAAAATAGCAAATATTACCCATCATTAAAGTATACAATATTCCGCAGAGATACATCCTGATCTTTAAAACAGAACAGATTTCGGTGAAACCACAAATTCCACATAATAGCAAGCCCTTTGTTCATACTATTATTCTGCAATGATAAAAGGTGCTCAATAAACAATAGAACAGTGGAGTTTTCGATGCCAAAACCTACTAGACACCAAGCTTTTGCCGCTTTTGGGCATCTCAGTAAGACGTGGTACGTCGTCTCCACGTCCTCACACCTAGAGCAACTCCGATCCATAGGAATACCCTTTTCGTTTAGACCAGCTTTGCATAGGAGAAAACCACTCAAACATCGCCAAGTGAAGTTAATTTTCGGGGGCAGCTGACTTTTCCCAAATACGAGCTCCACAAAACGACTAAGATAACCATGATCACTGCCCACAGCAAGCCGATTCCTCATCTTAACAGAGTACACCCCGTCAGCAGTAAAATGCCAAACGAGGCTATCCGCAACTTTGTTTTGCGCAATAGGCTGCTGATATACACGAGCCGCATCACTTGGAGATAGAACACCATCAACAAGATTACGATCCCATGACAACCCATAGACGCTAAACGAATCACAAACCTTTAATTCTTCCATTCTTTCGAGTGGAATTGAATCGAAAAAAAAAAATATTAGCACCCCTAAGCCAAGGATCTTTAAAAACAACAATCGAATTCCCGTCAGCAACATGCCATCGAACCCCTTTCAAAAGAAGATTTTTGGTTGCAATAATACTCTTCTAAATGAGCGAAGGATTACTCCCTTCTTCTGTATCTAGAAAGTCGCACTGTAGAAAATATTTAGCCTTGAAAAACCGAGCCAGAAGAGAGTTCGAACTGGAAATAAACCGCCAGCCCTGCTTAGCAACCATAGCAAGATTAAACCAGTGCAAGTTATGGAAACCCAAACCATCAAACCGTTTCGGAACACATAGATTCTCCCAAGATGCCCAATGAAGTTTCCTGCGCCCATTACTCCCCGAACCCCACAAGAAAGAATTCATCATTTTATGGAGTGCATCACATGTGTTAGAAGGAAGGAGGAACACACTTATACAATAGGCCGGTAAAGCCTGGCCACTGTCTTCAAGACTATTTCCTTACCCGGCTTTGAAAGCAATTTGTTCTTCCAACTGAAAGTTCTCTTAATCTCTCGCGAACAAACGAAAACATTTGCTTCTTATTTCGCCCAACCAGCGATGGAAGCCCCAAATAACGCCCATGGCCTATGGAAGCAATAACACCCAAAACAGCACACACAAGCAAAGGATCAGGCAACTTAGTATTAGAAGAAAACATGATACCCGACTTATTAAAATTGATGGCTTGACCAGAAGCTGCCTCATAAGTAGCCAGGATACGTTTTATAAACTCACTCCCTTGAACAGTGGCACAAAAAAAAAAAGAAACTGTCATCAACGAAGAACAAATGAGAAACCGCCGGACTGCTCCGACAGACATGTAACCCATGAAGATCTCCTTTCAGCTCTGCCTGTTGTAAGTTGTGACTAGAAACTCAGACCCTCGGTAAATAGGTATGGGATAGCGGGTCTTCTTGCCTTAACCCCGTTTCGGACAAATCGGCCCAATCTCCATCCAATTGTCATGGAACCCCAGCTTAGTTAACATAAACCGCAAAAAAAGTCCAATCCACAATGTCGTAGACCTTACTAATATCTATCTTCAAAGCATGCTCTCCCACACGACCCCTTCCCTTGTTCTTCAAAGGCAACTAAAATATTATCAGTCATTAGTCGACCTGGCACAAAAGTTGATTGCATTGGTGAAATTACCCGAGCCAGCAAACCCTTTAGCCGATTTGCCATAACGTTGGCCAAGACTTTATACAAAACATTGCACAATGCAATAAGCCGCAAATCTTTCATGTTACTTGGGTTAACAATCTTTGGGATCAAAACTAATAGAGTTATTAACCGAAGATTTGATGTTCATTTGAGCACTTTTATAAAAATTAAGTAGACCATGTTGAAAGATTTGATCATTGTGTAAGCAACCCCTAAAAGGTTGTCTTAACTTTAGTATTTAGCTTATTTAAAACTCAACCGATCTATACAATTATAGATAAAAAGAAGAGTTAATTACATTAACTATGATTTTTATTTTAAATTGGTTCCTAAACTTCAAAATGTTCTAATTACAACCCCAAACTATTGATATTATGTCAAACTTTTCTTTTAAAATGTTCATTTTAACTTATGTCAAATAAGATCTAATGTCTCATTTATTTTTTAAATTAACAACTTTAATAACAAAAGAACATTATTGGTATAACATCAATAATTTAAAAATTTAATTAGAATCTTTTAAAGCTTGAACATCAATTTAGAATGATAATCATAATTTGAAAATATTCGATGCAATTAACTTTACAAAATGTCCAAAAGGTTTTTATATTGACACCTGTCCTTTAAAAAATATCTAAACTTCATTTATTATGCATGGTATTAATTGAATTATACATTATCTTTACCTATATTCGTACTTAATTTTTTTAAATATATGGAAAGAAATGCGGAATGAAGCAGCATCCGTCAAACTAAGAAGATTTAATCATTAGTTAATTAACACGTAATCTCATTTGATTTCTTTCGCAATAAATTAACTTACATGTAATCCCAACTAAATCCTGTGTATTTTATGTATGCGAAGTTCAATCTCACCCAACATATATCCATTCTTCAATTTGATCCAAATCCGACCATTATTTTCTTTTGTTTCTAAAATTTTCTTTTACGTGGGTCCAACCAATTGTTTTAGGCCAAATGTAAAAAATCCTAAACTACAATTAAATAATGATGCAGAGAATCTTTCCAATCATAGACGAAATAAAGATTTAATTTTTTTTAATGAATTATAAATAACGATTATCGTGATTCAAATTTAAATTACAGGTGAATACTAATAATCATTAGATCAATAGATTGAATAAAGATTTGAAGTTGAATGAATTATTCTATTAATTTTCACATAAATTGGGTCGTTGCACTGGGATATGCACCTTTTAAAAATAAGCCGGCGTTGAAAATTTCCAAAAAAGCAACTCTTTCCATGGAATCTCTGACGTTGAAATTGCCGGATTTTGTTCAACTCCTGGAACGCCATTTTGCATGTTTCTGTTGAGTGCACGTTTATAAAGACAACAAATAGGAACTAAGCTAAGCTGGCCGCTGCCCTCCATTTAATTTCCTGTAGAATTAGAAGCCAGTTTCGATTCCTATTTATAAAGATGAAAATCTTCATCTCATCTGCATTTGGAAATTCACAGAAGAAGGGGGGAAAAAATGAAGATATCAGCAGCAGTAGTAGGAGCTGCGTTTTCTCTAGCATTTGGTCTCATCCTAGTGAATTTCACAGGCCAATGCGACGCTGCTCTTCAACAAGGATTTTTCAAGGATAAATGTAATTCACAAGATGTTGAGGCCATTGTTACTTCAGTAGTTAAACGAAGATTCGACGACAAACCAAGAGTCGCAGCTGGTCTCATTCGTTTATTTTTCCATGATTGCTTTGTCGACGTAAGCAACCACATTTATATATATAACTGCATAAATTTTCTTTTTTGCTAAGAAAATGGGTTTGAAACAGTTGAATTTTGTGTAATTGAAAGGGATGCGATGCGTCGATTCTGCTAGATGGCGACTCCAGTGAGAAAACTGCGTCAAAGAATCTAAGTGTCAGTGGTTATGATGTAATTGATGAAGCGAAGGGATTACTTGAAGAAGCCTGTGGAGGAGTAGTTTCTTGTGCTGATATCATCGCCATTGCTTCTAGAGATGCTGTGCAATTGGTAACAAATTAATAACATCTTTTATTTCTTTCCAAAATTCCGAAACAATTTGATGATAAGTTTGGTTTGGTTTGGTGCAGAGTGGAGGAGGGCGATACGAGGTTCAAACGGGAAGAAGAGAGGGTTTCGTGTCTTTGGCTTCGAATGTAGATCTCCCTTCTCCAAGCTTTTCAGTTTCTCAATCTGCTGATGCATTTGCCAAAAAAGGGATTGATCTTACAGAGATGGTTCTACTTCTTGGTATATATATATATGTTCTTTCTGTTACTGAACTAACTACATTTTTTGATTGTTCGGTATAGGTGGTCACACAATTGGGTTTACAAATTGTTCTTTCTTTCAAGACCGTCTTTACAATTTCAACAACACAGGGAAACCAGACCCGACTATGGATCCATTATTAGTTATGAAACTAAGATTTATCTGTCCGCAAAACTCACCAGCCGGCAGAATCCCTGTAAGTCTTGACCAGAATCTTACGAGTACATTCATTGTGGACAACTCCTTCTACAAGCAAATAAGACTAGGGAGAGGAATTCTTCAGATTGATCAAGCCTTAGTCTTGGACCCATTGACCAATAACACAGTCGCCAGTTTAGCCAACGGTAATGACTTCCTTGCCAGGTTCGGGCAGGCAATGGTTAAGTTGGGAGCTGTTGATGTTCTTACAGATTCACAAGGGGAGATAGGGAATCATGCCATTCCATAAACAAACCCCCCTCTACCTTCCTTTCTGGTTGATTTGTCTTTTATTTTTTGTTTGTTTTCTTTATTTATTATTCTTGGTTGAATGCTGTTTTTATGTTCTTGGTCCTTGTTGTGTTCAACGGTACTATTTTATTTTAATCAAATAACATGATCGAGTTCCACTTGTAATGAGTTATTCTGTAAAAACCAATCTCACCTAATTTGGACCAGACAAATAACCTGACATGCGTACATGTCTTCTCAAGAAATCACGTAAACACAAATCTATAAATAAAGCCTTCTCAAGAAGTTGAAGCAACTCACCCGCACATTTGGTGTTAACTGAAAATTATACAGACCAGGCTTTTTTTTCGACCATTGCGTCAAGCATAGTCAGCCTGAAACTCCTTTTCGTCATGTTATCTTCGTTTACCATTGCGCAAATGGTCCTTTCCGGAGATGCAGACATCACCTCTGATTTTTTAGTCACACAAGATGTAAACAATGTCGATGGAAACTTCTTTACATTCACCGGAATGCGAGTCCTCGTCGGCGAAGACTTCCTCACGAATTTTACAATCTTGAAAGCAAGCATGGCGGAATTCCCAACACTAAACGGGCACAGTGTTTCGTATGTTGTTCTTCAATTCCCAGCTGTTTCAACCAACCCTCCCCGACCGCCAAGCTCCTTTTCCTTGTCGCCGGAAGCCGGTTTCGTGGACACAACCAACAAGCTTTTCACGCAGTCGTTGCAAGCTGGTGATATGTTCGTCTTCCCCAAGGGACTAGTCCACTTTCAGTACAATGTTGATGCAAATAACCCAGCTTTGGCGGTATTTGCTTTTGGGAGTGCAAATGCAGGCACTGTTACTTCCCAAGACTCTATTTGTCCGCTGAATTTGCATGGGCATAATACACATGAGTAGAAGACGAGGGTAGATACGTAGATGTTTACATGCTTATATTCAAACTTTTTGGATTCTTTTATATATTTAATTAAATTAGAATCACCTCATATATTATTTTGTTTTGGTGTTTTGGTTTTTTATTTTTGACTTTCTGAATATGAAATTTGCATTTAACATATGGTTAAATATTGATATAAAAATATGATCTTATAATAATTAAAATAGATTCACCGGATATTTAAAAAAACTGAATATGATCATATTGAATACATATCTACTTTGGAATATAGTTGTATCTTATTTGCATTAATTTAGATATCGCAAACATGAAAAATAAGGCAACTTAAATCTGAAAACAACTTCAATTTGGGTAGCTCATAGCTGGGATGTGCACAAGGTGTTGAACCCATTTAACTGCTTTGTGGGTGATGAGGAACAATGCCTTAGACAAGACAAAGGACATTCCAAAGTTCCAAACAACTACAAGTACAAAATCCTTGGTGATTTTTCAGCTAGCAGGCACCATTAGAAAATGGCGGTAACATAAGTCTATACATACCACATAAACGCCTCATCCGGCACATTTAGTCTTGAAGTTAAGGAGTGACATATGCACATCCAAGTTTCAACCATGGGCTTCCACCCTCAAGTTCTTCATTTGCTTTTGTTGCCCATGTTGCATTAGCTGGAGATGCAGACATCACTTCAGATTGTATTGTCCCAACTGATGTGAACAATAGCCATGTACACTCAAATTAATAATGTAATTAAGTGACAATTTGACGATAATGACCTTTGTTTTGTTGGGTGTAGTTAGGGTAATCTTTTTGAGAATGTAGTTGAGATACAAGTAGCTCCACTCCACACGTTCATCCTCCGCCACTTAGCTCCTCCTATTTTTTATTAATTCAATAACAACTCGTTTGTATCATTCTCATCTACACTGTCTTCAGTATTTATGTTGGAATTAAAAATCCATCAACTTTTTCGTGTTGACATTTAAGAAATAAGGTAATTAGGACGTGAAAGTTGGGCATATATACTTTAATGTGTATGATATTAGCTGGAGAGATTATTCGTATGAATGATGGAACCCCATGTGCATGCTAACTTAATTTTATACCTTAATTTATGGATTTAGTTACAAAAGGTAAAACACTAAAAGTATGTTTTTTTTTTTTTTAAACTGGTTTTATTAAAATAATATTTACCATTATGTTAATAACTGTATTAAACTATATCTGAATGAACCCAACCTAAATACTAGTAGTTGGAGAGTCTGACAGTAGAATTTATGCGATATTGCTCAACTCTGCTTTTTTATTTTCCCCCGACAATCCAGAAAAAGTTAAAAAATAAATTGAAATTGGAAGCGCCTTTTTCTTTTTGGGTGCAATGCTTGAGGGATTAACAAATGAAAAAAAAAAAAAAAAAAGTGGGACATATCTTTATGGGATTGATCTCTTTTATCTTTTTCATGAAAAACTTGAAATTGCCGGCCGGTTTTAGTTTTTCTTTTCTTTTCACTGTAGTGTACGAAACATATATTGATTTGGTGTTGGATTTTCAAGTTTATAAACTATTTAAAGAGAAGCAGGCAATTTATGTGAAATAGGCATAAAGAAATGGTTGCACTTAAATTGGTAAACTCTTGGGATTTTATGTTTGTTTGTTTTTTTTTAAGAGAGTTCATAATTAAAAGATAACTATAACCCGTAATCTTATTTGACCTTAAAAAAAATTGTAAAAATAAACAAACAACTGTTGGTCAATAATATTTATTAGAATCAGAAAGTGCGGAGTTGCAGGGCAGAGGTACCCTACCCCATTTATTCAAAGGCTTACCTTGTTGTCAGAAGGCCTTGGTCCCTCCCTCTTCCATCCAAAATTCCAAATCTAGCTCTATGTACCCGATTCTAAACTAAATTGGCTATAGATACACACATGTTTATCTCCAATTTCAAATTAAACATACACAGAACAAAACGCTTTTAAAAATAAAAAGAAAATCCAGATATAATTAATTAATTTAACATTTCCATTTCAATAGTGAAATTCATGATTTTTCAAAAAGATTCCTCCTCCGAAGGTATATTATAGTTGATACTAGACTCGACTTATTTTGAGGTTGAAAACCGAAACTCACTACATTAATGAACATTAAATCTCTTCGCCCCCGGCCTGGGCTAAGCTAAAAACTGAAATTAGGGTTTTATATTTCTTCCCATCTTTTTCATTTATTGGCAATTAAGGTGCTATACAAAAAACCAACCTACCATTGTACCGGCTTTATTAAATGTCACAAAAACTCTGTAATCCCATCCCATATTATCCCACTTGGGTTACGATCATATAACCTACTTTCATTGGTGCTTCATTTCTCATAGTTTTAAATATCAATAAAAATTGAGAAATCGAAAATGGATGAGTTTGGATAGTTTTTGATTAAAAATCACGGTTATCCCATTTGAATTGAATTTTTAATTTTTAATAATATAAAAATAAATATTCTATATTTAAAATAGTAAGAATAGCTTTCAACTTTTATGTAAAATTTATTTTTAAATGCTGCATAAGAATGATTGATTTTAGAAATATTTATGAAAAGAGTTGAAAACTTTACGAAATAATATCTTGAAGGTTTAATTTATTTTGTCAAAATAAGTGAAAAAATGGTATAAAAATAAGGAATTGAATCAAATTATTATGAAGAATTGGAAAAAATCTAAAGAAACTAAATCTCTTCCGTTTAGGGTTCAATCACAGTCATAGTGAAACAAATTGTGCTTGCTGATTGAGTGGCAAAACTGGCAATATCTTTAAATTCTTTATTTTGGTGGCTCGATGTTCAATGTTTGACAAGTTCCAAGGATTTAAACTGAATATAGAGCTTAGTCATTTGGTGGTTTATACAATTACTCTTAAAAATAATATTAAAAAAATAGAATTCAATTATCATTTTCACAATCTTTTCTCCATCCTTATTGTTTTTCATTAATAAATATTTTTCGCCATTTAATAAATAGGAAAAAATATTTTTTTTTGACCCTTTTAGAAAATAATACTTTAATTTAAGGGTTTTTTTTTTTTTTTTTTTTTTTTGTTAAACATTGACCTTTAAAATTCAATAATTTTATCTTAACACCTTAAAAAATTCTGAACTTGGCTCCCAATTGGAAATGTATAATTCCAGTTGATGGTGATTGAATTCTGAAATTTAGATTTCCAAGTGGGAAATTAAATAGATGAGAAGTATGGCCACTTTCTTAGGGCAAGGAGACCTCACCGGATCTTCTAATAATGCACCGAAAGAGAAACACACAAGCACATGTCAATTCTTAAGTACCCCAAATCTATTTCCTAACACCTTTAGAATGTGGTTGGAATGATTCCGTTTAGCAACCACAAATTCATAACCCTAGCTATTACCCTAACTCCTGATGCTGGGTGGAGACACCATACAGTTGGTCTAAATTGTTTGGAATTTTGAGTATTCACGAGAAACATCATTTCTGAGAGTTAGTTTCTCACAGTTGTTACGGTTGTTGTTCTTAGACAGTAGGTTTAAAGTTGGTGTAAATTTACATGTGTCACTGTGGAAGAAGAAAAACAAAGATAAGGGGGTTCTCGTGTTATTTCGTTACTGCAGTAAATAAACACCAACTACCAACTCAGCCTTTGGTTTCCTTTCATTAAATACGGTCTTAGCTAATCCAACCCCCCCCCCCCCTTTGCATTTATAAGCAACAATATACGCCCTCTCCCATAATTCTTCATACTCAAAAACAAATACACACTTGACATTGTGTTGGCTTACGGAAATCTATATGGCACTTCCTTCAGGGATGATTTCTGCACTACTGCTGTTCCTACTGGCTCTTGCTAGCCTTCAACTCTCAAATTCCCAGCATCTCAATGCCAAAATCTCTTGCTTTGACTGCCCTCATAATTATGACTTCTCAGGTTCCTTCTAATTTTCCCTCTTTTCAGTTGTTTTTTAAATGTTGTCCTACTGCTAGTGCTCGATCATATAGGCTTTATAATTGCAGGCATCCAAGTTGCGGTGAAGTGTGAGAGAGTGAAGAAACTAGCCAGTGCAACCACCGAAGAAAATGGCTCTTTCAAGCTCCAGCTTCCATCAGGCATCTCAAACACGAACTGTCTTGCCAAGCTCCTAGGTGGACCAAACCAGCTATACGGTAAGAAGAAAAACCTGGTGTCCGAGGTTGTCAAGGTGGGACATCAACCCAACACTTACACCCTCTCCACTCCGCTGGCTTTCTCCACTTCATGCCCTTTGGCACCCACGGATGCTAAATCATGTGGAGCTCAAAAGGGGATCGGTTCATCCAAGACCGTTGATCTGCCACTACCCCCGGAGTGGGGACTTGCACCATCCAGTTATTATGTTCCTTTCTTCCCCATCATCGGTATCCCTTGATGACTATCTCAGTGGATTAGAGATAGTGTAATAGTAGTAATTAATGTCATAAGTATTTGTGAGAAAGACGTGTGATATATATATATTAAATAGTTCTTTGCTGCTATATATATAATATAGTTTGTAAGAGCAGACTCGTAAGATTTTATATAATTTCTATTAATTAAAAGTGGAGAGTTTGATGTAATATTTTTGTTTCTTATTTAATACTAGCATATAGCAGTTTATAGTATACTACAAATTCATGGGTTTTCTTTAATTCCTCAAGCTTATGCTTTTTACCTCTCTTTCTTTTTCTCTTTAAAGCATGGCCATGGAACATGCCCCATGATTTTGGGTATTTTTCAACTCTTTTTTTTTTTTTTTTTTTTCTAAATCCTCATTAATTGATGTTTATGATGCTTCCTCTATCGATTACATCCTTTATCCATTGACTAAAGTAATAGACATATATATTTTAAACTTACGGATATATATATATATATATATATATATTTGAGAAATTTAACAAAATAAATATATATGTACATTCGTGTTCTCTAATATTAAATCTGTCACTCTCTCAATCCATCTCATTAAATGTGCCTATCGAAATCTTTTTATTGAATAAATAGGTTGGTTGGTCATTAATTGAATTACTACATCTTGATTTCCTTATTAGTTTCCGAAATAAATATCAATTTTATACATAAATTTTGATTCAATATAAATTTGAAAACTTTAATCTTTATTGATTCACTATAATTTTTTGTAGAAAATATTAATTTTGATTCAATTACACTCATTTAAAAAATAAATATATTCATTTATTTTATAATGTATACAATATGTAAATGTAAATTTATCTTACAATAACAATAATATTAACGATTTATGAATATTATAACAAAATTAAAATAAATAAATAAATATATATATATATATATATATCACATTACATATTTATGAAAATTGTCACATGGCAACTTGTATATCTCTTTTTGGAATTGTGGGATCAATATGTTAGGAGATTAATTAGGCAATCTTGAAAAGATTGAGCTTCATTGATTTCTCTTTTCTTTTTCTTTTTTTTCATTTTAAGGAAAAAAAAAAAAGAATGGAACTATGGAATTATATGTAAAATGTACAAGTAAACAAAAGCCTCGAGAAATTTATTTTATGAGATTCAAGATTAAATTATATTTTTTAAAAATTCAAAGTATAATTTTATCATTAAATTAATATATTATTTCAAATTTTTCTTCAAAAAAATTATAAAAGATTTATCATTTTAAGAGGATTAAAGTGCAATTTAATCATTATATTAATTTAAAAATTCAAAAAATTTAAAGAGATTAAAAAGAAATTTTGCCATTGGGTGCTGATGGTTGGTGTCGTCCCTGACAGGTAATTTGTTAATATACTTTACACATTGAAAATTGAAGGCAAAAGGAAAGGCATTATTAGATTAATACATATGTTTGAGTAGATTTTGATAACTTTGGATGTTACGAAAATAAAGTTTAATAAAATATTTTATAAAGTTTAATATATAGTTAATATAAGTATGTTAAATTTCTACCAAAATATGCTAAACTTTTTAACTTTTTTCATATATTTAAAAGATTAAGTTGTGTTCCTATTATAAAAGAAAAACTATATTGTGTTGAATTAATACTTAAAAAACGAAAAGGCATTTATATGGATTTGAGTTGTGTTAGGTGTGGAGACATGAAGACGTTAAATCATGTCTTATTGAGATGCCCAAAAGCAGAAGAAGCTTGGTGTCGGCAAGTTTTGACATCCAAAACTCTACTATTTCGTTGTTTATTGATTAGTTTTTAGTCAAAATAAAACGTGATTTCAAGTATATTTTAATTTTATTCCAAAACAAGTTTATATATACTTAATTTTTATATATGCATTATTATATTTAGAAATATATATATTCATATTTCAATATATATATATATATATGCAAAGTAAATTTGAAATAATTTTACTTTCAATTAAAATTATAAATTAAAAATAATTAAATATATTAATATTATCTTTGATTTAATAAGAGTAATTTCGTAAAATATTGTTACATTCCTAGAAAATTAAATGAGAGAATGTAAATTTTTTGAGATTTAATTAATACCTTTCTATATATACCAAAAATTGTAAAATAACATTCTCGGTAATCAGAATTTATTGGAATCATAACATGAGAAGGCACTGAATGTTACGTTAATGTGTTGTAAGAATGGGTAGATTCGCAAATTGTTTTTGCTGTTGTTGGTGGGACGAATGGAGGTGCTGCCGCACAGGCCCGTTCTTGATATTTTTGGAACCCTAGCTAAAATAATAAATTGGAGTTTTTGATCCCTTAAAGGTTGGAGAAATTAAGCCCCTTAAAAGTTGAATTTTTTTTAACCCTTTAAAAACTAAAAAGAAAAAATTTGAACTTCTTTCAGCTGGGCTGCCGCACTTCTAGACGACCCCAGGGCCGGTCCTACTACCGCGGTTGATTGATGTTGGAGAAGGCCGACTGTGGGGTGGATTAAATGTATTATCGATGCTTCTATCTTTGAGGAACTGCGAGCGACGAGCTAGGTGGCTGTCATTAGGAATGCCAACGGGTTTTATTGAGTTGTTGCATAGGACATCATGAGGGGTGTCTACCTCCTCAGATCACTAGAGTGGTCGTAGTGAGAGAAGCATTGTCGTGGTTACGTCATTTGGCCTATGATCAAGTGATTATTTGAGTCGGAATGGTTAAAGGTGGTGAAGGCCATGGTAAAGGACTCCATTGCTATTTCAGAATTTGGTTTAATACTTCAAGATTGTCGTATGTTAAAAGCTCAATTTCAATTTATACCCTTCCGTTGGATTAGTCGATCAGCGAATAAAGCGGCTCATGTGTTAATAAGGGAGGCTTTAGCTCATGCTGATTATACTTGTTATTCTTCTCTCACGTTCATTTATCTTATTTTAATTTCAGACGTTGATTATTATGTTTTCAATGCGAGTTTCAATATTAAGAATAGATGTATGGGATAAACCTGTTGATTCGAATGTAAAAATTTCTCTCTAAAAAAAGTTTTCGAATAATAAAATGGGTATAATATGAGATTGGGCAGGTTGAAGGGTAGCAGCGATGGGAGGAGTTATTTAGTTTTGTAAGTTTCAAAGATACATTCCAAGTAAACTAAATCCACATGAGTTGTGGCTTGGATTTGATAAAGAATGATAAAATTACTTCATTTCACAATCTTTCTCAAGTTTTTTCTTTTCCCATCACCTACCTACCTACCTACCTACCTTATTTGTGGGCTTAATTAAGGTGTTGGAAAGTTCAGTAAATTCCACACATTTATTTATTGGTGGATTGGGAGGGTTTCTTTCAAGTAAATCCATGGCTAGAAATTAATTGCAGATATGAAGGGCGTTACAAGAGATCTAGGGATTTGTTAATTGGTTGTTGTCATATTAATCGCTTGATTAAAGATTGGAGATCATAAGGATATTGCTTGATAACTGGCAATAGAGATTGAGATTTTCTTCCCTACAGCTAATAGCAATTACCATAAATCCAGAGACAACAGATCCTCTTCATAAAACTTCATACTTGAACCCAATGGTGAAATTTTTTTAAATGTTGATTAGGGTTTTTATTTTCTTTCATCACTGAAAGAAATTACAAAGAACTATTTTATAAAACGTAATTAGAAAAACAGAGATTTCTTTAGAGAAAATGCTAATGGATCTAATCACATAGCTGACTACAGTCCCCCTCTCATCCTCGTACATATACACAGACTACACCCTGTTATAGTGAAGTAACCGACTCCATTCCGTTAGCTACCAGCTTTAACAAACTTACTTAACACCAACAGACTCATACACTCTAATAATCACGATCTAAGAGTTTCTATCATCTCTGTGTGTTAGTGGCATGTAGCAATTTCAGTGTAGATCATTTGACCTATATAACTCCGGTATATAATTTTTAACTTACTCGAAATGGAACCCATCACCGAGAGACAAAAAAAAAAATACTCTCTTTTTATGTAGGTATACGAGCTTCCAATTTTATAAATAAAATAAAAAAAAAAATCATTTTAACTTCCATTTGATTTTTTTTATCTTTTTTTTTTTTAATTTATAAATTTACATTTTTATCAAATCATTCAAAAATAAATGAAAAAATTATTATTTTTTAATTTTACTGGTATGACATACACGTGAATAACACTTCAACATTTAATTAATTTTTTTAAATTCAAATTAAATATAAATATTATTTTTAAAAATTAAAAATTATTAAAATTATAAAAAAGTATCAAATATAAAAAAATATTTCTAAGATTTAAAAAATTAATTAAATATTAATATGTCTTTCACATGTATATCCTATCAACAAAATTAATGAATATTAACTTTTTCTAAAAACAATTCAAAGATTAAAGGAAATAAAAAATTAAATGAAAAGCTAAAATAACAAAATATCTTCACAAGCACTTTCCACCTTATAAAGCAAAATAAGCAAACAAATTCTATATTAATCTTTTGCGTCTAAACTTGGCGGGCGACATTAAAATTACACATACATGTGTCTAACACAAATCTAAAATCAACATACATGCCATGTCTTGTAATTAAAAATGTGCCCTACGTATTATTCAAGAAAACAAAACCACTGCCAATAACAATACAATAACAATACAATACAATCCAATCCAATCCAATCCAATCCAATCCAATCCAATCCAATCCTGGGTGGATTGAGCAAAAATTTTGTCGCACCTAAAATTGATCTCATTTAAAATGGTCCCCGGTCATACTACAACTCTAAAAGAGAAGAAAAACAAAAGTGAAAACCAAGGAACCTCATGGGATCTTTTGTTCTAAGTTTACATTAGAAAACATTTCGTACAATATGCGATCAAGCTGTTTTCACCTTTCGAGAAGGGGGCCGGCGAAATAAACTGATTAGATCATCAAGACCCTGCACAAAAGCGTCGTCATTAAAACAGTTTTTTCTTAAATATCCTAAACACAGCAAATTAAAGGTGAATAGTGAATAAAGAGTCACCCTAGTTGTGATGACAAGAAAACTGAAGAGCACTATCAAATATGATCCCAACACGAGAAGTAACAGCAAGTCGAATGTTACACTAGCAACCTGCAACACCGCGATTAAACCTGTCATTATTTGAACGGCCAATGGTAAACAGATATTAATTCTGTCTATATATGTCCCAACCAATCTGTCAGTCGTCTTATGCATTCATCATCCTTGTGCACACACACACACAAGAGTTGATTCAAACAATAGTAAATACCTGATAGATGTTAAGCCTAGCACTAGTTGAATCATAGAAAGTGAATATCCCTTCAAGAACCTCATGTTGCATGTTCACTTCATCGGTATGTTCAGCTAATTCCTGCAATAGAGTGAGACAGACAGCAATCAGAACTGAAAGTTAAAGAAAGCGTGCAGCAAGTCATTCTAGTGTTTTCACCATTTACCATAAATCCATATCCAAAAGTTTGTTATGTTTTATTTACCGATAATAATACATGGAAGTTTATGTGGTTGGTAAAAGAGAGTACAAGTTTTGAAGTGATGCAAGCTGGAATGAAATACACATACTTTTTTTTCTTTACTTTTGCTTCGTAATGGTACATGCATCTTTCTTTCATAGAAGCAAAGTGTTTCTTTCATCAAACTCCCAATTGGAAAAGCAGTTATCCAAGACACTTGACAACCCCCGTATCTTAAATATCATATATTTGATTCTTTAAACCTAATTCAACTCTGAAGAAAATCAACTCAACCCTTAAAGCGCAAATCATCATCTTAAAGAAGATCAAGAAAAGGAACAGGAGATAAACCTTCTTCAATGCCATGACAAAAGGGTCATTCTTTGAAAGAAATGGAGCCACACGAGGTGTTTGTGATAAAAGATCCAGCCAAGATTGTATATAAGCAGGATTTACAGCCAAACTACCGCCATCTGCAAAAATTTGGACATTTTTTCCCTGGTGGCCATAGATATGCCTCTGCAAAAAGTGATGACAATTTTAAAATAAGATGTATTCATGCACGAGCAAATGATTAGAACTTAAAGTCTTTGCTCACAAGTTGGCAACTATCTAAATACTCTTACCATGCATATAAAACAACAAAAAAGCAATGATCAAGATAAAGGCTTTGCTGAGTAATTGGTTGGTTTGCATGGATTATATACCATTGTACTGTATCCAGAAATTGACCAGCAAAAGCATGGTCTAATCATACTTTCCACACATGTTCCCAAACATTCCCCCAATTCCATCCAACAAGGGCAGGGCCTTTGCCTCGAATGTCCAAAAGACTAAATCACAACAATCATCAGCAGACAAATAATGCTATAATTTTCCTCCAGTGAGAATTGTAATTAATTTATCCTAGGTAATAACATGCAGCAGGAGAAATTTTCACTTATATGCTTGCACATGCTTATCCAGTAGTACATTCCACACAAGAGCATCACATGATAAATATTCATGTCACTATCTCACTTAGCATCGCTTTGGTAGAGACCAGACACAGATGTCATTGGTCCACAGTCTACACATTCCCTTCCAAGAGGTACCAGGTTCTCATAAATATTGCAAGATAGATTTCCATTTCTTTATGCTAACTCATACAAACAGTAGGGGCTAGGGTTACGTATTGCAAGAACAATCTTATCAAGAATGGCAATAAGAACACCAAATCAAATATATATTTGCAGATCATTTGATCTTACCGCAAGACTTTCAGCAACTAACTTTACACCTCTAGTGATTGCAGTTTCATTCACAAATTGTCTGCAAAATAGTCAAGCTCTCAGCAACTAGTCTCAAACACAGACACCAACTGAAAATTTGATAAAAAGAGCTTAACTTTGAAAATATTACCTGCCATCAAACAGACCTCCAGTGCCTTGTAGGAGTTCAGGAGCAGTCGAAATTTCAGAAAGAGTGGCAGCAGTAACTCTCAGCCTTGAGAACTGTTCATGCTCCCAAGCTACCTACAGCAGCTTAACCGCTTTATTACCTGATCTAAACAGCAGAAATGCAAGAGCAGAGCATTCTTACATCTATCCATAAATGTTCTCATAAATAGATGTACTGCACCTTCAAGTGTGATGTCATTTGGTAAAATCATATTTCACCAATGATAGCAAAAAGTTCAGATTTAACAGATACATTTCAAGAATGAGTCAACCATTTTCTAGAAAAGATAGGCCACAGGATCATAAAGGGGGGTTACTGCTGCAATTTTGGAAAACCACAAAAATAAATTCATTCATAGATACATCAAATTGAAGTTTCATAAGTTCCTCATAGATGAAGTTGATTACAATAATATTCTATCAAAACATAGAATATGTTCTTAATTTCAGAAACTGGTGACAGAAGATGGTTCAAACATTGAAACATATACATATATCAACTTACTCGAGGATTGGAGATGTTTATTTTCTTGTGCTTCAAGCCAACTTTGATATCCAACTCCTCTGCCACATTAGAGAAACCCTTCAATAACACCACTTATCAGATTCTTGCCAATGGAAAGAAAACATCGTATAATGCATTCAAGACCTATTATTCTAGTTGTTACCCGCTTACCTCAAAAATTTGCTTAATGTAGGCATTCTCTGGAGGCTTAGACACATGAATCCACAATTCATTATCCCAAGAACCAATACTATTTAAACAAATAGCATAGTCAATACTCTCGCGTAAACGTTGATCAAAACTCCGAAGCCACTGCACAAAATATGATAATTATATGACTAAAACAACCAAAACAATGACAAAGTAACTAACCAGAAAGATAGACAAGCCACTGAAAGAGATGATAAAAATCAAGTTCATCAATGAAAATGAATTACCTTCTGAGTTCCATTGTAGTTATATGGTCCACCAGATGTCAGGCCGAAAAGTAAATTGTACCTTCCTCTTGTCTTAGGATTTGAGTACAGAAGAGAAAATAACCTAGCTATTTCAAGAAGCGCTACAATGCCACTCCCATTGCTGTCACTTCCCACTGACAATGCCTACATGTTTAAAAAAAATTATGGTGCCTCCATTTGGATAATTGAAGCTGATTTTCTTCACTGAAAATTAATAAAACACATACAGGAGCAGCCCCAAAAGTATCATAAGATGCCACAATAGCAATAGTTGGAAGTTGATTTGTATCTCCATCAGCTTTCAAGCCAGACAACCACCCCTGTTACCACAGCAGAATTACCAGAGAGAAAACTTCTTCCAGAAAACAACCATTGATGCATATTCAAGATTCCACAGATTTATATGCAATAAAACTAGCTCAAGAAAAATTAAACATACCAATATCTGATGCCAAAATATCTTACAAGACAAATATGATATGAAGATGGAGCGAGCAACAATTGAAATGAAGTTATGTAACTTTAAAGAAGAAATGATATATATTTTGTTGTTCCCCGGTCAGAAGGCAATAAGGTTCGTTCTTTTAAAACATAACTAGTATTCTTTCATATGATAAAAGCAAAACCAAGTGGCTGTCTTCCATATGCTACATGTGTCTCATTATTACTGTATGCAATAAGGTTCTTTCTTTTAAAACATAACTAGTAGTATTCTTTCATATGATAAAAGCAAAACCAAGTGGCTGTCTTCCATATGCTACATGTGTCTCATTATTACTGTATGCAAGAAGCAGCCTTGTGATTTTTCTCTACTATGCAATCAGTTGCAACTCTTTTTCTTCATTTAGAAAAGTTACAAAAAAATTGACACACACCTGAATATTAGTGATGGTGGGAGATGCAACTTTCTTCGGTTCAGGTGTTGGGATAACAAGCTTGTATCTGAATTTTTCACAAGATGAGTTGGATTAAACATGAATTCTTACCAATTTCAACAACAAAATGAACTAGAGAATACACAAGAATCAACTAAAAACACATCACAATAGAGGTGGAGCCATATTTACTTATTTACATATAAATTTACAACTAAGGTAAATGAATAACGAAGACATAAATAAGCAAAAATTATGTAAGATTAAAGTAGAAATGTAAATGAATAAAATAAGTGAACCGCTTATTTGGGCCACAAGCTGGAAAATGATCATTCAACAATATTTTGAGAAATAAAACAAGAAAAACAGGTAATATATTTTTATCCCTTGTTGAAAACAGGTAAGAATTCAGGCTAGATCTGTTCCCTGACATCAAAAGAGCATCCTTAAACAACACTTGGATATATAGTATCAATTTTAAGCAAAAAAAACAATGAACTGACCCTCCAGTAGTTGCAGTAGCAGGTTGACCAATCGCATCATTCTTCTTGATATCCGCCAAGACAGTATCAATTTCATCATTCTCAAAAGCGAAATAGACAGGATACTGCAGCACAAGATCCCCACAATAACGTTACAACTATAGCATAAAAAGGACGTTAAAAAAATAAATCAAGAATTGAGAAGTACCAAAGTTTTCTCTTTTCTTTTAATTTTCCTACCTTAAAAGAGAAGTAACAAAGGTTTCATTTGGAGTCACAAGAACACCATTAACTTGGATTTAATTCTAAAAATCATATTCATACAGAACACAAAAAGTGAACACAGAGAACTAAAGGACAGATGTCAGCCCTAGCTGATAACACTACTGGAACATAAGATGATAGTGCCCTTTGGGAAACCAACAAGTATGAGACCTAAGCATATATCATAGTATGATTAATTTTTAGAAAAAGCTTACCAATGATGCTAGAATAACAATAGAAAAAGTTCGCTCATATGAATAAGCATTGGTGTTGAAGTTACATATATCAGGCATGTTTTAGGAAGAAATTTCAAAGTTTATGTCATTTTCCAATTAAACAATTAGTTTATATGAAAACAAGTCAACAACAGGTATCTGCTTAAGATGGAAGCATGGAGCAAGAAACAGGAATCCAAGTCTTTTAGACTAGCAGGATTTTGGAATGATGTTAAAGTAATTGGATAGTGTTAAAAACAATAAGCAAACGAGGTCAAAATCAACTTCAATTATGATGAAAATGCTGGTATAGGTTAATATCAATGCATTAAAATTGTTAAGCTAAGGAAAAACATTACACTTGATTCAGTCTCAATCAACGGAGACAAAATAACACTCCAACCAACAAAATCTAACCCTTGTAAACAGTCAAGTTAAAGAACTCAGATCTTAAACAAAATTAGCTTAGCAAATGAGGAAGATTCAGTCTCAAGGCATAGTATTTACCAAAAAACTAAATTAACACGGAAACTTATGCAGGCATATAGTGGCAAGTAATAATTTTGCATGAAGACAAAATTTAACCCTAAGAAATATAATCTTTGTTACACTCACGGGTATATTTGCATGTATAAGTAACTGTTCCAGCTCTGCCAACAGATTTTTCAGTTTCTCCTTTTCATGAACTTGTTTATTCCCTCCATTTTCAAAGCTAAATATGTCAGGAAGCAAAAATAGCAACCCTCCTAACTGCTTTTTCTGATTGATATATTCTGCCAAACACCAAAAGTAAAAGGTTTAATTAATCTCAAGAAGACTAAAAACAAGAGAGTAGAAATTAAATTGTTAAAATGAAAGTGAACCTCGAACAAAAGTGATGTTCAGTTCACGGAGAGGGATGATGAGGACGGTTCTGGAAAGATCGGCGCCTGGAGGGAAATGCAAGGAGGCGGCGTGGTGGTTGAGAGCCGCGAAGCGAGATCCGTAAGCAGAACCGGACATGTCGTATTGGATTAGACGGTAGACGTCGATGGCGGCAGCCGCATCGCATAGTTCGACGCAAGCTACTAAAATGAAGACTAGAGCGATCATTGAGTACATCGATTCTTGCATCCCCCGGTGACCACCGGAGTTCTTAGAGAGCGCCATGGGAGGAGAGATTGGATCTAGGGTATGGAGAGAGTGGAAAAGAGAAATTTGGATTCAGTAATTGTTTAATGTGATGGAGCTGATTCCATTTCCAACATGCAGTTTGTCAGATTAGCTTGGACTTTTATGCGAGTCAAGTGTTTGTTACTGAAGTGATTAATTAAATAAATAATTAGATATTGGAAAGTAATTTCCCTTACTATCATTAAAAAAATAAGTTGAAGTGATTAATTCAACAAAATAAAAAATAATAATTACGCTTCCTTTGTGGGAAATTAGGAATATTAACATTGTAATAGACTTCTTAGTCGCTAATCACACCTTCAAAGCAAAACACTAATCACTTATTTTTCTTTAAAAAAACCATTAGTCACTTATTTATCTGTGAAAATAACTAATTACTTAAGTTTTCCTCAATTTTGGGAAAAAAAACATTTCAAGTTTTAAGCTTTTTCACTTGAAACGGTAACTTTCAATGGAATTTGTTTCAAACAGTTCCCCAATTAAAAATATGATTTATTTAAACTTATTTGTGAAATAAAAATTTGCATAGATATTCTTTAAAAAAATTAAAGATATTATATCAAATACTAACCCAACTTCAATTTTCACTACCATAGATTTTTTATTCTCCCTACTTCTAACATGATTTTTAACTAATATGTTTCTTTCTTCTTTCTTTTTTTTTTTTAATTATATAATTTCATTTTTCAATTTAAAAAAATTCAAATATATTCATTTTTATAAAACAATATTCAGATTTATAAAAATTGAAAATTATGATTATATTTATTAAATAAAGTTTGAAAATAAATTAATTAACTTTGATGTATCTTAAAAAAAAAAAAAAAAAAAGTTAGATATTTTTCCTTTCATTAAAGACAATCCGATAAACGAGCATTTCCTCGTTTTATTACACTAACAAATCAAACCGGACATTAATTTTAAATTTGAATTATTTACAATGCTTTATTATCATCATTTCAACATATAGTTGTAAATAATTTAAATTTTGTACTTAATTATGAATTTGCCTGCAGGTGCTAAATATAAATATTTCATTTAAAAAAATATCATATATGTCCAATAAAAATATTGAAAAAAAAATCCAAGATAAATGGAGTTTACCCTCAGTTGGCCTGCCACATCCAATTTTTATTCGACAAAATGACCAAACGCCAACTGATCATGAAAAGCTCACATTACACAAATGCATGGATTTTCAGCATCATATTCATTCTTGGAACTTAGAAAATATACACAATAAAGCATCAATACGGTTGAAATGGACATTGAAGACTTTGTTAGCAATCCAGTATTCATCGACCGCAATCCGCTCTAACCAGCCCATGGATGTAGAAACTGAACTATTAAGTTGTTTGAATGGTTTTCTTTTTTGAATCATCAAAGGGTGGCCGAATTCCAGACTGTATGGCACCAGCCAGGTAGAGATCGGCTCGGTGTTGGAAGTATTGGATCAAAACACCCAAATAATTGGAGACTCATTTATTTGACTGTTCCTCGTTTTCTGGGAAGACAAACTGCAGGTCTTCGTTATCTCTGTATACTTGAACAAGAGCAGCTGCCTTGTATGCAAACACCCCAAGCATTGCAGGCACAAGCTGCGAAGAACAAGCACCAAAAACCATAAATGTACATGTTTCAAAGTTCACGACTGTTTTCGGATTTCACAAATGGGCCTTTATCCTACGTTACTCAGACTCAAGTGTCAGTGTTATGTTTAATTTTTCTTTTTCCATGCATTTGAAAGGTCTTTGGAGAGTCGGAGCAACATAAGCAATAACCGTATGCAGGATATTGCACGTCAGCTTATTATTACATAAAAAGAAAAACATCTAAAAGCTACCTGGAAATCAAAGAAATCATTGGCCAAAAATTTGTGCGACCCAATCCACAATCCATATACGGCAGCTGGGATCACTAGTCTGGGAGAAGAAAGAGCAATGCCACTACCCTTAATTGTTCTCTCGAAGAAGTCTTGCAAGTCCTCACTTCTTATTCCTATTCTGAAATTAAGAAAACGAATATTGCTGAAGGCAAGCAAAGAGAACAAAGGATTCACTTACAACTACCATGAAAAGAGAGATTAAGAAAAGGAGTTTGTAGAGATACTTCTTCGATCTCTTTTGCTTGAAAATCTGAGGAACCATTTCCTCTGATAGGCCGTCCGCATGTTGATATAAGAGCTGGAGGTATAAGCAACTGTTGAGAAAATGAACTAGGTTAAAAAACTAACAAGGGTGACAAAAACAATAATGATACGGTATCTCTCTTCTTCCTTTGCCAAAGAAATTATCATACGAGCAACATTTGTCCATAAGTTGAGCTCACTAAAATTCTGCTCAATTAAAAGATATCATCAACAGACACTAATCAGCTTTTCCAAGTCAATAAAGTTGAACACCATGTAGAACTGATTTTTGAGGATAAAAATTTTATTAGGCCCCTAATGATTTCAATGGGAATAAAGGCATTGTGCTTCAGATTAAAGCATCCACCTGTTAGTCCAGTGGAATGAATCATGTATGTGATGTTTGTTTCTCTGAATAAGATAAGAATGGTACTTTTTTCAGTCCAAATATACATATCTGTTAAGTACACATGTGGAAAGATGGGGGCTTAAACCTTGACTAATTACCTATTTAGCTCATTAAAGTTAATTCAACAGAAATAACCTAATTTAGAAATGTAGCAACTAACCTGAAAAGAACCCCAATTGCATAACTAACAGCAGCCTGCACAATATTAAAACTTAGTTCTATGGAAACCAATAATAATACATGTAAAAATTCCTAAAAATCTCCGTTTTCCCCTTTAGAAGCCATATCTCCTAGACATAGAAGGAAAGGAAGTATGGCCAATGCAGGGCACAACTGATAAAGAATGTGCTGAAAGAATATACGTATCATCAATTTAATACATCACACCCCACAGCAGAACAGGTTTTGGTGATTACCTGAAATGATAACACTATCAAACAATACCCACTGCATGCCGTCCCAATTCCAACTGATAGAAGTGTTAATTCCCTCTTGAGCTGCAAGATTAAATGACAAAACAATTAGCACCTTTCAAAAAAATTTAACAATTGTCTGATGCAAGACTTATTCATGGTTTGCAACTAAAACATCTTTCCAGTTTTCCAGTCCTTGATGCATTACTGAAATAACTTAATATAGAAAAATAAAGCCCTACAACAAACTGAGAATTCTGAGAGTAGCATACAGCTTCATATTTTAGAAGATTCAGTTTCTTCCTTCTTTCACTGTCATCCCGCAACACCTGTTCATACACAAGGATTAATAACAAAAAAGATTGATCTGTCTCATCAGGCTGACAAGCCTTTTTTTCCTAAGCTAATAAATGTTGTGAATTTCATCTTTTCAGCTTTACAATTTGGCCAATTCTGACAAAACATATAGGCCTTTAATCCATTGGATTCTGCCCTATACATGATACCTGAGAGCCACCTGGTTAACATGTTTCTGAACCAACACTTGATTAGGTTTGGCCTAGAAATAGTCCCATATTGACACATGTGTGTCACTTTTGACAGTGCATTTTAATATATTTAAGCATAGAGCAACCAACATGGACAGCTTAGGGCAAAATGATATCCGGGGACAGGAGAGAATAAAAAAGCAGACCTTGGCAATGGCTTTCTTATTCATTGGTGCGGAATTGTCACCTAATAACCATTCTTGAGTTCTTGACAGCTTCAAAAACCCACTACCATCATCACTTTCAATGACCTACACATATTTTAGGATCAAAAGCATGAGTGAATTGAATGGCCTCATTGATGAAATAATATGTAGAAAATAAGCAACCATGGAGAGACTACACACAAGGAAAAGAAATCCCCCCTCTCCTCCTCCCAAGAAAAAAGCAAATCATCCCTCTTATCTGAGACTGATAAACAGTAACAAAGAGGAGGTTCCGCTAAGGGAGTCTAAGATTCACTATAATTGCATGCGGCATACCAACATGTTTAACTAAAATCATGTCAGCAATAGAAAGTAAAGAATAATATATTCGTACCTGCTCTGATTGCTCAGCAGTGCCAGCTGGTTCACTGGCATTGGTATCAACAACTTTCAGAACCTCTCTCTGCCATAGCATGTCTGAAACTTTGGAGACAAAATCCCCATTTACTTCTCTATCCTTGAAGAACATCTCCAGAACGTTCTCTTCTACAGATTCACTCACTGACAATTTTATAAAAAAATATATAGAAATTTAAATGACCATCTATCAGCAATTCGAAGTCATATAAATATTATCATTATAACTCAAACACTAAAATCTTAACCTCTAAGCTGAAACACAATGGTGGGAATTCCCTAGTGGAAGAATTCACTTATTTATATGAATGATTCAAAGACAGAATGATAATGAAATTGCAGCATGCCGAATTACATACAATTTAATGCAATTAGTACCCATTACTATCATGATCCAACAATAAAACTCATCATAAAGTAAACGGTAGTTGATCCATGAAAACATTCATCTTTAATTTACCAAAAGATGATAAACCCTCCTCCCCCCCTCCCCCCAGGGAAAAAAAAGCATACTTGAAACTTGGAACTTGAAAAGAAACCCATATCAAATATGAACCCAAATAACCATGAAACTAAAAATGCAAAGGGATAATACAAAGTGTAATGTGATGGGTGAAAATGTTACCCGAAGAAGAGCTTGTTTTCAAGACATAGACGGTGGGGGGTTTTCTGGAAAGTGGTGGTCTTTGAAGAGGAGGAAGGAGAGAGAATCTTGTACATGGAGAAGTGTTGCAGTTGGTGATGAAAGCAAACCCTGAAAGAGTGTCCATTGGGGATGGCTTCTTTTTGTGAATTTGGTGGCAAACGCATAAATATCTACACTGCCGCCAAGCATTTAGAACTGGAAAATGCGTTATCCTTTTATTCTAAAGAATATTTTCCCCACTTTAACAGCACCTGCTACTCGCCGTTAAATCAGCTCTACCTTCACTCCCTCTTTTTATTTGTTAAAATACGTAAAAAGAAGGTGAAATTTTTGTCATTAGTCGCTGTCCCATATAGATTTAGTTCTTCTTATCCTCTAATTTCATCGTTTCGGACTATATCTTGTAGTGTTGTTGTTGTATTCGGTCCAATGGATCGTGGATCCAAGCCTCCCTGCTTGTATTGTTTGTAACCCAACTGTTCGTTTAATCCAAGTATTTATTAAGGAGAGAATAAGCTTTCTCATTATTTTTAGCTCTTAAATATAATAATTAAATCCACTTTATTATTTTAAATTTTATTCATTTTAATATCTAAATTTATAATTAAATTTATTTTAATCCTTAAACTTAAAAAATATAAAAATTTAATAACATGGCATTTTGAGTGCGTGCATAAGTTAAAAAAATTATATAAATAATTTTTCAGAGGATGACGTGGTATGATATTAGAGTGTCACATATATTATTCTAATAATTGGATCAGTGATTGAATTGGTCATGTAACACCTCTATACTCGGTTTATACGTATAAACCCAATAGAGAAGCATTACATTACAGTACGGCACAAAAAGTCGAGTAACAGAAAATTTTCTTTAAAAATCGATGTCTTTAAAAACCATTCGTGTCGAAATATCGTATATTAATCATTTCATGTCATAATTCATAGCATTCAAGATAACATTTTTTTTCCACTCATTAGGGATTTATATGTAACACCCCTACACCCGATTCACACGTATAAACCCGGCATAAGAGTATTACATACAATGTCAGAGAATTAAAAACGAGTATAATAAATTTTTTCTTTCAATTCATGTAAATTTTCAAAACAATATTGATAATCTATTCATTAGGGACACCTAAGTATACCATTTGTAAATGTCATTTTTCTTCAAAGTAAATTACCTAAACTTGAGCTTCAAAAGTGATGTGATGTGATGAGAGGTCTCTTGCTCGACTCTAGCTTTCCGTAGCTTTTGTACCTACGCGTTAAAATAAACGCGTTAAGCCGGTGAAGGCTTAGTAAGCACTACAAGCATAATAGATGATTATATATTTATTGCTTAATTTTATCAAACATTTAATTACTCATGCGTATAAATTTTCTAACCTTTCTTGCATGTAACATTTAACTTACCATAATTTCACCATAACACACATTCATCCTCATATTCCAACTTACCTCAACGGAAGATTTTACATTTTCATCCCTTTTTTCACAACTTAGTCATTTCAATCACATTAGTTCACTTAATTATTAACATATAATTACACATACAAATATAGTACTTATCTTTCATGTATTTATCATTTCACTTATCATTTCACTTACCTCAATGTAATAATTTGCACATTCTTTCACTAATGACAATTCAGCCATCATAGCTTTCTTAACCATATCTCACTTAGCTTATTTATCCACTTGGCCCATAATAGACTTTTATAGAACCCATCAGATAAACGGAACAAACAGAGAGTACCGAAGTACTAAACAGAGAGCACACAAAGTGCTAAACAGAGAGTACACAAAGTACTGAGCACACACAGTGCTAATCAGTGAGCACACACCGTGCTAATCAGAGAGCACACGAAGTGCTAAACAGAGAGCGCGCTAGTGTTCCTTAATGGCATGTCACTATTATCACAATGGTTCTAACTTGTCTACATGAGCATAATCTCTCATATTCATCATTTCTCATAATTTCATATATCACATTTACATTTCTCTTCACATACACATAATCATGTATTTCTCACCTTTATTTTCTCAAAAGCTTCCACAACATCACCATTTAGTCATATAATTAATATTTATATTTAAACACATAATATCTCACACATATATTTTTCTCATATATTCATCATCATATATCTCTTACTTTTATTTTCATATTAATTTTCAAAGCTGTCCACTTGCATCATAGTCACTAAATTATTTATATCGTGAGCTACAGAATTCAAAAACATAATCCGCTTCATGTTTCTGAAACTAGATTCAATCATCTTTTTACCATAAAATTTCCAGAATTTTTAATTAAGCCAATTTGTACAGTAAATTCTTTCAATTTACCTCTTCTCTGTTGTCTGACAGTTTCGACCTTTCTTCACTAAAAATTATCTATCTTTTAGTACACAGATAAATTTATGTTCTAGTTTGTTTCTATTGAAAATAGACTCATTAAGGATTTATCCATATAAATTTAAGTCTCTAATAATTTTTCTATATTTTTCTATGATTTTTCAAAATCAGAACAGGGGAACTCGAATCTACTCTGACATTATTACACTAAAACTAGTATATCTCGAAATATGCAGTTCCTTTTCTTTCATTGTTTCTTCCATATGAAACTACACTCAATAAGCTTTAATTACATATATAATTCGACCCTTAACTCATTATATACAATTTTTAGTGAATTTTCGAAGTTAGTCCCCTGTTACTGTCCAAACTGTTTTGAAGTGAATTTTTCCCTTCTCATATTTCCTTTACACTAAATTTCATTTAATCACACCTAATCACCATATTTATAACTAAACATATCATTTTACTCATTTTTATCACAATTAATCATATAATTTAAAGATAATAAATTTTCAATTTAAAATCTTGTAGTACTTACTACTCTAGTAGAAAACTTCCTTTCCCTCTTTGATCTTCTCTTTTCCTTTCTCTTCAATTGAATCATTCTCCTTCTTTTCTTTCTCTTCAATTCCATACAAAACACATATATTCACATTAAAATCATTCTAACATATCATAATCTATGTTTCTAAACCAAAACTAACATGTATTTAAAGAGGAGTTTAGCTTTCTTACCTTAATCACTTGTATTCAACACTAATTGCCATTTTCTTTCTCCTCCAAGACAAGTATGAATGCATTTCTTTTAACAACTGAATAGCTACTACACTTCTCTATCAATTTTATTCACTAATCTTGAATAAATTTGGAAGAAACTAGCTTAATTGGTTTGTCTTTGGTGAAAAAGGACTAATTTGTAAGAAAAGCAAAAGTTGAAACGGTGGAAAAATTGTGGCCAATCGTGAAGCACCATGGCTGATGGCTTTTATAGCCTTTTCATCATTTCTTTTCTTCATTTCTCTAGACTTTTCTATCAATTTCTCTTTATAAAAATATCTTTCTTTAATAATGGCAAAATTGCACTTTTAGTCCTTGGACCTTCCAACTTTACACTTTGGCCCAAAACATTGCCTCCAAAAATATCTTCCACCAAATTACTCTTTTGCCCCTCCTTAATCAATCTAATTCCCATAATTACTCATAATTCAATTTGGATAAATTACTATTTAGTCCTTCTTCCTTTCTCACACTTACTAATTAATCCTAAATTTTCTAACTATTTTCTTATTTTAGCTATATAGTCTAATTCTCAATTCTACTCTATTACTATTCCAAATCCGGTTCAAGAATGCGGATGTTACAATTCAAGTACCATTATACATGTCATTTCTTTTAAAATAAAAACCTATATTTGGAGTTCTCCAAAGGATGATGTGATGTGATGAGAGATCCTTGAACTCGACTTTATTCCTTGTAACTTTGTACCTACACATTGAAACAAACGCGTTAAGCCGGTGAAGGCTTATTAAGTACTACAAGAATAATTAATCAATTCTAAACTTTTTATTTACTCATTTTAGTAAACGTGTGAATATTTATTATATAAAATTTATATTTTTCACATATGTATATCATTTAACTTATTTTGTTATCACATTATGCACATTCATCCACTTTTCACATATTGACTATTTTAGCCTCTTTAACTTACTTAATTTTATCATAATATGATTACTTATACACATATAATACTTACCTTTCATGTATTCAACATTTTACTTACCACAATGTCACAATTTACACATTCTTTCCCCTTTCACAATTTAGCCATCATAGCTTTATTAACCATTGCTCACATAACTTATTTATCCACTTGGCCCATAATAGACTTTTATAAAACCCATCAGATAAACGGAATAGAAAGTACCGAAGTACTTAACAGTAAGCACACAAGTGCTGGGGAAACAATAAGCACACAAGTGCTAGGGTAACAATAAGCACACACAGTGCAATCAGTAGGCGCACATAGCACAAATCAGAAGGCACACGAGGTGCGAAACAGTAAGCACACGAAGTGCGAAACAGTAAGCGCGCTAGCGTTCCTTAATGGCATGTCACTATGTCTACATGGGCATAACACTTCATATTCATCATTTCTCATTATTTCACACATCACATTTATATTTCAAAGTTGTTCACTTGCATCACAGTCACTAAATTATTTATATCTTGAGCTATAGAATTCGAAATTATAATCCGCTTGATGTTTCTGAAACTAGACTCGATCATATTTTTACCATAAAATTTCCAGAATTTTTACTTTATCCAATTTGTACAGTAAATTCCTTCAATTTACCCTTCTCTGTTGCCTGACAGTTTCGACCTTTCTTCACTAAAAATTATCTATCTTTTTGTACAGAGATAAAATGATGTTCTCATCTATTTCTTTTGAAAATAGACTCATTAAGGATTTATCCATATAAATTTCAGACTCTAATGATTTTTTTACATTCTCATTAAGGATTTATCCATATAAATTTCAGACTCTAATGATTTTTTTACATTTTTCTATGATTTTTCAAAGTCAGAACAAGGGAACTCTAACATACTCTGACTTTGTTACACAAAAACTAGTCTATCTCGAAATATACAATTCATTTTCTTTCACTATTTCTTCCATATGAAACTACACTCAGTAAGATTTAATTACATATATAAGACGACCCTTAACTCTTTATATACAATTTTTAGTAAATTTTCAAAGTTAATCCTCTGATTTTGTCCAATCTGTTTCAATGAACACATTTTTTTTCTCATGTTTCACTACACTAACCTCATTTAATCATCTTTATAACACATAATTAAACAACAATTTTCATGCTAACAATTCAATTTTATTATGGAGTATAGACTATAAACTAAAATTCTTGTAGTACTTACAACTCTTGTAGAAAGCTTCCTTTCTCTCTTTGATCATCTCTTTTCATTTATCTTCAATTAAGTCCTTCTCCTTCTTTTCTTTCTCTTCAATTTCATACAAAACACATATATTCACATGTAAGTTAAAAACTCCAGTAACTAATATTTTCATGCCAAAACATGAATTAAACATGTATGACATTCTAATCTCTCCATTACTTACTTTGACACTTGAAAGTTCCAAATTATCAACTTGAGCTCTTGCTCCTTAACACTTCAAATATGGATTTTCTCATGAAATTAAGGTAGTTAATAGCTTAATCTTATGATTTTCTTAAAGAAATTCCAAAGAAAAGTGGAAGATTGAAGCTTGGATGCCTTAGAAATTTAAGAAGAAATAGTGAAGAAATGATGAAGAAAATGAAAAGAAGAAATGGGTAGAGATGGGGGTAGCTACGGCAAAAGCAAAGAGGAAATGGATGATATAAAATCGTCCCTTTTTTAATTCTCCAGACATTTCTGGTGAAATATCTCAACTTACCAAAAATGGTCTAATTCTCCTTAGGTCCTTAGACCTTTCATCACTTCTACACTTAAGTCCTTCTTCAACCATTATTCATTTTTTTAAAAAAATATCAAATATTCTAAATTATCATTTTACCCATCTCTAATCACCATAATTCCATGATGACCTCATCATTTATTTTTGGACTAATTCTCCATTTCGTTCTTCCTTCATTTCTATAATTCTCACGATTACTCATAGTTCATTTCGGCTAAATTACTATTTAGTCCCTCATACTTTCTCACAATTATTAATTAATCCTTAATTTTTCCTAATATTATTATTTTAACCACATATTCTAACTCTTAACTCTACATTATTACTGTTCCAACTCCAGTTAAAAAACGTGGATGTTATAGGTCAAACCATTGATTCTCAATCCAATCGGTTTGATCGATTCAATTGTTAGAGCTATAATAATGAAATAAATAATTAAATTTTTATAAAAAATATTAAATTGATTCAATTTGTTCAACTTTTAAGTTTTTGTATCAGTTTTTTATTTTTAAGGTTTCGAACAATTTTTAATTCAATCCTTTTATTTGGATCAATATACTAGTCTACTATGACCAACCAATCTAGTCATATTTTAAGAACACTGATTACATCCTTAAATCAGGTTTGACCCTGGAGGTCGTTTGGAGATGTGATTGTTCAAAGCCCAATGTTGAAGGGGTTCAAAATGTTGTTTTCCAATTTTTAAGGAGCCCCAAAAAATATTTTTATCAACTTTTTAGGGGCCCAAAAAATTTTATTTTAGCTTCTAGGGGCACAAATTTTTTTTTTATCAACTTTTAAGCTACCTATAATTTTTTTTTCTAATTTTTAAGAAATTTAAAATTTCCATTTTATTGTTTTACCTAAAATCTAAAAAATATAAAAAACAGACCTGTTTCAAATCATGATAGAATCAAATTTAAAGATTAAAATGAATTTAATTATCAAGTTGAAATTACAAACTTACCACTAATTAGCAAGAGGTAAAAAATTATATTATCGTTGTGTTTTTTATATAATTAAAGGTCGAAGGAAAATATTGATAAAAAATTAAAAAGATTCAAGAAAAGCAAAATCTACGTGGCGCGTTAAAAAAAGAGGGAGCATAAGTAGGAGCTAGGTCGAGAAGGCAGAGGATCCAAATTTCAAATTCACGAAAGCTGCAGAAGGGTTTAAGAAAAGCCTCGCCCTTTTTCTCCGCCGGAAAACAAAAACAGAAGGGAAACATATGGAAAAAATGAAGATCGAAGAGGTTCAATCTACGGCCAAAAAGCAAAGAATCGCGACTCACACTCACATCAAAGGCCTCGGTCTCGATGTAATCTCTCTTTTTTGTTTCCTTTTTTTAGCTTAATTGCTTTATGTTCTCGTTTGTTTCTGCAAGTAGTAATGTTGTAGCTGTGACCATTCTGAAACTGTGTTTTTGTTTTAAGCCATGGGAAGTTCACTTTTTTCCTTAAAAAGCTTTCTGGGACTAGGGTTTTAAGCTTAAAGTTTGCTTTTTGTTTAGATTTTAGGTTCTGATTTTGCTGTGTTTTTAGTTTTAAAGTGAATAAAAATATAGTTTACGTTTCATTTAATTTTCAAATTGGAGATGATTATGTATTCTGCATGAATTAAATTGGACTAGGGAAATTGGAAAGAATGGCAAGGGCTGTTATCAAGTTTTGAGATATGCATATTCCGTACATTGTAAACTCTAGTAGATGAGTTTTATCCATGTATTCTCTCTATGAAAAGAAATACACTAATTGGCTAACATCCTCTACCATATCTTTCTCTTTTTATTCACTTACTGTTTTACTAGCGAAAATGCTATCTATATGCCTCTCCTTTTTAACCAAAATTGAAATTTTATGGACTTTTTCTTTTTTTGTTGCCAGGCCACTGGAAATGCAATTCCTTTAGCTGCAGGTTTTGTGGGGCAAGCAGAGGCAAGAGAAGCTTCTGGTCTTGTGGTGGATATGATAAGGCAGAAGAAGATGGCTGGCCGTGCACTTCTGTTTGCTGGGCCTCCTGGTACTGGGAAAACAGCTTTGGCACTTGGAATTTCCCAAGAGCTTGGGAGCAAGGTTTTCATTACTTTTCTCTGTTTTATCTCTAATCTCCTTTAACATTTGTCATTATTAATTTACTAGAATTCAAGTTTCTTGGAGGGATTTTCATGTTTGATATATATGCATTTCTCTTCCTTATTTGCAGGTTCCGTTCTGTCCAATGGTTGGATCTGAAGTATACTCATCAGAAGTGAAGAAAACCGAGGTTTTGATGGAAAATTTCCGACGGGCTATTGGTCTACGTATAAAGGAAAATAAAGAGGTCTATGAAGGAGAGGCAAGTTACAGCTGACTATATCTATTTGTCCCTGGTTTTAGGTGATTGTTTTCTCTATGGATTGTCAGGATAGCTGCAGAGCCTGATGCCTGGTTGGTCTTGTTTCAGGTTACTGAACTCTCTCCTGAAGAAACAGAGAGTGTAACAGGTGGTTATGGTAAAAGTATTAGCCATGTAATTATTGGTTTGAAAACTGTTAAAGGGACAAAACAACTGAAGCTAGACCCTACAATTTATGATGCCTTGATTAAGGAAAAGGTAAGGTCGTAAGTTTCTCTGCTTTGTTACTGGGAAAAAAATATATTTTCAAATGTTTTTGGTATTACAGCTTTTTGTAAACTGTACGAGGCACCATATAATGTTAAGTCATTCACCTCCTTCCTCTAGTGACTTTCAAATATTTAGGTCTTATCTGTAAGGGTTTTGTATTTAGTTTCATATCTAATGAGATTTATAATATGACTGGCAGGTAGCTGTTGGAGATGTTATATATATTGAAGCTAATAGTGGAGCAGTCAAAAGGGTGGGCAGAAGTGATGCTTTTGCGACAGAGTTTGACCTTGAAGCAGAAGAGTATGTTCCACTTCCCAAAGGAGAGGTTCACAAAAAGAAGGAGATAGTGCAGGTTTGTCTCCATTGACCTCAAGCTTCTATGTGTTCCCCATGCCATCATGCTATTGTATATTCCTATTTGCCCTTATAGTTGCTTCTTTCTGCTTATTTTTCCTATATCCATGGGCATGGACAGCACATGAAAATTTGTCTAATTTGTTAACAGCTTCTGCTTGTAAACATTAAAGGACCAATATTATTTTGTGCATTGTTGTACAAACATTATGAAATCTTCATTGCATTTGAGAAGTGAATTTTTGCTTTCCGAGATTTCTCACCAAGGATGTCTGTTATGAACTGTGGATCTGCTTAAATCTGTAATAACTCGATTAAAAGGAAAGGAAAAAAATATTTAAAATTTGATTCCTTCTTCTACATTTGCCTGATTTGTTAATAAGGTGGTTCTGTCTGGCTTAGACGTCTTTGCCTCTTTTTGGTTCTAAATTTAATTGTTTTGGGACCCATGTTGCAAATCATAAGAAAATTTTCTTTTCTATCTTCTTCATCACTAGGATGTAACACTCCATGATCTGGATGCTGCCAATGCACGGCCACAAGGGGGGCAGGACATATTGTCTCTAATGGGTCAGATGATGAAACCCAGGAAGACTGAAATCACTGACAAATTACGACAAGAAATAAACAAGGTATTATTTTCCAAAGAAATTTGAGGCCCATTTTATGACGATTTTTATGGACAATCAGCAGTACCGTTTTACCAATGCTGTGATTTCTCTGGCCAATACATTAATAGTATTACTTGGAATCTTCAGTTTAAGAGCTGAAGTCTTATCAGCTAATCGCTGGTTTAATCCTACTATTAGTATGAATCCTGTTATGATCAGCTCCCTAGAAGCTAGCAATATAGTACACGGTTAAACTTTTAGAGTCAGATGGACTTCTTGTTCAATTTGGAAACAGGATTATGATGTGGATTGACTTCAACTGCTATGCTCAATTGTTTGTTAGAAAGATGGCATGCCTTTTAATTGAAATAGTGTTGTTTGTGACAGGTAGTTAACCGGTATATTGATGAAGGTGTGGCAGAGCTTGTCCCAGGAGTTCTATTCATTGATGAGGTCTTGTCCTTTTCTTTAGTTGAGCTGTTTTAGCATACGATATATGTCCTTTAGATGCATGGATGCAATGTATGTTTCTATGCGAATAAGCATGCAAACAAATGTAGATCTAAGATCCTTCTTAGGTCTTGACCTGTGCACATGCTCAAAGCATTTTTGATATCATGCATGCTTATGTTCTCTAAATCATGGTTAGCAGGTGCATATGCTGGACATGGAGTGCTTTTCATACTTGAATCGTGCTTTAGAGAGCTCACTATCTCCAATAGTAATTTTCGCTACAAATAGAGGCATTTGTAATGTAAGGTAAGTGAAATCGATTTTGTCAGAATTTTTGAAATATCGACTGCTTTAAGAGGGCTAGCATAGTTTTACATCATGTTTTTCCGGGCATGCAATGCAATTTGAGAATCTGAATATATTAGACCTCTTCTGCAAGATGAATTTTAATTTTTTTGTTTTGGGCCTTAGTTATATTTTATATAAGTTTCACCTGATATCATAAATTCCCATTTCATATCCATTGCTTATGTTGTTCTAGTCTGTGTAAAATGGATGTCTGTTTTTGCAGGGGAACTGATATGAATAGTCCTCATGGCATACCTGTTGACTTATTAGACAGATTGGTGATCATCCGTACACAGATCTACGGTCCTTCTGAAATGATACAGGTTAAAGGCCTGTCTGTTTATATGCGCTTTATTGTCAGCATAACATTGTTACTTGTAGTGTGCATCGGATGACAGCATGACTATATTTCACTTATTACGGTCTGCAGATTTTAGCAATCCGTGCACAGGTGGAAGAATTGGTTGTGGATGAAGAGAGTCTGGCACTGCTTGGAGAGATTGGACAAAGCACATCATTAAGGTCAGGCTTAAATTCTACCTTGTGCTCTAATCTCAGTGGCAGTCCACTATCTTAAGCATATACTTAAATGTTTCTGTTTCTTCAGGCATGCAGTTCAGTTGTTATCGCCTGCAAGTATCGTGGCAAAAATGAACGGACGGGACGGCATTTGCAAGGTAATTAAATATAGAATGCAACTGTTCTTCATCTTCATGATTGTTTACAAACTACAGTTACTGGAAGAAATAAATGTGTTTTCATTGTGACTTATTTATAGGCTGATCTAGAGGAAGTAAGCAAGCTATACATAGATGCCAAGTCTTCTGCAAAAATTCTTCAGGAGCAGCAGGAAAAATACATTTCATAATTATACAAACATTTTTTCCTATTGTCGCTTGAATTTTGTTGTGCATTGCCATGTTATTTATATTAGATTTTTAATATATATTTAGAGGATCTTGAGAATTCAAATATATTTACTTTTCTTGTTAAAAAAATGTATTCTGACTGGTTCAACGCAAGGTATCCATCCACACCCGCCATTTTATTGAAATGAATTTAAGTTTTTTAATTTTGACATTGATCTCTTTGTATATGGACTAGAGTATTAAGGGAAATCATGAAATATTATGTTTTTGTTAGGGTAAGTTGCACATATAATCATTTAAACATTCAAAATAAATAATTTATACATCAAGCATGAATAGTAAGTAAATATAAGTTAACATGGCGGTTAAAAAAAATTGATGTAATAATAAATTTAATCTTTAATTTTTATATATTATATCAATTTAATTATAATTTTAAAAAACTAATCCTCAATATTTACAAATGAACTCAAGTTTGAAGGAATTTATTTAACTGGATATTTAGGGTTTAAAAAAAAAAAAAAACCATGTTCCACAATCATTCAAGACATATATACAAGTAAATATCTAAAAAAAACTCAGATAATTTCTCCAATTCTATTGATATGCTGGCATAAAACCATCCATCAATTTCTCCAATTCTATGTATAAATTTTCTTGATAGAAAGGAGATGATATGAAATTATAGTTTTATGTGATGTTTATTATTATTATTTTTTTAATAAGAGAATGATTTTGAAGTTAAAAATAAAGGTTTTTTTTGAAAGAAAAAACAAAAGATATAGAGATGCTACAGATGGGAAATGAATGTATAGCATTGAATTTGGAAGGATGAACTGTTTTCCATAAGCTTTTGTAAAAAAAAAAAAGCATACTTTTTAATCTCTCATTTATTTCAAAATTCTCACCCAGGTTTTTCAGAAAACAAGATAAAATGTCTTGTCTTGAATGGGATTTGAGTGCTGAGCTTTTCTCTTACAGTTCATTGTGAGGCCTGCCCATATTTCTGCACTTTTTATGTTACCAAGGGGAGTAGCCGTAATAATACTTCCTTCCGGGTGTTTGAATCCTTGTTGACACAAATTTGTTTTTCTTCAAATCACCCCAATGGTTGCCTGAGACGAGTGATAGATTTGTGTTTGTTTTATGATTGAGGGGGACCAATCTTTTTCCATTCAACAACCACTTCATTTAAAGACTTAATTACCAAATTTATTCCACGCTAATTTTAAATTTGTGGGCCGGCAGACGAGTAGTTTAATTTCTTTTGTCTTTTAATATATACATATATATGGGGATATAGTGGATTTGAGTTAAACTTACTCAAAACAAGTACACAAATTTATTTTTTCAAAATTAGGATTAAACTATTAAAATGGGTGGACGTTGAGGGTTAATTTCATTATTATATCAAGTTGAATCGGTATGACGTTCGGTGATCAAATTCATTTGAACGTTTGAGTAACTAAAATTGAGAATTTATTTAACGAGAGTAATTAAAATTGACAATCTATCTAACAGGAGAGACTAAAATGATAAATTTTTGAAATGAGTGATCAAAATAAAAACACCAATAAACTCGAGTGATTAAATAGATAGTTTATCCAAATATTTTTAAATATATATATATTTTACCTAATTTTTTGGATCGCCTCCTATAATCTAATAATAATTAATAAAAAGTTTTAGAAGTGAGCAAATATTGAGCACGCCAATGACAAATGATTAATTAGGTGGTAAATTTTCAGTAATGTACGTAATTACACGTTTCATAACAAGAAATCCATTTTTTTTTATATGTAAATTTTCGTAAAAATAAATTTTAAGAGAAAATAAAATATGCAATTTTGAAGTGCAAAGTAATAAAGATGGAAGTGCGAAGGAAGTAGGTTGACGACGGAACTGCGTTAGATTCACCAAATTTGAAGTCGACAATGGTAAATCCGATCATAAAAGATGGGATGAAATAGTTACGTCAGTCATCGTTATCTTTTTTTAATAATTTTTTACATGTCCTTCACGTATCATTTAAATGATTTTTTAATCTAAAATCTTAATTATATATTTTTTTTAATCCCTAAAATTTTATTTCATTTACCTTCCATTCTTTTTGCTAATCTCATCGTCACTTTGGAGAAATATTCACGGAAATCTCATCATCACTTTATTCTAATCATAGGTATAAATTCATTCCATTTTTAATTTCCTTTCTTCTTTTCTTTAGTAAGCATGATATTTGATTTTTGTGTTTCCCTTAATCGCTTGTAGAAAGGTTCCGAATTGCTACTGTCAAAACACGGTATGTGGATGACATGTAAAAAATAATCCACATGTCACGAAATTATTGGAAAGGGATATGGATGATGTGGCGTAACTGTTTCATACAATCTTTTCTCAGATCCAATAGAGGCTTGTGCAGATGTACTATGATGAAATCAGAAATTAAATTATAATTTTTTTATGATAATAAAAATGTGATTTTATAATTTTAATAATATAAATTTTTATAATTTTAAAATAATTAAATAATTTTTTTTTCATTTAAAAGAAATAATTTATAATTTTATTTTTACTAATTTAAAATTTTAAAAATCTAAAAAAAATTTAAATAGAAGAATTTCTATTTTAAAAGATATCAGGGCCTGAATTTGGCCTTGCAAATGTAATACCAGACCATATGACTAGGCTTGGGCTTCGCATTCACACCCAAAATATAGTTCAAAGTTTTTGCTCATCGCTATATGTTAAATTTCTAATTAAAACTTTAGAAAATTTTATATTGATATAGCATTAAAAAGTTTTACTTTTGTCTGTTCTCTGATCCGCTACTTTTCTTAGCCTTCTCCCCAAATGAAAGTTAAATTTTAGAAATCTGTAATTTGTATTCAAAGTCAAATTTGTTTTTTTTTTTTTTTAAATACAAAATTTTGTTCCTCAGAAGAAAAAAGAAGACCTCGAACTTTTGTTTGTCTGCTTTTCCGATAGATGCTAACCTCATGCAACTCATTTGCCTAATACTTACACACGTGTCAAATCTATAAAGGGTTGGGCTATTCAAGACTTGGATTTGCTTCATAGATTGAAAGTTGGAAGTTTATTAATTATTTTTGTTAGTTTAGGTAAAATTTAGGCATTATAAAGGATATTGTTTTTTAATTAATGTAACGTTAAGAAATTATTAAAAATTCAATATATGCATCGTAACAATGGATTTAGTTGGTTGAAACATGATTTTGATCCTTTTTATTTAAAGAAGGTTAAGAGTGAATCGATTTTTTCTCCAAATTTAAAAGGATAAATATTAATTTTATAGATATTGTTTACAAGTGTTTTATATTTTTTAATTAATTCATTAGTTAGCATTTAGGACAAAGTTCGGCCGTTTGCCCATCTTGGGTCTTTTAAAGCACGGAATGTTTTTCCGAAGAAAAGAGACCACAAAAGCTTCGCTCTGAAAGAGACCCAACCCAATGGCTTCGCCTCCGCCTTCATCTTCCATTGCTAAAGGCGGCGATGGAATAATCACCACCCTTCATCCAGATATAATCCGAGCTCTCATCCTCACGCGGCTGGATGGTCCCGACCTGGCCTCCATCGCCTGTGTTTCCTCTTATTTTCGTTCCCTATCTACAGAAGAAAATCTCTGGCGTTACATTTGTTTTTCCACGTGGCCTTCTCTCGATCACCCACGTCTGAAACAAGTCATCTCCACGTTCCCTTCCGGTCACCGCTCCTTCTTCTCCCACTCATTCCCGTTTCCTAATCTCCAACCACCGAAGCCTAACGTCAGGCGCTCTTTGGCCCTGGCAACAGAATTGATCTCAGCCGTTGATATTTACTATCAAGGAAACCCCTTTTATTCGAAAGTCGTAGAAATGGAGACGTCCAGCAGCTGGTTCTTGTCTACACCCTTTCGGGTGAATTTGCTCGGCTTGGACAATCCGGCTCCGAGGTCACCGATAAAATACGGGAGTTCTAACGATGACACGTGGCTGAAACATTTGGAGGAGAACTTGAGTTTGAGTTGGATCGTTGTGGACCCGACCCGGGGAAAAGCGGTTAATATGTCTAGTAAGAGAGCGGTTTCGGTGGAACGACACTGGCTGACGGGTGATGTACAGGTGCGATATGGGAGGGTGACGGAGAGAGATGAAGAGCGGGGATCGGCGAGAGAGTTGGTGGCGTGTGGGGTAGTGGTCACATGCGGGGAAAAAGGAGGAGAAAGAGAGGAGATGCACTTGAGGGAGGTGTGTATGAGGATGGAGGATATGGATGGGAAAGGAGTGAGTGGGGAGGAGAGTTTGGTAATGTTGGAAAGGGTTATGGGGAGCGGCAGAAGTTGGAAGGGGAAGGGAGAGAAAGAGAAGTACGAAGAGTTCACGGCAGAGAAAAGGGAGAGGAAAGGAAGGGACGAGAGAAAGGACAGAGTTTTGGACTTAATTTGCATCTTCTCGATTTTCGCCGCCTGTGGACTGTTTTGGTGGTCGATTTTGCCCATGTTACCCTGATTCTTAATAGAACTTGTTACAGGGTCGAATGGCCATGGGCGGTAATTCCATCATTTTAATTCAAATTTTATTTCCACTAATATAATCTGCAAGCATTATATAAATAAGTAACAAGAATATTTGGAGCCTGATTAAATAGATCATTTAAGTGGCTCAAATAACCTTAATAAGCTACTCCAGCAGGAGAGCGCTGTTACATTGCTGTTTGTGAAGAGCAAAAATAACGAACAGTTTCAGGAGGGGCCATTTCAAGAATGCGGCTCTGGAAATTACCATTGAGTCCCATTTTGGCAAAAGGCATCGGCTGTATTGTTGGTTCCCCTATTAATGTGGAACAACTTGCTTTTTATTTGAATTTTACTTCCCTCAATCCTTGTATGTTCTGCGTTACTCTTTGGCAATGGGAGCTCTATTCTTTTTTTCCTAAACAAAAATAATATTAGCACCTTTAATCATACCAAAAACCAACGATATCATAAAGGTTCTTTTTCTCTTAAAATTTATCATTCAAACTTTTTTATCCACTACTTGTAATTTGGTCTTCACTATTAAATATTTTTCGTTTCAACCCCCCAACAATTAATCCATAACGAAAGTCGACTTAGCACACCAAATCCTACTATAAAATAATTCTTTCACTAAATCAAACTTTTCCACCAATCAAAAATTTCATTCAATTTTCTGTTTCTTTTATTTGGTTCATATTTCATCATTCATCATCTTCTTCTTCTTTTAACACCCAGAGGATGTCAAATCCCAAAAAATCTAAAGTTTATTAAAACATAAAATTCTCAAATCCCAAAATAGAATACAACCAACAGTTACAACATGCTGAATGATATACAATTCATGTTTTAAACAAGAACAAGTGCTTTCTTGATTCTCTCAAAAGCAACTTAGACAATTTGGAGGAGAAGAAATAAAAAAAAAAGCCTTGAAGAATCGTGAAAGTAAATTTCACAAACAAACCCCTATAATCGAGGATGTTGAAGATGACGGTTCAAACGAGATGGGCCAGACATTGAGAGTGACGGTGATCGTCTTAACAATTTTATTGTTGAGGACTCTGACACTATCGATTATGACGATAACTGTAACAAATCGCAAAAACATTCCGATTACAATGATGCTCATAGCGGACAAGAAAATATCTCAAACGATGAAATGGACTTCGATATAATTCTCTCTCAACTCAAAAGGAAAGAGAATCGTAAGTTGGGTTGGAGATTCCAAGGGGAGCTGCTCGCGGCATCTGGCAAATATCTAGAACTTTGCATGAAAGATGTATGTGGTCGCTACTGGCAACTAACAACAAGGGAGAAACTTTCCAAGGCAGGCTTGTGCCTAAACCAAAGAGGTTTTAATAAAACCGATGCCTGCAAGTATGAATTCAAATGTTTATGATTTAGACGACCATTATCGTTGTACTCTGCGTAGCAGCTGATATCTATATGCTGGAATTTATATTGTGTCTTACAGGGGTTGTACGTTGGAAGCGGAAAGGAAGAAGAATGAAATATGACCCAAAATAAAAGAAAATGAAATTTAGTTTAGTGACGGTAACCAAATTGCAAGTATCTTTATTTGGGTGATCAAAATGAAAGTATCCAAAAAGTTAAGTAACCAACAAAATAATTTATCCTCAAAGATACGAAAGCAAGTCCTTATATTTTTGTTTTATATGTTTCGGATAACAAATAAATGTGAGATAAAAGAAATGCGTTTTATGTTAAAGGAATTGAAATATTTCATAATAGATCACTATAATTGTTAAGTCTGTCCCAGCAAAATAACATCGAAAGAGTTTTAAATATATTTAATATGCATAACCGTTCTTGTACAAAACATGGACAAATTTAATCTTGTACGTTGTCCAAAAAATAATCTAGAACATAAAGGAATTGAATCAATACCTTATGTTAATTTAAAAATTATTAACTTCTAAAATCAAAATTTATGAATCTAATTAAATCTAAAATCTAATTGCTCGATTTAAAATGGTTAAGTTATTTACTTTAATAAAAATCAAATCATATATGTTCATTCGGTTGCTTAATGGATATATTAAATTAAAAATTTATCATTATAAATTAACTTTTTTATCTATTAATGTTACACATATAAACTAATAGAAAATTATAGCAGTCATCTTTAATGTTTGTGTAGCAAAAAAGAAGAGGTCAATATGAAAAAATCAGATTATTGTGGTGTTTTAATTCGTCAAATCTAATGATTAACCATATTTTATGTATTAACGAAAATCATATTATTCTAATGATTTTAAAATTATTGCTTATATAATATCATGTTTTGGTTTGCATAATATTCATCACGTTGAATTTTTAACATCAATTTTTTTTGAATAATTTTATTACATGTTTTGATTATATATATATATATATATTTTTAGGATTATTCATAGCCTCTTCCTAACCCATAAATAGGAGAATAATGTGTTTGAACGCACTCAAACTCACGTCCTCTTGCATTAACAACGATATTGATGCCAATCGAACTAAAATTCGATAGACGAAATAAATACAATCATTTTATATACAACAAAATATTTTAAAATTTACAAGTGGATTGAGGATATGTCATATATCTTATAAATTATAGTAAAAAAACAATATAAAACAAAATGAGACGTTTATAACGTTTTCAATCATGGTCTGAAAACTCCATGGATTAAACAATTACCCATTAAATAAATTAAAATAAATTTACTAATTGTTTTTTAAAGTTTAAACGTATTTAAAGAGGTTAATTAGCACCTCCATTCCATGAGTGTGTTGATTTAGGGTCTATACTTGATTTATGTATTTTGATCAATTTAGTATTCATCTTCGATTTACCTAAGTCATTTTAATTCGTAGTCAATTTTAAACAATTAGCATAACTTTAATTTCATAATTAATAAACTAAAAATGTTCATTACACTTAAAGATAAAACTTTTTAAAGCAATTAATTATTTTTTTGGTGGATTTAGGCAATTAATCATTGTTTAACAAATTTAAATCAATATTAATATTATATTTAATTAATTAAAACTTAATTGAAAGAAGTTTTAAAGGCAGTGACTATTAATTGCAAGACATGGCCTAATGGGTGTATGTAATTATAAGTCGGCCTTCCAAAAAGGAGTCGGCCGAATTAATTAGTTATCTGCCCGCTATTTTGCGTGTGTTACTCTACGTTCGCTGTTCCCATTTCCCAACCTTACACGGAATTATTTACCTTTATTTTTCCAAGTATTGTTATTACAAGGCTCAACTTATAAATGCGCATTTGAATTCATTTTTTTATATTTTGACACCCAAACAATTTTCGATCATAAGTGATATCTAAATTATTGTTATGTTACTTAGTTTATTAAAAAATTGTTATATCTGTTAAAAATGTTTTAATCAATTATAATTTTGTCACATTATATAAATTTAAAAATTATTACTCTCTTTATTTTTTCTTCTTTTATAAATATGTCAATACCAATTATGTTCGAAATTCGTCTTTTTAAAATTGAGATGATGGCAATAATTTTATTTTCGAACTTCATTATTTACTTACTCAACGTGATGGAATTTAAGTTCATGAAGTAAAATAAAAAAAATCTCATATTTTAGAACTATTATAGAAAAAAAATACTAAATTCAATTATTAAATGTTAAATTCTAGAAAAAAAGAAAAGAAAAATGCGAAAGTAATGAATGCAAAGCAAAGAATATATGGCATATGAAAATTGATAGGAATATCAAAGCGAAATCCATTTCATGGTATTATCACGAGCCAACAAAGCAATGGCAGACCCCACTTTATCCACTAAACTCCAACGTGTCTCTAAACTATTGACCAACATCTCATCCACGCGATCTTCTTGCTTTCCATAAAGAAAAATCTTCCTCTCTCGTTTCAAGCACACAAGTCTAGCCACCCACCAATCTGTCATTAGCCCTCAACCATACCCCAAAACATGGCAGCCACTTTTGCAAGCCCGTCAACCGTCGTTGGCCTCGGTGGCACCGCCACCTCTATGTCATCCCCGCCGATGAAAACCCGCCTCTCTTCAGGTTCGTACCCACCTTCCCTTAGGCTGTAAAACGCACGTTCTTTGCCATTTGCTAAAAAAAAAAAAAGAGAGAGAGAGAGAGAGGTAATTATGATACATTACGAGTTAGCATGTATGAAATTAATTTAACATTTTAACACTAAACATGCATATTTAGAGAAAGCGTTGTGATTTAGTGAATTAAGTACTTTGCAGGGTTTTTGAAATCTGGGGTGACGGCTAGGAACCCTTTGAGGCTGGCTGGTGCTTGCGGGGGCAAGTCTACTTGGTAAGTAATTTTGGTTAGTTTTGGATTATTAAATTAAAATAAATGGTGGTAATTTGATGTTTAAACGTGGGGGAAGCTTCGAGAGAGACTGGCTACGAAGGGACTTTAACGTGATAGGGTTCGGGCTGATTGGGTGGATAGCACCATCAAGCGTACCGGCCATCGATGGGAAGAGCTTGACTAGCCTTTTCTTTGAAAGCATTGGAACTGAGCTCGCTCACTTCCCTACACCTCCGCCTCTTACCTCTCAATTTTGGTAACCATCACTATTTACTTTTTTTCTTGTTTATCTCGAAAATAAATATAATATAGTAAAGAATTAAAATGCTAATATATATATATATATATATAAAACAGTAGCTTGTAAAAGATTATAGAAATAAGTGAAAATATTTTAAAATGGGCTTTCTAGGGATGGGTTTTCTATTAATAGTTAGATCTTATTTACGCCCAATTCTAACCCATAAGTAAAATAGTTTAATACCCAAATGCATGCTGATGGGTCCAGTTTTGTCGAATTTTAAAGCCCAACCTGGTAGCTCGGTGTGGCAACAATATGAAGTAAAATAAACAGGGTTATGACGAGTACTTTAAAAACACTGCAATATTACTCTTCAAAATTATGTTTTTATATAATTCATTCAAAAATAATAGATAAAATTGAACATTATTGGATTTAATATAACAATATATTATTAGCCAAGTTTAAAAATTAACATTTTGGGGGGTTCTGATAAAATGAGCAGGTTGTGGTTGGTATTGTGGCACCTAGGACTGTTCATCACCCTTACTTTTGGACAAATTGGGTTCAAAGGAAGGAATGAGGATTACTTCAAATACTGATCTCCTTCTTCTTTATCTTTATTTGTAATATTTTCCTTTTTAATCTCCCCTTCCCCTCTCTTTGTTTAAAACAATTGTTCTCTTTGCCTTCCTTTCCATTATGTAAAATTATTAATCTCTTTCCCACATTCGATCTAGCCGTATGGTTGCTGCACTATTTTATGCCTCCAGTGCAGTTCTGGTGGCAGAGGCCCATGCAAATTGACCACGAGTCGCTCTTGTATGGAAACAGGGTAGCCAAAGAAAACAACATTTAAAATGCAACACAAATTTATACTTAAATAAACCATCAATCTATACTTAAATAGCATTTAGTAGATGTAAAAAAAAAAATAGGTGGATTGCTTTTTTTAGACCGCCCTCGAATAAAACCATCCATCTATACTTAAAAATTTTATTTTTGTACCACTCAATGTAACACAAATTTAATTTTTTGAAAAAAAAAAAAAAAAAAAAACATTGTAAGATTATTCTTATCTTTTAAATAAAATTATATAGTAAATGTGTTTTAAAAATTAATATAATATTTAACACGGCCTCACAAGTCCATCAGAATTTGTTGGAAAAATACTATTTTTGTATAAAATTATATGTTTTGAAGCGTATCGAAAAATATAAATTAATAGGGTGAAGCTGTTGTTAATTACGAAAAGTCGTATAAGTAGCTTAATTAAAACTTTTAAATGGGTAACTTTTTTATATTTTTAGGTTGATTTTTAGAAATTTATTTATAAAACTTAAATTATAGTGATGAAATTGAAATGATATGTAGCAAGTTTATAAAAAGATGACATAAAAATCAAATGAGGTTTTAATCGGAACGATGAAATTAAACATTAATATTATTATGTTTTAAATTCAAATCTTGTGTATATATGAATATAAAATTATGGAATATAAAATTTTAATAATTGAGAAGTGAATTGATGATTCATCAAAGCATGTAGAGAAATGGATATAAAATAGAAAAATAGGGCAGAAATGGGGTTTTTTTATAAAAATGATCCGAAAAATTAATTATTTACAAAATGATCTAAGTTGAATAATATTTATCAAAATGACTTAAAATAAACAGTAAAAATTCTAAAAGTTTAATTGATGGCGGACACCCCTTAAAATTTCATCCCAATGATTGTTGTCAGGCATAAAGAATGATTTTTTTGGGTGTTTGCCATGTATTTTTAATTTGATATTATACTGGTATACGAAAATACGAGATTTAAAAAAAAATTATGAGTCCCTGACATTCATGGCCGATACCCTTTTTTATATTAAAAAATATTTTTTGGTGCTTGTCAAGCCATGATCGACACTCAAAAAATACGAATAAAAATTATTTTTTTGGTGTCTGTCAAGCCATGACCGCCACCACATTTTTCAGATACCAAAAAAAAAATATTTTTTAAGTGTCTGTCAATCAATGGCCAACATCCCTTTTTCGAGTCTCAAAATTATTTTTTTCGGGTATTTGCCAACCCATGATTGACACTCAAAATGAATAAAAAATTATTTTTGGTGTTTATCAAGCCATGACAGACACTTTCATTTTCAGGTCCAAAAAAATAATTTTTTATTCGTATTTTTTGGGTGCCGGTTATGACTTGACAAACACCAAAAAAATATTTTTTAATGTAAGTCAATCATGAGATGTCAATGGCCCAAATTTTTTTTAAAATCTCGTATTTTCGTATATCAATATAATATTAAATTAAAAAACACAAAAATATCGTTCATGAAATAAAAGATACTAAAAAAAACTCATCTTTTATGCTTAATAAGAATCATTGAAATGAAATTTTAGGGGGTGTCTGACTATCAAATAGAATTTTAAAATTTTTATTGTTTATTTTAAATTATTTTAATAAATATTATTCAACTTGAATTTTTTTTTTATAAATAATTAATTTTTTCAAATCGGCAGAAATGGAAATGTTGGTTGTGATGTTAGTATGAATGTTATTAAAGGGCAGGCAAAATAATAAAATTTCAGTTAAAAGTAGCCGTTGGATATCCGATCCTGGCAGAGCAGACCTCGAGAACAGCGATGCTTGCGTCAAAATTAAACAGACACAACACAACGCCATTGACGTCCATCTTTTCTCCTTACCCGCTTTGGATGGAATCCATACACTTTGTCTTTTACCGTTCAATTTACGCCATCATGCTTCTTCTCCTCATTATTACTGTTCCATGAAAAGTATATTAATTTTATTATCCAACAAAAAGAAAATAAAATCAAAAGCAAAACATTGACTTCAATTCATGCAATTTAGTACTAAATTTATAATAAATTATTGATGCATTGATGGGGTTTTGTTCCTCAGTGAAAATTCTGTGATGGAGTCCAAAACAAGATTTCGAGATTTTCTTTGTTTCCGTGTTGCGAGTTTTGAAGAGAACGAAAACGAAAATTAGAAACAATTTGAGCCGTTAGTAGGGTCCCTACGGCCCATACCTCTCCTTCTAAAGACATTTCACGGTTTTCTTTGTATTTATTTGTTTTTATTGACCCATTGATTGATGTGTGGTCCACAGTTATTACTCTCAACTTTTCCTTATTTCCAATATTTACAAACTGCCCCTTCCTCTATTGCATACTTTTCCCATGAACCCATTTATCCCAATTCTTTTCTCCTCAAGGTCTCCAATTCCTTTCAAAAAAAAAAAAAAAACCCCTCCAATTGTTTCACTTTCCATTTCAGCATTTACCGTTTGGATTGTTTTAAATCTCAAGAGTTTATTTTACATATCAATGTAATTTAATACGAAATTCCTCCTGATTTCATTTTTTTCTTAAAATACATTCCTTGTAAACCTCAAACTTACACAAACTTTGTTTTAATATAGAATTTTATATATCAACATTTATTTGAACACAATTATCAGTATAGTAATATTTTAAGTTTATATGTTATATATAAATAAATTGTATTTATCTAATATAATATAAATTAATATATATATATATATATTTTAAATTTATACAATTGAATTGAAATTAAAATTTCATGTATACATTTGAAATATAATCAAAATTTTATAAATAAAATTTAAGTATTAATTTATATGTAATTTTAAAATTTATCATAAATTTAAATATTTTAGGAATGCATTATACTTGACAAGCATTAATACTTGATGCATACTAAAAAAAAAAAAAAATCAAATTTTCAATATTCATCGCATACTTTGATGCTTTTTTTTTTTTTTTTGGGGGGGGGGATCATTAACATAGGTTAGTAGGCGGAATTGCAAAAAGCACCCTCAATGTTTTGGGGTTTTTTCACATCAGCTCTTAATGTTTCTTTTTGTTGCAATGTTACCCACAATGTTGCAAAAAGTTTCAAATAAGGTTGAAATTAACGGAACCGTTAGTTAGTTGATCGTCAACATTTTCTCTGACGTGACATGACACCTCAATTGCTGATTCATCCTGATGTGGCATGACACATTAATGTTGGTGTGGTTTTTTGTTGAAATATTTTTTTTTATAAATTTAAGCTATTTTTTAATTTTCTAAATTTTATATAAGATTTTTTAAAATTTAAAATTTTGAATTTATATAAATATTTATGGCTTTTTAAAAGTTTCTATTTGTTTTGAATTTTTTTATAAATTTAACCTAAAATGCGACATCAACCATGTTAGCACCTAAGTGTCATGGCACGTAACACAAAACTATTGACCGTTGACTGACGAGTACTGTCAATTTTGACCTTATTTAAAACCTTTTGCAACGTTGCAGGTGACATTGCAACAAAAAAAAGGTTAAGGGCTAATGTGAAAATTCCCCGAAACACTGAGAGTGATTTTGCAATTCTACCTCTTAATTATAAAGAAATCTGCAAAAACTAACGACATTCAATGTGAATTTGTGGTTGTTATAAATTTATATTATTATTATTATTACAGATTCTATGTTTGATTCAAAGTTACTATTAATAAATTGGGTACTTTTAAATCATATTTCAAATTTGAAATACATTTACTCAAATAATTGAAAATTTGAATCTCTTCAAAAAAATAAAAAATAAAAATAAAAACTCATTTAAATTTCAAAAATCATTTTGAAAGCATGTTATAAGAAAAAAAAATGGAAAAAAAATATTTTTTATTTTAATTTCCTTTATACAGTTTATAAAATATAAGGTGAATATTTAATACACGACAATATATTTTTTTATTTCACGAATAATCTTAAAAAATTGTCACATGTTTTTTAATATTTATTTTTAAAATATTTTATTATATTTTATATGACACTAATGAACCCCAACTATATTTGTGAAATCTAAAACCTTCAATAATATATTAAATATTTTTTCTAAAATATAATGTCACCTAATTCAAAAGTTCATTTCCCCCTATTCTTAGTGATCTTCACTATTATCTTTTCCCATTAGATATTATTTGATAAATTAAACACTCAATTTTATAAGTATTAAATTAAGTGCAAAATATAATTATATTATTTGATAAATCTTAATTTAAAAAAAAAAAATTCATCGTAAAAAAATTCATAATTATGTTGTAATGAACTTAAATTTAATAATATAATTTTATAGCCTTAACAATTAGACCTAAAATTTAAAATTTAAAAAGTAGGTAGACTAAATTCTTAGAAATAAAAGTAGAGAGATTAAATTCCAATTTTGTTGAGAGTATAGGGACCTATCACATATTTTTCCTATTAAAAATTAAGGCTTAATTTATAATTTGGTACTTAAGTTTGACACATTTTTTTAATGTAATACTCGTGTTATTTTTGGTCAAATGTTTTAGTGTCTAATTCGTGTTTTAGAATTGATTTAGTGAAAATTTCATAATTAGTTAATAATATTCATTAAATCAACCCTAACACCTGAATTCAAACATCTCCAACCAACTGTATTTAACAAATTAGATGAAAATTTAAATAAATTCACATTTAACACTAAACTTATCATTTTAACAAAATCATGAAAATTTAAAATATAGTAATATTAACAGTAAGTTTTATCAAATCAATTTTAAACCCAAAATAGATACTAAAAATTTAACACAATTACTTTTAAGTATTAAAATATATAATTTTTTCAAATACATCGAACCAAATAACAAGCATTAGGCTAAAAAAATAACAATTATTATTTTACTTGAATAAAAAAACATAAAAACATATATATATTTTTTTTGAATTACAAACAACGAGTAACGCGACTCAAATCTAAATCGCACTTAAAGTGATGCACACCTTTAACCATCAGACCAATATATTAATTTTAAAAAATTAAAAATTATATCATATTAGATTCAAAACAAATAAATTAATATTTAATTTCGGATAAAGTATAGATTAAACAACATATCGCGTTATATTTGTTGTATTTTTATCTAAAATAATCTTAATTTGCTTCACATATTAAATGATATTAATTTTTATTCAAAAAATGATATTAATTTAATTAATTAAAACACATTGATGGAACAATATAACATTTATTTTTGTTCACAGCAATCAGAAACTATCGAAAATGAAATAATTACATTGATTGAATGAATATATAATATAAGGGTAAACTTTAAAAATAGTCACTTTTGTTTATCTCAGGTTATATTTTAGTCACTTATGTTATTATTTTGTTACGAAATGATCACTCTATCGTTAAGTTCCGTTATATCCCTAACAGTAATCCTACATGATAGTCTAACTAGATTTTAAATGCCAATTTAGATTTCCAAATGGGATTAGAATAAATTTTTAATTAAATAAAATTAATTAATTAAAATTTTTAAACCCTAAACTTTAACTGAAAAAATCTTAAACCTATTTCCACACACCTCTTTTCTTCATCTTCTTCCTTTATGATTCCGATATCTTTAGTTACAAATCTGTCTCAATTAAGGTTTAGGGTTTAAAAATTTTAATTAATTAAAGATTTATTCTCATTCTATTTGGAAATTCAAGTTAACATTTAAAATCTAGTTGGACTGCAACGTAGGATTATCGTTAGGAAGATAACGGAACTTAACGGCACAGTGACCACTTCGTAACAAAAAACTAATATAAGTGACTAAAATGTAACCTAAGGCAAATAAAAGTGACTATTTTTATAGTTTACCCATAATATAAATACAAATCAAACATTTGAATACAAATAAATTGATAATAATGAATGATGATAAAAAAAATAAATTTCGGGTGATATTAGGGGAGTCGAAAATAAATAGAAAAAGTTGAGATTTTCAACGTTTATTTACTCAATGCACCCAACCCTTTCTCACTATTTTCTCTTCCTTCCTTTCCCTCTTTAAGTTTTCTGAATGAAATCCAAAAAGACAAAAACAAATTTACTGGAAAAGCAAAATCTTTCTCTCATTCAAATCTTTCTCTCATTCAAATCTTTCAACAATCGCATTTTGTTTTTTTGTTTCTTTTGATCTGTAAAAACCCTTAAGAAGAAGAAGAATCTTTGATTGTCCGCTTTCTTTGATGAATTCAAGGCGATAAGTTGAGGACTTGCCACTAAAGCAAACCATGCTCATTGCTTTCTTTCATCTTTTTTTTGTTCCCTCTACTTGTCATGTTTAAAACTTTCCATCGTTTTAAAAATCAAAACAATGATCCTCAAATCTTTATTATTTGCTCAGAATTCCTATGAGATCCTCTGCCATTTTTTCTAGTATATCTGGTTTGCAAATACTTTAAAGTCTTTATATTGGGTCATCAAGTTTGAGATTTTGAGGCGAAATTCTTGCGAGAATCATATATATATATATATAACTTACAATGTCATGGCAGCCACACCAAAACGTAGAGGGGAAAGGTAAAAGGGTGTGTAAGATTAGGAAACGAGGTTGCTCATCATCTTCATCGTCATCGTTGATCCAAAAATACAGATTCAAGCGTGCAATTTTGGTGCAAAAAAGAGCTGGATCAACCACCCCTGTTCCTACATGGATAACGGCTGCAACCAAGTCACCGTCTTTAGCAATCCCAAGTGCTGAAGTTCCCACCAAAGGTTCACCAAAGAATGTTTCTAAAACCAAAGAAGGCTCAGTTTCCGCTAGAAAACTTGCCGCCACTTTGTGGGAGAGCAATAAAATCCCTTCCCCGCAAGCTATGGAAGATTTGGAGAAGAAAGACGGGAGGAGAAAACCGCCCATAGTTGCCAAAATGCCTCATAGTTTGCCGCCCAGTTTGTTTGATCCCTCTTATACTCCTATTTCAGAGGTGGGATTCTTTTGCTTTTTCTAAATTTCAAGATTTCGATGACATTTGCCCTGTAAAAATCCTTACTAAAAGTTTTGAATTTTACAGAAAATGGACCGACCCAGAATCAAAGCTCATAAGAGAAGATCTTCAGTTGTTTCTCCAAAGCTTCAATTAACTGATTTGGACTCTGTTGGCAATGCCAGTCTAATGGAGGTGATGAAACAATTTTGAAAATCTTTTTCCTTTGCGCTTAATTTTCAGTCCCCCTTCTCTCTTTCAGCGAGGGATTCTTAGGTGTCATTTTCAGCAAATACATGTCCTTTTTATTTTTCTTCCCATCTAAATGGGTCTTTCTTCAAGATTTGCTGCTGGGAATTCATATTTTAGAACTGGGTAAATTTTTAATGAAATCTTGATAATGACATCAGCAAAGAAATACCCACCATTTCATTTTCAACAAGGTATTAGTATTAGATGCGGTTCTCAAGGTTTTTGAATTGCTAACCAACGGTCAGTTTATCACTTGAGAATTTACTGCTTTAAACTTGGAGTCGAATCCTTAATGTTGCAGATTGAAGCTCATTCTAGAGGTAAGGATCATGACGGATGCATAACTGGGATCGGAACTCGTTTAAAGGATGTTCGAAATAGCCTTGCCACTTCGAAAGAACTCTTGAAAGTTTTGAATCATGTATGCGGACTCGTAGAGCGAAATTCATCGAGCATGTCCCTTATATCTGCCCTACGTGTTGAACTTGATCGAGCTCGCATCGAAGTTGAACAGTTGATCCGTGAGGGACGATCTAATTGTGATGAAACAGAGTACCTCATGAGGTGTTTTGCAGAAGAAAAAGCAGCCTGGAAGAGAAAGGAGCGCGAGAGAATCCGTGATGCAATAGCATGCGTAGCGGAAGAGCTCGAGGTGGAGAAGAAACTCAGGAGGCAAACAGAGAGATTGAACCAGAAGCTCGGAAAAGAATTGGCAGATACGAATGCATCTCTGTCAAAGGCAACGAAAGAGCTCAAGAATGAGAAGAGGGCAAAGGAAGTATTGGAGCAAGTCTGTGATGAGTTAGCTAAAGGTATGGGAGAAGATCGAGCCACAGCTGAAGAACTGAAAAGAGAGACAGCTAAAGTGAGGGAAGAAGTGGAGAAGGAACGGGAAATGCTTCATTTTGCTGATATTTTACGAGAGGAGCGAGTTCAGATGAAGCTTTCGGAGGCTAAACATCATTTCGAGGAGAAGAATGCTGTTGTCGAGAAGTTGAGAAATGAACTCGAGACATACCTAGGAACCAAAATCGATGGAGAAAACGGCAATGGTTCCCCGAATCTGCAGAGGATAAAAGAGCTCGAAGCTTATTTGAAGAAAATCAATTTTGGGAACTGTCAATCAGCCAAGAAAGATGTGGATAAAGGTGAAGTTATGGCGAATGGAGAAGAGTGTGAAGCTGATGATTCAGCTGATAGTGATCTTCACTCCATTGAATTAAACATGGACAACAATGACAAGAGCTACAAGTGGAGTTATGCTTGCGGAAATCGTGTTGAAGCTGAATCAAAGAGGATTCCTACCATCAGAAAAGAAAATAAGGGTACGAAATCTCGATACGAAAAACTTTCATGGGGAAGTATTTGCTTAGAAAGAGCAAGTTCAGACTCTGCAGATTGGGATTATGAAGACGAAATAAAAAGATACAAATCAGTGAAGAGTCTTAGAGATCACATATTATCTAGCAACAAAATAACACCCATTGGAGGCTTTTCTAGTCCGACCCGGCAATGGAGCCAATCCATGCATTTCCATGAGCCTTGCAACAATGGTTCAACGGTGTTGAGGGGGGATGAATTGAAGCAGCCTAAGGTAGTGAGCATCCGAGGTGAAGGCCGAACTTCAATAAGCTAAGAAAAGAGGCAGCTTTGTTAAAATTATTTTAATCGTTAGCTTTGTTAACTACTTTGTTTATGTTCATCAATAGCCAAGCTTCCAAAAAATTAGACTGTAGATAGACTTTTAAGATTATGAATTTGATATAATTTATGATTACAAATTAGTATTATGAGTTCACGGTTTGGCAAAATCTTAATTTTAATTCTTAGATATTTTAGTTCAAATTCCGATTCTCAAAGTCCAATAACGATGATCAAACCACGACTCGAATATGAATTTATTTAGACAAAATAAGTTAATGATTGAGGCTAACCATTATATAATACTCCAAGAAAAGAAGGAATAGTGCATGTTTTATTGGTGAATTATTTCCAACATGTTAGTTGGTATTCGATATAAAATACATACCAAGTCGACATCATCCATGTGAGTAAATCCCCATCAAATAGTGTTGATTTGAATGTCATTCGAGCATACATTTTGACGAGAAATCCAACAGCTCACATGGGTTGTATCATAACTCAACATTGTCGTTTTTCCCTCACTTTCTCCAGGCCGGCATTAAGGATGTTGTTCTTGCAAGTCTCATCTTGACTTGGTAGACCAACATGCATTTGCTGAACTGATGTTCATTCCATGCTAAACCCATCCAAACAACTACGCGAATTTTTGAAAAACTATAACATTCCATTAATCGGAACTTAAATGAAACGGTACGTTTAGTAAATAAACTTCTGAACCCTTTTCACTCCTCTTTTTCATCCACTATAACCGTTTTTTACATTTTCTCCTTCGTCGACAATGTTCCATTCCTAACCCTTCACTTATGCCCGTGAGAACCAACACCTTTCGCATGATGCAACATTACGATTTCTCATATCTAATTTCATTTTGCAGTTTTTCATTCCAGTTAATAGAACGGTTCCAAGAACTCCGTGGTCCGTCGCAACATCCTTCCCGGCTGCTTATGGAAATTTCGGCTAACAACTACGCTTCCCAATAGCTTAGGGAAATTTAGCCTTAAAGTACACTTTTTTTTTTCAGGGAATGCAAATTAATCAGTTCAAGTCACTAACATAATTTTTCAACTAACGACTTGTACTAATCCGATGGAAGAAATACTCTCTTTTCTATCTTGCAAAAACCAATTGTTGATTTAAATTGGATTCCATTGAAAAAGAATCTCACGCACTCAACGCTTCAAAACCGGTGAAAAATTCATATTAATATATGAATATCATAAAATCAATCGAAATACATATTTCTAAAATTAAGGGGAAAAAAGCATTATTGTGTCCGGTATTGTTTTAAAGGGAAATGTTGAAAATATTTAAATATGTAAATTTTAAGGAAATTTTTTTACTTTCTTTATGGATTAAGAAAAATATGTAATATTTAAACTTGTTTGACTTGATGTTGAACCGATTCAAATATTAAACCTATAAAAATCGGTTACCACATAAATCACTTTTTAAAAAAAAAAAAAAAAATTCAACCAATTAAAAGAATATATATTATTTGCTTTTATTGTAAGAAAAATATATAATTTCGAACCAATTAAATTAATCAACCAATTAAAATTATAATTTTTAAAACCAACATTTATATAATAAGATTTGAATTTGGATCAACTGAATATATTATTTATTTTACTGCTTCATCATAGTATCACTAAAGTGTTACAAATCCTATTTAAATTTTTAATAAATAAAGTTAATGTTACAATGTAATCCATACAACTGAAGGACCTATGTCACACTAAAATTTCTAAACCTCAATTTTTCATTTCAACCTCCCCAACATTTTATAAAATAAAAATTAAGAGAACACCATCAATCTTCAAAATTCTTATATTATTTTAGTTTGAGTTATTTAATTTAAAAATATAAAAAAGTAAATTGATATTGAATAGAGTCGCGTTCTACGAGGGTGGCAACTGGGCAGGTTTTAGGGACCAAAATGTGACAGTTGACTAAATCAACGGCGAGTAATTTCCGCAAAACTGTTTTTGGGGATAACTAGGATCCTGCCGATGTCCAGCCTACGCACACACTGCAAATGTCTCCACTTTGGATGTTGCTTTCCCCAAATTGAACTTCTTCTTCTTCTTCTTCTTAAATATCTCATAATCTAAGATATCAAATTCTAACTCTTTTGAAGTTACAATATTTGCATGAATCCAGTAAACTTTATACGTATGAAGATTCTTTTTAACTTTGAGTATATAAAATAACAAGTCAATCCTTTTCAACACACTCCTTACTACTTAATTGTTAAGGATTGTGTGAGGAGGAGGAGGAGTGAGAAGAATCTTTGTCCACCAACATTTACTCCTCACTACTTGGCCTCCAAATCCAATTATCTGCTTTAATTCCTCTTATCCTTATTTTTAATATCTATATATCTTTATCTTTTACCGTTATATTTAAAATTCGTAATTATTCTTTTCTTTAAAATTTTATATAACTTTTCAATATATTATCTGATTTCTTAACCTATATATATGAATGTTATATTGAAAATAATGAAATTTAGTCAAAATTGTAAACTTTTTCATGGGCATTTAAAATAAAGGGGGAAAAGTAGTGGAAATTGAATGAGTCCAAAACCACGTGGGATGTCATGTGACGACCGCCGTCCGTACCAACTGTCGAACGTGGCTTTCTCTTCGGCCCCAAGTTTCACATTTGCTACAGTCAGACATCTCTCTCATGTCCATCCCACCACACTCAGACAGAGCCTTAAACCCCTCAAACCCCCCAAAAAGGCAAAGCACAGGCGCACACTACGTCTCCGAACTTACCTTTATTTTTCATTCAAAGCCGAAAGTTATCCAAACCAAAAGCAGAAAAAAGCAAAAGAAACCCAAAAAACAACGTCGTCCTACTCAACTCAACAGGGCTTACAAGAACAAGTCCAAGAAACAATACCTTTTTTCTTTTTTTAAAATTGCTCCATTCAATGTTTTAATGTAAACGCCAAACACAGAAGTAAAAAACAGAAAGAAAAAATAAAAGATTGGTAGGGTGATGGCAGGTGAAGGAGTTTCAAGAGAAACCCAGATGTCTATAGAAGCATCTTCAATGTTTCCAGGGTTTAGATTTTCACCAACTGATGTTGAATTGATTTCTTACTACTTGATGAAGAAGCTGGAGGGGCATGAGAAGTGTGTTGAGGTCATTCCTGAGATTGAAATTTGTAGATATGAGCCTTGGGACTTACCAGGTTTGCTTCCTTACTTTACACAACTTTAGAATCACACACACATATTGCACTGCTCTTCTTTGCCCCTTGCGGTGAAGCTTGTATGTTGATGAAGTACTCTAATACTGTTAATTTTGCCTTTTAAAGCTATTTCCTTCTGTAGAAACCCAGATATGATTTGAGCTGATACTGAAAAACTTATGCGGTTGTCATTTTGCTGCCTTTCTCTTTCTTTTAGAACATAATGCAAAACAAGGAAAAGTGTAAACCTATAATTTGTAGTTGAGTTAATTTGTCTTTTCAATTAGAAACAGGAGTAAAAACAAAAGAGACACAGAGAGGAAATTGAACATCGATGCCAAATTAGCAATGCTACTGTTTCTGGTTTTTTAGTCCTTCAGAAAATATGGCTTTGGTAGAAAGTAGTGTGCAAACAAGTTAGCCCTGTGTTTTGACTTTTGAGAGGCTTACCTAATGAATTGAGTGCTTTCTGTGACTATCACCTTATCTTCCTAGCAGTTGAAAATCACTGTTTTCGAAATTAGAATTCAAGGTGGCCCAAGTTGTCATCTAATTTGGATCATGTGTGGCCGTTAAATTTGAGAGAGTTTTATTGATGTCTCAACAATATGATGATGTATGAGTCTGTTGTTTCTCATATCCTGTTTTACTTCCTGTAGAGGAGTTCAAACTTTTCCTTTTAGTTATGCACAGTCTACTTTTTTTTCTTCCTTAATGTTTGGATTGATTGATGTACTGAATTTTCTCAAATGACTTCCATTAATTGATTAAAACACAAATAAAATGGAAGAATGGAACCTTAATTTGCGCTTCGATATAGAGATTGGTTAACTTCAAAGAAGGCTAGCAGCTGTTAAGTGTAGGATGTTTTCTACTTTTGCCTGGAGATTGATATCTTAATTACGTAATTTTAGGTAAAATGTCTTCATTGGATTACGTATTTGGATATCTAAGATGCCCAATATCCGTCTGTGTTTCTGTTGTGCAATTACACACTTAGCATCTGGATTGCCTTTTGCATGCTGAAGATAATTGTTTACATTCCGGATTGTCACTAATTTCTGGTAGTTTTTCTCTATCCAGACAAATCTGTCATAAAGTCGGATAACGAGTGGTTCTTCTTCTGTGCTCGTGGGAGGAAGTATCCAAACGGTTCACAAAGTAGACGTGCAACCGAACAGGGTTACTGGAAAGCCACAGGGAAAGAGCGTAATGTCAAGTCGGGTTCTAATGTGATTGGTACGAAAAGAACTCTAGTGTTCCACACAGGTCGTGCGCCAAAAGGGGAAAGAACAGAATGGATCATGCATGAATATTGCATGAATGGAAAATCCCAGGTGATTTATCTTCGTAATTATTAGATTTATGATGGTTCCAATCTAGGGGTATTTACTTAAGATGTTGAATTTTTGTTCTATCTTTTCGTATATTTGAAAGACCATACCTCTATGCTCATGTTTGGATTTGACAGATTGTTAAATGAACAAACATAGTTAAAAGGCATGAACAAAAATTGCTAATATATGTTTTAGAAGCTGTAGAACCTATCCTACTGAAGCATTTTTTCTTCCCGAATACAGCAAAATTTACTAGCTGTTTCGAATCGGAAACTATGTGCGAATAGACTAGTCGTATAATCTAATAACAAGACAAGAAAGGGTAATTAACTCGAAGACAATGGTTGGCACTCGTATCAAGGAGAAATATGTCACAAGTTCATATTTATAGTCAAGCAATATGCTTATATCTATGCAGTTATTGATGCATGCAATTCTGGGTTGATTTTGATTGCTATTATGGGGTTTTTATGGGAAGATATTTAGTCATCAATTGATCTTGAAATTATTTGTGACATTTGCTTTGTGAATTTGTAGGATTCCCTAGTTGTTTGCCGCCTCAGGAAGAATAGTGAGTTTCGTTTGAATAACACATCAAATCAGGCTCCTCGGAATGCACCGCAGTTGTCACCTATGCATGACAGCAACTGTGCTACCTCAAATGGTGGTGCTGACCAGACTGGCACTTACAAAGGGGACAAAGCCTATTTGAAGAAGGGTACTAGTAGTTACGATTCTCATTCTATTGAGCAATTCGATTCCGCATCCGAATCCGAGCAAAAACTTTCCAACGAAATCGGACCAACAGATTCTTCTACACCTCAGCAGGTTTGTTCATAAGAAGTTATCCTGGTACCACATAGTACTCATGCATGTGAACTCAATTTTGCACTTTTGATTGCGGAAAACCCCCGGGATTCTGATACATTTTTGCTTAAAATTCCAGGATTCCGATGCCGAAGATTGCTTTGCTGAGATACTGAAAGATGATATAATCAAGCTTGATGAAACACCCTTGTCAGCTAGACCGGATATCTCACCTAGGTTTGCGAGCAGTTCAGACGCGGGTCAGAGTAGACGTGAGCAGCCAAGGAAAGAGAGTGAACCCCATGTAGCCCATATACAGGGCACAGCAAACCGGAGAATCAAATTGAGGAAGCCTAAAGCAGCAGACTATATGGTGGCTGCGAAAGCATCAACAGAGTCAGAACGGGGTGTTGGGGAGATGTCAGTTGAGAAACTAACATCTCCCATGTCTGGGGACTCACCAAAATGGTTGTTATCTTTGTTTCCACCATCCACTGCCAATCTCCGCTTCATTTATGCAACTTTTGTCATCCTTACTTTGGTGGCTTTGTTTCTTACGGTTTTATTAGGAGGGTTCCAAGCCTGTAAAAAACTTCAGATATATGCTACTTTGTTGAACAACTCGTGACATTGAATCTTATGTATCATCTAATATTTCCTCCATCTTTTATGTTCTAAAGGGTTCAATTTTGACACACTATTCGATTACGGAGATTGGATTTTGCAGATAGATATTTAAAAACCAAAAAAATAAAAAATAAAACAGTAGATTTCCTTTTACTTCCCCATCTCAATTGAAAAGGAAAAAAGATAGTCTACAAATTTGAAGAGCAAAAGAGGATGGTGCGGTTTCTTTCTCTTGGCCAAAAATTTTATTTTCAAACTTCTTTTTCTGGGTTTCTTTGGTTGGTTTGATTCGTCATCCAAAAATCAAGAATCATCTTGTTCCCAACAATGTTCAACACAGATATCTTACTTTTGGCTGGAATCCTGTGAAGATAAAGTTTACATTTTGCTTGATAGTAAATGTTAACAGAAAAACTGGGACACTTTTGTGAAGAATAGACAACTTCCGTGGGAAATATTATTAGAGATGATGAACAATGACAGGAAAAACAAAGAATCAAAGTAACAGGAACAGGTCTATTCTATTCATAATCATTGAAAATACTCATAAAAAGATGAGTCTGGTATTCATACAAGAAGACTACTAGGAGATCATGGAAAACAGTGGTCTCCTTAAACCAACTACATTTTAAGAGGTGACTTGTCAATCCTATTATTTTTACAGAAACGCGATTATTTGGATTAGAATTTTTTTAATTGAAAAATTAACGGAATTGAATTTTTAAATTTTTTAAGTATAGGGATCAAATCTCAAATTCTTACAAGTACAGGGACTAACATTACATATTAACCTTTCTATTATTTTGTTTCAATTTTTATATGGATAAACCTCACGTATAGCCATCCACCTATAAAAAATTTACAATTTAAGCACCCACGTTACATATTTGATTCATTTTGATCACTCCCGTTAAAAGCTCTAACAAAAATTTGACATGACATTTTTTTTGACTCGTGTAACAATCATTGAATGCGGCATGACACAATCTACCACGAGTTGCGTGCCACTTTAAAGGAAAAAGATTAATTTATCCAATATTAATAATTAATTAAAATAAAAGAAAAATAATGATTAAATAATTGAAAAATCCCAGAAATTCAAATCTCCTTCTTCAAGTTTTAAGTTAGAATTTGAAAAAAAAAACCGAAGATTTACTCTGTTGAGCACCTGGCTTTGGATAGGTTCCCTTTTAACTCGGCTTCCTTCAACGATTCGAATGCCAAGCCCGTTAACACAGACGGGACATTTGGCATTGGGTTCATTGTATTGGAAGGTTAAGCATGTTCTACTTCACTTTCAGGTTTGTGATTGCCAACGATAGTGGATATGATGCCAAGGGGAAGAGAACTATAAATTAGGGGCCGAAATCCAGAACTCGACGCCTTTGGAGGGTTGCTTTCGGTAATGGAAAATCTTCTGCTCTAGTGTTGTTTGAGAATCCAAGTACTGATACAAAAGTTTTCATGATAATTTTATTAAATTTAGGTCCAGCTAATTTCAATCGGAGTAATTTCTTTTTCAAATTCTAAATCAAAATTTAAGAAAGAAGATGAGGTTTGGGTTTCTGAAATTTTTATTATTGTTTTTCTTTTATTTTGGTTAATAATTAATAATGGATAGATTATATTTTAATCTTTTAAAATGGTATGCAACACTTATGATGTGATAAATTTAGTATGTGATATCCAATGATTGATGTATATATCAAAAAAATATCATGTAGGATTTCAATTAAAGTTTTTAACAGAAATATCTAAAACGAACGAATTATATAACACAAGTGTTAAAATTTCACTCTTTTTATTTTTAGTGATTAAAATAAAAAAATTTGATAGTTGAATGGCTATATGTGAAATTTACTCAATTTATCTTAGCGCTTTACAGGAAACACTAAAATTAACGGAAACTTTTTTCTTTCTTTATGGAACACTAAAATTAACAGTCGCTTTATTCTTCACTAGGAAAAAGGAAAATCAAACTCAAAAAGAAGAAAAAAAAAAAAGTGTTGATCCTTCATATCTCACTTAAACTTCCACAGGAGGAATCGAGTATGTGCTGATCCATCATGGATTTAGGGTTTTCTTATCCTCTTTAATTTGTAAGTTGTTCTCACTTCTTTTTTTCTTTTTCAATTAGTCGCGTATTTTCATCGACGGTACTAAATTAGGTTTCTCTTTTTGTTGTTAAGGAAATTCAGGAAAAGCCAAATGCCGTTTACTGAGAGATTCCCTTTTTTATGCTACTTGGAATTTCTTATAAATGATTAATTTTCACTTCCCTTAGCTACTATGGATGATAGAAAAAAAGTAGAAGTGGAATTTCTTCCTTCGCTTGAGTTGTCCTGTCCTTAAATTTCTCAGCAACCAAGCAGAAAGTTGAGGTTTTTGAGCTGAAATTGAACGTTAAGAGTTGCTTTTCAGGTAATTTTTAGGTGTTAGGGTTTAGTTTTTTAAGAAATTACTGCATACTCTATATGAATGTCCATCTCATGATTTATCAAGTGCTTAGATTGAACAAACTATAGATCGTTGAATTTTCGGTATTCCCACTGTCACTTAATTGAAGGGGTGTTTATGATATGGTTTTAACGAAATCTGAATGTGAGTTTTTCTTCTCCTTCAATTATTTCAGGTTTTGTAGGGAGTTACATGGCGATTTCAAGACCCATGTTACTTGTTTTCCTATTGCTTATACTCATAATGACCTCCCAGTTTGAGTGGAGACATCAAATTGTCGACTTCGACATGACCCCTAGTGTTACTGCAAAGCAGCAACAAATTTCCAGAAGGGAAGAAGCTGTGAAGGAAAAGGTAATAAGTTCTTACATTTTTCTGGTTCGTAAGTGAAATTTTGAACTTTATATGTTGTTGATAGAAAACAGTTGAATAATGACATTAGTTGCTTTCAAATGTACACATTTTATATTGGTGTAATATATGTATAGTTTTTACTATATACTTAATTCCAAAACCTTTTTTTCTGTATTCATTTTCTTATCAGCTTGCTGATGTTGGTTTATTGTAGTGTAGGAGGTTAGTTATTGTAAAATATAAAGTTTTCCATCCCTATTTAGCGTTTTCTTTTCTACAACATTACACTTTGTTTCTTTGAGTTTTATCTTTATATTCAGGATTTATGTTCAAGATCAAATTATCCATTATATCCAGACAGTTCACTGATACTTCTTGTTAATGGGCTTTAGCAGCTATTATAGTAAATAAACTGTTGGAAATATTGCTGATACTTCTTGTTTTCCTGCTGAGGTTGACATCTTTTCCTCAAGAGAACCTGTTATTTTTAGTGATTAACCTGGCATTTTACACAGGTTTTACCTTCAAAGCTCGACATGGTTGTTGTGAGAAGCTTTTCATTGAGGAAAAGCCATAAATGCGACATAGCACATTCCATTTCTGTTGATAAAATGATTCTTGCTTTTATCTATTGTCGCATCTGTTGGATAGTCTATGGTGTTCTAGTCCCACATATTCACTTATCCATGAATGAGCATTGCGATTTCCTTTACAATATGCTACTGGGAAAAAGCAAATTATAATGAAGTTGTGTTTTTGGTATGATACATATCTTTTGCGGGCTATTTTACTTGTGATTAACTTCTAATCTTTCACTTGTTGCAGATCATCTTATCACAAGAGAAGAACATTCAGAGACTTCAGGAACTTGTGCGGAGCCTTCAGCAGCAACTTTTGCAGTGCAAGGGCAATAACAAGACAAATGACACTATAAGTCATTTAACTGAACATGTTCTTGAGCTCGAGAGGCAGCAAATCTTGGAGGACTAGGCTATGATATCTCAAAACATATGTTGCGATTGCGGTGTGTTGGTGTTTGTAAAATGCTTGTTTACTCATGCAAGTGCAAGTTTGAAGTTGTAAGTTATATGGCTTCTTTCACCCCCTCTTATCCTATCCACCTCTTTTAAAATGAAGCAGTGAATCTTTGAACAATATACATTGTCCATCATAATTTTTAAATGACTAAAGTTCTTGGACTAACTAATCATATGATGTCATTACATGTTGGAAATCAGGAGAAGTTGCATAAGATGTAGTTCCAAACTTAGAAATCTGAACTTAACAGAGAATGGATGTGATTCTTTATGATGGTATGAGAAATTTATCCAAATTTATGTTGTCCATTTGCATGAAGCATGCTTATGTAAGTTGGCATCAAATTTTCATTTCTCATTCACCTATGTAACCATCTGGATGAAGATTAAGAGGACAAGAAATGTGCATTAATTGAGTTCTGTATTGTATTCTTTTGGTCCTGTATGAATATTTTTTCCGGTTGAGTTCATTTTATTTTATTATATAAACGGAATATATCAAGAATGATGACGGGATTGGTATTGGTGTGAACCATTTTGGGTCAGTAGTATGATAGTAATGCTTGTGACTTTGTTAGCTAAAATTTAATACATTCACATGGAATTTAAGCACTGGTTCTTCCTCACATTCAAATGGGGAGGCTTTGAAACACTGCTTATATTGGTAGACTAATCAATTCATGATAGCAACTCATCTCAATCAAATCGTCTTACATATTTTTACGAAAGAAAAATTGCATTCGGAATACAGGAAAATCATAACCCACATTTTCATTCAATCAATCTACATTAATGATAATTAATTCCAAGTTTTGAATGTTCGAAGCCAGTCCATATTCTCTCTATTGAATAATGATTTCAAATCACTTCGATTTTTCAGCTTTCGGATTGGGTTAGACTAAGGTTCCAAGAAATGGTCGAATTTCGTGATTGCCACATTTATATTTTTATTCTTTTTAACTAATATTACATTTATAAATGTGGCAAGGCAATCATACTAAGTTAAATATATGATATATTGTCGTTAAAAAATAATGATGAGTAAGCCAGTCAAAATCCGATTAAAGAAAACTGAGGCATTAAATCTATATTCTAAAGTGTAAATCAAAATGATAAAATTGAGATCAAAATATGAAAGAAATGGAAAACTTTTCATAGTAATATTTATCGTTTTGTAATAAAAAAAAAACTGATATTAAAAATATAATACTTAGAATTAAAAATGAAATAATTATGATCAGCATGAATGGCTAGATGAGATTACGTTGGTAGGTACTTGTTTAATCCAGCAGCTGAAATTGAAGTTGGAAATGGTGATAAAGGCATCGCAAAATCAGGGGAACAGTATGAATATAAAGTTGGAAATTATTATTGCATTGAAAATTACTGAAACCACCTCCTCCGGTCCTTATTTAACCCAATATTTGGTGTCTCCCCACTCAACATCTCTGCGCTTTTTATTTTTAAATGATCTCTTCTTTATTAATCATTATATCAACTTCATTTCATTTGTGATAAATTAGGACAAATTTTAAAATATTCGTTTCAATCTTCTTGTTGCATCCTTTTAAGTCTCGAAATTCTCTTTAATTTTCAGTTAAATAATTGAATTATTCGAGATTTTTTATTCAAATCATTAGATTCTTAATTTTTTTTTTCTTTTAAGTTAGATTAATAAACCTCAAGTAACGATTCGATGATTAGTACAATAGATCAATATCGATCAAGGAGCAAAAAAAAAAAAAAAAAAAACTCTAGATTTAAGTCAGTCTAACTGTAAATGTCATAAAAAAAAAATTGTATAGATTTTAATTCACAAATTCATAAAATTCAAAATTCAATAAATGACAAAAATGTAAAATTAGTAATAATTTATTTTTATTTTTTTTAATAACATATTCATCTTATATTTAGGTTTTAAACTCTCGTACCCATGATGAAAATAAGAAATAAAGAAAATCAAATCTGATGCCTGGCTATCATCATCCCCGAAAATCATTGCATATGGAAAGGTCTAAACTCTAAACTAAAGAGCGGTCCGAAACCAATCTGCTCGACAAACCCAATTGATGTTATATTATTGGACTGGTTTCCAGGGATTCCAAATCCATTCTTCGTTTTCTTTCCCCTTAGAATCTTCTTCCGCTTCCCCTCTCCCATATTTTTATCTGAATCCGTCCCTGTTTCCAAACCCTTCAATTTGTTATCTACAATTTTCCCAAAGGTGAACTTCTGTTTATGCTTTCTTCAGTTCTTTCTCCATTTCCTTTCTCTTTCTAATTTTCAGACGACTGTTTCATTGATTTCTCGACCGACAGTTTTTTTTTTTTGATGCGAACAATTATCAAACAGGTGAAATACACGATTATAATTGTAGGAGGTTGAAAATAGGATGAGTCGAAGAACCAAAACTCCAAAACTGGAATTAAACCTCAAGTTATCACCACCTAGGTCGGCTAACCAACCAGTTGTTGTGTCGCCAAACACATCAGTTTCTTCGTGTGTGTCTTCGGAGTCGACGGTGATGAAGCCATATCCCAATAGTCCTGAAGGAATGTCGATGGTGCTGCTGGGATGTCCTGGATGCCTCATGTATGTTATGCTATCGGAAGTGGATCCGAAGTGCCCCAAATGCAAGAGCACCGTCTTGCTTGATCTTTTTAGCCAGCACAACGCCGAAAAGCCAAGCAACTGAAAGAAAAAGTCTACAATAATTCCTCTCGCTTTTCATCTAGGTTTGTTTCCGCAGAGCAGGCTATTTTTGTTTATTTGTTTGCTTAGTTTAATTTAAGGTTTCATACTGTGGTTTTGAGGAATCGGATAGAGGTATAGTTTGTTGCATCTTTCGTTTTATTTGCTTCACATCCAACCTCTTACCTAATTCATTCCGCCTTAACTGGAGCCTGCTTCAGTTTTTTACCCAATTAACTACGTCATTCTGCCAACTTAAAATATCATCAATCTCTCCAACTTTTACTCTCTAAATTCAAATTCCACCAACCACCATTGCATCTTCTTAGCCGACACTGATCCAATCCAACACTTCCGCCGTTTTATTGTGGATATATAACTCTGAAAATCACAACTACTTCCATTCCATCTCAATTCAATTTTTACTAGTTATCTTTAAAAAATATTTAAACATAAAATTTATAATTTTTCCGAAATAAAATAATAATATATATAGTAGAGCAGGACAAATCAATACCAAAATCATTCCATATCCATTATCCAAAAAAGAATTCATCTCACTCCGTCTCCGCATTCACTTTTCAAGCAAAAAAAAAAAAACCGGTTCCGTCTAGAGCGGATCAATTTGGAATCCATGGAACGGTTTGGATTTCGCCGTATACATATTTTCTTTAATTTATTGAAATAATATATATCCAAAATATTTTCATTTGGATGATAATGAAAAAACTTTTGTTTAAATGAAGTTTAAGAGGATAGAGAGCGTGGTTAAAATCAAATCAATCGATCAAGTTAGTTGAATTAAAAATAAATCGAGGAAGTTAATAAAATTTTAATTACCAATTAGTTTAGCATGAAGAAGTTCAGCAGCAACAACACGAGTAAAGTGAGATTAGCAGTTCCATTAAAACAAGTGAAGTAACGTAATTATTACCATTCCTACTGAAAAAGCCTCAAATATTGAAATTCAAGCCGCCAAATTTAAGATGGGTGGCATCGAATTGTGGGACCACAACAGTGTTAGCCCTAATTCCCACACCCAGATTGTTGGTCGTAGGTAAAAACATAGCATCCACTCCTAAATAAAAAAATCCAGCAGCAAATGCATTGCCAGAATGCCTATGGCATCCCCAACTCCACTGCGGCACCTACTTCACTTCACTTCAATATATTTTTATTCACTACAAATACTTCTTCAAAATTTAACATCCATAACTTCTTATATTGATATAAAGTTCGAAATCTGACATCACTACTGCCTTCAAAATACCAAAACCTTGCTGTTCAATTACTTAATCTGAAAAAACACATTATTATTATTACTATTACTATTACTATTATTATTATTATTATTATTATTATTATTATCCCTACTCTTGAGAGTGATTGGAATCCTTTAATTCCCAATAAAAAAAACCCTAAAAACGTAAAAAAAAAAAAAAAAAAAAATACATGCTGAAGATCTAAATGATATTTGAATCTAACCTCCTATTTTCAGCATGAAATTCATCCAACAACTTCTTCAAAGCGGCAACAATCTTGATGATTATATTCCTTTTAATAAAATCCCAAACGAAGCATGGATTTAAGATTTCATCTCATCCCAAAGTCTCAAAAACACCGAGTTTCCCTGGAATTTGATTCAGGTGGCTGCAAATAAACTAAAATTCCTTTTATGTTGGTAATCGGAATCTCAGGTGATTGAATTGTTAATTTTTTTGGGTATGGAGTGGAATTTTTCGACCTTCGGCAACTGAATTCTCTCGACACTCTACTCGATGGAATCAATAAGTCTTCCAATGATGTGTACGAAACAAGTGACTTTTTTCTCGATGGAATCAATAAATCTTGCAACGATGTGTATGACGAAACGTATGGTTTTTTGCTAGATCGAATCGATGAATCTTTTGATGATTTGTACGAAATAAATGAGACTCCTAAACTCGATGGAAGGCGCATACTGTAATAATTTGGTTCCTGCGTTAAAAAGCTATTGGATTAGGATTTTGCTTCCGTATCTCTTTACTCCCAAACTGATTTAGGTTGAAAATTTTTGCTGTGAAAGCTATGAAACTTTATGATAATTATAGTGATAATTAAGAGAAAATTCAATAAAATCTTTTTATGATTTTAAGTAGATTTTGTAGATGACGTCTATCGGTTAAAGACTTTGAATTCTAGTTAGTTTCAAATTTCCATCTTGTTTTGAAATTGTAATCTGATAAAATCTTTTAATTTAGGAATATAAAATATTTTAATTCATTATGTATATAAAAAAAAAGTTCAATTAGTTAATTGCGTATATCTATTGGGCGTACTGCAATTTTATGTAATTTAATTTCTTTAAATAGTAATTATTTGTTAATCCTTATATATATATACTTTTAATAAAAATTATTTTTCCAAATTACGTCCTCTAACAAATAATTTTTTTCACTAAATCGGTTTAACAAAATAAAAAAACAGAATTATAGAATTTAACTTTTGAAATAATGTAACAAATTCATTAAAAAAAGCTTAAGTGAATTAACCAATTGGATGTCACTTTGTTAGCTGTAACAGTAAGAATCCAAAGTTTTTTTTTTTTTTTTTCAAAAACTAAGTAATTACAAAATAACTCTTCATATAAATATATTTATTTTTTTGTTAATAATATTTTATGGTACAGTCAGTAAATCCCATAGCTTTATAGAAAAACACACTATTCCCTAAAAAATACCTATTTATCTTATTAATATTTGATAAAAAAATTTATATTATAAAAAAAATTGATATGATGATAACTTATATTAAGATTAATATTAAAAGAATTTAATTTCAAAATAATGAAATCTAATTGTTTAAAATTATCTTTAATTGTTGTAATATTAAATTATATTTTAATAAAATAAAAATTAATTATTTTAAACTTATATTTAATTTGATTATATATTAACTCAAGTGAATTAATTAAGTTGTTTTTATCTAAAATAAATTAATTTCAAGTATTTAAAACGTTTTACTAATGAACCTAAAGAGTGACTCCAGTGGAAAAAAGGATGTTATTCATTTTAAGAGATTCGGGTTCGAGCATCTGTGTATGCAAAGTGTGTGTGCATTGTCAAAGGATAAGAAAGTATGAACAAATGCTATCATATAATCACACCAATATATTAAAAAAACGTTTTACTAATACATAAATTAAATAAAATAAAATAAAAGCATAGAAAATAATAAAATATAAAACATAACTATTATCAATTACATTTTTTTGAATTTAATTAAAAAAAACCATAGAGTTAATAGCAATTAAAGTTTTGAGGTTATTTGATAAATTGTGATTGAGATGTTTTATTTTCTACAAATAAGATTGTAATGGTGATAAATGTATTATTCAGAATATATATAAAAAATAAAAGATCAAGAATAAAAAAAAAAACCTATACTTGAATTTGAAATTATTATTATTTATTTGTAGTACAACACGAAACAAGAGATTTAATTGTAGAATTTTAAAAAGCTTTAAAAATATTTATTTATGTAACATCCGTGTGTTTGAATCGGATTCAGAACGGTGATAAAATAGAATTGAGAATTAGAAATGTTTAGTTCAAGTAAGGAAGGTTAGAAAAATTTAAGGATTAAATAGTAAAGGAGAGAAAATATGAGGGACTAAACAACAAATTATCTAAATTGAATTTTGAGTCATCATGAGAATTAGATTGATTGAAGAGGGGCAAAAGAGTAATTTGGTGGAAGATATTTTTGGAGGCAAAGTTTTGGGCCAAAGTGTAAAGTCGGAAGGCTCAGGGACTAAAAGTGCAACTTTACCATTTCTATTAAGTGAGATATTTTAAGTGAGATTTTTAGAGAATTTGAGAAAGGTTAAAAAATCAATTAAAAGGCAAAAATATCAGCTCTTTTCATAGTCCAACCGTTCATGCCATTCTCTCTTCCATCCAACTTTGATTTTATTCCAAATAGGTCCTTCCATCATTTTTAATCCTTCCAAGCTCCAAAATCTCCTATTTTCTTTGAAATTTCTGACAGAAAAGTATAGAAGGGGGTTATTAGACACCTCAAACTTCTTATAGAATTCATTTTGAAGTGTTAGAGAGCATAGGGACTAAATTGAGAAGTTTTGAATTCAAGGGTTAAGGTAAGAAATGGTTAAATTATCATGACATACATGTATTTTACTGTAATTTAGCATGAAAATTATTAAATTATAGCTTATAGCTTATATTTGTTTATGTGAAATTGAAGAGAAAGAGAAGAGAGGCAAGGATCAAATTGAAGAGAAAGGAAAAGAGAAGAGCAAAGAGTGAAAAGAGAAGAAAATCAGCCTTTTTGTTGTAAGTACTACAAAAGTTTTGATTTATAGTTTACTTTCTCTAATGGTATATGAATTATTAGTATAGAAATTGTTATATAGGTACATAGTTTGAATGTTTACAATGATAAAATGAAGGGATTAATACGTGATTGAGTAAAACAGTTTGGATAGAACAGAGGATTAACTTCGAAAATTCACCAAAAATTTTATATAATGAGTTAAAGGTTGAATTATATATTTAATTAAATCTTATTGAGTGTAGTTTCATATAGAAGAAACAATGAATTAAAAGAAATTGTATATTTCGAGATATACTAGTTTTTGTGTAACAAGGTCAAAGTAGGTTTGAGTTCCCCTATTCTGACTTTGAAAAATCATAGTAAATTTTATAAAAATCATTAGAGACTGAAATTTATATGGTTGAATCCTTAATGTGTCTATTTTCAAAAGAAACAGACTAGAACATTATTGGATTCCTGTACTAAAAGATAGATAATTTTTAGTGAAAAAATGTCAAAACTGTCAGGCAGCAGAGAAGGGGTAAATTGAAAGAATTTACTGTACAAATTGACTAAAGTAAAAATTATGGAAATTTTATGGTAAAAATATGATTGAGTCTAGTTTCAGAAACATCAAGCGGATTATAATTTCGAATTCTTTAACTCAAGATATAAATAATTTAGTGACTGTGACGCAAGTGAACAGCTTGGAAAATATAAATGTGAAGTATTTGATGATGTATTTATGTGAGATATATCATTTATGAGAAATTATGCTAATTGAGATTGTGCCCAAGTAGACAAATTAGAACCATTGTGATATTAGTGGCATGCCATTAAGGAATGCTAGTGTGCTTACTGTTTCGCACCTCGTGTGCCTACTGATTTACGCTATGTGCGCCTATTGATTGCACTGTGTGTGCCTACTGGATTGCACTGTGTGTGCTTACTGTTTCCCTAGCACTTGTGTGCTTACTGTTAAGTACTTCGGTATTTTCTATTCCGTTTATCCAATAGGTTCTATAGAAGTCTACATTGGGCTAAAATGTAAAAAAAAAAATGTGGACCAAAGTGAAATGAATGTCAATGTAGTAAGATACAAGCTATATACTGGTAAGGCGAAAGAGTAAATTACATGAGAAAATTTAAAAGTTTATACTTTGCTTTTTTAGTACTTACTAAGCCTTCACCGGCTTAACGCGTAGGTACAAGAAATACAAGAAGCTAAATCGAGACCTCTCATCACATCACATCATTTGGAGCTCAAATTTAGGTATATTACTTTTGATGTAAAATGACATGTATTATGGAACTTATATGTGTCCTTATTAGAAGAAAAAAAAATGTTGTTTTGAAATGTTTTGTGTGACGAAATGAAATGATGTATTTTGGATGAAATTGTGTTTTCGGACTAAATTGAATTGTTGGTTAAGTTTTCACATGTTTCAGGGGGTTTTACTAAATTTTCCAACCTTAATGGCTGATTTTGAAATTAGGGTATTGATATATCGTATATTAATGAAATAGTTCTATATCAGGTTAATACGTATAAATCAAGTATAGAGGTGTTACAATTTAATTAAACAGTAAATGATATTTGTTTAAACAAAAATTGTTAACTTTACTAAAATTTAGAGATTAATTTAATCCGATAATTATAATAGAGTGTTATTGCATATGTATTCACCTTTTATATAGGTAGGAATACTTGTTCAGTTCCTCTCAATTTTGATATTGAGAAATTTAATTTCTACTAAAAAAAATTGAAGCAATTGAATTCCTCTCAAATTAAAAGGTAAGCAACCATAGATGATTAATCACAATATTAATACTTTCCATAATTGTTTTGATTGATATAATAATAATTTTATCGCTCAATATTTATATATTTCGTGTAAATGATGATAAAATGTGTAAATATTACAAATTAAATTTATTAAATTAAAATCAAATTTTAAAAATTGATAAGGAGCAAGTTGTTTTACCTTTTTAAATGTAATACAGGTAGATTAAGAAATAAAACTCCCGGCTAACTTTCCGATCCAAAGTTGCCCCGGGAATCATAATTTTGATCAGATATCATGAAGTACGGTCTACAGCTTAGGCTTCCACCGTCGCAGCAGAAAAAGCCGGCAGCAAGGGCGCTACTCCGCAACGTGGAGAGAGATTTCCCGGTAAGCTAGCTAGGAAGAATAAATCACTCAAGGATGTGAGATTCACCTGACTTCCTTTTCCCTCTATTTCATTAGAGTTATATCAACAACTTAACTGACTTTTGTATCTTTTACTTTCTCTTCAAAGATTGAGGAGCAACATAAGACCGTCGGTGTTTGATTACGATGGAGTTTAGATGAGATGAAAGCTGTAACACCCCTACACCCGGTTCACACGTATAAACCCGGCATAAGAGTATTACATACAATGTCAGAGAATTAAAAACGAATATAATAAAATTTTTCTTTCAATTCATGTAAATTTTCAAAACAATATTAGTAACTTGTTCATTAGGGACACCTAAGTATACCATTTGTACATGCCATTTTTCTTCAAAGTAAATTACCTAAACTTGAGCTTCAAAAGTGATGTGATGTGATGAGAGGTCCCTTGCTCTACTCTAGCTTTCCGTAGCTTTTGAACCTACGCGTTAAAATAAACGCGTTAAGCCGGTGAAGGCTTAGTAAGCACTCAAAGCCTAATAAATGATTATATATTTATTGCTTAATTTTATCAAACATTTAATTACTCATGCGTATGAAATTTCTAACCTTTCTTGCATGTAACATTTAACTTACCATAATTTCACCATAACACACATTCATCCTCATATTCCAATTTACCTCAACGGTAGATTTTACATTTTTATCCCTTTTTCACAACTTAGTCATTTCAATCACATTAGTTCACTTAATAAAACAATATAGTTCTCATACTTCATTTTGAAAACTTAAACTTTTTATCAGTATATTATTCACTTATCTTCATCAATCATAATAATTTCTTTGCTATCCAAAATTCTTAAAAAAAAATTCTTTTTCTTCTATACTCAACCATAACCCCACGTTTCGGACAACTAATCTATTCCAACTGTCACATTTAACTCGTGAAATATAAGGGTCATAAGATCTACTAGAAACTCACAACCTTGAATCTTTAGGGTGCACCTCTTGCATACTTTATTAACTCTTTCACTTTGTCCTAAAAGATTAGTAACAACCACTTCATGTTCAGTGAGTTCTACTACTAATTCTCTTTCTTTCACTAATGAGTTTCATATATATATCAGGATCAATTTATGCAACTACAGGAGAGTCAATTAAAGAAAATTTACCAATGATTACAACAAGAGCATCTTCCTCTACTCTAACAACATTTGAGGTCCTACTGTCATCTTCATCTTCAGACTCTTCACGAGTCCTATTTGACATTTTTCTTTCTACAATATTCACTATTTTAACAATTAAATAACTGAACACTCTCTCATCACATCAACATATTAAATGGCATGTACACGTGGACTCATTTCCCGGCCCTAAACATCAGAAAACCTTCACTCTGATACCAACAAATGTAACACCTCTACACCCGGTTCACACGTATAAATCCGACATAAGAGTATTACATACAATGTCAGAGAATTAAAAACGAGTATAATAAAATTTTTCTTTCAATTCATGTAAATTTTCAAAACAATATTAGTAACTTGTTCATTAGGGACACCTAAGTATACCATTTGTACATGCCATTTTTCTTCAAAGTAAATTACCTAAACTTGAGCTTCAAAAGTGATGTGATGTGATGAGAGGTCCCTTTCTCTACTCTAGCTTTCCGTAGCTTTTGAACCTACGCGTTAAAATAAACGCGTTAAGCCGGTGAAGGCTTAGTAAGCACTCAAAGCCTAATAGATGATTATTTATTTATTGCTTAATTTTATCAAACATTTAATTACTCATGCGTATGAAATTTCTAACCTTTCTTGCATGTAACATTTAACTTACCATAATTTCACCATAACACACATTCATCCTCATATTCCAATTTACCTCAACGGTAAATTTTACATTTTTATCCCTTTTTCACAACTTAGTCATTTCAATCACATTAGTTCACTTAATTATTAACATATAATTACACATACAAATATAGTACTTCTCTTTCATGTATTTATCATTTTTTTACCTCAATGTAATAATTTGCACATTCTTTCACTTTTCACAATTTAGTCATCATAGCTTTCTTAACCACAACTCACTTAGCTTATTTATCCACTTGGCTCATAATAGACTTTTATAGAACCCATCAGATAAATGGAACAAACAGATAGTACCGAAGTACTAAACAGAGAGCACATAAGTGCTGGGCAACAGAGAGCACACAAAGTGCTAAACAGAGAGTACACAAAGTACTGAGCACACAAAGTGCTAATCAGAGAGCACACACAGTGCTAATAAGAGAGCACACGAAGTGCTAAACAGAGAGCACACACAGTGCTAATCAGAGAGTGCGCTAGTGTTCCTTAATGGCATGCCACTATTATCACAATAGTTCTAACTTGTCTACATGGACATAATCTCTCATATTCATCATTTCTCATAATTTCATATATCACATTTACATTTCTCTTCACATATACATAATCATGTATTTTTCACCTTTATTTACTCAAAGGCTTACACAATATCACCATTTTATCATATAATCAATATTCATAATTAAACACATAATATTTCACATATATATTGTTCATCACATATATATCATCATATACCTCTTTACTCTTATTTTCACATTAATTTTCAAAGCTGTCCACTTGCGTCACAGTCACTAAATTATTTATATCTTGGGCTACAGAATTCGAAATTATAAACCGCTTGATGTTTCTGAAACTAGACTCAATCATATTTTTACCATAACATTTCCAGAATTTTTAATTTAGCCAATTTATACAGTAAATTCTTTCAATTTACCCCTTCGCTGCTGCCTGACAGTTTCGACATTTCTTCACTAAAAATTATCTATCTTTTAGTACAAAGATCAAATGATGTTTCTTTCTGTTTCTATTGAAAATAGACTCATTAAATATTCAGCCATATAAATTTCAATCTCTAATAATTTTTCTACATTTTTCTATAATTTTTCAAAGTCAGAACAGGGGAACTCGAATCTACTCTGACCTTATTACACTAAAACTAGTATATCTCGAAATATGCAGTTCCTTTTCTTTCACTGTTTCTTCCATATGAAACTAAACTCAATAAGCTTTAATTACATATATAATTCGACCCTTAACTCATTATATACAATTTTTGGTGAATTTTCGAAGTTAATCCCCTGTTTCTGTTCAAACTGTTTTGAAGTGAATTTTTCCCTTCTCATATTTCCTTTGCACTAAATTTCATTTAATCACACCTAATCACCATATTTATAACTAAACATATCATCTTACTCATTTTTATCACAATTAATCATATAATTTAAAGAGAATAAATTTTCAATTTAAAATCTTGTAGTACTTACAACTGTAGTAGAAAACTTCCTTTCCCTCTTTGATCTTCTCTTTTCCTTTCTCTTCAATTGAATCATTCTCCTTCTTTTCTTTCTCTTCAATTCCATATAAAACACATATATTCACATTAAAATCATTCAACATATCATAATCTATGTTTCTAAACCAAAACTAACTTGTATTTAAAGAGGAGTTTAACTTTCTTACCTTAATCACTTGTATTCAACACTAATTCCTATTTTCTTTCTCCTCCAAGACAAGTATGGATGCGTTTCTTTTAACAACTGGATAGCTACTACACTTCTCTATCAATTTTATTCACTAATCTTGAAGAAATTTGGAAGAAACTAGCTTAATTGGTTTGTATTTGGTGAAAAAGGACTAATTTGTAAGAAAAGCAAAAGTTGAAATGGTGGAAAAATGGTGGCCAACTTGAAGCACCATGGCTGATGGCTTTTATAGCCTTTTCATCATTTCTTTTCTTCATTTCTCTAGACTTTTCTATCAATTTCTCTTTATAAAAATATCTTTCTTTAATAATGGAAAAATTGCACTTTTAGTCCTTGGGCCTTCCAACTTTACACTTTGGCCCAAAACATTGCCTCCAAAAATATCTTCCACCAAATTACTCTTTTGCCCCTCCTTAATCAATCTAATTCCCATAATTACTCATAATTCAATTTGGATAAATTACTATTTAGTCCTTCTTCCTTTCTCACACTTACTAATTAATCCTAAATTTTCTAACTATTTTCTTATTTTAGCTATATAGTCTAATTCTCAATTCTACTATTACTATTCCAAATTCGGTTCAAGAACGCGGATGTTACAAAAGCGTTAGAGGGAATGGATGAAAGTTAATCAAACCCCCGTCATCCAACAACTCCAATACTTCCTGCCTTGCATCCAAGTCGCCAACTTCAATATCATCAAAAGTTCGTTGTCCAAATCTTCAGCAAAAACCCGACTTTAAGATTATATATGAGCCCCACAGTTAATCCCACCTCAATTAGGATTTATATAAGCTTTTCTTATTAGATTTTCGTCTATTAGAATTTCTTATTCAGGTATATATTCTGAACTTCTGAATACGCATAGTTGCAGATAGGATCAGGTTCAGGTAAGGTCTAAGAATGATATTAACATATTTTATGTTTGTCCGAGTCCGATCCAAAATATGGAGCTATTTGTGATATTCATTTTTCTTGGTTCTAGTTGTGGTTGCTTTGGTACAGTAACTGATGCTTTAACTTAGCTGATTGATGGCCATTTTGTTGTTTTAAAGGTTTCCAAGAAGAGGGACTTGAGTGATTTTTACTTGAAGCTTGGTGAAAAAATGTTGCATTTGGGGCGAATGAGGCCGTGCCATGGAAACCAAAAATTAAAACTGAATTAAGGAAGAATGAGAAGGAGATAGATGTGTCCAACAGTGTTGAGCCGTTGCCCGACTCAAATGCTCTGGAGTCTTAAGGATGATTGATCAGAATCGAGATGAAACCATGAGTCCCGCTCCCAAGATTCTAGGCCAAATATTACCATTGATACACTTCCGGACGCTGCAGTGCAAGAAAGGCCATTGGAGAAACAAACATCAGCTGATCATCATAAAAGAGGTGAAGATGCAGCTAAAGAACGTTTTCTAGGACGCAAGAGCAATGATTTGGTTAGTTACCTCTGTCCAAAGACGGATTTACAACCAGTCAATCCCAAGACTTCTTGTTGCATATTTAGAAAATTGAAAATTGAATTGTAAATGTCAAAGTTGGAATATTCTCGCGTAATTTATATCAACTAGTTGGGTTGGTGCCCATCTTAATTTTAGCCGGGACAACAGAAGATTTTAATTTATGATAACGCTCCAAATTGATGTTTATTTGGGGAGAGAAAAATATTATATAAAATAATTATATTATTCTTTCTTAATAATATTATATCACATCAGTAATTTGATAGATCTTAATTTGTAATTGATTTTTTTAAATAAAAATATTGATGTAACATAAAATTATTAAAAAAAAAAAGAAAATACAGATTATGTGGCATCACTATTTTATATCATCTCTTTTCATTTGAGGGATAGTGACTAGATGTTGCGATTAGTGTATTTACAAGTTTGTTAACGATTTAATTATGGTATGTTATGATAACATGGTGTGACAAATATAAGTTCCCAGTCTGGATTACGTGCTATAACCACGTGCTGGGGTTGCACACAATATGTGTACATGTATTTATAAACACAGAGGTGGAGAGTTTAATAAAAGGACAGCCGAAGCCAGCGCGACATTCTTCACAAGATTGCTCTGAGCTTTCAATTTCGCTATCACTTGCCGCAGCACATGCACCCATGATATTCAATGCACTGTTCTTCCACACTTTGTATTTCAAATCAAACTCTCGCACGCAGTTGAGCCAAAATTTAACACCCCCAAACCTAACGCCATCAAGCTTTCTTCTATTATTAAAACCCATCTCTCCCTCCAATAAAAGAATCTTCAGCAATACTCTCTCTTTTTTGCTGCCAAAAAAAAAAAAAGTAAACCATGTCTTCTCGTGTCCTCTGCTTCTTACCTCTTTTCCTCTGTATTTTCCCCGCGATCGCCTCTGCTTTGCATTTACCACTAACACTCACTCATTTCGATGCCAATGACCCATCTCGAGATCCGTACCAGATCCTCAGCTACCTTGCCTCTTCCTCTTTAGCCAGAGCCCATCACCTCAAAAACCCCCAAATCACCGCCACTGCCACCAGCGACGCCGCCACCACCACCCCACTCTTTTCCCACAGCTATGGAGCCTACTCCATTTCTCTCAGCTTTGGCACTCCACCTCAAATCCTCCCTTTCGTCATGGACACCGGCAGTGACTTTGTTTGGTTCCCTTGTACCCATCGCTATGTCTGCAAAAACTGCTCCTTTTCTCCTTCCTCCGAAGAAAACGTTGCTATCCCCTCCTTCATCCCTAAACTATCTTCCTCTTCCAGACTCGTCGGCTGCCGAAACCCCAAGTGTTCGTGGGTCCACCACACCAACAAAACGCAATGCGATGAATGCCAAAACAGCCCCACCCCCCAAAACTGCACTCAAGCATGTCCCCCTTACTTCCTCCTCTATGGCTCGGGAACCACTGCCGGGATTGCATTATCGGAAACCCTGAATCTCGGTGATAGAACTGTGTCCAATTTCTTAGTCGGATGTTCCATTTTCTCTTCCCGACAACCCGCCGGCATTGCTGGCTTCGGCCGTGGCCTTCCTTCTTTGCCCACTCAACTTAAGCTACACAAATTCTCTTACTGTCTCATCTCTCGCCGTTTCGATGACTCTCCTAGTAGCAGCACTTTGATACTTGATAGCACCTCCGGTTTGGGTCGGAAAACCAACGGTTTAATCTACACACCGTTTGTAAAAAACCCCATTGTCCGTGGCAAAGAAGCTTTCCAAGTTTATTACTACGTTGGTTTAAGGAAGATAACAGTAGGGGGGTGCCGCGTTAAGGTTCCCCGCAAGTTTCTTTCGCCTGGAAAAAATGGTAATGGTGGCACCATCGTGGATTCTGGCTCGACTTTCACCTTCATGGCTCGTGAGATATTCGAGCCCCTAGCTGCAGAATTTGTGAAACAAGTTAAGAACTACAGTAGAGCTCGTGATGTTGAGGTATTAACAGGGTTGAGGCCTTGTTTCGATGTGAAGGATATGGGGAAAGCGGTGGAGTTACCGGAGCTGAGGTTGCATTTTAAAGGCGGAGCTGGGATAGCACTGCCACTGGAGAATTATTTCGCGGCGGTAGGAGAAGGAGTGGCGTGCTTGACGGTGGTGACAGATGGCGGTGTCGGTGGAGGAAAGGCTGAAGTGGGGCATAGCGGACCAGCTGTAGTATTGGGGAGTTTTCAGATGCAGAATTATTACGTGGAATATGATTTGAGGAACCAAAGATTAGGGTTAAAACCACAGCTATGTATATAGTAGAGAAAAACATCTATATGTTCCATATTCGATCTTTGAACGTATTTTCAATTTTTTGGAATGGCGGTGGTGGGAAGTAAGACTAAGAGAACAATCGCTTGGTTCTTGGGAAAATGGGGGAAGAAAATTAGGGTTGGGGAATATTTTACCATTTCAACCATGTTCTTTTGTCCTTTCTTACTTATCACGACAATGTTGAGAGTGTAGGATACATGATAGCTAATTATTGTAAGTGGTTCATTTTTAAATAAAAGGCACTTTGATGTCGAAATCATAAAAGATGTCTCTCTTGGATCTGATCCGTCATTTTTCATTCATTACTCTCTATTTTTTCCTTCTTATTTTGCTATTTTATAAAAAATAATGAATTAAAAGAAATTGTATATAAAAATGATCCATTTGTTACAGATGATGTTTGTATCGCTCCACAAATCAACGGGGATCAGTCTCTGTTCCTCTAATCATTGCACAATCATCATTAAAAAGAAGCCGATTAAATTTTTTTTTTTTAAAAATTCCTATTGTCACTGTGATATCAAGCGATATCAGAGAAATATTTTTTAATGAGCATCGAGATAATCTTTTTTTAATTGGAGCCGCTGTGCTATCGGGGGACACCAAGGTAAAATGTCAAGAAAAGAGTTTAATAGACACAATTCTTTTCACATGTGTAAGATTTAGAGTTTTCATATTTCTTTTATAAAAAATTGTTTTGCTGGAAAAAAAAGGATTGAGATCTGGACTGCTTCAACTCTTTATTGCATTTTTGAATAAATACTTGTCCCTTTTTGGGATGGGTATTGCATTTTTGTTTTACTAAAAGAAACTAAGCATAACCTTTTACGTGTTATGTATTCTGGTAAAATTTGATTGCTTTTATCTTAAAAATCTTTCCATTTTTTTTTTTTTTTTTTTTTTGGGTTTTTGTTTTGTTTCTAAAAGCAAGCAAAAACCAAAGAGAGGCTTAACGTTCAATAATTGCTACGGCACTGCAATTTTTCAAATCATGATGTGGGAACTAACAATCACCTCATATCATAATTTGTTTCCAAATTTATAAGAGCCGTTGTCAATTATTTTTTTACTTTTCCTCCCTTTTAACTTTTAATCGTTAAATCTTAGTTAAATTAAACTTTTTTTTTGAAACGAAAATTTAATTAAAATGTTAAAATTTTAACAACATAGGTAATTTGTGCTAAAAAAGTAACAACTCAATCATAATTTTTATAAAAAAAATAATTTAAATAAAATTTAAAAGTTTAAGATCAAATTGAATTAAAAAATAAAAATAATAAAAACAAGGGGTAAAGTTATCATTATACCTGTGGTTGTATACGACAAAAATATAGGCTACGATTTTTGTAAGAAAACTTGCTCTAGAATTTGAAAGTAATATTAACTCAAAAAATAATGAAAAAGGAGGTGAGATAAAAGAAAAAAAGATTCCAAACCTATAAAATGTCAAAATTAAGAATGATTAGATTAAGCAAAAAAAGTGAAGTTAGCTTAAAGTATAAGGCAGTTGAGGTGGAAGGAAACGTTAGCCATTGTGTCTGTTGTTTGGTCTCCAGCTAATCGTTGTGAATTTAATTCCAGCATCCTTAATTATTTATGGGTTCTACCTCATCACTCTCATATGCATATGAAGGGAAAAGAAGTAGAGGATTAATTATATTTTACTTCCTTATGATAATTGTTTTTTGGAACACAAGAGGATTAAAAACAAGTTAACAGGATTAATAAATGGCCTGTTGAAGTTCTTTATTTGCTTGAAACAAGGGTTAAGGAGACTAATGCATTGGCTACCTTGGGGAAACATTTCAGTGGCTGGAATCATTTTATTTCGGATGGATTTGTGACTACTAGTCCGAGTATTTTTTGTATTCAAGTTTCAAAATTCTGACTTCTTTCTTACCGCTGTTTATGCTAGTAATGATAGTGTGGAAAGGAGGGTTTACTGCTGTGAATGCTCTTGTTTGGCTGGATAAGCCTTTCAAGTTCTTTCATATTTGGGTTAAGCATCGTGATTTTATGACTATTGTTGCTGAGTCTTGGCATGATGAGGTTGAGGGTGACTCCATGATGAAATTATTCTTAAGCTGAAGAGGTTAAAAAGGAGTTTAAAGGCTTTGAGTTCTGAGGCTTTCGGAGATATTTCTGATCGGGTGCCGAAAAAGTGGGCTGAGCTTGAAGAGTTACAAATTGCTAGCTTAAGGTGTGATTGTAACCTTGACTGTCAGAGGCAAGTTGAAAGAGTGCAAGCTGAGTTGAAAGGGTTGCAGGATGCTGAAGAGAGATTTTATCGGCAAAAGGCAAGAGTGCAGTGGCCGCAGCACCAAGTTTTTCCTTATTGCTGTTGCAGTTACAAAGAATAAGCATTCTATTCATGCTGGTTCGGCCTGTGACGAAGGACGAAATTAAACGAGCTACCTTTGATCAAGGTAATGACGGGACCTGATGGTTACACAGCTTTTTTCTTCAAGGCAGCTTGGAATATTGTGGCAGATGATTTTGTTGATGCTGTGAAGTTTTTCTTTATTTCTTCAAAGCTGTCGGCAGCGTTTAATGCAACTACTATTACCCTTATTCTTAACTGTGCTAATCCTAGCCATATCAAGGAACATAGGCCAATCTCCTGTTGTTCTGAGTCAGGTTTTCCATTTCCTGTAATGGAGGCCTTGTTGGGTTCTTTACAGGTTGTAGGGGAATAAAGCCGGTACATCCTCTTTCTCCCTACCTTTTTGTTATCGCTATGAATTTTCTTTCAAAACTGTTGGATAGGGCAGCGATGCAAGGAGTTGTCAAGTTCCATCCTAAATGTTTTAGAGTTCATCTTTCATTCGCAGATGACCTTCTTATTTTTGCAAAGGGCACAGTTGATTCAGTTAATGGTATTTGGTGCATCCTTCAAGAGTTCCACTATTTTTCTAGTTTGCAACTTAATGTTTCCAAGACTGACATCTTTGTGGCCGGTATGGCTAAGGATGATCTGGTCTTAAGTTGGGAAGGCTGCTTGTAAGGTATTTGGGTGTGCCTCTGGTTTCTAGGAAGATTGTGGTTCTCTTATGGAGAAAATTTGGGCAAGAGTCGATGGTTGGGCTACTCGACTCGACTCGACATCTTAGCTATGTTGGTCGGTCGCAGCTGATCTAATCTGTTATCATTAGTAGTCAGGCTTTTTGGTGTAGACAGTTCTCAATGCCTGCTACTAGGCTATCTGCTGCCAATGCTGTTGCTTCAAAGATTTTGGAGTTAAGGAGAGTAAAGTTTCACGGCAATATGGTTACTTCAACGACTCTATTCACCGTTTTCTAACAAATCAGTCTTTGAACTAGATTATATGGATTCAAGGACAGTAGAAAAGAGAAATTAAATGAAAAATGAAATAAATCCAACTCTTTCAACCGCCATCATGAGAGGAAATTATGATCCATTGACCCAAAGAATCATTCAATAATTATACTAGACAAAGTTAGAGAAGGCATGTTCGTTTATGATTTGATGGAAATACCATGATCAAGGTAAAAAAGCATTAAATCATATTATTTGGATCCTACTTCCAGAGTACATAGGAAAGATGTGATGAAGTGGATGGTTAAATTTGTAATTAGGATGTCAAAATGGACATGATTGCCAGCCCAATACTGACAGATCCTGCAATTGCGCCGTTGCATTGGCTACAATGAAAGTTAAATCCAAAAATGGAGGTGCTTGATAATATATAAAACATGATTAAGAATGTTGGGGACCCTAGCTGCCTTTTATGGCTTATAAATGCCACCATGATTCATCTAATCTGATATTATAGTTGGAGATCCTGCATCCAACTCCTGTTTCTTATTTTATCTTTTCCACTGCTCATCTTACCTCTTTTCTTTACAGTTTTGAACCAAAACATTCATCAAATAAGCTCTGGTTCACATACAAACTTGATTCCCCAACAACACCCGCAACAGGCTTTGTTTGCAGTGGGCTTTGCATTGGTTATCATCGCTCAAATCTTTGGGCTGTCTCGTTTAAAACCGACCCACATCTCCAATTTCAAAACTCACTGCTTTAATCTGCTTGTAATTTGGGAAAATTTATTCTTCGATTTTTACGGGATATCAATTTTTATTACTCATTATATAATAATAAACATATTTCAAGATGCATCTCTCTCTGAGTCAGGTCACTCGATCCGATCTGAAAGCTCGTTCGAAAATTGAGAGGATTTGAGCGAAAATATAGGTCTAAAAAATGAGCTAAGGTCTGTTTAGAAAACCGGTTGGACCTCGAGTAAGATTTTTTGGTCTAACCTGAATTTGCCAAAAAAAGAAACGGTTGTTTTGCTGGCATTTCACTATTTTGTTGTTATTATTTAATTATTGTATAACTCTTGTTTTATTGTTCATTTGCTACTATTTTAGAGACATTTATTTGTTAAGTTACATCTATCTTAATGTTATTTAAGTATAAAAACTTTTTTAAATTTATTTTAATCTTTTTTAATATTTTTTTTATATATTATATTTTTTAATTTTTTATATAAAACATAAAATAAAAATTTTAATACTATCTAAGCCAAGCCTAGGTTTAATATCTATAATCTGAGCTGAGCTGGGAAAAAAAATAAATTCATTTTTTGAGCCGAATTTGAGATTATCAAACATGCATATACTTTTTTTTAGGGCCTAGCTCAGGTGAAAAATTTATATTCATCCAAACTTAATTCATATTTAATAAAAGGTTTAAGGGTGTAAAAAACTCTTAAATTTTTTCAAAAAAAGCAATTAAGCTTCTGCTTTTATTTTGCACTCATTTTGATATTTAAACTTTCAAAATGCATAAAAAAAATACCTTAAAAAAAAAAGCAATTAAGTCCCTGCTTTTGTTTTGCACTCAATTGGGTACTTGAACTTTCAAAATGTATCAAAAAGGCCCTCAAATTTTTTTCAAAAAAAAATCAATTAAGCCCCTGAATTTTTTTACAATCAATTGGGTACTTGAATCGTCCCTAATTTTTTTCAATTAAAGTCACCACGTGTCACAACCCGAGCATGACATGTAGTAAAAAATGGTTAAAGGGAACCTAACAAGTGGCTCCAGTGGAAAAAAAGATGTTGTTCATCCTAGGGGTCTCGGGTTCGAACGCCCATGTGTGCAAGGTGTGTGCGCATTGTCAAAGGGTTGTGACATGGGGTGACTTTAATCGAAAAAAATAGGGGCAATTAACTTTAACGATTAAAGGCCCTTTTTAATGTATTTGACAGTTCAAGTACCCAATCGAATGAAAAAAAATGGAGGCTTAATTGCTTGTACTTGAAAAAGTTTAAGGGTCTTTTTGATGCATTTTGAAAGTTCAAGTACCCAATTGAGTGCAAAATAAAAGCAAAGGCTTAATTGCTTTATTTGAAAAAGTTTGAGGGCCTTTTTGATGCATTCTAAAAGTTCAAGTAACTAAGTGAGTGAAAAAAATAGGGGCTTAATTGATTTTTTTTGAAAAGTTTGAGGGCTTTTTAAGGGTATTCAATCGCTTAACCGACCCAAATTACCATTAATCGAATTAACCAATCCTTTTAAACTCTTAATCATTAATCGAACTAACTGACCGATTTTTGAGTTAATACTTGTATATTATAATATTATTTATTAAGTTCGATTAATCTAATTAACCGTTAATTAAACTTCTAAAAAATTATTACCCGACCCTTGATCGAAATAATTTGACGATTGATTAACCGAATTCGATCGATTAACCGAATTAATTAAATTTGACCTAAAATTTACACACCCCTACAAACATATGGAAGTATCCAAAGTGCAAGTGGGTGGAATGATGAGGAAGATATAAAATGATAAAGTTGGATTGCGGTGTAGCATGGTGAGATTAAAGGCCACTTACGCTGCTTACTTTCCAACTGAATTGGTTATGTCATGCATTTACTTTTTCACCATCACAATTATTATCCATTTGGGTGGTTGGAACCTGAAATCATACAAACCAACAGATTCTCTTTCTTCCAGCAACTTACCATCACATTCAGCCAAACTTAAAAATAGAATAATATAAGCGAGGAATTTGTATGCATTCAGCTGGCTTCTCCAAGACTTGGGTTCCTTTAAGAGCCTCCATTCCACCCACATAAAACATTCATGTAAAGTACGTAATTTTTTTTTTCTTTTATTATTATTATTATTATTATCATTATCATTCGAGGGAGTCTTACCTATATATTTACATCACTCTCTGCAGAGCCATTTTAACGTAAAACCCACACATTTTCTTGTACAACATAGCATCTGTTATCGGGATTTTCTTACATCTTGTTACCATCATAGGAATTTGAATCCTCAATCTTATCTTTCCCTGCTAAACAACCTGATTTGTTGTTGGCCCAATCTTGGTGAATCATGATATGTTCTTGTCTCAAGTTCAGAAGACGATCTTTGTTTCATTTCTTTGTAATATTTCCAATCGTTTCATTTACATTACCAAAAAGGTTTTACAAAAAAGATTGAAACCCCATCACTGTATAAACGATTAATTTTAGTTAATAAAATTTAAATTTTGTTGAATATGAAAGGTAGATGTGGCAATGACTAGTTCCAACTATACCAAACTCCAAGCAGGTGAAGTAATCGACCCTTTTTTACAAAGCAAAGCTCTACTTTATTAAAGTGTTACAAAAAAGAAACTACTTTTATTTCTCCCTACTCAAGCCTTAGATCTTCCCGGAAAAACCAGTTCCCGTGATTTCACCGAGACTGCTAACCCATCAGCTTTATTAATTGCACCTATCATGTACATATTCACAAAAATTTTACGCTGGAACCTCCAATTCCTCCTCCTCCTTAACCATAACATTAATCCAATGAAAGCTCAACTGATTACCCCCCCCCCCCCCAAAGTGATTATAATTAACGAATTAACTTACCCAATTTTTACTTGAGTTGAATGATTAGTGTCGCGCTTGCATGGATTGGAACATGACAATAAAATAGTAATATTGCAGCTTTTAAGAATCAAAGCAACAAACATTATGTGAAGTAAAAGCACACAAATCTTCTCCTTTATAAACTTTCCAACAAATTTCGTCGAACCAAAACTACTGAATGTATAATATAATATAATTATTATATTTAAAAAACCAAGTCATAAAGACACAAGTATGGTTTTGGGATGAAACGGGGGAAAAATAATATAAACTTAGTTAAGAGAAACGTCAACAGTGCAGGTTTGCACAAGTTGATACTTCATGGCCGAACCAACTTGGATCGCCTTAGTTTGATCCGTGAAGGAAATATAAGCCGGACAATTGGCATTTATTTGATACCGAGCCGATATCCAAGTCCCCACCTTCCATTTCAGTTGCCCGTAAACCTTGATGTTCAGCAACACCGTGCCGGTATTCATGTCCTGGCTCAACCCTTCCTCCAGAAACGGTGCCACTGGCACTGCATTCCCGTACAAAAAGGGGGACCAAACGGTGACGTCGAGATGGCCCTGGTATGTGCTGGGTAGCTGTGTGGGTAAAGTTATCTGCTGATTATGGTAAGATGCGAAGATGTCGAGTTTTTGGTAGTAAATGCCGATCCTGTCGTTGGGGTTTCGGGAAGATAATGTGATTTGCATGTTGGAAGTGAGCATGTTTGGAGCGGTGAGGTTGAAAGCGTAGATGGTGACATCTTGGAGGATGAACCGAGGCTTGTCGGGGTGGAGAATGGCCCATACCAGGAAAATAACTATGCCCACAACGATGAATACCCCAACAATGGCTATCGTTATGCGCTTGGCTCGCTGTTCCTCGTCATCGTGGTGGCCACAGTCCTTGGCCGACATAGTGGTGCACAGACGCTGCTTTTGGTGGAGATGACAAGATCTCTAGCTCAGAAAGTATGAAGAGATGGGAAAGGTTTAGGGGGTGATAGCAAGAGAAAAAAATAATTGAGACATGACTTAAGATATATATAGAGATATGAACTGGTGTAAGGTTTCGATTTTTAGAAATATTTACACAAGTTTGAGCTCCGACTTGATTTAAAAATGATCATGGCACAATATAATTAAAGTAGTATCATCTAATTCATTTTAGTACTTAAATTGATGTGGAAATGGTGTTGATGTATGCTTATGATTGGGAAATGGATGATGTTAAATGGGAGATGGTGGGTGGTGGGTGGTGCACAATGAGTGATTGTTTGGTGCAACCTTGTCTCGGGGTGCATTCCTGCTGAGAAATTCAACTTTTGTAAGCAAAAACAAGATTAAATGGGATGCTTACAAAAGTTGGTCAAGTCTATCTCTTCTTTGAAACCGATAAGTGATGCTGAGAAAATAAACCGTCTAGTTATGGAGAACCCAAAAAAATGGTTGACATGTGAAGTAAAGGTTAAGCCCAATTATTACATGAATTCCTTCTTATAAATAGATTTAAATATAGTTTCTTTTTAAAGAAATTTCCAGTTTGAAACCCTGAATTGAATTTCCCTTTCTACGAGGAGAATAAAAGTGTCAATGATTTGTATAGTTCACAATTAGGTAAACTCAAAAATAGTAATTTTTGTTTACCTCAGGTTATATTTTAGTCATTTATGTAAGTATTTTGTTACGAAATAGTCACTGTGCCGTTAAGTTCCGTTATCTCCCTAACAGTAATCCTATGTGGCACTCCAACTAGATTTTAAGTGCCAACTTAAATTTTCAAGTGGAATGAGAATAAATCTTTAGTTAAATAAATTTAATTAATTAAAATTTTTAAACTTTAAATCTTAACTGAAAAAATCCCAAACTCATTTCCACACACCTCTCTTCTTCATCTTCATCTTCATCTTCATCTTCATCTTCATCTTCTTCCTTTTTGATTTCAATTTCTTTAGTTACAAATCTGTCTCAAAACTTGAATCTTTAAAACCCATTAACCCAAAGATTCAAAGATTCAATATCTTCTTCCTGTTAAGTTTCTTTGGGTTAATGGGTTTCGAATATTCAAGTTTTGAGACAGATTTGTAATTAAAGATGTTGGAATCAGAAGGGAAGAAGATGAAGATGAAGAAGACAAGTGTGTGGAAATGAGTTTAGAATTTTTTCAGCTAAGATTTAGGTTTAAAAATTTTAATTAATTAAATTTATTTAATTAAAAATCTATTCTAATCCCATTTGGAAATCCAAATTGGCACTTAAAATCTAGTTGGACTGCCATGTAGGATTATCGTTAGGGAGATAACGGAACTTAACGGCAGAGTGATCATTTCGTAACAAAATAATATCATAAGTGACTAAAACGTAACATTTCAAATATAAGTGACTAAAATGTAACCTGAGACAAACAAAAATGACTATTTTTATAGTTTACCCTTCACAATATTCTGATCTTATTTTTTTTAATTCTTCTCTAAGCTTGAATTAGACTCTATTAAAAATATTTTTATATCAAAACTTTCACAATTAAATTTAAATAAAATTATGTTATTTTTAATTATTCTCAACTTTAATAGTAGTTTTAGTTCATTTTAGTTAAAACTTAATCAAATTAAATCCTTTTTAAGCTTTTTTTTTTTTTTTTTTAGCCTCCAATATCGTATTCTTGACTTCACCCCTAGTTCTTGAATATTCAGTTCTGAGTTTTATTATGCGTAATTACGATGTATAAGTTCTGTCCTGTTTTTCATTTTTTGTGCTTTTGTACTAATTTATTTATATCTCTCATATCTATTTTACAATCTATATATGTTCAAAGTTCGAGATTGTTCTTTCCGACAATGTTATCTGTACCTTCTTTAATTGGGAATTTGATTTTGTACATGTAGTTATTCGTTTATGTTTGTATTATACTTGTAAATGTAGTGTAAGTAAAACTTGGAGGAGAGAAAAAGCATTATGCAGCAAAGAGGGTTATTGGATAGGGGAAAATTAAGTTGATATCTATTTGATTCATGACATTAGTTGGCATCAACTTAATCGAGTGTTTAATATACAAATATACACATCATTTATTCATTTTATAAAATTAAGATTAAGATTAATTATATTTGATGGAATGATGGTGTTTTACATTCCTGAGGAATTAGATATTATTAGTTAACTAAAAAAATTCAAAAATAAATATAAATAAGTTTAACTTTAAATTTAAATGAGATTGCATTGTTTATTTCATTTTTAATATATATTAATTATGAACCAAATATAAATCGGTGATTAATATGGGGAAAGCCTAATTAATGCCAAAATTGTCAGAAAATGGTGGTTGAAAAGAAAAAGAAACGAAGGATAAATAGTTCTGTAAGTGTTAAAAAAAAAAAGTGGAAAATCTTTTGTTTTGCGTTGACGTCAAAGGGAAACATGTCGGCCAATAGGTAACAATGTGAAAATCTGGTTCCCAAGTATCTTTTGTGCAAACAATATAATTAATCCACCAATCTTAATATATTACCCATCATTGCCTGTTCCCGAAGATACGTTAAAAAATGAGAGGATTTGAACAAATGTAAATTCGAAAATGAGTTTGGATGAAAAATTTATGTCCATTTTCTAAACAGCTCACTTTTGGATAAGTTTTTTTTTGGTTCAGGCCGAATTTGTAAAAAAAAAAAACATGTTGCTTTTTTTTTTTTTTTTGTCACTGTTTTGGCATCTCTTCACTATTATATTGTTGTTATTGTTTGGATATTCTATAACTATTTTTTTTATTGTTAATTTTACTATTATTTTAGAAGTATTTACTTATTAAGTTGCACCTATATTAGTGTAATTTAAGTATAAATCATTTTTTAAATTTATTTTCAATTTGTTGGGAACATTTATTTTAATGTTTTCAGTGTATTTTATGTCTTATATATTTTTTAATTTATTTTTATTTAAAAAAATTAATACGAGCAGACTGGGTCGAACTCAAGTTCTAATATTTTTATTCAGGTCGAGATTGGACAAAAATTTTAACCTATTATGTAAAAAACAAGCATATGAGACTCGACCTGACCCATAATAATCTCCATCTTAATATGATTTTGTTTTCCAATTGCTTTATTTGGTGTTTTATCTAGGGGTGAGTATTCGATCGAGTCGAGTCGAATCGAGTCAAAAAATTTCGAGTTAATCGAGTTGACGAATCTTATTTTAGCAACCGAACTCAATTTGAAATTTTTTCGAATCGAATCAAATCGAGTCAAAAAATTTTGAGTCAAGTCAAGTCGAGTTAACGAATCCTATTATTTATACTCAATGTTGCATTTGTATAGATTGACTATTTAACTAGTATACGAAGTACAAGATTATTTAACTACATAAACAATATAATGATTTTTCTTTTAAATTTAATGGGTAAAAATCTATCGAAACGACATAGTTTTACTTTTTAACTTAATGGTTTGACTTTTAACTTTATAAAATGTAAACATTTATCAAAACGACGTGGTTTTTATCTTTTTTATTCAGATTTTCGGATAATTCGAATTGTGTAATTCACATCCGAATTAAATCGAAAAACTTTATTTTTTATTCGAGTTGATCCGAATAACTCGATTAACTCAAATAACTCGAACTATTTAATTCAAAATTTGAATTTTTTATCGAATTTTTCGAATCGAATCGGATTTTACTCACCCCTAATTTTATCCCATTCATGAAAAGTAGAAAAGAATATGCCGTCGCTAATATGGGTGGCTTTCAGCTCTTACTGTGACAAATGACTGAAAGAGTAGGTTCTCTCTTTTCCTTCTTTTTCTTTTGGTGATATTCCCTTTTGCCATCCACACTTTTATATGCAATCTGTTTTTGGATAAGTTTATTGTATGATTTGCAAGTTTAGATTATAACACAGATTGCAATTCAATAATAAAATTAATTAATTGTATGTGTTGAGATTTAAACTCTAAATTTGTTGAATATGATTTTTTAAAAGTTATTATATGAATCAATTAATTGAGATGGATACTGAATTATTATCGATAATAGATAAATTCTTTTGGATTTAAAGGGAAAGGCAGATGATGGAAAAGCAAAAGGATTAGAGAATGAGGGATCCATGAAATAGAAAGTAATCTTTTAGATAAATAAAAAAAAAAAAAAAAAAGAAGCTGGAAAGCTCATTCTAGATAATGGGAAATTAAAAGGAAAATGGAAAAAAAAATTAATAGTCATTAGGCCAATTCTTTAAAAAAAAATTATTATAATGTTTAAGATAGTATATATAAAAAATCTGACAAATTGATAGTTTATTTTAAATTAGTTTTTAGAGGTGTCTTCATATTTTGATTGTATTTTATGAATGTTTAGTATTTTTATCAAAAAAAAAAAAAAAAATACCAGTAAAAAAATAAAGATGATATATTAAAATTATATAAAAAATGGAATATTAAAACAAGGGTTATTTGAATAGACAATATTAAATTATATTTGAACCGTTGAAGATTATTTTAATTGATAATGAAGTAAATATAATATTATGATGTTATCTTTTAAATGTTTATATAAATTGTTGATACCAGGTGGAACAATTACTCTTAAAATTAGTTTTTTATATGCCCGTTATCATGTATTACTATTATAATCATTGCATATTGTTTTATCTAATTTTTCTATATTTTTTTCAAATTAACATTATAGAGTTTACTTAACAATAATTAAAAAATTATTTTAAAATTAAATACTTAAAATCACATACAACACACATGACATTAAAAAATAGAAACTAGTATAAATAAATTAACCAATATAATTTGTAGATAATATATTAGATAAAATTATATATAGGAAATATAAAATATTCATTATTTAAAATTTTCAAATTAACTCCATTTAGATTGCTTTTTAGCTTAAAAGATTAATTTAATTTAAAAAGTAATTTTTTTTTAAATATACTGATGTGACTACAAGGTAATATCTATTCATAATACTTTGACGACGCACACACATCTTGCACATACAAGTGCTCAAACTCGAGACCTCCTACGATGAACAATATCCTCTTTTCCACTGGAGACATTTGTTGGGTTCAATTTAAAAAATACTTTTAAAACACAACAGTAAACACCATTTTATATGTTTGGTCGGTAAAAAATAAGGCCGACGTGATTGTCGACGATCCTCATTTGTTGGGTTTCATAGGTTGAATTGTAGTCTTGGACTACGCTTGGGCTGCTTCACCGGCAAACCGTCCATCTACTTACCACTTAAAATATACTTTTTAAGTCAGGAAGTTAATTCTTTTATTTTTATTTTGAAGAATTTAGCTTATTTATTATTTGAATTTAACAATGTAAATTAATATTTATATTCATTATAATGTCCATTTTTTTTTGTTACACACTTACATAGCTACCGAGTTTTTATTTATTTCAAAATGTTAAATAAAAAAGATTAATAGAATAATTTTGACGATGTTAATAGTTGAAAATGAAATTTGAAATCTGTAAAACAGAGAAGCTAAATTCTTGAAAATAAAAATATAAGAACTAAATTCTAAATATGCAAAAACATATAGGGACCTATAGCATATTTTAACCTTATTTACCACTAGACAGTTGGGTTCCATTAAAAAAGAATTTATTAACAATGATCAAGTGTTTCCATTTCATACCAATCTTCTTGTAGGGAAAAATTGAAAATAAATAATGGTCTATTTCTATGATTGCCACTTGATTTTATATATTTGATATTTGAAATTCTTCTATTAATACTCAAAAGTACATGTTTGTGTTATCTTTTTAATATGCTGGCAAAGCTAATAATATGTTGAATGACATGAATTTTAGTTGTGTTTCTTCTCCGCGATCTTTTTTGTCCCTCTTTTTCTCTATTTTCTCGATCAATCGAGATGGCCACCGTACCAGAAAGCGGATAATTGAAGTATCTACTTCTCTTTTCAATTGAATTTCATTTGTTGCATCGATTCTCTATTCACTCTTCGTTTCTTTTTCGATCTCTTCTTTGTATTTGTGTATTTCTTTTTTAAATCCATAATAAAGTTGTTGCCATCTAATATGTATTTTTATTTTGTTTATAAATTGACCCCAATAAATATGATAGTGAAAATAATAAAATACTGAATACAATATCACATTGCAATTGCTATTTAATGACTAAATTACTGCAAAGGTGAAACTTTTAAATTTTTAGTAAAAATTCATCCCCATAAAATTAATAATCCTGTAGAGAAACAAGAAAAGTAAAAAAAAAAAAAAAAAAAATTACAAGCAATCCCTGAATCAGTTTGGATGTTCAAAAAGAAAACTCTTCAACCAAACAAAAAATCTAAAAAGAAGTGTATTTTTTTTTTAAAAATTTTAAGGAGAGAGCAAAGCCTTAACAACAAGACGATTAGTACGACTTGAATTCAAGTCACACCTGAAATAATGAACATCTTTTACCATCAAACCAACACCGAAATTCAAAGAGAATGTATATACGAATAGAGAAAGATCGAAGCAATGTAATTTGATTCAATTTTTACCATAAATCAACAACATAATTCACAGGGCATTTACGTATATATTTTTATAATAATATGTATCTTCATTCATTTTATTATTTAACTATTCAAACTGACAAGTGATATTAAGTTTAAGAAAATTTATAAAGAACAATATTTTTGTATGTTTATTTTCTTATTTTAAAAGATAACATTTTATAACTAAAAAGATTTGAAAAATAAAGGTGAGAGAAATAAAGAAAACAATTTAGTGACATATATATTTGAAAATTTGGTTTAAATTTTCATCATAAATTGAAAATGTTGAAGTCAAATGTGGTGGGTGACATGCAAATAGTGATATGATTGAGGGCATACATTAAAGTAGGATTTTTGTGGTTTGAATTATTAAATAAAATGGAGGTGATAAAGTCAAGATTATGATATCACTCTGAATTCAGAACTGCCTATAAAATGGGAAGGGGGGGGGGGGGGGGAACAAAGGCAGGAAATTAAGGAAACAAAATCTAAATCCAAATCCAGATCCCCCAAAATGAAGGCCTTTCTCATAGCTTGCATTCTCTTGCTTTCCAGTCTTGCTATTTTCACTGCACCCGCATCAGCTCGACCACTCGTTGCCCTAAGTAAGATCAAATTGCTTACTACAAAATCTTTATCCTTTAAAACTGCATCTTTAATAATAGTTATAGTAATCTTTTTGTATGGTAAGTATAGTGATTTGTAGCAAATATATTGGTTTTTGTGTTGATGCAAAAGGATGTCTAAATCGATTCAGTTTGTAAGTTTTGGGTAAAGATTATATCTGGATTAAGTGATTCATATGACTGGTACAAGAGTGTTGAAACAAAGCGGGGTTTGAGTGGTGCAGAAAAGGGAAGCAGCCGAAAGCCAAGGCCAGGGCCGAGTCCAAAGTGTAGCATTGTGAATGGGAAACGCATGTGCGTTTGACATCACTGATGCGGAAGCGAAGGGAGTTCAGTTGCATCCTCGTCTCCATCCTTTGTCCAATGTGTGCATGGGGTTTTAAATTAAATGATATGTTTGGAATATTTTGTAATTTATTATTGTTTGTCCAAAACTTTTTTATTAATAGAATAACACCTACATTAATAAATAAGGTGACAAGTCAAAAGACTTAAACAGTGACCAAAAGTGGCCTCTAAATTCTTCCTCATCCACAAAAAAATTACTGTGAAAGTCATCCAAGTTTATTCTATAAAAGCAGTCTTACTCCCACAATTGGATTGCTACACAAACAAATCTGAATTGCAATCAAATAGATTTGTTCCAAGGATAAACAAAATTTTCAACGCAACTTAGATTATTTTATTTATAAATCTATTTCTAACCGATGTTTAGATCAATTTAAAATAGACTATCACTAGAATAAAAAAATATGATTAAATCCAAATTCATGTAGGGTTATACTTGATTGAAGTCAGTCAAACTCAAAGTGGAAATTTAATTTATTAAAATCATGAGAATAAATAGAGTTAATTAATTGACTGCCATCACAAAAAAATCCTCGACAATGACTTTATAACAAAAGTGAGTAGAATGCTGTGTTAAAATTATTATTTTCGATTCTATTCATTATTGATATTTATCATAGTTGATGTTCTATATTTGATTATAACTTATTTGTTTGTTTGTTTTTTTCATAGAAAATATGTTTGATGATCAAATTTAAAAGAATTTGTAATTATAAAGGATTAAATTGATAAAATTTATAAGTTCTGAAAATCATGAGTTATATATCACATCATCATTCTCATGAATGATTTAATAGAGAATTACCAAAGTAGAACAATGAAGTTGAAAGTTGATGTGATTTGATAATCAAAATAAAAACACCCTAATTAGGTGGTTAATTAATGACCTAACTTATCCTACTCCTTGGACTCTCCTCCTTTCTACCCTTCAACAATGTTTATTTTTTTAAGATTTTAGTTTCAGAATATAACATCTCAAATTTCTAGCGTTGAATACAATTTTACTTGCAGTAATTGCAGATTGCGGTGTCGTATGGATTCAGATAACTAATAAAAACCATAACCAACAATTACACTTTATATAGCATATCCATAACGTGTTTCGAGGAAGAAGTTCACTTGGTTCGTATTTTCAACTATGTACAACAACAGCAGCGATAAAATGCACTCAAAGAATTACAGAATTGAAGTGAAAACACAGCATCTGATTTGTTCTTTTCAGAAATACATTTGGGAGTGGTGAAAGGAGATAAGAATGGTTAATTAAGAAGCCAACACTTACAATTTACAACATCAATGTGAATAAACCAGGCAATAAAAGCTTACCCAGGACCAGTATCTCATGAAACAGCACTGCCATTTATTGGAGTGCGTTTAATTGCAATTGACCCGGCCGCCAACCTTGATATGTAAAAGGAAAAAAAAAAAATTCATGAACTCCGTCGACAGTCCTCATTCATCATCCCTTTCATACTCTTGGCCAACCATATGGCTGTCTCCCTTGGGGACACCTTGTCTTTCCCAAATGGCTTCAAAACAACTGACAGCTCTTCCAGTCTGTTATTTTGCAGTAACTCTGCAGACAATTCTAGAAGTCCTTCAAGTGCCTCTGCCCTTTGCCTATCACACTTGACATCCAATGTTTCTTTTTCTGCTGTCTCCTCTTCCTTCACCACCTCTGTTGAACCAGATTCCGGAGATGAGGAATTGGAGTTCCTGACATCTGCTTCCTTAACACCGCCATAATCTGAAACATTTGATTTTGAACTTGGTGACTTAAGAAGGGTCACTGGACTAGTCATGTTTCTCATGTTCAATTCATCGTTCACTACATTTATGAAATTCCCAACATCCACACCCGGTTCCGCTTTTTCCATCCCCGGTTGCTCACTGCCAACACGGAAGCTACTATGCCGTATAACATGTATAATGTCATCGAAAACTGGAGGAGGAGAGGTCACTGCTGATTTTTCAATTGTTGGGTTGTGCTCATTTGTTCTTTTCTCTGGCTGTGAGTTCTTTTGGGTAGAAGAAATTGGTTGGGCATTGCAAGGCATATTTCCTGCAACTGATGATACAAGTTCCATTACAGTGAACTTGTCATCACTGCTGGATGCAGAAGAAAGATTTGAATGGTGCATCATATCAAGTCTACTACTAGATCCGTTTGACACAGTTTCGTCCTTAATACTTGGCCTGATAATGGGGAAATCTTCTTCAATAGTTGCCCCCCTTACAGGGGTATCCCTGCTACTTGACCTGCTTATAGGGGCATCGTCCCTGCTACTTGACCTGCTTATGGGGGTATCATCCCAGCTGCTTAATATGCTTATAGGGGGATCATCACTGCTACTCGGCCTCCTTATTGAGGTGTTACCCCTACAACTTGTGTCGCTTATAAGGAGATCATCCCTTCTATTTATCCCGCTTAAAGGAGTATCGTTGATATAACTTGTCTGAATTAATGAAGCATCATGCCTGCTAATTGTCCAGCTTGAAGTGGAATCATCTTTATGAACATATATTTCTTCTGAAACCGCGCGTGGAAGGTCCACAGGGGCATTCAGACTCACTTTTGCATCAACTGAACTAAAATGAAAAAGATCCTTGGTTGGACCAGACTCTTCAGTTGACATGATTGATTTATGGTCATACCCGTGGCTTTCTCTCAAATGAACTTCAGGCTTGTCTGATTTCAGAGCAGGTGAGCTGTATGGTGGATATGATTCCAAGCTCTTCACGTCGGTGATTGTCTCGTGGTTATGCACATGTTCTGTCATGTCGATGCAAGGGGTTGTTGCATCATCACATACCTCAAATGCTTGAATTGAGATTGAAGATGAGGCAGAATTGCTGCTATTTGTTTGCGCCCTCTTGGTACCTGCCGTTAGAGCTATCTCAGCCTCTGGTTTTACACCCCTAGAAGCATTTGCAATGCGACCATTAAGCATTTGACAAGGAATAACCTCATACTCCTGGTTTATCTCACTATATCCTAACTTTGGTCCGTTACTTGCCCCATTTGAAACATCACTTTCAGCATGTTTCATTCTTCCAGTAATAGGTGATCTTCTTGAACCATTGGAAGGAGGAGTTCTTTGCCTTGGCTTAGAAGGTAGTAGATCTTCAGCAACATGCGTCCTAGGTGCAGGCTGAGGAATCCCTTCATGTCTAGGTTTGGCCTTTGGGGAGGATTCAATTAAAGGTAACTGGATAGAAGAATCTTGCAAAATAAGCGAGAATATTGATAACATATTAGATTTAAATAGGAACACTTAGTGGAACCAGCCATACCTGGTGCTTCAAATGGTGTGATCCTGGTATTCTTTTTGCAGAATCTGATGGCGATTTTGTTGAAGCAACAGTTGGTGTATCTGCATTAGACTTTGAACTCGGACTGGGAGCAGGGGGTTTGAGAACTTTGGGTGATGCGTCTACATTATTTCTTTGAGTCAATCCACCTGCAGATTTTGTACGGCTGCCTGTCATTGGGGAACCACTTTCTCTTACTTTCCCTTCTTTCAAAGCCATCATTATACTTCGGATGGTTGTTGGTTGCTTTGATTGAACCATAGATCCCTGTTCCATACAAGAAGGTTTCGTCATTCCTTTTTCATCAAGTTTGCCTGTGGAAACAATGGGGCCATTCTCTTCTTTACTTGGCAGATGCTGCTCAGTGCTTCCTTCTTCATCATTAGAAATTGAATCTCTGTCAGTGGCCTTAATATTGCTATTTGAAACCATCGTGGCAGTGTTTCTGTCACTTGAAAGTAAACTATCTTTATCACTGCATGAGCTATTACTGCTCTGACTCTCGGCCATATTTTTCCTATTATCACGAGATTCACGACCAGTGGAAATATGCTTATCCAAGGAGCAATTTGTTGAAGGATAGCTGAAGGATGAACGATACTGATCAACATATGGCTGCAAATAAGAGTGCTTCAAAAGCTCTGATGCCTAATCAAGATGAAAATTCAAACTGTTACTTCGAAGTCTTGCAGATGTAGAATTCTTGGACCTTTTTTTTTTTTTTGAAAAAGCATTCTTAGACTAGAAAAAAAAAACTCTTACACTTGGTCGGTGCTCTGGATTCTTTCTTAGCATGCCCTTGATAAGTGTTTTCCTGTGTGTGTAACATTAAACAAATTAGCTATCATGTACTGAGGATTTAGAGACCTTAACTTTGTCCAAACATAGTATATGAAAGAATAATTAAAAGCAAAAGAAAAACCGACAAGGAAATAAGAGCATTAGTAGAGGATAAAAAATTATGCGGAAACTCAGGTCATCATGCACACAAACAATGGTGAGCTCTAAAATGCACATTAAGACTTACAAGGATGGAGAGTAACAAGAAGGCAAAGGGCCAATAGAGGAACGATTTATCTTGCTTATCAACCCCGCCATGTCCTAGAACAAGAAATTTGGTAAAAGTTATTCAAATTAAAATTGTAACATTTACGTGGTTAGTGGAAGCATAAAATTAGCCGTTTCAGAAAACCTCTCAAATGAGTGAAGGACATTACTTTAAGCCAGTCAAGTAGACAACCATAAGCACTTTAAAGCACTGTTTAAAATAGAGGAGCATTGAATTCATGAAAACTGTTTTTTTTTTTTTTTTTTTACTAATTCCTGGAAACTGTTTTGAACCTAGGAAAAGCTTACTGTTTGTTCCTAATTAAGATAAACAACAGACGCAAAGTTATGCTACATTTGTTAATGGTGAATATTCCACAACAAGATAAAAGGGAGAAACTAGAAATCTTACAGTTTTCTTGTTTTAATATAATATCACATGAAATTCACGTTACTTATCAAAATTGGATATAATGACACCTAAAAGAAGGGTTAATGTAAACCCATTCCACAATACAAGAAACAGATTCGACCAAAAGAAATGTGAGACCTCTTACAAATGCTTTAAAAGCAGGGCGATGAGCAGCCATCTCATACATACAGCACCCTGTTCAACAAGAAGCAGTTAAAAAGGAAAAAGATTTACCCATGTCAAACACGTATTTAGGAAAAGACATACCCAGAGACCAAATATCAGACTTGAAACCGTAAGGAATATCTGCGAGCAGTTCAGGACACATGTAATATGGAGTTCCAACTACCTGAACCATGTATAAAACAACTATTAAATTGCACTGAAACTACAAATAATTAGCATATTCTTATATAAGGAAAAATAAAAAAACAAATGAAAAAAAATGGATATCAAAGGTATATAAATTTTGTTTTCACTGAGAATGGTCCAAGTATGGTTGGTCGTCAATAAAAGGGCTTAAGTGCCACTGGTTGTAGACTAGTGGTCATTGTCATGACCCCCACAATTGGAGGTTGAAGATGCAAGTTTCAACTCCCTCCTCCACACTGGCTTTTGTCCAAACGTTCCGAGTATCGGGTATTGGGGGTTGAGGAGTACAAATCTAACTCTAAAGATACTGTTCATCTTCGTACACTTACTAATATGGCATATCCTTTTGCAGTTATTAGCTTTTTTTTTATGTTAAACTAATAATGCAAGGTGATGTCATCTAAGCTATCGATGTACTGATGTCAAACCCTAGACATTCCTCCCCAACCCACTATCAATAATAATAATAATACTTGTCATTCAAAAGTACATCCATCCTACAGTCAAATATAAGCTTGGTAACTGGAAGTTGCATACATGCATGTATTCTCAATTTTTCAGCAACTGAAACATCAATCCCAGAATTAACAATTGATTTTTGTTTTGTAACTTTTTATTTTTTAATAACTCAAAAAAGCAAGTAATTAAAACTCTGAGTTAGCACCTTAAGATCCAAAGTTTGAGTCTTAATATTGACATCTCCTCCCCTTAAATTGTAATGTAAGCTAAAAGAACAATCAATTTTTTTTTCATTTTAATTCTTTCCTTGAAGAAAAAAGTGATTATCTATGTTCATCTGGCTATTCTGACTACAAATTTTTTTACTTTTTTTTTGTACTAATAATTTTTTTTATTTAACTATTAGTAACAACTTGTTCTCAGCAGATAAAATTAAAATTATCATTATGTTTAACTGCAAGCTGTGGTACATAAATATAAACAAATTATATATTAATTTCCAACTCTATCAGTTCCTTAACAAGTGGAGCATTTTATGAATTAGATAGTTTATTAGTACCATGCTTTGATGCAAGATTTTTGCCATAGAACGTATGGGAAATTTGAGGTATCAGCAAACAGAACACAAATATTAACAAAGCTCTACTTTTAAGCTTAGTAGCATAAGCTTAAATGCTTAATACAGGAAAAAGAACCCAAAAATCGGTTCCATCCTTGGAGGTGGATGAAAAAGATTAAAAACAAAAAGCATATAAAAAATTATTTTATATGCATACCGAGGAAGCCAAATCATCTGCCTTCAGAGTCTTGGCAAGTCCGAAATCCCCTAAACCAGTACAGACCAGGGATAAAATTGTTGATAACAATATGAAATCAGGTAGGATATTTAATTTAGCTCAAGGATGAAATGTGAGAGAGGGAACCTGTAAAAAACAACAAGAAAAGGGAAAAGACGAACTCACCAAGGCGGACATATTGATCTTTGGTAAGAAAAATATTGGAACACTGAAAAATATAGTGCCAAAGTCAGCCCATACATCATTATGATACCGACAAGGCTAGTCTAAATTTAAAACAATACCTTTAGGTCGCGATGCAAAACAAAATTTGAATGCAGATATTCAACAGCCAGAAGAAGCTGCGCAAACCACTTGCAGAGTTTCTGCACAACGTTTACAGTCATGGGTGTTAACTTGCAAGTCATAACTCACAAAGAAAATAACTTGTAAAATCAACAAGGCATTAGATTACCTCCTCGGGGAAATAGACCCCATTAGATTTTTTCATCAATTCAGCACTGTTAAAAAGGACAACAAAAGGAACATTATTGATACATTTCAAAAATTGCTGATATTGAAGAACAAAAAGCTCTGAACCAAAGTTCACCATACAAGCTAGGAAACTCACATATCTCCGCCTTCACAGTATCCAGTAACAATGCAAACATAGCAACCCTGCATTACAGTAAAAAAACTCAAAATCAACATAAAAAAAGCCAGTCAAAAATTCAAAAAACTATCAAGTAAAAGTAGATTTTGACTAGAGTTTCCTAACAAAAAAAGTAGTATCCTATGATCGTATCTTACTTTCTCAACCCAAGCTTCCTTAAATTCAACAATGTAAGGATGCTGGACTCGTGATATAAGTGCCATCTACATTCCACAAAAGTAAAACAAAGTTATAAACTGGAAAACTTAAACTTTCTAACATTACAGATTGAATTAGTTAAACAAATTAATCTAACTTCTTGATGTGCCGATCTCCTGCAACGCTCCGTTTGCCGCGCCAATCTGATCTTCTTCAGTACATACCTGGAAATTATAGAAAAACAAAATTTAACTCATTGTTAAAAATTCAGAAAGTGAGAAATTAGAAAATTACTTCTTATTCTCGGATTTGTGGTGAACGAGAATGGCAGCGCCGAAAGCACCACGGCCGATCTGTTCCATGATCTCGTAATGATCCATTCGAGACTCCATTGCTTTTAACTCTATACTTGTTCTTTTTTCTTTTTCCAAATCAAAATAACAAACAAAAAGAGCAATCAAGACGAAATAAAGAAACGAAAATCACGATTCTTCAAAGACATCGAAATCTTCTCCTCCATTTTTCAGTGCTATTTAGTTCTCTGAAGCTTTCTCCTTCACTTCACATCTATTCTGTAGCAGGAAACAAGAGGAGAACAAATTTGAAGCTGTTTTTTTCAGTTAGGAATTTTGTATAGTAAGAGAAAGGTGGTTAAGTAACTAAAGAAGATAGTTAACCAAAGGAACAGCTTAATTAACTCTCTCATTAGTTAATTATTTATTTTGGGAAAGTGGGCTGAGAGGTGGAGCTTATGGGATTGATTTGGAATCCTTTGAATTTAATAAACAAATAAAGTATTGTAATAAACCTAACCTAAATAAAAATAGTATCATCCAACCATAAAAAAAAAATTTACGAACCTAACAAGTGATTTCACTGGTAAAGAGAATGTTATTCATTTTAGGAGACTCGGGTTTGAGCACTAATGTTTGTAAGGGTGTGTATTGTCAAATGATTAAAAAAATATGAACATATACTACCATGTAATCACACTAATATATTTAAAAAAATAAAAATTTACAATTTAAATATTTATTACATAATTAAATCATTTTGATTACTTTCATTAAAATCATAATCACTACGTGATAATTAAAAAATTGATATAACAAATTTAATCCTCAAATTTTACATATTATATTAATTTGATTATAAATTTTAAAAATTAGCTCTCAAAATTTATAAATATTTTTTATTTGATCTTAATTCTAAAAATTTTAAAATATATATATAAATACATAAATATTTTAAAAAAATGTATAATAATTTTATATTAATATTATATTAAATATTAAATAAAATAATGATATTAATATTAAAAATAAAAAAACCTCCCAACCCCATCCGTCTCCCCCACCGACAGCTATTGCTCTCTCAATACACTCATCAATCTTCGTAGCGAAAGGTCTTCACCCTCTCAGACTATTCAATATCATAGCAGTCCCTGAAGTCGAAAAAGCTAAGAATTAATCAACAAAGTCAAGAAATAACAACACGCACCGAACACAGTGAATATTTTTCATTCAGTGGTGATCATTCAAACAAATTCATATATTTCTATCCTCAAAGTCACATGGCGAGGGGTGGGGGAGGGTTTTTTTACATAATACTTAATTTTAATTTTATTATTTTATTTTTTGAAAATATTTTTATAATTTTATTTATTTTTTGATTTTTTTCAAATTAGGATCAAATTGAAAACATTTATAAATATTGAGAGTTAATTAATTTCAATTATGAAGAAATTGATATAATTTATAAGAGTTGAGGGTTAAATTATATCGAATTTTTAATTGTCGCGTTAACTTGCTGTTTGTAATTTTAATGAGAGTAACCAAAATGATCAAATTATATAACGTGATTACTTAAATGGTAAATTTTTTATTTTGTGTGTCTAAAATGAAAATTTTTTATAATTTGATAACTATTTGTATAATTTACCTATAAAATAATATATTCTGTTTTTCTTATTTATTTTATTTATTTTATATTTTTAGTGGATTTTAATGGGAGGCGGGAGCAATTAATGTAGTTGGCATTGAAGGCCCACAATTGAAGTGCACGAAATTTTATTGTTTTCGGCTTTTTCTTTCTTACTTTCAGACAAAAATGAAAAAGAAAATTGTTGGATTTTTTTAAAGCAAGAAAAATGATGTTTACGTTTTAAAAACTATTCTTATTCAATTTCATTGTTTTTTATCGCTAAATAATTCATATGACTCATAACAGATAATAGTGAGAATTTTTAAAATTAAAATTATGGTAATCAAAATAATTTTAACCATTAGATTAAAATAAATAATTTAAAATAAATACTTAATACCAAAATTGATTTATTTTAATAACACTTATCTCTTACTTTTCATTTCAATTTTTTTTAAAATCTTAAAGCGAAGATTATTAAAAAAAATCATTTCATCCTAAGACTTCGATTACGTGGTGAAAAAAGAAGGAAAAGATTGTATATTGCTGGTTTTATTTTAATACGGTATAAATACAAAATTATCCTGGGCTCAAATAACTAATCTTCATAAATCTTAAAATTAAAAAAAAAAATAACAGCAAAAAGCTACATCATCCAAAATAGTTGAGAAATCCAAAGCAAATGATTAGTGTCTTATAAAACTTAGCAGGAGATACGAGTGACTTGCAAAACCTTATTTATTTAAAATAAAAGAATAACGGTAAGCTTTTAATGTTATAAATATCATTATGGAAAGATGGAGCGTTGTTCTGTTCGAGCAGGCTGCAGCGTTTCCCCTCCCTCATTGTAACACTACTAACGTGCACCGGTTCTCAGGAGAACCAATTTCCTTCCTTTAAATCAATGTTAAATAATGCTGACATCGGATGTCTTAGATGGCGCCTTGCCATTGGCCCAGTTTGTCTCCCACGCTCTGCTCATGCCAGGTCTGGACTATTCCCCACCTTGCTCTTCGCTAACATGCGCAGATGCTGCTACGGGAAGCGACGCATACATCTTGGGTCGTGTCTTTCCCGTCCGACCCCACCACCTTTCTTTTCTTTTTGGCGACTGTGTGTGGACGATACGTGCGTTTTCTTTTGAGTTCTGATTTAATCTTAACTAATATTTAATTGAAAAAAAAATCTAAAAAGTCCTTTTAAAAAAATAATAGATATTGATCGGAAAGTATTTATTTATCTTAAAAAATTATTATAACCTTCCTTTCAAAAAGAACTCACTCTAAAACACTACTTTTAAAAATATTTTTAAATATAATCTTTAATTTATATGTTTTTTAATCAAAGAATGTTAATTATATTATAATAAAAATAAATAGGGTTCCGAATGGTTTGTAAATAAATTTTAAATGATTCATGAATTAGTTTATTTTTAACTGAACTAAACATTGTTTTTCATAATAACTGATTAGCTTAATGAACCAATATATTTAAAATATATATGAATCAAGCAACATATTATTTCTGAATTATGTTACAACGATGTATTGCTTGAATTACTATACGAAATGTCTTTCATAGAAGGACTCCAATTATAGTGAACAAATTTTTGCTCCCCAACAAAGTGGTTGTCTTTATTCTTGCTATGATCACATGTTATTATTAACTTACCTATAAACAAAAGAGGAACTATGTATTATGCTTTATTGCCAATTATGATTTGTAGACCAAAACTAATGAAGCTATTTAGCTGTCTTTCTTCAGCTGATTTACTGATTTTTACTTCGCTAGTTGTCTTTTTTTTTTTTTTTTTTTTTTGGTAGAATACTTCGCTAGTTGTCTTGTTAAGTTGGCAACCCATTGCTAGTATTTAATAAAAAATATATAAATGATTGTGTCAAAATTAGACGTGAAATTGTAAATACAAATTATTCCCACTCATAAAAAAACTCATTTTACAATCATTTGTTTACTTTTTCGAAGAACAATGAAAAGATTAGTTACGATTGTAAGTGATGGATACCTTGATTATCAGTGACAAATTCATATTGAAAATCGTGGAATCAATTGAACTCAAAACACATTACTTATATTTTTATTAATTTTATTGTATAATTAATGTATTAATGCACAAAAAAAAAACTTATCCACCAGTCCTTTTCCAAAAATTATTTTATATAAAAATAAATGAAACTCTCCCCTATGATTAAAATTAAAAATTTTCTATTTTTTTTTATTTTCTTCTAAAACTCATCATCTTTTTATCAAGAAAAATTTTATTCTCTTACTCTTTGGAATTTTTACATAAATGTTTAATTGTTGAATACTTTCATGTTGGTCTTCCATTTTGGTAACAACTCTTTTTTTCTTTTCATGCTTTATGCAAGATTTAGTTTTTATTTATTTATTGAATGATTTTTGGATTATTGATTTTGTATTAGATTCTTAATATAGTGACTGAATAATAACTTTTAGAGGTTAACTAATACAAATCTTTGAATAAATTAGGATTGATTAATATAAACCCTTAAAGAAATTAGAATTGAATAGAAATCTAACATTTTCATTTATAAATTATGGTTGATAGTGTGATTATTGTGAATCTTGTGATTGAAAAATTGATATATTACATTTTCATGAGATAATAAATCACTTAAGCAATTTTTATTTTTTATTTTTGAAAGAAAATCACTAGTAGTATGTTAACTTTGTGGAACATTTATGTGTTTGAGGCTTAGATATATATATATTTAACAAAAAATATAAAAATATTTTAAAAGAAAATCTAGTAACGAAAAAAATACATTAATGTATATAATTTTTATAAACATTTTTTTAATTTTTTTTAAAAAATCATCATTTATAATGAATGCAACATGTGCATTAACTATTGAAATGTCTGAAAATTTTCGTATATCCTATCCATCGTGCAATCCCATATCCCATATCCTACAAAATAATATTCGTATCGTATTATTTTTAACAAGATGGATAGGATATGGGATTGCACGATAAAAAAGAACATTTATTTATCTGAAAATTTTAAATTTACAAAATCTAACCATTGAAATGTCTTCTTGAAGTTGATTTCAAAATCCATATTTCTATTTGATTGGTGTAATGATTTTTGTGAGAGTATTTTGTTGCGGATGATGATTTTAAAGTGGGACACTTGTTTGCCACAATTGGAGAGACAGGGAAGATTTTGTTACGAGGGAAAAATCTAAAAGGATGGATTCTGCAAAAAAGAAGAGGTTAATACGAGGCATAAGTTTCGGTTGGGGTTTAATCCTATGGCTTGTCCCACAGATCATATGAAATTGGGAATTATTGCTGGTAAAATCAAACAGTAGAAGAGAAAAAGGCAAAAAGGGAAAGGATCTAAGTGGGGAATTAATCTCTTGGATACCATAACCACACCGTTGCCATTGGAGGAAATAAAAGCAAAAAAAATAATATTTACTTCTCATCATCAAAGTAATCAATCTACCAAAACTTACCCCTAAACAAATTATTGGTAGTAGGGTCGTCTCTTGAACAAACATCCCAATTATTAGAGTTTGAACTTTTTTTTTTTTTTTTTACCTTTTGTATTATTTAAATTGTATTTTATCTCTCTATTAAAAAATGAGTAAATTAATTTTTATACGCTAGATCAAAGAATGAAATGATCTTTCTGTCAAAATTTTTATTGATTTCTATTGTTAAAAGTTGATTTCTATACGTCAGCATGAGATACACATGACATGTCACATGTCGTTATATGGTTATTATATCAATTACGTCAAGTTTTAATAGCACAAAAATGGATAAAAATTTTAACAAACAATACTAATTTACTTGTTAATCAAATGTACAAAATAATTTAATTTTTTTTTTTAAGTAGAGAATAAAATGTGGCATTTATATTAAGAGGCATGTAACGTGTTGGTAGTTTTAGTTGCAGTTATGAATGGTAAACTCTAATAATAGAATTAAATAAAATAAAAAAGAGAGAGATTGGTTTTGTGTGAGGAAGGAATTGGGGAGTAGAGGGCATTGACAGAGAAAGTGAGGGCAGGCTAAAACCCAGAGGGAAGCATGTTACTGTTAAAGATTGTGTGCGATATTGTAAACGTGGGTTGAGTGGTCCAATTTGCCTAAAATTAAAACTGTTTCACATGCTATTCTTCAACAATTATAACTCCTTTAATGTATGAATTCAACTCTCTTTTTTAAAATGTTTTTTCCTTTTAATTTCTTTTATACTAAAAAAAAAAGGACAAAATTATTGTGTTCCCTCAAGAATTACTTTAGAGTGAAACAAAAAAAATCATTTGCAAAAGACAACCATTTATTTTACTAAAATAACAATAAAAAAAAAAATCACATGCTAGTATTCCAGAGAAAACATTCAAACAACTGGAATTAAATCATTGGGTAAGAAGACAACAGATTACAATAAAAGAAGACAGATAATAAAAAAAGTTGGGTTTTAGCTGGATCTAACATCATTCATGTGCTTCACTATTACTCTAAAACTTGGCCTTAAACCTTAATTAAAATTGTTGAAACCCAATTATAAGAATAAATGTTTCGATGCTTTGGTGCTATGAATATATATAATGTCCATAAATCATTGCCATATCATCCATTTTTTTTAATAAATGTAGAACGTTACCCCAAATTCATTATGAAGTTTGGATTGAATTCCTCCTCCTCCTTTTAATCTCTGGAGTTCGGATTAAAAAATATTGAAACTCGGTTGAAAAATTAAGGATTTTTTGTATTATGTTTCAATATTTTTAAGCGATCTTTTGTCGTATTTTGATTCATTTAATATTTTATATAATTTATTATAACAATTCATATTTCAATTATTTTTTAAGTAATATTTCAAAATCATACACATACTCTCGTTGAGTGTTTCTGTGCGTCCGTTAGATGGGTGCAGTTGTGTACTTATATGATATGGTTAATGTTTATAGTTGTAATATCGTAGGTAGGATCCATGCATGTTGACACATACCCTACTCTAGGTTTCACACGTGTCTACACGATGCGGGTTCGCCTATATGATGGTGTGCGAATCCACATCACGCGAACTCATAATAACTTGAAATACAAACCGTGTAGGATCTTATCCGAACCCAATGAAATTATGGCCCGATAATAATGAATATCATAACAGCTCCAAATAATAAAACTATATATGAAGAAATTTTGTAACTTTGCTAATCGGGTTCCAGCTTCAAAAATATTTACAACTTCTTAGAACTTGGTGGGTACAACCAAACTGCGCATAAATTACATCAAGAAAAAGAATAAAAGACTAACAAAATTATTGAAGCCATAGACCAATTCTATAGAAACAGAAGTATACCTTTATAGAGCTCAAATTTGGTTGGTTAAGATTTATTTATTTTTCTTACAATAATCCCTAAATGAGTTTCAATGTTTTTGTTTATTTTTAATTTTATTTATTTTAAATAAATTCTAATTTTAATTATTCTGAAATAATTTAATTAAAATTAAATTGAATAAAAGATGTTATTGTATAGGGTTGAGTGTATAATAATAATTTATGACGTGATTTTACTTTATTGGTCTCTAAAAGTGGACTTTTCCCCCCTTACAAAGACTAATAAAAGGCGCTTGAATTTGTTGGCAAAGTCAAAATGCCTGGGTGATAATTTACAGTTGCTACTAGAAGAGCCGATATATTCATATCAAGTTCACACTGAAGGTCAGGCACCGGCATACAATGCCATTAAACAGATAGGATAATGCAGCAAATTACATAAGATTAGCCCAAAGTAAGAATCTCAGTACTATCACAAGTTATAAAACATTAAAACAAAAACCCTCCATGTTCAAATGAGTGTCATATGAAGGCTGTTTGTGAGAAAAAATTCACTCCATGAATGAATCCCCCCACCAGAGGTCGATCAAGCCAGAGATGAAACATTAAAAGGGTCAGATTGGAACCACCGAAATCTACAAACTGTATGTCAGTCATGGCAAGCAAAGCTACGGCTCGCTCTCAACATATCTAAACCCGAAAACCAGCCAACAAGCTGGTTCACTGTAAGCTACTGCCTGTTCCGGTTGCAGGTATAGAGGCAGCTTGGGGAAATGATTGCTGAACCATCATATTGTTGCTATCCAAGACATTGGCCAATGATACACAGCCCTTTACCGTTTGCTCCAGCAGGCGAACAAGCGACATAAATATCTCCACCCTCGTAACATCCCTGTTTGCCTGCACACCAAACTACCTATTTTAAACAAATATTTTTCTGCAAACTGGAAACAAATCATTATGAAGAAAATACACATCAAAATTCTTCATTATTGGAGTGCCTACAGACTAAACTCTCGATGCATTGTTTTCTTTCCTGATCAACAGCATATGCATGGACTTAAATTATAGAATAAGATTTTCAACTAATGCCTAAAATTCAGTAGCTTTTGGATACCTCCACCGCGAAACGCGCCCATATCTTGTCATTCCTAGTTTCCATAACTCCCTTCAAGATGGTCAATCCCATTCCCCGGATTAAGTCCGCTATTTCCAGAAAGAAACCCTGTTCCTCACAAAGCATCTGTCAGAGGACATAAATGCAGTCACACGGATGAGCAAGAAAAGATGCATCATGTGTAAGTTAACTTCAGATACGAGTATAAGACTTGCTACCTCCACAAGCATTTGACGAGGTGGATTCAGATCCTCAACTATCATAGGGCAGATCATAGATCGTGACCCGACCTCAAATGCCCATGTTGTTCCTCCCTTGAAGTTCTCCTTAATCTGCAAACTCAAACAAGAGTAACATCTTAGCATTAAACCGATTACAGTCAAACATTTGTGCAAAATGTCACTGTGATATCTATTCTACTCAACACTTGCTCTGGATAAATGGTCAAACAAGTTTTGCTAATAGTTCGACTTTCGCCATAAGCAATCAAACTTGATCTATTGACTACTTAAAGGCTCGGATAATTGAGAAATTAGGCAACGAGCAAAGATAAAATCCATACCTTAGACTCGCCCATGTGTTTTAGCTTGTCTGCATGCTTTGTTACACTTTGCATGAAAAGCATGTGCTTGATGGTCTTTTCCAGCAAAGCATCTATGCTACACTGTTAAATCACATTAAAATGGGTGTCATTAACAAAATTATTTAATACACTAAAGCATATTAAAGACGGATGTAGGTATATCAATAGTTTAAAGATGCACTACTTTGGCTCCATTTGGTACAATTTCTCTCAACTCTTTCACTCGATCTTGTATCATCTGCCGATCTTTGGGCCTCGGTCTGGGGTTTTCTCCAGGTTTTAGCCTTTTGCGATTCGGTTTGCTCGTTTCATCATTCCTCTTTGAAAATGCAGTCGAGAGACTGCTATTGTGCCTTGAAGTATGACCCAGCTGCTCAACCAATGAACTGATTTGAGACCCATAAAGAGATGTAGTTTGAGAACAAGTCCCATCATCATCCTTGCTACAGCCAGATCGAAAAGAACCGGATGGAAGAGTTCCCCCTTTTAACGACGACTTAGGAAGGCCGCTATGTAACTCCCTTTCCACTTGATTGAAAATATTAACCCGGCCAAAGGTTGGAGAACTGAATTGAACCGAGGAGTTACTGAAATTAGTCAATGTTGTCCTGCACGACTTATCATCATCTAATATCTGCTTTGCAGTGGATTGTGCACTAGAAACCACAGCATCCAAAAGATGATCTGTAACCACCGAAGAATGAGTGCCCCGGTCTGTTATCCCTTCATTAGCTGTAAAAGTATCAGAATACACATTGTGCATATCCCTAAACACCCAAGTATCTTTTTCTAAATTTTGCATCTTAGAAGCTGGTCCCTGAGCAAGCGCATTATTCAATTTCCTATCAAGTAGTTTACTCTTTAAATCAGCCCCCAACACATCAAACAAGTCATCCCCTGATGGCGGCTTGATACATGCATCTTTGTACTTAGAATTCGGTGATCTAGTACTGTAACTTCTACTTGGGAGTTGCTCGCTAAAAGTTAAGCCATCATCAAAGGGAAGCGATGGAATATTAGGTGCTTGAAACAAAACATTATCCCTACGTTCTTTGTTCGAAACCACATCAGCCCGACTACACTTAGAATCCTCAGAATTAGAAACTCCTGAAAACATGGCAATGCTAGATAATTGATTGGCCGGGATGGATAAAGTAACATCTTCTACTTTCTCCAAGCTTGGGACAATGTCCGGGATTGGTATTGGTTTATTTTGACTATTTGATGTACCAGTGCTGTTGGTAACATGATTTTGCAGACCAGTATCCGACACAATCAGTTTCTCCATTGATTCTAAGTTGCTATGACTGGCAGCTGATTGACCAATTACAGGCTGACAATTGAACTCGGACTGCGAGTTGCAAAAAGAAACATGAGGGTTCAACCACAAAGTCTGGTTTTCTTGAATCTGTTTTGTGGGGAAGGATGATTCACCGATAATCCCTGAAGCCTTAGATGAATTGCTTTGTTGGTTGCAGCCTTCAGTAACTAAAATCGAGGAATTCGTTGACCAATAAATTCCAACTGAATCCATTGACACGGGCTTTTCCAAAGAAATGGGAATCCCAATATTCTCAACACATTCACTTGTTCCACAACTGTCGGAGAAAAGAGATCCAGGGATGCATCCCAAACACAGAATCAAGCTCTTTACATCGTTCACAAATCCCATATTCTCCATAATCTGGAAGGACAGGTAAAAATACTTACTAAAAAGCGGCTAACATACTTTTGGCTTAATAAAATCAAACATAGATTAGTACTTACAGTTGTGGAAGACCCAAGCTGAAGAACACCGTGAGGAAAAACAGGAATAACTGCAACAGTCTGCAACGGAGAAAAGTCCAACAACGAAGCAAGGAGATAATAAGCAAATAACAAGCAAGAGCAGAAGTTATCAAACCTGCATGCCGGCAGAAATTTGGAGACGCAACTCATTTAGAACCTATAAGCATCCACAAAACTTTAAGTTATGCAAAGTTTGTCAGGTTTAATATTTGGAGCATATGTTAACTAGTATGTTCATAAAACTAGTTCATGCAGTACATAAGGCAACAATCCTCATTTCTTCTTAATCAAGATAGAACTCTCTATTATGGCCATTTTTCAGAGGCTAAATTTGTAGTACCTCTGCGGGTTGAGAATCTGTCATGTAACTGTTTGCAAGAATCCACTGATGTTTCCCGGTAAATGCAGCTCGGCCGACTAACCTGAAAAAAAAAAGTAAAAAGTGCCTCACGGAATTGCATAAAACAAGGAAACTGGCTTTAATATAATATATTAATCTGCAAATTGGAAAATGGAGAGAAGTGAACCCTTGGCCGACTATAACAATACGATTATTCATCATTTTGTTAATCAGCAAACCAACTTTGTCCCATGGTTGGCAAACAAGCTGAGAGGAAGTGTCTGAACCACAGCACTCGCCCCACTCTCGAAACGGCAATTCAGGGTTCTGGAGTCCTGACAGTGTTGACTCGTAGCAATATTCCTCCCAAATTAGTAACCTGAAAAAGTGTAAAATACACAATCATTATTAAACTCTTAATACAGACACTCCATTAGGCAAATGATGCCAAAAGTTCAACCATAAACCCCCCACCATGCTTTCGGTTGTTGATATTCAAAGGAGATGACAAAAGAAAATAAATGCAGAAAGTTCAGTAATTTCTAAGAAATCTCGTCCTATTGGGGGCAATAAGTAAGTTTCTAGCATTGTTTTTTTCTCACTAAATTTTCTCCAGAAGCCAAACAGACCATGACAAAAAAAGCAACAAATGAAGATTATAGTCAGGCACTATTAGAAATAGAAATTTTGCCATATTTGAAACAGGTAAAACTATGGCCACAGAATTCAAACAAATGATAGCAAAATATTGAACATTGGAATTTTCAGCAATAGACAGGTCCAATAAAAAAGGGTTTCTAGTGATCTTGTTAAATTTAATTACAAATCTACTTTTTCATCAAGATTCTTTACGACAAAACAGAAAAATCCAAAACATGAAGTTCCAAAAACAAAAAAGCAGCTTCAGATTTCGAATTAATATATATATTACAAGATGAGCGGAACCTATCAAACTTTAACGTGTCTAAAAACAAGTTTGGCACCTCAAGACCAAAGGAAGTACTACCCAAGATAAGATTTTCATCTATTCATCTGTTTGGTTGTCAAGAAAATCGTTAAGAAAAAGTTCAGGTTTTTTTTTAACCTATCATGAGGGAAAAAAAAGTACTTTACAATTGGTTTAAAAAGCTCAGAATAAAGAAAAAGGCATGAGTCAGATTAAGTAAAACTTCACATAAGTATTATAGTAATAAGCAAAAGCAAAAACATGCACAGCAATATAGAAAAATACCAACTTTCTCTTCTTTTTCGTTCATTTTTCTCCACAACCAAACAGACCCAAGACAAAAAAAAAAAGACAAGAAAAAAGGAAAACTTACTTGGTATTCCGGCAGCCAATTTTCCAAAAGACAGCATAAGACCACTGAGTCACCCCACAGAGCGACTTCAAAGCTTCTTTCAACAAACCACTCATATTTTTTATCTTACTTCTCAAAATATACAGATATTGCAGGCAATGCAACCAACAAAAAACGAGTGAAGATTCAGTCTTTATAATATCTCGCATTCATAAAAAAGGAAAGAAAATAAAGCTAACTTCCTCTGCAAGAGCCTCGACCAGCTTGCTTGGTTCTCAACCCACCACTTCTTTTTCTTTCTGGATCCAAATTCCCTGATATCATCCTCCTGCAACCCCTCCCCATCAACCTTTTGTTTATGTTTAAGAAAAACTCGAAAAGAACAAAGCCAAAAATGAGTAGAGCTTTTTTGTTGTGGTGGTTCCTAGATGATTCCACAAGCTTCAAGCTTGAAGATAGCTAAAATTTGCTCCATTCTTTCACACTGCCAAAAGAAACAACAAAAGAATAGACAGAATCAAAGAAGTAGTTGAAAGAGAATTTGGGATTTCTTTCGTTGTTTTCTTCTTTAATGAAGTAATGTCGCTGTTCTGAGTTGAAACTTGGATGTGCTTTTGCTCTCCCAGTTTTGTGAGTGTTCACTTTCAGGTTTTATTTCTCTTCTCTCCTGATGAAGTGCAGAGGTGGGGTTGGTTTGTACAAATCGGCTGTGAGTTAGCTGAAATTACTGTACATACCCAAAAAGGGATAAGTTTTCATTAACTTACTTCTCTTAATTTAAGAATTTAATTTGTACCTTGTGAATTCTAAAATTATCAAATCCACTTTATTTACGTTTTTAATTTTATATTTATATATATTTGTGATAAGATTCGAATTAAAATATTATAGATTTAAGATTATCTTTTAATAATAAATAAAAAACTACTCTTTATTTATACATTTTAAATAAAAAAAAAAAATTCAATCGATAGTTGAAACATTCAATTTGATTTTTTTTATTTCGATTCAACAAATATTATTATGAAAACGGATAATTTTTCGATCAAAATAGAAATGAAAATTACAAGAAAAATGAGACTAATGATTCTTTTTCTCCGGTTCAAAGATTAATTTGATGCATTAGTTTTGATTATATCATGAAATTAAATTAATATTTTCCTTTAATAATTAAAAATTTTCAATTAATTAAATTTATTTAATTAAAAATCAATTAATTTACTCAGCTGGATATTCACATTGGTATTTAAATTTTATTTTAATTGTCACATCGAACTACTGTTTAGAGGTAACCAATCTTAATGGTAAAGTGATCATTTCGTAATAAAATAATAACATAAGTAATTATAACGTAACATTCCAAACATAAATAACTGAATCTAATTTGAAATAAATAAAAAAATTATTTTAAAATTTTATTTTTTTATATTGGGTGAAGATAATGAGAATTTTGAGTAAAACTCAGTAGCAAATATAATTAACAAGGGTAAATAATTATAAGCAACAACCCTAAAAGTTATAATTAAGCATTGTGTTGAGCCCATAACCATTCACATTAACCTAAAAAATAAAAATAAAAAATAAGAGAAAAATACTTTGGGAAACCGAAAATCCTTTACCAAAACCCTTGGCTTCGCTGGATTCAATGGCCTTCACATTCTCTTGAAAATATAACTTATCATTATTATTATACCCTTTCATCCTACACTCAACGTGGGGCTCATCCTGCATGTAACTATCAATCCCCAACACTTTAGCCTTTTATTCTCTGCTTTTAATTCGATCGATACGTGTATTTATTAATTTAAAAGGATAAAGATCTGAATACGTTGAGACGAATTAGTTGAAAATAGATTATAAATAGTTTCAAGTATTATATAAAAAATAGATATAATCAAAATTATTTAAAAAGAATCATATTAATATTAAAAATTTCTCTTAGATTTTCTCTTATTAGTTTTAGAGTGAAGTGGAATGAATTTATTTAATATTTTTCATCAACTTTTAAAAATGTTGAACATCAGTAATATTTTGAATATCGTTCCTCCCTTACTTAATAATTTAAATCTCACTAGTCTTTTCTTTTGTAGCAAAATAATTCCTCTCTCGTTTGCTGTACAATTTAATTAGTTAATCAAATCCAAGGCAATTCAATATTTTAAATCATAACATAAGGTCTTATACTACTATTTTTGTTGTTGTTTTCTGTTTTGTTCTACTTCTCTCTTCATAAACAGACCCTTTTGTTTGCCTGACATGCCAGTTATTGTCTTAACTTTTCCTTTAAAAACTAACACATAAAATTAATTTTATTTTGCTCAGAAGATTACGTCTTCAACTCTGTACTTTTAATGCTTCTATTCTACACTGTTGCTCTTTTTCTTTTTCTTTTTTAAATTTATTATTAAAGGCTTAATGTAAAATATTAAGTATTACTACTTGATTAATAATCAGAACAGTGGTGGGTGGGTAGGTAGGTTTGATTGTTGGACCAGTTGGGAAGAAATGCTTGGCCGAACAAGACTTCAATTTCCCCCACATCGTGATGATTTCTCAACCCTTTGATTAACAACCCCATTTCCTGATCCTAAAGCACCAATGGTGATGAATTGAGCAGATAGAGAAATCGGTGGGGATGACATAAAAATAAAATAAAGCACTTAGTTGGGAACACGTGAGACTGCTGCTTTTTGTGCGTTCTTAATTTTGTTCATAAAACAAGTTATTGATGCAAGTAATTGTTTTGATGGTCGGCAGATGTGGTTTGATTAATTAATTTCACCCAATCTGTCAGCCTTCTGTTTCTGTGTGTACAGGTTGGGTTAGTCATTTATGTGGGGAAATGGGTTAAAAAAGATTCCAGTTCAGAAGGCATAATATTGTTCACCTTGGTGGCAGTAAAATATACATTTCTCTTTTTCTTTTTTTTACCGAGACAACTCCTTTCTTTCTGCTCCTCGAAACCATTGGTTGGTTCGGAATTGCAGTCATTTTTGAGCATGATTTACTCCATCAAAGAAAGAAAACTCACCCCCTACGGTGTGATGAGAGCAAGTTACCTATCATTGATCTTAAAAGGTAGGGGCCACTTGCATGATAAAGTTGGGCCTAATGAAAAACTACGTTTCCAAAGGAATGTGGGGCTCCATTGTTGCCCAAACTAAAGAGATTGAAGTCCAGGCCTTATATTATTGGGCGGATTTGGGTAGGTAACACCAAATCTTGGATCTGACCTACAAACATGTAACATATATTTGATTGAATATTAGCTTAGTTGGATGAACCAAACTATTAGCTTAGTCGACAACCTTGTTATTGCAATAACTACTCTGTATGCATAAAATATACCAGAAATTCTACCATGCGTGCATGTGTACGGAAACCATGTATTTAGAACATAGGTGTATGTTCAAAAATAATATATAAATTTGGTGAGAGAAAACATTTTTGTTAAAAGTTGATATTTTACTTAAGAATTATTATTGGTGTAGTGGTAAAGAAATGGTGTATCAATTCATTAAACAGGAATTCAATCTCTAGAAATGTTAATTTTAATTCTTTTATTTAAAAACTATATAAAAATATGAAAAGATAAAAAAAGATCATCAAAATAATAATAACAACCATTTAATAAAATGATACGTGCGTGAATCATTTCCTAACCAAATTAACATCCAATTCACCCACGATACCTATTCGTTTAGGGGTTTTGTTAATAATATAAATATTTATTAAATTTTTTATAACACGAATTATTAGATCTTATATAAAAGAAAAAACATTTACAATGCAAGAAGATATATGAACATGAGCACAATCCACATGAAATTGGTAATGGAAAGCAGGAGAGCAAGCTATAGCACTTAAAAATTACTTAAACCTAACTTAATTGATAAGTATGGTGCAGATTAATGGTTTTAATTGAAAATTGAGTTAAATCCCCACCTATATGTCATTGTTTTAAAAAGAAATTGTAGAAGAAAGTAAAGAATTTGATAACACAAATAAATAACTATATGTTGTATCTAAAATTTTGTTTGTACTTTGTGAAACATCACCAAACCTCCTAAGCCAATGTAGGAAGTACAAATGCAACCATCCCAATGCTTATTTAATTATTCATCTTCATGATTAATGCTCATAAAATCTAAAAATAAGACAGGGGGCTTAAGATGTACGACGGCCAAGTGGCCTTTCAAACTTGATTAGTTTACAGATGACCTGACCTTCATGCTATTGTCCAGGCCGCATCCCTTTCGCCCTTTTTGTATTTTTGGGTTTGGGGTCCACCCATCACCCCTTTCCCTTTCTCTGTTTATGGATGGACCAAGGGATTTATAAACGTGGGTTAAGCAGTAAATATTTACTCGCACGGCATTTCATACCCTTTTTCAGTTTTGTTTTTTTATTGATATTCTAACATCTCAATCCGTAAATTTTATGTTTTATTCATGCGTGTTAAGTTTGGGGTAAGGAATTTTTTTTAATTATTTCAAAGGAATTCAATCATCAAATATATATCATTATAAATAATGTGTTAAATCTATTTGATAGAGATATTGGATTGATCCGAAATTTTACGTGCATAACGAGTATAAATACATCGATACGTTCAACAGTTGAAAGATTAAAAAAATCAATTGTAAAAAGATTTTCATAGGTGATAGGCGTACGTGGTTGATAGATATGTTGAAAAGAAAAGATATTAAGGGTGGGAAATGTGGGTATAGATAAAATGAAAAAGGTCGGGATAAGGCTTTTCATTGACAAAGATAAAATTGATACTTCCTTTCTCTCGTATTAAAATTACAAGTTCATGAACCTATATCTTGACTAAACCATTACTTCACTTTGTTTCTTCTTGAGAGAGTACGAGTTGAGTAAAAGGCAATGGAAAAGATGTAAAGTGTTCACTGTTCAGTATCGACTCTTTTCTAATCTAAATCAGATTCTGGGATTAATGTTATATTTTGAACAGCAATACGTTTATTCATGCATCCCAACTGTTGTGCTTCAATTTAAGGATTTACTGATTAAACCAATTCAATCATGGGATGGTTCGTTTGGTTTGCCGACCTAACCATGATTTTACTTGTGTTTTAAACAATTTTTTTTTTTTTTTTTTTTTTTGAATCAAAAGGGTTTGTTTTGTATTATTAATAAAGTAGGCTTGGGGAAATCAAACAAAAAGGGTCCAGCAGATAAATAACTGCCAAGACCAAAACAAAATACAACTTAAAGAAGGAAATAAAACCTAAACAGCTGAAACAACAAAGCACCATTAAAATAACTAAAGAAAAATAACCCCGCCGCAATATTCAAAAGAACAAAACAGCCGAAATTCTTCTTCACCAGTAATAGCAAAGAAGCAGATTGGGGGTACATTACCCAGATTAGATGAGGTCCCAATCCAAGAAATAAAGCCGAGGAAGATCTTTCATGGGGGCTCAAAGAAACGAAGATCTTTAGCAGCAGCTTCACAAACCTCCGGTGGCGCATCCTCAACCCAAAAACGATCAGACAAGCTGTTGCGACCACTGGCCGCCATTGCATGCGCAACACCATTGGCTCCTCTGGGTGTGAATTTGAAATAACAAGCTTCAAAACTTCTCGACAGAGTGTTCAAATCCCAGGTGAAAGGTCGAATTATAGAGTTGTCCTCTTCAACCTCCTGCAACTTCAGTATTACACTACGGGAATCACTTTCCATCATGATGGATGCCAAAAGCCCATGTCTTTTGCAAAAAGGAGACCATGCAAAACGGCCACAGCTTCGGCCATAACCACCGAATCTGTCCAGGTATGAGGTCTAAATCCCGAACCCATGATATTGCCTTGGTGATCACGAGCAATAAAACCTGATATTGCTTTTTTGCTTTGACCCAAATAACTGGAGTCAACATTTATCTTGATCCATGACTCTTGTGGGGGTGCCCATCGAACCTCAGCAACCGGAGAAGGATGTTTCAGCGCCGAGGTTGTCTCTCAATACCCAATTCCATACCCCTTGATAAAGGTAACAACATTTGACACATTTTGTACAACCTTCTCGCGGATTACTTTATCACCAGCAAACCATAAGGCCCATATTGTGATTGCTATAAAATCTCTGGCAGCTATAATTGTATTCTCAAATAACCAAACTAACCAACTAACAAAATCCATATCTAGCACTGCTGCTGGCCATTGGTACCCCAAAACCTCCCAGACTTGTTTTGCAAAAACACAATCTCGGCAAACATGCAACGCCGATTCCACTGATACATTACATCTGGGGCATACTTGATTATTCACTAATCGTTTACAATATATATTCTGCTTTGTTGGCACAAAATTCTTGGCAAATCTCCATAATAAGATTTTGAGTTTGGATGCACACAACAGCCCCCAAATTTGCTTGAAAAGATATCTTTCTGTCTGAGGTCTGTAATAATAGCTTATATCCACTGCGTACAGAGTATATTCCAGTATGCTCACCATTCCAAATTAATTTGTCAGATTGATAATTAATTGATAATGGTATACTCAAAATTGCATTTGCATCAACATCGGAGAAATGCGAGCGAATTAAGTTTGAATTCCAGCATTTAGATTCAGGATCAAGAAGGTCACATACCCGATTCAAGTGTTGAACCCTTGGCGTAGAGACTTTAGTGAGAGTTTTACCAGGCAACCAAAAATCCTCCCAAATAGAAACTTCCAACCCAGACCCTATCCTCCATTTCAACCCGGAGAGAAGCAAACCTTTGGCACATCATATATACTTCTCCATGTTAAGAACGGATTCGTGCCCAAACTAGATTCAAGGAAAGTCGCAGTTGGGTAGTACTTAGCTCTAAATACCCGTGCCGATAAAGAACCCGAATTTTCAAGTAATCTCCACCCTTGTTTAGCCAACAAAGCGACATTAAATTTGGCCAAGTCTCTAAAGCCCATGCCACCATCTTGGGGTCATAAAGATTTTGCCAAGAACACCGATGTATGCCTTTTTTCCCACCCGATTTTTGCCACCAATAACGCGCCATCATATCTTCAAGTTCCCTGCAAAAAGATGTAGGAAGCAGAAAACATGACATGGTAAAAGAAGGCATCGCTTGAAGGATTGATTTTATCAAAATCTCACGACCACCAACTGACAAAAACTTTGAATTCCAGCTATTTAAACGCCCTAAACATTTTTCCTTTAGACTCCTAAAAGCCAACCGTTTATTCCGACCAACAACCGAAGGAAGACCAAGGTATTTCTAAGGATTCTCAACTGCAGGTAGCCCAATCACTTGACACACCAAAGCTCTATCTCCTTGGGTCGTGTTAGCACTGAAAAAAATACTCGATTTTGCATAGTTGACCAATTGTCCTGAACAAGCAGCATATTTATCAAGGGTGTCCCTCACACCCCTAACGTCAACATTCGATGCTTGCCCAAATATTATACTATCATCAGCAAACAGTAAATGAGTGACCACACACCAGCTAAACAACTCTGAAGATTCGCCATACGTAATAGAGAAGAGAGACCTTCGCTACAAATCAGGAACAGGTAAGGACTGAGAGGGTCGCCTTGACGCAAACCTCTAGTTGGAAAAATAGTCTCCCCCACTTCCTTTTTTATCAGAATAGAATATGACAGTCTCCACACACTTCATCAACATAGCAATCCATGGACCAAAGAACCTCATTCGTTGAAGCAACAGTCTAAGAAAAGTCCATTCGACTCTGTCATAGGTTTTGCTCATATCCAATTTCAGCGCAAACGATCCTAATTTGCCCACCCTCTTATTCTTCATGAAATGTAGGATTTCTTAGGCTGCTAAGATGTTATCCGAGATAAGGCTCCCCAGAACGAAAGCGCTTTGGGCCTCATCAATGCATAAGTGAATAACTCTTTGAAGACGGTTTACGAGCATTTTAGCAATAAGCTTATATAAAATATTGCACAAAGATATCGGAGGAAACTGACCCATATTCTGTGGATTTGTGACATTTGGAATCAAAACAATCCGGGTTCCATTGATCTCGGTAATGTCATGCTTCCCCTCCAAAGCCTGAATACAATAATCCGCCACCTCTGATCCTACTATATGCCAGAATCGTTGGTAGAAAATAGCACCCAAACCATCTTCGCCAGAAGCCTTGAGAGGGTTCATAGATTTTACTGCCGTACAAACTTCTTCCATCGTGAACTTCCGCAATAAAGTTGTATTCATCTCCGGGCTAATACAAGGCACAATACCTTCTAAAATTTCACCAACTCCATGAGATCTTGTTGATGAAAAAATAGACTGAAAATAATTCTCAGCAATTTGTAAAAAATTCATATTACCTTCACGAAATACACCATGTTCATCTTGTAGCGAGGTGACTCTATTTTTATTTCGTCTTTTTGAAGCAAAATGATGGAAAAACGAAATGTTTCGATCACCATTTCAAAGCCAATTGGCCCGAGCCCGTTGCTCCCTATAAATTTCAGCTTTATCAACTTCCATGTTCAATGCCAACTTCACCTCCATGGTCTCCCACAATACCTCGCCCGTAAGATACTGGCATTTAATATTTTAAGACGCTGTTGAAGATCTTTTTTAGTCCAGGATCTGTTTTGCCGTAATTCATCAAACCATTTCACAAGACTAGCCCCCACCAACTTTAGACTATTCGTAACAATTCCCGAAGAAGAATCCCACAACGTTTTGACTTCGTTCTCACAAGAATCTTCTAAAATCCAAGTTGCTTTAAACTTGAAATGCGAAACACGATGACCAGAATCCCATCTGTCCGTATTTAGCAAGAGCGAGCAATGATCGGAGAACGAGTGTGCCAAATGATCCAAACTAAAATTGTAACACCCCTATACTCGATTCACACGTATAAATCTGATTATAGAAGTATTACATACAATATCGAAGATTTTAACATAAGTATAATAAAATTTTTCTTTCAAACAATATGTTTTAAAGTTATTTTATTCAAAACTCATCATTTCAATTCATCAACTCGTAATAATCCAAAACAATATTTATAACCATCCATTGGAGACACATAATAGTATTATTTATACATGTCATTTTTACCAGAAGTAATGTACTTAAACTGAAGTCTTCCAATAGTGATGTAATGTGATGAGAGGTCCCTTAGCTTGATTTCAACTTCTCGTAACTTTTGTACCTACACGTTAAGCCGGTGAAGGCTTAGTAAGCACTATAAATGTAATGAATGATCATTTAAGTACTCATGCATATAAACTTTTTACCTTACTTACATGCAACATGTAACTTAACACAATAGCACAATTTACACTTTTGTCCACTTTCTGTAGCTTAGTCCATAGTAGACTTTCATAGAATCGTTAGGATATACGAAACAAACAGAGAGTACCAAAGTACTAACAGAGAGCACACACAGTGTTATGTCGGAGACGTTGAACAGTTCGGGGTCTCCTTAACCCCCAAACTTTTCAGCTTACAAGTTTCATAGGTCTCGGTTGACCTGCTAAGCAAGGCCTGCCAATATATCCATGTTTGATGCCGAAACCAAAGCACCAGTAGCATCACTCGAATCCCCTCAAACTCACGTAGTCCTCAACCAACCATTTACTTGACCAGGTTGAATTTCTTCTAGACTGTGCTCGCAGTGACAAATCACATTGAAAAACAAACTCATGCTGCGGATTGTGCGCTTGAATGGGACAAAAACTCTCCTCGTGTCCTAATTTTCCACAGATAAAGCAAAAAAACATCGATTTTTCATATTCAAAGCGAACAAAATTCGAATCTCCATTCGGTAAAGTGAGACTCTTTCTCCTTTTCAAAGGTTTTTGCACATCCATGCGTACTCTAATATACCCCAGTTGAGTTGAGACAATGTCATAATCCAGAAACGAGCTAAGAAAATTCCCTAATTGACGGGCCACCACATCTGACATGAATCCCATCGGTATATCATGTATCAAAACCCAGAAATTCACATAAAATAAAGGCACCACAAGGGGATCTTCACCCTCTTTCAACCGGTGTAAAATCAGGAGATGTGAGTTAAACGTCCATGGGCCATTCTTTTCGATCCTATCAACATCAACTTCAAAATAGAATCGAAACAAATATCTATCACCCCCCAAATTCGTAATGGAAACGCCACCCACCGGATGCCGCACATTAGCAAGTGTTGGCTTCATAGCCAGAAAATTAACCGAGCTTGATGTAAGAAAAGAACCCACAAAACAATGGGCATACGAAATCACAATCTCAGAAGCATCTGAATCAAGCCTGATTGTATGTGTTTCATCATCTTCTAAGGAAAGATTTGCAAGAGCACCAACCATTTTTAACCAGAAAAACAACAAAAGATAAAGTAAAAGAAAACCTGCGACAAATGCAGAAACGTGTCAAAAAATAGAGAGAAAGACTGCAAAAAATGCAGAGAAAATTTCTTCAAGTTCACTAATCACGAGTTTTATCATTGTTATTATAAAGGAATCAAGTCTAGACTCTTGGGTATTATTTGATTAATTTTAATTTTAATTCAAGATAATAATAATAATAATATTATTATTACGTAACTTGGTTATTTCTTATCACAATCTTTGCACATGTTCATCGGTAGGTACTTTTTGACTCCCTTGTATACCACTTTGTTTCGGTCGAATCCATTTAGCAGACATTTTTCTAGTTCATCGGTTGTGTTTCCAGTTGGGTGTGATTGCGACAACTAAATTCCAAATTTACCCCAAATATTGGAGATGCTTCCATGAATTGAAATCCCGACATTCCAGAAATATATAATAATATAAATTTCTACCCCAAAATATATACTTGCGATAACTAATTGATAATTTCCCCCGCTTAACTTTGACATTTGAGCCTGATTGTCGCTTATTTAGTTGAAAAGCGACGAAAATATAATAAAAGGTCTTGGCTTTTTTCAGGGGGCCATTTGGAAAAGACTTTGGAACCGCAGCAGACGTGATTGGGTTTTCAATTTTTTTTTTGTTAATTAAATAATTAAAAAATAACCCACCTTTGCTAATTTAATGATAACTAATCCAGCTACAACCATCTAATTACTGTTACGGAACAGTGCAGTTTATTGAGTTTGAATTCCTGCCACTGCAAACAATTAACAAGTTTGGTAATCATGGATTTTAAATTTTATTGAAACGATTAGAAACTAGTCTCTTCTTTATTTATTCATTGGTGCATAGAAATTAAATGTATTCTTAAGGAGTGAACCTGAAAAAAAAAGTTGATTCACCCCGCTATAAGATTGAGAATCAAAAAAATAGAGAGATTCAATGGAGAATCCAAATAAAAATATAACACAAACAATATATATTTAAATGACCTAAATAAAATTAAACCATTATAAATCAGTATCTTGAAATATATTTAGAGACAATCCATATATGATGTAGGGATTTAAGATTACCAATTCTATGCATCAAGGATTAATAGAGATTAAAGATTTATGTCTAACAATAAAAATGCCATGAAAAAGAAGAAGATGAAAGTGATACCAATATTAATTCTTTTAGTAATGCTATTAAACTGGAATAATCAAGCACACGCATTTATTATCTCTCGTTTCCTTTTTCATTTTTTTAATATATTGATGTGATTACTTGGTAGTATCTATTCATACTTTTTTAACCTTTTGACGATGCACACATACCTTACACACATAGGCGCTCGAACCCGAGATCCCTAGGATGAACAACATCATTTTTTCCAATGGAACCACTTGTTGAATTCTCTTTTTCATCTATTAAATATGATGATTCTCTATTCCAGTAGTAAAAAAACGTTTTTAATATATTTTTAACGTTTAAATATTTATATAATAAAATAAAATTTTCAAACAAATAAAACCAGGCGAAATGTAACTATCAATAAGCTATCTTTTAGGATGAATTTGAATTATCATTAATAAATCCATATAATTTTAATTATTACATGAACAAATAAAGTTATAATTATAATCTGTTACAAGTGTTTGTGGGTCGGGTTTAAGTTTTTGCATGATATTAACATATTTTTTATTTAACCAAACTCGGTCCAACTCAAAACATGGACCTAAATTTTTGTTAAGTTCGTCCATATTTGTACATTGCTAACCTAAGCCCATTTTATTAATTTTTTTCAAAAAAATAAAATAGTATTTTTATTTAATATTTAATAATTTTATATATTTTTTATTTATTAAAATTTATTATATAGTCACTTTAACAATTTTAATGTTTACATCACAGCAGTAGTATTATATACCAGTATAGATTTAATTTTATGTGTTATAAATTATATACTATATATAAATAACATAACATAATAGAACATTACAAACTTAAAAATGAATCAGGTCAGGCTCGAACCAAAAATGTTCAAACCCGAACCTGTCTCACATTAGAAACTAACCTAATTTCTTTTGCTAAACTCATTTTTTGATTCGAATATTTTTATTCAAACCCTCTAAAATTTTAAGTGGACTTTCAGATCTGTACAGATAACCTAACTATGATCAAATCTACAATCGATACATTCATATAATTACAATTAAAATCAATCCTTATAATACACAAATAAATGAATTAATAGTTAAAATACAATTTTACTTTAACCAAATATATATATATAAACAATAACTGTACAAACCATATTTAAAGGTGTAAAGATTCAAACCTAAAATTAAAATCTTCAAAATCTCAACTGTACTATTAAATCATTACCTTAATTACGAATCTAACGTACGCGTTTGCTTCCCATCCCTTGATACACTTCCACAGATAGCGGGTACATAATTCCAAATAAATTTAAATCAATGGGCTAAACTATCATTTTCTGAAAATGATGGACATCTACGAGGTGTCACCATAAAATACATAAGATTATACCTCCATCATCGAACACCTCATAGATTGCCACGTTTCCGAATAGAGCAGCCGACACGATTCCTCAACAATATTATTATTTTATTATATATCTATCAACAATTGAAAAACTATTGAACTGGGAAGGCCCACAAGTTCCCAATTGGGTAATCCATTAAATTTTTCTGGACACGTGGGGTCCTCTAATTGATGGTGCTTTGGACTCCTCTCATTGGGAGAATACCAGAATCTTTAGCGTGGGTCTGCACTTACGCGAGCTTGCTCTCGATTAGACGCGTATAGATGACGCTGTTTTTTAAGCGTTTATCAAAAAGATTGTGGGCTCCATATCTGGAAAAAGTATGATCAGATGCCGACGCCTGTGCAAGATGATTATCGTACGGTGACCGGACCCTCAAATTTATTATGCATGGTCAACGTTAAAAATTTTGTAATTTTTTTATCCGAAAAAAGGAGATTGATTAACACAAAAAAAATTTGAATTTTTTTATCTGTTAACAAGAGGTGTCAGTCACTGCATGACCAACATAAAAAAAATTTGTAATTTTTTTATTTGAGAAAAGAGAGTGTCGGCCATTGTATAAGCAACACCAAAAAATTTTGAAAACTTTTTATCTGAAAAAGAGGGTGTCGACCATTGTATGGCCAACACCAAAAAAATTTGCAATTTTTTTATCCGAAAAAAGAGGGTGTCGGTCATTGCATGGCCAACACAAAAAAATTTTGAAATTTTTTTTTCTGAAAAAGGAATGTCGACCATTGCATGACCAACACCCAAAAAATAATTTTTTTATCCGAGAAAAGAGGGTGTTGGCCATGCAACACAAAAAAATTTTGAAATTTTTTTTCTGAAAAAAGGGGTGTCGATCATTGCATGATCAACACTGAAAAAGTAATTTTTTTATCTGAGAAAAAGGGGTGTCCGTCGTTGCATGGCCAACGTCAAAAAAATTTGAAAATTTTTTTTTCTAAAAAAGGGCCCAAAAATACATTTTTTTTTATCCGAAAAAAGGGGGTATTGGCTATTACATGGCCAACACCAAAAAATTTTGAATTTTTTTTTCTCAAAAAGAGGGTGTCGATCATTGCATGGTCAACACCAAAAAATGTAATTTTTTTATCAGATAAATAGGGGTGTCGGCCATTATATGGTCAACACAAAAAAATTGTATTTTTTATCTCACAAAAAAGGGATGTCGGCCATTGTATGACCAACACCTCAAATTTTTTTTTTCAAATTATCATATTTTCGTATATCAATAAAATATCGTATTTTAAAAAAATACATAAGTGTTAACACCAAAAAACACAAATTTTTATGTCTGACACCAATCATTGATCAGATGATGTCGGTCATTAGATAACCAATTTCAATTTTTACTGTTTATTTCAGTCTTTTTGGTGTATATTTTTTAACTTGGGTCATTTTCGTAAATAATCAAAATTTTTAGATTATTTTGGTAAATTACTCATTTTTTGGTCTTGATATTTTCTTTTTTTAGCTTTCGTGTGGAGGCCTGGAGGAGACTGCCACGTGGGTCCACTTGCTTACTTTAGATTATTATTATTATTATTATTTACTATATAAATAATTGGTGCGTTTGTATTACGTGGGTGTTTATAGATCATGTATCCGTCTATTAACTCTAATCATCCAGGAAAAAATTCAAGTTAATGTTGATAGATGAGCAAAAACTATTTTTTTTTACCGACAGAAAAATAAACAAAACCAACAATATTGTTTTCACACTGCCTGAAATTTATTTATATTCTTTTTTCATCCGTCTTCCTAAATCGAAGTAGGACTTAGTTAACACAAAAAAAAAAAAAAAAAGAAAGATATTTCTTGTAAAAACTACAAATTATTTATTTTACCGTAAATTTAATTAAATATTATTTTACTAATTAAAAATATAATATACTTTTAATTCACATAATATATTTAACTAATTCATTATCCTTTAATAAACTTGGATCTTTATTTTGACATGTACTAAGTGGTGGTTAAAAAAATTTCAAACATCAATTTAACATGAATTCAAACCGTGTTATCTGATCTTCATATGTATTATTGTATAAAAAAATTCAAAAAAAAAAAAAAAAAAACTTTGGAAACTTTTCATATGACATATACATTATTTATCCGTTGAATGCAATGGTTTAGAATTTCAAAACTATAATAGATCAAGTGAACATGTAACTGGATATTTTAAACTAATTCCATCATTTAATATGTTGGTCACAAAAAATTAAACAGTCATATTTCAATCGTATTTGAGGAGGGGATGAGGTTGAATCCTGATTTGGAGCAACTAAGCTCGAAAATGGTCATTTCACTCTATTATTATTATTATTATTATTATTATTATTATTATTATTATTATTATTATATATAACCACGTTTGTTTTTAGGGTAATATATTGGAACATTTCGCAAGTCAACAATGAAGCATCTGTGAAAGAAGTGCCGTCATCCATGAAATCGTTAAAAAATGTGAAGATTTATTGTGAAAATTCAGAGATTAAATATTTGTGTCTAAAGTTTGAAATTATTAGTATTATTTTTTTGCCAGAAAGATTATTATATTTTGTAATTGGAACATAAAATTTGTGCTCACGTCTTTCATTCCATCATTAAATATAAATGTTACTCTCAATTCAACTCCTTAATTGAGATGATGAGTTAAACTGAATCAATTACTTCAAGTTGCTTGTAGAGGATTGTATTGCTCCAGCATATTCAATTAGTTTATTCGATTGGTACAACCACAAATGAGTCACCAAATTTTAAAAGAATAAATGAACGTGGTTGAGGCATGTGAGAGTGTAAGGTGGGGATGAGAACTGAGGGACACTGTTGGGAACAAATCCAATAAAGGTTGGCAGCAGTTCATTATACTGTTTCATAACCGGAATTCAAATACAAATCCATGGAAAAGAAAAACGGAACGAGATGCTCCAAAATGAGGAGTGGAAGGGGAAGTGCAAAATCAGGGGATCGGATATGGGTTTAGGGTTTGGCATGGCAACCAGATCATGTGTCAGAACCTCAGTGGAGAATGTGGGATTAAACTGTCCAACATGCAACAGCATCTCACTGCATTGGATGGATATCTCTCCGTCTCTAATCTTCCTGTCACGTCCATTATTACATTATTACGCACTATGACATTGACACTGCTCTTAATTTTTTATTTTCCAATAAAATAATCAACAAAAATATAATATCTGTTTAATCACTTTTGCTTTAAGTCATAAATTAAGGTGGGAACGTTCTATTTGCACATAGAAATAAAATTCATAAACTGATTCAAATTTTGATCTATAAAATAAGATCTTATAATAATGCATTTGAAGGAGGTAGGGCATAAAGTCAACAGAAATTGTGTGCCATCATAATGGCCATCTATCATTGTCAGTTCTATAATTTAATTGCACACCATGTTGACCTCTCTCTTTTGCCATAAATAAATATTAAACGGAAAATTACTTGGATGTTCTATTTTCTATTTTTACAAATTTAAATTCTAACATTTTATAAAACAAAAATATTTGAATAACTTTCAAAATGTACCGAACATAAAAATTGAAAAGAAATTTTAGTTTATAAAATTGATAAAGAGTCCCATCACTATCGCTTTTCAATGGAAATGAAAAAATCATTGTAACCTTCCTCTTCGATTAATTTTACTTAATCTCTTTTCATTAGTTTGTTGATAAGATATGATTGTTAACTACGATGATTATTTAAGGTGAAAGCCCACTTGTCGCCCCCCTTTCAATTTCAACCCCACTGCCTCTTATCTTCCCAATATTTTCATTCAAAATAAGTCCTTAATTTTATCTTTTGCTCCTCCTTTTACCTTAAATCTTATATTTCTATCCCTCGCGTTCTTTTTTATTTCAACAAGTGGATTTTAAATTAAGCTTCGTCTCTCTCTTTCTTCAGTTTTATTATTTTCATTTCTATTAATTTTCACATAACTATTTTCATATAATACTAAAAAATAATGTTATTAATAATAAATTTAAAAATTACTATTTAGACCAATATAAAAAGATTAATATTCAAATAGAATAAAAAATCTGAAAATTGCATAATAGAAGAATTCTCCTTCAAAATATTATTTTATAAATATATAAAAAGTAATATTAATGTATTTTTCCGTTAGCTTTTGTCGTAGAATCGTGGATTCTGATCATCCAATCGATCAGTTACGTGTGATGTGAAATATTGTTTTCATTTTACATTTATTTTTCGTTTTCTTTACGTGCTGATTTTTGGTAGCAGTCTTTTCTTAGTGGAAACAAAGGCACTGTATCAGCTGACTTATGAGGAAAGTTCTGCCTAAGTTTCGTCATCACATCAAAGCGTATCCATATTATTATTAAAATTTTTAACTGAGTTAGTATTATGGGTTATTTGGGTAATAACTCGACTAAAAAATTATGAAAATATATTTTTGTAATTAAAATATATAATATTATATGAAAATATTTTAATTTTTTACTTTAAAAAAAATCAATTAAAATATGCATGCAATGGGCAAGAGCGAAGTTAGATAATTTTTTAAAGGGGACGAAGTTAAATTGTAATTTTTATGATAGTAAAAGTATAATTTTTAAAATATTAAATTAACATTTTATCATTTTTAAGGGAGTTAAAGTGCAATTTTACCTTTACTAATTTAAAATTTTAAAAAAATTTAAAGTCTAAATGAAAATTTTTCATTTTAGGGGGGCTGGCAGGCATTTTAATTTTACTATACACACTCTATCACCCCTTAGTTGTATATATATTAATAATGTATTTGATTGAGTTTGTATCATAAGTTAACTTAATATCGATTCATGATTGATAACAACTCCATGATAAACAATTTAATCTATTTTTTTTATTTTAATAACGTATATATTGCATGTGTTATTATTAATTATTTTTAAACCTTAATTTTCAATATTTATTATATGATATTTTTTTAAAAACATTTATATTCTAAATTTGTGATTTCACGTGCATATGCATGTGATAAGATTTCTAGTATGTTTAGTTTATGTTTTTCTTAAAGGTGTTTAAAATATTACTTTTTAAAATAAAAATTGCGTTAAAATTTTATGTATTTATATATATTTAATATATAAAATTTTTATATATAAATTCAATGGACAAATTTATTATGCCATCTCGTAATTTTTAATCAATAATTTGTTTAAAATATTATAATAGGGTAAACTAGCAAGGAAGAATAAATAATTTATTTATTTTTATCATTGTATTGTTATTTTATCAAAAATTTTTAAAGTCATATCCTATAATCTTAAACTCATTTCTGAAGTTTTTTTTATTGCACTAAAATAAATAAAATAATAATGATTGAAAATATTGAATCGTATTAACTCACAATAAATTAAAACTCGAACTCAATTAATCTTATTAAAAATACCATTCGATAGTTTTTATGTAATTTTTTTATTTCATTAAAAATAAATAAAAATAATAATGATTGAAAATATTGATTCGTGTAAACTCACAATAGATTAAAACTCGAACTCAATGAATATTATTAAAAGTTACCCTTCAGTAGTTTTTATGCAATTTTTTTTTTAATTCACTGAAAATATATAAAATAATAATGATTGAAAACATTAGATTGTGTTAACTCACAATAGATTAAAACTCGAATTCAATTAATATTATTAAAGACTATCATTGGGTAGTTTACATTGAAAAAAAAAATAGAAGATTTTCTACCTAAAAACTAACTGCTTCGGCGGTTTTTTGTTTTTAAGAAAGAATATAAAAATTTTCCTCAAAAAAAATAAAAGACAGAATAGAAAGATAATAACTGTTTTTGTAGTTTAAAAAGGTAAAGGACATTTTTTTTAATTACAAAGGAAACGTACAACCTTAATAATAACGAAATTGACGCGATTTGAACTCAGATCACATTTAAAGTAATGAATATTTTTGACCATCAGATTAATAAACGAAATTCAAATGACATATTCTTTAATAGAGAAAAAAAGCCAGTGACATTTTTTACCTGAGAGAAATGGTGTTGTGACTACTATAATGGAAGTTGCTATTTTGTTTAATAATGGCATAAGGCCATTAAAGTAAAAGAAAATAATGGCATTTGGTGATTTGAATAAAAATGTTTTCTTCTGTCATTGCTATTTATTATTTAAATGGTTTTTAAATTTGACGATATTTCGCTATTAATACATTAAAGTATAAAAAGAAATCATTTTTTTATAATGTAATATTCGAATATTTTTACATTATGAAAAAATTAAATTATCAAATTATAAATAATTTTCATCAAAATCACTGATTAATAAATTAAAATTGATGTCATATCAAATGATCTTGTAAGTTCGTCACATTTTAATTTTGTATTATTTTTGTTTAATAAATTACTAAACGTGATCATCTTCAATAATTTTTTTATAAACTAATATGTTTAACATAAATAAAAAAATTGTAATCACTTTATGATCCTTAGTTTCAGTATATAAATGAAAACATAGTAATTAATTAATGTAGGATCGTATATTTTCTAGTGTTACCAAAAATATCAAATACAGAGGTAAGGTTGGAACATCGAAGATAGGGGCGAAACCAAAAAATATTTTTAGAGAGGTCGAAGTTAAATTAAAATTTTTACGATAGTAAAAGTGTAATTTTTAAAGGATTAAATTAAAATTTTATCATTTTTAGGAGGGTTAAAATGTAATTTTACCTTTATTAATTTAAAATTTTAAAAAATTTTAAATACCTAAATAAAAGATTTTCTATTTTAGATAGGACCAGGACCGCTGCCGGTCCTTATGATTTTGCCCTGATCGAAGAGCAACTTGGTCAGCTGACCTATTGATAGATTTGAATGAAAACTAAGTCAAAACCTTGACTCTACCTTGTTCTTAACTATAACTGTCCCAAGCGCTGCTGCCTCTTTCATCACAAAACCCACATCATTATATCCCACGAAATTAAATTTACAAAGCACTGCAATACTTCCTCTTTTTTTCTCTTTTCTCTCTATTTCTGAATGATTAGCATAATATGCACGGGGTAATAATGCGTGGGTTCAAGTTTTGGTCGCATAGGTTTAAGATTTAGGTAAGATAAATTAAGTACTAAATTTAATTTGTAAAATTTATTGAGTATATTTCTTAAAATTAGATATAGAATATAATTAGACTATTTGATAGATATAATTATGAATTAATTGTTAAGTAGTGTGTTCAATATATACTCTTTGATGTGAACTAATTTATATTAGATGGGGAATGTTATATGTACTCAATATTTTCTTATTGGTGGGTGTTTTGGAGAGTGGATATCATTTGTCAAGTGCTTTATCTTCTACCTCTTTGCATCCCATTGCTACCACACAAAAAAAAAAAAAAAAGAATAAATAAAAGAAAATATATATAAATATATATCATAAAGGAAAGAAGAAATAAAAAGCAAATGCAAGACAACAAGATATTTGGGAGAAAAACTTTTTCTAAAGAAAAAGCACCAAAGGTGTTGGTCACTATTATTAAGGGAGAAAAACATTCCATCGCAGTTTATGTGATTTTTCAATTATTTTTCTAGTTAAATAAATAAAAATATGTGAGCATAATTAAAAAAAAAAAAAAAAACATAATATAATCTAAATAAATCCACTAAGAGAACTATCGGTTTCATCGTTTCTCAGTAGATTAATTGCTATAGCTGTGGTGCCCCCACTTTAATTTTTTATTCACACTATTTCCCTCACTCTCAGTTAAATTTATTTCTGATCCTTGGTATTTTATAAAACTTATTTGAATATTCTAAAATTACAAATGTCCTATCAATCGGACATTAACGTTTAAACAGGGTATTAAAGATAAGATTAGGAAAAAAGGGGGGCGACTGTGCAAAAAGCAAAAGCAATTTATCCAACAGTGAATTTATTTTCTTTTCTTATTTAAATCCTATAGTTTGGAAAGGAAAAAAAATAGAAAAAGAAAAAGAAATAAAGCGAGCATCAATTTTTTTCTTCAGAGTCGAGAGTGTTGACAGCAAGCACATCTCCTTCTCTTCGTTTTTAGTTATATAATCATTTGAGTTGAGAAAAATTGGAAGAAAAAAAAAAGCAAAGAATTTGAGTCCGACAAGATGGGCAAAAAACTGTTAGAGGATTTTCCTTATACGGTAGAGATTCAGACATAACGTGTCCGTATCTGCGGTCAGATGCAGTTGATCATCTCTCGTATGTACTTAGCCTGTCTCTCTGCAAAATTAGATCGGGGAATATATTGTGTACTTGATCTCAGTCTCTGCAACAATCCATCTCTTTTCAGGCCCTTTCTCTTTATTTTATTCTTGATCTGAAACCTGTTCTTTTCTTTGATCTTTTTTTGTGCCTTCTCAATAATTTTCTTTTGTCTCCCTCTCTCTTTCTCTGTCTAAATATAAACAACTTTCTCCGATATTTTACACGTTTAGCTTTTGGATTCACATCCTTCCTCCTTGTTCTTCACTTTCTTGAAATCGATACCGTGTTTGTTTGCTAATATATTTGTTGCGGGTTCTTACCCTTTTTTTTTTCCAGGTCATGTTCAGAAAAGCAAGAACCATGACCTCATCAGAGTGTAATGAATTGAACATCGAAAGTAGTGGTTTCATTTGTTAACCTGAACTGAAGTCAAGCTGTTGTCTTTACGAAGTTCCTATACACTTCAACAAGTGAGGTTTTTTTAAATTTAATTTTTATTTGAGATTTGAGATCAAGCATGGCGACGTACATTCATGGGAGCTCAGAATTCCAAGCTGCTGCGGCGGCGTCTGATGGGATCCAAACACTCTATCTCATGAACCCAAACTACGTACCTTATTCCGACACACACCAACCAGCGACTGCCACTAACATGTTCTTCTTGAACCCCGCCGGCAATTCGCTAAACCCCATAAGCTTGCCCCACGCACCACCTTCTAACTACAACCACTTCCTCGGTCTGCCTCTCTTATCACCAACTCCAACCATCGGACCATCCAATTCGGATGAACCCAACCGTCCACCACCCTTTGTCTCCGGTGTTCACCATAATTTATGGGGCTCAAGTATTGATCAACAGAATTCATCGCCTGGAAATAGCATCCATCCTCAGCTCGTGTCGGCAGTGGCTACGGCAGGTAACTCGGGTGGGCCCCTCGACGTTATTTCGCAGTTGGGGTTACGTCGGTCGGGGTTGTCACCGAGGCAAGGCTTGTCCCTGAGTCTATCATCCCAACAGGTGCCTTACAGGTCTAGTAACGTCGAAACAGTTATCCAAGGACAACCTGAAGTTCCTGTTCCACCAACAACGTCACTAGCTGCAGATGATATGAGGATATCTGGGAGTTCACCGTCGACGGTTTCTGTAGTTTCGAATGGGATTTCCGGAGTTCAAAGTGTAGTTTTGGGATCAAAATACCTGAGAGCAGTACAAGAGCTCCTCGATGAAGTTGTTAATGTGGGGAAAGGGATAAAGACTGACCCGTCTGAAGGAACCAAGGAGAAGACAAAGGCGGCCAAAAAAGAACCGGTGGCTGCGGTGAACGGAGACGGTTCAAGTGCCGGTGAAAATGGGGTTGAAGCTGGACCTGAGCTCACCACAGCACAAAGACAGGAATTTCAGATGAAGGCGGCAAAACTTGTGAACATGCTTGATGAGGTTTACTTATTTAATTTAATTTATACATTTTTAAAGGGAAAAAAATGCAGTATTTAATATCTCAGAATTCATCAGGGGAAGAATTGTCATTCTGCAACAGTATTAGCTACCTCTAATGGAAATATATTTACCAAATATCATATTAATTTGATTAGTTCAAAATCCTACAGTGCTTAATATTCAGCAGACAAGATATTGTTTGATATAATAAATGTGTATAGAATTTGGTTTAGTTTGGGACCCTCTTAGTCATGATCAAGCAGTCGAAAACATTAAGCCTGTCATCAAGACCTGTGGGCAGTGTTTTCTCTTTTGCTTTTATCCCATGGTTTCTATTGCTTCAGGCCTGCATGGTTGGCCTAGAGGTCAGCTGACTGCCACTACTGGGTCCATTACCTGCATAATTTAGATTTAGGACGAACTTTGGTACCTCTAGTTGAGAATATTTGGGGACTTTAAAGGTGAATTTTCATGCAAATTTGTACCTTTTTTCCTTGAAGGTGGAGCAAAGATACAGGCAGTACCATCATCAAATGCAAATGGTGGTCGCTTCATTCGAGCAGGCAGCTGGGTTGGGTGCTGCGAAATCATACACCGCCCTTGCTTTGCAGACAATTTCGAAGCAATTCCGCTGTCTTAAAGATGCAATATCTTGTCAAATTAAAGCCACAAACAAGAGTTTAGGGGAAGAGGATTGCTTAGGTGTGAAAATGGAGGGTTCAAGACTAAGATATGTCGATAATCAGATTCGACAACAGCGGGCGCTGCAGCAGTTGGGAATGATCCAACAACATAATGCTTGGAGACCCCAAAGAGGATTGCCTGAACGAGCTGTTTGCGTTCTTCGTGCATGGCTTTTCGAGCATTTCCTTCATCCGTACGTGCTTCTTTCTTTTAACCATAAATCCTCTTCTTAGACTATATCTATATTGATAGTATCTCATTCGAAATGCGTCAACTTTCTGACTGCAGGTACCCTAAAGATTCAGACAAACACATGCTTGCTAAACAAACAGGGCTTACAAGAAGCCAGGTAAGCTGGTCTCTCTTTCAACTTCAATGCATTGTTGTTTATCTTGTATTCATAGGGAAGAAATGAAAGCTAATGTAGTTGGTATACATAATTGGAATATAGGTGTCGAACTGGTTTATAAATGCTCGAGTTCGGCTCTGGAAGCCAATGGTTGAAGAAATGTACATGGAGGAAATCAAGGAACAAGAGAGGAACACTAATGGCAGTGAAGAGATCAACGCTAACAAAAATGAGCAGCAAATGGAGCCAGGGTGTAGCTCAGGTGGCCAGACTATGGATCAAGTTAAAGCTCCATCCAAAGCTAGAGCCATCAGCCAGAATAACAATAATAATATTACTTCCCATACCGATCAATTTTCCAACTCCACAATCTCGACATCTCCCATGGGAGCGTCCCTTGTGCAACAAACATCATTCAATCTCATTGGGTCATCTGATCTCGACAGGAGCCCGAAAAAGCCAAGGAATGAGTTGCAGAATTCTTCTTTCGGCATCCTTCCAATGGAGATGGAGATGAAGCAAGGTGAAACGAGGGAAATCAACATGAGGTTCGGCGATGAAAGGCTATTCAAAGACCACAGTTACTCCTATTTAAGTGGGACTGTTTACAGTTCCATGCGAGAGGTTGGGAGGTTCGACCATGGGCAGCAGTTGCCACCAGGATTTCATGGAAACAGTGGCGTTTCCCTCACCCTTGGCCTTCCCCATTGTGAGAACCTCTCTCTCTCCGGGAACCACCAAAACTTCGTACCAAACCAGAATATGAATGAGGTAGAAGGAGCAACCCAATCTGACTTTTGCGCCATCAACACTCAACCACAACCTTCTCATTCTACCACATATGACACCATGGAGATGCAAAGCAGGAAAAGATTTGCGGCGCCTTTGTTGCCTGATTTTGTGGCCTGAATTACAAACTCCATATCCCCATTGCATTTCACTTCTTTTTCCTTCCCCAAAACACTTTGGGTAGAGTTTAAATCATGACTCAACAACATGCATCAACCAAATACCCTTTCCAAGTCTCAGTTTCTATTGGTACCATGCTTGCTCTACTTTTACAGGAAGAAGGAGATCTAGTTAGTTTATATATGGGTAATACACTTATATATATGATGGTCATTAATATGTTTTTGCATAGTTTAGGATTAAATTACTTGTAAGATTGCGCATTGTATATCATTATCTTGCTCATACTTTTGGAAATTGATATTTGAAAGATTTAATATGTGGATAGACAATTTGGTTAGCGGGTGTGAATATAATCATTTAATTTTTCATTTGTTAGAATATATATATATATATATATATATATATATATAGTTTTTCTGGGTTTTCATTTTTAAAGCAATGACACATGATATTTCATAGGTAGAGTATATATATATATATAATTCTTCAAATACGCATTGAGTATATCTATATGCATAACATATACAATATATAGATTAAAAGTATGAAATGAGGTTTGCCTTAGATGCCATTTTCTTTCTCTTTATCAACGGTGATGGACGGTATACTTGAAAGCAATGAAAGGAAATCAATCTGGTTTCTCTTTCATACTTCAAGGAAAACTTGATGATGTAGTATATAAATTAATATGTGATTTTCGTTGTTAGGACACACCAAACTTCGAAATTTTGAATAAGCACTCTTCTTATTTATTTATTTATTCAAAAAAATATTTCATTTAATATTAAAAAAAATTAGTTCATCTAGAAAGCAATTTTAACTTCATTTGAAACATTACGTTAACAAATATCTTCATCAAATTGGGAAAAAAAAATTGCATTGTAATTTAGCAATTTTAACACCGGTTTTATTACATGGAATTAAAGTAATTCAGTGTTTGATTGCTAAAAACTTGAACACACCTCTTAATATTAGGTTAGTCACGTGACTAGTTTTTAGTGTTAACATTTACGTCAGTTTAATATGTACAGAAAAATTACGCCAAGGCTTAATTATTGTTAATAATTTGCTCAATATTTATTCCAAGATAATCCTTTAACATTCAAGCTATTATGTTGTCAAAGGCATCGAGGGTTTTTGTAATCTAAAAATTCCTTTTCATCTCATTACATCCATCATCAAATGTAATTTTACTTAATATAACCTTTGGTATCTGAATTTTACACTTTTTTCTAATTTAGTATATAAATTTTTTTTAAGTCCAATTTGATATTTTTTTCCTAATTTGGTACTTAAATTTGAAACCTTTTAATAAGTTAGCACTTAAACTTTTTGGGATCCAATCTAATACCTGAACTTCACTCTTTTTCCTAATTTGGTACATAATATTTTTTTAATATTAATTCGTTAAGAATAGCTCAATACTTATTTTTAACATTAATTTCCTCTAAAACTGAAAATATTTTTGTAGCATAACAAAAAAAAATCAAGACCCGTTATTGTTTTTGCGTAATTTTTATAACAGTTAATAAATTTAGATACCAAATTGAATCTAAAAAAAAAAAACTTAAGTACCAAATTGAGTCCAAAAAAATTTAAGAATCAAATTAAAAAACAGATATCAAATTGTAAATATCAAATATTATAGTAAGCGATGTAATGTGAACTAATCAAAGGACGTATACGTAGTCAATTTTGTCAACGTACTCTCACTTTTGTTTTTATCCAAAACTGAAAACCTAAAGCAAGTTAAAATATCTACTTTTTAGTTATGTTTATTTAATTTATTTCATTGCCCCGTCAAGATGTTTTGATTCGGTCTAAAGTCTTATTCACTTGGTTTATTTAGTCAATGAATTAATTCTTTATATTTTAACTAATATTTTTATAATAATCAGAATATTTATCATCAATAATAATAATAAATAATTTTTATTGATTAGTTATGAAATATATTCCATAGTATTAAATGATTTGAGTTGATATAACTGTGCATTTGGGTGGAAAGGAACAAGTTGTTATGTTTGTCTATATCTTCTAGGCCACATCTCTGGTACATTAATTGCTTGGGTATTATAGGTTGCTTTGGAATTTCAAAAAAACTTTTTCTGAGTAGTTGAGCACGATGATCACAGATGGGTCATTTTCATCCCATTTTTTACCCCAAAAAAGTCCCTTTTTGCAACAAGTCAGGAGGGAAGCAAAGAGTTTGGGTTGTCTATGTCCTTTTTTACGAGATCAATAGCAAAAACTAGGCCTCGAAACCAGAAGCCTCAGAAAAAATAGTAATAATAAAGCCCATATTTGTGACCTGTGAAGAACATACATGCCAGTAACCATTGAAACTAGAAGAAGAAAGTGAACTGACGTGATATGAAGCGGTGTGATGAAGTAGAGGAAACATATATGGTCACAGCCTGAGACACGAAGGCCGCAATCGCCTTCCTCGGTAACACCACTTTTCCGAACTCAAGCTCTCGTCTTATCCATCTTAAAAAAGGGCATCAATCAATCTCAAGATGGATAAGAAGACAACAAATGACAGGGAATACAAGCAGGGTTCCTCCAAACCCTAGAGTGCAATTTCAACATCTCCCTTGCTCTCGCCTTTCTCTTGTTACTGCTATCAACTTTCACCACCAAAATTAGTTTCCTCACCACCCCAACTTCCAACATTTCTTGAAGAACCCTAGATGTTGCTGAAGACTTGCTAATCGAGGATATAATCCTCACTGCCGTGTTGCTTGCCCCATGTGAAACCCTAAATATCTTCTTCGACACAATGGCTAGCCCCGCTCCGTGCTTCAAAAGCTCGGCTCTCCCTTCCGCACAACCACAAAGGTGACCCAACACGATCAAGGCAAGCTCCGAAGCCCTCGTTTCGGAGGTTCCGAGAAGAAGCTCGATCAAGACGAAAACCGCTCCACCTTCGACGGCTTTAATCCTGTTCCTTCCCCAAGGACAAAGCTCCACAAGGAGTTTCAACGCCGCCTTGGTTGCTTGCTGTGAGATCTCGTCGCTCAAAGCACGTACGAGTTGGGCGAATAATTCGGATTTAACGTTGATCAATTGGATTGGATCCGCCACTTGAAAAAGATCTTTCAATATCATCGTGGCGTATGCTCGAGATTTGTGGTTACCATTTTCCAGGACTTGCACCAAGTACGCTACAAATACGTCATCGTTGCTAATAATGCTCCTTAGACAGCTTTTAGAGGCCTTGATATCATAAAGAATCCTCAATGCTTCGTCGCTAGCTTTTATGAATTCCGACCCTTTACTGTTCTCTACTTGAAGTAACGTAGAATCATCTCCCTTGATGATTGATACCAATAATTCAACTGCACCAGACGCTTCCAGGCAGTTTCTGTTTCTCTCACCTTCTTCGAGCGTGATTGATCTGAGTGTTGCAAGGCATTTGAATCGCGTCTCAGGGAGTTTCGTGGCGTCGTTCAGGAGCTTGACGATCTGGGTGTTATGGATGGGAGGGTTGAGTGTTGGGATATTTTGGATTCCATGGGAAACATTGAGAGTGCACCATGCTTGGATCAAGCGACGAAGAGTGTGATTTGGGGTTAGACCAGAATCGTGCAAGGCTTGTTTGGTAACGGGGCATGCCTTCTTCTTGCATGAATATAGCCATTTCTCTATACTATCACGGTCGTACGATATTCCAGTTGAGATCGTAACTGGGTCTCTCATGAGCTGAAGAGAAATTGGACAAAGAAAATGGGTAGGAATCTCAATTTCATCCATCTGTTTTATTCTGTAACCTATTAATTCTAACAAACCCAGGCCAAAAGAAAATCTCAATTGGAATAAAAAAGAAAGCTAGGGTAGTATATGAGAAAGGGAAAAAATGTTACCTGGAATCCATCTAATCTAAGACTAGAAAAATTGAGTGAGTGGGAGCGAGGGTTGATATACTTGAGTCGAGAGTACAAAAAAGGTGGCAACACGCAATGCGCCTTCCAAGTCAATGGATAAAAAAGTCAAAACACACACTTGCGAAGAGAAGATGGAATTAAGTAGACCATTTCCGAAGTTTAGAAACAAGAAAGTCAATGAAAAACACAAACTACTCCCAGCCCCTAAAAACAAACCCTACAGGCTTAAATGGAAGGAGCGAGGTGTGGCACGTGATCCATGGCAATTGGGACAGGCGTCGGTGTTGTGATGGTCACTCCGTAACCCATGCGACTTTGACTTTCTTTCTCTCCTTATTTATTACTAGTTTATATAGGCAATACGGAAAATGATATTTATTTAATTTATGGCACATAATCATATTTATAAAAAACAAAAAGAGTTCATCGTTGTTTTTTTAATTAAATCAATTTTTGAAAAACTAATTATCGCGTATTATGTGTAAAGAATAATTAATTTATTTTATAAACATAATCTCATGACATAATTTGAAGGAAAGCAACCTATACTGGCATGAAACCAATATTTCATACTATTCTTTCTCAATGTAATATATGTAGAAATATATAATTAATCAGCCCAATTGATAAACAATCCAAGAGTGTCGGAACTTTTACTTTGCAGGGATGAGGGTAGCTGAAAATGATTAAAGCCAAAGGGGGACTCATCATCTTTGGTCTTTTGACTAAATCTTGTTGCCTTCAATTAATCAATTTAGAACATTGATATTAGTCCCTACTCCCAATTGCACAAATCCGCGTTAATGAAAATTAAACAAAAATAATAATAAACGAACAAAGCTTTAGTATTGTCCACAAAGATCAAAGTAACATGAAAGTAAATTTAATATCTAATTTTTAGGAAAATAAAAATAAAATTAAGAATTTTGAGGGAGAAAAGCATAATTTGCGAATATTATGAGAGGGACAATTATGTGCGTTTTGAGATTTTAAGAGATGGAAAACTTCATCTCATCGATTAGATTAGCTACTTGCATTATTTAAAACAAAATAGATCAAATTTAAACTCCAACAAACACTCAAACTCAAACAATGATTGATAGTTTTAGGTGGTGCTTGTGTCAGTCCAGACAAGCTCCACCATGTTCCAAAAACATAACATTGTTGCCTTATTCATGAATTCATGCAAGAACCATGGCCATGTTTCATTAACATGCATCTTCCATGTTTGAGTTTCATCGTTCATATGTGTCTCTAATCTTAATATGTGCATATGCTAGGAATTGATTTTTATCTTCTTCTTTCTCCATCCGTCTTACTTTCTTTTCTGTAGTTTTTATATTTGCGAGTGTATTTCTACATTTGTATCATTTTAGACCTTTTTTTTCTGTTTGAAATTACAAATTCAAGATTTAACTTGGGCCAGTAGGTGGGGCAAGGTTGTGCTAGACCCAATTCTGCATGTTAACCACAACGGGCCTCTTAATGGTCTAATTCGAAATTATGGCTTCATCTAAAATTTACTGTAATGATTTTGATCCCGACAACATTCAACCCAAACAATTAATTGCTTTCAATTACAACACATTGAATTTACTTTTTATAAGAAAAGTTTCCAGGTTTTTTCAAATTTACTCCGATGGGTAATTTTATTAATTAAGTTAATTATTATCTTTATTAATCATTTTATTTTTATTCCACTGTCATCACTCATTGTTATTTTGCTATATACTATATATTAACTTAATAAATTTTCATGTGTTCCAGTGTTTTTATATATTTATTACTATATCCTATAATTACATGTCATCTTCTCAACTTTGTTCGTAAATTTTTAAACTTGATTGACAGGGGTAAAGTCAGAATAAAATTTTAGAGGTCGAAATCAAATTGTATTTATATTTATTATTTTCTTTTAAGAAGTAAATTAAATTTTTATCATTTTTAGAAAAATCAAAATACAATTTTATTATTATTAATTGAAAAGTTTTAGAAATTTGAAAGACTAAAATGATAAATTTTCTATTTCAGGGGACGGGATCCCTACCAGCCCGCTAAATCTGCCTTTATTGACTGATGTTGTGTCAAATTATTTTATTGATATAATACTTAATCTCACATGTCACCGTTTTTTTTTTTAACAAGTTTAATTTTCAATCTAAATGGCTGTGGCTTGAAGATTGGATTAAGAGATTGTTTCCTAAGGTAGTAAACTAGAGATCTCCGAATGTTTTCTTTAGAGGAATTAAGATATTTTTGGTATTATTCATATGTAAATTTTTTTCTGAAATTTAATGAAATTAATTTCACAAATAAATTGTGGACAAAATTGATCCATTTCATCAAAGTTTCCAAAACCCAATCCAACATATGTTTAGCTATATTATTTTATTTAAAAAAAAAAAAAAAAAAAGAATATAAGAATGGAACATGAGGACGTAATTTTTCACCAAGCATGCTTATAATGCAAGCCACAATCCCAACACAACAATAAAAGGCCTAGTGATGTCTTGTAACGAATCTCGTCACTGTTCAAATGATCGGCCGGCGGGTGGACAAGCATCCGTGGTCGGCTGCCTGCCTCGGCTCCCACCATCCCCCTTCTCGCCAGTGTCCCTTAGCTTACATTTACAAATTACGTATATTTATGGCCAAAAAAAGAACCCTAGATTTCGATCGTCATATTCACATGCCATTTGCAATTTTGGATAACGTACGTTCTCATTCAGGCCATGAGTTAGGGATCATTGGAAAGATTTCTCACAGATTTGACAAAGACATGTTGTGTGGATATATATAAAAACAATTCCTGGTCGATATATAGCCATATTAAAAATCCACTATTCATTCTTACCATTAGAAAAGAAAAACCCACCATTTATCTCGAAATATGGATATATACTGAATTCATTTTATTATTAAAAAGAAAGTAATATTAATTTTGTATCCGAATTAAAACCGCAGTACTTAATTAGATGAAGAAAAAAAAAGTAAAAAAGTGGGGGCATGAGAATCACATTAAAGACAGGAAAGAAATGGATAGGAATGCAGATTGGGATTGGATATATTATAATTTGTAGCCGATAAAGGTAATGCTTAATGTGCAAGAGTTTTTGGAATTTGGACATCAAGTTTCTATGATAAACGGTTAAATGATTTTGGCTTTTTCTCTTTTGTTGTAAATCAGGTATTAATATTATTATATTTGCAATGAAATTTCTAATCATGGATGCTAGACAAAAAGTATTTAATATATAATAATAATAATAATAATAATCATACTCCCCTAATTCTATTCGGTTTGGTCGGCTAATTTAACTATTGCTTAAAGTAATTTGGTTTTATTGTTTTGATGATGGCAAGAAAGATTCTTGTCAAACAGGCTTTTCACTCGTGCATATTACGCCTTCAAATATTGGAAAATGATTTCATCAAAGTTACTTTGTTGGTATAAAGGAGTGGTTTTAATAGTAACTTCAACTACTCCACCCAATTCCAATTACCCTCTTTTTCCTCTTCTGCATAAAGACTTAATATGCTTATACCAATAATCAAACTTAAAATCTAATTATATATAGGAAACAGACTGGCGGATAAAGCTCTAAAAACTTTGATGATGATAATCATAATAATTATTTAGCATATAAGCAACAGAGATATACTTTGACAAACAAACAAGAATATTCCACTTCGATTAAGCTCATGCATGACCAAATGGAAAGGTACGTAACCTAAATTCGACACATGTAACCAATCTCTGAAAAGGACACCACCACTCCCAACTGTACAACCAATCCCTCCGATCCTATTTTTTATTTCTTTCACACCCTATTTCCATTTTCTATTTTATATAAATTAATATTTCCTTAAATTCCCCCTGAAATTATAAATAATTAAATATCATTTTGTAGCCAAAAATATCCTTGAGTCCAAAAAGGTGTTTTCAACAAACAATTACCCTCGTTCTCATTAGAATAGTCAAGAGTTAATTTATATATTCAAATTAAATTTTTACAAACCATTCACACTGTTTGCTTAAAAAGCATTTTAAATTATATTATATTTATCAAAATGTTAATAATGCGTTACAATAAATTCTTTTATATATTTTTCAAAATATCATAATATTAATGAATTTAAAGATTTTTTTATTTTATTTTACAATATCATATTTAAAATAATAATTTTATTTTTTATTTTACAGAATACTTAAATTTTAAATTAAGATTTTGAAAAACACTTCTAAAAACAATTTTCACTGATACATTTCAAATACCAAAAATAAACGCGATTTTCTTTCAACTCTTGAATGGGTGAGATATATTTGAAAGGGGTAGGGTTGGGAATATACGGAGAATCTGCAAGGCTGGCCACCAATTTGCTCAAGTGGGTGGCTTCCCGTGATTAAATAAAATAAAAAATAAAAAGGCAAAGCCATAGGCTCCGCTGGTCTCACCATCAAACCATGGGAGGGAGGGAGGGAGGGAGGGAGGAAGGAATGGGCACAGTCACAGCAAAAAGTGAGCCTAAAAGGGTGCTGGGAATTGGACCACGAACCAAGTGATCGGAAACCCCTGGCTCAAGCCATCCGAAACTAAACACGTCCTAACCATTTACGTGTCCCTCTTGATTTTGAAAACGTGGCTGTTTCTCATTCGCAGAATTGGCTTTCCCAATATCATTGCAAGATGTGGAAAGCCATGCATGCAATGCAAAGCCAAAAAGCCAAATTTATTCTTTTTGGCGTACTTTTTCCTTTTTCCTTTCTCCTTTTCCCTCTCCTTTTTGTTTCTGTGGCTAATTAATGCCAAAATCTTTTTTTCATAATGATAAATAATAATAAGAGAAAGTTAGATGTCAAAATCTTTAACCTACCTCCCTTATTTTATATTTTTCCAATCATGTCAAAATGAATATTTATATGTATTAAATATAGATAAATTATGCTACCACTCACTCTAAATATAGATTGTTTCTATTTGGATCATCTTAATTTTTTTTTTTGTGTTAATTTGGTCACCTCAAAATAAAAATTAATTAAATACATCACTTCACTTGTTAAATGGTAACGGAAGCTTAACGGTGTATTTACATGAAAAATTTTTAGGTGACCAAAATAGGAACAATTCCTATTAATTTATCCTAATTTTAGAGTGGTTAACATGAAAATACACCATTAGCCTTTTGTTATTATTTAACAAAGGAGTGATCAATTTGATTGATTTCTATTTTGGGAATTCAAATTAGCAAAAAAAAAAAAATGGAGTGATCAAAATAAAAACAACACGTATCTAAAATAACTAATAGGGTAATTTACAAGGTCTAAAATGATCATTTTTGTGCTTTTTGTTTGATCGTTTCCTTCTTCATCACACCGTTCCCCTTTTTATTCATGAAAAAGAAATTACATTTTTTTTAAATTTTCTAGATAAAGTTTTATATATTGGGAATGAGGGGGTTTGCTTATGCTTGCACCATTCCAATAATAGCATTGAAAAGTCATATTTATTGCCCTAGTTTTGGATTTTGTACAATTTTTTAGGGATTCCTTTTCTTTTTCAGGATAAATGATAATTAAAAAACTTGATAATAAATCTTTATTAATGATACTGCACGTCCGTGAGCAGCATTTGTTGGGAAACACTAATTACAAGTTCGTGATGTATTTCTCATTTTGAAGGGTTTTCCTTTATTTGTTTGTCCTCTCCTTTCTTTTTGTCACCAAATCTGTTTAGTGTTTTTGTGGTAGGGTAGGGAAGATTTTCATCTATGGCCCATGGACTTTCAACAAACACACATATGTTATAATCTTGGAATAATTTAGGTGGAATTCGTGTTTTAGGGTCCCTCTGGAAGGGAAATTCAACCGCTAACCAGTATTGCATTGGCTGCATTTACATATAACGTTCTATATAATTGTTATGTTTTCGTATTCAACCCATATTAAATTTGAAAGACCCCCCCCCCCCCCACTAATACCAAGCCTCGATCCATAAATTTCAGCTCAAACAACTCGACTCGCATCACAATGATGCAACTGCATGACCATCGTATCCGATAAAATTTTCTCTTGAAACCTCAAACCCTCGTTCTACCATCACCATTTTAAGACCTACAATATCTAAAGAATATATATTAAAAAAACATCCTACAATAACTCATCAAATTCATCACATCCAATAGCTTCTTCATGAGTTCCTTTCACGTCAAATCCTATAGCACTCTAAGTTGACACTTGCCACCCCACTCTGACACCTAATCTCGAGGGATAGGGGTCATGACTAACCTTCCTTTCCGATATAAATACGCATTACATGACGAGTAAAGATAAACTCGAATATTTGACCTTATTCGGTTTAAGTTTAGTGATTATTTTATTATTTTAATTGAAGTTAAATATCCTTAATTTTAATATTTAAAGTTATTAAAATATTGATATCAAATATTATAAATTTTAGTATCATAACATGAATATTTATATTAAATAATATATAATAAGTTATTAATATAAATTATTAGTTTGATAAAATTATTCAATATTATAATTTTATTTTAATAAATAAATTTTGATATTTATAACTATTTTAAATTTTAAATAGTAGTATTAATATTTTGTTGAAATACTTTAGATTAATATTTTAATAACAAATATATAAATTCTAATTTATAGATATTTAGTAATAAATGTTTTTTAATTTAAAATATGTATATTTTAATAGTATAAATATGGGCATTTTAAGACAATTGTTAAGATTACAAAAATCATTATCCTATTAATATTACACCCATCACTGAGTAATGACGAAATTATTTTAACTTTACAAAGTTAACAATATTATTTTGAGGATGTTTTTATAATTTTAAATAAAAATATATAAATATAAATGCACATAATAGGCATGAACCTAAATCTCTTCGTTTTTAAGATTTATACTCTGCCATTTAATCAAAGTTTAATTTGTTATTTATATTAATTTTTTATAAATACTTGTGTTACATATTTTATTTCCGTTCATATTGTTGGTGTGTGCCATAATCTAGTTTATAACAATGTTATATATATAAATGTAGTATTTGTATATGTGAAGAATTTTTAGTTTTTCTTGTTCATTTATTTTTCATATTCGAGGTTTGTGTCTGCTCTTTTTAAAAATGTTATTTTCAAAATTCGAACATTCTTTCATTAAGAGTGTAAGCGTCTTACATTTACTATTAATACTTATTAGTATTTATAAGAAGAATAATTATGAATTAAAAAAAATATTTTGACATGATAATTTCAATATTTGCATTTAAAAAAGAATGAAATTTGGAGACAGGCAAGCGGCTATCTTCATTTTTGTCCGTTTATTTATTCACATTTCTTGGAGTGCAATGAAGTGGGAAGTGGGACGCGGAAAGAGAAAAGGTTGGTCCTTAGTGCTCTCAGGACAAGATAGGGGGAAAACATTGGAATAAAAACCAAAAGAAATAGGGAAATTAAATACCATCTAAAAACAAGTATATATATGGCAGGGGTGGACAGAACCTTATGCCCATCCTTCCAATAAACTTTGCCTGGTCTCCCTTTTCATAACATTTAATTTATTTTACGCTGGAAAACATGTAATGACGTGGCAGTACGTGATTTGTTGAACTGCTATGACTTTGCCCCCCTTCACTTTGTTAAATATATATATATATTTAATCCTCCAAAAGAATTTTGCTGTACTACTCGTAGGGAGGTAGAAGAAGTAGGTTCAGTGAATTTTGTTCATCAAAATTCGCCGCCCTTCTTTTCCCTTTTTCTCCCATCTTAATGGAGATTAATCACCACTTTTATAACTACACAAGTCGAAATAATGGATGAAAACTTGAGTTTAAGAATTTTTCAAAAAATATATAAAATTATTTATGATATTATAGGATTATCAAAATATAAGATTGTTTAACAGGTATTAGGAATGAGATGGGTTTAGTCTAGTGAATATTTTTAAAATTTTTCTTTTAAATTTTTATCAATAAATGAACACCGTATTGACCATATAGAATCGGGAAAAAGTCTTGGATGCTTCCAAATTTTGAAATTTGAAGCATTGAATGAAACGTTACCAAGTGTCAAAAATGAGATTAAAAAAGATGAGATTTAATTAAATCCAAAGAAACCATGGGGTTCAATATATGATTCTAAACCGGCCATCGAAACTCTGCCATTCCAATTTTAAATACTGGAGTTAAAGGCTATAGGTAGGTCAAACACCGTTACACAGCACTTTTGATTTTGGGGGACAAAAAGAAACTATTTTACACGGTCAACATTGTTTAATTAGCTACCTTTTGATTTTCCAACTTTGGCTAATGTCCTAATTAATTTCCCACTTTTTTCTACACTGATTGATTTAATTGTGTAATGTGGAATCATAAGTCATGAAGCATTGATTAAAGAATAATTAATTATATTAACGATTATAATTAATCTGAACAATGAATGCATAATGCTCTGTTTTTTCTTTTCCGTTCTGAAATATGTTTAAGATCATGAGGCTGCGGACAATTCCTGTTTTGATCCAATGTTCATAGGGGCAACAAATTTGGTAATATTGGAGAGAGTTATATTATTGTAGATAAAATATGTTTTATTTAAACTGGTAATATATATATATTTTAAATTTATTGGAACCGAGTCATCAAATTAAGCAAGTAATTTTAACGTACCAACAAAATTTTGGTTTAAATATTTTAATATTTAATGGATAATATATTTTTATCATAGAATCTTTAAAATGATTTTTAAGTTTAGGTGCTATTTGATAAATTAAAAAAATTAAATGTCAAAAAAATAAGTGTTGAAAAATTAAATATTATAAAGTTGTTTGATACATTACTTAAAATTAATTATTAAATATAATTAAATTATTTGATAAATGTAAATTTTAAATTATAAAATATATGTTCTACATTTTATTCTTAATGATTAAACATTTCATTTTATTCTAAACAAAAAATCAATTTTTAAACATAAAGTTTTTATAGGATAATGTAATATTAAAATAAGTAAAATAAAATAAATTGAAGATATTCTCCATTAAGTGATGAGTAGTTTTTTTATCTATTTATTATTTTCTACATTTTTTATACAGTTTTTTTTCTACCAAACTGTTTTATTTTATATTATCAAACACCTAAATCAATTGAAAATATTAATTGATTTAATTTTTTCGAAAATTTTATTTATTAATTTTTAGGTAAACTACCTTTGTAATCAACTAATTATTGATAAATTTCTTTTTTATCATCCAACTATTAAAAAATTATAAAATAGTCCATCAATTCTTTGAATAAACTACCTTAATTAATCTTGCATTCTAAACAACAAATGAATAAGAAAATAAATAAATAATAATAGAATAGAGTAAACTTAGTACGGACTACTAAAATTTATTTTAAAGTAGAAAATCGGAATCTTGGTGTCATCAAATTTATTATCTGCGGAGTCAACTACGAATTTATTCATCCACTCGGCACTAATTAGCATCATCTATAATTTATGTATTTTCAGTACATTATTTTTATCATGTAATTTATTATCAGTATAGTCCAATTAGAAGTTAATCTGACTATCTTTATTACATTTTTATATTATAATAAAATATTTAGTTCTAAAATCTCATTTACTTTGTCATTAAGTATTAGTAGTCTATACGAAACTTTCTTTTTACTAAAAATGCATATATCGAAAAGTCAAAATTTTTGGATGACTTTAAGAAATGAGATTGGAATGTTGTTTTTTATTAGCTAATTTTTTTAAAGTTACAAATAATTAATTACTAGTATAATTTTACTCTTGTGTTGGATTAATTATTTATTTTCTTGTTTACTTTGTCTTTTTGTATATTTGGAATTTAATTTTCATATTTTTATTTTCAAAATTTTAGTATTTTTATTTCTTGAATTTAAAATATTTAGGTTAATTTATTAACACTATCATAATTTTTTTGTTAAATTTGTTAGCGTGACAATTTGAAATTAAAAAAATGCTCACTTTATATTCATGTAAAAAATGACATCATAATGGATTTGAATTTAATAGGGAATTTTAACAGTATTAAAATCCGTAAAAGTTTACATCAACATTTTAATCAAAATAAAGTATTTAAATTGACTAACGACATTATAAGAATCGAGAAGCCAAATTATGTCAAAATTAAAGTATAAAGATTCAGTTTCAAATTTGATTGAAATATAGAAATCAAAATTGAAATTTAACCATTCTTATATAATCTCTAAAAAGTAAAAGGATCAAAAATGAAATTTGACCGTAATCTTTCTATATCTAAAAAAGGACAGTTGTCGTGAAAGAAAGGCTTAGAGCCTCCATGTCAAAGTTGTATAGATATTAATAGCCTCATTCATATAATCCATTATTATAAATATTTAATTGAATATTTTAATTCATTTCAAATTATTTAACGTGAAGATTTTTAATCTATTAGTTGAACGTTTGAAGTCTCAATCTCGATTAAATAAGCATTGAATATAAGAATTAAATTATATTATAAAGTTTTTGATATATTAATAAAAATTAAGCATGAAATAGCTTGGAACAGAGGTTATAGGAAATTGGAGTTAGAATGTGATAATAGCTTGTTAGTAGAATTCATTTTTGCTGGTGGTGCTGCTACGAGTGGGATATTGGAACTTCGTATGATCTATAATTTACTTGATAGGTCTTGGGTTGTTCACTTGCGTCATATTCTTTGATCTCAGAATGCGGTGGCAGATATTTAATTAAGTTGGACAATGCTACATTGTCACACTTGAATATAATGGAGGTGCCTCCTCAATCTGTTCGGGAACTCCTCTCGAAAAATAACCATATGTTGGATATACATTAATATCGTGATTCGCTTTGGTTGATTTTATTTTATTAAAAAAAATTAAGTACGGAATAGAAATTATTTTATTTGATAATAATAAATATTGATTTTTAAAAATTAATTATTTCATAATTTTAATCCTGTTAATATGGTATTATTTACTTCATTTTGAGTAGTTTGCATAAAATTTAAATATAAAATTTGAATATTTTAATAAAAAGGGAAACAATTTATTTAAAAAAGATGTTGAAAAATAAAATCGATTGAGTGATAAGTAATTGTTTACTTACTTATCATATATATTGCACACTCTTTTTGGAAAATCTATATTAAATAAAAAATTAATGTAATTATAAAATACAACTAATAAATTCCAATCAAACACATCTGCTGTGGGTCATCAATTCATTTGATTTTTACTGTGAGTACTGATAGAGTAAATATTACATATAATAATATTTTTATTTAGCATATTAAAAATCATGAATAAAGTAATCAAATTAGTACATATGTTTTGATGAGGATGAAATTAGAACAATTAATAAAAAAATATTTGTATGAATGAAATATGGATTAAATTTAAGAAATGTATTAAAAAGGCAACGGATAAAAAATTCCCAATAACATCATCCATAAAATTTTCATGTGCTTTAATTGACACTTATTATCAACATCATCAACTTTTGGCGTCTATATAATAATATATGATGGCTGATGCATCGTATTGACCATTTCTTTCTTATACGTATAATCCTCAGGACTTTGTCACAGAAATAAAAATAAAAATGAATAATAACAAACAGGAAAAAGGACGATTTAAGCAAAGCAAAAAAAAAGGGTCCCGAAATCCAGATGTGACACTTTAAGTTGTTTCCACATACATTATTCTTCATTATTTGTTTATTTAGTATTTATTTTTATTTTTTAAAATTATGTGAATATAAGGCTTAAAAGATATTCTTTATAAAAACGATAATTTAAAAAATAATAATAAGAAGATGAATGGGTGGATAGAATCTCTATCACTTAGGGTTTATGATAAGGGTGAGTTTATGGCCGCCCAATCGTGTTGGCCTATGAAAGTGACTCCTCCGCTTCTTTTTAAGCCATTTTCACCCCACTCCAACCCAACCACTGATTTAGTACGATAGTGGATATATTTATCATCTCTTTTTTTTTTTTCTTTTTTATTATAAATATAATGTGATGTAATAAAAAATTATAATTTTTTGAATGGTAAAATTTATTAATTCATTTTATGAATGAGGTATACAATACGAAAAAAAAAAAACACGGGTCATCGATGATTAGTTCCATCAACACGGTAAATGCTTCAATCTTAATACTAATAAAACATTATGACATGTTGACAATTGACACTGTCACAATTCAAGTATGACATATTTGAAGTGATTACAAACACTTAACACGATAAGGAAATCAATACTAGATGATTAAAAGCAACTAAAAAAATCAACAAAATAACTGAGCATCAATCAATTTGGAAAGGATGACGACAAAACCGTCTCTAAAATCACTTCCAAAAGTAAAACTACATGCAAAAATAAAACTAAGAAACTTATACTAGACATCATGGGTCTAAACCGACTCGCAAAATAATTTATTTTTCTGAAATACGTTCAAAACATAAATAAAAATAGATTAAAAAACCGATGAAAAGCCGCCATTCGAGTATCTATGACCAACCCACTTTTCAAGAGAAATTGCTGTGATTGGTGGAGATTCAATGACGACAAAGACTATATATCATCTGTCCATCACAACGTGTGAAAATAGTGAAAATATCCATAAAATAAATTTACAAACTGAAAAGAGAGAAACACATCGAGTGAATGAAAAAAAAAAAAGTTGATGAGAGGAGAAGAAAACAAGCGATAACTAATTTAGAGGCGGGAACCACTATTGGAAAAAATTAAGCAAAACATTGAAGAATAAACAAATGGTTTGTAAAAAAAAATGTTCTTTAAAAAATCGCTACAATTAATTAAAAATTTATATTTAATGCATTAATAATACATACCCTATTATTATAATTTGAAACAATGGTAAGTGAATTTATTTTAAATATAAAATAATATATTACCGTAATTGTATATGTAGATAGTGCATAAAATATTGAACCACATAATAAATATTATCTTCCAATATCGTGTTGTTACATTTCCGAAACCAGTAAAAGAAACGGGCTTTGGGTGTATACCAATGTTTCATAGAAAATGGTGATCTAATTTCATGTATTGAATATTTGGAGTGCTTGAAAATTTTGAGTTTTGTGAAACAATTAAACCATCCAACAGTTTGGCATTTTTACAGAACTAGCCACATATGAATTATTCTGACATATATCGAGTCTTGAAGTAAGTAAAAGAAGAGAGAGATTCATGATCTGGAAAACACAGCTATCAAGCTCAGGATTAATGGTGTCCAGCTCTCCTTCCATTGTATTCTTGCTCCATTTTTTGTCAACATTTGCCTTCCAATTCCTGCCACGTTCAGCGGAAGAAAGGCATCGATACCAATACGCTATTGCGTTTCTTTACTCTAAGTTTGACACTTCAATTTGAACCATCACTTTAACCGTCTCATTTCGCTGTATATGTGTTCATTGCTAATTCAATTCTATTTATATGTAGTTTCTGCAAGCGACAGAGGAGCATCTCAGCCGAAACCAAAATGACCTAACCCTCACTATTATTATACATCAACTTATTTATTTCTTTCAGAATTAAAGAGATTTATATTCGAATTAAACAAAAATATATCATATTTTCGCACCAATTCTGTCCAATTAATAGAGTTGATTAATATGAATTTGGATATCGACATGTTTATTTACGAGTAGTATAAAAAAAATAATAACGATAAAATTAAATATTACAACGATATTATTACGTAAAATAAAAAATAAATTAAAAATCTTATAACACATTATTCGTCCAAACTCAGCGGGTGAATATTTTCAGAGGATGAGAGGCCTAGATTTTTTGCGCAAAAATCTAAGCAGACCACTTGTGTAGTTGTGTGAGCCTGAGTGCTTCTTATTTTTTGTATACCGGATCTTAACATAAAATTCTATAAATGGAATAATGCCATTAATATTTTGTTTAAGCATAATGAGTAATGATCGGCTCTGCTTTATTTTATTTTAAATTTCTTTAAATCACAAACTTTTCAGAGCCCAAAGGAAGAGTCATTTCAATTTTAATGGTGGCGTAAGGCAGGTCCCATTGGACACGATTCCAAAGGCTTTTTGCCTTGCTATAAATACCCATCACAATTCCCCTCCTCTTATTTCCATCAAACCACTCCTCACCCATTTCCTTCTGTGTAGACCACGGTTGAATGCTGTTGCTTGCTGTTGTTTGATCTCTTCAAAAAGGTGGGTTGTTTGTTATCTAAATTCTAGCCATCTTCTAAGTTTTGGTTTTAGAATATTTCTCTCATTTTCTTTTCTAATATATGCAGATAAAATTTTAGTACAATTAAATCTGCCTAGTACGATGATGTCTGGTCCACTTAGCAAGAGCATGGGCTTATCTTCAGCTTTGAACGTCACTGAAGATGCAACTAATGTCACTAAGAAGCAAGGCATAGTATCTATTCTTGGATCGGATACTGATCAGAGACCAACCAAAGGTTCTTCACTTAGAAGAACTTTATCAGCTGATATGTCTTCCAAGAAATGGCTCACTCAACTGAACAAGATTTCATCTTCCGATGAACTCCCTGTTTCCATTACAGACTCATCCTCAGAGGAAGCCGAAGAAGAGGATTATCAAGAAAAGAAGGCACTCGAAAAGCCTGCCCAGTTCGATATATGGACCTCAATCATTTCAAGCAAACCTCAAGACGACTCCAAATCGCTTCCCCCGCCTTATATTCACCCTCTTGTAAAAAGATCGAGGAGCTGTTTAAGCGAGAAAAGCCTCCAAATTTGCACTGAGAGCCTTGGTTCCGAGACTGGCTCCGATGGGTTTTCTTCCTATCCTCCGTCGGAAACCGGTGACGTGGAGGAAGATCGTAAAGAGGAAGATCGTAAAGAGGAAGATCAACGACTCCAACAGCAAAAACTCGCTTCTTACGATGATGAAGATGATCAGCCAAGGATTCTGAAATATAACAATGATGTAGTTGCCAAGAAAGCGCCACACCATGGATCATTTCCTCCACCAATCCCTTCCCTTTCTCGCAAAGATGGAGCATCAGTTCGCATGGAGACTCATCGTGATAATGGCAGGTTGGTTCTTGAAGCTGTTTCAGTGCCTTTGAAGAAAAACTTCTTCGCTCAACGCCAAGATGGTCGCCTAGTCCTCACTCTTGCCATGAATGAAGTGACGATGATCGAAGAAGCAGAGGAAGTGGAAGAGTTTGAAAGATTTGGAGATGAAGACAAAGGAACTGATCAAATGGACATCATCGATGAAGAAGAAGAAGAAGGAGGCCGAGGTTGCGAGACGGAGAGGGGTAATAAGCTTTTGAGCGGAGCAATGGATGTCCATAGGTTAGCTGTAATGATGAACAAGCCCATATGGTTAGCAAACAGGAACCCGACATGGCCTGAAACTTTTGATGAAATAGTTAAATTTGGAGAAGAAGAAGAAGAGAAAGTTGAGCCAAGCACTCCGCCGCCACTACGGCCACTGTCACCGCGGCCTCGAATGGCTAGGCTGATACCATCGCCACCATCATCAACAACAACAACAGCTGAGTACTATCGGAATCGACCCAATCAACCAATGTCGCCAAAGGCAGCCATCCTTGCGCCACCAGCACTCAATGACAGTAGCGACAGCCATCTTATTCTTTCCCAGAATCAAACAGCTACGGATCAACAACAATTGCTGGTTTTGAGAGGCAACAATGGTGATTACTTTGTTCCTTTGTTAAAAGGATGCAGAGAAACAAGGTCTCTTCTATTCTGGGATACCTATTGCATTGCCACCTCTTGATGCCAATCATCAAAATACCATCCCCAAACACATCAAATTCCTTGAAATTTGTGCTTATATTTATTGTCATTACTTCCTATTATTAACCTATCTGTTTCTTTTCTCTCCTTTCTAGTTTTTCCACTCTCACTCCTTGAGGGTGATTGTGATTGTGTAGTCAAATTTCCAATAAAAAATCAAGAAAAGGGAAAGAGAAAATGATGAAACTTAATTTAGTTTTACATATTGTTATAATTTGTATTTATTTACTATCAGTGTTCTTTTATGTTCTATTTTATAACTTTTGCATGATCAATTTAAATAAAATTAGAATTTGTAAACATTTCTTTAGCGTTAAAATTTCGGCGATAGATTATTTTTAAAAATATCATATTTCTTAATCCACATACTATGATCATAGGACCAATTAAGATTAAGCAAAAAATTACCAAAAATCATTTTATAGAAAAACTAATTAAAAATTTTACATGCACGATTTTATTACAAAACAACAATCAATTTATTTAAATGTCAGTCAAATTATGAAAACATATAAAATTACTTAATTTTATACTCGTCGTTGATTTACTAGTAGTAAATTTGTACGGTTTTCTTTGTCTTTTTTTTATTATTATTATAAAAAATAAAACTAAAACATAATATTTTAACTGAGTAAATCATCTAATTGTACGATCTAGTAGTCTGTCTGTCTATCTGAGTTTGGAATATGATAGTTAATAAAATAGAAAATATGTTTTAATCATCATTTCAGCAAACCCATATACATGAGCTGCTTGTTGTGGTTTTTGAGTTTGATGGATATTTTTACTTCAACAATTGAATTAATAAAATGTACATATTTATTTGTTTAAAACTTTATTTTTAGTGGGCATCAAAACCTGTACAATCAACCGAAAGAAGCCCTTTTATTTCTTTTTCATTGCCATAATACGCTTCTCTGGCAATATTAATAATATTAAATTCATCAAATTTTTTTGAAGGCTATTGGTTTATCTTGTCTTGATTTATAGGGTGATTAAAATTTTTATAAGAAATTCATTTAATACGGATTTAAACCGTGTGATTTTCGTTCTTTATCTTAATATTGTATAAAAAGATATCAATTGATTTTTATTCTAACTAAGATCAAGTTTACAAGAATAATTTTCATTGTAATTATTGAATAATTTATCACATCTTGTATTTATATCAAATGAATTACAAAGCCTTGGTACTTCGGTAAAAACAAAATTCTAGATATTTGAATATTAAATTTCAAATTTAATCATACATAATTATCACGTGTAAATTTTTAATTCTACTTAATATTGTTCATATTATTATTTTTAATATCACTATACTTTATATTAATTTGATTCTATTTTATAACCCATTGGACATGCACTTATACTATGATTGCATTTCATTCATATTTATATAGTCTAAAAAAAAAATCATTAAGTGCATTGTGCATGTTATGTAATGTAATGTATATTTATACATTCTATATTATTTATATGATGTAATAATTATTTAACTATTATTTATATGATTCCTAAATTCAATGGTGGTGTCACGTTAAGGCTCAAGGGGCCATAATTTTTTCAAAATTTAAATTTTTTTCAATTTAATCTTTTGTAAATTTATACTATGGTTCTCTTAAAAATATAAACAGGCCTCCTAAAATTTAAGATTTTTACAAATTTACCCATTGTATATATATTATAGCCCCTTAAAATAGTAAATTTTTATTTTAAGCCTTTTATAATTTATAAAATTTTAAATTAGTAATGATAAAATTACACTCTAACCCCCTAAAAAATGATAAAAATCTAATTTAACTTTTAAAATAATAAATATTTAAGCTATTAAAATGATGAAATTACATTTGAACTATCGTAAAAATATACAATTTAATTCCGCCCAAAAAACAAATTTTCGGCTTTGCCACAACCTAAATTACATATAATTCAAAATTTTAAATAGAAAGATAATGTATATTTCGTTGTTACAATAATAACGGTGCCAATTAAAATAAGACTCAATCAATATACTTATAATTATTAAATAAATATATATATTATATTATAGATGCCATATTGGAGATATATTCTATTATATTTAATTCATGGAGAAGGTGGAGTCGAAATTTTAAGAAAATTTGGGTTGAATTAGAGGTGCGAATTGTCAGTGTAGGCGAGTTAAGGTTATCGAGCGGGATAGATAACCCAATCTTTGGACACATTATGTCACCAACCTGATCTGGTAGACTTGGATCCATGACCCTAAGTGAAAGATAGAATAGAACCAACTAGTCGGCCCGATTCCGTGCTGTTGCTTCTTCATTTCGCCTCTGGAACACGAACGCAGAAGAAGGCAGGCCTACGAAAATAGCCGTCGAATAGAGAATCAATCTGTGGAAAATACACCAAGAAACAAGAAATCAGCGATGGGAGAGAGCAACAGCAGCGTTGATGAGGATTTGCTTCTCAAAGAATTCTTCGCTGAAGTCAGCGAAGTCGAAAGAGACAACGAAGTCGTCAGGTTTTCTATCTTCTTTATTCTTCTTTCCTTTGATTTTAATAATTTATCTCTTTTTTTTCTCCCGTTAATTTGTTCTTATGCATGGGATTGTGGCTTTTTTTTTGTTTATATATTTTAGTTTTATGGGATTCTCAGTATTAGGGTTCATTCTGTTATATATGCTTCAAATATGAATTCGGAGAAGTTTTTCAATTTTTTTTTTATATAATTTCTAATGTTGTTTTCTTTCTGTAAAATTTGAGCTCAAATAACGTAATTCACCATTCGATGAATTGGGTAGCTTTTTAAGTTTGATTTTTATAGCTGTAACAATATGATTAGTTAAGAAATGTTTGTGTAAAACTTGTAGCTGAATTATTCGTTTAATTTTATGGGTATTCTTCGTATTTGATGCTGTTTATTAATTCTAAATTACATTTTCTTTTTGCTGTTTTGAATTAGAACTTGATATTGATAAATGTCTTCAAGATCATAGTCATGCAAGTAATATCTAAGTTGGTGAAACCCCTAAATACAATAATATTCTATAAGAGTGCATTAGTGCCTTCAGTATAAGTATAATCGGTCTACTATTAGCATATGCTCAAGAGCATGAAGCTGAAGGGAATTTGGACGCACTTACAATGATTTAAGCTATCTAGTAACATGAAATTGGGGCACTTTGACATACGTTTAGATGTTCAGTGTTGTAGTCAAATGTAAAGCACTAATTTGCTTCTAATCCCCTTGTACCTTTGTTGTAATAACCAGAGATGCGATAGATACACCATTCTCTCCTTCCATATACATATAGGTATGCAAGTTGAATATATGCCAGAGCTGAGCTGCTTTCAGTTTTGTCAAGGCTTGTTGCTGTGTTTGAAGGGTCATGTCCTGTATCCAGACCCAGTTTGAGGTGTCAGATATGTGGCTAAAATGGGTCTTTTTGGGAAAAAAAGAAAAAATAAGATAGAGTTGTAGCAATATAGCTGCTCCCTCTGACCCTCTCCCTCTCCCTCTCTCTGAATTAGTGATCTTTTATTTAGCTTTTGCTTCAAATATAGTGATTGATTTGGATCATTGAGGCAACTGCTATAACTTTTTGTCTGTTATGCATGGATGGATGCTTGGTTATATTCATTGTTGCATAAACTGCAGAATTTGGGAAGTTCTTGTATTAATGATTTACATTTTTACTTCATGACCTTTATTGTTTGACATTATTTGGAGGCCTATTTTATTTGAAAGATCTATCTTAATCCATGAGAGATACTACTTTTTCTGATCCTTTTTCCAATACCAAAGTGATGTTAGTGTACATAAGAAAGCTACCTGGCCATCAATTATTAATTATCTTTGTTATGCCTTTCCTATTGTTTTATGTTGTGCTCCGACTAATTTGCTTTGCTTCTACCAAACAGTGACGTTTCTGTTTATTGTTGATGAGCTATTTTCTTCATAATCTCTTGATTAACTTTTGGCACATTTAAATGCTCTCTGGAAATTGTAGGATCCTTTCATGCTTCAAGTTAAATCCGTTTGAGTTTTTGAAGCTGCCATTTGATTCATCTCTAGATGATGTCAAAAAACAGTATCGTAAGGTGATCTTCTTCCATGGCCATTTCCTCAGCTGTTGATGATTCTTTAACTTGGATAGTTATTGATATATTTCATGCTAAATGTATGTAGTTATCATTAATGGTCCACCCTGATAAATGCAAGCATCCACAAGCAAAAGAGGCTTTTGGAGGTTAGTAGATAATTTTTTTCTCACATCTGGAAAGGCTTCCTTATTAGGTTAACTTTAAATAGAACATTATCAGATTAATTAAATTTTATTATTGTTGCTGTTGTTGTTGTCTATTCCTTGTGCTGATTAAATATCTAATGTTTTCTGACTGCATCTTCTCTTTTGATGGTCCCTCAACCATAAGAACCTATAATGATAAGCAGCATCAAATGTGCAAGTCAATGTAAATTGGTCGAGTTATTGCGCCTTGAGCTAGGCACTGATTATTATGTTTTTTGTTTAAAATGATAAGAAATTAGGATGAATAATTGATGGAAAAAGGAAAACAGTGATGATGTGTTTGTGTTGAATATGAAAAAGAACAGCATAAAACTAGATAAAGAATTGAGAAGATTCAGAATTCTTCTCTCAATTTTAGCTCTGTAGTCCTACTTTCCATCTAATTTTATCACCATATTCATTTGCAAAAAGTTGAAACCATTTTAGCCCTAATAAAACCAGATGTCAGCATTTAATAACACTAGAATTGCAACTTAGTTGCAGTAAGATCAATAATGCCTGTGCACCACTACTTTTACATAAAATGTTAGGATGTAATGCCCCGGTTCTACATACTTTCATTTCTTTTCTGTTTATCTGTGGCATGAGTGGAGAAATATTAAGGATAAGTTGTATGATAAGTTGTATTCATCATTCTCTGTGATGCATCTGTATTTATTTTACAATTACTAGAAATGTTTATATTAGATTCGTCTTAACTACACTGGGTTTTTTACTTGTGAGCAGCACTAGCAAAAGCCCAACAACAATTGCTTGATCAACAAGAAAGGGATTATATTCTTAGCCAAGTTACTGCTGCAAAAGGTAATGCATAAATTTTAATAACTTTCTGATGAGGCCTTATCTATTTGCATAGCATTGTTACTTGAAATTTTCTTCAAAAATCAGAAACTTTTGTTTGGAATCTTATTACCAATGGCATGTAGTTTTCACTTTTTTTTTGGTTGACTTCTCTGTTTTTGTTATGTTCAGTTCGTTCGATGAATAACTAGTAAACTTATCAGTTTATAGATCAGTATGATTATAATTGGCGATGTGCTATCATAATGTGCATCTGTTTGATTTTGATCTTTTTAAATTGAGCTTTTTCTCTTTTTCTTTTTTCTTCTCTTGCATGAGTAAACAAAATAAGTTCTCATGTTTCATTTGATCATTTGATGCATTGTGCAGAAGAACTTAGAGCTAAGAGGAAGAAGCAGTTAAAGAAAGACATAGCTTCCAAACTAAAGTCGTTAGTTGACGAGGTATGTCCTTAATATATTGTCCTTATAAGCTTTTCATATAGATCAATTTGGTGTAATTAGAGTTTTAGCTTTCATGCTTAGAGGAAGTAATGGAGGCTCAATTTTCTGTCAATATGCAGCCTTGATTGAGTATCTGTTTTTGTATGTTATAAAATAATATTTGTGATAAACATTCTTGTTGGCTTTTTTACGTCTGATGTTACCTTCCTATGGAATTTGATGTTTAATGCTGATCTGTCCCATCCAATTCCTCTATATTTTTATGGCAAGAGAAGAGACTAAGCTAGTCTGTCTATTTGCAGGGAAAATCTGAACTAGAATTTGAACAATCAGAGGAGTTCCTGCAGGAATTGAAATTGAAGGTTCGAGAGTTATTGACCGAGCAGGAATGGCGACGGAGAAAAATGGCAATGAGGGTATGTTGGGTTCTGTTAATATCCTTTCCGTTCTTTAGTTGTTCTCTCTCAGGCTTTACTATTACTATGATGAGTTAAATCATCTGTTCTTATTTCATCTTCAGATATCGGAAGAAGAAGGTCGACTAAAGAAGGATGAAGAAGAGCAAAAGGAGATGTGGAAACGGAAGCGTGAACATGAGGAGCAGTGGGAAGGAACAAGGGAACAGCGAGTATGTTTTCTCCGGCTTTATTTTTATAAGTTGACTACCTTAGCTGATGACTTTACACTGGATAGTTGAAATGCTTTTGAGATATGATATCTTGCAGTCCAGTCTTTTAAATTATGGGTGTTTCATGTATTGGTCAGGTTTCAAGTTGGAGGGATTTTATGAAGTCAGGGAAAAAGGTAAAGGTTATATAATATCGGTGAAGTCATTGCTAATTTAGAAGGGGAAAAAGATTGATGGCTGTGTATGTATGTATGTTTACAGTCGAAGAAAGGAGAACTTCGTCCCCCGAAGCTGAAGACAGAGGATCCCAACAAATCGTATGTTCAGAGGCCCGTAAAGCGGGGTTAATTGCTGCCTACTGCTACTTAACTTCCCTTTCACACTATTATTAGTTTACAATGTAGCTTTCGACCAACCTACTCAGTGTTATTCCAATATTTGATGTGTTCTGGTATCACCCTTTGAATTTGTCTGTTTTGTGTTTATTAGTATCTTTTCAAATATATGCAATATATAGTTCATTTTCAGGTTTCATAACATATGATCTGCATTTTAGGACTAATATACTATTGTTGGTGCTTTTGTTTCTTCATACTTATACATGTCTTTAAATAAAATAATTAACAAAATACATATTTAAGGATGAGACGTGTCTAAAAGATTTATATACAAGCTTTTTACCATCCTACCTATATTTATTGGTAAATTAATTTTAAAAAGATTTTTTCATACTTCCCTTTCTCATTATATGTATTTCTGCATATTAAAATTTAAATATGAAGCATGGCATTTTTATTTAACATTTTATTTCTGAATGATTTGGGGAAGTAAGATAAAAATACTACTCGTCGGTGGTATGGATCCATACAGATCGATATAAATCAGTATAGTTGATGTTATTTTGTGATGGGTGACAATATGGTGCGACATTGCTTTGATTTGAATAAATTTTTACTAAACAGTATATTCTTTATTTTAATAATTACTACCATCATTATAAAAAGCAAAAATGAAAAAAGTTTTCATTTCCTCCCCTTATATTTGTGTTTAATTTACATACTTTAAAACGTCAAAAAGACCTTAAAAATGGAAATCAATTATAAAATCCTTATTTGAAGACTACATTTTTAAAAACAGCACGAAATAAATCAAATTCTTATTTCGATTGGAAAGATTTTAATACTCCTTGTCAGGATTTAAACTTCTGCTTATAAAATTTCACTTATAACTCTACTTCGTACCAAAAAGTAACTTCTAATAGATATATAGCCGTAATTTCAATCAAACTGGGTACTTTATAAAATCAAACAATATATTACATGATAAAAATAGAATCAAACACTTGATCTGTGGTTGACGAGTTAGGAACAGATCTCTTGATTCCACGGTATCATACGACATAACCTAAAATCAGATCAGAACAAGGATGTAGATGTAAATTAAAATAACTGCATAAAAATAGCAGCTACCAAAAAGCTAACCCCACGGAAAAAAAAAATAAAAAACGATGATCACCACACCTTCCTAAACTTTCTCGTGTCGGTTACTATGGTTTCTTTTATCTTCACACAAAAAACATTACACCATTGTACACAGCGCATAGTATGAAAATTACACCAATCTATACCCTCTATATGATACACATATATTTATTATATTTCTCTCTCATCATCATCACATATAATGGTCCTCAAAGGAGGACCGAAAAATATTTAATCCTAAAATGATGAATATATATAAAAATATAAACTAAATGTGAAAATTACTACCAACCCATTTGGAGAATCCACCCAATTGCCTTCTTTCCACCTGCCCTGTGGCTCAATTTACAGAAGCCCGAACTGCAACTTTCAGCACATTACGAAAAACTAACTTACACCGTATGCAATCTGGTTCCGGAACTTGGTCTCATTTTCATGATCTCAAGGCCTATAGTCTGCTGAAAACCGCGAAAAACCAAAATCTTGTAAACCCTTCTAACTTCTAATGGGAGAGATTACAAGTTAGGAAAATGCCTGTATATGGCAGCATGCTCTATACAGAAAACCAGAATCCCCATGTGGTATAGCATGAGCCTGAATGAGTATGTATATAGAAACAATTGGAAGGATCTACTATATCCAAGCAAGAGAGCCTCGATCATTTGCTACTTGAGGACGGCCTCTAGTTGGTGTTGGAGGTCTGTTAGCATTCAGCTCCTGATCCCATAAACACAAAAATTAACATCATTAAAGCAGTCCATGTAGTGCAAGTAAAAATCATGCAGAAATAGCACAAGTTCAATTACTGCTAACAAAGAGAAAGATGCAAGTAAAAATTAACATCATTCAAGTAAAAATCACCTGCATCCATGTATCTTCTATATGACGTTCTGGGGATGCTTCTGGTGATGACAATGCTGGGGGTAAAGGATGAATGAGTTTCGGAACTACCACGAGATCTCTACCCAAAACTAAGATTGCACCAGCATTATTAGCAGTACCTAAAAAGACAAGCATGTTGCAAAATTTAAAGGCTAAATTGTTTGTGGACCTGATAGACAAAAGGTATGTAAATTAAAACATGAGTAGGTACACACCACAATAATTGGTAGCAGAGAAAAGGGTGATTAAATGTCCCTGGGCAAACCGCTCGAAGCCATCCATAACACACTCATGAGCACGAACAATCAACTGGAGATCATTGTTATTGCAGAATTCCATAACACGATCAGGCTGCATTAGGAAAAACCATTTACGAAATATTAGCAAAATTGGCACTCGAGATATTAACAAAGTCCATTTTACTTAGATATAGACCTACATAAGCAAGGAGGAAAAGGAACACAGAAGCAATTTAAATGAGAATCCCAAGTCAAAAGCATTTAGCTTTCAAGGGTTTTAAGGATAGCACCATTCCATCTAAAGCTGTTGAAGGGAGAGAGATACAATTTTAAGGGTAGAATAAGGAGATCAACCAGCCAGCGACAATCAAATTGCCCATCTAAGTACTTCTCAAATATTGAAATCAATGCAACATGTAGCTATAAAGGACTTGAACTGCTGTAGTTTAACAATAGTTTTAAAGTAGCATGCTCACCCCAAAAGTAACCAAACCTGGACCTCTAGCATTTGGTCGCAACCCTTCTACACTATCATTTTCTGTTGGATCAGACCTGGAGTAAGAAAATGGAAATAGAATGCATCAGCAAATTAAAGCAATGAATACTATATATTTCATGGCCAAAACAAACAATAACATGCTCTGACCATAATAAATCCATGAGAACAATCGAGCCTGCTTCCATTGTAATTGGGCGCTGTAGATTCTCAATCTGTTCCACATGATTTATAGACCGACCAATGCCACCATGCATACAAATGATTTTCTTTTCAATTAGAGCTGCCAAAGGAAGCCAATTGAATAAACGGTTTATCCGATGCCACACCCATATTCCATCTCTCTCACCCTGTTACACAAGCCATCAGATTTGCAACTAAAAATTTATTATATGAAGCATGACCAACATTTTTCCAACACATGAAACAATACCATGCGCTCAATACACTCAATTCGGAAGCCAAAAAGTGCATTGATATCCGCAGCTTCATGATTCCCCCGAATTAAATGTACATTATTGGGATACTCAACCTGCAACATTAACATAATTATATGAAAATCATGGCTTGTCTCAACTTCAATAGGAAGTAAAAGTGAGCATGAGAAGATAGTAAAAGCACCGAACTTCTATAATTACCTTCAATGCAAGCAGAAGAGTAATGGTCTCCAAGCTGTGTTGGCCCCGGTCCACATAATCCCCTAAGAAGAGATAATCGATATATCTGATAGTAATTTACACAAAATTAGTATCAAATAAATAAAATGTAAGATTTAAGATACAATACATCGCATGCAGATTACACATGAGAAGAGAATAGTATTTATAGATATTAAAAGGTCAGTTGAAACCCTTAGTACGCTGAAACATCACTCTGATAAAGTGCCCTCAGAAAACATGATATTATGACCAAGCACTTACGCAATGTCCCCAGCTGTTGAAGGTGCACCATATTCATCAAAAAGACGCATAAGATCCCCAAATTGACCATGTAGATCACCAAAAATCTTAATAGGAGCTTTCAGCTGTAGAACAGTTGGTTCAACAGTAAATATTCGTTCGGCACTTTCACAGAGATCTGATATTTCGTTGCAGTCTAAGAAAAACTGTCGACAAACTGGAGGTTTCCAACCACGAGGCTTCAGAAGATGTGCAATGACCTGGGAAAGTGAAATATAAACCATTATAGTAGAACAAATGGATCTCTTAAAGATGCTTGAGTGAATCATTTTCAAATATCTAATAGGAGCATAACTATATTGAATTCTTAAGAGAAACTTCTATCAGCTGTAACACTCACTAGTATCTCAGGGACCAATTGTAAATCACATCTGAGGTTCAACATACAAGAATTAATTACATTATAAAACTGGCATATTGAAGAAAAAATTGGATTTTTATGTCCTATAATCCAATTATAGTAAGAGAAATCTCAAAGATGAATTCCGTCCAAACAACATAGATCTAATAACAGAAGAAATTTATCAGGAAATCAACAATAACTATTCTCAATGCTAATGTGCATTGCTGTAGATTGCAAAGCAAAGAGAAGATTTATAATGCATTGAGAGTATGGTGATGAAATATGGCCTTAAAATAATCACATGCAAAATAATCCGTAGCTTTTCGAATGTTTTTTTTCACTGCTATGGGATGTATTCAGCCGGCAAATCCAAAATTATATAGCCACTCAAGCTTTTTCCTCTTTGCCCCTCTCCATTTTGCATCAAGGGAAATAACCACCTCAGGAATAATACAGAACATTTAGGCTCAGCTTGGCATGAAGGATGAGGATTGAGGATTCTAACGGTCAAACTATAAAGTAGAAAGCTGTTATGAATCTTGAAAATTTTCCTATCCTCACTCCTTTGTAGATAAAAAATTTTCCATCCTCACTCCTTTCATCCTTCATACCAAGCAAAGCCTTACAGAGGATAATTGTTCCCCCGAGGATAAAAAGATAGGAGAAACCTGTCATCTTCACTTGAAAGTTAAAAAAAAAAAAAAAACTCTATTTGAAAGTTAAAAAGACATTCTCAAGCTAAACTTATTAAGTACCACATCTATAAAAATAAAAAAGATTAATCTTAAGAAACCTCAAAGACTAAAACTATAATCAATCACATTGCAATAAAGAAAAATGCCATAACAATATCTTACTCCATAAAGTAAACCATTCATATAGAGAGAAATCATTCTTAAAGGTTAGTCTTTGAAGTTTTGGGCAACAGCCTTGCAGATCCTGGTATTACTATTCAACCCTTTCACTTGGAGACACATTCAACAATTACCCCCAAAAAGCAAAGGTGCTATGCACACACACCAAATTAAATAAAACAAAGGCTATTAATTAGTACCTTTTTGGGAACACTATTGATTGACATCTGTCTATCTAATAGTTTCCTAGCTGCAGTTGCATTCTCAGAAGTCCCATAGCTAACCCGTCTGCCCTCATTTTCAAATTGATCAATAGAAAGCTGTCTGACCATCCCCCCTAAAGCTCCACCAGTCTCTGCAGCTATAACAACCTGTTGGCATAAAGAAAACATCAGACAAAGTCATGGGTAAGAAACAGTGCCAATATTCTGATACTGACAGCTCTATGGTGAAGCCGAACTCCAGCAGGTGCGACATTATTTGATCCAGTAGAATCTGGCATCTTAATCAAGGTAGACATATGTTTTCCACTAGGTGTAGCCTCTGCCCCTCGATCCCTATCAGGAAGTTCAACTTCTCCATTAACTTGTCGCGCCTTGGCCGCAGCAAGTGTGGCACTTATAGCCTCAGCTTCAGCAGCTGATGCCTCAACCAAATAGTCAACACCTTTGTTTATTCTCCTGCAAGATATACCACGTTATATAGCTCCTTGAATTAATCGAGGAGGCTTAACCATTCAAGAGCCAATTAACAAAAATAAGCATACAGTGTAACTTACCGGGATCCTTGAAGCATGGCATTCTCAGTGCTTATGTCAGCATACATATCCCCATTTACAGGGGGAGCAACAGGATTTCCAAGCACAACTGATCCATCAGGTACTGCTTCAGCCATTGTTTGCCTTGCTCTTTCATCAACAAATCCATACCTTCCGGGTAATCGTGCGTTAGAAGTAGCAGTTGCCGCAGCAGCATGTGAAGCTGCTGTAGTCGTCTCGGCAGCTGCCAGGTCTTCAGCAACAAGTAGGTCATCAAGTAACACCCCTACAGCATAAATACAAAATATTACTGCACTACAAAATTTATCAAATATTGATTCTCATACGGATTTGCACTAACTACCAAAAATAGCAGCAGCTTAAACTCTATGACAAATGAAAAGAAATTAAAATTTCCGTGAAAACAGAGATCTTAAAGAAATAAACTTCTCTAATTTCAACCCACAAGATGAACTAAAACTTTTGTAGTCTCTCTTACGACTAAATGACAATATAAGTAAAGAGGAGCATTTTCAGTTAGGACAATGCACAGAGAACAAAACAAAATCCTTCTTCACCAATTTTAGTCAACAGTGCAACTTAAACATGAAGTGGGGAAGAACCAGGCCCCAGAGCTATCCCTGGTATCAATCTGTGGTCCTTACAACTAGCTTATGAAATTACAAATTCCGCAATGTCCTTGTGCCATATTTAAATGTATAACAACAAAAGCAAGGATTAAACTTTCACACTCATACCAGCCCATTTAATACCATATTGTTATCCCAAGAGGGTTTTCCTAATACACCCCATCCAATCCAAGCCATATCAAAACCAAGCTTCCTCTTCCCATTAAATGCCTTTCTTCTCCTACATGCTATCATCAATCACGACCAAATATAAATGACCTTTAACCTGGAAGCGAGGAACTACATAACCTAGCCATTAAACTTCCATAAAAGAGTTTGTTACTTCTATCTTAGCAATCTTAAAGCACAAGACATCAGCCAGAAAACTTGCATTTGCTAAAAAGCTAAAAGGATGAGGACTAGGAGGATCATTCAATAAAACCAATGCAATGATCAATCCTAAATAACCAGATGAGAATCTCACAATGTGTCAATTATCACACGTACAAATACTAATTGACAAATTCAAGACAAAATTATGCTTAGGGAGAAACATCATTATTCCTCAAAATATATACACTGACAAGCCTTGGGTGACATGTCGTTCTAGATTAAGCACGCAATACAGCTCTAAAGAGGAACTGTAATCATTTATACACTATGAAAAGGCATATGCATCTAATCGGTAACTGATAACTCAATGCTGAGGCTAGAAAATAATTGGGTGAACATATTATAGAATAAAAGGTTATCTTACCACCACGTAAACCACCGTAAATAAATATTAGGTCACCAACAGCTGCAGCCGCATGTCTGCAACGCCTTGTCAACTCAACTGAAGCATCTCCACCAGCTGCATCAGCACTGAATCTACCTGTCCTTGGGCTAGTAACAACAGATTTTGTATCACACCAAACTCCAGCGGCGGTATCCAACACTACAAGAAATGTGAATAAGTTGGGAACTATTAGAATTACAAAAACAGTGTTTCCATGATAATAAATGGCTGAATGATCATTGATATAACATTATCAGTTAACATTTCCTATTCTAAAATAAGAAATTAAGAAATTAAACATGTCCTGCTTTTTTGTATAAATTTAACAAATTTCCAGAAATAAGTTTTGAAACTTCCTAGTAAAATATTATTCAGATATCAAATGGCAATAATAATTTTAGTTTGTTGTTACAAGCAGGAAGATCTTAATGAACTTGAATATGACTTCTCACAAAATGTTGGGAGAGAGAGAGATAGCAAAGGAACCAACAGGAAAACATCAAGAGGGTGGACAACTTTCAGATCTAAGAAAAGTTGTTCCCTAAAGTCTACACTACCATTGCATCTTTTTTCCAGCAAAATGAACAACCTACATTTGGGAAGTTTATAACAGATTTCATCTGAAAAACTACTTTTAAACCTTAAGCTTTTACAGACCCACATTTGATTGTATACCAGTAAAACCACTAGCACAGCACATCACTAGAAGTTGAGACATTAAAAAGAACAAAATCAAGTACCTGCAACACTTGATGAGTCTTCAACCATGCGTCCACCACCAAGTGCCCCACCAGAAACATGGAGCCTAGCATTGACAAAGACCTAGAAACATAGTATGTTCATGTGATTCATCTTACTAGAAGAATTCATAGACTGAATTATTTAAAAATGAGTGAAGGGAATAAAAGAAAAACTCACAGCAGCATGTTGGTATCTAGGTGATGGTGAAACACCAGGAGCAATTGCCCATTCCCAACGGCCATCCCTGTGTTTTGCAAGTCCATATGCACTTGCCAATGGCTGAGAAAAGAATCAAAGAGAGAAGAAACCACAGGCAAAGAACAGATTGAGCAAATCTAAGGGTAAAAAGGGATCTAAACATTTTAAAAGAACAAAAGGACAAAATTAAGACACCATTTACGTGCATCTCAGCTCAATCTTTTAAAATATCTTCATTGCTATTATTTTCAAATTCTTCAGAATTCATTAGAATGCCTCTTTCTTCCTATCAACATAGATAAAATGTATATTGAAATTAGTGCCAAAATTTATTCAGATGAATTTAAGTTTTACCCAACTAAATAAGGAAAAGCTACCCTAAAGCAATAAGAATGCCAAGATAAAACTATAGGTCATGAAATCTTATGCTATATTGTTCAGAAAACCAAAATTCAAAAACATATATACATTATGTCATACATTTACTAACTCTAGAGAACAGAATGGGGACTTTGCAACTCACCACACTGTTCGCATCCCTCCCTCCACAAAGCAGAAGAAGGCCATCCGATCGTGCACTCGCAGTAGCATACCTAGTCAAACAAAAATTTCAACAAGAAGCTAATCTACAATCACCAAATAAATCATCAATAAAGAACAATAATCATATAGGATACTTCACATCGATGTCTTTGAGAGCATAAGCAAGACTACAAGCTTTAACAATGTTACAAAGGAGGAAGTACATATAAATACATTAATATCAATCATGTGCAACCACATCCATGATAAGATGGGCATACCAATAAATATGATATCAGAGATGGGACAGTCATTTTGGTTCATATCTTGCATATTGCACTTTCTAAGAGACCAGGAACAATAAAAATAGAACCGTCTACCTAAGATTGGCTCACGAACACCACTTCTGTGTGTGTGTGTGAGGGGGAAAGAGAGAGAGAGAGAGAGTACATGCATGGAGGTGGACCTTCCCCTTCAGGTTCCAATTTACGCCACTCATAAGGCTTGGCAGCAGTGTCCAAGGCCCATACATCTGCCAAAGGTCGTTTTCCTAGAAAAGATACACAAAAATGTTCAACAAAAAAATAGTTTGTAAATCATAACGTACATGAAAATAAAATCAGAATAACAGATTGTTACCATCATTTCCGCCTATTGCCATGAGATACCTTTGCCCTACCAAAGCCATCACATGGCCATAGCGTGGCCCTGGCCCAGGGCCTTGAACAACAACCCTGAAATACAATTGAAATTCATATCAAATAACCCATTGTCATATATAAATAAGGTGCATGCACATGCAACCTTCAAGGCCCAACCTATGCCACCGTGGTCGTTGCTGTGTGAGGTCAAGAACATGAAGATCCTCAGCAGACAAACCAGCTGGGCCAATTCCACCCTGAGTCAAATTAAAAGCCTCCCATGAAGAACTACTTCTTGCAGCAGAAAGAATTTAACCAAATAATATGTAAACAGAAAAAAAAAAACTATAAAATTCCACAGTGTGTACTAACCTGAATAACAACCATAGTTCCCACAGCAGTTGCCACATGTGCTGCCCTTGGTGTAGGTGGCTCTCCAAAGGGTGTGATTCTATGAGATAAATTATTGTATAAGTCAAGACGAATTTAGGAAAGTAAAACAGCAGTTATAAAGCCTTAGTCCTAGGCGTACCTAGACCATTTATTAGTTAACACATCATAACAGTGCACATCAGCAGTAGCACCTGCTAGTCCTGCAATTTAATTGAGAAAAAAAACAAGTTTAAAGCATGAAATCATCCCCGACAAAGAGAAATTTTCTTAAGAGATAGTTAGTTAAAAGGGGGAAAGAGGACAACAACAATTAGCCTTGACATACTATATGTTGCAAAGATTTGTAGAGGGCACTGAATTTATATAAAGCCAAGAAGGTCCTATTTATACATTATTACTTGAAATCACTCAAACATCATTGTCTTTTGCACTAGATCTATAAAACCAACATGAGGCATGATTTGTTGACTCTAAATCATTCATGGTGCTATCATAATGAATGCCATTATATCATGAGTATCTCAAAAGAACTAAGAGGTTTTCTATTTTTTAAGCATTAGGAGCATGAATATTTCAAAATAACAAATAATGAAATATAACAACAAGAGAATATAGGCATATTATTTTTGGAATCAAAGCAGGTTTTATTTGCAATGTGAGTCGAAACCAAGAAATTTAAAACTTTAAGCTGAATACAATCATATGTATAAAGAAGTATTCAGAGTCCAAGTTAGCACCAGATAAATTGGGGGCAGAAAGAATATTTAAGAGGAAGTATGAGGGTAAAGGGAAGACGTGCCCCGCGAGGGGGGGCTGGACTTCTAGTATTCTACTACTATTTAATATAAGGGGAAAAAAGTTCATTTAACATGGTACCATTCAACAAAGAAGAACCTAAGAGAATTCATCTTTTATTCCATAAACTAGAAGCCTTCTGCTTACCTTGGCACATCTTTACCTCATTAGAATTATTCCTTATTTAGATATAGCCCCTTTACTCTTTGGAGGAGTAGTTCTTCATCAACCCAATAATATGAACCTTAATACTAATCCAAAATGAAATGTGAACCTCGGGAGCTAAAATTGCAGGGTTTAAAGAATACGCATCTTAAATCCACCGAAGTGCTCACACGTACATCGATATGAATAGCCAAATTTCACTAAGGGCTTCTTACAAAAACATCAAATAAAAATGAAAGCAAATAAAACCAACTTACTGATGCCTGCGCTTCCAGCCGAGGATGGAGTCCCGGAAGAAGCAGAATTCCCTTCCAGTGCCGTCGCACCACCGAACAGAATCAACCTGGGCCCAATATAGCCCGGCGTCCCTTCTTCCCCCACAGCTGCCACAGCCGTTAGAGTATGCCCGCACCTAGGGCCAGGTCCGTCTTCTTTCTTCTCTATAATCGCATTCACCACCGAATAAGTGGGAGCACACCTCGGCCCCGCCACTGTTGCTTGCAGCTGTCCTTGAGCAGCAGGTGCGGCTGCTGCAGCCTGTTGTTGCGCCGAAGAAGGCGGATATCCACCAGGTCCCGGTGTCGAAGCCTGGTTCTCTACTTGTTGGTTTTGTTGTTGTGGTTGTTGCTGTTGTTCCCTCTCCATTGGTGCCGGAGATTGCATAGCTCCGTGGTGATTCTGGTCGTTCTCTAACACCATCGACGAATCCACATCCATTGCCGGTGTAAGCTTGAGCTTTGGCTTATACCGCTTACTTATTTACTGCGTCTTAATGGAAGAATACCTATGGAGTACGATGCGGAAGACATGCAATTGTCAGCCGAAGATTATTCGCCACTGGCTTTCGCTCGCGAAACAAGTCACCCACGAGGGCAACACCACCGCCGCTTCCCTAGTAAGACGGAAGGTCTTCACCGGATGGATTGATAAGTACTGGTGAAAGGTGAAGATAAAGAGCTGAAACAAAAATCAAAATAAAAAGCCTTAATTGAGATAAATCAAGATCTGCTACCTAAAATGAAAGCTAATTCGACTTTTTGAAAACCCTAACTCAGATCATGAATTTACCACCTCGAAAGAAAAAAAATCCACAACACTTTCCAGAAAAAAAGAACATATATATTTACTTTTCCAGGAAAAAGAAACAAAAATTTAGGGGGAAATTTTGAAAAAAAACAACAACAACTCCTTTTTCAGTTTTTTTTTCCGTTCGAACCTTTTCTTTTTCCCTTTTATCTCCCTCTATAATCCTCGAAGCCGTCGAAGAATTAGAAAGAAAATAAAACGGAACGGAGACAATTTCAAAGCTTTCTAACAATAACAAAACCCAAAAAAAATGAAAAATATCTTACTTTCTTATTTTTTTTGTAATAAATGAAAATTAACTTGTTTAATTGCTTTTTAATTTTTACTGGGAGCAGCCGGTATACGGAAGGCGGACTTGGGCGCCGTCTTGGCCCTCTTCGAGAGGTGAATAATGCGGGGAAGGGTGACCGGAAGGACGCATAATGGGGTTAAAATATTAACGGTGATTACCGGTTCCTATTTGCAAGGAGTTTTTTCCTTTTTGCCACCTATTAAGGAGGAATCCAAAATTTCACGCGCGAGATCATGTTTTGTTAATCACCCTCGAATGTGAAAGACGATACGTGGAAGTGCCATTTTCCACTCTGTAAATAGGTAATTAGGAGCATTTTTATTTTAACGATTAGCTTGCCATTTTGTATGGTGAAAATAGAAAAAGAGAAAACAACTTTCTGTGAGAAAAAAGTGCAATGCGATTTGATTTCTATTATACCTTTTTTTGAAGAGCTAATATTTTAATGTTTGGTGAGAAAAATGTGTTCTAAAAATTTAAAATATTTAAAAACGAAGATGGTGTTAAAATATAGGATTAGAAATGTGAATAAAAATATTTATATAATAAATTTATTTTAAATTTATATAAAAATTAAATATGATTTTGATTCAAATAGTAAACTTAAAAAATTTATAATAATTTAGGTTCATATCTCAATCAATATATATATATATATATTTTTTATTTTATTTTAAAATATAAAAATATCCTCAAAATAATATTTTTTGTTTTATTATTCTATATTTAATATGAAAATATAAAAAAAATAAAAATATACTAAAAATAATATTTATTGCTTTGTTAAAATTTGTTAAATTGAGACCATTTGATCAGGAGTGTATTCGATTTGGTTCAATTTAAATTTTGGAAAAAAAATGAATTGAATCGTTCCATTCAATTTTTCGCTCTTGAAATTGAGACTGAAAACATATAAAATAAAAATATAAATTGATAATTGTGATTCGGTTCAATAATTTTTACCAATTTTGGGTTTTGTAAAAAATCAATATCACTTTATTTTGGCCTCAAAAAATTATTTATGCATTTACAAAGTGAATTAAATAATTAAATTAATATCATAATCATCAATAAGACTATTTAAAATTTTATTTTAAATAAAACTATTAAGTTGATAAATCATTCAAACTTGTTAAAAGGAGAGTTAATACATAAATCATCAGTATATCTAATATTTTTTTGTATTTTTTTATTAGTTTAATTAGTTATAAGAATGATTATAATATATCATATAATTGATTAAATCCATAACTATCAAGCGTATATAATTGTGAAAAATTATTTATTTTATAAATAAAATAGTATAAAGTTTAATAAATCATTTTCCTAAATTTAAAATTTTACTTATAATTATAATTATTATATTAAGAAATGATTCACTTACTCCAATATAAAATTACACTTCTATAATTTTTTACTAAATATTTTTATAACTTTATCTTTTTTGTATGATTATATCTACTTGTTTATAACAACAACAACAATAATAGTAGCAGTAGTAGGGTTAAATGAATTAGTCCACATAGATATTGAAACGGTCAATTTATTATTCTATTAGGAATATTCCTTTGAACATAGATATTTGTTTCATTCAATTTGATTTGGATAAAGTAGGTTTTATGTGGAAAAACCAAATTTCGACGGAATTATGTGATTTGAGTGATAACACTAATTTGAAATTAAATAGAACAATAAAAAAATCCGAACTGAGACGAATACATCAATTCAAAATAATTTTTCGGTTTTCTCGATTTTTTTTGCTCAACCCAACATTTTATGAGTGACATCAACTCAATCAATACCCTAAATATAATATAGAATATAGATATATTGTTAAAAAATAAAACAAGAAATCTTAAACGTAGTTTTGACATAAAACCTCTAACAATCGTTATAATATGATAGCTATATGAAAAAGTAATAATGTGACGTTTTGAAGTGAAAAAATGATGGTGTAACAACTTAGTTATTGTTTTTAACTAATTTACAATGACTTTGTTGATTCTTTTAATTATTTCACAAAAAAAAAAATTTAAGCTTAACAATTGTTATGAAAAATCAGAAAACGATAATTTTTTTATACAACAGTCTGAAATTATTTATAATCTCTTTTCAAAACTTAAACAATGTCTTAAACAAATTTTATCACATTTAAATTCACGTCATTCTGCATTAATAATAATGTTAATACCAACCGAAGTAATATTTAATAAAAAATTATAAATTTGTATATTTTGACCACTGACATAATTGCATAATTGTTTTTTTATGCGTTTTGCATTACTAATTTAATAAAATATATATTTAATGCTTTACTTTTTTTTAAGGATTTAATGCTTCACTATAAACTTATCAATTTAGCCAAGGCAGTATAACATTTTTCCTCCTGCATCATTCTTAATCTAATTAGTTCTCCAACATTTTAAGTATAATGAAAAACTATAAAGATGCGACACATAAATTGAACAATCCATCAAGCATAAAAAGAAAAAATAAAATTTATCTTTCTTATGGTGTTGATTATCTTTAACTTACTTTTAAATTAATGATCATTAACAAAAAAGATGAGCCTTTATTCGTTATCATAGGAAGAGAAGGAAAATATTAATATTTTTTTCGCGTAATTTTAACTTCAAAAACTAGTTTTTTTATAAATTCCGTTAAAAATACATTTTTAGACTTTGTTATATTTTTATAATTTTATTATTTATCGATAAAAATTTTAAAAATTCAAATTGATAGTTTAATTATAATTCCATGACAATATAGCTATTGAGCCTACGAGTTAATATATTATCATAAATTTACTGATGATCATTTTGTAACATTTCATAATTGAGTGATTAAAATAAAAATTTATTAATAATTGGATGGTTAACGGTGTAACTTACCAAATATTTTTGGAGAATGGTGACTTAATGACTCATATTAATATCCTTCAGCAAGTTAACGAAAGAGCGATTAAAGTTATAAACTTTGGATATTTAAGTGGTTAAACTAAAATTTTTTATAATTAAATCATCAAAATATAAACTTATTAATAATCGAGTGACTCTATTTTATAATAATATTAGATATTGATTGGAAAAAATACTTGAACTCTATTTTATAGTAGTATTAGATATTGATTAGCTTCCGAACTTTAGATATGACCCGTAAAAAAATTTAAGTAAAAAAAAAATTTGAACGGAATTCATATATAAGTGAAATTAAATGACTTATAATTTTAACTAAGACCTCAACCTTATCAATACAACCAAATTTTTTTTTTTAATTTAAGCATATTTTTAAATAATTAGATTACCTAAACTTCGCATGACAATAAAAGATCTTTTTATCACATACATAATACACATATTATAGATAGATATAATATTCCTATGAATTGGAAATAAAGCCGAGGGGGATTTTGCAGTCTTTGGGTTAAGAAAAATAAGAGTGAGATGTAGTTTGAGCCTAACTTTTCCGTAAGGCTTGTTAAGCCCATAAATAATCTCCAATGGGCAGCTGATGTAAGAGTTTAGCCTACTTACTTGATTCAATCATTTGAACTCGTATGAATTAAGTATTATACAAAAAATAAGTTGATTGAGTTTTAATTCGATTAATATAAGTATTGTTGTCAATACAGGAGGATGTGAGTTCGAGTGCGTTGAAATGCATTATCCTCCTATTTTTGAGTTGAAGAGGGACTATAAATAACTTTAAACATTTTCTAAAAAATATGATCATAGCTTATGATAAAATTGTTAAAAAAAGTATTTTACAAATAATAAAGGAAAATACTGAAATTTTTATAATGCAAATTATTATTTTATAAATTATATAAATTTAAAACAATTTAAATGCCCTTGTGATTAAGGAAAATATAATGTTAATTCATGTAAATAATACACTTATATGATCAAATGATTACTCAAACTTGGATTTACATTTAACAAATCGATGGTCATATGCTTTTTTTTTTTCGTGGTGAAAGATGGTCATATATGGTTTTTGTTTCTAGCAAATTAATGGAATCAAATCTTAACGGTTCATTTCAAACTTCTTGCAATGGTGTATTAATGACATGATTAAATCGTAGGTTGAAATTCTCGTTTCTGGGTTTTTTTTTTCTAACTACATAAAAATGCTAAAGTAAATAACATAAAATAATAAGTATATAATAGTATATATTCACATTTGAAAATTTTAATATTTTCGGGAATTGTACATTCCAATTAAACAACTAAAAACAAAATATCCATATATGGAAAACCAACAATTTTCTCTTTAAAATTTTTAAACTATCACCTTCATCACTTCATAAAATCAAAAATAAAAAATTACGTAAATTTAAAATTTATGATACAGCTGATTGAGTTTTAGTTTGATTAGTATAGATATTATTATTAATGTAGGAAAACATAAGTTCGAGTGTGCTCAAACATATTATCCTCCTATTCATGAACTGAGGAGAGAATATAAATAATTTTAAATATTATGTCAAAAAAAAAATACGATGAAAATTTATAATAAAAATTTTCAAAAAGAAATTGTGATGCAGCTACAATTCATATTCTTTTAGCAATATATTGTTATTATTATTATTTGGGAAGGCTTGCTTGATTCCTGCGTCAAAAGAAAAAAAACAACTGGAGAAATGGTCTTTGTTCTTAATTGCTAGAATAAATTTACTGATGTAACCCATCGACATGTTTGTATAGTTTATGTATTATAATTGTTATATTCCTTTGTTAGGAGGATACATGTCAGCCCAATAGGTATTCTTGATTATGTGTTAATTTTCTGAGTATGATTAATAGTTCCATGTCAAATGGAATTAACCATTCGAGTTTAAGGGTGAATGTTTATCTAATCTTGTTATATTAATAGGTAAGAAGATTTTTTTTATAAAAACTTTAAAAAATTATGAATAGTGAATCAATTTAATAAGATCCTAAAGTTATTTTGAGTTATCGTTTTCTCAATTAAGTTGTCCTTTTATTTTTGTTTCGATTCTCAATTTTTACAAGTGAACCGACTTTCATTAACCCAACTTGATATTTTTTTTTGTCCTCCTTCCTTCTTGTACTATGTATCAACAATAATTATATTTAAAACATTATATATTTATATAAACATTATTATACTAACAATTAATATTACAAATTTATTATTTTATTTTGTTTCAAATTTTATTTTGAGTAAATTACATCATTAATCACCAATCTATGGAAAAGTTTTAGTTTTCATCACTGAACAATTCGAAAATTTTCATCTAAATCACTAAATTGTTAAAATTGATGCTATATTGCTTTCTTTATTCACATTCTTTGCACTAATAGTAAGCTCACTTTCATTTTCTCTTCTACAATTCAATTTTTTTCATGAAACAATTCACGAATCAATGAACCGAAATTCAAATAATTTTTTTCTTTGATCTCAACACTGTCCGTTAGATCGACTTGGATCTAAAGTATGTTCTTCTACTTATCGATGGGTACTAATCCATCGTACCAATCATCAAATCATCACTTGGAGCTCACTAATGATATTTAAAAAAAATAACTCAATGGCCACTTAAATAAATTTTTTTGAATAATTCAGTAATTTAAATAAATTTTTTTAACTAATTTAATAATAAAATTATTGTTTTTTTAATCGAGTGATCAAAATAAAATTTTATTGACACGATAGAATTTACCCATTAATTTTTTATATTAAATTATCGGATTTAGTCATGCTTATAACAGTGGGTGGTTGTTGAGCAACATATTAAAATTTATTGTTTATTTAATTAATATTTTGTTCACGTGATGTGAGAAAGAATGCAAGACACTTTTTTTTCCTGATGATGTATTAAAGAAAGAATTTAAGAATTGCACATATGTTTACGAAGTCCGTGTAATTGTCGGCAGAAGCAATTCATGGACAATGTCATAAATTGTCATCTAACCTTCCACAAATTCTACAAGAAGATGAAGGCATTAGGAAGTTTACGCAGGTTTTCATTTTATATTTCGTATTTTAAGGAAATATTTTCCATATCCAATGATACTAATTAAGATGATATTTAAAAAAAATTATTAAATATTAAATAAGGTCTTAAACTAGCAATTAAATAATCTTTTAAGTTTTAACCAATATCTAGAGAACAAAACATTACCCCTTCTACAAAAATGGAAGTAGAAAAATAAAAATAGAAAAAGTTTGAAAAGAAAGGTGAGTGCATAATTTGTCGCTGAGCTTCTTTTCAATCCAATCACATCCCTTTTTCCCCCTAAATTGTTGTAGCTTTTGTTTTCATGGGATTCTTGCAAAGAGGTAGAATTTGATTGTATTTCTCACATTCATATGTACAAATCACACAACAAAATGACAAAAAACTTTGAACTGCTAAAGGCTACTGTTACACCATTACAGCTCTAGCAAACGCATAAGACTCCCCCCCCCCCTCTCTCTCTTTCTTCTTAATGGGGGTTTCTACTAGTACTAAAATTTTGCTCTCTAAAGTTGAAGTATTAGGGGTTTGGTTGGTCGTGGGTAGATTAACCTCCCCTTAAAACCGTAATTCTCATATTCCCCAGCAATTTCTGCTCCAAGTTAGGTCCTCAACAATCTTTTTTTCCCCCTGTGAAATGAAATTAGGACGAAAGTCAGTACATGAATGAAACAACCATAGAATCTGCGTGTAAGAAACCATAAAAACTAGGAACCTAACACCCAAGAGATTCAAGAAAACCCCAACAGCAAATCAATCTCCCTATCCACACTTTTGCTTTTTGTTATTCGCTTTCTGTCGTAGCTAACCCATTACAACAAGATTTTGTTCTCTATGGATGTAGTAGAAACTAACAAGCATATTTCATTGCACGGTAGCATATTGCAAAAAGCATTAAACATGCGGGGGAACAAAGGGGCTTTGATCTTTGATCTAAGTGTTAAGAGCTCAAACTCGACAAAAACTCACTTCTTCCATGTGTCCCAGAAAAAAAAACCTCATCCTACTAAAATGGTTGATATCTGGATCTCAATCTTTACAAGGTTTCCACAAAAATTTTAACTCTCTACATCCTGCTATTATACACATCTAAGTGCAGTTCGGTTCTAAAGCTGAAACTGCAGTCTTCTATGAATTTCTTCTTGTATACAAACCACTCTTTAAGATTATCATCTAGTTGAAAGGACTAGTTTGTTAAAAGTTAGGCAGTCAAGCACAATGACATCAATGGTTAACATTGAACGATGTGGTGTTACAGATTTTGCAAGGAAATGGCTAATGGGGTTAGAACTACTTTCAAAACTTTAAAAGATCTACAAAAGTCCTAAATTGCAGTTGTGGGCAGTAATTTCATATATGCCTACTACAACGGAATAAGAACAGTTCTTTTGGGAACGGGTTTGATTGAAAAAATCTACGTTAAAAGATTCTAATTTCCAAATTCAAAATCTGAAAAAAAGCCAAGCCAATCCAATAGCATTTCAAATTGACTCAAATTCTTCTACTAACTAAATCAAAGTTCGGAGCTTTCCAAGGTTAGCTAGAACTAATAACCAACCCAACTACTCCACCCATCTCCATCATCCAACTCGCTGAGTAAACTCACCCAACACCAATTCAACTCACCAAAAATAGAAATAAAATTAAATCACACGAAAAGAAGGATTTTTACTCACCAGGAAAAAGCTCAATCTCGAAGAATGACCGAATCAGCAATACCCATCAAGGGTTTCAAACAATCTGGTGAGAATTTCCTAGCAAACAAGTATGAACTCGAGTAATTTGACTTCCTCAACTCATAAATCAACTTGGCCGACACTTCTTTCGGCTTATACATGTAGGGGTGACCCGCAACCGTTCCGGTCCAATTAACCCGAGTTAAAGTATAGCGAGTCACCGCATTTGGGTCTTGCATTGACAACAATGTCGGAAAATAATGTTCTTCCGGGTAACACTCGCTGGCACGATAACACGGTAACTTGAATTTCCCCCAAAGCGTCCGATCTTTGACCACCAGTAACGCGTGTTTCCGAGCCAACACAAAAAACTGAGATCCAACTCGGAAATCCTCGAATGGCACCTCCGGCATCATCACAAATCGGCCACGTGCTACATACCGTTTCCACAGCCTGGGTTCCTCGGAAATAATCTCGATGAAAGATTTGTACTTGACTCGAACACCGTACCGAGTCAAATCAGAGGAGTTGGAGGTGAGATCGAAGGTTTTGGAAGTGAAGAGGGAGCGGTAGATGTAATTGAAGGAATGGAGAGGGATGCAGTACTGGGAGAGGACGGCGAAGTAAGCATTGGCAGGATCGTCGAGGATGGCAGTGGCGAGGAGGCGTCGGGTGGCGGAGATCAGCGTGGCGGAAGCCCTGAAAGTGCGTTTGGCGTTGGGAATGAAACGGTCATCGAAAACGGAGTTGGTGGGGCGAGTAATGTTGACGGTGGGATCAGCGTGGACATAGATGTTGTAGCGTGAAGTTTTAGCGGTTCGGAAGAAACGGTTCCAAAGAGGAAGGAAATGGAGGTCGGTGTTGGTTAAGAAAAGGAAAGCAATTTTGGGGGAGGAAGAGGAGGAGAGATGGGAGGAAGATAAGGAAGGGGTGGTGGCGCGGTGGAAGAGACGGAGGTCGTCGAGTTCGTCGGGGACGGAGATGGGGGGAAGAGGGTGGGGATGGAAAGTAGGGGCTAAGAAGAAGAAGAGGATAGGGAGGGAAAGGAGGAGGGAAAAGGAGAGAATGAAAGGGGTGGAATACATTGAACAAAGGTGGAAACGGGAGGAATTGGGAGGGAATGGTGGGTGTCTTATACAACTTCGCAGTGAGAGTGGAATTGTGAACAAATGGGAAGAAGAAGAAGAAAAAATGTTCAAAGCTTGAAGCTTTGGATAAGCTACAGTAACAATGTACGCAATTTTCAAGGTGATAATACGATAAAATCAGAGTTTTTTTTGGTTGTTTTAGGGTGGTTGGTCGTTTAGGGGTTTATCTTGAATGGAATTCTAGGTTTTGGGGGAGTTTACTAGGGTTTGATTTTTGTTTTTCTTTTTTGGGTTTTTAGGGTTAAAACTCTCAAGAATTTGCTTTCCCTTTTTCGAGAGCGAACTGAGGAGTAGGGTGAGAGTGGGACTTGGGAGCGATGAAGGAGAGATTGTTGGGGGGAAGAAGCTTGAGGGAAAAGCGAGAGCGGAAGGAGGGGTATGAAAGTGTAGTCCTGATGGAGTTTAAAGGGTATTTAAGAGATTTCAATTGAATACGGATGGAACGCCACCGTTGGTATTTCTCTGTTTATATTTTGTAACGGAGGCGGAGGATACTGCTCTACTGTTGGAGCCATTGTCCATTGTCCATTGACACAGATTGACAAGCCCTGGGGTATTTACTCAATATTATAAATTTCATATGTTATAATAGTTTAAGAACTTGAAAATCGATCATTTATCTTAGAACAAAACAATTGTTAGTAAATAATATTTGAAAACGCCCATAAACATTGAAACGATACATCCAAACTCGATTATCAATATATTTTATAAATCTCAGTATTTTGGTCTGTTTATTTTACTGAAAATTTTTTTTAGAAAATGATTATTTTTTTGAAAAATTTAATATTTTTTTATTTTTGAATGAATCTTGTGTAAAATATTTTTTTTTGTTTGATAGATTTCTTGAAAATATTTTATAAAAACTGTTTTCAATTAAACAAACATACATTTATGATTTTTTTATTATTTAATTGAGTTTATTTATATTTATAAAATTATTTTTTATATTATTTTTGCATATATTAAAAATATTTTGTTAAATTCAAGTGATTATTTTTTATTTAAAAATTTAACATCAACAAAATTTAAAAAAAATTAATAATGTCAACAATTGGACTTGATTATTAAATTTGAAAAATAGAGAGACTAAATTATTGAAAATAAAAATACAGAGACTAAATTACAAACTTGTAAAGAATACATAGATTTAAAACATATTTTAAACTTTATACTACAAAATATTTATTATTAATATATTTATATATAGTAAATATTTATTATTAAAATATTAATATTAAATATTTTTAATAATATGTAAAGAATATTATTTAAAATTATTATTTTTAAAGTTTATTATTAAAATAAAATTGAAATATTAAATAATTTATTATTTTAATAGATTATATTAATTATATTAATACATTATTATATTATTAAATATAAATAATTAAATATATATGTTTAATAATATTAAAAAATAATATTTTATATTAATATTTTTTAAAAATAAAAATCAAATTTATTATCAATATAATAATATTAAACTTGATTTAAGTTAATTTTTATATAATAATTATGAAGAATTTTTTTCCGAAAAATAACTTAACTTTTCAAAAAGATAAGTTATTTTACAAAAAAAAAAACATATTTTCGTTAATATATAAGTCATTTTCCGTTGACTAAATTGATTTTTATGAAACAAACACAGAAAAATACAAAAAACATTTTTCATAAAATTTTTACGTGTAAACAAATGAACCCTTAAAACAAAATAAATACATATACAACATCGAATACTCTTGATCCTATTCCATCACTTATATATACAATTTTATATTTATAATGAATAAAAGATGCATTTTGCAATAACATATTCAAATGCGTTTAAATACGTTTTCTTTTCTAATTTAAAAGTTGAAAAGTAACGGATAGAAATGGACTTTGTACCAAAAATATTACCAATAAACTTGCAACAATATATCGAACTGACAGAATATTTAATATCTTAATCACGAATAAGTAATTTTCCATCTGAATTCTAAAATTATTCAATCAATAATATGATCCATTTTTTTAAAAATCAAACATTTAATATTTTACCATCCGTTACGATATTTAAACTGTAAAATAATTACTTACTTTCATACAGGTGGACAAATGAAATCCCTGTGTAATTGGATACTGGTTATTGGTTAATTTACAAACACAATGCAAAATTAATATTAAAAAAGAGCAAAAATTAAATCTCACACGCACAAAACAAGTCTTTGATCAACAGCAACCGAGCCAAGAGGTTTAATATAAGAACTCAAAAAAGAGCAATTCAAAGGGCATCTTCTATGGAAATCATACACTTGAAAATAAATACAATGTGATCACATAATTGACAAGCATTAATCACAAGCTGATTAAATCTTACCAATGTAATTCTCGTAACAAGCCACCGAACCAGTCTCCTTGAATCTGCTACGGAGTAACTACTCCCACCACAGCAAAGCCAATCCTTGATTATATGACAGGAGAACAAACAATGCCATTATAACATGTCGAACCAACTGTAATTTGATATATACATACTAAAGCAACAGGATGGATGGCAGCCCGAACAGGCTTGTCTTCACGAATACTTCCTTACAGATCAACAGCCTGTGCTACAACTTTTGTGGGATTTGAGTCTCGTCCATGTAACTTGGACCTATCCCTTATAGGTTTGTAGGGGCCAGGGTTCGGTTTTGCAGCAGTTTTGCTCAGCTTAGTTGTTTGCGACACAATACCTCCACCTACTCAAATCAAACCATTGAAACAAAAAATGTTCAGTAAAATGTGTAACAAACAAATGCCGGAGGGACCATATCATTGTGCACTGTCAAACATTCTTTGAGCTTTTGGGAATGATATATCAGACCAAATTTACTACATAATTACTTTTGACAACAACCAACTTGAACCAGAAAAGGCAATGTTAATGTTCAAAATTCAGATGCCTGAAAGTTGATGTGTATTCCATAGGCAATGGACTAGCATGACCCAAGAGAAGGGCTAACATCAAGGTAAGGATACGTATACACTTTAGGACCAACAGAGGCTTACCAGTGTTTGGCATAGACAATCGCCTCTTGGCCTGTTTATCAGACTGTGTCAGCCTCTCTTTAGGATTGCTATGAGATCTTGAACTAATAACAGGTCTTGAGCCAGCTTCTTCAACAGAATCTTCATGATTTGGTTTAGATTCTGGCTTGGAAGATGGTGCAGTCACTGCTTCAAGCACACATGCTGACTTACCAGGTGGGGAATCGCTCCCATCAAAGTGGGATGGACCTGTTTTTTTATTTGTAAGGTTAGCATGAAGACTTGATGCAGCTGGTTTCCTGATAGCAGGTTTTATCTGAGAACTGGCACCATTCTTTCCCTCTGCAGGACTATCCTCGCGTATCTTTACTCCATCTCGAAGATTAATGTCAAGGAAACGATTCTCCCAAGGACGTACAGCCATCCATCTCTCCAACCAGTTCCAACCCCAGCTGCTTTTATCTGGTTCAAATCCAACAGGCACTGACTGCTGTCTTGATCCTGCTTGCCACTGCATGAATATAGGCAAACATTAACTTTTAAAAATAAAGCCTAGCTCAAAAGGGACCCCTCATTGAAATGATTCTACCGAAACTGTACAATGAGGCAACACAGAATCAGGTGACTAGTATGACTTCAGCAGTTTAATGGGAAGATTTTATCCTACAACATATGCAAATGTTAATTTTTTTTTTTTGATGGCCAATATGCATGATTTTCCCATGTTTGTTGGTGAATACTCAACAAGTAGAGAGTTCAATATTTGTCCCCATTTCTACCATTAAGGATACAATTAATGGAAAAAATTAAATTAAAGAAAATTTTCATCATGCATTTTTGTTTTGCTGTGTCTCGTCTTACAAAAAATGGTGCTGAGGTGCACCTAGTGTGCACTTGATAAAATGTGCCTCATCTGAAAACATCTAATACGCTTTTTCTATTTGGCACCTTGGCGCATGCTTTAACGACACTGATAATAAGGTTCCTGAGTAAGGAGATATTGACCAGCCAACTGACCCTTTGACAATCAACACTCCAGTAACATTAAGAAAAAAAAAGAAACCGCATAAGAATGCAAGAATGAAATAGTGCAAAGTATTTGTACAGTTTTTGTTAATGCCACATGAAACTAGAGGACAAGATACAGAAGGGATTATCAACAGGCAAGGATCAACTAATACAGACGAACCAAAATTTAAAAATTTAGTAATTATAGATAACAAAATGCATGGTTTACTTCAATATGGATTTTGAACTGCCAATCACTTTTTTAGCCATTTGCTCATATTGAATAAAATAATTGTCTTTTTCATATTTCCTTTTATTTTCTATCAAAATTTGAGGATGCCAAAGTAAAAAACAAAATAAAAAATAGCAAAAGCACCAAATAAAGACAGCCTGCGTCTCCATAAAACTATATATTCGCTCTTTATATGTGAGAAAATATACTATTTTAATTGAGTTGCTTATTTATCATTCCAGGATCTATACTTAAAATGAGTTCTTGAATAAATGATAAATCCACAAAAGTGGAGAGAAAAATGGCATGCTATTATTGAATACAAGCAAACCAAGGATATACTAGTAATAGAACATTCTCAGGTCACCAAATTTTGAAAGAGGGGAAGGAAGTCACTTCACTAGTATATTACAATTGTATTATCATTTCTTACCTGATGAGCCAGAGCATATGCCATGGCCCGCTCACGTTTAGCTGCAGCTTCCTGCCTTTTCAGTAACTTCGCTTGAATTTCTTCAACGGATCCTATACTATCACACCACCCTTCCTGCATAAATGTCATAAGTCATTCGAATCACTCAGCAAAGATACCAATATCCATGCTTCAATTGTATGAAAAAAGGGTTCAAATTTCTGTAATCAGTATTTGTTAGTGCAACCAGAAAACAACGTAATTCAGTTAGCAAAAAGTTATTGATGTTCAATAAACACTATCTAGCAAAGGATTATCAAATTCTGAGATGGAAATGGTAAATATATGTTGAATGGCATAGAAAATTACATGTAAATCTAGTGGTTGACAGGACAAAAGTAATGGTAGAAGTAAGCAACATCAGCCATTCGCGAAGTATGGTATGGTAGCGAAACTCAACACGTGCAGATGTTAAGGCATGATACCTAAAACTTTTTTGAATATATGGCCACAAAACCTAACTTATGTGATGTCAAATGTAACACTACTTTAACAAAGGGCATGGTAAATCACCTCCATCCACTGAAAAAAAAAAACCTAGTTCTACCTACAGATAACTGGTTCCACTCACATCACCACTCTCAATCATTTAACCTTAGCATCACAACAACCAAGAAATCAGTTATTATGATAAAATCACTACTAAAAGGATCCCCGAATCTTGGGGCCATTACACACAAAAGAAAGTGTTAAAAGGAATCTCCAGGCTAGATTTTGTCCACCATATGGATCTTATTCCACTAATATTTCTCGAAACATTTGCATTGTGCGTAATATTCAATAACAGAAAACTTTAAGCATTCTCTGAACAGACATTTCTACTTAGGAGATACGTTATAGATTTCCTGATTTGGATTCCAAACGCATCTGAATCCATACACCACACTTAGAGATTGTCCAAGAGAGAGTTGCATCATTGCCAACCACAATCTAAAGTCCCAACTAAGTAACCAAATCTAGAACCTCTGGTTTGTCATTTTATTATCACTTAAGAGGTATTTTAAATGTTGCAGATAACTTCTGCCGTCGATTACATTCCAAAGGCAAATTTATACTTCGACCAAGTGTAAGTACAAGTACAGGCACACAACAATAATGCCTAAATGCATACATGAAGTCACCTCTATTTCATGGGTGTGTGAGAGTGCAGACATGCACAAGTGCATACATTTGTGTCAATCTATATGAATTTAAGAATTTGATATTTCTCACCTCTATTTCTTTAACGTGTGCCTCATTTGCAAGTTGTTGCCGAAGTTTCTGTTGCGCAGCTTGATTTTCTAATGCCAGCCGAACACGCCTTGCTCTTACACGAGCCTGAACTCTAACCAAAGCTTGCATGCAGCGAAGAGTTATAGCAGCTTGTTTTCTTACAGCATGACCCCTGACAAGGGCCTGCAGTCTTACCAATCCTTTTAATGCTCGCAGTGCTCTTCTGGCCTGATGTTTAAATAAAACATATTTCAATTCCATTCCATTGCATCAGTACTTACCACCTTATACATATAAGCATAGAGAAAACACGAACATAGAGATATGCAAGATGCATAAAATACACATGTATTCTCAGAAAAGCTACTCCAACCCAAAATTTCACCCCTTTTTCTTCCACGGCTTATCCTTTTTCCAAAATAAAATCATGAATTTCTTTTGACTTTTCAATACATTCTTTTCACTTACTCCTAGAATTAGGTCTAATATATTTCAAGATAAGGATGGTCAAGCAGAAACTACAAGTTTTACCTCAAACTTTATACAAGTCAAACAATCCCAAACAACTTGGTACAGAAGAGTTTTTCAAGTTCTCATTTTTCATAGATTATATATTTATATATATAAAGGAATCACTACCAGAAATCCTCGGAAAGCAGTCTGTATCCTCGTGGCAGCCCATTCTTCCCTTGCATGTTCATTAAGAGGTGCATCATGCACTTCAAGTGCATCAGAAGGAGAGCCAGCAGCATCTACAGTTGCACGAGTAGTAGCATTTTCAGCTAGTGAAGCAGCATTCTCATCCAACTCTTCTTGAAGTTCATTTGTATCAAACTCAACCGAATGCTTTCTTCGGTGACGAAATTTGCTACCAGTTGCTCTCTGTCACAACCAAAGACCAAATCGTTGAACCAAAAACATGATGAAATGGTATTCTACTTTGGAAGTCAATCCTTTTCGAGCTTGCTAACTTTAATGTTCCAAAATAAAATGTAAAACAACAAAGGAAAGATCAAATAAACCAAAGGATATTCTAAAATACACAAGTTTTGAGAACTTTACATGATGGACATAATGAGAATTGCTTTTCATGACAATAAAATAGAAAATGGGAACATTTTATTATTTAAGGGCCTGGCTAATTTTTTTCCGACTGTTGTCAAGTTTTTGGCATTGGGTCTTTGACATTGAAATTATAAAAGCAAAGTAAAAAAAGAACCCATATTTTAATCACTATCAATAAAACTACACAGCTAATTAATAAGGTTTGAAGGAAAAATGCCAGCTCTGAGCCAGCAATCAACTCGCATCTGCTTTCTACATGCTAGCAAGCTACAGCCTACCATAAGACTGGTAAATGAAAATAAGCATCATCAAGTGCGCAAATAACCACAAATTGCATCATCAACTAGTATGGATGAAGAGAGTAGAAATCACATCTTGATTAGGCTAACAAGGAAAGCTACTGCATGTAAGTTACTACATAATACTCCTTGTATGTACCGGATTTGTCAACAACTCAACTAAGCCCTAAGTCAATGAAAAATGCATTACTCCAAAAACATGATCATCTAACTACAAGTGTGCATAGAAGATACTTTCTGACATTTGATAGTACTTCAGCATTTTGAAGAGGCACACATGCCATGATGTACATGTCACAGGCCTGAATATTGTGTGTGGGTTGTGACACAAGCATGAAGCCAAATCTAAACCTACAGAAGGGTAAAAAAGAAATCACAACATTCAAACTAACATTTTCTACTTTCTCTGAAGATTGAGACTTTTCTGATTTCTTCAAGCCAACTAGTGCTTTGATCCATTTTCCTGAGACACCCATGGCACCGACAATGACAAATCAACCTAATATGGGCGGACCTGCAAGAGAAAATTCTTGCTAAATCAACCTTAAAACTGCACTCAAAGATATTGTACTGCTCAAACTCCAGGGAAAAAGAAATCATAAAAGAGAGCTACGCAAGAGGACAAAATTTGCCTGATAATACTTCCTACCCATCTGATTATATATGAAAGTATTTAGCTGATATGATATGAATCGAAGAATCAAAATAACAAGTTTTGAGTATCTTTTTATAATATAAATAATACATTTCACAATATTACCGGAAAGATCTACAATAGTAGTAAAAATAGATATTACTTTCAAGAGAATTCAATTATTACCACAAAAAGAAAGGACATTATTGGGCAAAATTTGACAATAACCAGCACTAGAGGAAAAGGAGAAATCTTTTCATGAGCTATTTACATGAAAAATTCCACACACCAAACATCATGGTCTATCAAAAATAATGAGTTATGAATTCTAAAGTGCATGTCGATGGGTCAATACACATTCTCTGAATATTGAAATAAACCACATCATCAGTGATCAACAAATTATGAACTACATAAATCACAAAACTAGCAACAACAACATGGCTAGCCCATCGTTGTCAGATTAAGATCCAATCAATTACTTTTTACAATACAATGATATTAACAATCACATATGAAGGACCCGCTAAATAATTGTGAAAGTCATACTTGTGAATGGTGATTGACATGGTGATTAGTGAGCTCAGGGCACGAGGCACACTCGAGTTCTTAATTTTGATATGAGTCGAGAAAAATTAACAAATCTATTTGCCTCAGTTTTGTACTGCCCACATTCATGGCATGCCTAAATTCCATGGTAACAGTAAACTTAAAACCTAATTTTGATAACCCTTGAATTCCGCATCAGACAAGTAGATGAAGAACTAAAACAAAATGATACTATCCAAAGACACCAATAACCAACATTTCAATCTTGGCTTCGAAATCAAGGAACTAGGATACTTTACAAGAGTCACTTTGTTAATGACGAGTTAAGCAACCATGAATTCTCCATCAAGCTTCTCATTCTCAGATTCCCTGCAAATCATCACCTCGTCAACAAGACCATGAAAAAAAAGAGAGCAGAATTTAAATTGTCCATGTAAAAAGTTTTAGAAAAAAGAAGGAAGTTTAGGAAATTATTTCCATTTTCATCTATGTATTAACCAATAACTCCTCCCATTTGATCAACTATTCTTCCTCATCAAAGTCTACTGGTTATAAATTGCAGCAATTAAGCCCCACATTAACTACAGATCTCGCAGATTTCAGTGCGAAGCTTGAAAAACGTTAAAAAAAACTCACTACTCCAAAAATAAAACCGTAAATTCACCCTCTAAAACAAGTGAAGAACCAAAAAGAAAAATCAGAACTCAGTTGAATCATCGTTGGATAAAAAAGTTCTAAAAAGAAGTAGTACCTTTTCCAACCGTTTGACTGATTATGATCTATCAACAATCATTCAAAAATCAATCAACAAAGTCAAACTTCAGTCGACCTTAAGACCTCAGTTCTTCATTCTACTTAAGACCTCTCCTACTCTCTCTCTAGATTTTTTTTTTTCAATTTTTTTCTCTCTCTAGAATTTGTGAGGACCGTAATCGGTTGAAGTATGCTGAGGAGGGGGGATTGGGATTGGGTTGAACTACTGTAAAGGAACGTCGTCGTTTACCGCTTCTTGGTTTAGTCGTTCACAAGCGTGCGACCAAGAGAGGAGTACATCGCGGGACCATATGTTCTCCCTTTTCACCAAATCGATAACCTTTTTCCACTTGCCTTTTTGCGTCCCTGCTTACGTTACGTCAACGGTTATTCTACTTCATTTATTTTATTTAATAAATTTTCACATTTATATGTTTGTCTCTAAAGTTTTATAATTCGACTTTTTTTTTTTATAAAATTCGTATTTTATATAATATATCTGATAATAATTTTTTTAGTTCGTTTTCGAAAAAATATATTTTTAGTTCAAATTTTATTAATTTTATTACTTCAATATATTTATTAGCAATTTCATTAATTATATATGTATATATTTTTACTAAATTAGGATGGTTCGCGTTGAATTAATTTTTTATTTTTGACTAAATTATAGTGAAAATTTAAATATTACAAGATATTGAAAATTTTTGTATGTTTGAAATTTAATATTACATTTTTATTTTACAATTTTGAGTTTTTTTATTTTTTTAATTTAAAAATTAAAATTCTTTTGTTAAACCATTAATTTTTTTTTTTGTTAAATTTTGTTACGACGATTTGAAAAAAAAATCATTTAATATTCATGTAACAATAAATGTCATTATAATAGACCTAAATTTAATAAAAAAAATTAATAGTTTTAACAATTCTTAAAAATTTAAATCAGTATTTTAGTAAGAACAAAATATCTAGATAATTAATGATATTATAAAAATCGAGTTACTAAATTATGTCAAAATTAAAGTATAAAAAATAAATCTCAAATTTAAACAAAATATAAGGATCAAAACTAAAATGTAACCATTCGTATATAATCTCAAAAAATTTGAGAATTAAAACTAAAATTTAATCATTATCTTAAAAAAAACCAAAGACGTGCTTCATATAAGAAAAATACTTTTAAGGTTTTATTTTTTTAATATCGCTTAAGGTGTTCTTTTAATATATATATATATATATAATATTTATAACATATTTGTTTATCAAATAAATGATGAAAGATTGTTTAAAATCTTTATTGATCTCGGTTTCAATCTCTAAACATTAAATTTGTTTTAAGTAAAAGTTTTCATAAGAATACCTTTTTTTATCTCTTTTAATAATACTCATGACTTCTTCTCTCACCATTATTTTTTTATTTTAATTTTTTATACATAAATACACAGAACATCAATCTAATAAAAATAAGCGACTCTTTTGATGATCTCGTAAATCACCTTTATTTTTTGATAAATAAAAAAAACAAATTACAAAATGATCAAGACACTATTATCCCATGAAATTTATCTTGTTGAATGTAACATATTATCTCTTTAAAAGGCACCTCAAACACTTGTAAGAGAGATTTATATTCATATTTGCAAAGTTTTGATGTCTAATTAAAATAAAAATAAAAAAGTTTCAATCAATTAGTATCTACCTCTTTTATTTAACTAATCGAATTAATATCTTATCCTAATGTTAAAATGCTAAATCAAACCTGTTTTTAAAAGCTAATATTTTATTAATCTAGCATGTGATGGTTTAGCATTGATTAATTCATTAGGGTTTAATTTGCTAGACTAAAAAATAAAGTTTAGTTACCATCCAAAATGTGGTTGGTTTACGTTAGAAATGAATGGGATTGGAACACTCTACAGTCTAAAGAGTAGGAACTTTGTACAGCATAAGGCTGGGCTTCAATCGAGTGATCCACACTCCAAAGGTCCAAGCCTAGTGGTGTGGTGGTCCGAATCCCCAGGTCCATATCAGAGCAAGATTTTTCAAACACAAAGTTAAGCATATCCTCAGCTGAAGACCTAGTGACAACGAAGCTGATGATGACGATTATTCATTGTTTGAACGTAAATAAATGTTCATACTGAGAAGTCAGAACAATAATCAGCAAAGACAAAACAGATCCTTCGATATAATTTCCCCTTGTCAATCCTACCCTCTGTAAGCAATCCGCCATGGACACATTAGCAGCTCGATTCAAGCTCATGGTTTTGCCCTTTCTATCCATTTCTTTACTTTTCTTACCTTTTCTCCAGGCCACTGATTTCGATTACTGCGGTCAGTTCATCTTTCTTTTTGCTAGATTTTTGTTGGTTTTTTTTTTCCCTTTTCCTAAATATCTGCTCTAAAAAGGAACTATACACGTGTTACTCCATAGAATCTTAATCGCTTTTCAGTTCTTTTAGTTATTTTTGTGTGTTCAATATGCCTGAATTCATAGATTGAAATCAATGCAGATAATAAAGGTAATTATGTTGTAAAAGTCGATGGAGTCGACATATCACCTGATCCTGTGATTAGCGGGAAACCGGCCACCTTCACGATCTCAGCTTCTACTGGTAACTTTCAGCCTTTGCGATTTCTAAATGGTTTTTGACTTCTTCTTCTTTTTGCGAGCTTTAGGATTTGTTTAGTTCTCTGTATCATAAACTAAAGATAATAAAATATTTTTCTAAGTTTGTTGTGGGTAAGATTGGAAATGTGTAAGGATAATTTTTATCTATGTTACTTAAACTGGAGTGTGAATACAAATTGTTTCTTCAGTTTATCATGTATTTAAAGTGTCTTTGAAGATCATATATCATACCATGTTCAAATCTCAGAGAATCAAGCGTGAAGGTTAAAGAAATCTAGGTTAAAAGCTTCAGGTTTTCTTTTAATTAAGAATCTAACCTTCAATGTATTGACTTGTATGAAACAGTGGTTAAAGCTCTTGTCAAACTTAACCCTACAACTCCTAAATAACGGTCTCAGTACTGTTCAAGTTGCAGCAGACCCCAAAACCCATATCATTAATTTATGAATTCTTTTGAAACCCTCTTGATGAAAGTTAATTATTCCTAGTATTCTTTATGATTTACAATACCCTACATTATTATCCAATTTATCTAGTAAATACATTTCTAATCTCAGTGGACTATGCTCTTGTATGTAAAGTTCATTCCCAATTGCTCGAATGGTGCTGTCTTTTACTGGCAAAACCATTTCTTGGCATCGAGAACCTTCTTCACTTGTGTCACTGAGTGCCTTTTTTATGTGGTACACTTGGTGTATATTTATATGAGAATTGCCTTTTGTTTTCACATCCATGGTTCATAGAGGGGATCTTCTTTGGCATCTTATGAATGCATTTTTGCAGGTCAAGCTATCACCGATGGCAAAGCAGTGATTGACGTTTACTACTTTGGGTTTCATATCCATCAAGAAACCCATGACCTTTGTGAAGAAACATCTTGCCCTATTACTGTTGGCAACTTTGTGCTCTCTCACAATCAAGTTTTACCTGGTTTTACTCCACCTGTAAGTTTCACTTAACTGGGACACACTTTTTGTTTTCGAAGCTATGTTCAAATTATAACACTTGTGAGGTTCCCTTATAACTTGAACTTTTGAGATATTCAACTAACCTATTCTTTTATATATTCAGTTAAAGAAACCACTGGTTGTTTGCAATGCTTCATGATTGATCTTAGTCTCTCTCTTTTCTAAGCCTCACTTCAATCTTTATATTTGTATGTACATTTGTATTATATAAACGACTCAATATCCTCAGGTTTTGCTAGGTTCAGTAAGAAAATCTCATAAACACCTTTCTTTGGCCTATATGTGACATCCTTTGCTAATACCAATCTGAACTTTCTAATAAAATGGATGGTTACATTCATATATCTGTATCGTGTTGCACTTACTTCCTTGCACAGGATATTCTTTGAGGTTCAAGTAAGAATAAGAAGACTGTAACTTGTTTTGATTTCAGATTATGCTACCCTGGCTTTATTCTGTTAAATCCTTGCCTGTTTGATATGCACTTCTTTAGTGAATGATGAGCTTAGAGACCTTAAAGCAATGTATCCTGTTTCCTGAGGTCTCATTTCTCTGTTGGGCAGTATCCTCTCTGTGAAGCCTTAAACTGATAATTTATGAGTTGTTTGCCACTTGGCTTTTTATGATGCCATCTTCCCGCTACTGATCTTTTAACCTGACATGCATTGTATTTCAAAACATTAATGTGGGATCAGAAATCTGAAATTCATCCATGCCTGATGTGCTTTCTGATCTTTCCAATTTATCATTCATAGTAAGATGTTCAGTGTTACTTTCACCCCACTCTTGGTTAATCAATAAATGTGATGTGCTCCAACCATTAGCAAAGCTTTAGGAAGCAATATAAAGCGTAATCTGAACAAAAGTAAACAATCTGGAGTTATCGAAAAAAAGTAGTCCCAGTGGGAAAATTTCTCAAGGAAGAAGTAACTTGAACTTATATTTTTAAAATTTTCTCATGTTTTTTAGTGATCTGTTTCACGTTTTAAGTATTAGTGTAATGAATAGTTCAAGGAACTTTTGTATTCCACCTACTGGCTGTCATTTCTCTTTAAAAGTAGAACTCCAATGCCTTTGTTCAAACCAAGGACCTCGTCTTGCACACAAGCTGATGCACTTATAACCAAGTCCGTCTCTCACTGATAATTTCTCTTTAAAAGTAGTCATGAATGGACTCTTTCAGCTCCTTTTTTCTTGTATTCTGCTAACTGGTTTGCCATCATTCCATTGATTAATCTTTCTTAATTGGTTCTTCTTTAGAGCTTGTTTTCACTTGGGATTATTGTTAGATTTCAGAATGTAGTCAATTTGATAATTTCTCCCTCTATCTAGATTTTCATATGGAAGATATACTCCACTTGGTTGATTTACATACTTAAACTGTCAATAGAGACCAGAATCCAGAGGTTTATCCTTTGTAGCACTTATGTATTAGCTCCATTTAGCTGCCTTTGTGGTTCGATCCCCAAAAGAACTCCGGTGGGAAGTGAAAACAGATCATATGGGTTTCGAACTTCTGAGATCCTAATTAGATTCTTTTAGGCTTCGTTCACCAACCAGTTACATTACAATTGACATAAATAGGTAATTATTTTTTCTTTTTATTTTGCAGGGTTCCTACAAACTTAAGATGACATTATCAGGTGAGGGAATTAAACAGTTAACTTGCATTTCCTTCGATTTCAAAATCAGTTTTGGTGCTTCTGAATCTTCAGTCTCTGATAGCTGATCAGCCCACCAAGTATATATATGAAATATGGACAGTAGTAGGATGTTATATTATTTATTGTTAACAGATCTCAAATTCTAAAATATTTTGTACTTGTATTCCGTATTATCGTGTTGTGATGATGTCATGAGACAAACTATGTTTACATGGTAGTCACTCTCCAATCTGCTGAATCATGTTAACAATGTTAATTTCCCTTAATATCAAATCATTTTACATGCTTGTATATTCTTTATGATACAAAAGGAGCCTGTAAACAAGGGATTTTGGGGGGGGGGGGTGTTAGAGATGGAGTTCTATGACGGTGGCTTGGGATGTTGATATTCAGCTCAAAATAATAAGGCTTATTGGTATTATCAGCTCTTGAATTTCTTCAAAATAATCAATTAAGTCCCTTGAACTTTTTACCTCCAATTGAGCTTTTGAATTGACAGTAGGTCTTTTGATTAAGGTCGGCAATGCTGATCTGGCTGTTAAAAGTGCCACGTCATTTTAGAATACTAAAATTATTTGATAAAAATTCAAAAACTAAAATTTATTTTAAGATTTAAGAGATTAAATTAATTAATTTTAATATTATAGTAATAAATTGACCGAGACTATAAGTGGATAAAAGGTTTTTAATAATTGATTTAATTAATTTAGATGTTTTGAAATTAAAATTTTAATATTGAAATTTTTTTTAGAACTTTCGGCAATAAAGTAAATAAGTATAGTGTGATAATTTTTAATATATTATTTTAGTTTATACTTTTTCTCTTTAATTTTTAATTTCTTTTATCTAGATCAATACTTAAAAAAAAATATTTTTTTGGATGATCAAAATGAAAATGACTTGGAAGTTGGGTGATCGAAATGAAATTGTAAACATTATGTGGCGTGTTAGTGTCTAGCACTGTTAAATATTTAACACTTGAGCAATTAAAATGAAAACGTCTTAAAAGTTGGTCATGAAATTGCAATAATTTTATTTTGAGTGACCAATTGAAAGTATCTTAGAAGTTGAGTGACCAACTAAGTACTTTACATGAAAAATTAAAAAAGATAAAATAAATAATTAAAATAAAAACTTACTCTTTTTTTTGGATAAATATTCACTATATTATTAAGAGGAATTGGGAAAAAGAGTCCATCTTACAAAGAAAAGCCTTGGCAGATAGCCCAAACAAAACACACTAACAGAAACGTGAAATTAAAAGAAAAGATTTTGAAAAAAAACTGAAAATAAGAAATCAAGATCCTTCCTCTTCCAAATATCAACAGTCGAAACAAACAAATATGGTGAAAAATCTCCAGACGTTTCGGTGAGCAAGGAGTAGAGACACCAAACAGGAGGCAATTGGGGTTGTCCAAGAAGAAATAAACAAATTCCCCAACGAAAAACCAGAAACCAGCAAGGAGAGAGACTACGGTGGGTGTACAAAGCGACGATCGGAATACACCAAGTCTTGGACGCCAGCCGGTACTTCTTCCACCTAAAAACAATCTTCACAGCGTCTTAATCCCTCTGATGCCAATGCATGTGCTGCGGAGTTGCTCGTTCATACCACAAAGCCAAATCGACACTTTCGAAATTGTCTTGCCCAGTTGAGAATATCCCAGGTAACTGCTCTTGAGTCTGAGTTGTCCTCTTTGAGTACATGGTTGATTGCTAATCTGGAATCACTCTCCATAAACACCTGTGTAAAACCCATATCTGAGGCAAATTTAATTCCTTGGAATAAAGCAAGAGACTCGGCCAACGCGACCGAACCCACCATGTAATGTATACAATGACCCGAACCAAGTACCTGTCTAATTTCATCCCTTGCTATAAACCCAGAAGAAGCTAACTGCTGTGAATCTTTATACCCAACATCGACATTGATTTTTACCCAACCATGGGGAGGAGGACTCCGTTTGACAGAAGCTCGAGGCGTAGGATGATCGAGTGATATTGTAGCATCACGGTCATCCTTGCCAAAGCCCCTAATGAACGTAACGGTACAAATTTCCAAAGGCAAATTTTTAACTTCGATGGACATTGCAGACACCACAATTGTCGAAACAAATTACGGTCCTCATCATTCAATTGAGACTCATGCATTAGGCATCTATATCCACTTTTAACTGAATAAACTCCCGACTTTTCAAAAGACCAAATCAATTTATCAGATAAAGGAGATTGAAGAATAGGAATACTTGTAATTAAGCAAGTTTCATCAATTGAAAACACACTTTCGATAAGGGTATGATTCCAACTCCTGGAGTCTTCTCGCATCAAATCACTAACAAAATTCAGTCCCTGAATTGGTGTCGTAGTCACTTTAACTCGCATATTGGTCGGAAGCCAAAAGTCGTTCCAAATTGAGACCAAATGTCCCGACCTAATTCTCCATTTCAGACCAGGTTCGAGAAGTGCCCTTGAACTCCAAATACTATGCCAAATAAGTGATGGATGAGATCCCAAGGGAGCTTGAAGCAAAGATGAATCATGGTAATATTTTGCTCTAATGATCCTTGTCGAGAGAGAGATTGGAGACTCCAGCAAACACCATGCTTGTTTCGCAAGAAGAGAGATATTTAACTTAGAAAAATCGCAAAAACCCGTTCCTCCATCTTGTTTTTGAGAATACAACGCTTTGCACGAACACCAATGCATTCTTTTTTTACCCGCTTTCCTTTGCCACCAAAATCTCGAAAGCACTGCTTCCATCTCCTTGCATAAAGAATTGGGTAGCAAGAAACACGACATTGCATATATCGGAATGGATTGGAGAATTGACTTAATTAGTACCTCTCGACCCCCGATCGATAACAATCAAGCACTCCACCCCTCCACCTTCTTGCGTAACCTTTCTTTGAGATCTTCAAAGGCTTGATATTTATTTTTTCCCACCTTAGACAGTAAACTGAGATACCTTTCAAGATTAGTACTCGATTGAACCCCCCAAGATTTGGCAAATAGAATTTCGTGTCTCGTCTACCACATTCGAAATGAAAAAGGCACCCGACTTATCAAAATTGATGAGTTGTCCAGAAGCCTCAAAATAAGTGTTCAACAAAGACATAATCATCTGCGCATCTTCAACAGTGGCCCCACCAAAAATTAAACTATCATCTATAATAACAGATGGATCACAGTTGGAGCATGTTGTTTAACTCGAAAGCCTTTAATATCATTTCTTGAAGCGACAGATCGCAAAAGAGCCGAAAGACCCTCGCTGCAAATTAAGAAGAGATAGGGGCTTAAGGGGTCACCTTGTTGTAGCCCACGCGAAGGAGTAAAGCGATCACCAATATGCCCATTCATAACCACCCGATAAGAGACCGTTTCGACACACTGCATAACCCGATGAATCCACTCCTCAGAGAAACCCATATGACTTAACATCAATCTGATAAAGGCCACTCAACTCGGTTGTACACTTTACTCATCTCGAGTTTCAAAGTTAACGACCCAATATTTCCAAAAGTCTTCCTCGACATAAAGTGCAAAATTTCGTTCGCAACCAATTTGTTGTAAATGATAAATCTTCTTGGCACAAAAGCGCTTTGCGCCTCATCAATACAATAATGCAAAACTGTTTGGAATCTATTCACCAGCATCTTCGAAGCAATCTTATACAAGATGTTGCAAAGACTTATTGGCCTGAATTGAGCCATTGTAGAAGGAAGACTGACCTTAGGAATTAAAACGATTCGAGTTTCATTAATCGCAGATATGTTATAATCCCCATTCAACAGCCTAATACAATAATCTGCTATATCTTATCCAATAAAATGCCAGAATCGCTGATAGAAAACAGCCCCTAAACCATCCTCCCCTGACGCCTTTAGAGGGCTCATTGACTTCAATGCCACACAAACCTCCTCATAAGTAAATGGGCGCAATAGTTCTTCGTTCATAGAATCATCAATACAAGCATTGACCCCTTGCAAAATAAAATCCACATTAGAAATTCCATTCGACGAAAATAGACTAGCAAAATACCTGGACGCTAGTTCCAAGAGACTATCCACACCATCATAAACAATCCTATTCGAATCAGTCAACTTCTCCACATGATTACGTCGTCTCCTTTTCGATGAGGTTTTGTGGAAAAAATGAGTGTTACGATCGCCATTTCTCATCCAATTAGCACGGGCACGCTGCTCTCAATAAATTTCTTTTTTATCTGCCTCGCAATTTATGGCTAACTTTGTATCAATTATATCATCAAGAATCTCATCAGAAGAATTTAGAGAATTTAAGTATTGCAATTGCTTCTCCAAATCTCTAATAGTAATGTCCCTATTCTTCTTTACTTTAGCAAACCATTTTTCCAATCCTTACTAAAATTGGCTGATTAAAATAAATGTCGTGGTAAATTAACAGTGAGTGATTAAAATGATAAAAATATATAATGGTTGTGCCATTATTGTAACTCTTTTATTTTCGATGCAGAATTTGGGTGAGATGACCTTTACCCGTTTTTAAATAATCAACCAGTCTGGCTCTGACACCTACAGACGTGATGACCTTAATATTTTATTGTATTTTTCCAAAGCAGCAGTTTGAAGAAATAAAAATTCAGGCGCTCATGAAATAAAATAAAAAAGTGGCTCCAGAAATCGCAGTTCAAATTTTTCAACCATTCCCCAACGGTTCATAATTTCAAAAAGCATATCCTCATCTTCATCGTCCATTCCAACCTCAATCCACCGTCCGATCAGAAATTCTCCTATTCGTTTTTCCTCAACAAAAATCATTTTAAAATCTCACTTTATTTACTCTCTCCAACGTTCTTCCTCAACACTCTCAGATCTCTCTCTCTCTCCTCCAAACCCTAAACACTTTCAGCCAAAAAGAAAACAAATAAACACTTCACTTTCACTTGAAAACTTCCCTTTCAAAATGCCGTTCATTTCTGACACGGCGAGCGCGATAAAGAGCCGTTTCGGCTTCCATAACCGGACCTCTTCCTCCGAGTCGGCCTCCTTGTTGTCGGTCCGTAGTCCGCCGGATCTTCTAGTGAAATCGGCGGTGAGGGATAATTCCAGCAATATCACTGCCGCCACCTCTGCAATTCGGAGCATCCGTGAGTGGGACGATGGTTTGACTGACAGTACTGAACCAGCACCGCAGTCACAGAGCTTTGAGTTCCGTGAAGATCCATCGTTTTGGAAGGACCACAATGTGCAGGTGCGTTGAAATGTTTAAATCTTACCTTTAATTTTCTTAACGAAAGTAAAAAAAGAAAGAAAAAATAATAGCCAAAACATAATCTTCCGCTCTTTTTAACTATTGCTAGTCTATGGTCTGTGAAAGAAGATTGCAATTGTGGAATACTCTTCAATTGTTAAAACGTATTTTTATTTTCCACTCTTTTAAACTTAGTTGGATTTGTCTCTTAGTGTCTAGTGGATCAATCAGGCTAGAGAGCACAGGGAGTGACTAGCCTTGAATAGGGTGTGCCTTTTTTCCTGTACGTTTCTTATGAGGACTGCTCTTCAACCTACTACTATGCAGTAGGTTCTCAGTGGCCTTTGATCCCAATCCCAGATCAAGTTCCAATCACCGAATTGTTCTCAAGTGAATGGCTTTCACTCAACCTCAATTCATTCAGTTAGGACCTCCCTTTATGTCATTTTCCCTTTATCTAACAGGGAATTTATGTTCTTAGATTAAAAAAAAGTTGGCAAGTAGCTAAATAGATACCCAAACAATGGCACAGGCTAGTGAGAATATATAGAAGTTAAGCTAATTGGACCAAATTTTTTGTTTGTTTTTGAAAATTAAATTAGGTTATCATCAGAATTCGTCCCCTTAGTAGTTCTGAAATTTCACTACAAGGCAACAGCAAGTGTGTTAGGCAAGAAAGTTGTCAGACAATTACTTGGACGGGGCATCCAGAATCTCGTTTTACATTTGATCTTGTTGCTGATGAACATGTTACCCAGGTATGCCTTTTTTAAAAAAAAAAAATTAATCTTTTATGTTTATACCTATGTTATTGCGAAATTATGACATTTAAGTGATTTTAAAGGAGGATCTGTTCAAAGTAGCTGGATTGCCCATGGTGGAAAATTGCATGGGAGGTTACAACAGTTGCATGTTTGCATATGGCCAAGTGAGCTTCCAAGTTTTAATCACTTTGAGTAAAAGTTTTTCTATTTTTTCCATGAATTGGTTAATTTTCCACTTATTGATGTCTGGATTTATTTATTTTATTTTGGTTCTTGTTTTGGTACTTGCTCCAACTTAAACTTTTTATTATAGACTGGAAGTGGAAAGACTCACACAATGCTCGGAGACATCGAAGGAGGCACTCGTAGACACAGTGTCAATTGTGGGATGACGCCTAGGGTGTTTGAATACTTATTTACAAGAATACAAAAGGTATGGTGTACTTTGGCAAGCTGTGATTGGATGGATGTAATTTTACTTGTGCAAAATAGATTCTCTTTTATGATCATTTAGACAATTAGATGGTCTGAGCATTTATAATTGATGGATGGAGATAAGGATTAGTTTTGCATGTTGAGTGTTGAAAATCATCGTTGCTTAAATATTGTGACTTTATTGACTAGTTTTAATTATATATTTAAATGTTTAACATTGTAATATCTGAACTGCATTTATGTGCCAAATGATGGAAATGCCCGTTAAATTAGAATACTTTCTTTGGATAGAATGAATATGTGTAAGAAAAGCAGCTACTGAAGTTTCTATGAAAAACTAATACATAGTTGCTTCTCTAAGCTAGGAGTTTACAGTCTTCTATACTATGTTTCATTATTTTATAAATCACTTGCTTTTCTTATCAAGTTATTTCATACTATAATTCTGTGATGTGTCAGGAGAAAGACACTCGTAAAGATGAGAAATTAAGATTTACTTGTAAATGCTCGTTTCTGGAAATCTATAATGAACAAATCCTTGATCTTTTAGATCCATCATCAACCAATTTACAGGTAAAATTACCTACATAATGTCTATTACAACTCAGTTTGAAATACAAGTTTTTCCCTCTAAACTGAAGAAATTGACTCCTCTTTGGTGTTTACATTGCAGATAAGAGAAGATATGAAAAAAGGGGTTCATGTTGAGAATCTTAAGGAGATAGAAGTTACAAGTGCACGGGATGTGATTCAACAGCTCATTCAAGTATTGACTCTTAAAAGTTACTTGTACCATAAGCACATCTAGGTTTTAGATGTTTTCATTTAAAAAATTCTTAGTTAGAGTTAATAAGGTGTTTCTAGAGTTTATTTTGAATGAATAAGAATTCTTTTTATTTTTTAAATATTGTCTTTTTATGTTTTCTCTTTACTCATTATTAACCTAAAGATCTATAAAATATTTCAGGGTGCAGCAAATAGAAAGGTGGCTGCCACTAACATGAATCGTGCTAGTAGTCGTTCTCACAGTGTATTTACATGCATAATTGAAAGTAAGGTGTGTGACCTTTTAATTGAAGAGTTTCTATAAAATCATTTGTTCTTTCTCTTTCAAGTGTTGTCTTTACCTTGAAACTAGAATATTCTAACTAAGTGTTTAATATCAGTGGGAGTCTCAAGGTGTAACTCACCACCGTTTTGCTCGACTTAATCTTGTTGATTTAGCAGGCTCAGAAAGGTACAGAACATGTCTAAGTGTGAAAAACATAACACTTCTTCTCGTAGTTTCTTTTGAATATATCATTTATAAGTTGCTCATGACAGGCAGAAGAGTTCTGGGGCTGAAGGTGAACGCCTCAAGGAAGCTACTAATATTAACAAGTCTCTTTCAACATTAGGGTAACTTATCATTGCTCTAAAGTCTAAATTTTATAATATCAGATTATGGCTTTTTGTTTTTCATTGTACCAGTCTATAACAAACAATTTTACATTTGCAGACTTGTGATAATGAACCTTGTAAATATTTCCAATGGGAAGTCTCTTCATGTTCCTTATAGAGATTCAAAGCTCACTTTTTTGCTTCAGGTACTTTTATGAACTTTTTGAAGTAGGGCAGCTATTATACATTTAATCTATAAACGGTTTTTGTTGTATGTATGCTTCTATTGAGAATGTTTAATGTTCTGGATCTCTGGATCTGCTATGCAACTGAAAATGTCTTGCTATTTTCTTTCCAGGATTCTCTAGGAGGGAATGCAAAAACAACCATAATTGCAAATATTAGTCCAGCTAATTGGTTAGTGGAATATATTTTTCGTGTTTTGCACTAGTTAGTTTATTTAAACTTCAATTTTAAATTCCATTTACGTCTGTGAATCCAATTTTTTTCTATAGTTTTTTCACAATGAGTTGAATCTTAAATGTATAAAATTGTAAATGACAAATTTTCCTTTTCTTCTTTTGGGCATTATCTGCAGTTGTTCATTGGAGACACTAAGTACATTGAAGTTTGCACAGCGGGCTAAATTTATTAAGAACAATGTATGAGAGCTTTGCTTAGCTACTTTTCATAAAATGCATGGCTTACTCGTCATTCATGTGATTTCCTGAAATCCTCTGTTTTATTTTCTGTTCTCAATGGAAACTGATGCTAGCCTTTGAGCCTGTTTAGACTACATAATCTATACTTGTATATTAATAATGAGAGTATTGCGTTGTGGAACCCATTTAGTTAAAAAGGTAGAGTGATACCAACTTTTTTTCATATATATATATTTAAAAAAAAAATTATTTTTTTAACCTCTTAATCGGTTAGTCAAATTATAGTTAATGTATATAGTTTTTAACTTTTGGATGTCATATTTATTGAAAGATGTTGAACTAATGTATTGTAGGCAGTGGTAAATGAAGATGCATCTGGAGATGTTGTTGCTATGAGACTGCAAATTCAACAGCTGAAGGTATAATATTGTTAAACTTATGATCATATTTGAAAGTACCTTTAAAGTTATTGTAATACAGTAATAGTAGGCGGTTTGCTCAGGTTCTATTTATCAATATGAGTTCCATTATACTTCTCTGCTGAATGTCCTTTTTATTGAGCAAGCAGTAACGGTATTGTGAGTATTATGTTTTGCTTTATCTTAACTGAAAAATAAAGGTAGAATTAATAAATGTTAATTTACTAAGTTTCAAGCAGCAAGCTGAATCTTCTGTTTTTGTGAATTGAAGTCATGCCAAAGTTTAAATGATTCATTTTATTTATTTCATTTGCATGGTTCTCATATTCTCTCAGGTTTCTAGTTATCCTTATTATTCAAAATTCTGTTTTTTCAGAAAGATGTATCTCGTCTACGAGCTTTTGTTAATGGCAAAAGTGAAAATTTGGATAATGATAACTTGGCATCAAGCATCCCAGCATCACCTGGGCCCTTTAAATGGGAATGCCCTCCTGGATCATTCAGTCCACTTACATCTGATAAAAGGATGTCTCAGGTGTGCAGAAATCTTGCTTTGTTGAGGAAACACCAATTCTAGAGCTGTTGTTAAACTATTTTCTTTTCCTGCATATTATGATTTTGTAATCCAGAAAAAAGATTATGAAGTTGCTCTTGTTGGGGCCTTCAAGAGGGAAAGGGAGAAAGAAGCCGCTTTACAAGCACTGACTGCTGAAAACCAGGCAGCTATGCAGTTGGTATGTCCTATGCCTCAAAAGAAGTACCTTTTCTTTATTTTATAGGTTTCAGTCTTCGGGGCTGCAAAGTTTAAGTTAACAATGATTTTTGAAAGTTTGGGAGTTAATCTTAAGGAATAGGACATGCTTAAAATTTTAAATTATAAAGGAATTCTGTGAGATTTATTCTTGGCATCTAACTCTGGAGTATTATGTAATGTGATAAGTTATTAGAAGTAAAATTTGTTACTTTGTGTTGGAATTTTGATAGGCAAAATAAAGAGAAGAGATCCAAAGTTAACAAAATTTTTTGAGGTTTTGGTTCTTAAATCTTAAGGAATATGACATGCTTAAAATTTTAGTATATAAAGGAATTCAGTGAGATTTGTTCTTAGAACTCTAGAGTATTACGTAAAACTAGAAGCACATTTTGTTTACTTTTTGCTGTCTTGTTGGTAGGCAAAACAAAGAGAAGATGAGATCCAAAGTTTGAAAATGAGGTTAAGGTTTCGAGAAGCAGGAATTAAGAGGCTGGAGGCTGTTGCTTCTGAAAAGATATCTGCTGAGGCACACCTATTAAAAGAGAAGGAAGAATATTTGAGGGAAATTGAGGTTTTACGAGCTCAAGTTGATCGCAACCAAGAAGTTACTAGATTTGCACTGGAGAATTTGCGACTGAAGGAAGAGATTAGAAGGTATGTTTGCACCTGGTCCTCAAGGTTCTCCTCTTTTTTTTACTTGCTCTAAGTTTGAGAACTATATTCACTTGTAAATACTAAATTAGTTGTTGTCATGAGCAAACAAACCAGTGCTTTGAGCCTGGTGCTTAACTTAATTGGTTCATGCAATCATCTTAAGAGGACTGCATTCAGTAAGGTCTAGTTTAAATCTTAGCATTTACTTATTTTCAAGCTGCAGTCTCTTTTCTACCAAAAAGTCAATGCTTCTAGCCAGGATGAATTGGTAAATGCTGAAAGAACCAATTCTCTAAAGTGTTTATAAAAAGTCAATGCACCAGTGCTTTGATCCTGGTGCTTAACTTAATTGGTTCATGCAACCATCTTAAGAGGACTGCATTCAGTAAGGTCTAGTTTAAATCTTAGCATTTACTTATTTTCAAGCTGCAGTCTCTTTCCTACCAAAAAGTCAATGCTTCAAGCCAGGATGAATTGGTAAATTCTGAAAGAACCAATTCTCTAAAGTGTTTATAAAAAGTCAATGCACCAGTGCTTTGAGCCTGGTGCTTAACTTAATTGGTTCATGCAACCATCTTAAGAGGACTGCATTCAGTAAGGTCTAGTTTAAATCTTAGCATTTACTTATTTTCAAGCTGCAGTCTCTTTCCTACCAAAAAGTCAATGCTTCAAGCCAGGATGAATTGGTAAATGCTGAAAGAACCAATCCTCTAAAGTGTTTATAAAAAGTCAATGCACCAGTGTTTTGAGTCTGGTGCTTAACTTAATTGGTTCATGCAACCATCTTACAAGGACTGCATTCAGTAAGGTCTAGTTTAAATCTTAGCATTTACTTATTTTCAAGCTGCAGTCTCTTTCCTACCAAAAAGTCAATGCTTCAAGCCAGGATGAATTGGTAAATGCTGAAAGAACCAATCCTCTGAAGTGTTTAGAAAAAACTTCTTACATAACTGCATTTAATTTTCAGTGTTTGCTTCTTTTGGCTTATTTACATGTTATTTTTTCTTCTTTGCATGAGCAGGAATAAACAAACACTAATATTATGTCTCTGATGTTTGTTGCTACTCACAGATTGAAGTCTCTTTGTGATGAAGGCCAAGTGGAGATGATGAATGAACAGATCAAGGCATTACACAATAAGGTGCAAAAAGAAATTCTTCAAATATTCTTCTAGTGTCTAAATTCATGGTTGATTATTGCAAATGTTGCTTACTCCATTCACTATTATGCAGTTGCTAGAGGCACTAGATTGGAAACTTATGCATGAATCAGATTCCTTAATGAAAGAGGTTCTTTCTAAGCTTTGTCATGACTTGAATTTTGATGATTTTAAATTTTGTGAAGAAAATTTTCTAAATCTTGGTTAATGTTTGTGCAATGCAGAAAACAAAATCTAAAGGGTCAGGAGTTAATGATGATCTCAATGAACTGATCTCTAGTCAGGTTGGTTAAGTCTTCCAGGATCTTAGTGTTTCTCTTATGCATAAACTGCAAAAGATATGTTTGCATTATGTGTTTTGTGTCGTAATCTTGGAAACTGTTTGCAATTCACTATAACCTGAATGAATAAAACTGTGAGCTAGATTCTTAACTTTTAAATAATCCTACATCTTTTGACAATTTTTTTGTCCACTTGGAGTAAAGATTCTTAACTTTACATATTTCTAAGTAATATTCTAAGGTAAGAGAAGAAGAGGACGTAAATGCCAAATCTTATTGAACGATATTATAATAAGTGGACTTTAACATCTCAGCCTCAAGCCTGTTTCTTAGGTGATGGATTTAAATATTAGCTGTAGTTTGTCTTTTCGTCATGCATTATGTGCTATTACTTGTGTTGTAATCTTTGAAATTGCCGATAATCTCTTGACCTAGTGGCAAGAGGCTTGTGAGACATAAAGATTATGACAGCAAATAGGATGTCTGAAATTGAACAGAAAAAAAAAAAACTATTATCTTCTGCCATGGGGCTTCTTTGACAAAATATTTTTTTTTTATATACTGAAAACAGGAGCAGGGTTCAGCTTGGGGCTCTAACCTTAAGGAGGAAAATGAATTCCTTAGAATGCAGGTACTTGGATGAACAATTTCTTTGAAGCTGTTAGTTCGGTAAAAGATGGATTTCATGTGATCGATAAATGTTTGTTTAACAGGCCATTCACAACAAGGCAGAAATGGATGTACTCCAGAAAAAACTTGAATTTTGCCTCGATGAGAAGGAAGAGTTAGAGAGGTATGTCATAGCTTAAGAGATGTGCAATTCGAAGAAACAGTTATGCAGTATCATATATTGATATGCTTTACCATCAAATTAATTATCAATTTTGCAGGTATGTCAGTGAGCTACTTAACAAACTTGAAGAAGAACGGTCTTCAAGATCGGAGAAAGAAGCAGTACAGCAAACAGAGGTTCGTTCATCACCAGCAGATGTGCCAACTATCAAACTTAATGACCAACTGGAGCTTAAAACAATGGTTGATGCCATAGCAGCTGCAAGTCAGAGAGAAGCTGAAGCTCATGAGAGAGCATTTAACTTATCTCAAGAGAACGAAGAATTACGATCAAAGCTTAAGAGCTATGTTGAGGATAACAAGCAGCTCCTTGAATTATATGAACAGAATGCTGCTGAAAGAAATTATAAAGGTTCAAATGAAAGTGACATTAATGAAAATGACACTACAGACCACACTGATGCTGCTTTACATGAAAATTGTGAAGAAGAACAGGTCGAGTTGAAGAAAGTTGTTGATAACCTTGAGCAACAGCTAACGGAAATGCATGAAGAAAATGAAAAATTGATGGGTTTGTATGAAAGAGCAATGCAGGAGAGAGATGAGTTCAAAAGAATGTTTTCTTCTTCAGGAACTCCAAATAGAATGGAGCCTAGAGAATTTGAATGCCCTGAAAAGCTAGTTGAAGTTGATGGAGGGGAAGACAGCTTGGATAAACCTCATGTCCAGTTTGAGTCAAAGGATTTAGAGGGTGGAACTGCTCCCCTTTGCGCACTTATGCGGGATCCAGGTGTAAGGCTGGAGTTGAATATGCTTGGTGCTATTGAAGTGATCCCAAGCATCAAAGATGTGCATTCCGATCTTCAATCAGAAGCAGGGAATCACATGGAAATAGACCAAGATATTACTGCTGCAAAGTTGTCTGAAGATTTAAATTCTGCAAGAGCAATTCTGAAACAGGCACTTGAAAAGCTTTCAGATTCTGCAAAGACAGTTAACGAATTTTGTTCCCTTGAGAAATCATTCCGTGAGATTGATAACCTTTCCAGAGAAATAAAAGTAACAGAAAGTGGGATAGAAGAGAAACAGCGACACCATGAATCTGTTGCAATCATTTCTTCAGAAACAAAAGAAAGAAAAGCTTTAACTGACAGCAAGTTATCAGCACTCAAATACTATCTTTCAAACTTTTCTTCTTCAGTTGCTTACTTCGAACAGCGAGAAGCTCGGGCAAGGATGAGATTAAATGCCTCATTTTCATACTTGGATAACAAGAAAGACGAACTGGCCAATCTTAAGAAGTCAAAGGCTGAAATCGAGGTGTTGTTGAGTAAGATACGGGAATCTGAATCCGCAACAAGGAGCAACATTGTGCTGTTGAAATCAAAACTCGAGGAAGAAAGTAAAAGACAAGAGAATGACAAGGTTTTATTCGCCATTGATAACTTGGATAAAGTTGACCCCTCCCAGAAAAACTTATGTTTAGGTGGCAAAGCTACTGAGTTACTGAAGACTGAAGAAGAGAAAAGCATGCTGCAAAATGAGATCAAGTCGTCACGTGAAAGCTTGGCAGCCATTAAAATGAGATTCCAGGATTTGAACAAGAAACTGATGAAGGTAGAAAATGACATGGAAGGTGTTTCAGTGGAAATACAGAAAGGATCAAAGTCAGTGGAGGAATTGAAGTTTGCCATGGAAAGTGCAATCCAAGAGAAAAATACCCTCCTCGAAATTGCAGAGAATGGGAAAGCTGAAATCGATAACTTGATCTTGGAATACCAGCAGAATATTTTTTATGTGGATCTGACAGAAGCAGAGATGGAGGCCATTGATGAAGAACTGAAGCTTGAGTCAAGCAGATTAGAACGGTTACAAGTAATGAGATCCACATCAGGCAAGAAGGTAGAGCAATGGTTGTCTCATTCAGGTTTGTTGTCCGAAAAACTGGGAGCAGAATTACAAAGTGTTTGGGCAACTTTCGAGGAGGCTAAGAGTTTGTTAGAATCGGAACATTGAAGTGTCCGTTAAATCTTTTTAACAGGCTCCTGATATTTTCCACATTAATTCACAGCTCAAAATCCTGTGAAATATGCGTGCAATTTCTGGTGTAATTAACTATTCCTTCTCGTTAATGTACTTGTTGGTATTTTAATTATATACTAATTGCTATTCCCTTTCTAAGGGTATTCTGGAGACATTAATGGTTCTTACAGAAAAAAAGCAAAACCAAAATAAAAGATGGCTAGGACATCTTAAAATTGAAGAACTACAGGAGTTGAAATTGTGCTGCCATCTATGAGCCTCTCCCTAATGTGTGCTTGGTTGAATTGAAAAGTGGAAAAATGAGGGAGTGAAAAAGTGAAAAGAAAATAAATTTTGAATGCGTTTGATAGAGAAGAAAAGTGTGAAGAAAAAAAAAAGATATCAATTTTATTTTAATACATAAAAATCAATCCTAATAAAATAAAATGATGGAGAGAAATATACATTTTAGTTTAAAGTGGCAAGGGCAGTAATTTGGAGCAACACGTTTCTCTCGATTAAAAACGATGTTTTGTGTTGTATCATGAAAAAGTGGTCGAGATTTCTTTCAAATGTGAAAGTTCGACGAATTTCATGTTGTATAGATAAAAAAGAGTGTTCAGTGTTTATCTGAAAGGAGATTCAAAGCCACGATCCTGATATCAAACTAACTTCCATTTTTCTGCAACAATATCACTATATTAGCATTCTGAGGACATATTTTTGATCCTTATCTGTTTCAGGTTTTTTTCTGTAACAATACAGCATTTTGATGACATATCTTCTGATCCTTCTGTTTTCGAGCTCGACAAACAAATATCTATTGACTTCTCGTAATTTATTTACGTCTTTTTCATTTTCTTCTCTTCTATTCAAAATTTATTTTCCACCTTTTCACTCCTTCCCATTTTTTCTCTTTAAAAAAGGTCAATATTAAAGAGAAAAAGAAAAGGGTATGCATTCACAATAATGAAGAAAATAAAAAGTCAATCGGGAAAAAAATTAACCGAAAATTAATATAATTAATATTGAAATTGACATGACAGCTAAACTACTCCAATCTACACTCATTCCGCATTGATCAATCTACGCCGTCCATCTTCTAGACACCCCAGTTATAGCACAATGGGTTTGAAGACATTTTCAAACTTCAAAATTTAATTGCGATCTTATAATATATGAAAACCTTCAATTTGCCGTTTATCTATAATAACATATGTAAAATTTTTAACGTTAATAAAAATATTTATATTAATTGCCATTATAAATTTATTTTTAGTAAGTTTATTCAATTTATAAGGAATTATTTAATTTCATTAAAAATTTTTTGTTGATGCAAGATTTAGTTGATAGGTCCGTTGATCAATTTATTTTCTTCTTGATTAAAGTATGGAGAAGAAAGAGGTTTTCTTGTAAAAAAAGAGATGAGATAAAAAATGGAGAATTTTCGAGAAAGAGCAACCTCTTTTAAAACTCTTTAAAAGTGTATATATAAGGAGGTTTTTTTCGAGTCAGGTTATGATAGTTATAACAATTTGTCTCCCATTTTCTCAGAGAAAAGTTATAGAGTGACTCTTTTGATATAAACTTAGATGCGTGCAGCATGTAATTAAGAGCTTATTATATAAGGTTTAACTAAAAACTTTACTAAGTTTTATTGTTTGACAGTATGGCATCAAAATTAAAAGATTATTGATAAAGCTGTCATAACTGGACCTGAAAAAGAGGCTTTTTTACTAAAATAATATAAAAATATAAAAATAACCAAAATGGTATTACACCCACATTATTTATCAAAATAGATTGTTTGGTAGTGTAGAGGGTGCCACAGAGGCAACACCACTATTGGTAGCTGACAAAAGTTGTTGTTGGGGGTTTATGAAAAAAAAATTTATATTTTATTGGTCGTGCCTTAGAGATAGGCAGGACCAAAATTTTATATGGGTATAGAGTATACTCGATTATGAAATACAGATTTAGGGTGCCAAAGCAGTAGGTAGCACTAGTCACGCCTCCCCCACAGGCGGCACTATTGTCACATCAAGCAATGATGCAGACGCTCTGTATTAGTTTGGTTTAGGGTTTAATTTAAGGTTTTGTTATATAAATGGGAGAACAGAACAAGAAATTAGTAGAGAACTTACTAAAAAAAAGAAATCAGTAGAGAACAAGAAAACAAGAAAACAAGAAATTAGTATTGTTTTCAAATTATCAGAGAGAAGAACAAGGGAGCTTAAAAAAAAGAAAGCAATAGAGAAGAAGAGGAAAAGGAGAAGAAAGGTAACAAGAAATCATAATATTTAAGAGTAGCAAAAAAATTTTCTCTAGCATTTTGTGCAACAAAAAATCAAAAGATTTAACAATTTACAAGGTTATTATGTATAAAAAGCAGAAGATTCAATAGTAGAAAAAGAATTTTTTTTACTTGAAATTTTATTGAGAATTTTTATTTATTTTTTAACAGATTACTATTAAAGATGGATAATTAATTTTTCGTATGCGTTTATTTTTTATGAAATAATTTTGACAACATTGATTTTGATATGTATTTGAATGTCGTCAACAAATAACAATGAGATTTAGTTGAAATGTCTCGGTTGATGATATAAAGGCAAGGATTAGTGCAAAGATTGTTAGATGTTTTAGGAAAAGGATCTCAAAACATTTCTACAAGTTTCTAATTTCGATAGATCCATCAAATTCACTAAGATGGAACTTGTAGACGATGAAGACGTGGAGACAATGATCGCTCTTTATTGTGTCGGTAGACTACAAAGTCGTCGTGTCAAAATCGACATTGTATAGTAAGGAGTGTTGAAGGTCAACGGAAGGTTGCAATTGGCGGGTACGAACTTCATCTCAGCATCACTAGGCAAGCGTCCCAGTAAGTCATAGCAAAGGACAGCTGGCTCAGGGATCGAACTTACGCCAGTGATCGCAGTCCCATCGATGGGGAGCCCAAGTTGTAGTGCAACATCCTCCAAAGTGATAATGCACTCCCCACACGACAAATGAAATATGTGAGTCTCCAGGAGTCACCGCTTCACCAATGTGGACATTAAGTTGTACCGCAAATCAAATGTCTAGAACAATACCGCTGATCCGAATTCGGCTAACTCCAAGTATGGAATGAGGCCCTCAATGCGCGGTACTGGTCTTTACCATATTAATTTACCGAAATAGTTAATATAATCTAATTTAATTCCGTAAATGACGTGAGTAACAAATAATAATTCTATTATAATGTTATTGATTGTGTTTGATATTTGAGGATAATCATTATTTATCAAAGAATCCATTCTGCAATTTAAAAAAAATGAATTCAATTAGTTCAGTACATAAATAATTATTTAAGTAAAAAATTAAATACAATTTTTGATAAATTCTCATATTTTACCTACATAAAAAATTTATGTTAAAAAAAAAAAAATGTCTAAACACAAAAAAACATACAAATCAAAAATTAATATATTTTTTAGTTTATTTCAAACAACCTATAAAAATAAATAAAAACCACAAATTTAATAACAAATCACATAAACAAATTTAAATAACTTTAAAATAAATAAATAACAACAAAACAAAAATTTATAGTTTATAATAATTATAATAATTAGAAACAAAATAACTTTAAAATAAAATAATTTAAAAACAAAGAACAAAACAATTTATATTTATAACAAAACACATAAACATTAAACTAAACAAATAATTTGTAATAATTACTAACAAAATAACTTTAAATTAAATTAAAAATAACAAAACAATTTAACTTTCTTTTAACTTTCTTTTAACTTTCTTCCCTTTAATCTACTCTACTAAACAATTTTTTTTTTATAAAAAATCACATAAACCAACATTAAATTAAACAAATAATTTATAATAATTAATAAAAAAATAACTTTAAATTAAATTAAAAAAAATTCCTTTTTTTGGCTTTCTTCCCTTTAATATATTATACAATCAAATTTTTTTTATTAAAAATCACATAAACCGACATTAAACTAAACAAAACATTTATAATTATTATTAACTATATAACTTTAAATTAAACTAAAAACAACAAAAAAATTACCGTTCTTTTAATTTTTTTTCTTTAATCTACTCTACTAAAGAAAAAAAATTATAACAAACAAATCATAAACATTAAACTAAACTAAACTTTATAATAAATAAATTAAAAACAAAATAATTTTAAAATAAATTAAAAATATTCAAAAAAAATAAAATTCCTCTCTTTCCCCTTTCTTCTCTTCCTCTACTCTTTTTCTTAGCACTTGAAAAATGAATGTGAAAGTGTGTGTGTGTGATGTATAAGGGGACTATTATAAGGACCTTAAACCCCATTGCCCAAATGCTGCTGCCGAATCTGCATGTGTGCATGCAAGCCTTCCCCATGCCTTCCCCCTTCCTCATGCTCGGCAGACCGCCTGCAGCCTGCATGGATGGGAAAGCGATACCGCCTATGAGTGAGGCGCGACTGGTGCCGCCTTCTGCATGGGCACCACGTGTCCAGAAATATATTAAACTCGTATTTTATAATCGGGTATATCCTAAACTCATATTGTTTGGTGTTACCTATAAAACACCCTCAACTAATAAAAATTTTTTATTTTAAAATTTTGTCAATTAAATAAAGTGGTGCCGTATCTGAGCCATTCTTCACCCCAAAACATATCATTTTCGTAATTAATCTTTGTTTCATACCATTTTGATATTTTTTAAATTATTTTATAATATTTAGATAAAAAAACCCATTATATATCCACTTTTAAAAACTCTTAAATGGGAACTACTCTATGAAAACTCTCCATTTTTTTATCCCATTTCTTTCTCCATAAAAGAACCTCTTTCTTCTCCATACTCTAACCAAAAAGAAAATAAAATGATCAACAAAGCTATTAACTAAATCTTGTATAAACACTTTCATTAAATATATAATAAATAGAAAGAGTAATATTTTTGTTAATTTTTTATTTTTGAGTTATATTTAATCATTAAACTTAAAACATTCAACTTTATATTGTTGGTTTATTTTAATAAATTTAACTTTATATTAAAACTAAAATCATTTAATAAATTTGAAATGACACAAACCTAATATAATAATAGATTTATTGAATTTTTATTTGCAAAATATAAATTTATATGTTATTTTAACAGTTTGTTAAGTGGTTGCGAATGTTTTGATACTGTCCTTTGGATGATGAATCTGAGTTGAGGGATGTTGGTTAATGATTGTTTAGTGCTTAAGGAACAGATTCAGCACTTCTCATTTTATTGGATACGTAGATGTTATAATAATGCTGCTCAATCTTTTGCTTGGTGGTTTATTGTACGCAAATCATTCTGAAAGAGATAGGATTGAATGTCTGGGATAAGTATGTTGATTTTATATTTAGTAATATTATCCTTGCTAATTTTGAGTATATTTTTTATTTTATTTTATCATAATTTTTAATCCTTTTATCATGTTAAAATAGCTTCTGAGTTTTGATAAATTTAACATATTGATTTTTTTAAATAAAAATAAGCACTTTTTTAAAATTTTCCAAAAATAAATTATTAGTACTTATCACTTTATTTAAATTTTAATGAAAACTGTATATTTAAAGGGAATTAAATTTGCATTATTAACTCGCAATGGTAATAATGGGTAAATCTTCAGTAACGAAAAGAAGAGAGTCAATAACAAAATAATTTCGTTGTAACAAAATTAAACAAAATAGGGGCGCTCCTATCAAATCTAACGTCCATTTTGCTTAATTAAGCGGTATGCCTTGTTTAAAGAAAATATTCTCTTTAATTTTCTTGCTGGATTTTCTTTTTCTCTCCCATATGCCCCGCGATTTTCCTCTGTGTTTTCTTCGTTGATCTGGAAATCCGTTTCAAAATGAATCAACAAATAGGTTCTCGCATAGTTCCTTGTCTTTCAATATCACGCTTCTCTCTCTCTCTCTTCGTTCTTTTTGGTTGAGCAGAAGAACTTAGGGATAATTACATTCCTTTTGGTCAACCATGACTCGTCACTTGACGAGAGCACTGCCGGAGAAACGGAGGACAGCAGCGCTTTCGATATCGGAGGACTCGAAGATGGCCAGAAAAGGGAAAAAATGCGGGGAAGTAATGGGTGTCACCGCGGCGGAGTGTACGGCGGTGTGTTGCTGCTGTCCATGTAGTATTATGGAGCTGCTTGTTTTGGCCCTTTATAAGATTCCCGCTAGGCTTTGCAAGAAGGTTTTGAGATGGAAGAAGCGACATCTGAGGAAGAAGAAGAAGAATCAACAAGATTTGTTGGGCTCGACTAAATGCAGGCCCACAGGGGAGGAATTGGAAGCTGAACTCCACCACATGATGGGGAAAGGTGAGTGTGACTGTGGCGTTGATAGTAATGATGATTCCTGCACCAGAGCCGTCGACTTTGAACAGAAAATGTGGGACCAGTTTCATGGGACAGGATTTTGGAGGAGTCCTTCGCAGAAAGAAGAAACACCACACTAAAATGGGACTTATTTTACTAAATCAAAAGGTTTTCATTTTATTTTTTCCCTAATTGTTTTAGTGGTTTAATTAAATTGCAGATTGAGTGTATGCGTATTTATTTGTTAGGGTTAATTGCACTAGACATTTTCAAATTATGAACTAAATTTTACATTGATCCTTAAATTTAAAAAAAAATTCAATTGAATCCTTAAATTAAAGTATTGCTCTAATTAAATCTTTAAATCTAAATTAGTATTTAACACCAAAATTGAAAATTATATTAGTAAAAAGACCTGATTTGAATTGTACTTCAATTTTAGGATTCATTAAAGTCTTTTAAAGTTTACAGACCAATTTAAAAGTGTATCAATAATTTGGAATTGTCTAGTGCAATTAAGTCTATTTTTATGTCACTAACACAACTATATATGAAATATTCTAAAACTTTAAATGGGAATATAATGTATGTTTATTAATATTTTATTATAATATTTTCATAATTTATTAATTATGTAATGTTTGTATTGACTATTGAGTTCAATCTGTTATAGTAGCTACTGTAGATATTGGGATGTGGTTGAGTGGGGTTTATAAGCTTTATTTATTTGCTTTTAACTTGAATTAAAGTTTGAATTGAAAATTCGTTTAAATATTTATGATGAGTTCAACTTACTCCAACTTGACAACCCCATTGAATTTAATTTCTTTCCAATCCGTGAATACTAGATTATGTGAATTTCTTTTTTGAGTGAGGAAAAAATGATTGAGTATATTAGATTACTTTCGGTTCATGAGAGGTAAAGAAAAATATTATATGGTATTGTTTTATTAATGTGATGTAAGTTTACATTGGAATATAATATTATTTGATTCATTTGTTTTATTTAAATTTTCGTTAAAATGTAATATTTTATTATTTGATCCATCGAATATAAGATTGTTTTAAAAATATATTTTATTAAATTATTTATGATCATAAATAGTTATGAAATTAAATTATTAGTTTTGTGAATTTCATGTGATGATTTGATGATCAAGGGTGTTTATCACTTCAAGTGTGATTGTGGTTCGAGTTGCGTTAATCACGTTTATTGTTCAAACTTTACCTATAACTTTATCTCGATTGGTAAAGACATGACAAAATCAAATTTGAATTTTATGATTAAAACAATATATTTAAGAAATTGTTTATAACATGTGATAACTGTAACATCCGTGTGTTTGAACCAGATTTGGAATAGTGATAAAATAGAATAGAGAATTAGAAATGTTTAGTTGAAGTAAAGAATGTTAGAAAAAAATTAAGGATTAAATAGTAAAGGAGAGAAAATATGAGGGACTAAATAGCGAATTATCCAAATTGAATTTTGAGTCATCATGGAAATTAGATTGATTGAGGAGGGGCAAAAGAGTAATTTGGTGGAAGATATTTTTGGAGGCAAAGTTTTGGGCCAAAGTGTAAAGTTGGAAGGCTCAAGGATTAAGAGTGCAATTTTACCATTTTTATTAAGTGAGATATTTTAAGTGAGATTTCTAGAGAATTTGAGAAAGGTTAAAAATCAATTAAAAATAAAAAATATCAGCTCTTTTCATAGTTCAGCCGTCCATGCCCTTTTCTTCCATTTCCAACTTTTGATTTTATTCCAAATAGGTGCTTCCATCATTTTTAAGCCCTCCAAGCTCCAAAATCTCCTATTTTCTTTGAAATTTCTGAAAGAAAAGTATAGAAGGGGGTTAGTAGACACCTCAAACTTCTTATAGAATTCATTTTGAGGTGTTAGAGAGCATAGGGATTAAATTGAGAAATTTTGAATTCAAGGGTTAAGGTAAGCAATGGTTAAATTCTCATGACATACATGTATTTTACTGTTATTTAGCATAAAAATTATTGAATTATAGCTTATAGCTTATATGTGTTTATGTGAAATTGAAGAGAAAGAGAAGAGAGGCAAGGATCAAATTGAAGGGAAAGGAAAAGAGAAGAGCAAAGAGTGAAAAGAGAAGGAAATCAACCTTTTTGTTGTAAGTACTACAAGAGTTTTGAATTATAGTTTAATTTCTCTAATGGTATGTGAATTATTAGCATAAAAATTGTTATATAGGTACATAATTTGAATGTTTATAATGATAAAATGAAGGGATTAATGTGTGATTTAGTAAAACAGTTTCGACAGAACAGAGGATTAACTTCAAAAATTCACCAAAAATTGGATATAATGATTTAAGGGTCAAATTATATATGTAATTAAATCTTATTGAGTTTAGTTTCATATGGAAGAAACAGTGAAAGAAAAGGAACTGTATATTTCAAGATATACTAGTTTTAGTGTAATAAGGTCAGAGTAGATTCGAGTTCCCCTGTTCTGTCTTTGAAATATCATAGAAAAATATAGAAAAATTATTAGAGACTGAAATTTATATGGCTGAATCCTTAATGAGTCTATTTTCAATAGAAACAAAAGGGAACATTATTTGATCTCTGTACTAAAAGATAGATAATTTTTAGTGAAGAAAGGTCGAAACTGTCAGGCAGCAGCGAAGGGGTAAATTGAAAGAATTTACTGTACAAATTGGCTAAAGTAAAAATTCTGGAAATTTTATGAAAAATATGATTGAGTCTAGTTTCAGATACATCAAGCGGATTATAATTTCAAATTTTGTAGCTCAAGATATAAATAATTTAGTAACTGTGACGCAAGTGAACAGCTTCGAAAATATAAATGTGAATTATTTGATGATGCATTTATGTGAGATATATCACTTATGAGAAATGATGCTAATTGAGATTGTGCCCAAGTAGACAAATTAGAACCATTGTGATATTAATGGCATGCCATTAAGGAACACTAGTGCGCTCTCTGTTTAGCACATCTTGTGCTCTCTGTTATTAGCACTGTGTGTACTCTCTGATTAGCACTTTGTGTGCTCTTTGATTAGTACTTTGTGTGCTCTCTGTTTAGCACTGTGTGTGCTCTCTGTTAGTACTTTGGTACTCTCTGTTTGTTTCGTATATCCTAACGGTTCTATAAAAATCTACTATGGGCTAAACTACAGAAAGTGAATAAAAGCGTAAATTGTGCCATTGTGGTAAGTTACAAGTTACATGTAAGTAAAGCAATAAGTTTATATGCATGAGTACTTAAATGATGATTCATTACTTTTGTAGTGCTTACTAAGCCTTCACCGACTTAACGCGTTTATTTTAACGCGTAGGTACAAAAGTTACGGGAAGTGGAAGTCAAGCTAGGGGACCTTTCATCACATTACATCACTATTGAAAGACTTCAGTTTAGGTACATTACTTTTGATAAAAATGGCATGTACAAATGATACTATTATGTGTCTTCAGTGGATGGTTATAAATATTGTTTTGGATTACTATGAGTTGATGATTTGAAATGATGTATTTTGAATAGAATAACTTAAAACATGTCGTTTGAATTTTTTTTTTTTGCTATACTCGTGTTAAAATCTCCGATACTGTATGTAATGTTTCTATATCGGGTTTATACGTGTGAACCGGGTATACGAGTATTACAATAACAATTAATTATTAATTTTTAAGAAGCAAATTAGTTATTAATTTTTCAATTGGTTAAAGAATTCAGAAGAAAAATAACACGATAATAAGTAAATTAATTTCGTTTGACAGATAATGGGATGAGTTGTCAATTTTTTAAATCAAATTTTCAATATGGCATACATTGATTATGGGGATGAATGTCAGGGTAAATTTCCAAAATTTGAAGGGTAAAATTAATATTAAAGAAAATTTCCTCCAATAATTTTAATTTTTCTAAGAGATTATATTGAGATTATCTCAATTTTAAATTGGTTTAAGAGTAAGATTAATATAAATTTATTAAAATAATATTTAAAATCTAAATGAAAAAAAATATTATTCTAAAATTTTAAAATACCTGTATAAGTATGAGATTTTTTAAAGCAAACTCCTTCAAAATAACTAGATTATGGACATTGTGATTTTTTATGTATAACATATATCTATAAATATTTATATAAAAATTAAACATGATTTTAGTTGAAATAATAAGATTAAAGTTTTGATATCTATGATTATTTATGTTCAAATTAATTATGTGTAATTATTATTTTAGATTATTAAATATAAAAATTAAAAAACACATTTATATTTATTATTTTATAAAAAAATAGATGTCATTTTCTAATTGAATTGATTTTCAATTGAATCGTGACATCAATTTTGTCAGTATTTTAAATATAGCCTGATTAGATTATAGTACACTTATGATACGGGTGAAAAAAACTATGTAACAAATTGAAAAAAAAAAACAAAATGAGATATTAAAATAGTAAAAATAAGATATTGAATATTATGATGTGTGGACTCCATTTCATTGTTTATATTTGTTAGGAGATTTAGGAGGCTTGCAAACACTGGCATTTTTGAAGGAAAAAAAGAATATGATCTGGTTTAGATTTGGGAAGAAGCTTTCAAGTGATATTCAAAATTTCTCACAACAACCCCTCCTTTTTTAGTTTGGCCACCCGTCGACCCATCTATAAAATGGAGCCCTCCCCCCTTAATTCTTCTTCGACATCAAGAGCCGATATTGCTACCCTTGATCGGGACAACTATGAACGTGTAGTTGTTGGGATCAATGCGCTAATTTACTCCTTCGTATTAACGATTGAAGCCTCTAGTTTAAGGCTTGGCTTGAGATTACTGCACTCTTACCAACGACGACATGCCATTTTGAATTTGACGATTAGTTTTGTATCAATGCTTTGAGTTGAGATCCTGACTATCCCTGAAAATCTTTAGTAATATTGGCCAACATTTTCTCTTTAATTCTTGATGTTTATAATGTTTATTTTCATTTCACCTCTCGAAATAAGAATTTAACTTGTGATCGAACCATTAAATATACTTTGTATCGAATTGAGTTCACAATTCATAATTCACTAATTGAATTTCAAGCTCTCCGATAATTTTACTTTTCGTAATGAATATCAGTATCTTCAATAATATATTTTTTTATAAACTTTTAATATAAAAAAAAAATATTTATTATTTTGTAAAAGTAATTTTTTTATTATAATTTATCAATTAACTGAGACTGAAATTATCTTAATCAAACACCGATAAATTTAAATATTTTATCTCAAAGCAAACGATGCCAAATTAATTTACAAGACCTCCACGAATTGCTGGCATCGTCTTCCTTTTTTATCAATTAATTAGGTGCGAGTGACAGAATGATTGAAGGAAGATAGTACAGTGATGATGCCGCGTGGCGAAACCACAGACTCCAGAGGACCCAGCTTTAGGCTCTTTGTTTGCTTTTGCCCAGCCCAAAGTCTTCTCTTACTCCACTCTCTTCAGTCTTCACTTTCACACTATAATAAAAGTCTTCCTTACTTCCATTGATCCTTCCTTGAAGAACAACAACAAAAAATCCCTAAGTTTAAAGTATTGCGTTTTGCCCAATCTACAAAACAGAGAAAAGCAATTTTTTTTTTCAGAACTCCTGTTTTATTAATCGATCTACTTGGTCTATAATCAAGTGATTTTCTTTTGAACTCTCAAAAATGGAGGTAAAGTAAATTCTGGGTGTTTCTTTGATTTTGTTTCCGGCTTCTTCTGGAAGTGTTTCGTTGGTGAGAAAATGGAGTTAAAGTTTAAGACTTTTTGGAAAAAAAAGTTGTTTTTGTATGGATTTTTATTATATATTCTGAATTTTGGAGGTTCTGTTTTTGTAAAGTTTTCTTTCTTAGAAGTTTTTAGGACTTAATCTTGTTGATCTTATGTTATAATAACTGGCATTTGCATCTGATCTGTGTGGCGTCTATATCTTTGCTGTTGATCATATGTGGACTATTTTGATGGTTATCAAGTTGTGGAAATTATTTACTGGTCAGCGCGGGTTTGGCTCCACTTTTGTACCTAAGACTTATGTTAGTTTCATTTTTTTTAAAATTTGAAAATGAGATTGAAAATATATGCTTTGGTGTTTGGCATTTGTAGGGCATGGAAGATACCAAGTGTGAGGCGCATTTAACCTCTGCCGCGGCATTTGTGGAAGGTGGAATCCAGGATGCTTGTGATGATGCCTGTAGCATATGCCTTGAAGCATTTTGTGAAAGCAATCCATTCACTGTATGTATGCCCCGAATTTTTTTTTGGGGGTTTTGTTCGATACGTGGATGGACAATCTTTTGATCCTTGTTTGTTGTGTCACTTACAGGTGACTAGCTGCAAGCACGAGTTTCATCTGCAGTGCGTTCTTGAATGGTAGTAGGACTCTCTTATCTATTTTACAAATTCATGTTGAATCAGCACATATAATTAGTAATGGCTCGATGATTTAGTTTTGATTTTGAATGCAGCATCTGCTTACTTTATAAACCAGTCTGGAAATGACTTAGGTTTGTAGAACTCTCTAATTCTCCAGTAATATTGGGAAAGGTTTAATTTAGTTGACGCTCTTGCCTTATGGTTTAGAATTCTGATTTTTATATATACATGTTGTTATGCATTGCAAGTTATTCTGTGATTTGTGTTATGTTACTCGAACTCTTCATTTTCCCCAAGATATCTGTATCTGGCGCATATTTGGACATTGATATGGGGGCATGATCCTCCGAATATATGGAAAAGAAAAATAGAAAAAGATGGAGCATGGCATACACTCTCCCTTGAATCCATGTAACATTATGATACGTTCTGCATTGCAAGTTATTTAGTGTCATAAAAGCAGGAAGGTTTGTAATAACAAGATTAGATAATCAAAATATGATGCTAAAGTAAAATAAATTTGCATTCTAGTTGGCTAGGTCTAGTGCACTGATGAGTCGAAAGAAGCATTAAGGACTTTTAAGTATGTAAGCACATTGTCAATTTCATTTTTTGATCACCATAAAATTGAGTGAAGTAACTTATTACTTTTGTAGATGTCTGTAATGTGGGTTCAGTGAAGCTCGAGTACTTGTTGAGAGTGTATAAATTTTTTCTAGGTGCCAGCTATTGTTATTTGTTGAAACTTCTTCTCTCACCTCTTCCGTTACCACTATCAAAGGATTTTATTAAGGAACAGAAATTAGAGTGTGATGATGAAATAGAGGTGTTTAGCGGTACATTAGTTGTATAATGTGTTAATGGAGGTTTTCGGAGCTTTTCTCACAGGGGTTTGCGGAGATGAATATTTCTGAAACTTTGTTTATTCTAATACTTGAAAAATTATAGAATATTGGAATGATAGACAGTATTAGAGTGGATTTGTTTTGGATGTCACATACGAGTGAAATCTCCAGTTTAAAATAACAGCTTTTCTTCTATCATACTTCCATTCAATTTCAGAACTAGTCTAGAACAGAGGTCTATAATTCTAACATAGATTGTTAAAAGGAAAGCCGCACATTTGAAGTCTGGTTTCCATTAGATGGGATGCTTTAGTAAAATCTGTCAAAGAATATAATTGACAACTTCGTGGCCCCTTGATTTGCAATCATTCCATTTGATAAATTGTCATTAATTTCTGGGCCATGTCTATCAAGTTCATTGCATTACATGAGACACGAAATGCGTTCATTATTATCTTAAAGGGAAAGAAACAGAAAAAGATAGTTGATCATAATTTGTCATTTTAACAATTTTAATCATGCAGGTGTCAAAGGAGTTCTCAATGCCCCATGTGTTGGCAGCCAATTAGCCTGAAAGATCCAACTAGGTGGTGCTTGTTTAATGTTTATTTCCTTTTGTAAAATTTTTTATTTACTTGTTCTAGATTATTCTAGCCTGTATGTGTGTTAGACATGCTAATCATTTCCCTTGCTTTGGCAGCCAGGAGTTGCTTGAGGCTGTTGAACATGAAAGGAGTTTTAGGTTCAATCCGTCTAGAAATGCAACCATATTCCATCATCCGACTTTGGGGGATTTTGACCTACAACATGTATGTATTTCTCGTCTTCAAGTTAGATGCGTATCTCCTCATTTTTATGATCATCAAATCAAACCTAAAAAGCCCAAAGAGCCACATACTCTTATGGTTTGCTTTCAATGCAGCTGCCTGTGGGGGCAAATGAAGCCGAGCTTGAGGAGCGCATAATCCAGCACTTGGCTGCTGCCGCTGCAATGGGGCAAGCACATCATATTGCAAGGAGGGAAGGTCCGAGGAATAGGTCTTCTGGTCAAGCTCGGCCCCAGTTCTTGGTATTTTCAGCTAATCGGAATGCTCCCTCTACTGGCCCTTTCTCTTCATCATCACCAACTCAGAGAGAAGGTGAGCCAGCCCCTGAAGTCACCATTGACACTCCATCCTCTCCTGCGAGAACTGTGGGGGAAGAATCCTCACCATCAATTACTCCTATACCTTCTGCTGAAGCTGATCAACGGTCCACCTTGGCATCTGGCTCTAGTGTTCTTTTGGTCGATGATCAGGGGAATTCCTTGAACAATATGTACTTGCTGTTCTCTAACTCAATTGTCCTTATTAGAACACTTTTTTCTGCCTTGCTTTATGTCAATCGCAATAATATCCTATATATTGTTCTCTTGCTGGAGGTCTCCCAATCAATCTCCTAATATTCAAGATAGAGCAGGAACTTCAGAATTCCAGTCGTTTTCAGAATCACTAAAATCAAGGTTTAATGCTGCTTCAATGAGGTAACATTTTGAGATTTTATTTGGGGTGTTATTTCAATGATTTCTTTTTCATGATATATTATAAATTTGCTATTATATTTTGATTTATGGATCTGTTTAGATACAAGGAGTCGATTTCAAAGAGTACAAGGGGGTGGAAAGAGAGGTTTTTCTCTCGCAACACTTCCATGTCAGATCTTGGTTCTCAAGTTAGGAGAGAGGTTAATGCCGGCATTGCAACAGTCTCGCGTATGATGGAGCGCTTAGAAACCAGAGATAATAGAACGAGCACGGCTACTGTATCAAACAGTTCGGAAGACAGCTCTAATCCAGAATCAAATAATCACCAGATTTCTGATGCTGGTGGAGGAACTCCCTCAACTGAAACCAGCGAACAAGCTTCATGTGCTACAAGTTCTGCTTCCAAATAAGTATCATCTCTGTAACTGCACCACCGGAAAATGTTTTAGCATCAAAGGTAAGCTCTGAGGTATTGAAATATTGCTTGATTTCGATTGCTGCATATACATGATCATTTCTGATAATAAGTTATTGAAATTGACTATCTCATAATTCATTCTTCCTAAGTTACACTTATATTACATGTATATATTTCATTTGATCTCTAGTGCTAAACATTTTAGATGTCTGATTGCCCCATCAGAATTCAGTCTTGAATTCTTGATTGCAAACATAAACACCCAAGAGTCGAGTTGAATTGGCTAAACGTTTAAATATTTAGCATAATCATTTATTTTAGCAGTTAATGTGTTCGTAAGTTTGGGATTCTGAATGTCGTTCCGACTCTTCTTTTTTTTATTGAAGTATTTGTGTCTAATGTATTTGTGGGCGTGGATCATAGAAATACTTATTTCACACACACCTGAATTCAAGTAACATAGGATGCTCTACACTTTGATTTTTCATCAAGTTATTGCCACACTGTTCTTAATATCGTTGTTGTTTTGCCTCGCATGATCTTTGAAATGTCGTCCTTAATGAGCATCTCTTCTTCTGATTAGGAGTCAAATGTTCTATTTCCAGATACATGGATGTTTGGCATACATTTGAAGGGACCAGGTGATTGAGAACTGCTCCAGAATACAAGATATTCGGAACATATTATGTAAATTAGTTCAGTCAGTATTCTTCACTTTATTTATGAATATATAATTTTATATTTGTAAAACCCCCGCTTAATCATTATTTCGGCAACTCTGTTATTCAGGTTTTCAACATAATTTTGCACTACGCTACAACTTACTAATATATAAATGGTTTAATATAAGATTTGGTACTTGAATTTGACATGTTTTCCTAATTCGGTACTTAGAATTTTTTTTTGGTGCAATTTGGTACTTAAACTTGCCAACCGTTATACAAAATATTCCAAAACACTAACGGTATTAATTTTTTTATGAGGTGGCACACATAACTAATATATTGTTGATACATGGCATTTGAAATCATCACAATTTCAGATGTGAAAAATACATAAAAATTATAACTGTTAACTTTTAATTTCTCAATTAAAAATTATTTTTTTATTTGGGAAATTCTTTACTAAAATTTAATTTTGTTTTCTTTCAAAAGTTAAACCCTAACCTAAACCATACAATAACTAAATCCTTCATCCTTCTTCAGAATTCTTTGCAACCAAAAGGAAAAATCAATATCAAGTAAGATTTTTTTTTTTATCTTGAGTGTGTCTACTGATTTTTTTTATTTGAAAATCTCTTTTTTTTTTTTTTTTTTTATAAACTCTTTTTCTAATTTTTATTTATGATTTTTTTGTTAACCATTGAAGGAATAAATTGTGTTTTGCTGTTGAAATATCAGGTTTTCAATATTTAAACTTGAAATATGTTGTTATTTTAAACTGTGTTTTCTATTTGGGTTAGGTTTTTTTTATTTGTTTCAAGGAATTTGATAATTGATGAAGAGTTGTTTTTGGATTTTATAACAATTCAAAATTGATTTGAGGGTTCAAAATAAGTATCTAACTTAAGAAATCAAGTTGAGAGATTTCAAATTTGAGTTCATGCTCTGATAGAGTTATAATATGATTTGAAACTCATTTTAACTTTGACAGGTTGAAAGTACTGATCTTATTGCATATGGTTTGATACCTAAATTTGTTGGGTGATTACTTGTTCTCGTCAATTTATTGGCTCTGATTGAAGAACAATCTGTTCAGGTGAATGTTTGTCTTTAGAAAATGTAATGGAAGATCACTGTTGTATGCAAGTTATTCAATTAATTATGGTCTTTGAAATTACAAGTTGCGACTATTGTTATATTAAAAGGTTCCTTTCTTGCACAAGTGATGTGCTTGTTTAATTAAACTTCTCATATTGTGCAACTGTTGCAACTATTTTAGGTGCTAACAGTGCCAAAAATTGCCCTATGCAAGCAATACAAAAAGATGTTCCAAATGAATGGAGTAAGTTCTTTACATAACCCTACTTTAAATGCTAATTCTATTTGTATTCAGTACATTTAATTTGCCTATAGTTCTATACACCAATTTATTTCACTTTATCTTCTTTCCCCTTAAGTCAATTTGCATATCACAGAAGGTGCTTTGAAATAAATTGCCAGAAAAGCAATAACTAAAAATACCAGGGCCAGAGGTTTACGAGCCATCTTGGAGAATATCTTGATGGATGCCATGTATGAGGTAGCTATGCCATGCTATTTTGACTTTTTTTTCTCACCTGTTATTGACTATAGAGTGATATCCGAGGTGAAAAAGTTATTCAATGTTGCATGATGTGACCTGTTTATTACATGTTTATATGCTATTCAAGAAGTTCCAAACACACAAACCGTTTACTTTCCCCAAAAGCAATGCTGTAGATTAAACTAGGAAATCTTTATCAGTGCTAAAAGGACTACTTCGATTCTTCCATTGGCTTGCATTTGGAAACCTTGCAAAATATAGTAGAAAGCCTTAAGAGTCTAGACTTTTAGTTTAGTGGATTAAACAAAGGATTAATACAATATTTGGCCCTAAACTTGGTGTCACTAAGACTTCATCTTTTGTACTGTCCAGTTTCTCTTCAATTATTTGTTTTGGACCAATTGGTTTTAGATACCATGCAACACAAACTTCATGGATTCTTACATTTCTGCTTTACAGATATCGGATGTTAGGATTGGGGATGACGTAATAGATGCGGTAGTAGTCGATAAGGAAGCCGTTGGACTTAAAGGCCGTGGAAGCAGCACAAAGATTCTTTAAGGTAAAGGTGCATTGGACAATTACCTTTCACAACAAAAATTGAAGGATTTGAAGGTATGTGTATATAACTTGGACCATTATTTCATTATATGAAGAGAATATTTTCTGAAAATGCGAGTAGCTAATAATATTAAACTATATTGTGTTTGCAGACAAGTGGGTAACCCGAGGTGGAAACAGAGCTTCTTCCTTCAGTTGTTACCAGTATGTAAGGATTTGGATGTAAACTTAATTGTACATAATAAGTTGACATTATTAATTTAATAGATGATGATGATGATGATTATTTATTATTATACACATAAATACTTGGTCAACTATCATTTTATGAGGGAAAAAGAAATGGCATGGAGAGATTTACTTCCACTGGGCATGTATCATGTAGTAATCAACCCCATCCACTCCCAAATGGATAATTGATGAAATAATAGTGTCATTGAAATTCAATTTTGTATGAGTTTTATATGCTAATATATGTGCGGTGATGGAGATTCTATATTAAAATCCATTTGCAGGTTCTGCAAATTAAAATTGGCAATCCTTACGTTCTTATAATCTTAATTTAACATAATCTAATTCTCTTGTTATTATGCCTTTAACGGACTAAATTGAAATTTTTTTAAAATAACTATTTGAAATCTCTATTAAAGACATCTCTGTCTGTATCCCAAATTGTTGTTTTATTTTTATTATTTTTCCTTTTACACTTTCTTTACCTCCAAAGCTTGGAATCTAAAAGAAAGGCCTTTTACTTCCATTGAAGTAAAAAATACAATAGCATTGTACAATGCATACTAGTTGAATGCTGTACTTTTGAGATCCAACAAGGAATTTCGGATAAGAAGATGATAAAAGTGAGAGATGGAGAAAAATTATTCTACCCACAACAATAACAACAAAAGTTAAAATTTTCTATTAATCCCTGTGCTTTGTGAATGTTATAGATTTAATTTTTAAAATAGCAAATGATGAAATATAACACCAAATGAAATTGAAAACAAATGAGGCCATACGCATTAGAATTAAAAGTTTCAGATAGTTGTGAACAATCAAAATTTCAAATGAGAAAATATAACATCAAATGAAATTGAAAATTAATTTCCATCGTTTATAGCAAAAAAATTCCAAAATATTTGCAAACATTCTTAAATAGTCCTAACATTCATAATAGTCTATTTTCATAGCCAACATCCAAGTTTTAATAGGCAACAACTAACTACATTGAGTAATTAAATCTTAACCGGCAAAGTTTTGAAATATTGCTATTCTTAAACTTTGGCATTTGTGTTTCTGCTCAATTTTGTACCCTATTGTTGCATCCATGTTAATCTCCTTCCTTCAGCTAGCTTTCTTTCTCTTAGGTAAAGAGATTAAAGTTTCACCTTGAAACCCAGGCTCCATAAAAAACAAACATAACATCAGTAGAATTAAACTTATATAATAAACCATAAATAAAATTTAAAAGACAAATCACTTACATTCAAAATTTGCATGCCTGTTCTATCATCTGTGTATAAACCAATCCCTTGCAAGATTTGTTTTCCCCTTCTCCCAAGTTGACCAAAATTTGGCGTGGAAGTTGAAGGTGGTATTGATGAACCACCAATTGTAGGGGCTGAATGTGCTTTTGAAAAATTGGAATAAACAGTAAAAATTCCTTGACCCTATAAAAAATCATAGAGTTATTCATTTTATATAAAAGTTCATAATATTTATAATAAGAAGCTTACCTCAACTATTGATTGTGATGGTGGAGTAGTAATAGTAGGTGCTCTTATATCAAGGTTTACTAAATCTGTTGATCTAAGTTGGTAGAAAATTTCATTGTCCTACAAAAATATAACAAATGTAAGTTAAATATCTTAGAATTAAAATTTTTGTAATATTAATACATGAATGGTTACTTGATTTGAAGTGCCACTAGTGAGGACTGAGTTGTCGATGATAAGGGTTGGACCATTACTGATAAATATTGAAGTGCCCTGCAACAATAACAACCACAAATTTATATAGACACATGCACGGTAGAATTGAATAAGAAAAATAAATTAAGAAACACTCACACAACTCTTTGCATTGTGTCCAATCTTGAAACACTTTTGGCATCGCATTTTCCTTCCTCTCCTTAATAATCAAGTGTCGCAACTTGATTCACCTGCCTCCTTCACTCTGCATCTCTTGGGTCTTCCGAGCATTTATCTTGGGATAGGTGGATCAATTGGTCCCATGTTTGTTTTTGTCCAAAATTTTTCACTTGGTAAAGGAGGCAATACACATTTATATAGTTTTTTATATAAATCTGTACTATATCCAGCAAAGACATAATTTGCAATATCTTCTTGCTTCCACAATATGGCAGCAATGGAATGAGGGCATGGGATACCAGTGAGATCCCAAGCCCTACAAGTGCATTTCCATTTAACAAGGTCAACCACATAAACATCATTTCCACAATCAAATCCTTCAGATCCATTCCATCTTACATGACAAAAAGCACTAAGTCCTTTGTTTCTCTCTAATTTCTTATATATCTTAGGACAAAAAAATACTATCCCATTTAGCACATTTAGCTATATTTTTCACTATCCTACCCATTACATATTGTCTCACTTCCTCAAACAATGAAATAATGGCCATAAATCTAGCCCCTACTATGGCTGAATTAAAGGCTTCAGCAAAGTTGTTATCCACCACATCAGAGTGACATCTAGTTTGGAAGAATGCTCGACAACGATGTTTCATTTTAGAATTTTGAAGACTTACCATGGCTTCATGTTTGATTGCACCTACCTTTTGTATATTGTTTTCATATTCAGCCTCAGTTGTTGATTTACAACAAGCCCAGAATGCATGTTGTAAGTCACCACCAGTGAGCTCCTTCCTTCAATTAGCATAACAATGCCTTGCACAAAATCGATACTCCACTCTAGGCAACATGTATGCAATCTCTTGTTCCAAACCCTTACAAAATAGAAATATCAAACTTAATAGCATAAATATGGTTAAATTTGTATGAAAAGCCAACTAAATAAAAATTAAAGAAAAGATACTAACCTTTTGCATATCACTCATTATGGTAAATCCATCACCATCACCTAACAATAGATCCGATCGCAAATTTTCAAGGAACCACCCCCATGTTTCCCTTTTCTCTACCTCAACAAAGCAATAGGGTATATTTGATCATTCCCATCTCTACTCACAGTTGAAAAAATCTCACCCTTGTAAGATCCTTTCAAGAAGCATCCATCTAAACATATAATAGACCTACAAAATTGCTTAAACCCATTTTTCAAAGCTGTAAAGCAAACATACATTCTCTTAAAATTGGGGTGTGATTAATAGTAGGTCGCTCAACCATTAGCTCTATATTGGCAGTTGGATCTGTCTTTCTTAAAGCAAAAGCGTAATCATACAAACGACTAAACTCAAACTTCACTCTACCTTTAATTTGTTCTAAGGCCCATGTCCTCGCTCTACCACATACACTTATTTGCAAGTCTACCTTCAACTCCTCTTTTGCAAGCCTTTGCATCTGAACTAGCTTTAACTGAGGTAACACTCTCAACTTACTAAGAAAATGTCTTCCAACAAACTTGTAGTTGGCTCGACTATTTCGAAATGTCACAGAACATTGGTGCTCATTCACAAAGGTCTTAATCTTGAAAAATCCATCAGTACTATCCTTAGCAGCATATATAAGAAAAGGACAACCAATAGATTTACACTTAGCTCTTGTCCTAAACTTTTCATTCCTAATGTACTTAATATCAAATCTCTTAGCTATAGCATAAGCTGCTAAAGCATTCTTGAATTGAGTATTATTAGTAAAACTCATTCCAAGCTGAAATCTAGATATTGTGGCCGATGTATCAAATAAGAGATTTCTCCCTTTCTTACAAGCTAACTCACCATATGAATCAATTTCATAACTACCCAAATCAGAAGACCCCAAATACTCAATGTCATCTCCACTAAACCTATCAGAATATGCTTCTACATCATTTACTTTCCTACCATTTGTTTTCTTCCTCTCAATTTCACTAATGAGGTCCTCAAAATTTAGTTCAGGTTGAAGGTCATCTACCGTAACAGTTCTCTTTTTTTTTTGCTTTAAATGCTTTATATCTTTCCATAATCCCTCTTATCTCTTCATCCTCATCATCAGACCCACCCTCTAACTCCTCTGTACCACTAGAGGCCTCCTTTTCATCATTCTCTAAACTTTGAGACTCAATTATATTATCTTCAATAACCCTTGTACCACTAACATAATTAGACCCACCAACCCCACATGTCTGTTTACTGCTCCTTTGCCTTTGGCTTAAATCACCTATCTCAATTTCTATATTATGCAATAAAGGCTCAAAGTCTACATCAATTGGTGCCCTAATCAAATCCATGTTTTGCTCTGCAAAACAACAATTTACAAGCTTACACTTAATACTAAAAAATTGCAGACAACAATATATGCAGTGCATGTGTATATTAAATTTAAAATAAAAAAACATTGTTTCGACCTATCTACAATCACGGTAAATAAAAAATTGTGCAAGAAAAGAACCTTTTAATATAACAACAGTCGCAACTTGCACTTTCAAAGACCATAATTAATACAACAGTGATCTTCTATTACATTTTTTAAAGACAAACATTCACCTGAACAAGTTGTTCTTCAATTAGTTTTGAATTCTCATAAAATACAAAAACAACTCTTCATCAATTATCAAATTCCTTGAAGCAAATAAAAAAAACTTAACCCAAATAGAAAACACTATTTAAAATGACAACATATTTCAGGTTTAAAATATTGAAAACCTGATATTTCAACATCAAAACACAATATATTCCTTCAATGGTTAACAAAAAAATCATAAATAAAAATTAGAAAAGTTTATAAAAAGAAAAAAGAAAAAGAGATTTTCAAATAAAAAAAAATCAATAGACCCACTCAAGATAAAATAGAAATCTTACTTGATATTGATTTTTCCCTTTGATTGCAAAGAAATCTGAAGAAGACAATGAAAGATTTAGTTGTTGTATGGTTTAGGTTAGGGTTTAACTTTTGAAAGAAAATCGAGTTAAATTTTAGTAAAGAATTTCTCAAAAAAGAAGATTAATTTTTAATTGAGAAATTAAAAGTTAAAAGTTAAAATTTTTATGTATTTTCCACATCTGAAATTGTGATGGTTTTAAATGCCATGTGTCAACCATATATTGGCTATGTGTGCCATATCATAAAAAAATTAACACCGTTAGTGTTTTGGAGTATTTTGTCTAACGATTGGTAAATTTAAGTACCAAATTGCACTAAAAAAAAGTTTAAGTACTGAATTAAGAAAAATTACCAAGTTCAAGTACCAAATCTTATATTAAACCTATATAAATACCACTGGGTCTTAATGAACTCGAATAAAAATAAATGTTCTTTTGGTCTATGTTGAAAACCGAAAATTACAATCAAACCAAAATTATTTGTTAAATACTGCTACTAATCCTTGTGCTTTACAAAAGTTCTGAATTTAATATTTATATTTTAATTTAATCATTTCAAATTTTAAAAATATGATGTAATAAACATATTATCACATATGAAACTCAAGACAGTAATTTGTATAAGATTAAATTTCAAATTTTGAAAAGTACAAGAATTTAAAAAAATCCAATCGAAAAATATGAATTTATAATAGTACATTATTAGTAATTGAACTTAAACAAACAAATTTAGTTACGGCCAAGATTAAACTTTCAAAATTCAAAAAATATTAAGATTAAAATTGATCAAATTAAAAGATAACTAAATCCACAACTTTCACAAAGTATAAAGATTAATACCAAAATTCAACCTAGTTCCTTTATCTAAATCGATTCAATAAATCGCACAAATTGGATAAGGAATTGAAGTTTCAACCAATTTGGTGTTTGATATGCTTTTTTCAGATTTGTCTCCAACGTATTCAAACAGAGGTATGCATACAATATGATCTTCAACTGTACAAAACTAAAACATTTTGATCATACCCATGTCAGTCGCACATTCGACATTCATTCTCAACTTCGGGAAACTAAGATTTCAACTCTGACTACCCATTTATGCTCCATTTACGAATGAATGACGAAGGTGACCCTCGCCGGTCATCCAAATGGAGAATCAGTTACACAAATACTGTAGAAACGGCAGAAAGAAGAAACCAACAGGTGGGAGACTGCAGAAAATATAACGTAAACTTCAGGATATAGCATGCCAGAATCCATGGGGTAAATATCAGAACTGTACCTGGAGGATGTGGCTAAGGGAAGTTAAACTAAGCAAATTCAGTTATAACGTGAACTGTTGTCATAGGCACGCCCCCCCTGGTATGAACCTCTAGGTTCAAACCCCTGATCTCTAGCAGCCCCAAGATATCGAGACCTCTCTCTGTAGGAGTCAAAGTTATCAGAATTATACCCTCGATGTCCATCTCCAACAGCAGCAGAACCTGCAACGCTACCGTAACCATGAGGATTATTACCAGTTGGCAAGCTATCAGCTGGAGCCATGTTGCTATGAGGATAATAGTCCATCATTGCCTGCTGGTATTGTTGTTGGCGTACAAGAGATTCCTTACGTAGGAACTCATCTCTGCGATTGGCATGCCGTGCTCGAAGTGCTGTTAGCTGTTCCTGATACTGAGCATTGATTGCATTTATTTTCTGAAAATTTAAAAACAGAATTGTTATCACTATGCAAAACTTGTGCAACATTGTTGAAAACAAGGTTAACCAAGGGATATCTCAGAAGAGGAAAGGACATACGAGAAGAATGCACATGCCAGTTTACTTCATTTAAATAATTAAGCTTTTTAAGAAGGTGTTGCACACAATCATTTACTTTCGATGAATTGCCTTGCCAATATAGATTGGAAGCAAATGCAAGAGACTAGAGAATACATGAAGAACAGCCCTTCTTAAATACACCCTATTATCTAAAGCCAATCCTTTAGACAAAGGTGGAAACTGGCAACTATAAATGACGGGTTTGTACATATAAACTACATTCCTGAATAACAGCAAGTACAGACCATAAAATTTCATAATCTAATACCTGCAACTGCCAAGCATAGGAGAAAATACCGAATCTAAATCAGGCAAACTTGTAATGGAAAATGTTTCTTTGTTGCTATAAATTTGTTTTGCAAATAACACAATGATACATATGAGGCTAATATTGAGAATATGAAGCAAAATGACCTCTCTATATACTAACCTCTCTATGTCTACTATTTTCGGCATCTTCAGCATCGTTCTGTTCTTTAGCAAGCTTCATTATGTCATCATGGAATTTCTTCTCAAGACCTTCCAAAGTTGGTGGCAAAAGATTGTGCTCATAGCCAACTTCCATATTTTCATCATGCGTTCGAGATCTGAGGTCAGCATTTTGTTTTTCTAAAGATAGGTTGGGATCTGGCCTCTGGCTCTGGAAATAAGTTCTTGATCCATCAGTCCCTTGGCCTATGCTACATTAAACAGCTCTAATAAGAACAGTGGTCCAATACAAATTTTAAGTGTGAAATTAAACACTTATTTTTAAGTATAAAAAGAAAAGAAATCAAACATGTGATAATAAAGCGAGGCAATTCACAGTTAATCTTAACATTATAATAAAGCCATCTCAAAAAGCCCAAGTACTAATTAAGCAAAGGCATTCAATCTTGTGTCGTTTTCCCACTTCTTTAAGAGTATAACTACAAAGATAATGGATTAAGAGTACTAAAATAACCCCAATCAATCACAGCATTTGTGTGAAAAGGAAGTGCCTCAAGACATTCAATTATCAGCCAAACCGAGTTACATTTATAAGTTACTTGAACTTAGGCATGAGTGCCAAACACCAGTATACATCTAACACGGTTTTTTTTTCCATGATTTCCAAGTATTTGGAGGTTCTTAGGAGGATTATATCCTCAAACCTATGTTTGGATATACATCAGACACCACTACTACATGAAAAATGAAGAGTCAAGGCAACATAAAAAACTCCATATCTTTAATTATGACTTTCTGTTCTCTCACCTAGAACGATTATTAAAATTAAATAGATTATGCTTTAGGAGCAAAAACTGAGTACGAAGAACAGAAATAAAGATTAGAATTACAACTCACTATGAGAAACCAGTCAATGAATCAGAAATAGCAAATACCGACAATCTAAAAGGTAACATGACTTGGCCTGCCACAGGCTCTAAAACGAACAAATTTCACATCAGGTTCTGCATTCAGTGGCACTTCCAAATAAATGTCAATTATTGTTGCAGGATGAGAAAGGTCTTTCTTAAAAGAACATGCACAAGCCAGAAAGTAAAGGACTTATAAGGAACAGTACAAACATTTATCTATCTAAACATAAGTGTTTTAACACCTTCAGGGATATATCATCTTTCGTTTTACCACTAGGAGAGCATGAAGTCAATACCATAACATTTCATTTTATGTATGGTTAACAGGCCATAAAACCGGATTGCAAAGAAGATTTGGAGAAGCCTCAGTTTTGGAGTAAACACAAAGAAACAAGGCATTCTAGATTTGTTTCAGTTCTGACTTAGAAAGAATCCCTTACAAGACGCTAAGCAAATGCCATGATGACACACATCCAATATTGGTAGTACAACTGGAATGTCCTTATCTATAATCTAGGCTTGATGATGGGTTCTCTACATCTTTTCTTTCTAATTTTTTATAGACAACAAACAGAATGGACATACAAAATAATGCAAGGATATCTAGTTAAGACAAATACATGTAGAGAGAGAAAGAGTGTCCAAAAGACAATCTTGCCTTCATTGAACATTTTGGGTGTCATTTGGTTTGACACTTTTGATCCATCTCTTTCCCACCTCCACTGGCCATCTGATTTTGGAGTTCGATATGGTTGATCCCTTTCTGGAGTAAATGCTTCTAGTTGTCCTTGAAATTGACCAGACTTAATCTCCATCCTTTGTGCAGGCATATGCTGCATCTGAGCAGATACATATGCATTGCCACCAGAGTCTGCATATTGTCCCTGTCTTCTCATCAGTGTTGCTTTGAAACAAGTTTCAAATGTTGATCCTAACAAGCATAACAGCAGCAATCACAATTAAAATATCATGACACATTAGTTCACAAGAAACGGATATAAAACAGTAATAAGTTGTTGCATGAGGAGGGCCCAAGTTTCAAGTAGAAAAGGCTCACTATCCACACATCCATAAATACAGATCTTTACTAATAAGCAAGACCTTTCTTCAGATTTCAGCTAACTACCCAAAGATTGAAACTTCATACTGAAATCCGAGAGCACCCAATACAAAATTTAAGTTCCCACTTCCCACAACAAAGCAATGATACAAGGCCGGTTTCAAATAGCGGTGGCGCCTTCCACCACCGCTAAAGACCTCAACAGCTGTGTGAATAAATTTCACATTGATAGCAGCAGATCACGGCCGCAAATAGCTGTGTAACGGAAAATAGCGGCCATAGCGGTCTGCTATTTTCGCTAAACCGATAGCTTTTAAAAAACATTTCTCTTCTCCACAAAGTAAACAGAGAGAGCATAAGATGAGACAGAGAAACAAGCAGTAGTAGTATCGAAAACAGAAAAATCAAATACAGCAGAGTGATGATGCAGATGCAGATAACTCAAAATCTCAAAAAGTTCAAGTTTAGGGTTTCAAAAATTACCTTATTTAATTTCCTGCTGTCGGAAACTTGGAGGCAAGAGGAAGGAGGAGAGAGGGAAAGGGATAAAATAGGAGGAAGAGAAAGATGAGGCTTGTTTGGCGATGAGAGATGACTGTGGTTCTGAAATTATAAAAATTGAGTTTACAAACTTAAATTTCCATTTTAAAATCATACTTATAAATTACGATTTGGATTCTTGGTTGAATGTAGTTTTTAATATTTTAAATCCAATATTTAATAATTAAAATAACATAAAATTAACCGAATTAATTGAATTAACCAACTAATTAATTTATACTTTCAAAAAAATTAACCAAACCGATCGATCCCGACCAAATACTTATATATTATAGTATTATTTATTAAATTCGATTAATTTGATTAGTCGACCAATTTCAAATCAAATTAACCATTAACCGAATTTTCAAAATATTATTAATCGACTTTCGATCGAATTGTTTCGATTAACCGATTGATAACCAAATTTGATCTGTTAATCGAATTAATTCGATTTTACCCCAAATTTATACACCCCTAAAAAAAGACATAAAATATGAAAATTAATACAATCCTAATGCCAAATAAATGCACACCAATATGATATGAAATTAACTCTAACATTTTCAATTATTAAAAAAATTCAACTATAAAATAATTAATTCAACTAATTCAATTAATATTAATATTATAGTGAATTCTAACACACTAATACATTTTATATTCAATGTAATTTACTCAACAATTAAATAAATATAATTACAATAGTTATTATATATTAATCTATGATTTTATATTATATTTTGGTAGAGTTTTTTAACATCACTAGAAAAATTATTATAATTAATTAATTAATTTTATATTTCATGTCAAACAAACCGAAATTTTTTCTTTTTTTTTATCTAAACAAAGAACAAGCAATTAATTTAATTAATTATAATGATTTTTTTCTCGAAATAATATAATAAAAAAATTAAATTTCGTAGACAATTATTAAATATGAGTTATCAAGTTAATTTCATTAAGAAGAATATCGAAACATAAAATAAAATTTAAGAGGAGATTAATTTAATTAAGGTAAATTGTAAAAATAGTCATTTTTGTTTGACTCAAGTTACATTTTAGTCACTTATGTTTGAAATGTTACGTTTTAATAACTTATGTTATTATTTTGTTACGAAATGATCACTTTGCCGTTAAGTTTCGTTATCTTCCTAACAATAATACTACGTGGCAGTCCAACTAAATTTTAAATGCCAACTTGAATTTTCAAATGAGATGAAAATAAATCTTTAATTAAATAAATTTAATTAATTAAAAATTTTAAACACTGAACCTTAACTTGAATTTAATATTATTAAGGGATAAAAAAATTTCGACAATTTACTTAATTGATTTTTATGTTTTAAAATTTAGAATTTCAATACTAAAAAAAATAAAATTTTTGAAAATGCGATAAACAACTACAAATTGACAAATTTTCAATACTTTATTTTAGTTTCTATTGTTTTCACGTTGATCCTTAATTTTTTTTACCTCAACCATTCAATACTTTAAAAAATAAAATATTTTAGAGTGACCAAAATGAAAATGAGAATATGATATAATATGTATACTTAACTACCATTAGAGATTTAACGATTAAGTTACTAAAATGAAAGCGCCTTAAAAAATTAAGTGATAAAATTGCAACAATTTCATTTTGGGTGACAAAATGAAAAATCCCTAAAAGCTGGGTGACCAACTAAAATAGTTTACCCAAAAAAAGTTATCCAGAAAAAATTATTGACAAATTTTTAGCCGGTGAAGAAACGCCTGCGTCAGTAGTGGTAGAATTTAAATATGGGCGCTTGACATTTAAACACTACTGTAATTAAGAAAATACGACAGTTAGTAATTTTTTTGACATACAGATCATTTTTAATGACTAATTTTTCATGGGTAAGTGATTAAATATGTAAAAGAAATTATGTATTTTTTATTTATAAGAGGTAAAAACAACAAAATATTATCATTACTACTATATATTTTATTGTATTTATTTTCTTACATGGCAAGATCATTTTTCAAATTGTGAAGGAAATTATTAATGTATTTTGAGCATATACAGTTACGATCTCAAAATAATTAAGAGAAAAATTTACAAATATAAATAAAAATATTGAAGATAAACATTGAACAATCATACAGTTGGCCAAAAATTCTTTTAAGAGCACTAACATTCAATTATAATTTTTACGATAATAAAAATATAATGTCATTATTTTAATGTTTACATCTTTAAAAATTAAATCATTTTTTTATTTTTAAGAAGACTAAAACGTAATTTTATCTTTATCAATTTAAAATTTTAAAAACTTAATTTTTCATTTAAGAAACCGAAACTCCTACCAACCCCCCTCATTATTTTATACAATTTTATATATGATCATTTTGATTTGATTGAATTTTTATAATTTACTAATAACATTATCAAATTAATAATATCTTACGTTGATATATTACATACATAAACTATATTAATCCAATATGAAAATAAATATATCTACTCATTTATTTAAATATATACATTTGAATCAAAATCAAAATTTTGTATATACATATGAACCACGATTCAAATCTCATACGTATAATTACACAATCAAAATTCATATATCAATTTATAGAGCAAAGTTCATGTAAAAACATGAAATTTAATATTTATCCTTTTGTTTTCGTTTTGCTCAAATACATGTTCTAAGAATTGGTTTAGTTAAAAGTAAAATGTGTAAGAAATTTTTAAATATATTATTTAAAAGTACGAATTTGATATTTTTAAACATATGAATTTAAGAAAACCAAGATAAATTGTTTTGATAGAATCAAGAATAAATATATGAATAATTAAAAATATTACTTATTTAAAAAGGGCAAATGAATTTAAAAGGTTTGGTGCAGGATTAAGGATCGTTTTAAATATTGGAATGAAAAACATCCTATTTGTTGTTACTTTCAAGTAGTGAAAAGAAAAGGAGTCAAATTGGGGACCTTTTTACCAATAAAAGTTGGATAACTTAAATCCTTGTTCTCTATTACATAATATGCAAATCATGCAGGATTGGAGAAATTCAACAAAATTTACTGTAAAGGAAATAGCTAATATAATTTTGAAATAGAGAGATTCCACCAGCACAAGTTTGGGATATAAGAGAGAGGCTTGAAAAGAATGGCAATCAAATTTCAAAACCATTTGAAAGGCCCAATATTTTTGCTAAATGCATAATCAATCATCTACATTGACAAAATCAAGATGCAAACAAAGGGAGGGGAATAATGATAATAGCCTCCCACGTCCCGACTATACTCCTCTCTCTATACATATTTCACTAATCCAAAATCTTGTTTATGTACTGTCAACTTCCACAGGCAACTTTGACCTTAACCTCGATCTCCATTTAAAGACACGCAAGTAACAAAAGCATCAGCAGATCATAATCCAGATTTCTAGATGGCACACTTTGATTAGGACAAAAGATACCTTCCAATCACCACTACCGAAAGAATTACATATCCAACAAACCGCACGCTAACTAGTTGCCTCACATTGTCATTTGCTAGAAGTGTTCTCCCCACTCAATATAATCCAGGTCCAGAGCAAGATTTTTGTGCTATGTTTTATCAAGGAAGGTAATCTAAAATGCTCCCTAATTGTAGATTTTTACTGGCTTCTCAAAAGTGTGTCGGTTCTGCAACCAAGCATGGCAAAATATCAAAATACAGTATCAACTATCTTGGCCTTCCAAAGGCTAATTGTTTTCAAGGACTTGCATAAAAAGCAGCTAGATTAATCATAGCCTCCGAGAAAATGCATATGCAACCAAAGAATATCCTAATCCCTAATGCCAGCTGCATCCTTAACTGAAATTCTGATGAAACAATATTTTTTTGATAAAAGGCAAGTTACCTGATTAATTGCATAAGCTCTTTTAGGAATATTGTCAGAGTGCTCCAACCCAAGATACTGCTCCCAAGCACCGTAAACATCTCTTCTCTGAGTTTATGTAAAAAAAAAGGTAAAATAGTAATAAAACTTGAATGATTTTCAAATATCTGTATATAAACTACTGCACACACCTGAAAACGACTAAATACAATATCAGAATCTTGAAGGTACTCTGGCCGACCAAGTGAGAGGAATGCAAACTTCCACTGAAGAGAATAGGTTTGAAATAAATTTAAATAAGAAAGGAAATACAAAAACTAAAACAAAAGTGAAAAGGAAAAGGAAAAATGGTTACTTAAAAATTATATATCAACAGTGTACGTATCCATTGAAGTTCCTAGCATGCATCAATCTATAACTGATTTGCCCCAAGTCAAAAAGAGGAGAAAAGAGAGTAGGATTAGAGTAAATCCATGAGCACAAGCCCAATTAGGACAAACCTTAGCAAACTCCTCATCGGGAACTTGCAGCTTCCTCTGTATACGGACTTTTATTTCGGCCAAAGTCTCACCTTCATGAATCACCAAGAAAAAGGGTTCTCCAAAATTCAGAATTTGCTGTCAAAACAAGAGGCAATAGTAATGGTAAGGAAAACATAATAGTGACCAGGAAACAGGGCAAAAGAAAATAAGATATGTGAAACTATAACAAGCTTGTTACCATCTGGTTCTGAGCTGTTTCCTTAGTAAAGTGATATACATGAATTAGGCGATCATTTGGACCAAGATTTTTCTCTTCCTCTGGTATCTGTAACATTGAGGAAAAAAATATCAAAACCAGCACTCAATATCTTAGAGAAGGCCATAAGCTACAAAATGATTCCTTAGATCAAAGCATGATGGAGACAGCAGATGTGTGAGTTGCATATGCAAGAGAAGGGGGAGGGGGAGAGCAACTGACCTCTTCTGCTCGTAGTGTCCAGTATTGGTCATTTATATTCTCAATCTTCTCATTGGGTGGGAAAATCTGCAGAAACATGACAGAAACATAAAATATCATGAAACAAAGGCAAGGAAAAATTAACATGTAACGAAGGAAACCCTAAATTAGCATACAAGGAAGAGTAACAAGGCAAGATACATACAGCAGCATGCAATTCAAGAAACAAAACGGGAAAACTGTCTTTTCATCAAGCAATGTTAAGTTATAAACCGATAAGAAAACCACTTCCATTGAAGGATTGAGAACTATGATGTTCAACAATACAGCTAATAGGCATCCAGATCAGCTCAAATCAAATGAACATGTATAAAAGTTCCCTTTGCTCATTTCACATTTTCATCAAACACTGAGATTAGTGTTATGTAACCATGAAAGGATGACACTAGCACCTTGTAGATCTTGTGATAGAAAACTTCAAGCAATCGCAATTCTGCATCAGGATGAGACAACTCCACCTGCTTCAAAATGATGATTCACAGATTTTACTCTCTATTTAGAAATGACCCACAAAAACTTACATTCTTTCAACATGATCATTAAACCAATGAAATAAAAGAAAACATACTTTTGTCTTGAGATCATTAATCACATCACCAACAGTGCTCTGTTTTGGAAGCCTGATAGTATGGATAACAACCTGGCCTCAGACGGAACAGAATTTTATTACATTAAAACAAGATTTTAATGTCATTCATTGCAACTCTAGAATATGATCATACTCACTTCATCTTTTGTAGCATGATGAAATGCTACCTTCAGCGTTTTCAAACCTTGTAGTTCTGGCAGAGGTATGTCTAATACTTCATAGTATAAAATATCAGATGTCTGTCAAATAACAAATTCAACTGGTTGATTAGCTTTTAGCCCTTTCATCCTTTTGGCTTCTCAATATGCATTACTGAGGTCAATTGATTATTACCTGATTGTAGTGGAACAGCATGTCAGACAAATGATCCACTCCACGATACTTAATAGGCTGAGGTTTGGGCTGCTGGGAGTAACAGTTGTGTGATGTAAGCCTGATTTTTGATGGATCATCCAAACCAAGTTGCTGAGCTACTCTTTCAACAACATCATCATAAGTATAAAGCCTTGACCTAAACATTCAAAAGAGAAAGGGGTATAAAGCTTTGATCTTCACATACACATAATGGCACAAATTACAACAGAACAAATTTCCATGTACCAGTTAGTTAATAAAGATATGTCAATACAAAAATAAAGGCAACTGAAACTTACATCTCCAGACAGAAATCATCTTCCTTGGGTTTTTCCAGAGACCGAAAGTGTACGACCTACCATATAAAAGGAATAAGAAGAAATGCTAATATTACTATAGCTGGTGAAGAAAAAGAGTTTATTAGAGCATATATGAGTGTGACTGAAGGCTTGTATCCTCCAAGACCAATCTAGGACTATCCATTGACAATCAATATACCCCAGGCAAGAGTCCAAGATGTTTAGCTGTTGAATTAAGGAGCTTAAGCCAAAATCCAAAGACAGCATTACTCTATCAAACCAACAATGTAAAGGTAACTGGACCAGTAGGCCATTAGCCTTAAGGAGTGGTGGTGGTAAATGAAAGGAATACCACAAGTCCTGAAAGAATCCTCTTGGTTAAATGATTCTTATGACTATTAAATTGCTACATAGATATATTGGACAAGATTCTAGTCTAAGAATCATGGGTTTCATTGAGGATTAAGAATGCATACGAAATTCAATTGAGATGACTCGGATTTATTTCCTAAAATTTCAATTAAGCTCCTTTTCCTGAATAAATAAATAGAAATAGTTTATTCGCAACCAACATATTATGAAGAATGGGCTTAGATATATAAAGGTTTTCTCCTTTCATTTATTAAAGAAAGAAAATAAATGTTTATGATTAAAAAATAAAATTTAATAATGAAAACATGAAATGCTATCTATCCATTCACAGAACCAACTTACAGTAGGCACTCGACTGCAGTGAAAAGTAAACCAGAAGCATTTAGAATGACAAAGCGATGGTAGAAGTATGTCCCGTTATAAACAGGCTAACATGCAACAGCATGGGTAGCATGTAAAAGCAAGCTAAAGTAGTTTCAAGACTATAAAGGTAAAAGCAGCACCATTAGTAGATGCAAAATAATGATAGACCTGCATATTATTTAAAAAGGAGCAAAATGTACATGGCAAAGATTATCATGATTTTTTCCAATTTCTGTTGGAAAGAAGACTAATAAAAGGCAAATAAAAGTGAAAAAGAGGTGCACACATTAATCAACTCAAAAAGAGAAACTCCTATCAGCAGTTTCCTTCCCTTGCCTTTAGGTTTATATATATAGTAATTCTCCGCATTTTATGTTAATTATGTTCTTATATATAATTTTTATAGTTTCTTTAAATAGAAAATACTGATCCAAATGTGTTTCTACTATATTCATTCACCAAATGCATTTTTCTAAGATTAGAAAGATTGAATTGTTTTTAGATTAAGAAATTGAAGCACGAGTAATTTACCTACCACACATTATTCATTTCAAGCAAAATGTTAAAAAGGCAATCATATAAAAAGCAGCAATATGACAGAGAGTTCAACATTCACAGTTCTCATCCAGTGAAAATTGATTGATAAACTCATTGAATAGAAAACAGTAGCGGATGTACCTGGCGATTATGCACGTATTCCAGAAATGAAGGAACATCTGGATAGCGGTATTGATCAGTAATTTCAACAGGGAGAGACTTTTGAAAGCAAACAATGTCACCATCCTCAAGCTGCAGTGAAAATGATAGATGAATAGAACACTTTAAAGATCAAAACAACTGCTCCAAAATGAAATGCAAAGCATACCTGGCTAGCACGAAACGTGATTTTCTTGTCAATTGGTTCACACATAACACTGGGCTCAAACTTTATTTCCTGGAAATTAAAGCAGAACCAAGGTATTATTTCACATAAAGACGTCAAAAGCCAACCAGGTTCTGCGACAAATTAACCAGATAGCAAATAACATTGTTTCACAGTCCAACCCACACAAATACTGTTATACAGGGCAGTGGCGGAGCCACATACCCCACAAAGAAATAATTAAAAAATATTACTTATAGTTTTTTTAAAAGAATTATATAATTGGTGTATTGACCCCACAAAATATTTTAAAATGGTCTTATAAAAAATATGTTTTTGCGAAAAATTTAAAAGGGGCCCACCAAAATTTTAAATAAATTATTTTATATAAAAATAAATAAATCTCTCTCCACGCACTAAAACTCAAAAATCTCTAATCCTTTTATTTTCTTCTAACACTCGTTACTTTTCTCTCAAATTTCTCTGATTCTCTCACACTCTCTAGAATTTTTTATAAGATAAGTGTTCAATCTTTTGATACTTTCAAGTGCGTCTCCCTAATTTGGTAACAACTCTTATTTTCTTTTCAAGCTTTATTGATGATCTCAAGAAAATTAGGATTGTAGCTTTTCTTGTGATAGGTTATGATCTTTATGTAAGATTTTTTTTTATTGAATGATTTTGGGATATTGATTTTGAATGAGATTCCTAACATTGTGATTGGGTAATAGTTTTTCGGAGTTGATTAATACAAATCCTTGAATAAATTAGGATTTGTTGTATTTATAATCTTCAATTTCTTGAATATCTATTAGAAATTTAGCATTTTTATTTAGAAATTGTTTCGCTAGTGTGATAATTGTGAAGATTGTGTTTGAAAAAAAATATATATATATATATATATATATATTACATTCTCAAGACACCAAAAAGCACTTAAGTAATTTTTATTTTGTGAAAGAAAATTACTAGTTGTATGTTGGTTTCATGAACACCTTTATGTGTTTAAGGCTTAGATTTATTTGTTTTAAATGTTTAACAAGAATAAAAAATATTTTAAAAGAAAGTATACAAGTGAAGTGGAGGAAGAAGAACAAGGAAGAAACATTATGCATTAGTTTATATGACTTTTATAAATGTTTTAATATTTAAAAAATTGACCCCACAATCCAAATTTCCTGACTTCGCCCCTGATACAGGGTACTATTAAACAAGTTAACCATCAACAGTTCAAGTGAAAACAGTTTAGAACAGGCCAGATTTATTCCACCTAAAACCAGTAAACGAAAAAGATGTCACATCTAGACCTATACATTGGTTTCAACCATCAGCATAATTAGTATAAATATGCGAAACAGCAAAAGGAAAAAAGAGTAAAATCTTGTGCAGAAAACTCCTCTCCTCAAATGCATGCATAAAAGAGAGAAATGACTGGAAGGAGTTTCCTGAGAACTGAAATTGCACTACTGTAAAAAGATATTATTTGATGCGAACCTCATAAAGATTGATCTCTTCATCAGGAGCATACCCTGCCATTTTGTTTAATCTGGACAAAATTTCTATTGGCTTGCCTGCACTTTTCATGAACAGCCTTCCAACGTAGCTAATAGAACAGAAAGATAACCAGTATAAGATTTCACAAGATTACCCAAAAGACAAGCACAAATAGACAACATGAGACAACCTACCGAAGCTCTTCTTTCTCAGGATCATAGTGCTTGAAGAAAAGTAAAATATCTTCCTTTGTCTTATATGGTGGAGCAATTGGGCGTAAATCCTGAACAATCATTTTTAAGATCATGATGCAAATAAAAGAAGACACAAAAATTATAAAGCTAAAGGGGCAAAACTTAAACAAGGTCAAATGACTTTGGCAAGATTCATAACTAGAATTTGCCTAAAGAATATAGTATACAGGCAGTTTCAAACCTCACTAACATGCATTTTCAAGGGCAGATAAGTTATTCTACTGTGTATTGCGAAGCTTAAAACCTCAAGGTCTATGCCTAACTTCTATTTCTTTGTACTCTAACAACAGAATTTTTTGCACTTGGAAGATTTTAGAACCCCAAATTAGGCCTAGTGTTCTAGAATTAGAATCCTGGATGAGGTCAATAACACCACTGGACAGAGAGTTTAAGCATCAAAGAAGAAACATGTTGCTTAAGAAAAGCCAAACCAGATTACCAGTCCAAGCTCAACTTCCAGAAACAACTTTAGTTCTGTGCTGTGAACCTTATTTGATACCTCCTTCAAGGCTCCAACCTACAATGAGGAAAGAGACAATTAGGCACATCATTAGATCCTTGTCAAACTAAAGAAAAAGAGCACATCTTCCTTGGTCATTCTGTGTTTTTTAAAGGAAACTTACTGATATATAAGTACATGCATGTCTGTAAATATATATTCATTCAACACTCGCACGCACGCAGAGTGAAAGAGAGAGGCATGTAAAGCAAAGCAGGACAAATGAAGATAGACAAATAATTAAATCCAATACTATGCTGAACAATGACTGAAGCAAAATCTAGAAACCAATACTCTTCAAACAAGACTTTTGAACCAGGGTATAACAATTTATGTTGACGAATATTACAGATTGTGTTTCCTCCAAAGGTGTCAATGGTCGGTTTGGACGGTAGGTATGGTTTTGACGCTTGGCCCACAACCAGAATCGCTGGAATTGCACTGGTATCCCAAACACTCTAGCAACCTCTTCCTGCATATTGAAATATGGTAAATCATGAAGAAAATCAAAACATGGACAACCAATGTATCATAAAAAACAAGAATGAGAAGATAACTTAGAGATTTAACTTGAAATGGTTAATGAAACAGCATTAAAAAGGTAGAAATCAATATGACAACAGGAAAAGGAGAGTACTAATTTAGTGAAGAAACCAATAATTCCCCAAAAAAACTATAACTGTTAAACACACAAGAAGACAAAATATTTTTGTCTCTTCTGTCATACCTTAAACACATTGAAAGGCATCTGCTTCTGAATATTAAAACTCCTGACTTTATCATAATCCACAAGATCAAAACATACATCTTTCCCAATCTGCTCTGCAAGATCATCATCTCGAGCAACCTAGAACAATCATATAGTTGTAAGAAATATAGTCAATAATGACCAAACCATTATCCAAATTAATGACTCAAATAACAACCTTTATAATAGTGTAAAGGTCTGCCTCTGCCTTCTCTTTCTTTTTATGCTCTTTCTCTTCTTGTTCTTTCTTCAATCTCTTCTGGGAAAGTTATCAGAAATTTCATATTAGATTGTCAGGAAGGGATCTCAAATAATGAATTTGAGATACAAGTATTATTCTAAGGCAAAATAGACAACTCAAGCTTGCTTGATGTCTGCCTGCTAAGAGGCTCATATGCAATTGCTCTTGATAAAAAGAATCCAAGACACAGTCATACTGAAGCACATTAATTTCCTCAAGCCAAGCTTGAGAAGAAAGCAATTCTATTCAATATGTTGATCTACTCTTAGTTGACAAACTACTTGAAATTGGATTACTTGGTGACCTTTAGGACCATTGCTGCCATAAAACTGATGTTCAACCCTAGTTGGGAGCTTGCTAATTTTTCAATCATAGCTCCCTGCCTACCTCAATCATTTGATTCAGCCTCATTTGGAGCAGTAAATAGATAAACAGTTGCATCTTACCCTAAGATGTTCTGCGATATCCTTCTCATCCACATTACATATTATCTTGTCTTTGTCACATTCCCGTATATACACCAGCATGTATGCATTTGAATATTTGGTAAATTTAAAAGGAGTATTATTGAACCCTGGGTTTGTCTGCGGTAACTGTAACATCAAAAGGAAATATTATTAAAATCATAACCTTGAAGATACATATAACTTGAAGCAGAAAGGATGAATACAAAAAATTCTAAAGAAACTGTTCAACAAAAAGTACCTCTTCCCCACCATACTGCTCCTCTAATGCCTTTTTCATATCTTCTTTGGTTACTCTTTCATCATCAAATTTATACCTGAAAATTACACAAGTTGAATACAGTAACTATATGAAAGAAGTAATACTTTCACCACTCCAGGTACCTAAATGCACCTGGCATATGCAAGTTGTAAATACAGTACCCTCAATGCAATCAGCATTGGCTAACTTAATAAGCATCCAGCAGCCTAAGGATTTAACAGTTCATTCTTCTTCTTCTTTTCAACAGTACCTTGTTAAAAATCTATTTGGGACTTTTTTTTGTGGCTTAGAAGAAACTTTATGCATCTTGACTGAAGCAATTGGTATGTGATTTGCACAAAATCTGTCAATTGTTCGTCCACCAAAAAGACTTAAAAACATCATAAAAAATTGGCCAGGTGTAGGCTTTGCCAATCAAGGCCGCATGTATATTTTTTGTCATTTATTAAACTTCAAAAGGAAAAATCCTACTAAAATTATCTTAAAACTCTCGATGAACAAGCATACAAACACACCCTGAGATGCTTCAGAGGATGATCCATACCACTGATCAGAAAGAGTCGGCCTGATATATGCATAATAATGTCCACCATGCACTCCACCACTATGAACAAGGACACTGTAAGCGAACTCATAAATGTAAGTACCAGACACTAATATAAGCGTCGAAGAACCATAAAGTAGTATTTTCTGCCCATTAAATTGTGCATCAGCAACTTCAAACAGTGTCCATATACCATCTTTCTTAATACAGCAATCTAGCTAATGATTATCAGAACATTGAAATGAAAGAATGGGGCAGGATACATGCTTAATGTTGTAGGTACCTGTGAAGTGTGTAAAGATTCCGAACACTCCTATCAGCTTCTGGTGATAAGTATTTTCCATCATCTCGATCAAGGTCAAGTTGCAAAGGGAACTCATAGCAGTCATTAATCTGCAAAATTAGTAGAATTAGTGGAAAGTTTCAGTTTTTTCCATTTGAAGACATACACAGCCACAGTCCACACACTTAATAACCATTAGCACAAATATACAAATAATGATACCTTCAGATTACAGAACTTGCAAGTATGTCACATCAAGATCAGAAATGTCACCATAGGTTGATTAAGACATAAAAAAAGTCATGAATGATGTTACCACATGACTACCAGCCATATGATTTAAGGTAAACTGAAACAAAGTCAGCACCGTACTGTTTCAGTTTTGTACAGGTCAAGACCAGTCATACCAGCCCGTATTAGTCTGTACAAGATTTTTTTTCTTTTAATTTCACTTATTAGATTTATCTCAACCAAATTCTTCTTTTTGTTAAGTTTATTCAAAAAAATTCATAATTAAATTAAGAAATAGAATATGTTCGTTGGAATAGGCATTGACCTAGTTAACAATAATTTACTATATTTTGTAATAATTTATATTTATTTGATGCTTAAACATTTTGGATATAAAAAAATTTTACATGTATATATAACTGCATGTAATTGAGGTAATTTGCATGTGTATATAATATATATCATCAAGGAAATTGAGAATAGATTATTTATACTTCAAAAACTATTTGAAAAATGTCAATAAACCCAAAACAATACAATGAAATACACCAATAGTGCTATGTACCAATATCAGTCAAAAAAGTATGCCCAATAGTAAGGTACTGATTATCTCGATCCACAAATAAAAATAACATAAAAAAAGAAGAAAAAGAAGCAAACTACTTGATTTGTTATTATTTACTATACCAACCAATAGGCAGGTATGACTAGTAAGATCAGTATAGAAATCGAAACTGCATGATCCTGGTATCATTTTGATTCACCATAAAACCAGAACGATACCAATTACACTGGTTTGGACACCCTCACCCTCACCAAAAGTAATTCACTTCAAAGTTAAAACTATATCATAACATGAGAATCAATATTAGAGCTCAAGATATCGGTTATTATTTGCAACAGTCATTTAGGTATAGTAAAACCAGAACATAGAACTAATGGATTCTATACTTCAGCAAAAAGGAAATGATCTAAATGTATCTGAACATGCATTAAGCACTGATAATGGCGGCTCCTGGACTACAGATAAAGCATAGATTAAATAGAATCATGTAAAGCTAAGGGGTTATAACTACTGACCTTGACCATAGTATCTCGCATAAAATCATATTCAAAACGTTTAAGCTGAAGTTGAAGGACTGGAGGGAAACCAATGAACAACACACCCTTCTTAGCATCCTGAAATAACATCATCCAAAATCAAAATGGAGTCATTTAAATGGGAAAAGATGTAACATGTAATCAGATATAATGCATGAACACCATACCAAAAACAAATTAATGCTTGACCCAACAAACACTGCTAAAGCCATTTAGATATTGCAAAACACAACATTTTGTTACAATAAACAACTAAACATTTCGTCCATGCTGGCCAAATAACAGCCTCTGATGCAGCTCTTGCACTGATGAACACTGATCTAACTAAGGCAAAGTTGCTAGTAATCAAGTTATTTCTAGTGTATGCACAAACCATTCTACTGGTATTCTTTTAGAAGTTTACAATAGAAAATTACCTGCAATCCATATTGCTCAGCCTGATATTTATTATCACCTTCAAGCCGTTCAACTTCAACATACTTGTCAAAAGAAGCATATACATCTCGACAGCCTTTAACATCAAGCTGTAGGTCTGGCATAGGCAAAAATAAATTAGCATCATTTGGTGAACTAGACTCATCAAACTCAACCAGTTATTTCAGATACAAATACCATAAAATGACTCCTTCCTTGTAGATTTATAATCCACATTAATGCACTCAATGTAGTTCATATGATGCCCTTCAAACAACTGTTGTATGGTGCCCTCCACAACAGTTCCCTGGTGGCATAAAAGAAGTAATCAAATCTTTGACTTTTTTTTCACATTAGAATAAGCTTGGAATGAAAATTTATTGAAGCTTTCACCTTCATTTTATCTTCAAGTTTTTCACATAGAACTCTATTAAGTTCTTGAACATCATGCTGCATGAAAGAATCGTATGTGTCCCATCCAAAAGATTTGGTCAGCTCTTTTGTTGCAACACTACTGTCACTGTACTGGAGTTTGTAAAATAAACTCTGCAGAGCAAGAGGGATACTTCCAGATGGCATATCATTTTCAGTTGTAGGCATATGATAAACTGCCTGAAATGTAACATCCAAAGCATTAGCAATACAAAACTAAAAACACGTCAGTTCAACAAAATATAGAGAATTAGTCCTTACCTTCCTGAAGTAAGGAATATGATACAGAGTTTGGAGCAGAGAGTTCATGTAACATGTTGCTCCTTGATTCTTAAGTCCGACATAACCAGTTTCCTTCTTTGAGTCAAATGCCCAGTAATCCACAATTTTGCGGACAACGACCTCTGCTTCAACAATCAAAGTGTCATTCACAAGATACCCTCTGCAAGGATCATATAGCTCACCAAGGGACATAAAGGATGTAAAACCCCAATCACTTTCTCTTGCATTAAACTGGTGTTGTGTGTCTGCAAGATGAAATCAGATATATGCAAATTTAATAAGCTTAACTTTATTCCATACAATGTTATGACAAAATCTGCAACAGAGAGTAATTGCGAAAAGTGAGACCACATCACCAGCAACACAGCCACATAGAGATTTTAAAATTAAAAAATAACAAGTATTGAACATTGTCAGCAGCTATACATACAAAGGAAGCATTGTGCTCACAATGACAAAAAGGGACTTTTACCAAAGATCAAGATCCAAATACACCATGCTCAGATTATCTTCTAAATTTAAAAAAACAACTTACTACCAGCCAAAAGTAATCATCAGTGATGTCAAGGCAAGCACCTAGGCATTATGGCGCAGCACAAAAAGCTATTACAGCTTCAGGCACCTCAAGGTGAGGTGACTTCAATCAGGCGGGTGCCAGATGAGCTTTTCGGGCACCTTTGTTGCAAAGCCAAGCACAAAAAAGGCGTGCTTCACTAAAGAGCCATTCCATTCTCCTCTTTATTGTTTTTTTTATTTATTTTGACTTTTAAAAGAAAAATATAGTACATGACTTTTTTTCATTAGTTGGTGACCTAATTATATTATATAAAAACCTAGTTAACTCTTAAAACTTTTCAATATAACCTTGCAAACAAAAAAATTGTTATTATGGTGTCTTATTTTAAAATACATTAAGTAAATTATTAAACTTAAACTATTGAACAATGTTTTGAATTTATAAATTGAACTATATTAAAATTTATCTTTTTTTTTTTACTTATTAATTATATGTATTAGTTACATGTGTTTTTATATACATTATACATATATTTATATTTATATGCTTGTAGTTTGGTTTACTCAGGCTGTTTATGCGCCTTGCGCCTCAGGCTATATAGAGGTCCTAGTGCCTCAAGTGAGCTTGGCGCCCTTGACAACATTGGTAATCATGTCTCTTAATTATCGAAACTGATAATGGTATCAAGAAATCCAGGTTGAAACATAGAGAATCATAAACGGGTCATATGGCCATGTTTCTTTCTCGTAAGATGAGTAATCAGATATGACCAGCCTTTAAGTGCATCAAACCCATATTAATCTGTGCAAAGGGTAAAAAAAGCATACACTTCGACATGGTAGAACAAAATCACCAATAAGTAATGTTCTTGTATTGATCAAAACAAAAACAACTGACGCTCATGCAACTTCCTATACAAGATCAAATCATCATTTTTCTCTAACAATGTTACAAGCTATCTAAATCCAGCACCAAACTTTGTATCCACTTTAACACCCAAAAAGATACCTAAACAGAAGTGTATAGATTGTATGCTAAAAAGGAAATACCTTTTCTGAATGAATATTTACTATGAATTTGATTAACTACTGCCAAGCTGAACTGCGCATATCTACTCCACCCATAGGGTAAACTTGCTGAGTCAGCAACATCCAGGTACATGGACAAATGATCCACATTGTTACCCTTTGGAAATATCAGTATTCGCCTAAGCAATTCAAACCAAAAATATCAATCCTCAGCTAATATAGCCAATAAAAGAAAATCATGAAAGAAAAAATGAAAGTAAGTACTATCAGCAAGAGTAAGCAATATACCATTTATAACCACCAACTACAAAAACATCTGAATAATGCTTCTTGGTGTTTAATCTAGAGAAATTTTCAATCTTCCAAGTGAATCTTGACGAAGGAGGATCCTCCACTGGTTGATTTTCCACGGTATTTGCGTTCTCAGCTTGTGATACAACTAAAATTGAGACATAAAATCACAACCAAATCAAACTTTTTTTTGTCAGTGATACCCGTAAGAAACAAGTACAACCTTTTTGGGAACTAACATTGACGTAAGCTATTCAAATAAGTAAAATTCTGAAATTATTTTATTTTCTAAAAAAAGGTACCTTCCATGGGCTGATGATTGTCGGTCAAATCAGAGTGTGGCACAAGTATTTCCTCGTCTTCCTGTTGCTGGAAAAAAGAAAAACACGGAAATTACCAAAAATAACTAAATTGGAAGAAGTCGAATCCATAAGAAATCAAAATTTAAGATAAAACCAAAACAAACAAACAAAAAACTAAGAAAAACTCCAAAGGCATCAACTATTCAAAGGAAAAAAGATTCAAAAGAATACAAAGGAAATGAAGAAAGTACATCGATGGGTGCAGGAGTCATGACAGTCATGGCTATGAAATCGAGAGGTAAATTAGAACGATATGAAAATGAGATAAGATTTTATTCGTCTTTTGGGGGTTTAATTTTATTAGGTGATTTTATTCCTGTGAAGAAAAGCTATCAGAGGGAGATCACCAGAAGGTGGTCGAGACGAAGAAAGAAAGGTCTGTCGACGGTCTTTATTTGGAAAAAATGTGGTATTTTCGGGATTTTATTAATTTTCTGTACTTTCCAGTGTTTAGTTTTTTTTTATTATATTCATATCCGTTTTATAATACATGTTTGAAGTGTGTGGCTGTTCTTTCCAATAATATTATCTTTAAGGTTCGAATCTAAATTTTGAAAAGTGTAATTTATCTTACCATTATAAATTTACTTATTAAATTTTAAAAATTTGTTTGATTACTTTTTCAAGTATTAAATATTTTTCGCCGTTATAAATTAATTTATTTATTAGTAAAGTTATATGGTATTAAGTGAGTATTTCATATTTTACGAATCGTTTATTTTTTTAAGAGATTTTTTCATGTTTTAAGTATTGCTTTTATATATCAACAAGATTTTGTTGAGTAATTCTTTATTTTTGAATATTTATATATATTATTATTATTTATGATTAAATTTTACTGTTTATAAACTTAATTTTATTATTCATAAATTTGACTCTACTATTTAAAATACTGACATTTTGAGCCGTTCTCGAGCATGTTGAAAATGTGTATCATTTTAAGTTGTCTACTAAATCTTGTGTCCCCAATACACGAATTCCCTGAACATATGCGAATTGAGAACTCGAACTCACTTCGACTCATGCGAACTCCCCCCATTGTCCTCTTGCACGTATCAACTTGGTAGGGCTTGGCTGGGTCGCAAATATGTGACCAACATTTTATTTAAATTTCGGGTTGATGATTATTAGTATATAAGATATTTAATTTCTTATAATACTTTTTAATGTTTTAGGTGAACATTCATGTATTAAGTTAAAATTTTTAGATAACTTTTACGGTTTAAATAACTCAATATTGTGTCAAGTAATTTTTTCATATTTAATAAATTATTTAATTTTTTAAAATTTATTTAAATAATAATATAAGTATTTTTTTCATTTTTTAATATAATTCTTTCCTATTTGAAGGATTATTTATTTTTTTTAAAAATATTTTCACATTTTAGTATATATGGGTAACTATTTCATGTCTTAAGAATTGTTTTCTTGGATATGATTTCATGTTTTAAATAATATTTTGTCTGTTAATTAATTCTTTCATGTTTTATGAATTACATTTTTTGAAAATTTTTTATATTTTAAGTAATCATTTCATATATTGAGTAAATGTTATTGATCTCAAGTTAACTTTTTTAGAATTTTTTCACCTTTTATGAATTATGTAATATTTAGATTTTTTTTATGTATTATGATTTACTTTATTTTTTAGAAATAATTTTTATGTTTTAAGTTATAATTTTATTAGTGGTGCTTTCATATACAACAAATTAATTTTTTATAGTTCTTTCATATTCTACAATTACTTAATATCTTAAAAATATTTTTTTTCACTTTCAACGGCTTAAATGTTTGTTATACTTTAATAGAATCATTCATATAGACTTTTCGGAGTCACCGCATTGATCCTTCCTTAAAAAATCCTTTCCAACAACTATTTATCAATAATCAATCCTTAATTAATAACCCTTCGTTAGGAATCTCTAATCTAACAACCAATGTTCTCATTAGCTAACACAATAAGGATTGACAATTAACAATATTAATATTGAACAACTTAAAACACATGCAATACCACAAAAAATGTATCATAGCAACAATAAACCTACATCAACAGTGACTATTCAATGTTTAATCTTAAACTTATTAGTACGACTCGTTATGTAGCAATATAAGACAATGAATGAACCACCATATAAGCACAATAGCGTAAGGAAGAGGATAGTCGAGTTCTTAACCTTTACTCCTTGCATTTCTTCTCCTTCTCCACCTTCACATCATTTCTTTATAGATTTTCGCCCTACACGGATGAATCAACCTCACTCCAAGTAACTATCATCTCTTGTTAATATTCGGTATGAACAATGTTATATTTTATCTAGTGTTTTTTTAATTGATAATAACATTAGAAGGAGGCAGTTTTTATAGTTTTTCATTTATTTATTTGACATTTGCACATAGATTATTCCATTACGATATTTGATTATTATTATTTAAAATTGAATATATTATACTTATAAATAAAATTATAATTATGTTAAAACACTTTTATTAAATAGATTTACATCATATCACATAAAAATATTAAAATTTATATTTAATTGTTTTATATTTTAAGTATTGTTTCTATTACCCACAAAGTAAGAGTTTTTTTAAATATCAAATTTTATTTATATAATGACTTTATATTCAATATATCATTTTTTAAAATAATATATTCATATAACCCAATATAATATATCATGTTTATATAATTTTTATATCATCTAAGAATTTTATAATCAACCCATCGATTATTAAAAAAGTAAAAAAAATGAAATCGAGGAGTAAGAGTTAAAGAGTATTAATTTATAATATATATACATAAAAATATTATATGGTGCAGAGGTTCTAATAACGATTAAGAAATTTTTTTGGCCAGTATTTGAATTTTATTTAATAGTTATTATATTTTTTAATATGTTATTTTGTATTAATTATTTATAATAAAATTATTTGATTTAGTAAATTATAAGTGTTAGAGTTGTGTGATCCAAATTATTGTTAAATAAATAAAATATAAGTGACAAAATAAGGGGATTTGTGGGGTGAAGATCACAGCTCGCCACAAATTCCCATTAAGCATAATACTAGATCGGGATCACAATTGGGATCCGTATAGAAGTATACTTTTACTATTTGATTTTGTTTAAAATTAGATGTTTCGACATTACGACATTACTTCTATTAAAGATTTATTAGAGTAAGGTTTTTAAACCTATAAATAGATGTAGTCGTCTCCTTTTGTATTCATTCGATTTTCACATTAGTGAATTTTCTTTTTTTCTGCTCGTGATTTTTCCTCGAGACATTAACCCCTCCAAATCAGTAGAAACCATCTTATCAATCCAATCTACAACATGATTGGCCTCTCCAGGAACATGTCTTACCACCCAACGCTCATTATTCCATAACAGCTGTTGAATTCGAGTTAATTGAAGTTATTCTCTGTAAAGTATGAACTACATCAAGGTTATTACTTTGAATCAATATCATATTCAAACCTTGATCCCGTAGAAGGGTCAGTCCATCAAAGATACCTTACAACTCAATTTAAAAAACCAAACACATCCCCAATGAGTGATTAAAACCCATAATCCATTTCCCTTGATGATTTCATACCACTCCTTTTGTTGGTGCAAAATTTGTATTCAAATTAATTGCACTATAAGTATGCAAGTGAACCCAATTTGTTGACAAATAGTTTCTTCGAATGGTGGTACATCTTTGATTCGAGGCTTTTTATGTGTGGTCTAAAATTGTTTCGCCAAAGTAATAGAATTTTTTTTTGTGAATTATAAGAAGATAAAGCTCTATCAATTACATGACTAGCATGACTCAAATTTAAACTATATTTAATAAGTTGAACATCCTAATTATTAAATCAACACACGAAATTTCAAGTAATAGAAATTTTAATAAATTAGAAACACAGAAACGTTAATAAATATTAGAAATTAGTGAATAAAAATAGATAAATATATATTAGTTAACGGTTAAATACGGAAACTATTAACCAAAGAGTTTAGTTGATATAGTTTTTTTTTGCCGACACAATCTGTTTAATAGCTTAATTAAATGCGCTTACAATAAAAGATTTAACTTTTAAAGAAAGGACTAGGCAGCTTCGGCTCCTATAACACAAGACCCGCATTCAATCAGAGAGGCTTTAACTCCCTCGTGAGAGGTGATTGCACCAGTAGCAAAAGAGATCTCAGGATAAATACGTACCATATCATATGTATAACGAGAACGGACATGACACAGCAAGTTGCTAGTGTAACTAGCTCATTTTACATTTGGCTATGCCCTTAATTCTTTCCGGTGATCACAAAACCTCATAAACAAACGGCTAAACAATCATGCACACACCATTTAAAGGCGCACCGTAGCCAAACTCGAAAACAATTTAGTTTTTGCCGCTCATATTTTTGCATTTTTTGCCTCCCTCACTAAACATAACGATGTGCACACACCCCTTAACCTACGCACTATAAGGCTACTTCAAAATCGGAGCAACAAAAACAACGGGAAAAATTCCAAACGAATATTGATTGCCTATTTTTAGTCTTCCTCGTCCATTTACTGCAAGTCAAATTCCTTTCTCGATTGTCTTCTTTGAAACAGGAGCTCGTATTAGCTACTCTTACTGGTAAGTTCTATCTTATACATTAATTTACACTACACTTTCTTAAAATTTTAACTGCCGATTTTTAAATGATTGAAGTTGTTATTTTGAATCCTGGAGTAAAATTTCAGTAGATAGTATGTATTATTTTCTCTCAATTCGCAGGTTATTTTTTGTTTGGCTAGGGTTTTGTTTTCTTGCTTGATTTGGATATTTTAATGCACTCGAAACCCTAGCTTCTGCTCATGGATTTCAATGCCAGTTTTCATGCTCTTAAATCTGTTCTTTTAGGAGCTTTCTCGTTTTTTAGCACGCTACCGAGGCTTCAGTGTTTTTCATTTTTTTTACTTTGGAATTTATAAATTGTACGAGTTTTGACATTAAAATTAAAAATTAAAAATTAAAGTAAATGGATTAAATTTCAAATTTCAAAAGAATACAGCATTTGTTACACCCTAATTTCTGTTTGCTGATTTATTTGAAAGGTCTTTTCTCTTTCTTCTATCATCATCTTCCTCTTACCATCGTCCAACTCTTCCCTCTCTCTTGTCTCCGCAAGTCAGTTTTATTTTTTCTTTTTTTTTTCTGTTCTCATCTCAGTTACACCCACAGCCGTTTCTGCTGGTTTTTGCCGGACCTGGCCTGTATCCCCTGTCAGAATCAGTGTCTGATGTGTTGACACGGTTCTGCACCCAAATTGCCGAGTCCTATACTTTAGTTTTGTGTCAAAACACACTTATTGTTTAGGTCATAACCAAATGATACTTTAAAAATTGCTAATTTTGTAGGCATAGTGTTTAGCATGTGGTATTGCTGCTTGGGATGCGTACAGGCTTTATTTCTTTCTCTTACTTGGGAACATACTCTCAAATTTTAGGTAATGTATCACTATCTATCATTTCTTCCAATTGCTACTGAATATCTTTTCTTCTTAATTCTCTTACAGATGCTTGCTGGTTAGGTAGTTCATCATGTTTATAAAACAGGTGACCATTAGATTTTTGTGGTATTGTTGGCTTATTACTTTGGAATTTCTGCATCCAGTTCACTTTTTTGATGATTTTTTCCCATCATCTTCTATATGAATTTAGATCATTATCGAAGGGTTCAAAAGCTACAGGGAGCAGATTGCTACCGAGCGTTTCAGCCCAAAAGTTAATTGTGTTGGTATGTTAAATTTACTTAAAAATTACCAGTTGATTTTTTCCCCTTTGCTTGTTGAATGCAACTATAGGGGCATTGACGAATTTCCTTTATTTTTGTTGCAATTTCATACTCATTTAATCTTTTTGTGATTTTAAAATATGCTGATTTACTTATATGGAGAAGTGGTCAATATTTTTTTGCAAGTACTTTTTGTGGACCCTGAAAAATATTAACTAATCGGATAATTACCTGAATTTTATATAGATGGAGTATTTTGGTTTAGAACCTGCATATGGACATCACTGTTCTCCTGGTTTCAGTTGGAAGAATACCCTAAATTTACCATGTGTATGGCAATTTCCCATTATCAAAGAAAGTAAATTCTAATATTACAATTTTGGCATGACAATCACGGAGAACTTATATATCTTTATCCGTCACCAAGGTTTCCCACATGGTTTTTAAGGTGGCATACTACACTATGAAGTAAATATATGGTTGCACTTTGCTTTTACGAACATGTAGATATTTATTTTCTTTTGTGTGTGTATTTTTGTATTTAGTAAAATCTTTTAGTCTAACTTGAAGTCTGAGTTATATAATCTGCCATCACTTCTGACTGTGACTACTGAAATTAGGTAATTTAACATCTAATATTTGGTATTTATTTCAATGATGGCTTCTGCAGTTGGTGCTAATGGTTCTGGGAAAACAAATTTTTTCCATGGTAACTGTACTTTGATTATATTATTTCACTTCTATTTGTTGACTGGCGTTTCTTGGGTCAAGTTTGAACTTGTTTACTTTTTTTAGCAATTCGTTTTGTTTTGAGCGACCTCTTCCAGAATCTACGCAGTGAAGATAGGCATGCACTACTACATGTATGTTTCACAATTCATTTCTTCAGTTTGAACTTGTTTTGATTTGCTTTTTAATTTGATCATATGTCTCTATCAAACAGGAAGGTGCAGGACACCAGGTTTTGTCTGCATTTGTGGAGATTGTTTTTGATAATTCTGACAATCGTATCCCGGTAGTTCTTACTTCCCACTTTGTCACTTTTCTTTTCTTTGGCAGGCGGAAGTTGTTTGGAACCAGATTTTTTGCCTTTTTTTTATTTTTGATTTTCTTTTCTTTTTTCCTTTTTTTATTTGAAATGTTATTAAATGTTTATTTTGGTTGTTAGAAAATTTATTTATTAATTTTCTTTTTGGTATCTTATAAAAAAGTTCGCCTAAATTTAAGTTGAATCATTCTGATATGAATGTTCTTTTGCTTTTCTCTGAATGGTGTAACCATTTTATTTATTTTTTGCCATCATTCATTCAAATAAGAATGATCCGTTATTTGGACATGGAGATAAGGTTGACATTCCCTAAATGCTTCATTTCACTACAAGTTAGCAATTTCAATATTCTTCCTATCAAAATCACTATTATTTTAATGTCGGAGAAGTGGTTAGATGATTACCACGGTTGACATTCTCTAAAACCATCAAACCTTTTTCCATTAACAAACTCAATACGAATCTTGTTATTTTTCTCAGAATTTAGTTTCTTTCCATTCTGCTGTTAGATTCTGGTTTAGCTGGGTAGCACCATGAAGATTGTAGACTGTCTTTGGTATAGTAATTTAAAAAAAAAAAAAAAACCTTTCTGTACCATGTCACAGAAACTAGACATGGGATGTGGTTGTTTGATTTTATATGAATCATATCTGAGCACACTTGTTGAGACCAAGAACAAGGGCTGTGATATGGTTATCCTTGTCTGAATTGGGTCTTTTTCTTCTTTGATGATTTATCTTGAATCATAGTGCTACAACAATACAAATTGGTTATGACTAGATAATAAATTGTTAGGTATTGTACTAAAATGTTTAGCATGCTTTTTCTCTTTTGAGCAGGTTGACAAGGAGGAGGTACGCCTACGTCGAACAATCGGGTTGAAGAAGGATGAGTATTTCTTGGACGGAAAGCATATTACGTTAGCTTCTTCTTCTAGTGGTTAAAAGTAGTTGATGTTCTATATTTTGAACGTGCCCTATGACATTTACCACTGTTGATCTTTGTTGAATAAAAGTAAAAGTTAATGTGCAGAAAAACTGAAGTTATGAATTTACTGGAAAGTGCTGGGTTCTCTCGTTCTAATCCTTATTATGTTGTGCAACAAGGAAAGGTACGGGGCCTCTGCTATTTAATCTCATGTCTGCTACTTCATTTTCTAGGTTAGTTTGGAAAATAATTGTTGTTTGATCTACAGATAGCATCATTAACATTGATGAAAGATTCTGAGAGGCTGGACTTGCTGAAAGAAATTGGTGGTACTCGAGTTTATGAAGAGAGACGCCGTGAAAGCTTGAAAATCATGCAGGAAACTGGCAAGTCACTATTGAATTCTCTCTTTGCTTTCATTTTTTGTCTCTGAATAATTATTTATCCTAGTATCTGCCTTTGCTCCTTTTTTGGCTATATTATTTTTTTCCTGTTAAGCAGGCAATAAAAGGAAGCAAATAATACAAGTTGTTCAGTACTTAGATGAGAGATTAAAAGAACTGGATGAAGAGAAAGAAGAGCTTAGAAAATATCAGCAGCTTGACAAGCAGAGAAAGTCTCTAGAATACACCATTTATGATAAAGAACTTCAAGATGCTCGGCGTAAATTGGAAGAGGTTAGTTTAGTATTAGGTGCTTGGACAAAGTTACTGCTATTTAGAGTGGTAACTATTGCACATTTTTGGTGAAACATGTACCATTTAAGAACTGATGCGCGTGAATACTTCTATGTGAACTTCTGTTAAACAGATGCATAATCATATCTAGCTGTTACTGTTGGAAGAAATCACTATGAAAATGATTAGTTTGTGTTCTGATAGCATAGATGCTTTGAATTGTTTATGGGAGTAGATGCTTTATTTTTATTTTTAGATTCTATTGTGACTCAGCATGATCCATAAGTAATTGTAGTATCATTGCCAATTCAAAATGTGCTGATCTTAAATATAAGATTTTATTAGACTTGGAAACTAGGAAGTCTGAGTTTTTACTTAATTTTGTTCTAAACTTTTAAGAACATTCAGAGCCATAGATGCATGCTTCTTCAGTATACTCTTATAGATTCCTTTCTTTAATGTTCCTTCAACTTTTGTTACCTTTCCTCTCTGTCCCTGTCTCTTTTCCCATCTGTAGTAGACTCTTATCTTTTTGTGTGCAGGCACATAATCATGTGTCAGTTTGTCCTTTGTCTATGGTTCAATACAATTGCATGTAGTGTTAAAATAGTTTATGCATTTGGAGCAGTCAATTGATGTTATAACATGATGAAAATAAAACAGTATATGGGAGAATGTCAGGATTTGCAGCATTTATATTGTTTTTCTGATTGTGCCCTCTCCTCAGTCGAAAAAGAGCTGAAGAAGGAAAATATGCTATTTAACTATGCTGTTAGGATAAACTCAATATCCTCACCCATGTTTTTCCCATTGAACATTGTGTTGTGTATCTATACCTAATTGTTATTAGTCTCTTCAAACTGGAAAAGTTGTTTGTCATAGATATTTAGGTTAATGAAGCTTATGAGCTGTTCTGTAAGGCTTTGCTTTACTAATTTTAGGATAGTTGAAGGTGCTGCCATGATATATAGAGATTTAGTGCAGTTGCCATTCATAAATGCAAAGAAATGTGTGGTTTAGGTTATTTAGAAGGCATACAGAACTTATTTGTTATAATTTAAACAAATTGAATAATCTTATTGTGCATATGTGAGAGGAGTGAGATTAATTTAAGTACCGCTTTTTTCTTATCTTAGTCTCCTTCTCAGGTCCTTGTAAGAGCATATTGCGTTTGAAAACATGAAGGTTATCTTTTCTGATTTGTTTGCACAGATTTTTGTGCAATCATACCCACTAAATTTTTAGTGAACGGTGATTTATTCAATACGCTTACTGTTTTTTTTTTTTTCAGTTTCTCTGACCTCTGTTTTTATTTAGGTAGAAGAAGCTCGAACCAAGGTTTCTGAAAAATCATCTGAGATGTATAATGCTGTGCTGGATTCCCATGAAAGGTTCAAGGACTTAGACAAGATGTCTAAAGATCTCACGAAGGAGCTTCAAGGTTTAAACAAAGATAAAGAAGCCTTAGAAATTAAACAAGCGGAAGCTATAAAGAAGCAGACTGCGCTAGAGCATGATGTAAAAGATTTAGAAGAGAGGATGTCTGGGAACATGCAAGCTAAAGTATTATTATCTTAATGAATTCCTCATTAGTTCAGTTTTTGTAAAGGAAAAATGTTAAATGTTTTTGGTATGTTATGTTGACTTTCAGGATGATGCTGTCAAACAGCTTCGAATGCTGCAGAAGGAGATACAAGAGTCAACAGAGGAGCTTAACAGGATTAAACCACTCTATGACAACCAATTAAAAAAGGAGGAGAATATAACAAAAGGGTATGTCTGCAAAAATTTAATGATTGTTGCTAATAATGGTGAGCTATCATTTATTAACATGCCAAAGATCTCCAGATGCCGAGTGTACATGTGTTCTTCTATGTTTTGAAGTTGGTTTTGTTGGCACGAAGCTTAAGATTAGTGCTTTATGTTAAGCTGAATGCTTTTCTTATTCACAACTATGTGAGGATCAGCCTAGTTTACACTTTAGACTTTGCTCCATAAGCAATCATCTGGTTTTAAGTATAAACTATATTAGCTTTTTTTTTTGGTTGAACTTCGTCTGTGTAGCTCATTTTTAGCAGTGATTTTATGCAGTTCCGTTTGTTGTTTATTGGAATTGTTTTTGCATGTAAAATAATGGAATGGCTCTGACCTCCAAACATTATTCTTTATGGATGATGTTCTTCCTTTTTCATTACTGTTTCTGATCATTTATAGGATTATGGAGCTTGAAAAGCAGCTTAGCATTCTTTATCAGAAACAAGGTCGTGCTACTCAGTTTGCCAGTAAAGCTGCTCGTGATAAATGGCTTCAAAAGGAAATTGATGATTTGGAACAAGTGCTTTATTCAAATTCATCACAGGTTGTTTTAACATTGGTTTTGAGATCTTATATTGGTTGCTGTTAGGAAATTCTCTTTTGTATGGTGTGTGGACAGATTACCCTGTCAATGTAATTGGGAAAATGCAACTAAATGGAGAAGAAACATTAGAGCAAATAACCAAAGACTTGAATATAATGACCATTTAAAATTATATGAAATATTTTTATCTCCATCTTAATTTAGTGGCTTTTTTTTATAGTTCTAAGTATTCTATATAATGATGCCATTTCTATTAGTAGTGTTCTGTTACATGCAATGGTATATAGCCTAAATAATGCATGCTGTAATAATTAATGGTTTGGTAATACTTAATTGGCTTGATTATGCAACCTGATCAATGTACATCATATTTCATTTCTATTATCTGGTTCAATACAGTAATATCTTTCAAGTAAAGTCATTTTGCAAACAGAATTGATGCTCTTTATGCAAATACAGTAGGGATTCCTAGATTCTATTACTAGCTTAGTGGAAAGACACATGTTTGACTGGGTTATGGGTTGTAAACAATTATTACTGGGATAACAGGTTTAAATGATGTGAATTTTTTATCAGCACATGTTTATCGGCTTAGTTCCACTTCGATATATCTTTTTGTCAAGTTTATGCTTCCAACTTTTGGAGGAATTAAATCTATTTACTGTTCATTTGTCTGCATCCCTTCTTTCTTGCTTTTCCTAGTTCACTTTGTGCATGAGTTGCTTATTCTTTTATTAGGCAAAAATATGGCATTCTGCTTTATAACTTCCTTTCTTTTATTTTTGATAGCACTTGACTGCTTTTGTATTTTCAGGAGCAAAAACTCCAGGAGGAAATTTTTGGGCTTAATGAGGAATTGGAGCGATTGGATGAATCCATTGTAAGACGCAAAACTGAAATCAAAGAGTTGGAATGTTCAATTGCCAATTCCCGGTTTAATTCTCAGAAAACTGAAAGAGATAAGCTGCAGGATGAAAGGAAGTATGTCCTTCAAAACTTTTAGTAATTTGTCTAGCCGATATTCAAATATTCAAGTACATAAATGATTCAGTTTCTTTTTTCTCTGATTAGGTCCTTATGGGAAAAAGAAAGTAAACTTTCTGCTGAAATTGATAAGCTGAAAGCAGAAGTTGAGAAAGCAGAAAAGAGCCTTGATCATGCAACTCCTGGAGTAAGACCCTAAACCCTAAACCCTATTGGTTTCCCTTTGCTTCTCTCTCTCTCTCTCTTGTGCTTGCTTGTGTTGTAAGTCACATGCTCGGAAGATCTTCTTGCTTGATGCTGGCCCTAGTATTGAAGAACTCAGCTAATGCATATTGCATTGGGTGGGTTTTACCAAGTAATTGTATCATAAGTGAGAGTGCAAGTGGATTTTTATGACTTTCTGAAATTACTTCGGCGGGGTGGCTTGAATGTCATAATTGGAGTCTTTACCTACTACATATTTTTATATCCCCCTGTTAATTTATTTTTATCCTTCGCATTCTTTAGTCTCTTCCGCCTTTATCTCTTCACTTTTGATACACCTATATTACTCAATAGATTCTAAAACTCCATTAACAAAGTCAAGCATGCTAGTTACGCCATCTTTCTACCAGAAAATAGATATGCTGCAATGCTGGAGGCTCTTCTTGGAAAAAAGAATTTACTCTTCCTTCCCTTAGCAGGATGATTTACCCAATGCCTAATCAACAACCAACAGAGTACTATTCTTCGAAGATATACTAGCCCATTCTTCTCAATAATCTAATTTTCAGGAACTGACCCTTCCAAATTCACAATGATTACATGTCGATCCTTTTCAACTTTTTCTGTGGAATTGCCTAACCCAAAGTCAGACAAAAACCATCAGTAATGAAGTTAAAAATAAAGAAAATAGCCCAAAGCCTCCCAAGAATTGCAGCATCAAATCCATCTATTCATCTAGGTGAGCTTGTTAAAGTCTCTTGCAACATCTTATCAGTTTCTTCATGCTAGAGTGTGCACATTGGTGCTTGTTTAGAGAAACAAATTTTGTTGAAACTTTAAGGATGTCATTCTTTGTTGAAGTCTATTCCCCTCTACTCCCTGGTGGTTCGTGTAGCAGATTAGTCTTTGCTTGGTTGTTGGATGGCAGTTTGATGTTTATGACCTTAACTGTTTCTTCTTCTTTGCGTCTTCATTTGTCATCAGGATGTAAGAAGAGGGCTGAATTCTATTAGGAAGATATGCAGAGAATATAATATAGGTGGAGTGTTTGGTCCAATTATTGAGCTGCTTAATTGTGATGAGAAGTTTTTTACTGCAGTTGAAGTAACTGCTGGAAACAGGTATAATCTTCCTGATGTCTTCATGTTTTTCAATAGGTACTTGATTTCCTTTCGTGCATGCTGGACTTAACATGTTTTTTCTCTTGAAAGTTTGTTTCACGTGGTTGTTGAAAAGGATGAGATATCAACCCAGATAATTCGACATCTTAATGCACTGAAAGGAGGACGTGTTACTTTTATACCACTAAACCGTGTGAAGGCTCCACATGTTACATATCCACAAAGTTCTGATGTGATACCTCTGTTAAAGAAATTGAACTTTTCTTCCAAATATGCTCCAGCATTTGCACAGGTTAGTTCTTCCTGAATCTGTGCCTTGATGAATGGGCATGAGCATTAATGCCTGCTAGAACCCAGATGAAATTTGCACAAATTTAATTTTAGCTTTAGGATTTTCTTTTCTTTCTCTCCCAGTATCTGTATATTTGGTTCTGGATTCTACTCAATGAGTAACTTAATGGCTGTTTTGCTAATTTTGTCATAAAATGTTGTATGTTGCTTTTGCATCTTTAATCATTCTGACCTTGATCGAAATGTTTTGCGTTCATGTGGCACTGGTTAAATGAAGCATATTTTATTTTTTCAATATGAAGAACTTGAATCTCTTTATCCAATTGAGAAAGCGGAAGATTTTTCTTCTTAGAGACAACTATTTATATAATATTTGCTCAGCGATAACATTGTCTTTGCTATTGCACCTTGGTAAATAGGTTTAATATGATTATTGTTTTCACCATGTTCTTATATAGGTACAAAATTTGGCCTTACTGCTTTAGTTCAGAAAGTGGATGGGGGAGTTTGGGGATTGCTGTTTTATTTCTTTAAAAAACTTGCTTTCTAATATTAAAAATCAATGGAAGTTGGAGATGAACTAATAATATGAAGTTTGCCTAAGAGAAAATGAAATCCTGGTTGGAAGTTGGGTTCATAATTTGTTGGGAAAAGAATACGAAGTCTAAGTGGAGGTTATAATTTTATCCTAACTGCTAAATTGTGTGGATGTTTTCTCATCATTCTCTTCATCTTCCTGTATTCTATTTCTTGTCAGGTGTTTGGTAGAACAGTAATCTGCCGAGATATAGATGTGGCTACAAGAGTTGCTCGAACTGATGGTCTGGATTGCATAACTTTGGAAGGTTGGGAATGGGTTTCTTTTATTTTTTTGGTTTGGCTTGGGCTGTTATCTCTAATGCTATAACAACTTCCTGTTCATTTGATAACAGGTGATCAAGTTAGCAAGAAGGGTGGTATGACTGGGGGATTTTATGATTATAGGCGCTCGAAATTAAAGTTCATGAATATAATCATGCAAAACACGATGTCTATTAATAAGAAGGAAGAAGAACTGAAAGGAATCGGCTTAGAGCTTCAAAATATCCTTTTTCTGTAGTTTAAAGTTTTAACACTTTCCTCCCTCAAAAAAAAGTTTTAATACTTCACTTTTTGCTGCATTTTCTCAGTTTACATGCACCAATGTGCTAACTTCTTTGTTTGAGTTTGGGATTTGGTGTGTTTTCTTAACAGTGGCAAGTTTCTGTGGGAGTCAGGAAAAGGAAAATTGTAGACATTTAGCTTTGCGCCCTTTTAAAATTTTTTTAACTGGGTTTTATTGTCAATTTTGCTTGTGTTCATGGATAAATCATCTTAATTTCATTTACATCAAAACATATGCTTATGACTATACTATTTATTTATTTTTTTGATCTGCTATGGCTAGTTAAAGAGGTTGAAGTTGAATGTGAATGTGGATTTTTCAGAGTTCTCTGTGCTATTTTGCATTAGTTTTCCATCCACCTGCATAATCCACTTTTGTCAATGAATAGCATGGTAGGCTCTTTTCATAATGATTTGAGTCTCCTTTGCCCTTCAGTCTCATTTAAATGAACTGAAGTCAAGTAATTCACACTGTTGTACTGATCATCACATCCAACTAAGAGTAGTCAGATACTAATAAAGGTCTTTGTCTGTGGATTCTGGTAGAATATTTGTCAGCTCCTATTTCCAGACCCTTATGTATAAATAAGGTGGGAAGACAAGTATGTTTTCTCCGTAGCTTCCATTTTTTTTATAAGCTTGGTGTCCATGTCACCTCTATGTTGCTAGTATCTTTTCCTTAATTATTGATGGAGATTTTATTCTGTCATTTTTCCGGCTGTGAAGTTCAAATATAAGGAAACCTGAAAGGGATTGGTTAGTTCATTTATCTATACTTTCTCTGCCTATAAAGTCAAGGCTTTTGTATCTTCATGCTAACCATGGTTAGATGGTCTTTTTTTATTTCTTTGCTGATGGTTGGTTAACTGTTTCGTTTAAGTCCTGGGTTTTTTAGATGAGCTTATCCTTTGAAACATCTTCTAAAACCAAAGCCATCAATTTTGTAGGATCGATGAAATAAAAATCTGACAACTAAATTACCGAGCAAGTCATATGATATCTGCATTCTTTGTAATCCTGAATTGTTTTCAATCAAGCCTTCCCTGCATTGTTTTGAACTTAATTTAGATTACATTTAGAGCAGAAAATCACAGCTTTTGTCACTGAACAGCAGCAACTTGATGCTAAGCGGGTTCTTGACAAATCATTGCTGGAGCAGCATAAGCAGGACATCGCTAATGCTAATAAGCAAAAACAGTTTACATCTAAAGCTCTTGAAAATAAGGTATTTAATAAACTTTTAGTTGTCTTCCTGTGCCTTGTGGGGATTATTCCTTTTTAGTTATTTGTAATTGTTTTATCTAGTTCAATCTGCACTGACTCTTGTTATTTGTTGATAGAGAAAATCACTTGCAGATGTGCAGATGCAAATTGATCAGCTTAGAGCTAGTATGGCAATGAAACGTGCTGAAATGGGCACAGAGCTTATTGATCACTTAACACCAGAAGAGAAGGACCTTTTGTCGAGATTGAACCCTGAGATAACAGATCTTAAAGAGCAACTTATCAATTGCAGGAGTGATCGTATTGAGGTTGACGCACTGAACCTTTTTTGTTTTCTTTTGCTGTGACATGCATGCATTTACATGTTTTCCCCATGTACAAACTGGATTGTCAGACTGAATCAAGAAAAGCAGAACTTGAGATGAATCTCACAACAAACCTTAAGAGGCGGAAGCAAGAGTTGGAAGCAATAATATCTGCGGCAGAGGCTGATGCATTGCTTGATGAAGCTGAATCAAAGAGGCAGGATTTAATGGATGCTAAATTGTTGGTTGAAGATGCTACACAGCAACTTAAAAGTAAGAGCCTTGGATAGTTACCGCATTATGGATTTAAGATCTAATGTTCAATGTTTTTGTTGGTTTTACCCTGCAGGAGTTTCTGATAGAATTGATGAGCTAACAAAGCAACTTAGGGGAATCAAGGATGAAAAAAACAATCTGAAGGTAACTAATTTTCTGATAACATCCAGCACAAATCCTTGATGCTTATTGTTACTGCTAAGAACATCATGTGCTGGTGCAGGGATTGGAAGATGCCTATGAGGGGACACTTCAGGATGAAGCAAAAGAGTTGGAGCAATTGCTAAGTAAAAAGAGTAATCTTCTTGCTAAGCAGGAGGAGTACTCCAAGAAAATAAGGGAGTTGGGCCCTTTGTCATCAGACGCTTTTGAAACGTATAATTTCTACCTGAGATTCTAGCTTTTATCCTTCGTTTCACTTCTCATCAATGGTATCTGGGCTTCATAAAAGTTGTCAGATACTTTGTCTCAGTGAGCATATTTATTTTGAGGATTTCTTATGTCCTTTGGTTTGTGTTCTGAGTATTTTAATCAATGCGCATTATTTATTTCTTTGTTTTATTTGATATGATATGTAATGAAAGTTGGTTAGTTGTGATAGTATCTGCTTATATTGGTGATATTCTACATTGTATCCAAATTCATATTTTGTTATTTTAAAATTTTTAATTCTTTTCCATGTTGAAAATGATAGGTACAAGCGAAAGCAGATAAAAGAGTTGCAGAAAATGCTTCATAGGTGCAATGAGCAGCTGCAACAGTTCAGCCATGTAAACAAGAAAGCACTTGACCAGTATGTAAATTTCACTGAGCAAAGAGAAGAACTGCAGAAAAGGCAGGCAGAGCTGGATTCAGGTGATGAGGTAAATACAAACCTTAACTTCCTTGCTAATGGGACTGTCAAATTGACTTTTGCTAAGCTTAACCTTTTTGTATACTTAATTATATATATTCTTTTACAGAAAATAAAAGAACTTATAGAAGTTCTAGATCAGCGGAAGGATGAGTCAATAGAACGGACTTTCAAAGGTGTTGCCCGGCACTTTAGAGAAGTATTCTCAGAACTTGTACAAGGTGGTCATGGTCATTTGGTGATGATGAAGAAAAAGGTTTGTTTGGGCTTCTCATTTTTGTTGTCTACTTGTGTTTGATTTGTTTTTGTCCAATTCATAGTTCTCTAGACTAATGAGTTGTCATTTCTGATTTATGGTTTTGGAGCATCAATTTTTTTCTCTTCTCAGTATATTCACAACCTTGCCTATGCCTTCTTGAGCATCAATAGTCCCTTTTTGATGAATCTTGTTTAGATAATATGTTAGGTGCAATTCTTTTCCTGATTCAGTGCATATGCTGACCCCTGCCCTTGGGGGTGGTACTCCACCCTAAGGCAGCTGGGTGAAACATTGAGACCAAACCTCATGTTCAATAGGTCCTTTTAGCCATTTTCCTTTAGTTTAACTTATGTCTTATGTTTATGGGAGTAGTCATGAGAGGATTTAGCTCTAACCTTTACATTAATTTCAAGTTCTCAATCTGTTCTTGTCTACACCCTTATCTCTCCAAAGATCCAGTTGTTAACTTCATTCGATTGTGTGCCAAGATATAATTTCTTCTAGTGAACGGTTTTGTGTATATATATATATGCACATACACATGTTTGACTTACATTAATCTTGGAATAAAAAATCTGGATCAATCATAATGGGATTTCAACAAACATTCTGTATTTGACCCTCGTTTCTCACTTCTATGTTGTGTAGCATATTGGGTATTAAAAAAATGAAATGAAAGTTCATAAATAGTGCATGGGCTATGTTGCTTTATTGGCAGAGTTATAATTGTGTGCTTAGCAGTGTGCTTTTCTCAATTAGTTTATTCGTATTATCATACGTTAAGAATTAGCTTGTTCATTCGGCTCATAGCATTTTCATTATAATTGTGCTGCATTTTTCTCCCTACAGGATGGTGATCATGCTGCTGCTGATGATGATGATGATAATGATGGACCTCGAGAGGCAGATTTGGAGGGAAGAGTTGAGAAATACATTGGTGTGAAAGTGAAGGTATATCTATTTTATACTGTATAATTATTTTCTTTTATAAAAGCGATTGAAGTTTGTTATTTGCCTGACCTTGCTGGTTATGATGGTGGACTAGTTGAATCATATAACTCCATAGAAATCTAAGTTACTTGGGTTGAATGTCTGATATGGGCATGCTCAATGCTTTTCTTTTTCTTTTTTTTTAAGTTTTTTCATCTATTTAGAAGATCCTACCATCATATTATATTTGTCCCAGAAACTGATGTCAGACTCATAGTTCTTCAGGGAAATGAAAAATCAGACTAACACAAGTAGAAATATCATGGGTTTAATTCTTTGCCAACTTTTATGCAGTCTGTGTCTGGAAAGGTGTTGGAAGTTTTAACCTGGAAGTTAAGCTTGAAGATAGGCATACAGCACCTAACTCAATTTTCCAGTGTAATGTTTCTAAGCTTTGTTTCATGGTAGGTTTCCTTTACCGGGCAAGGTGAGACACAATCAATGAAGCAACTGTCTGGAGGACAGAAAACTGTTGTAGCCCTTACATTAATTTTCGCAATTCAACGATGTGATCCGGCTCCTTTTTATCTTTTTGATGAGATAGATGCAGCTCTGGATCCTCAGTACCGGACTGCAGTTGGAAGTATCCTATGTCTCATATACTCAGCTCTGTTGATGATTAATTTTTTATTGATGGTTCCAATTTTAATTTCATCTCTGTCTGAAACAATTATGCTTTTTTCCCCGCTCTTCATTTTCTTTGTGTCTTAAGTGGAAATTGTTGGTGGATCCTTAATTACTTATTTTCTAGATATGATTCGTCGACTGGCAGACATGGCAAATACACAATTCATAACCACCACATTTCGGCCAGAGCTTGTCAAAGTTGCTGATCAGATATATGGTGTGACACATAAAAACAGGGTGAGCCGTGTTAATGTTGTCTCCAAGGACGATGCATTAGAATTTATTGAGCACGATCAGTCTCACATTGCTGAATAAGGTCAGAACTTGTTATTTATTCGTTTACTCAAGTTTGCTTTATTTAATACCTCTTTACCTTTCTTCTTCTTTAGTTCTTGATCTCTATGGTTTTTACTGTCCATTGATTGTTGGCATGTACAGAAAAACCCCATGGAAAGAACACAAGCTGTTCAGATGTTGTGCAATGTTTACTTCTCAGTTGCCGTGTAAAGAGTAGGTGCTATACAGAGTGGACATGAGTGATGTCGTTTCATGTATTTTCCAGACTGATGTCTGGATTCACATAATATTAGGTATTCTTGTGAAACTATAGGGCTATACTGTGCTAAAAAAATCTTAATTAAGTTGTTTTACCCGTATTTGCTGGTAGCTTATATGTATATGTGATTGATGATACGTGGAGCCTTAGGTACTAATCTTGGTGGCTCTGGAAACACCCTAGCGGTCAGTGTTAAATGAAGATCAAAATTGGAAACTACCCTCGATTTCGTTTTCTATCTTCGGAAAATTAGAGGCTGTTCTTTAATTTATGGCTGCGGGCTGTGGACTTGTGGCAAGAATTTCTGACTTTTGACTTGTTAGACAAATATAAATATTTAGGGGCACATTTTGGTAGTAAAATTTTCGATTTTTTTTCACCTTTAAATTAGAAGTCATTGGAAAATTGGAGGGTGGCATTCCCAAACTTTTTGGATTTTATAACGTAATAACATCTGAGATGAATTTTGCAAGTGTGGTAATATGTGTCCCATTAATGTTTTTTTTAAGAGAAACATCGAGATATGTTATAGCTTGATGGATATAAGGCGTGAATTCCTCAACCCAAACCAACTACAATTAGTATTTAGTCTAATTTAGCAAGTTCATGACGAGCTTGATTTTCATCTATTTTTATACGCGAAATGCTACAGTGTTGGAATCTGGTAACAGATTTCGCCCAACTAAGAATAATCCCGATCTCAATCTCACGGTTCTTGAGTCTTTATGACTCCCAAACCGTCTCCTTTAAGGATGATTTTCGGTTTCAAACGCCTGTGTCAATTTTGGTTTGCTGTTCTGTTGATTTTTACGCAACAAATCCTTCAGCATCTCTGATGCTTGTGCCGGCCCCTTCTTTCTTATTGATAGCGTCGAAACTGGCATAAAAGTTAACTGCTGTTAGCGGTGGTGTGTCCATTTAGTTCAGATCTCCTTTTTCCTAGCTTCCACAACAATCCACTTCGTTTTAGATTTTAGCTCGTTTGTAGCTTTTTCAATCTAATCCGCTCCACTTTCAACACCATTGATGCTTATTCAATTGGGGAGTTCAATTTTTATCAGCGTGTTTCTGGCATTTAGGAGAGTCTTTAAGGGCATGGATTGAATTCTCGAAAGCATATCCTATTAATTTGGAGACAGAATTTTAAGTCTAAAATATGGGTTTGCAAAAAACATTGTCTATCATCATATTTTGATTAAAAATATTGTAATATTCGCCGACAGGCATCAGTCAAAAACGATTTATTTAAGAAGTAGGGCTTCATTTCTTACGGGACACCTATAAAACGAAAATACATGGCAAGCACTGTAGATGCACCTACTTATGTATTCAACAAGTATCCTTCAAATGAAGACGAAAAGATAAAATAGAGAAAAAAAGAAATAAAACAAAAAGAACGGAAAGAATTTTCCTTCTTTCCTTTCTGTGTTTACTATTAAAGATTTATTATAATTTTATATGATTGTTTTTTCATCAATAAATTACCTTGTTCTTTATTTAAGCTTTAAAAAATGTCTTTAATTTTTTTTTTAAAAGATGCATATAAAGTATATGTTTATGTTATGCTTTTAAATAAATTAATTTGTAGGTTGAACTAGTTGATGGTTGGATTTTAAAATATTTTTCATATCAAATTATGAAAATATAAATATAATAATTATAAGCGTTTCAAGCAAGCTTCGATATACAAAAATAGTATGTTCATCTAAGTTTTTCAATGCTTAAAATTATGCATAACCTTTTTTCAATTCTTAAATAGGAGAATAGACGAGCTTCAACACGTTTGGACTCATTTTTATATTGATAACAATGTCAATTGAACTAAAACTCAATTGTAAGTATAGATGATTGTGGACTTGCTTTGCATCTATTTTCCAATCATCATTTCTTTTGTTAAAAATATGTTTATGGCAGCTAAATTATTAGGAAATTAAATCATTTCTTTTGTAAAAGGGCTATCTTTTTAATTTTCATAATCTATGATTAATTAATTTAAAATAATCATTTTCAAATCTTCATCTTTTCATTTTAATTACTATATTAAAAAAAAAACGATGTTAACATTCAAAGTAATCTATTAAACTTGGTGTAAACAGAAATTAAAAAAAAAAGTATTTTATAATTTATAAATGGTTTAATGATAAATTTGGTTACTAACGTATATATGTTTTGTCAAAATAATCTTAATTATAGTTTTGAGTCTTTTTTAAAAAAAAAAATATCATTTTGTTTTTTCTAACATATTTAATGAAAATATTAACGGGAATGATGTGGAATTTCATATGTGGAATATTTTAATGAGATGTAATTTATTATTAAGATAACCTAATAAGATAATTGCATGTGGAAAATAATAAATAAATAAATAATACATTAAATTAAAAAAAAAACAACTCTTAACTTAAAGAAAGTAAATGTAATTATCTAAAAAAAATTAACTCAATAAAAAAGCTTCTCAATAAACAAACTTACGAAATATTGAAACCTTTTGAAAAAAAAAAAAAAAAGATTAAAATCTTGAATTTATTCATTAAATTTGTTAAAAAATATAATTTGAAAAAAAAAAATTGATGACAAAAAATGCTCAAAAATATATTTAAGTTCATTTTGACAGAACATACAAACATTAATAATCAAACTTATCATTCAACATTTATAAATTCAATGATTACTTAACAAGTTAAAAAGGTTGAATTTATGTCAACTTACCTTTTTCATATCTTTAAAGTAACTTACTTCAATCCATGTTATCTTTATTCACCTAAACTTATCCTACAAAACTTAATTCCACTTCAGTATCTTATAAACTCCCATTAAACAAAAATTATAAAATCTTTTTCTTCAAAAGCACCACATTTTTATTTTCAACAAACAAAATTACACCAAATAGGCAGCTCAAGAAGTCTGGATCCTATTTACGAAACTCTATAACACAATATTACTGCTACCATTATTTTGCTAATAATTCCATAAAAAGACAGCTAAATCTTCAAAAAGAACCAAAAAACTACTTTGCAATATGACAAAAAGACAACTCGACGCTCTCGAACTAACTTGTGGCAACGAGAGGTTGAGTAGTGAGCCCATAACCGAAGGGATACAAAGGGTCGTAGTTCGAATCCCCAACATTCATCGGCAGCTGCTCAGCCGTCTTGAACCAAGTCCGAGGCAGTTTCCCACTGAAACCATAGTCTCCAAATAGAACATCGGCCACACCTTGGCCTTCTGTGCCCGGTAGCCATGCAGCAACCAGTGCATCAACTTGTTCCAAATGAGGCATTATAACAAGTGGTCTTCCAGAGATTAAAACCACCACACACTTGATGTTGGCGCAGACATTGTAAAGAGTATATTGACCTTGTAATGGGATCGTCAAGTTCAAATTATCACCGTTTGTTTCAGCATATGGAGGCTCACCGACAACGACAATACCGTAGGAGAAGTTGTTGGATTTGACATAATCAAATTCTGGGTTTGCTTCATACACAATCTCTGTGCTTGGGTCAACGGCTTCTGCTATACCTTTCAGGATGGTGGTTCCTGTTGATTTGGAAGGCGTTAATATGTGTAGTCTGATGATTGTAACTTGTGTTAAAAGCTATGTTTTAAGAGACAACAATGGTTTATTACCAGAAGTTAAATTGTTTCCGCTACCGCCTTGCCAGTTGATGGTCCAACCGCCGCATTGATTGCCCAAGTCATCAGCATGGCTGCCTGCAATCAGGATCTTGGATGACTTCTTGGGAAGAGGTAGCATTGGCTCATCAGCATTTTCTCCATTCTTCAACAAAACAAGCGATTTTCTTACAGCTTCCCTTGCCAAATCTCTGTGAGCCTGTAACAGAAACCAAACAGGTAAATCTTGGTATACTTGGAAGCTTGTCTTAATTGTTAAAAGAACATGTTGGTCAATAACCTGATGTCCTAGCTGATCAATAAAGCTTTCATCAGAAAAGGGGGTTTCGAATAAACCAAGTTGGAATTTCACTCTCAAGATTCTTCTAACAGCATCATCAATACGACTCATGGGGATGAATTTGTTCTTCACAAGTCCAGTCAAAGTATCAATAAACTCAGTATAATTGTAAGGAACCATAATCTGCAAAACAAGTGGAAGACAAGTTTCAATTAGATGACAAATAATCCAAAGCCGAGGTTGGTTGGACTCTAAATCGCCAAAACCACTCACCATGTCAAGACCTGCTTGAACACTAGTAAGAACTGAATATGTATAGTTGGCATGCACAGGATATGTCATCCTATCAATTGCCTGCCAATCAGAGATGACAAATCCCTGCAAATTTGAACATATTTAAATGCAAAGGTCATAAACAATGTTTCTATATTTCTCTTGCAGGTTTCTTTTTAATTTAAAGAGTGGCCATCAAATTTACCCTGAACCTAAGGGTGCCCTTGAGGAAATTGGTGACAAGATCATGATTAGCATGCATTTTCACTCCATTCCAACTAGAGTAAGAAACCATAACTGTTCCAACTCCCTTAATGATGGCTGCGGTATAACCTGGCATGTGAATGCTAAGCAATCCATGCTTATCGATCACTGTGTTGTTTTCATTGATGCCCCTTGTTGTCCCACCATCTCCAACAAAGTGCTTGGCACATGCCACCACCTTGTCGCTTTTTCCATACAACAAAAAACCCAAAAACTGGTTTCAGTTCCTTGAAACTGATCAATAAAACGATATATGTGTATTGCCTGTTAACTTACTTTCCTCCAACATAAGGAACACCCTTACGCGAATCTCTTGGAATTTCCCCTTGCAATCCATTAATGATTTCTGTCATTTCCTTGACGACGTCAGGATCTTCGCTGTAGCTCTCAAAACATCGACCCCATCTCGGGTCTCGGCAAACCTTCAATTTTGTAGACATTGGAGTTATTGGAATACGTTTCTCTATAAAAACAATTAAATCGGACTGATGATCGAATACTTCATTACCGCAATGCAGGGTGCGAAGACGTAGTTTATGCCAGTAGCTCTAACTTCATGAGCTGTTGCAGACCCAATCCTCTTTACAAGCTCAGGATCCCTATCACAATGGAGATTTAATCACATTGTCACAAAACACAGTGTACTTGTCTTTCAAAACTTTTAAGAAAGCTTGACTTGCAGTGGAAGAAACTGAAAAAAAAAATGGTTTTACCTTGTAGCACCAAGGCCAATGTTATGAGGAAATATGGTGGCCTTATAGACATTGTTATGTCCATGGACAGCATCAATGCCATAAATCATTGGAATCCCAAGCCTGGTTGAGAGTGAACCATTTTGGAAACCATTAACCATGTTGATCCATTCCTGTGGGGTGGCTTGAAGATGCGGTACGCTTCCTCCTCCACTTAAAATGCTACCGATTTTGCAGTCCCTCATGACCTCCGGAGTGGCTACTTTACGATCAATTTGCACCATCTGACCAATCTTTTCATCGAGATTCATCCGTCGCATGAGGTCCCGAATCCGCTGGCTGATCGGCAGACTGGGGTCATTGTATTTCTTGTACTTATCTCCTGCTTGTACCGTGGCGATCAATAAACTGAAAAGAAATCCCACTAAAAGGACTGATGTTTTTCCCATGTTTTTGTTGATCAAATCGATCCCTGCAAAATCAAAGCCAAAGTACAAGGGGAAAATAAAAGTTAATGAATACTTGAATGAATAAAGTTTTATATCTAAACTAAAAGAATAAAAAAATATAAAATAGTAGAAGCAAACGGGAAAATGAAGAGAAAAATAAACCTTAGTCAATAGGGTGCTAGAAAATTTGTGTGGAGTATGTTTAAGAGTTGGTAAATTTATAAGAGAAATATGATGAGCGTAATTCATGGAATATTTCTAATTTTAGAAATTTTAATCTTTATCTAAAATCTTTAGGTTTGTTTAGATTTATTTTGATATAGTAAAATTATGTATCAATTTGTTTGTTTAGATTCCTTTTGATATCCGAAAATTATGTATTAACAACAAAGTAGCATTTTTTTTCTTTCAACTTCAAATTATAACTTACATGTTTGTTTTGGAAAAATTATTTATTATAAAATTTAATCTAAATAAAATATATTCAAATTAGCGTCCCGAGATTTTAATTTTGTATAGTGAGATATATTCAAAAAAATTGTATAGTGAATAATTTTTTGCTATAAATCTGGGTGATTTTAGAAAAAAAAAAAAAAGCAAAATAATGAAATTAGCCTATATATATATTTTTTTTGTCACTTCGACCGACAGTCCAATTGACCCACAATAAAACAATAAAAAAACTCATTATAGTACTATTTAAAATAAATTGGATATTCTTAAAAAAGAAAGATATTTGACCCTTGACAGTTATCTTGCACAATCTACTTCTCACAAATCAAGGTGGCATATTAAATAGACCACCTACACTTCAAATTTTATATTATTATTTTTAAAAATCATTTCCTTTAATTTCTTTTATACTTTTATAACTCTAAATCACATTATTGATGAAAATCAGTCAAGCCTTGTTTTTTTATGGTAATTTCTTTTCTTTTTTTCTCTAATCTTGAATCTTAATTTTTTCTTGAATCTTCAAACTCAAAACTTAAATTTTCTGAGCACTCTCTACTTTTATCTTGTTGTATTCAGCGGTTGAATGTGCAACGAATAAAGTGTGAGCAAAGCCAATGATAAAAACAAATCTCAAAAATCAATAAATTTAGACAGTTCAAAGGTTTAAAAGAAACCAGCAAAGGCCAAAGAAATTAGAAAGCTATTGCATTTTGTTTTGGTTCAGGGGTACACTGCCGACACACCAAGGGCTGCCTTTGTTCTATTTTTAGTAAATTTGAAGGGTTTGGACCAGTTTTTAAGGGATTTGGGCTAGAAAGAGGGTTGATATTTTAAGTTTGAGCTGGGGAATTTTGGCCCCATTTTTTACTGGTTCATTTGATTTGCAATTTAACCATGGTTGCTCAACTGATTTTTTCTTTTACTCTAAACTGGAATACTAATTAATTCGATCTGATTCCAACACGGATGCTTTTCTTATCTAAGAGTAAGAAGACTTCCTTTTGATGGTTTGCATCTCATTTTCCTTTCGATATTTGGCTTTCAATATACTTATTTTATTAGAAGCGCTTCGTTTATCAATTTCATCCGTGTGTATATATATATATATAGTTTCCTTTCTCCCACCTCGTAGCCCCATCAAAAAGTTCTTATCGTTTGGTCATTTTACACATATAGGTTGGATCTTTGAAGCAAGACAACATGTACAAACCTCCCAAGTTATATTTGTATCCTAATTACCTTTGATCTGTCATATTTTTGTATTATTTTCGTGTTTACAGAGAAGTTGTACGTCTTGTCTTGAACATAAACATGTATAAATTTACACGGTGCGAAGCTAAAATTTATACAAGCAGCATGTAGGATGGCCTCACTTTGTGCCCGTTGTCCATCTCAAGAACTTCTCAACGCTGTCAAGCCCGCTCCGCTCTTTCACAACTGGCATGGTGGCCGGAACCTCCAACTGGAATATCTCCGAGTTAGACTTGTCGAAGCCACTCCATGAAGCAAGTTGCCGCCTGGCTTCAACTATGGCTGCCCTTGTAGCACAGTGAACTGAAACTGCTAGCGTTAATGGCGGCTCACCAGATGCTGCAAAACAAGAATGAATGCTGTTGATTTGCCATATTCATTTCACAAAGCAAAACGGCATGAATATTGATGGGAATTTTAAAAGCTTGCCTTTTGAAGAAAGCACACGTTTTTTATGATGTCCACTGTTGAGGATTTCGACATTGAATTGTTTAGGAATGGTGTCCAGTGTAGGGATCTTATAACTCCATGTCCCATTTGCTGTCACTAATCCATCCGAGTTTGTGGGGTATTCTTCAAGCATAAAGAACCCAATTCCTTGAACAAAAGCTCCGTCAATCTGCAAAACGTATTTGTTTCCTTTGTTAACCCGACTCAGATGAGTCCAAGATATATCTTCAAGGGTATGCTGAATATATATTTGTCATAACCATGTTCGAATATGTGTTAAGAGCAAATGTAGATGACAAAATATTTAATAAAAGTGAAAAGTCTTGATTGTAAAGAGGTTAACCTGTCCTAAATCCACAGCAGGATTCAAGCTTTGGCCACAGTCATAAATAATATCTGTGCGCAAAGTTGTGGTTTCCCCAGTTAAAAGGTTCACTTGCACCTGCAATATGATTTGTTATGCAAATGATGAATGGCGAATACATGAAGGTTATTAGAGCAACGAGTGTGCTATGCTCTACGGAGAGTTCAGATGCGAGATATGGATACATGGTCAACAAAATCATGTCAATATTTTTCCAAGCTGTTCATGCATTTGAAATCACTAGAGGGACTATAGAGAAACTTGCCTCACTCACTGCTGCACCATAGTTTAGGTAAATGCTGGAAGTAGACTCCGGTAGAAAAAGTGTACTTGCTGATAAGTCCACAGAAGCGGCATAAGCCTGAATTTTATGTTAGTTTGAAAAAAGTGATCGTAATTAATATTCTTGAAATTGGACCAGAGATTGAACCAGTAGATTGCTGTTTGCTAAAATCTGGTTCTATATAACTTACTGGACCTGACATATTTCTGAATCAACTGATTTGACTGACTATTCTGATTTTTAATCGCTAACTATAGGTGCTCAAGAACATATCAAGAACTCACATTGCAGTAGAACTTTAACAATATGTAAAAACTAACAAAAGGGTTTAGAATAATTGCAAATTATAAAGAGGAGGATAACTTCTTCAATGCATCCAATTTCTGAGTGGAAAAGCTAAATAAATTCCTAGTTCATACCTGAAGAATCAACGTCTCCCATTGAAGAGATCCCATTTGTTCCACCAACTTTTCCTTAAGAGCTGTAAGTCTTTCAACCAAGACATTGCAGCAAAGCCTAACTGCTTCACAGCTCGATTCTGATGTCGTGCTGCCACCAGTGAAGCCCCCTTGAATCAAACTCAATGTATCGGCTTGAATGACTCTTACTTTATCCAAAAGCTCTTCACTGCCATCACATTTTATCAAACTAAGACCATATGCAGCCGTTTGTTTGGCTTTGGTCCATAGACCCTGGCCCATCTCAATCCCTCCAACTTCAACAACAACGAATCCATCATTTAAGATGCTTACTTTCGCACGAGTTGGCTTCACAATCACTTCTTGCACGACCGGCACACGCGAAATCCCTCGTTTCCTCCATTTATTAAATCTGTTGAATTCTTTTATCATTTCAGTCCTCTATTGAAAGCTTGAAGAAACGGCCAACTTATCCCATATTGCAGGTAAAGTATACTGTGACGGTTCACCTGCAGCACTCTTGTGAAACAAGCCGAGGCTGTCGTATGTGTGTAGATTGATACTTCTGACGGTGTCCACCTCAACGGAAAGAGTGGATGCTACATGTTCGATTATGGTTTCAGCAATGAAAGATGCCTGAACCTCTCCAGGGGCTCTCATTGCAGATCTGCTAGGCAGGTTTGTTTTGCATATTTTTACATCAAAATTCAAAGCACCCCAGTCATATCTTTTAAGTGTCTCGACTACTGTATATGCCATCATTATACTGATATCTTGGAATACCCCTGCATCGATTAATATCTCAAGTTTTAGGGCTGTAATCTTCCCACTATCTTTGAATCCTACAGTGTATGTTACTTTCATCGGATGCCTTCCTCCTGCCATTATCATATCAGTCTTGCGATTCAGATATGTCCGAACTGGCCGCTGTAATTTGTAAGCTGCAAGAGCGCAGGCTGTAGCAACCTATATGAAGGAAATAAATTTCAGTGATACATATAACAGACTAGAGATCAGAGACTGGTTAGCATGACGCTATGCATTTAACTGCAGTTAATTTCATGCAAACTACTTCATCAAAGCAAACATGAATGGCTCTGATTACTCTTTCTTCTTTGCAACTAAATATTGTCCACAAACTCAAATATTTAGCTTTTACAGTGAAACAAGAGGAATAATAAATTAAAAAAGATAATGATACTCACAGAGACTGCTCTTAAGGACTTTCCACCAAAACCTCCTCCAATCCTTCTTGTAACAATTGTTTGCGGGAAGACCAAGACATTGAGCTAATGTTTCATGTGCAATTTGAGGGCATTGATTAGAGCTGTAAACCACCATGCTGTCATCTTCATCTGGCACAGCAAGAGCAGTTTGTGTCTCCATATAGAAATAGTACTGTGACCCAAGTTTGATCTACGTGTGACAGTTCAAAAACAAGTATTTGAAAATATCCATGATCGAAGTTAACGAGTGACTCTACAAAGCAATCAGTCTGTGCGATCGGTTGCAGCATCAGATATTTAAAAAAACAATGCAGAATCCAGATTATATTGAAAGAGGAAGAAGTAATAATAGTAGTAAGTAGTAACAGACTGTAGAAGTTACCTCAGCAGAGAGAATTTGGTGGTCTGCTTCAGCCATTCCTTTCGAAAAATCACCTACCTGTTCAGGGTAAAGGAAAGGTGGGATCTCCAAAAAGCTACCTCTCTCGACAGCCTCTTCGACGGATAGTATTGGAGGATTTAGATTCTCCTTGTCGTAATCAATCACTGCAAGGTTTGCTGCCAAGTCTGCATGTCTCTGTGTATCTGCAACCTGAAAGAATCATTTCAATGATCAAGTTCTTGAAATAAAATTCCATTCAGTTAATGAAACTAAGCATTAAAAGCTTATATGGCAAGCATAATTAGCTTTCAGTAATGATGAAATCAATGAATTACCACAAAGGCAATCCGATCTCCTGCACATTGTACGAGCTCATCTGCATATAGAGGTTCATCCCCAAATACTGATGTACAACCTAAATTTTTCCCAGGAATGTCTTTGGCAGAAATAACTGCAGTGACTCCAACCGGTGGTGATCCGGATTTAAATGATATGCTCTTCACCCGTGCTAGAGGCACTGTGCTGTAAATAAATGCTCCATACAGGCAATTGGTAGGAGCTGGAATGTCATCCACAAAAACAGCCTCACCTACATGGTTAGCTGAGTGAGTCAGAAACGCAGTCTGGTTTTATAGAGCAAACTAAGATTAAAAGAATTTAGCATTGAATATGACATACCGGAAGCTTGAATGGAAGCTCCAGCTTTTGTAACTGGCTGTCCAACTGGATGATACTCTTTACTTGACTGAATGATCTGCTTTGAAGATGACAGCAATGTTGAAATTTTGGTTCCATTTAACTTATCACAGTTCTCTTTCAGTTCATTATTGTAGTCCCCATGTAACAAAGCACTATTGAATCCATTGAACTGATCACCGGGGATTTCATCAGGGGTGCAAACTAAGGGGCTCAGGAACTCGTAGAGAAAACCAACAGCCAAACTCGACTTGTAAGCAGGACTACAGATGCCATCTTCTGGTATTATAGTGGTTCCAAGTAATTTAATAGCCTCATACAGGACACTGACACTTAGAACCTTTCCAATCAGAAACTTCTCAACATTCCTCGCTCTAATGGGATGTTTGGCAGCATAAGCGCCAAAAGCTAATCGACAGTTATTTAGAGTAGCTCCTGTAGAATTTCTGGAAAAGGAAACCTCAGCTAAGAAAGCAGCATTTAAATAGGGCAGCGCATTTCCAAGAGGACGCGGTGCAGCACAATAAGTTTCAAATAGCAACTTAGTATCAGTTTCAGATGAAATATCCTTTGTCGACTCCCAGCTCAGAATTTTAATGCTTAAAAGAATGGCTTTGGAATCCAAAGGAGGCCTTCCAAGTAACTCTTCCAGTGTAAGCTTTTCAAGTTTCTGGCCTATCTTTATATTCACTATTGCTTCCACAGGAAGTAATATGGTAGCAATATCTGATGGAAACTGTTTCCTTTGGGCCATCATCAAGTTTCCTCCCACACTACCTGAATTCCTAACGAACCCTGATGCTATCTTCTCCATATGGTCAGAAATTTTCTTAAACACAGTTTTACTACCTAGGGGGAAATCACCTATCTTATTTTGCTTCAGCGCTTCAATAGCCTTCGAAATAGTCACAGCTGCTCCGATTTCTATACCTGTCTGGTCTTGCACGATGATTGAGAGCTCGGGAATATGCTTTAAATCAATATATTTGTCATAGTGTTCTTGTTCCTTGTAATATCCCGTTCCGGTGTTACCAACAACAATCTTCATTGAGGTTCCACCCTTGGCCTCATTCTTTTGCAGTAAACTTTGAAGTTGCTCAATATTAGTAGGACTATACCAGTGATATAGTTTAGAACCCAGATTGGCACCTGCCTTGATTTCCTTCTTGAGAAACTCTGGAAACTTAGAACTTGCATGATTATGATTGTATGCAGGTAATCTACTCATCTTTACTTCATCACTTTCTCCCTTTTTCCAAAAGGAATTATATCCCAAGTCTTCCATATCGACATCAGAAGAAAAACTTTTACAAGCATCAGCAAGCGGTCGATAACCGGTACAGCGACAAAGATTGCCCGCAATGGCCTTTTCTGCTTCAGTAACTGTCAGCTTGGAGAATCCGGGACGGGGTTTGGGCCTATTAGTCTTATCAGCATTGACAAGAGCTGAATAGAGAGAAACACGCATTCCAGGAGTACAAAAGCCACGTTGAGAAGCATGAAATCCGACGAACCTTTCTTGAATAGGATGGAAACCATCCTTGCTATTCCCAACTCCCTCAGCTGTTGTAATTGAACATCCATTTAAACTACAAAGCAGTGTGAGGCATGAGCTCACAGTTGAATCCTCGACCTGGTCGAGCACCGGATCATACTTGGACAGTAGGACAACACAGGCCCCGCAGCCTCCTGTTACACAGGGGAAAAAACACCAGCAATGATGAATCCAAATTTTTTAAGACAAAACTGTTAAAGCATGAGAAACTGTTATAACAGAAAACTGTAAAATAGTAGCCCCAGATATGAAGGATCCATTGAACTCTTTCAGGACATTAAACTAACAGATGGAAACATGGTATCATATGCCAAACAGGCTTCTTTTTTTTGAAGATATATGCTGGATTAAAATAAAGAAACCCAAGACAAGGCCTTTGGGTTACCCAATACACCGAAAACACAACAAAAACCAAAAACTTGCAGTGCTGAACTCACATAATAAAAACTTGATCACTATAACTTTAAAACCTTCCGGAACTGATTTTAAGTATATAGATTTGGAACAGCAAACATTAATATTTTGAAGCACCATTGTAATTTGTACCCAAAAAAAAAAACCATTCCATTTTCTACTCTTTTTTCTTGGTTCCAACTCTATTCCATCTTAAAATGTTCACAATATGGCCCTTACTAGTTACTAATAACGAACATAATTTAATGCAAAATTTAAGAGATACATTATTATGTAGTGTATTAAACATGAATAATCGAGAATCTTTTCGAGTTGGGTTATAAGCAGGTTAACAGCTGTTCATACGTCTGGTTAGGTTAGCCACAAGCATGCCATTGTATGGTATTTAATATAATTTATATTTATTTAAACTCGATTTTGATCTTAAACTTTGATTAAGTTTACTTAGAATTATAAATGATTAACACAAATTTAAAATATGAATATCAAATTTTGCTCGAGTTTATTATTATTATTATTATTTTGCTCAATAGTATTTTTTAAATTTAATATTTTTACTTAAAAAGTTTTCAACCATCACATTAATATTCGAATTTAGACGAATTGTTAAACATATTTTTTTTAACTCATGCTAAAGAGTACCTTTTTCTTCTTTTGGTTGAGGGGGTGATATAACTGTTAAAGGGAGAGCTGATAAAACAATATGGAAGTTTAAACTGTTAGTTTATATTTACCTGGTTCAGATGGTTGTTAATAGGAAGATATTTAAATTTTGATATATTTGAAAATTTATATTCTCATATGTATATTAAAATATAAGTTGAATATATGTTCAGAAAAAAAAAAAAAAATATATATATATATATATATATATTGAATATAAATACTAAATGTTAATATTTTAATAAATAAAAGGTTGGATACTATAAAATTTTTAAAAGTCAAACCTTTGACTTTCAACTAGAAGTTTGAATTTTGGTTTATATTAATTATTGATTTTTTTTTTCTTCTGACCATAAAACAACAATAAAGATGACAAGCCATGACAAAAATAATATATGTAGGGGGAGAGTATCCATTTTCTAAACAAAGAAATTTCTTCACATTATAGTCCAACTTGCAAGGACAGTCTAATTTATCAAAAATGTCAATCTTTCTTGAAATATTTGTATTTATGTATATTTAATTTAAGTAATTATCTTTAATATATTTTCATTGTATAAATTTATAAACTATTACGTACTCCGTGAATTATTACAAATCAATTCGTTAGATTTATTTTTTATATAATAATTCGTTTGATTTATGAATTACTTTATCTAGACTCAAATCAATTATAAAACCCCTATATTATATTTGAAATTTTTTTATTGCATCATACATTATTATACATCAATAAGCAAAAAGAATAAAAAAAATTATCTAGCATTTATGTCAATATATTATTTGAAATTATGTTGTCATGTATTACAAGAAATATAACTATACAAAATTAATATATTCTAAAAGTCCTTTTAGTACAATATTAATAATTTCATAAATATTTGAGTTTCGATTAATTATAATTTATTGATCTCATCTTTTACGAAATCAATTCCTACAAAAATACGTGGAGCTCGGCATGTCTAAAAGCATAGGATATTGAATCATGCTATACATTAAAAGATTTAATTATCTTTTGGATTTATATTTCCTGTGCTGTAAATGTATTGTTAACAGGATAAAAAGTTCAGTTAATATCTAATATTCGGCTTATTGATTATGTGTTTCATTTCACTATTCATATTATGTTTTAGTCGATATTTTGTTAAAAAATGAAATTTGATTTTTTTTAGAAAGTTGAAAATTAAGTTTAATTCAAAAAGTGAACCGAGATAAATGAAAAGTTTATACTGAGTCGTGAGAGATGACGGCGAAGATGGAGATTTCTAGATGGAAGGGGCAATATTCTCCTGGAACTGAACCGACAGAAATGAAAAGTGAAGAAATGATAACCAGGGGTGGGACTTGGGAGACCGTTCATATCTGACTGGACGATACTTATTTTATTGTTTTAGCTGATTTTTGTTGAGTTTTGTTAGTAGATTTGGGCCAGAGTCTTATGATTGGGCCATCGTTTTAGTTTTTCTGTGTGTCTTATATTTTTAATAAAAGTCCAGTTTGATGTTTTAAAAAAAATTAATTCAAAAAAATAAATCAATAAAATATAATCATTAACAATTAAATTTATTATTGTTCTATTTTTTAAAAAATCAAAATGAAATTTTAGTATTGTTTACAAATTTACTATTTTAAGTGACAGAACCCGTCCCCCACCTGCGGCAGGTTTAGTTTGTGATTATTCACAATTAGATTTGCTCATGACTTGAGTTACTCGTCCATACTTGAAGGTTCATCTGATATTTAAGAGAATTTAGACAAAAATATTATGCTCGAAAATAGGCTTAGGAAAAAAAATTAGATTCAATTAAAATATAAATTGGGCTCAGGCTTGAGCATTCAAGGTTCAAGCTCAGCTAGGCCCGGCCCGGATCAACCCGTTTTCAAGGTTCAAGCTCAGCTAGGCCCGGCCCGGATCAACCCGTTTTAAGTATATAATACTTTATATTATGTAATTTAAAACACATAAAAAAATAAATCTATACTAGATATATGATATTACTCTAATGTAAACTTTAAAATAATATTAAGATCATTATATTAAAAATTTCAATAAATAAAAAATGTATAAAATTATTAAATATTAAAATAAAATAAATATTTTTTAAAAAAATTTAAAAATAATATCAACGTACCTAAAATGAGCTTTATTTTTTTTTATAAATATGAACGATTTTGACCAAAATTTTAAACATAGATTTTAAACTAGACCGAATTTAGATAAAAATAAAATAAATTAATATCATGCTTATATTCAATTCGAACTCGATTTATAAGCCTCTCTATTTACAATAAAAACTTTGTATTCAAACGTGAATGAAATAATATTTCATATATATAGGAATTATACTCATTGATATCTGAAACTCGTCAGAGTATAAAGATTCCAGTCAAGATTTCGATTATTGATTCTTATGATAAAATTCTCAAGTTTCAGTCATTAATTGTTTCTTGTAGTTTCAAATTATACGAAACTGATTGGAGTTGAATTGGGTAAGATTTTAATCATATTCAATCAATTTAAGCAAAAGCAAGTTCAGCATAAAAAACTCAAGCATACCCTTATTCCTTATGATATGAATATATGTTATTTTTTTTAAATCTTCTTCATCTATTTAGAAGATTGCACTCAAAAAAGAATTCTGGTAGCAGGCAATAGAAAAAAAAAGTACCTTCACCGCAGCCGAGCTTGACACTCTTGAAGTGAGTGTGGGAACGCAAGAACTCGAGCAAAGTAGTGGAAGGATGTATATCAGAATCAAATAACTCAAACCTCTTTCCATTAACAGCGAAAACCAAGCTCTGTTGTTTTGTTTCTCCGCCGGCAACCTCCCCCATTCTCCCTTGAAAAGAACTACTCGTCTAAATCTACGACTGAATCTGACAACTATAAAGGCAAATTATCCTGAAAAGGAAATTATTCGGTTGTGATGACATCTCTTCAGTATAATAAAGGAAATTAAGAGTTAATGTGTTAAAAAAAAATTAAAAAATGAGTTTTGTAGAACCCATTTTCAGATATGGTGACTGAAAACGCCTCTTATGATATGTATTTTTATCTTTCTCTTTAAAATCGATTAATTTATTTAAATATTATAAAAAATAATCTATTTCTCTATTTTTTTTTTTTAAAATTGACATTTTCATCCAATTTAACCACCATATACTCTTACTTTTTCAATTATTTAATAATTATTTATACGTGAAAATCATTAATATTTAAAAAATTTATCTATTTCTTTTTTGTTCAACAAGTCATTTATTGTTCTTGACGTTATGGCTTATTATATTATATGGACTAAAAATAGTCAAAAAAGTTACTTCTCAAAAATAATGAAACAGACTATTTGGACTCACGTCCCCGGTCTTCCTGAGACCTCTCTTTTAACATTTTCTCGGGCACAGTTATTGAGAGAACATTTTATCATAAATGATGTAACGTTTAAGAATTTTGATTTTGTAATCAAAATTATAATTGTATTAAGTAATTAAGAATAGGTTTGATTGGACGATGGAATGCAATAGAATACGATACGATAAGTTTAGTTTATTTTTTTGTTTTATGTTATAATATTTATTGTTGTTGTTGTTTTTACATTAATTATAAACAAGGATAATATCAAATCTATACATGAATTATGGTTTAATGTGCAATTATATATATAAACTTTGATTGTGTGCAATTTTATACATGAAATTTTGATTTGATCCAATTTTTGTAAATTATTAACACAATTATTGATATATCATCTTTTTATGTTTATATATTGCATATATAAATAATTATATTTATCAAATATAAAAATAAATTGATGTATTTATTTCTTTAAATGTGCATGATTAAATTAAAATTAATGTTTCAAATATACATTTGAATCAATATTAAAGTTTCACGTGTATAATTACCCCAAATTAAAATTCATGTATATAATTGCACGTTAAATCAAAATTCATATATAATTTTAAAATTTATCCCTTATAAATAAATACATTATTCATCCAAATTCACTTCTAAAAAATATTATTTGATACTAAACTTTAAACTTCGTTAAAAAGGCAAATTTTGTTGCATTTGAAATGTAGAAAATATAAAAATTACATATAAATATTTGGAAATTTGGTGTTATTGGTAAAGGTTGAAGCTGTGGACATTTGAGTATCTAAGGTTCAAATTAAATCTTATACAATTGTCATATGTAAATCTCTATTTCTACTATGTATAGTTATGTGTGGTTTTGGTTAAATGTATTTTGTTTATACATCCATTTGTATTTTATATTGGTTTAATTTTGACTTATAATTACATTTGTTTAGAGTTTTCAAATTTTCTCTTTGTGTTGTTCTATTTTTTTTCTTTTGTTATTGATTAGTCGACGACGATGACAGTTTTAATGCTAGTCGTCAATCATCTGTATTCCTTCACCTTAATTGTTTATATTCAGTTCTTATTTTTTTTTTTATATATTTTGGTTTTCTTTTAGTTTTTATTTGTTTTTATGACACGCTTTTTCTCTGTCTTGTGGTACGTTTCTGCTTTATGGAACGTTTTCGCCTACCTTTGTGGTAGATTTACGTTTGTGGATAGTTTGTGGATAGTTTTCTCATAACACTCGGTTCTGATTTGCAATTATCGGTGGTTTTTCAGTAGTTTGATTCTTTTTTATGATTCGTTTACCGATGCAATCAGATCTGTTTTGCAAAACAGCTTGCAAGATTATTGGTTTCGCTCACCACTCTTACTTCAATCTTTAAGCGTGTGGATGGATAGAGACAAGGAGTTTTGTTTCCTGCTTCCCTTCTCCAAAATTTCATTTCATCCCTATCGTTGCAGTCCACTGGATGTGTTTTGCTAGTTTGATGTTTCGTTTTCCATTTTTTTTAGTTTCTCTTTGTTTTATTATTTTTTACTACATTTTAATTTTGTTCGGAGTATTTTTTTATTTTAATTTCTAATAAATTCAGCCAGTATATTATTAAAAAAATTGATTTGTAATTACTCAAATATATAATTGTATTATATATGTGATTGTATTGAATTCCAGGCTTTTTTTAGAAATTGCTCAAATAAATTAATTATTTACGAAAATGACTAATTTTGAACAGTGAACCTCGATGACATCGTTGCCATTGGCGACACCACCCTTCATAATGGGTCAATCATTGACTGATTTTAAAAAAAAATATTTTTTTAAGTGTCGTTGTTGCCATTGGCAACACCAGAACGAAATGTAATTATATAAATTGTTCAGGGACATGATGAAATAGTTACCATTTTTAGATTGAATGAAGAAGGGGGTGTCTCCATGACCGTTGGCGACTCTTAATTAAATACTTTTAAACTTTTTCTATTTGCATGTTAAGTTTGTGCTCTTTTGAAATTAAATTTAAATAGCTTTTAAAAATATAATAATAACAAAATTAAATCCTTTTTATTTTTATTTTTTAAAAATAATAAACTTAAAAAATTATATAAATTTTTTATTTAAAATACATAAATATATCCCTCAAAATTTTTCTTCAAGTTTTATACAAGATATATTCTTTTATTTGTCGATAGATATTGATCTATAACATCAATTATCGTATCATTACTCGAAATTCGTTAGCTGAACTTTTTTTTATATAAAAATTAACATCTCAATCACTTAAATAATTTTTTGAATAATTCAATGATTTAAATGAAAATTTTTAAATAATTCAATAATTATTTTGTAACTTTATAAAATTAAGTGATTGAAACTTAAATTTACTAATAACTTAATAATAATAAATATAATTTACCTAAAATCTTACGGAATCTCATACTCATCAAAATCTTTTAATTTAATCCCATTTCACTGTCTGATCAATATGTACATATAATGGTGTAAATCTAAAACAACTTAAGGAGAAATCGGATATAAACCTTTGAAATTTCATAGCCATATCTTTTATCAATCAGGGTTTGAATGATTACAATGATATGTTTTACTTTTTAAATAAAGGTGTTTGTTTTTTTCCTTGTTATTGATATATGATTATAGAAAATTCCAATGCATTTTATTTATTATTAATAATAATAAAAGATATGTCCCATGACATCAATAAAGATAAAGATATGCCCCACATCACCAAATACCATGAAAAGAAAGATTTATTAAAATATACGATTGCCTTTTGTTGAGTGGAAAATTAATAGAAAATAAATGTATCCTAAAAGATTTGGATTTAAATATTTGTGTGTATAAGATGTGTGTGCGTTGTCAAAAAATTAAAAAAGTATGAACAGATACTATCATGTAATCACACCAGTATAATAAAAAAATAAAAAAAAAATTATTTAATGCATTATTGATCAAACTTTTTCACTTTAGGGGAGGGGACAATAGTAATGTGACAGAAGTGCGACTTATACATCAGATTCTTCAAAGGAATTGGGATACACAATTTCGGCACATATCGAGGAATGCTAACAAGGTCGTGGATACCATGACAAAATTTTTAGTGAATGGCGATTCAATGCTTCATTGCTTTACTGAACCTCCAGTCACAATTTCTCGATTAATTCAAAGACATAACTGTGTTGCTAGATCTATTATGTGTTAGTCTTTTTTTTGTATTCGTTTATTGTTATTTTTTTCTACCAAAAAAAATATTCTCTTTTTAAAATGTAAAATTAAATCATTTTAAATAGAAATGTAGTGACAAAAATTAAATCATTTGTTTAAATAGAAGTGTAGTGACAAAAATTATTCTCTTTTTAAAATATAAAATTAAATAACATATTAAGTGAACTTTGACATTTCATTTGAAATCAATCTAACAATATATAAATTTAATTCAAATTTATTTTGGCCATATTATTTTTCAGAATTAAATAAAAAATTGAATCAATTAAATTATTAATTTATAATTCAATCAATTTAATCATTTATTCAATCAATTTAAATATTTAATTAATTAAAATTTTGAAAAAATAAATAATAGACGAAGGAAAAAGAAAACAGCCTGGCACCCATCATCTTGAGAGAAGATTTTTTAAGAGAAAAACAACAAATAAATAGAAATAGGGAGTTGAGCATTACACCAAACATCCACAAGGCAAAAGCATTCTTTCTTCTCCTACTCTTTGGAAGGTGATATCCAACTGATTTAAAATAATTAATTATTTATGAAAATGATTCAAATCAAAATTTATGTATGAAAATGATTTGTTTTTTATAGTGTTTGTCGGTGCCGTTTAACACTTCGGGGATAACACTTTAATGATGACCCAATCATCAAATTTTTTAAAAAAATATTTTTTTTAATATCGTCACTATGTCAAGTAACATCAATATGTATTTAGAAAGAAAAAATATTTTTAAATGGTTATCGCCGGTATATCAAATGACACCGATCAATAAATATAAAAAAATTAGTGTCCCCGGTGTATTAGACAACACAAGTGAGAATTTAAAAAAAATAAACAAAAATAAAATTGAAAAGAAAACAATTAAAAAGAAAGAAAACTGAAAAAATAAAAGGAAAGCCCATAACCGATGCTTGCCTCATAAATGGTTACTCTCTTCTTGGCTTATCAGATCCACCTTCGATGAATGAAATATTATTTTTTAAAAATAATGTTAGATGAGATGGAGAGTCAGAAAGAAATATATATGAGAGGAAAATAGAGGAAATACGTTATAAAAAAAATAAGTAAGGAAGGGTTTATAAATCAATAGTCCCCTAAAACATATTTTGTAACACCTCTATATTTGGTTCACACGTATAAACCCGATATTAAAGTATTACATACAGTATCGAAGATTTTAACACAAGTATAATAAAATTTTTCTTTCAAACAATGTGTTTTAAAGTTATTTTATTCAAAACTCATCATTTCAATTCATCAACTCGTAGTAATCCAAAACAACATTTATAACTATCCATTGGATACACATAATAGTATCATTTGTACATGTCATTTTTACCAGAAGTAATGTACCTAAACTGAAGTCTTTCAATAATGATGTGATGTGATGAGAGGTCCCGTAGCTTGATTTTAACTTCTCGTAGTTTTTGTACCTACGCGTTAAGCCGGTGAAGGCTTAGTAAGCACTACAAAAGTAATGAATGATCATTTAAGTACTCGTGCATATAAACTTATTGCCTTACTTACATGCAACCTGTAACTTACCATAATGGTACAATTTACACTTTTATCCACTTTCTATAGCTTAGCCCATAGTAGACTTTCATAGAATCGTTAGGATATACGGAACAAACAGAGAGTACCAAAATACTAAAAGAGAGCACATAGGTGCTGGGTAATAGAGAGCACACACGGTGCTAAACAGAGAGTACACAAAATACTAATCAGAGAGCACACAAAGTGCTAATCAGAGAACACACACAATGCTAATAACAGAGAGCACGAGACGTGCTAAACAGAGAGCGCGCTAGTGTTCCTTAATGGCATACCACTAATATCACAATGGTTCTAATTTGTCTACTTGGGCACAATCTCAATTAGCATAATTTCTTATAAATGATATATCTCACATAAATATATCATCAAATACTTCACATTTATAAATTCAAAGTTGTTCACTTGCGTCACAGTCACTAAATTATTTATATCTCGAGCTACAGAATTCGAAATTATAATCCTCTTGATGTTTCTGAAACTAGACTCAATCATATTTTTACCATAAAATTTCCAGAATTTTTAATTTAGCCAATTTGTACAGTAAATTCTTTCAATTTACCCCTTCGCTGCTGCCTGACAGTTTTGACCTTTCTTCACTAAAAATTATCTATCTTTTAGTACAGAGATCAAATGATGTTTCCCTCTGTTTCTATTGAAAATAGACTAATTAAGGAGATAACCATATAAATTTCAGTCTCTAATAATTTTTCTATATTTTTCTATGATTTTTCAAAGTCAGAACAGGGGAACTCGAACCTACTTTGACCTTGTTATACAAAAACTAGTATATCTCGAAATATACAATTTCTTTTCTTTTACTGTTTCTTCCATATGAAACTAAACTCAATAAGTTTTAATTAAATATATAATTTGACCACTAACTAATTATATACAATTTTTGGTGAATTTTTGAAATTAATCCTCTGTTCTGTCCAAACTGTTTTACTAAATCACACGTTAATCCCTTCATTTTATCATTGTGTACATTCAAATTATGTACCTATAAAATAAATTTTATGCTAATAATTCACATACCATTAGTTAAATTAAACTATAATTCAAAACTCTTGTAGTACTTACAACAAAAAGGCTGATTTCCTTCTCTTTTCACTCTTTGCTCTTCTCTTTTCTTTAGTCTTCAATTTGATCCTGGCCTCTCTTCTCTTTCTCTTCAATTTCACATAAACACATATAAGATATAAGCTATAATTCAATAATTTTCATACTAAATAACAGTAAAATACATGTATGTCATGAGAATTTAACCATTTCTTACCTTAACCCTTGAATTCAAAATTTCTCAATTTAGTCCCTATGCTCTCTAACACCTCAAAATGAATTCTATAAGAAGTTTGAGGTATCTACTAACCCCCTTCTATACTTTTCTTTCAGAAATTTCAAAGAAAATAGGAGATTTTGGAGCTTGGAGGGCTTAAAAATGATGGAAGGACCTATTTGGAATAAAATCAAAAGTTGGATGGATGAGAGAATGACATGATCGGTTGAACTATGAAAAGAGCTGATATTTTTGCCTGTTAATTGATTTTTAACCTTTCTCAAATTCTCTAGAAATCTCACTTAATAAAAATGGTAAAATTGCACTTTTAGTCCCTAGACCTTCCAACTTTACACCTTGGCCCAGAACTTTGCCTCCAAAAATATCTTCCACCAAATTACTATTTTGCCCCTCCTCAATCAATCTAATTCCCATGGTGACTCAAAATTCAATTTGGATAATTCGCTATTTAGTCCCCCATATTTTCTCTCCTTTACTATTTAATCCTTAAAATTTTCTATCCTTCATTATTTCAACTAAACATTTCTAGTTCTCAATTCTATTTTATTACTCAAATCCGGTTCAAGAACGCGAATGTTACATATTTGATGCTGCCACGCTCACAAGTAGGTATCAGTTTTTTTTTTGAATAGTTAATTTAAAAGGAAAAGTTTCATATTAGATCCCAAACGTTTTAATTTATCACACTTTAATATTGTGTTGCCAATGTAGACCATACCAATTAAAAAATATTTTTTTAGAATTCAATGATTGCATGATGATTTGAGAAAATGATGGTACTGCTAATTAATCAAGTGACACCTAATTTTATTGTAAAAAATATATTTTATAATTAATTTTAAAATAGTATCATTTTCGTATATAAATTTGTATTATTTTTATAAACAATTCTTCTTTCATTTTTTGGTTTTGGGTAGGGTATACCTGAGTGAGGGTTGTTTTTGTTATTATATTTTTCATTTTTTTTTTTTTTGGGTGAATGATTGAGTGACGCTTGAGTTGGAGAGGGAATTTTTGTTTTTTTAATATATTTTTTTTTCTGCCGGATGAAATAAATAGTTGGGCTTTTTTTTTTTAGGTTCGGCCCAGGCTAATTTAGCTCAAAAATATGAAAATAGGTTTAATCGGTTTTTATCGATTTTTGGTCGTCGGTTCATAGTTTTTTTCCAATTTGTAATTCAAATGGGTTTTTTAGAGTTCTCTAGATTGATGTACCGGTCAGTTTTCGATTCAACCAGTTTAACTGACTAGTCCGATTCGGTTGAAACATCATTGGTTGCATCTGTTATTAATTTAGCTTTTAGTTTTTTAGTTAAATTTGATCGTTAACATTTTAAAAAGAATTAAATTATTTTTTAAAAAACAAAAATACTAATTAAATATTTATTTTTTATAGATATAGGCTTGGTTAACCATATGACTATTCATGTGTATTTCATATTGACATATTATTATTTATCTTATATGTCATGGCAACAAATAAATTAAAATTTTAAAAAATAGCATGAAATACACATAAATTACCATGTGAGCTTCGTGTTTAAAAATATGACATTTTAGTTAGTATTTCTATTAAAAAAACAATAATTCAATTTATTTTGAAAAGTTGATAGTAAAAACTAACAATTTAAAAAAAAATAAAAATCAAATTTAATTGAAAAAAATAAGACGAAATTAACAACAAATGAAAATGTTAATGGCTTTTATCATTATGCCTTCTTTAATTGTCTGCCTAACTTTATTAAATGGAATTTAAATGCATTAATGGTATATGGATGATGCAAATTAATAAATAGAATAAATCAGACAATCATATTATTTTGTTTAATTACATTATGATGATAATTTTATTTATAGCATTATTTACATCGTTAAATTTATTATTAATCCACTAATATAATAATTCAACCATAATCAAAGTTGAGTCTCCACAGTTATGTAGAACCTGAGTTTTATATTTTGATATTTTAAGATTCCTTCACCCGAAGGTAATTGGTTCATTGGAGATGGCTCTTGTAGTGGAGATGCTCGTGGAATTATCACTTGACTGGTTAACCCAATTTTGCTTGATCATCAACTATGTTATTGTAACGGATGTTCATTTTTTTTATCGAGCTCTGTTTTAAAAATATTTTGGCCATACCAGTGAAAATGAGCTTAACAAAGTAATCATTCATTCCGTCCAACAAAGAAAAACAAGTAAAATAAAAATATCTTTTTCTTTCTTTCTTTTTTTTTATTCATTGTTTAGTATGAAATTAAATCCTTTAAAAACATAATTTAGATATATATATATATTTTTTTACAATTTCAAAACTGACAAAATTCAATATAATGCACTTAAAAGACACTTATATATTTACCTATTCAAACAATCGATAAAAACATTATTTTCAGATTTTAGAATGGATTATAAAAAAGAATTCAACTCTAAATAATTTAAAAAGAAAGAGTTAACATACTTGTGCTTCTCGTCTGTCCAAGTACTTCCTTTCTTTCTCTCATTGTCTAGTTGATGTTTAGAATACGAAGTGAAATATATTTAATTTAATTTGACGATAACATAGACGAATCGTCAGCATATCTAGCAATTTCAATTTCACCTGCCTCAATTTCGTAATCGTCATGCAAAAGCCAATTTTTATTTATTTATAAAAAGTACTTTAAAATTTTGATTAATTATGAAAATATAACTTTTTTTATTATATACATAAACGACTTAAAATGAATTAATGAAACTACAGAGGATGACGTCACCAACACGTCATATCAACCATTTGGGTAGAAAAATCAAATTTTTGCTTGTGCTAAAGAGAATGGCGTCACTTGAATTATTCTCTTGAATACAATCAAAAATTTATTTATTTTTATTTAAGTGATTGACGTGACATGTTAGTGGCGTCATTCTTTTTTACTTTATTAATTTTTACGATTCATTTCAAATAATTTACATATATAACTAAAAAAATGAATTATTTTCGTAATTAATCAAAAAATTAAGATAATTTTTATATATAAATAAAAAGGCATGCAGAGCATATCAAAATGCTCTTCCACTTATTTGGCTGACTTACCAGAAATTTGGTCGGTGATCTTCTGCCACCTACCAGAGGTTTCTTTCGGAAAGACAAGAAACGTATACTCGAAGAGTTTGTTCTTGAGAGGACTCCACTCATTTGTGAGATTATTGTTATTTTGATTCTGCAGATTCATTTTATTTTTCTCACAACAAATATTGTTAAAGGTTTGAAAGGAAAATATATTTTTAAAAAATCTGGTTTAAGAAGGAATTAGGATTTTAATTTTCTGGATTTTTTTTCCTCAGCTTTTCTTCTCGATACAACTATTTTTATTACAATGGTTTTTGCTTCTCGTTTTTTGTTTTCCATTTCTGATAACCAATACTTTCCAAAACTCACCTAAAAAAGGAAAATATCCCGAATACTTTATATTCTTGAAAATAGATATTTATAATATATTTTTATGATAAATTTATTTCCTAGTGCATTTTCAATTTGAGTCATCTTTGAGTTAATAAGATATTAATTTTGTTCTCATGATTTTTGTAATATGATTTAATTATAATTAAATATTTTGCATTTATTTTAATAATATAAATTTCTCTAAATATTAATTGATTTGGTTTTATTTAAAGGAAGAAATATTTCTTATTATAAATTTATATCCTTTTATATTTTCCATTTGAGTTATCTTTTTTTTGTAATTAATTAACTTATCTTTTCTTAATTGCGTTAATAAGAAATTACATCTATTGTCATAGATTTTTAATGTGATTTGAAATGATTAAGTTATTTGCATTTAATTTAATAGTTTAAATCTCTCAAAATATTAATAATAAATGTGAATGGAATAATAATAAACACGTATTCTGTAACAATAATATTATTATAATTAAAAAAAAGCTGTAATTTAATAAAATTTATTCACCTGCTCCGAATAAGTGATAATCTAGTCATTATGTCCACAATGATAGACAAGGAAGCATAACGTTTCCTCTGGGCCATTATCAAAGCTAAACTAGTGAGATTTGGTTGTCCCGTGGCAACTCCATCTGAACCAAAAACTTTGTTTTTTCCTATATATATTGAACTTGAAAAAGAAATATAAATGCTAAAGCTAAAATTCGAGTTGCATAAACCAAAAATAGTTAAACTCGGGACTCACTATCTACTCAGCTTTACTTCATCCCTTTCTCCTTTCCCCCAAAAGAATTAAACCATCCATGTCATTTTCTTAGACAACGCTTTTGCAGGCACCATCAATATTGGCAAGAAAAAAAAAAGAAAAAGAAAACTGGTGAATTTTTTACCTGAATTTTGTTATTAAAATTTAAGAATAAATCTTAAAATTACAATGTAATAGGCGAACTTCAGTTTGATGCTATTGTACATGTGAAACTATGATTTTATTTTTTATTAACAGCGTACATGTTTCCTCGTACGGATGAAATGCCTTTAAGAAATGGAAGTTTATGTCTAACTTACTTGTGTAGTTTCGTGTGAAGAAAATGGAGTATAGCTTAAACCGTCCCACCTGCAGAATCCAGTTGCTTGCTGCCTATTGTCCACTGTAAGAACCTCTGGACATTTTCAAGCCCGCAGAGCTCCTTCACCACCGGCATGGTGGCCGGTACCTGCAATTGGAATGTTGAATAAGACTCATCCAGGCCACCCCATGAATGAAGTTGTTGCCTGGCTTCTTTTATGGCTGCTCTTATAGCACAGTGAATGGAAGCCGCTAGTTTTAATGGTGGCTCTCCAGAAGCTGCAAAGGCACATATGGTAGAAGTTAATGATAAGTATTCACGTTTTCCAATCACATAACGTCGTGATCTTATCCCGTGTCCAGTGCATGAACTAAAACACTAAAAAGTAGCTTCTTGATCACCTCAAGTACCGACTACCCTACTACAGAATATAGACAGAACGACAAGTGGAGAATTATCTAGTCCATAACAACAACCATATGTTAGCCTTTTTGTCAATGGCTAGCACTTTCAACAAGTATTTACCGACTTCGAAGCAGTTTCTTCAAGGTATTTCTTCCATAATCGAATATAAGGAGTTCTAGGAATTCAAATTTCAGACCCATGTTCCTCGTACTAAAAGTAGGCTGTCTATGCTTAGACTGCAACGGTTTAGCTTCTCAACTCTGTTAATAGTTTTTTATTCAAATTTGTATGAACTAAAGAGAAATGCCCTACATCGACAGACGTGAGTGCACAAAAAAATGAATGATGATGAAATTAGCATTCATGCAAAAACAAAAAACCTAGGTTCAATAAGAATCTGAACTTGCCTTTTGACGAAAGTACACGGTCTTTATGACGTCCACTGTTCAGGATTTCAACATTAAACTTTTTAGGTACAGTATCCACCGTAGGGATCTTATATGACCAAGTGCCTTCTGCCAACACTAACCCTTTCGAGTTTGTGGGGTATTCTTCAAGCATAAAGAACCCTATTCCTTGAACAAAAGCCCCTTCAATCTGAATAAGAGAAGATCGTTAACTTGAATTTAATATCATCTAAGATCCCATTCACTATCTCAACTGCTGCATATCAAGACAGAAAATACTTAGATAACCAATGACTACTGTAGAGCAATGAATTTAAGCATGCTAGAATGTAAAAACTTAAAAATGAGGACAAATCAGCAATGTTATTTGAACCGGACCGGTTGGACCGGGAACTGGCTGGACCGGTCCGGAAGGTGCTTTTGAACTGGTTAGACTGGAAACTGGTACGAACCGGTTGAACTAGCTAAAAAACCAGTTGAACCGGTGGTTGTACCAGGTTTTTAAATTTTTTTTATTTTTAATAACTTTTTAATTGGACTGGTCAACTGATGGCCTGACCAGTTCGACCACTGATCCAGTTTAGAAAACATTGCAAATTAGTAAAGGTTAAAGAACAAATATTTTAAATTTAAATAATGAAAAAGGATTAGATTTGGGCCAACCTGTCCTAAATCAATAGCGGGGTTTAAGCTTTGGCCACAATCATATATGATATCTGTCTGCAATATTGTGGTTTGACCAGTTAGAAGGTTTATCTCCACCTGCAATGCCACAGTATTAGCAACTATAATGTTAGCTTTCGAGAACAGCTATTGTATTTAATGGAAGATTCACTTCAACAAAGACCGCAAAGCAAGAAAGCTGAGCTGAATAGAGCCCACTGATTTACTTGCCTCACTCACTGCAGCACCATAGTTTAGGTATTGCATGGAAGAAAAGTCCGGCACATATAATGAATTTGCTGACAAGTTCACGGAAATCATATATGCCTGCATGTGGTAGATTAAAAGTGTGAAACTGCAATGATCATCTATATCTCATCAAGAATATAATTTTATCTTGAGCAATCTACTGTCATAAACAGATAATCATGTAAGATCAGGTACTTAAAAGGTAGAACAAAAAAGATGGGCCATATAAATGTCAATCCCATTACTATGAGGTGAGCTAGTACACACAAAAGAAGACGCTACCTGAAGAATCAGTGTCTCCCATTTTACAGGTCCCATTTGCTCCTCCAACCTCTCCTTTAGAGCAGTAAGTCTCTCAACCAAGATATTGCAGCAAAGTCTAACAGCTTCACAGCTTGCCTCAGATGTCGTGCTGCCAGCAGTAAAACCGCCTTGAATTAAACTCAAGGTATCAGCTTGTATGACCCTCACCTTCTCTAAAAGTGCTTCGGTTCCAGCACATTGGATCAAACTGAGAGCGTATGCAGTCATCTGTTTTACCTTTGTCCAAAGACCCTGACCGAGGTCAATTCCTCCAACTTCAACAACAATAGATCCATCACGTAGAATGCTTACTTTCCCTGGGGTTGCTCTTAACATTACTGGATGCACAATAGGTATTCGAGAAATTCCCCTTTTCCGCCATTTATTACACCTATTAAATTCTTTTAACATTTCGGTCCTGTGGTAAAAGTTTGAAGAAATGGCTAACTTATCCCATATAGAAGGTAAAGTATATTCCAATGGTTCACCAGCACATGTCTTGAAAAATAATTTAAGTGTTTCGAACTTGTGGAGATTAATGCTTCGGACAGAATCAACTTCCAGGGCAAGGGAGGATGCCACATGTTCTATTATAGCTTCAGCAATAAACGATGCTTGTACCTCCCCAGGGGCCCTCATAGCCGATCTACTTGGAAGGTTTGTTTTGCATACCTTTATATCAAAAGCTAAGGCACCCCAGTCGTATTTTTTAAGTGAACCAATTATGTTATGTGGCATAACTGGACTTATGTCGGCCGACATCCCTGCATCAACTAATATATCGAGTTTTAGGGCTGTAATCTTCCCATTAGCTTTGAATCCTACACTGTAAGTTATTTTCATTGGATGCCTTCCTCCTGCCATTATCATATCAGTCTTGCGGTTTACATACGTCCTGACTGGACGGTGTAGTTTGTAAGCAGCAAGTGCACATGCTGTAGCAACCTATAACATCACATTGTAAGCAGTCGGTAGCATCGTAAAAGTTCTATAATTAATTTAAGCAATAAAAAAGCACAAGCAAGAGCAGATAACTTTTTAAGTTTTTGACTAAGAGGAATGTTAGGCATGGGAGAGGGTCAAGAATCACTTCAATATGCATCGCAAAGATAGTCGACAATGTTGATAAATCTCAACTATACGCTTATTGTACCTTTCACATCCTACGCAATGTTGTTTCCTTCAATTTATATAATTTTTTACTACCACACTAAACAAGTATAAGATACAGATGGAAACAAAATCAACCACATGGATTATATTCATTCGATTATACTAAATAAATCTCTAGTCCAAAAATAATATGAAATTAGTAAATAGTAATATTCATTTGAGACTGTTATTCTTGTCCATATTTTTAAAATAATCATTTTGAGGAAGAACGATACTCACAGGGATTGCTTTTATAGCCTTTCCACCAAATCCTCCTCCAACTCTTCTTGTAATCACACGAACATTGTGACTAGGTACACCCAGGCATTTAGCTATTGTATCATGCGCAAACTCAGGGCATTGACAAGAACTGTATACTACAATGCAGTTGTCCTCATCTGGCACAGCAAGAGCAGTTTGCGTCTCCATATAGAAATAGTATTGTGATCCAAGTTTGAGCTAGACATAAAAAAATAAAATAAAATAAGCAATTCGGCAACTTCTCTTGATCCAAGTTAATGACAGGGACTAAAATAAATGACCCTAAACAAATTGTCATGGTTATGTTTCAAAGGGGAAAAAAGTGAAAAATGGGTCATAAGTAAAATATTCAGACACAGAGAAAGAACAGGGAGTTCAGGAAACTGAAGAATGAATTGGAGAGACAGAAAAAAGCTATGTTACACTGACCCTTTATTTTTATTGAAGTATGAATATCCGACACATGGATATGGGAATATGACCTCCAAAGATCCTTCAAATATATAGAAAAACTAGGAAAAATCTAACAATATCCATATCAGACACATACCCAATCTGAAACTCACACCTGAATCCGGTTTACATAAGAGATAAGCAACAGTGAAGTATGATAATCACCTCAGCAGATAGAATTTGATGGTCAGATTCAGCCATTCCTTTTGAAAAAGCACCAACTGGTTCAGGGTAAAGTAAAGGAGGGACCTCAAAAAAGCTACATTTCTCAAAAGCCTCTTCTACAGATAATATTGGTTCTAAATTCTTCTTGTCATAATCAACCACTGCAAGGTTGGCTGCCATGTCTGCATTTTTCTGTGTATCTGCAACCTGAAATAGTAGTCAGTTATATGTTCAATTTTAAGAATGTCATTTTGTTTATGATATTAGACACAAAAAGCCTTAAAGGGAATGTTATTACCATTCCGTTGTGCTCGATATTAGTGAATATTAGATAAAAAAACAAAAGCAGGGGCCACAAGTGGCTAACCAACAAAAAGGAAACCATGGAATTACCACAAATGCAATGCGCTGACCAGCACATTGAGTAAGCTCATCTGCATATAAAGATTCAGAACCAAATATGGTCTGAGCCCCTATATTCTCCCCAGGTATATCTTTGAAAGAGAGAACCATGGAGACTCCATGGAGTGATGATCCAGGCTTAAATTTTATGCCCTGCACCCGTGCCAAAGGCTCTGTGCTATAAATAAATGCTCCATGCAGGCAGTTTCTTGGAGATGGAATGTCATCCACATAAACAGCCTCACCTACAAAATATGGTAGATAAAGCAACATAGAAAAGTTGTAAAATGCATTCAGCAGGTAAATGAAACTTTGTATATGAAAGCTAATACATTAGTGCCTTTCACAGGGAAAACCTCGAAGACATCTAGCCAACAGTACTTTTGATTCAAGAAAATGAGAAGTCAACTTTATCCAAATAAGCATTTATGTTTAACATTTTTAATTTATAAGGCATTACCACAATTAAGCTTTACAAATTTGAAGTTTCAGCTGGCAATAGTAGAAGCAAAAGTGTATACGCACTAGCACTAGAATGTTCCAACTAATTAATTACCTCCAGGAGTAAAGCTACTAGGGAATAGCAGGGAAGCATCAATCATATTAGTTGTAACTTGATTCTTGCTTTTGGAAGCAAAGTGAAAATATCTTTCAAGAATTAAAAAGTAAAAATTTAACTTCAGTAGCAGTAAAATGCATGATTTTGCTTCTATGCAGAAATAGCCATTTGAGCGATTTTTTAAACCAGTTTTTATCATATATAATTTTTTGGCTATTTTCTTATTGTTTTATAACCATGTTGAATAAAAATAAAGCAATGGAGCAAGTAAAAGAAAAAAAAAAAACATAGGGAGCCTAAAATGTAGGTAATAGTGAACTTATGGCAGCTAGATCAAACAATAAGAAATGAGTAATGACAAACCAGAAGCTTGGATGACAGCTCCAACTTTTGTAATTGGCTCTCCAACCGGATGATAATCTTCATTTAACTGAATCACCTGCTTTGCAGATGATAACAAAGTTGGGGATTTGATTTGATTGAATTGGTCACAGTTCTGTTTTATTTTGGAACCATTGGACAGCAAACCACTATTATATCCATCAAACCACAATTTAGAAATATCTGTGTAGCTGTTCACTAAGGGGCTTAGGAACTCAAAGAGAAAGCCAACAGCCAAGCTGGTCCTGTAAGCTGGACTGCTGGTGCCTTCTTCAGGTATTATGGTACGTTCAAGTAGTTTAATAGCCTCGTATATAATGCCAAAATTTAGCAACTTAGCAGATAGAAATTCCTCAACATTCCTTGCTCTAATTGAATGTTTTGTTCCATAAGCACCAAAAGCCAACCGACAGTTATTTAGCACAATCCGAGCAGACTTTTTACAAAGAGAAACCTCAGCCAAGAAAGCAGCATTTAAATAGGGAAGTGCATTTCCAATAGGGCATGGCGCAGCTCGATATGTCTCATATAGCAACTTGGTGTATGTTTTAGAAGAAGTATCCCTCCTTGACTTCCAGCATGGAATTTTAATGCCTAAAAGAACACTGTTGGAAACTAATGGAGGCCTCCCAAGGAACTCCTCCAGTGTTATAGTTTCATGTTTGTGACCAGTCAATATATCAACCATTGTATCCACAGAAAGCAGTATTGTAGAAATATCTGATGGAAAATGTTTCCTCTGAGCCATTATCAGGTTACCTCCTATACTAGCTGAATTCCTTACGAACCCTGTTGCAACCCGTTCCATATGGTCAGCAAGCTTTTCAAAAACCAGTTTACCTTCTTGATTAATTCCACCTTCATTTTCATCCTTCAAAGCTTCAATAGCTTTGGAAATTGTCACAGATGCTCCAATTTTAATTCCTGTTTGGTCTTTACTAATGATTGAAAGCTCTGGAATATATCTCAAATCAATGTACTTGTTATGATGTCCTAGTTCCTTATAATAACCCATTCCTGTGTTACCAACAACGATCTTCATTGAGGTTCCATCATTCACCTCATCAGTTTGCAACAAGCTTTGGAGCTGCTCAAGACTTCCAGGACTATACCAACGACACCCTTCAGATTCCAGATTGAAACCCGCCTTAATCACCGTCTTCAGAAACTCCGGAAACACACGACTTGCGTTATTACAATTGTATGGAGGTAATCTACTCAGCTTTACGTCTTCACTTTCTCCTTTTTTCCAAAAAGAGTTAAATCCCAAATCCTCCATATCAACATCAGCAGCAAAACTTTTACAGGCATCTACAAGGGGTCGGTAACCAGTACAGCGACAAAGATTTCCTGCAATAGAATTTTCTGCTTCCGAAACTGTTAGCTTGGAGAATCCAGGACGTAATCCTGTTCTATCGGTTTTATCAGCATTAATGAGTGCTGAATATAGAGAAACACACATTCCAGGAGTACAATAACCACATTGAGAAGCATGGAAACCAGAAAACCTTTCCTGAATAGGGTGGAACCCATCCTTGCTATTTCCGACTCCCTCTGCTGTTGTAATCGAACACCCATTTACACTGCAAAGTAGTGTAAGGCATGAACTCACAGTAAAATCATCAACCTTGTCTTGCACAGGGTCATACTTGGAGAGAAGGACAAGACAGGCGCCACAGCCTCCTGTTATACCAAAAACTTCAAAAATAAATAACCCATACTATTTTGATTCTTAAGCAAATTCAATTCCACCCCCCCCCCCCCCCGCCCACACACACACAAATTAATTAGAACAGCAATTTATGATTCAAAACAGCAATTACTTGTAGTTCCTCTGCCTTGTAAAATAGAAATAAATAAATAAAATAAATTAAAACATGGATTCATATTTGATTCACTTTTGGTGTACAATCTATACATTGACAAGTGAAATACATTATGCCACCTATTAAAAAGTTTAATTATCTGAAATACTTTTAAGATTTTTCTAATAAGGTATCGTGTGTGGTTCAAATACAAACACATATATGATTAGAATAATTGAACAGACAATCAAAGGAGAAAGAGAGACCTTCACCACAACCAAGCTTGACACTCTTGAAAGAAGTCTTAGAACGCAAGAACTCAAGCAAAGTAGTGGAAGGGTCAAGTTCAGACAGCTCAAATCGCTCTCCATTAACAGCAAAAACTAAAGTTTGGTGTGGTTTTTTTGTTCGTGTAGTTTGGGTTTGCGGACCCATTTTCTCAGAGCAACTGCTGAAACTACTGAGAACTGACTGATAACCAGCGGTGGGATTGCCCCCACTCTCTTAAAAAGTAAAGTCGGGGGCGGTCATTTTCGTTGGTAGTCGTTGTTACCTTATCGTGAAATGCTGGAATTTGTCGTTTCTTCGTGTTAGAATTGGAAGCCATCACCCAAAAGGAATTATTTTATTTACTTATGATAAATTAAGCATTAACAAATGATTATTATTTAGTTCATGGTACAACCAAATTTAAATTATAAATACATGTTTAAATAATCACTTAATGTAAATTTAAAATATTACAATATAAATAGATTAAAAACTATAATAAAAAATTAAATTATTATTTTAAAAATTACGAGTTAGAATGATCTAATTACAAACTATTGTATGAAGCTCAAAGCTTAACACATTTTAATTGCACCTAATAAATTTTAAATTTGAATATTTAAGATTTAGAGCCATTCACCTTTATCATTTATTATTTATATTTTGTAATATGCTTGAATTTACTAGACTCTTTTGATTATAATATAGTTGGCATTCTTTAAAAAAATCATCTATTATAATAACATTTCACAATAATTATCAGATTTTTAGTAAAATTAATTTTTTATGTTTTATCTTAATTATTTATAATAACAAAAGTCATAGTTGTGATTTGTGAAGTACTTTATTTGTTAAATTATATTTTTATAACAACATAATATCTAAAATTTTAAGTAAAAATATAATTATTTCATATAAACAAATCTAATGGTTATAATTTATTAAATAAAATAATTTTAATTAAAATGATAAATTGTACATGCAAAATATATCATGGAATCATTTGTTGATAATGAATTGATAATACTCTAAATTTTATATTTATACTTGACTAACAACTTCGTAATATAATAAAAATTAATAAATATTTAATATATTTAATAATATTAATTTGATGTATTTATATATTTTTTAATAACTGAACTCATAATAATTATGAATTTATAATTTAAATATTTAATTCAATCATATTTAATTTTAAAAAATTTATATAATTTAATGGCTTCAATGAAATCTTTTACTGACTGTTAACGAAAAGGGCAAAATAAAATAAAACTTAGGATGCAGACCGGATACAGAAAGTCAGAATGTAAATGAATTTTCAGCCATTTGGATCTTTGCTCAATTTGTTGCAAAACAACTACACCTATTCCTAACCTCTCATTTTCATAATTTCTTTTACACAAACAATTATCAGTGGGAATTTATTATAAAAAAAATTAATAATTTCAAGACGTTTTAAGATTTTGAAAATTATTTTTTGAATTACAATAATAAGATATAGTTCAAAAAATAAACGCGACTAACACAATTTAAATTCAAGCCACACTTAAGACTGTAAACACCTTTGACCATCAGGTCAATACATGAAGTTCAATTGTCATTTTCATAGATATGCATATCTCACTATCTTAGTAGTAAATGCATTTTCTATTTTCCTTTTTACCCTATAAATCAAGGGACTTTTTTAGAAGAATATGTTGGTTTTAAAAAATAATTAGGGATTTACATCGGTTTTAAAAATATTTAAGGGAATAAGTTGGTTTTAAAAATATTCGTGACTATTAAAATAGTCACCTAATTTATATTTCAGTCTTTTAACTTTAAAAATGTGATAAATCAATCACTAACGTTTTCGAAAAGTGTCAAAATAGTCACTAATTAATAATTTTTATTAGGGATTTAACATGAACGATGATGTGGCAAATTAATTGGCTATAACTAGCTGATGTGGCCAATTAACATGACACGTTGGACAAATTGTCAAAGGGTCCAAATGAAATTTCCAAAACTAAACCCTAAAATCCTTTCCTCAAACAGTTAAATCAAAATCTTCTCACACCAAAAACACATATCAGCTTGAATATTGGGATACAATAAACCCAAATTAGTGTTGGTCAACATCATCATCAAGGAATTCCCAGCAAGGTTCACCACCAACCGTTGATGATGGATTAGATGGTTCAAATGATCTCATTGTTGCCATCATCAAACAGTATCCCAGACCTCAACGTTTCAGCAGAGGAATCGTTCATCGATCTAGACATAGTAAAGAAAAGCAGAGCAGCAGCAGCAAGGTTTTAAAGGAAGCAAATCGTGGTATGCATCATGAAAGTGATGGAAGATTGAAGTGGCTCATTCTGTATGCGAATACGGAAATCACACATATCTTGGTTTCTACCATGTGAAACATAGAAATATATTGTTGTATCCAATGGTGGGATTTGTGAAATAGTACTCCAGTTTATAGCCAAATTGTTGCCGAGACAAAGTTTTTTTTTTCGAGGAAAGTTGCCGAGACAAAGTTGAAATTGAATGAATGAGTTTTAAAAGTCAATTTCGGGGAGTTGGGAAAGTTTTAAGATTTAAATGAGTCGTTTAATTTAGATGATAGGAGTGGTAAGTGTTTTATTTCCAAAAAAGAAAAGAAGAAAGCATTCATGCATGCATGCAAACGGGACCATCAAGATGGAAGGCACAATTTGTGATGACCACCTTTGAATCCTCTTCTTCAGCTAGCAAGGCCCTGAGAAATATAGGAAGAGATGACACAAAACTGGGGATAATTTGAACTGTTTGAGAATGGAAAAGGAAAGGAAGGGGGGTGGGGCTGGAGGATGAAATGAATGTTAGGGAGTAATGGAAGAGTTGTTGCTTCACTTACCTCTATTTTGTTCTTTAACCTGTTGCTTTGCAAATTTGAGTGACTATCTGCGTATCAATGATTTGGCTGTTCATCCTTCTGAGAAACCTATTTTGAGTGTTTCCCGTGATAGGTGTTTGACTATGTCAAATTTGATGAGAGAAAAAAAAGAGAGCTTTTGTATAATAAAGTAATGCTTTATCAAAAGTTTGAAGAACAGAGTAAAAATATTTTGAAGTTTTATTTGCTTTTTTAAAATTGTGAAGGAAAGAAAAATTCTCTTCTTTGTATAAAATATTTGTATATTCTCTTCTTCTTCTTCCTCTTCTACTCTTTTCCTCTTCTTCTAAACCCTAAATTTGATGTTAAAAGAATATGTTTAAATTGGTGTTAATCATCCAGCTGATTAATTAATGACAACAAAAACTCTATCAACTGTCATGTCACTGTTCCATGACGTTTGTGACAAAAAACGTTAAAAAAAATTATTTTGTCACATTTTCAAAATTAAGTGACTGAAATGTAAACTAAATAACTATTTTATCCCCGAATCAAAATTAAATGACTATTGATATAATATATTTTTTTTAATTAAGAAAAAAACAATTAACCAAACTGATGAAATTTTAATTATGATCCGACTGAATTTTAGTTTGATTGACATGTAAAAGGATATAAGTTTAAACATGCTGAAGCACATTTATCATTCTATTTAAGATTGAAGAAGAGTTATAAATAATTCTAAATATTGTATAAAAAAATAATCATTTCAAAAGGCAAATATTGCACAACATTTTTTTTTCAAAATCAAACCCAACATGACGTGCCATTTACCATGGCCTACTTTTTACTCCAATGAAATAGTAAGAAATAGAAATAAATGAGAATATTTGCAATATTAAACATTTACAGGCCCTTGTTTGAAAAATATTGGAACTCAAAAGCACATTCAAACTTTACCCTTTGGAAACAAAATTCATTAACTTAGCACTCAGGGCTCAAGACAAGGGAGAAAAATGTTACTTTACCCTAAATTAAGAGACAACAAACACAACAAATCTCAATTAGCATGTTACTTCTTCACCATAGCCAGCTAAATAAAGGATTGATGCCTTACCTTGCATGAAAATCGACTGCAGCAGTGCAAAGATGATATGGTGCAGATTGGCTGCTGCTAAGAGTATCGAGTCCAAACCACGTTGCAGTTTAGGACTTCTACTTTGAGCTTGTTTCGATGAACTTAGTGGCACACATGAATGCAAATCGCTACCTACTTCCGATCTTCATGGAAAGGACTTCAGATTGAGAAAGCATAATAGCTCATTTCATTTTCATTAAAGTAATAGTCATTATAGTTGAGATATCCCCAGAAACACGAAAGCCCAGATTCTCCATGTTTAGGTGATTTGAGGTAGAGTAGATGCAGTTCTTTAAGATTTTTGTCGAACTTTTCTTTTATGCCAAGAACCTGCGGGAAATATATATAATTAGTTTATTAATTAGGTTCTCTGTCTCTCATCCAAAATGTTAACTTAGAAGTCTAAGAAATTGAAATAATTCTACTTGCTGCAAAGACTTCTCTAATTGTTCAATGGATTGCTATTTGTTCTAGTTGCTACAATTAAAAGTTCAGAAACAAATAGTGATTAAATAACTACTTATAGAAAACATTTATGCATTTGTGCCTGATGGAGTTCATTGCCAGAATACTGAATTCCACCATAGTGCAATACTTGCTTGCAATAAGAAACTAAAAGTCAGGATTTTGAAGCTTACTTAAACATCATGCAAATGTATTGCAGCAGACAGAATGGACCATAATTTGCTGGTTACCTGAGATATGTTGATCTTAGAAAGTTTATCCTGTAAATCGCCTTCAGCAAGTCCCGCGTTCCATATATCACCAGTAAGACAAGACCGGAAGTCTAGGGCACACTGCAAAATATTCTCTATGGTACTGGCTATAGGTTTTGTTTCATCAGATAGAAAACATCTGAAAAGTATACATGTACTGTTAATGAAGAATCATCATTAGTGTGAAACTGAACATGCTAAAAGAATTATTCTGTGGCAACAAAACAGATGTAGTTTGAATATAGGAGTCAATGCAAGTAAAAGATTTCTTTGGCATTGGCATTGATCATAAAGGAAAAGGCCATGTTACTTGGACTTGGGTGTGAGTGTCAAAGACGGATATGTGTGAAACAAGCATGTTCAATTTTCTCATGTTTTTGAAGGGTCCTTAGAGGTCATATCCCCGTACCAATGCTTGGATGTGCCGGACCTTGATACTTCAAGAAAAGTGAAGAGTTGGAGCAATATGCGGAAAAGGTATCAACATTTGTGGTGTTATCTCATATCAATTAAGTCTTTCTTGTGGTCTTATATTCAACTTGGGCCCTTCCACTTATTCTCAATTGCTTTTAGATTGGAAGCTTGATATGGTATTAGAGCCAAAGTTTTGTTCTGTTGTATCCCATGTGAGGTTGGTTGCCCACCGTATCTGAGATTGTCCATAGGCCCTTGTCAAGTTACATGAAAGGAGGAGTTAAGCGGGGTTATCCTACATCTATGAAGTCTTAAGAGTTTTTTGTGATCTTATCTTCAAGTTGAACCCTTCTACCTATTAGCAATTGATTTTAGATTGGATGCTTAATTAAATGCATTATCAATATAGAAACAAGCATATCAAGGATGTTGAGGGGCAGGTAGCTAGAGTAGCCACAATAGATATGTTCCAAGTTTCATATATGTTTCAAGGTTAAAACTTGGTCAAAGGGAATTAAGGCAGTAAGAACCCAATTATTACTATAACAAGTCTCCCCCTTACCCCCCCTCCCCCCCAAAAAAAAAAGAAAAAAAAGTTGGCTAACTCAAACTTTAAACTAGAGTGAAGCAAGACTTACATATGTAGTGAATCAGTTAGATATGACATATGCACGGACTCAAGATCCATCATATCTTTGACCTGTAGAACCATGAACCAGCGTCAATAACATAAAAACCTAGAGAATTTCTCTCTTAGCAATTGAATAAGTAGAAGTCAATTTGAAAATAGACTAATAAGAGGCATAAAAAGTAAAACCAAATAAAGAGCATAAATATATGCCGTGTAATAGAATCAAATATTGCAATTATTATGATATTTTAAAACAAAATAATAAGCTTTAGATGATAAGGCAAATGTTAGGAAATCAAAACATTGCTTTGTTGGTACATTGATACACATCAATCTAGCATCGTATTCTGCTTCTCCTTTCACTAAATATTTCTTCAACTGAGAAAGGTGTTAGACAGTTAGCGCAAACATTTATTATTCTGCAAGGTTGGGAAACAATAAAAACAACCCATGCTTTTTCCCATTGCAAGGGGACAGCTATAATGATTGCATTTTTTTTTCTATGCTGTATAACCATAATCTCAGCAAAGTCAGAAAAGAATAGGTCCTTGAAGAAATTGCAACTCGAAAAAAGAAGATAATGACTTGGCTTCAGACGGGCAATGCACAAAAACCAATTCAGATAAACTGAACCACAATCGGCATAAGAGATAAACACACGATGTGTAAGAATTTTCCAAAAACCTTGTGCTTAAATGAGTGAAGAAACTTGCACCATGATACATGTGATAGTTGTGACTGTACATATTGCTGTAGTGTAGATACAAAATGATTAACCTGATGCCTGGTATAGAAAGAAAAGAAAAAAAAGTTAATTCTTAGTGAACCTAAATGCTAAAACTATCTAAAAAAGGAAACATCAAAGCTAGATACCTTTGTTACATTAGGATTTTTTGCCCCAATGTTACACATGACGAGTTTGACAGTAAGATACCACAAAGTACATTATCAGATATAACCATCAAAAAGCAGAAGTTTTAATTCATTCTCCCTCTTTTAGCAAATTCTCTATTTCCTACAGAATCATTAGATATATTACCGTCCATCCTGGTAATCTACACATGAAGAAAAGGTCTGCATTCCTTAAAAAACTAGAATGTAGATTTTGACTTAAGCACCAAAATTTTAAGGAAAAAACGGAATAACGAAAAGGTCACTTGCACCTAAAGAACCTTCACATATTTCTTTTTAACAAGTATCTGAAGATCGGATTACCAATTAGAAATTCACATTTTCTTAAATAAAAGCTATCAGACAATCCTCCCTGCCCACTCGTGCTTGTCTGTAGTCAAGGTTGGAAGATAAAATAAAATAGTAGCTTCACAGTCGGTGAATGCGAAATTCTGACCGAAAGATGCTAATTGCTTCTAAAATTAGCCAAATAATTGACCAAATGAAATATTTGAAACCCAGAACTTTAGGATGCTTTACATATTTGTAAACTTCCAAACCAGCAATGTTACCAAAATTTTGAATCGAATGGTGTTCCAAACAATTGCATAAGCAGACAGGCCATAAGTGTGAAGTGTTTAGTGTTTTTCTCGCTTTGAGTTGATAATGATAATTATTATTCATAAATTGCTAAAACATTAACCATACCTCAACTTCATTAACTTGTTAAAATGGCCCACTTCACGTTCATGTAGTGTAGGAAGGCGTTTTTGACAGATCAAGTGCACTACATCCTGTAACAAATATTTAAATATTATCAGGAGGTGAATTCATTTGAAATTTCCATGAGTGCAAAAATCCAAGTATTTCATGTTGCAAATGCTAATTCTTAGAAAGTACAACACAAAGATTGTGAAAGCAAATTCAATGTTCTGAGAACAGTGTGGATTAGATGAGAAAATATTGAGTAATTTTGATAGAACTATATCAGATAGATGAACATTGGGTAATTTACCAACACTTGAATCAAGAGAAGTTTTAACAGGGAACTAACAATTACCAATATACATTTTTAACCAATGAAGAATGAAGAAAACTAGGTTTAACTTAAAAATTAGGCACCACCTTGGTTTTGACTTTCAATGGTAAAGAAATTGTGACCAAATATCATATATGTTAACATGCATGAATATGCAAGTGTAAACGGCCGTTATCTCTGTAATTCATGTCTCTTGCACCTTTAACGAGCACCATACATCAGTCAGTGAAAAAACAGCAAGCTTCAGTTGTATCAGAAAGTTGAATATATCAGCATATATTTTCAATGCACCAGGAGTCAAAATAATGCTGATAGGCCAATCCACTCGATAGCCCAGACCTAAAAAGTCGAAGGAATGAACACCTGCCATGTTAACAGCCATAAACTATTAAGATGATAAATAAACCAAATGGATTCCTCTAACATGGAGGTTGAAATGGGAGCAGAGGAAAGAAATAGGATCTGAGCATGTAGAAGTTGTACCAATTGTAGAAGTTGAAAGAGGCAACAACCCATGCCCTTTTGCATAAATAAATAACCTATCTTTATGATGGTCTCTTTCACAAGATGACCTCTGCACGGACAACTCAAGAAGTCCTTGAATTTCAGAAAGTCTCCAGTCCACCTCTGCAACACACCATTTCTGTTCATTCCATGTAAAAGGAAATGACTTTAAGTAATAAATATTCATTTTTTTCCTTGCTGAAAAAGCACACAATATTGAAATAATAAAGCATTAAGTGACCATTAGACAGACAGTCATACATGATGCGAAAGGGACATGATGAACAAATATGCCCAGTCTGCCAGTTCCATAAAATGATATCGCCGCAGCGCTAACAAATGTTCTTGCAAATAAAAACCTTCTTCAAGTATCTTGATGGTTAACTTGCTGACATAGTTATATCTTAAATAATTAAGAAAAAGCACAGTCTGACATAAACTTTTTGAACAGATAGAAATATGAATAGGATAATTAGAATGATCTAAACTTGGCAGCTAAATATAGGGCTTTGACACAAAGTAAAGCTCGATTACTTATTTTTCCTTTTATTGGTTGAGTGGTCTTTTTCCCATGATAAATGCATATACCCAAAATCTTAAATTGCATATATTTGCAACAACCACTAAAGTGTATCACCAATCTGTCTGTTCTTTGGATATTAAACAGACAGCCAACTTATTCTAGCACATATCACAGCAAGAAAATCCATAATCATCTAAAATCAAATAGCAAAAAAAATCGTAAATGCAGCAAACAAATCATTCTATATAAATGAAATTAAGGTTTGGGCCTGATACCAAGCACTAACAAACCAACATAAAGAATGAATAATTGGACAATATGGTTATCTTTCCTCCCCATCTAGTAGGACATGAATAAGGATACTGAAGCAAGATTTCCTGCTGTAGGCATTTGTCAATTACGAAGTCAAGGGGTATCTCAAATGTGGAAGATGTATTCAGCTTCACATCTATAGGCCCACTGCTATTAGGGGTGCTAAAACTACCAAGCAAACTCTCCCAATAACTGCCGCCAGAAACAGTTGTTGAAATGACATCCTGGGTTTGATTCCTTAACTCCAAATGTGGAACAGCATAAGAACTTTTTGAATTGTCAACCAAGAGAACATCTCCATAGCCTTGTTTATCATCCTGATTACCCCTACCTTTTGTCACAGAACTGGTTTTCTCAGGAAATTCATGTGTAACCCCAGATGATAGCCTTTTGACATAAACCTTACAAGGGTCGTCAACTGAAGAAAAATCAAAATAAGGTAAAGTTTGTTGGTAGTCTATCCGGCTTGCATCACCAGGTTTGCTCATCATACGGATAAAACCATTGTTTGTCAACATTGGATTTTTGCTCAGAAGGCTACCATTGTTAGTAAGCTTGAACTGTTGCAATTGGAATAACCCTGAAGTAGAGTCCTGTTCATGTTGACCCCCATTTGATGTGTCCACTGCTGAAGTAAAGTTGATAGCAATTGATTCATTAAAATGTTGCACAAATTTATCAAAGAATTGTGTGTTACATTTTCTCGTCTTTATGTCAGAATCACATAGATGTGATCTTTTATCATCTCTGTCATCGCCATCAATACAGAAGGCATTATTCCTTGCACTGTTAACTGGCCAAACTTTGGAAGGTAGAATATTTGCAGATTCAACCTCTGCACACAACCAGTTTGACTCAAGGTGCGGAGAAAAGTGATCATATATCCCATTAGGTTCACAACCTATAAAATTCCCATGCCCACCAGTTCCAGCCTGCAAACTGCTTTCCGTACGGTCAGACTTTCCATTATGCAAAGCTAGCTGCAATGAGTTTCCAATTGGGGTACTAACAGAAAAGCTTAGGGCAGAGAAATAATTTTGTTTAGGCCAAACTAAATTATTAGAGTGTTTAATCAACTGCTCAGACTCAGTATGTTCTTCAAAACTACTCTTAGATGAAGACTCAAATGGTTCAAAGATGTCAGCTTCATGAGAGGATCCATCTTTTGTACTAGAGTCATCAAAATCATTATTGTCAAGCGACCTGAAATTCAAAGAAATCAGGTATCGATCAAACATCAAAAGAATACGCAAGGATAATGAGAAAAGATTCGGAGACAATGCATTTGAGAGGGTATATAACAATCATAGTGAACAATGCCTCGAGTTAACCTGACTCTCCCCTAATCTTAACATATCTGAATATATTGCATACTTCTATGAGACTATTCAAATCATATATAGCTTGCTTGCATAGTCATTAAATAGTTGTATGTTGTAACAAGATCCTTTGAGCTACATGGGAGGGGAATATTAAGTGGTGTTGACTGACATCTGATTAAGTACTGGTTTATCATGGTCTTATATTAAAATTGGAACCCCTTCATCTATTACCAATTAGTTTTAGGCTGGATATTCAACAAGTTCACTTAAATTAAGAACAAAGACAAGGATCAAAAGTAAGGAATTATCATGGACTAACAGAAATGTTGTTCCCATAGGAAGTTGTTTACATACTTTATTAGGTGCAGAAAATTATTTTTTTTCCTTCATCTGTTTCCAATAGAAAATTTTATTTAATTCAGGTGCTCTTGGACTTTAGGAGTTATAGCCACTTTTAGAACATTTTTTGGCTGCAAGATAGGCATTAAGCTGTAGTATTTGACATTGAGTCTTATACCGGCTTCATATCATTGGGCCTATGTTTTCAACTTGGAGATGCTTGAAACAAACTTAGGCAGTTTACCCAATTGGATGTCAAATTTTTCATCAAAAGAGACTATTGAAAGTTTTCTATTCTAGTGGTGCTCTTTTGAGTTTGCACCGAGGAGAAGTATCTCTAGGCCCTAGGTAGAACCAAGGTCTTTAATCATTTCTTCCAAATGCTTTCAAATGCACTTGAAACCTGCAACTGCTCCTAAAATTTTTCCCTTAAGAACATACAAACAAGCCAGTTGCAACTTTGACCTAAAATAAAGTAGACAACACAGACAGCTTTTGCAATATCCATAATACCAGGACAATAAAACTTCCAAACCAAGTTTTCCAACTTACGGTCATAGCTATACCATTAAGCCACTTTTTGGGCCCTAGTTTTTCCTATTGTTTCCAGACCTTATAGTCCAAACTCCAAACACTCAATACATGAAAATCAAGAGAGGAAAGCTTTGAATTTGAGCCACTCAATCATCATAAACATCAAACCTTTTCAATCCAAAATTATAATTTTTTTATGGCAAATTGAAATTAATTTTATGCAATCAATGATTAAATGCTCTCTCACCTAATCAATCCTTTAGAATAAGAAATTTTTTTCCACCTAAATAATAAATTATATAGGAGTTATTGAACCCTTTGCCTACATGCTTTCTAGAATCATTGGTCTTATCAAATCTTTAGGAAAGAGTTTCATTGGAAGAGAGTTCCTTCAATTATTTAACCCAGATATCAGAACCAAATTAAAGTAGAAAAAATTTAAAAGGACAATTTTACATATGCACAGAGAGAGGTAGTGAGAGAAAGATTACACATTAGAGAAACTTCGTTTCATTGTTGAATTAATAATCAATTTGTCATCCACTGTGAGTGAAGCTGCAATATTTGGAGTGTCTCCACTAGTACCAAATAAATGAGGTTCAGCCCTATGCGAAATTACCTGGAAGACAGTGAATATTTGGGTAAGGCACAGAAAGGACTGGGTAAAACAGCATTAAGATGCATAACAATTGCCCATGGTCAGTGAATGAGACTTCCAACATGTCACAACTTGGGCATACCATTGAGTGTAAAGCCAGGTACAGGAAAAAAGAAAAAAAATCCTTTGGTATAAATGATTATTTACATTTACCCTATCATAATCTACCAATTCTAGAAAAAATTTACAGACTCCAAGGTCCAGAATGGGGACGGAAGAACAAAAAAATACTTGGGAATCTCTATGCTAAATAAGCAGAATCGTTTTAAGTTCTTAGCATACAAAGCATCTAACAGGAGTAAAAAAGAAAAAAAAATTTTGCTTGGAACAATGGCAAAAGGAGTAATTTGTTTCAAACAAATAGATTAGTGATGTATTGTGCTGAACATAGAACCATGTCCTACGTAATAATTGGTGCATGTGATTACAGCCTAACAAGTTGCTAAATGAGAAAGCACAGTACAAATTACTATTAGTTTATTTCTAGTTGGGATAACATATTGGTTAAGTCAACCTGAAATATGAATTATCAAGATAGTATGTCTGCTGGTATTAAGTGACACAACAGGTCATTAATCAGATTTCAGTATTTCACATAATACACAAAGGGCCAAGACAGCCAGCAAGGTAGTATAGATGGTTACAACTGGAAATAAAAGTAGATGAACCATGGTAAAACCAACAGAGAAACACAAGAGCACGCTAATTGAAACCAAGTAACAGTTGCAGATTTTTCATATCATCTACCTTTACATAGCACACGATAAGAAGGAAACATATCTACAAGAAAAACTGTGATACCTGTTGACAATTGAACTCCAACCCTGTCAGTAAATTTTCAAGTTTCTCCTCCATCCTCTCATAGTAACTATTACGCATGAGAACCAAGGCTTCTATATTTTCTTTACCAAAAGTGATTGAAGAAACATAAAACGTATTACTGCCAGCAAAAACACTCCAGCAGGGAAGAAAATCTGAATAAGTATGGTCTCCAGGATCAACATGCTTATGCAATTCAAGCAATTTCATTAGAACTTGAAGCTGCTGACCAGCCCTAATAAGTGGAGTTAAAAGATCCTTCAGGAAACATGGAACAACAACTCCATCCCGCTCCTGATACAAATTGTCACTTTTAAGAGATCACAATTGACAGTGAACTAAAAAAAGTGAAACATTTAAACATAATTAAACCAGTCAAAATTTATTACCGTAATATTTGCAACCGGAAAGTCAATAGGGATTCCATCTTTACCAACAGAACGATGTTGTAACGTATCAATGTACATTACAACAAACTCCTTATAAGGATCATTAATCTCAGCTTTAAAAATCCAGGACCTTATAAACTCACAATAAGGTTCACATGACCGAAGAAAAAGAAACTTGAGTAAAGCATGTTGAGCAGAGTCCGAAACCTACAAGAAGAAATGGCTAAAAGAATGTTAACAAGCAAAACCACAGGGGTTAAAAAACATTTCTCAGCAATAGGATGTTTTGGTTCTTAATTAACTTCCTATCTTTTAGGGGAAATAAGTTGAAGCAAAGAAGAACTACTAACACCCAGTTGTTCAATCAATCAAGCACCATATATAATGTCTCTAGAGGTCATAGCGGAAATTTTCCAGTGCATCGAACAGTAATATGAAGCTTGACCAACATAAAGACTACAGAGTTAAATTGACTGAAATGAAAATTTAAGTAAAGATGTCAACAATACAACAATCAATTAAACTAACCTTTAGCTGTGTATACAAGTAACTAAGCAGATCACCTCCCCTGAAGAATTTATGAAATCCCATGGTTGCCTTATAACTTAGTTCTTCAAAAGAAGATTCCAAGAAGCAAAGAGCTAAATCATGCAGATTGCATATATTCCCAAGAGCTTCAATCTGGGTCCTCAATTCCTTTGTCTGCAGGTATACCTCCAATAGCGTAATTCCAGAGTAAACCACACTTGTGAGACAGCCTGAAGACACACCTGTAGAGACTTCAGTACTCTTTGAACGCCTTACATTTACTGATGCATATAATGTGTCCAACGCACAAATGTACCCTTCCAAAACCTTTCCTACAGCTACAGAGAATGCTTGATTAACAAGGCTATATTTAGGGCCCTCTTCCTCTTGCACTTTGTGGCCACAATGATTTTGATTGTCTGCTGCTTGAGAATTTTCCCAGCCCTTCCGTAGTGAAAATGAATTTCCATTGAGATTCAATTTTGTAAAATATTCTACAAACTTATGGAGAAGGAAAACTAGGAAACCTGAACGGCCTATTGATTTCAGAATCTTCCCCAAAGCATGAGTGCTTGAAGACCGGTACCAAAGACTAGGTGTTTGATGGAAAGTCCTATCCGCAGGATCAGAACAAAAGGCAGCAGAAAGTTTTTCTATGCTACAAAGAGATGATTCTACGCCTTGCAGTGCATTTAGTGCCAACCTCACCAAAGTTGCCTCCTGTATGAAAATGTCATCTCAATTATTATAAAGTAATAAAATAGATGCTTGCAGCTTAAAAATAATGTTTATGGTTTGTTCATATTTTTAAGTAGAATCACCACAAACCAGAATCTATCATTATAATCCCAAAAAGTACACAGTCTTCAGGTGACTCAAAATGGACCTTCTAAAACTTGAATTTGCTGATAAACAGCACAGAGTGCATTCTGAAAGGAAAAAAAAAATCATAGCTTTGCACAATCCATAACCACCTAGGAAGCATGGACATTGACATGTAATACAGGTACTGCATGACATCGGCACGCGACATAATAAATTTTAAAAAATTAAGACGTGTTTATATAATAGCATACAATAAAATGTAAAATGATACTTTTCAAATAAATATTAGCATGCAAATAGCTTTTCAATTTTGAAAAATTTGTTTTTGATTTTAGAAACATGAACCCTTAAAAATCCATTAGAACCACATTGCTCGTTGTTGATTTCATATTTAGGGGGGGGGGGGAAATCGTCATGGCGTGTCCAGCTGTGCTCAGACATGCTAAGTTGTGTCTTGACTATGTTTTGACTGTGTCAGGAAATTTTTTTATTTTATTTTTTTACATGAACTCACATGCCCAGCACGTAGTCTGCCGTGTCTAACTCTTGTACACTCCCTTGCTAGAAGTGTCCGCTTCATAGATAACCTCAAGTTGAAACAGAGTTCAATTCAGTTAAATTTCCATTTTCTTATTTCTCTATATCTCACACAAATAATTACTTCACCAAAGCAATTTGAAGCGGTATGCTAAATTAGAGATCCAGCTTCCAAGCAGCCGCTTATTCAAATCATAAAAGAGATCAGTAAAGTAGAATCTTAATCCAAAGCAAAGAAGCAGTTGGTCATTCTTTTTGCTACTGGCCTTTAGCTAGTAGTTTTTTTGTGTGTGTGTGTGTGTGTGCTTCCTGATAGTGAGTAAAAATTAGAACTATATTATTACAATTAAAAATGGGAATGCAGTCAAACATTTTCTTCATTTAAAAAAAAAATTCATGCAAATTTTAAATGTTACTAATACTTTAATTTTTAATTTCTTAATAACACCATCAGATCAATTAACAAACACGTTTAATTTATTTTTTTTAAAAAGAAGCAGAATTTAAAAACTAAATTTCACTAAAACTAAAAGAATTCTAGAATAAAAATCAGACATCAGAGCTTACCCAGGCAATGTCGTAGTTGGTAGGTTGTTGAAATATACAATCAAAAGTACATCTTAAAATTGGTACATAAAAATTATCGATCGATCGAGAGAGATGATTATACTTACGGAGACTGATGAAGAGGAGGAAATGGGAAGTTGAGAGTCTAGAAGAGGAGGAAGGGGGCCGCTTTGAGAAGGAATGGATTCCCAGGTTCGAGGAGGGAGCCATGGATCTTCCACTCTCAGCTTCTCAAACAACGATGCAAAATTCGTCTCCACCGCCATGTTCAATTTCTAAATCATCTATTGAGGACTGACTCACTGACTTAGAGCTACTCCCCCAACGGCCAATTCCCTGTACTTTCCTTTTTTTTCTTTTTGAAGACTGAATTTAATTTGCAGTCCAGGTCGCGGGATATACATTTCTAAAGGCAAAACCTCCGAAATGTAGGAAATACGGCACCGTAGTTGCTGCTTTTCCAGGTTCAACCAATAAATGGAAGCCACGTAATATATACGCTTTTCATGAAAACTACAAATTCCCTGTTACTCGGCCTGGGCTGAAAAACTAAGCCTAATAGTTAGGGCTTTTATCGTTTTAATTTGGGTCTAAAAGGGAAGCCCATTTGTCGACTCCTATTTGCATTTAGGCCTGTCATATCTGTGATTTTTTTTAAGTTTATATTGAAATTTAATTCATAAAAAAATCTCAATTTTTACATAAAATTAATTTTTGAAAAAATAAATAAAAGTTAAAGATTAGTAATTGGTACACTGACAGAGTAAAACACTTAAAAAATTATAAGTATATACTTTTCATTTTACACTTTGGGTTTTAAGTAATGTTAGTAAAAGAATTGCTGTCCAATAAATATAAAATAGATAGATACTTTATAAACTAAAACCAAAAATACTCATAATCTTCCTGAATTTCAAATATACATGAGCTTTTTATTAACGGTTAAAATTTGCAATGTTCTGAAACCAAGATAGAGATTGAATTTGTAAGGGTTTCAATCAACAAATTCAATAGGGTCAATAAATTTAGAATTACTTGGCCCTGTTCTGTTGGTGAAATAAGTTCGGGTACCAGTACCGCCATAGCTTGAACGTTGTCCAAAGTAACCTATCCATCATGTCTTCTATTTCTTTCCTTGTGCTTTCTTTGTTAATATGTCTTCTTTCCTTGCCATTGAAGAAACATATGACTAATAAAGCTATTAGTCTATCAAATATTCCTCTTATCTTCCTTTCTATTGTTTAATCCCTCTAAATGCCCCACAACTCCCATCTCTAAATACAAAATTATATTCCATACAAAAAAAATATTATATTTGTTTTAAAAAATTAAAAAAAGAATAAGGAAAAGACAGAGCTTTCAGCTTTGTGAAGCAGCAAAGAACCTGGGACTTTGCCTTTTGCATGAGGTGAACAACTATTCGATGCCAAAGCATATGTAAAACCCTTAACAGAAAACAAAATCAAGAGAAAAAAGAATATTTCTATTCAAAGAAAACACCCAAAAAAAAAAAAAAAAAAAAGAAAAATGTTGCGACTTTTTGCTTCTGGAATGGTTCTGTATTGTGTATATAAAACCAACAAACTTAGCAGCAATTCTCACAGTTCAACCTGAAGTCTAATAATATTCATCGAAAGAATTAATCAAAAGTCATGCCTTCGAATCCCCAGCCTGTTTATGAAAATTTGGAGGTTTACACTGAATGGGTTCATGAAACTGCAGATGACACTTTAATTGCATATCTTCATGGTTTGTTCTTGATCCAAAATCTCATGATTTTGATATTTTAGATTCTAGCAATGGATTCAGTTGATCCATACATTAATGAATTCGAATATGTGTATATATGTATGATTCATGGAACAGGGTTTGGGAAGGAGCAGCTTAAAGTTCAAGTGACCAGGGAGGGGAACTTGAGGATATTTGGAGAAAAACCAACTGGTGACAACAAATTCAGTCGTTTCTCCAAGGAACTCCCCATCCCATCAAATTGTGATCAGAACAAAATCAGAGCAAATTACAAGGGTGGTATGCTTCGTGTTAAGTTCCCGAAACTGATTGCTCCAGCCGATGAGAAGCCGGAAAAAGCAAAAGCGGTGGCTGAAGTTCCGAACCCGAAGCCTGATCATAAGCCTGCAGATGTGCCGGAGACACAAAACAATGCAGTTCAAGAAGGTCATCCCAAGACCACCCTGGAAAAACGAACAGGTGATGATTCAAATACAGATGGGGTAGCCAAGGAGGCTGGCAAAGTTTCAGAGAAAACTCCAGACAAACAAGAGGAAATGGAATATCAAAAGCATGCATCTAATGGAGCTGGTCACAGGCTTATAGAGAAGGAGAAAAATGGTAAGGATCCAGAGGATAAGAGTAGCTCAGCCAGTGAAAAGCCTGCTGATTCTGCCCTACGTGCTGCTCAAAGAGGGATCGCTTATAAACAAGTTGAGGATTTGGCCAAGGGGGTGAAGGATCCAAGAAAAGTTATGAACATGGTTTTGGCTGTTATATTGATCGCGGTGCTTGCAGTTTATCTTAGAAATGCTATCATGTCTCTTGGGAACTACTAGAAGTAAGCTTTGCGGGACGCTAATACAGAATGTAATTTCTCGATTGATTTTACCCTTTGAATTTGTCATTCCTTTTGCATGCCAAAAGCAGAAGAACAATAATGCTAAACATTGTTCCAACTTGCAATACAATAAATTTGTAACGAGATGCTAGTAAGTTGTTTGAATTTGTTTTTTAATTAAACTTTTGCCTATCAATTGAGATGATTTTAGATATTTTGAATCAAACATAATCCATCTAATTGATTGAAATTTAGCAATTCAAATCAAAGTTTAAAAATAAATTATTCTAATTTCAAATCAAACAATCTAAAGTAACACTTTGCATGAAAGCCTAGAGCTGATTCCATTACCAGGCATTTGCTCACTTTAACATTTAGCAATTGTTTTTATCATTTGTAGAATTTGTTTAGGGCTAGAGACCATTTCATTTCCAGGATTGGAGTGTGCAATTCGAAATAATTTTGGAAAAATGATACTTGAAATTTATTCCAAAATTGTTTATGAAATTGCAAAGAAGACTACAGGGAGGGAAACAGAGCTGCAGATTGAGTAGCAATGCAGTTTTAAGAAGGGGATGAGCTTTGTTAATTGGGTCAATAGATCTCTATCCTCTTTTGATCTTTATCCTGGATAAAGACGGCCTTTGTGTAACACCATGTTGAAGATTTGGTAATCTGATTCTAGTTAGTTTACGAGATTTAGTGAATATCAAGTCAACAACTAATTATTTTTTTAAAATTAAAAAATAAAAAAATTTAAAATTATTTAAGAAATATAAAAATTATGAAAAATAATTAATTAATACGTGATATACACACAACAATTTATATGTATGTCGTCACATCAACAAAATTAATAAACATTAATTTTTTTCATATATTTTTATTAATTTGACAAATAATATAGATATAAATACTAAAAAAAATTAAATAAATAACTAAAATAATTTTTTTTTGTGTAATTTGAAAGTTAAATAAGTGATTATTCTAGAAAAAATCAGAATTCCTTTCCATCAATATTCTTCCGTGACTTAATTTTCACCAAATCATCAACAATTGGTTGGATCTTATAATGCATCTTATATAAATATTTTTATCCTGAAAAATTAAAATCTAAATAAAATTTTTAAAATTTAAATAACATTATTAACGTAATATTAAACTATTTAAAAAGTATAATATTCTTCTTTAGTAGAACCCTTTCTCTATAATTGTCTAAATAACAATGCCAAATATTTTCCGACTGTCATTGTCAGGCCCAGTTTAGAGCTTCCTATAAAACTTCTCTGCGTAGAAATAGTCTAGCCACCGTTCGTTTTGTCTATTACTCCCCAACTGTATTAATTATCTTAAATGCATAACAAAAAACTGAACCAAATTCAATTCAAGTAAAAATAGTAATTTCACATATGAAATTCAAACAGGAGAATTCGGAATTCTCTTTTATTCCACAAAAATATGTATATTCTCTGCAAATTTAAAATTCAAATTATTAAAGATTTTTCATAAAGAAATTTATTCAAGTCATTTGAATTGAGTTAAAAGTGATTATAACATGAGTTAATTAAACACGAACTATATTTGAAGTTTTTTATTGTAATTTTAAATAGTTTTTGAGTTGATAGTAAATATTTATCATCTAAATAAAATATTTTTATATAATGAAAGATATACACAAGGAAAGCTGATGTGATTACATATGATAATATCTGTTCATATTTTTTTAACTATTTGATAACACACATACATTTTGCATACACAGACGCTCGAACTCGAGACACTTAAGATGAACAATATTCTCTTTTTCATTGGAATCACTTGTTAAATTCACTATAATATCTTTTTTAATCTTTTTAAAATTAATATTTTAATTTGATAGTTTTTTTAGCCAAAATTATACACACTCATCAATTTAAACAATTTTAACACACAATTTCCAACCTTATCACAACAGTTTTTAATTAATCTCAACCAGACCACAAAATTCATATTATAATTATTTTAAATACAATATTTTTATGCTCGAATTACTACAAACTTTATCCACGGTCCAACATCTTTGTAATTTTATCTTTGGACAACTCTAGGCCAAATCTTCGGCAAAATAATTTATAATTTGAACTGATAAATTAGTAATTGACAATAAATATATATTTTATTTAAATTTATTTATGAAAATACATATATAATATAATTATAAAATGATAATTCAGGTTTATGATGAACCTATCCAAATCCAACCAATATCGAACACGACAAAGGAACTTCCAAAATTTCTCGACACCTCTCCGCTCTCATAAGATGTCCGTTGTTTTGAAGGGAAAAATATCTAATATCTTCTTTTGTTTAATAAATATAGTAATTCAAAAATGGAAAAAGAATTTTTTATTTTAGAGAGAGGAAAGCGAGAAAATGCGTGCGGATGAGAGAGAATCAGATTCCTTAATTTGTGTTGGGCCCTTTATATTGCCCTTCTATCCCTTTTCTTCATTTTTCTACATTTAAAAGATTTCAACCTCGCAGCTCGCAAGCTCTCATCATTTTCCTCCGGGACCGTCTCTCTCACCAAACACCTTCTTTCCGAGAAAAAGAAAAGCTCAAGAGAGAAGACCATGGCCGATCAACTTACGGACGATCAGATCTCTGAGTTCAAGGAGGCATTCAGCCTCTTTGACAAGGATGGCGATGGTCCTTTCTCTTATCTCTCTCTTTAGTTTATTCTTTCATGCTTTTCAGTTTTCGCTATGACTTTGTTCGTTTCAACTCTAATTCTCAGATCTAAGCTTCGGTTTAGTTTACGATACTATTTTTGTGTGTGCGTTTTGTTTTTATTTTTGCGATCGTTTTCTCTTGTGATTTTGAATGATGTGAGGGATCTAGGGTTCCGGTTTATGAATTTACGAAACTGCTTGATCTTTTTTTTTTAATTTGTTTCATTTCATTGATTGTTTTGGCTCATGATTTTTATCGCTTTAAATGTTTCTTTCGTTTTTTTTCCTCATCTTCTTTATTGTTGGCCTTTCTTGGTTGGGTCATTGATTTTTATTTGAGCTCTTAGAGTTGGATATTTTTAGATGCAAACATGACCTGCCTAGCTCTTCAATGTTTTCGGTGATTTGTTGCATAATTTATGTCTAAGATTAAGGTCGTGTTTTGCCGATTTGATTTTGTTTTTGCGTTTTCTTTGTCTGCATTTATGACTAGTGAAGCTTTATCTTTTTTTTTAAGATGTGATTCCCTTTGATTGAACCTGCATTTCCTACCCATATTGAGATATAGGTCCATTAGTAGTATTTTGGATATGCCTATTGGTCATAAAATCATTGACTTACTATTTCATATTGGAAATCAGCTTTTATGTTTGTATAATGTATGCATGACAGTTATGAATCTAGAATTGAAATGTTCATGGCATTGATATGTCTCGATAATCCCACACTTGCTGTGGCTGATTCAGTTGGTTAATTTTGTGATCTGTAAACATGAAATATTATGTCTGGTGCTTATTGCTTGAAGAATACTGAATAGGGGTAGAGTTTTGTTCTTTTCGTGTGCAAGTATAAGTTTGCTATCATCACATGATCCACGATTTATCAAACTTCTCATCCTAGATGTCTGTGCATATTCTGAAATGCATTCTGATCCATGATTTATCAGAAGTCATCAGCTATCTTTTAGCTTAAATTATAATATTGTATTCTTTTTTCATAAGATATTACAATTATTGTTTGCCTGTTTTTCTGGCCAAATTTACTTGCTAGTGCTGATTGTTTTTGAAACCAATAGTACTCTTATCTGTTGCATTTATTCAATTCCTTGCTGCAGGTTGCATTACTACCAAGGAGCTGGGGACTGTGATGCGATCACTTGGTCAGAACCCTACTGAGGCAGAACTTCAAGATATGATCAATGAAGTTGATGCTGACGGAAATGGGACCATTGATTTTCCTGAATTCCTTAACCTAATGGCAAGGAAGATGAAGGATACTGATTCCGAGGAAGAACTTAAAGAGGCTTTCAGGGTGTTTGACAAGGACCAGAATGGTTTCATATCTGCTGCTGAGCTTCGCCATGTTATGACAAATCTCGGTGAGAAGCTTACAGATGAGGAAGTTGATGAGATGATCCGTGAAGCTGATGTTGATGGTGATGGGCAGATCAACTATGAGGAGTTCGTCAAAGTCATGATGGCCAAGTAAGGATAAAAAATGGGTAAAAAGGGGAACAGGGCAGATAAGTTTGCTAAGATCTCTATTTATATCAATAGGGCATCTGTGTTTTTATGTTACTACCTTTTGTTGGATTGTTGACTGTTTCTTTGTATGCATTATTTTGTGGACTAGACCCTAATATCTACTTGTTTGCTCTGTTTTTTGTTCATTAGTCTGGGTTGTTAGTGTCTTATTTATCTTTCTCAATTTGGTGTTTTCTTTCTATTCTTGGTGCCATGAAACCTAAAACAATTTGGAAAGATTCTATGTTTTGCGTATTGTTGAGTAATTTTTACCATGTCAAAATCTCAGTATGTTATTTTCTATGTTTGTTGATTTGCACATACGGCCTTTGGTGATGTTTATCATATCATAAAAAGAGGGTTTTGTGAGAATTGTTCCTTTTTTTAATCTAATCTAAGTTTGGATTCATATTCAATCCCCCTCGCTCCCCCACCCCAACCTAATATTTGAGGGAAATCTTCAAGGAGTATCTGGCATTCATCTGCAATGCTTGAGACTTGGGTGGTAAGGCTGTTTGTTTTGACCAGTGTTGGTTCCGAGTTTTCTTTTTTGATAGGATAAAAATTAAAAAGCAATAGTGAACTTTTACGTTGGGGGGGGGGGGGGGGCGGGGGTTATAAAACAATCAAGAGGGGCCAAAATAGATTTTTAGTTAGAAAGTTGTTAATATGAAGAGTAATTGGTCATAGGGTTTTACTTGGTAAGGAAATGAAAAAATTGTTCCAAAATTAGAAAATGTTTATAGAAGTTAATAATTGGAGTAATTCATTTTTCATCTTTCTCATTTTTATGATCCTTGATAAAAGGCCATTGGGTATTGGCTATTGCGTATTGAGGGAGTAGTTTAGAATCTCAACTCATAACGACCACTTTTCTAAGCCATCCTACTTTCATCCAATGCTTCCACCTTTAATGTTCAGGTGGCATTTGATTCGCCATAGTACCCAATATTTCTCGCCAAACTTGGCTCCAGCAAATAATAAATCGGACAAGGTAATCATGCCCTGGTTGCCAAGTTGGTATTATTGATACGAGAGGGTATAAACCAAAGTCGTTATTGTTAAGTTGGTAAGGTTCTATCAATATTTATTAAAAATTTTATCTATTTACTCCCATAACAAACATTCATGTTTTTTTACATTAAAATGTAAATTTCAAATAGTATAAATTTTTTATGTTCAAAATTTCAAATTCCAATATCTTTCACATGGAAATGCATTTTCTTTTAGATGAAATTATGAAAAAAAAAGAAAATATGCAAATACCTAGAGGAAGTAATTGAAATTGATAAAAAGAAGGTGATACTATTAAAGGAACTGTAAAACTTAAAAATAAATATTGTACTGATATAATACAAATCGATCTCCACATCAAAATAGTAATTTGAGATTGATTGTGTCAATTCAAAATAAAATTGGTAGTTTACCGAATGGTAATATCGATATGGATATGGTATTGAATTTATAGAAAAAAATTGTATCGTTTTATTTTAAAATTGTTCTGGATTAACGGAGACCTTTCTAGTTGATTGTTTATTTTTTACGATAAAAAAATGAATTATTAATATTGTTGTTATTATTACTACTACTATTTTATCTAAAATTGTTAAGAGATCATAGAAAATAACTAATTCACAAATAATTTGACAGATGGAGAGAGTTGCATAGTGACAAGTCCAGTAGCAGTCCAAAGTCGGAGAAAAAGAAACCCAAAGCAAAACGTCGAAAGAGAGACAGGGTTCGTGACTGCGTTTTCCTCTAAATTTGTTTTCTTTTTCCTTTTTCTTCTCAAATTTTACCCATCCAAAATCAAATAACCTTGATTTTCGTCATTAATAATTCAACATAATATTCTCTAATATTATGTTGTAACCGTTTCAGTCTTTTTTTTTCCCAAACCTGTATCTGTTTTTTTTTTCCTTTTCCTCCCTTGTTTAAAATCAAAATCTTGTTTTGTTGATTTTGGTTTTTGAACAAAAATAAAAACAAGGGTATTTGAATTCTTCTCTTTTTTTTTCTTTGAGATTCTTCTTCTTTTTAAATGATATATTTATCATCGTGAAGGGAGAGCAATTTGTACTGTGTTAAGTTGTTTACATTTCGTTTACATTGGTTATTTAACAGAGTGGTGGTTATATATATATATATTTGCACTTATTGTAGAATGTAAAGTTTTAAATGGATTCGATTTTTTTATTATATTTAATGATTGAATTTTTTGTATTCAAACAGATAGTTATTGGATACTTTTAATTTATTTGAAATTTGGCATGAAATGCAATAACGAAATTAAAAAAATCAAATGAAACATGAATATGTAAAATTATTTTTTTTAATGCTTCTTCAGTTATGGCACTAAGTTATAGATATTAGTAGTATTTGAAGAAAATAAATTAAAATATGTAAGGGTAGTTCATTTGAGAAGCAATGAGAAATTATGGCCATTTATAATAATAAAAAAAATCGAGGATTGAAATATATTTAGTTGTGAATTTATTATAATAAACTTTTTAATTGATTAAATGATTTTAAGAAAAAAAAAAACTGTACTTCATTTGGTTTAGTGTTTTTTTTTTCTTTCTCTGAGCCTATTAAACTATGTTAATAGGTCTCATATACCCAGACTGTTAGTAGGTTTACAAAGAAGAAATGTTAAACTTTAGGTTAATTTTTTTGTTTAGGGGTGTTTGTTGATTTCTTTTGTAATATACTATTTGATCGATTCAGGTTATATGATTATTATGAGTGCAAATTTTAATGTTTAATATGTGACCCAAGCCATTTATTTTCGGTTTATTGGGCGAAATTAATATAAAAAACACATCACTATATTTAATTGTGTTTGGTTTTATTTATTTATTTTCTTATCTTTATCGTTTGTTTTTATTGGAAGAAATTATTCGTGATTGAATTTTAACTATTGAAAATTGATATTATTATAGGTGCATGAATAATTTTAAATATTATATATAAAAAATAGATGTTATAATAACATAATAAAATTAATGCTAAAAAGCCAGCTAAAATACACCACTATAATTTAATACCTCTAGGTAATAATAACAAATCAGAATTAAATTTGATTTTTATAGGTTCTAACTTTCTAATTCTTATATTCAGAGTAAATGCGATATTAATCGTCAATTTTTTTTATTTTTTAGATAACAAATTCAAATACCTTAATCAATTATTAGAATTTGTTTTTTTTAATAATAATTTTATATTTTTTTATTTAAATCTATTTTCATTTTAAAATCAGTATTTTTAATTTAGTGATTCGGATAGTAACATTTAGATTTAATCTACATAATAAACTAATTTGAAAATTAAAGATATTTTATTAACCCAATTTGAGTTAAAGATGGTATGAAACAGTGACGTTACATCATTTGTATATCTTTTTTAATAGTTTAATGTCTGAAAAAATCAAATTCAAATAAAAATTTTGAAATTCATGATAAAATTATTGATATGGCATTCAATTATCTTTTTTCATACAATCATTTCTCCTCAATTTAAATAGTATAAAAATTATAAATATGTGACCATGAACAGTGACGGAGCTAAGAAAGTTGGTAGAAGCCCGAGCCTCCTAAAATGAAATTTTTTTCATTTAAACTTTTTATAATTTATAAAATTCTAGAATAATAATTATAAAATTACACTTTCACTCTAAATTAGGTAAAATGATTCCACCCCAAATTTTCTAACATTTCTAATTAGATTAAATGCAACCGTTCTTAGAGAAATTCAATTAATGGTCGCAGTTTTGGATTTTCATTTCTTGTTTTTAACTACCATAATTAGATGATCTTCGATCCCTCCAAAATCTAAAATCCAGACGGACAACCTTAATCTGCCCGTCCATTTTTGCTATTTATATACCCTTTTCTAAACCAGCTTGGCTTGTCAAAGCCGAGATGGAGTTGACAGCAACAATGGCGAAGCCAGCTCTGTATTCATGTCTACTCTTATCATTTTGGCTACTCAGTTTTCTCAGCTTCTGTGAAGCCGCCGATCGACAAGGTGAAATACTTCACAAGTTGCTGATGTCGGGGAGGTCTGAAAAATCTCGTTTATCTTCTTCAAGTTCATGGGCAGCTGGCTTGCATGGCTCCAATCCGTCAACGTACTCGCCTGTTTGCATTGAGCCGCAAGATGGGAAAATGGAAGCCGACAAGATTGATGCATTGCCTGGACAACCAGACGGCGTTGATTTTGATCAATACGCAGGATATGTGACTGTTGATCAAAAGGCTGGTCGAGCTTTGTTCTATTACTTCGTCGAGTCGCCTCGCAATTCTTCGTCTAATAATCCCTTGATTTTGTGGCTCAATGGAGGTATTTTAATATGTATTATTAAGTTGGTTGGATGAATTAATGGAGTGAGTTGAAGGGCAAAATCTTTGCCGAACCAAGCTCGGCCTAATTTTGATAAGTTTTTAAATGTTGGGATCACATCACAGGGCCAGGACGTTCGTCACTGGGGTATGGGGCTATGAGTGAGTTAGGACCATTTAGAGTAAACAGTGCTGGCCAAACACTCTTCAGGAATGGCTTTGCTTGGAACAATGGTGAGTTGACCTAACCTAATCACCTTGAAACTACTATATAATTAATCTCAAACAAATGATGGCGTGCAATATGCAGTGGCAATCGTGATCTTCCTTGAATCTCCCGCTGGTGTGGGCTTTTCTTATTCTAATACATCCTCTGACTACGACAATGCGGGGGATACCACCACCGCAATCGACACCTACACTTTTCTGGTCAACTGGTTGGAGAGGTTCCCTCAGTATAAAAGAATGGATTTTTTCATCGCGGGTGAGAGCTATGCCGGTCACTACGTTCCTCAGCTAGCTTCCACCATTCTCCACAACAATGAACACACAAATCAAACTGTTATCAACCTCAAAGGCATTGCTGTAAGTTAAATAAATATAGGCTGATTTCAGTTTGAAAATATTAGTAGTTCATGTTAATGCCTTGGTTTTCAGGTGGGAAATGGGTTGCTGGATGAGGCCATCACTTTATGGAGGATATATGATAATTTCTGGACACATGCTTTGAACTCAGACGAAACCTACAAAGGAATCCACAAATACAGTGACTTGGCCAATGATACTGTTTCTAAAAAATGATTTGATTTCACTGTTCATGCCTCTCATGAGATAGGAAACATCGACATTTATAACATATATGCTCTCATTTGCCTGGACTCTTCTCTGAAAAATGGCTCCCACGGTAGTGTAAGCCTTTAGATTTAGAATTAATTAATTAAGCAGTTGATTCATGCAACTATAAGAAGATTAGTTTTATTTTTTAATCTCAATATTTGCGATATATTTTTTGTTTTTTATCTACAAACTGAGAGAACTCAAGGAAAAAAAATTTAATCAAAGTATAAGAGAATTTTGTAGTAATAATTCTGTTTCATTGTAAAAATAAAAATAAAAATGGTAAGATGTGTAATTTTATTAATCAGGTGCACGACTTTGATCCTTGCACGAATTATTATGTGGAGAATTATCTAAACATTCCAGAGGTATAAATGGCCCTCCAAGCAAATCAGACTGAATGGACCCATTGCAGGTACTAATGAAAATGTTATATATTTATAGAATTTTTTATAATTAATTGTTATATATATTCAGATATATGTATTCATGTTTCATTTTCTTCTGTTTTATTGAAATTTAAATATATTTTTTATTCGTGTAATCATGTTACGTTGAAATTGTTGAAGTTCAATTATCTTATCTAAACTAAAACCATAAATGTGGTGACATTGCAGAGATTATGCATGGACAGATCGCCCACCTACTATTCTACCTATTCTAAAAAACATCATTCAAAGTGGAGTGAGTGTCTGGATATACAGGCAAGTTTTTAATTGAATTATTTTTTTAAAGTGAAAATTTTAGCATATAAATAATTGAAAATATATAAAGTAGCAGTGCAACGACACCTGATAATTGAGATGGTGATATCCAAATAATTACAGTGGGGACAAGGATGGGCGTTTGCTGCGACCAGGTATTCATTGAACGTGTTAAAGCTTGGGGTGAAGAGCGGTTGGCATGCATGGTATAGCAAGAAAGAGGTAGGAGGGTATGTGGTGGAGTATGAAGGAGTATTGACATTGGTTACAGTGAGAGGGGCAGGCCATTTGGTCCCAAGCAACCAGCCAGAACGTGCACTAACCTTAGTCTCTTCTTTCCTTCAAGGGACTCTCCCTCCTTCAACTCCATGATTTTCATGAAATGTGTCATATTATGTGTATTTTTCTTTTTCTTATTTTTGTTATTTAAAATTTTCTTATCTTGCGTGGGAGCTGTTGTTTGTTTAATTAAATAAAATTTTCTATATATTGACTTAGTAGTTATGATGTTAGTTATCTCAAATGTGATTTGGATTTAAATAATTTTAATTGCGTTGGTGTTACGATTTTTTTCTCTTCATATAATTAAAGAGAATTATTGGAAATTGGAAAAATAATAATTCAAGAATATACATTTATGTTGGATATATATATATATATATATATATATATATATATATTTGAAAATTTCATAAATTAAGAAAATTATATCTCATATTTATTGCATGTACAATCACGTGTCAGACAATATTTATGAACAAACACCCGTAGAGATCTTTGCTGGGTTCTTTGATTTCCTAACTGATAACGAGATTGCTGGGTTTGGTGTAAATGTGAATCAAGTTGCATTTGAATTTTTATATATTTATTTATTGTAGGCTCGAATAAACTTTATAATCGTTTTATTACAAAAATGGTAGTAAAAAAATGAAAGATTGTATTAATATTTGTATAATTTTATAATTAAATTTAAAATTAAAAATATATATTTTTCTTGCGAATTTATAAATCTTCAGATTTTTAATTTCATATTTTTCATTAATATGAATCAAGCTGTAAAAAACAAATGAAATTCCAAAACAGCGGTGAGTTTTCAGCTCAAAATCTGTGAGTCAAGTATAAATACATATTCATAATAGACTCTCTTCCCCATTTTTATTTTCTCGATATCTCTTAGACGGAAGCTGTGAGCAAGCAATTAAGCGGAAGTCAGCCGTCTAATTTTAGATAAAAAGCAATTAATCACTTCGGAAACCCATTTCTAGGTTTGTCTTTTAAATCTTAATCTTTTCAAAGGTTGTATAATCTAAAGGTTTCAACATCTTAGGAAGATTTGTTTATAGATATGTTGAAGCTAAGGTCTTCTGGTCTGAGTTGTGGAGTTTGTGCGAATTTCCGAATACCCATTCCACGTTGTTACATGAATTCAATAACAAAATCCTCCATTGATGTAAAACCCAAGGTTCCACTCTATCTAAGGCCACCTTCCTTCTCTGCCTCCATTTCAGAGCTGACCAAATGGCATAAATGGGCTAAAAATCTGGCTTCCTCAGTTGGCTCCTCTTTTGTTAACTTAGACAATGGCCCCGATTCCACTCTCCTCCGCAGAGAACTCAACTGGCTTCTACAAGACTTGATTGAATTGCAACACCGTTCAGTAGTATTGTCTCGATTGGAATCGGGTAACGATGAGAATCCAGATGTAAGCGTTGCGTTAAGAGCGCCATTGGAGGAGATATATTGTGTTTGGAGGCAGAGGATTGAAAAGAGGAGACCTTTTCAGTATGTGGTAGGGTGTGAGCATTGGAGGGATTTGGTGTTGAGTGTGCAAGAAGAGGTTCTTATTCCTCGGCCTGAAACTGAAGTGATAATTGATTTGGTTGAAGGTGTGGCTTTGAACAATGCCCCAGAATTGGCACGAGGTTTGTGGGCCGATTTGGGGACGGGCAGTGGTGCTATTGCTATTGCAACTGCAAGGGCCTTAGCAACTCATGCTCACGGCGATTCTTGTGGCAGAGTCATTGCTACTGATTTAAGCCCGGTGGCAGTTTCTGTGGCCACTTCTAATGTGCAAAGATATGGTCTACAGGTAACTCATTTAATTGTTTTAGTATGGACTGCCTAGTGAAAACTGCAAATGCTTCCTAAATTTGTATTCTGCACAAAGCACGATCAATAGTTCTATATTATATAATGAAAAAAGATTAAAAAGAAAAAATGAATGCCTATTATGGTACCTGATCAATCGCCATGGTGGTTTGGATAAAAGACTGTGCATGGAAGTCTCCAATTCTTTGTTGCAGAACAACAACAACAATAACAATTTATAGGATGAGCACATGTAGTGATTAGTCAAGATAAGTTATATTTGAATGATTTATGCAAGACTATATGACTTCAAAACAACAACTTATCGAAGAAAGCATAATTTTGTTGTATGCCCAAATAAACAAATTATACTGTCATCATCTTGTGTTTGTGCCTTTCTTATCTCAAATCATATTGAGAAACGTGCTTTTGGTTTTCGAATTAGGATGTGGTTGAGGTGAGGAAAGGATCTTGGTTTGAACCATTGAAAGATGTTCAAGGTAAACTTGCTGGTGTTTTGAGTAACCCACCGTACATACCAACTGGTGACATATCTGGCCTACAAGCTGAAGTTGGTCAACATGAACCAATACTTGCATTAGATGGTGGTATTAGTGGAACCAATGATCTTCTTCATCTCATTGATGGAGTTGCCTCCATGTTGAAACCTGGAGGTTTTTTCGCTTTTGAGGTATGTAATTTTGTTATTTTCTGAGATTCGTTTAGCAATTAACTTATGCACGTATTCCCCATTTCAGGTTGAAAATTTGGTTTCTGTAAAATTCTCGTTGATAAGGGATTGGTAGAGTTACATTTTATTAATATGATTCATATCTCATGTTATGTATATCCATGAATAAGGATAAGGAATTTTAATCGAAATCTTATGTCCGGATAGATCTGGCCCCTACCTTTTACCACATTAACCATGTTTCTGCTCCAGATTTCTTAGGACATTTTCTAACTTGATCCAGTAAGACATATTGTAACAAAGACAGATTTAATAATTCGTTCATTTGCTTATCTTATAACATACAATCGAATCTTGGCCATTCAAAGTAACCGTGTCTGCTTATGAGTCTCTGTTTTAGTTGCGCTTTAATAAGATTTGTTCTTCCAGGACCAGGTTGTAACTGACTTGAGTTCTTTGTGATTCTCTTGTAACAGACAAATGGTGAAAAGCAGTGCAAGTTTCTTGTGGAATACATTGAGAATGAGAAGCCAGGCAGCTTTCGCGATCTGAACATAGTATCTGATTTTGCTGGTATCCAACGATTTGTGATGGGATTCCGTCAATGAATGGAATGATCAGTAAATACCTCGGTTTACATTGGTCACTAAGAACAAAAAGCAAGGAAATGGTCACTGTTCCCAGCAGTTTAGTAGATTACTTTTGATAAAATGATTTATGATTCTTTGTGATTCTCTTGTAACAGACAAATGGTGAAAAGCAGTGCAAGTTTCTTGTGGAATACATTGAGAATGAGAAGCCAGGCAGCTTTCGCGATATGAACATAGTATCTGATTTTGCTTGTATCCAACGTTTTGTGATGGGATTTCGTCGATGAATGGAGTGACCGGTAGATACCTCGGTTTACATTGGTCACGAAGAACAAAAAGCAAGGAAAAGGTCACTGTTCCCAGCAGTTTAGTAGATTACTTTTGATAAATTGTTTTATGATTTCTTTTCCATTGATGGTTTAATTCCATTTGTTGCTTGCCAATATTGTGCATTTATGTGAAATTGGTATATCTTTTTAAGTCAATGCTACTCTGCAAAACTCTTTTAGAATGCTGAAATCTTCCAGGAAACAAGAACCATATTGAGATTGAGTACTAATAATTTAGTCAAGGGTGTAGATTTCTTTTGACAAATGCTAGATCGTCCTATGTTTACTCAAAACTTGGGTTTTAAGTGTCAAATACAGCTTTGTCCAACACTCTTATTCAATTTTTGGAAATCCTTGTCGGCCTAACTTCATCTTATTCAGTCTGAGTAAGAATATGATGTATTTAGAAATACAAAACCTATCATTTTGAGTTTATTTTTTTTATGTTAATGTATTGCAGTTGTCCCAATTACCTCAACCAGGAATGGAAGCTAACACCCTCAAGCTACCCATCAAGTCTGCTCAATGTCCATAGTCCATCAACGATGAGGTAAAATAAGAAATATTAGCAATTTGAGCTTTCATTTACAAGAGAAGAATTTACAGTTTTTCTCGCTGCCTTTGTCTTATAATACGGCTTGATGGAAACAGGTTGAGCTATATGTGGTCGAATATGGTCTGGCATTGATAACAGTGAGACACGATACATTCAGTTTCAAGTTATCAAGGCTCAACCCATGATCATTCAGCACTCCTGCACCAGTGTTGCAAACAAGAGCTGAAGATGACTGGCTGGGTGATTTTCAAAATTTTTTAATCAAATAAATCAGGTATACGACACTATACCAATGATGCAAGTTAGAACACAAATTCTGCATTATCATCTATAAACTTTGTTTAATTCATAGAATTTTCTTAAATCCCAAATTTTCCTTACTGGTAAAACCTATAATTTCTTTCTCATTTCTATCAAATTATTGATAATGAATTGATCATCTGCACGTTCCCAATGCTTGCTCGAGTTCTCAAGTTTTGACATCTTTATTCACATTTTGATATGTTGGATAATAACAAAAAAGTTATGGCTCTCAAAGATCGCTAAAGATTCTACTTATCCTCTAAACAAAAAGAGCATATTAATGGGAACAAGGACAACTGGGTTCAACACTACCAGCAGAGGCCAACTTATGGCTGCGCTCCCAAGTATCCACTAGTGTAGCATGTTTATGAGGGACGTGCCGAGGATGTTTCTCTCTTTTGTCACCCTTCACCTGCTTTAGTGCATGTTTAAGGGCAGGGAACAATGCCTCCATGCATTCTGCGACTGCATTTGGATTCCCGGGCATGTTGATGATCTGGATACATGATTAGAATTAGAAACATGTACTTCTAAAAGGACATGCTCACGATCATGATATACTGATAGCATGAGAAACATGTACTGTAAAAGAACAGTATGAACAGCAATTCCTAGTTTCACATGATATGGTTTGATTTTTTGATTAATCCCTAAGCACACCGCAATGGAAGAGCAAATTTCCAGTAGAGAACTAACCACATCATAAGTGAATTAACTCATATATGATCAACTAAAAGTATAAATAACATCTCAATCTTACCAATGTTGACCCTCTTATGCCTGCTGCTGAGCGTGAGAGCATAGCAAATGGTGTTACCTATTTCCATTTAGAGATTTGGTCAGAAACGCTTTATAACCATTACAGATAAAAGAGGTCAGTTTATAGGTGATATTATCTTAAGAATACACAAAATGTGGTACGACATCATATGTAACGTATGTATGAAGGGAAAAAATCTTTTCTATCACTGATATATGCAATTATGTGCTTCAAAATGATATTAAAACGACCATTTTCTGCATAAGTTGGGAAAACGAAATTGCATCTCAGCACACATAATGGATTTTTATGGTTAGTCTCTTCATACATTCTCTAGACACCGAAGATTTGACAAGAAGCAGATAATTGCAAAGGCAATCTGCAGTATGTCATTACATGTCACATAGAAAATATAAACATGTCTTGCATATTATGCTATGGAGCCTCTAAGACATTAACTGGAGCCAACTCAATAGGATGCTTAAACAAACAACAAATCACATATGGAATTGAAAATCAATTGTGCAGAAAACAGTCGTACAAGGGAAGTGCAGGCCTGGCATATCTGCTTATGCATGCAAACTTAGTTGTGCTGGCATAGACACATACCAGGGAAGTTCTTATTCCACTTAGCCTTCATCTCTTACCACAAATGTTTGGAATTTTTTTATTTTGTTTAATTAGATTTAGATTGGCTTGGTCCGATGTGTATGCATTTTCTGGTCTGAGATGGATATGGCTATTTCAATCTTTCAGCAAGGTGTATAACATAATCTCAAGGATGTTTGCTGATAGGTCTATATGAGCAGGTTTAGCTTGACTGAATTCATAATATCACTTTAAGCTAAGCTAGGCCCAGGAAGAAACAGATTAAAAAGGGTTCTTAAGTTAATTTACGGCATAACAGTTCATTACCTTTAAACTCTCTTGCATCATGACATACAAAAGACCGGGTGTTTCTTTTTCAATCACCTCTTTAGTTGCTTCAGGGGTCACATCTCTTGGAGTGAATCCAGTGCCACCTTTATAACGATAATACAATTTTAAGAAATGGAGTGAGAATAAATAGAACCAAAAGGGAAATCTCTATATCTAACAATGAAAAAGGAGGCTGCTGAGAACAAGAATCTTACCAAGTGTAAGGATAAGATCCAGCTTATCAATATCACTCCATCTCTGCAAAACTTCCTTGATCTTTCCCACATCATCTGAAACCACACCTGTGGCAACTACCTTTGCACCTCCTAACTTTTCTGATGAGGAATTCACAACGGATACTGCCCTTGGCCCACTGCAATTTCACAATCATACAATTTTAGGTTTAAGCAAATATGAAGGTTGTTGTAAGAGTAATCATACATGATTGTTGTGATAGAATCATGACCTAATTATGCAAAATTACCGTCACAATAAAGGTTATGGGTTAAGGAAGAAAAGCCTTATAGAACATTTCAGAAAATATATGCACGATTTAGAAATCTGGCTTTATGATAGAGCATAAAAAGATGGAAGTCGACAGTGGGAGCTACTACCTATTCGCTTCAACTAAGTAACTCGCATAATTGTTAAGTATCAATTAATTATACATAGATCATGTTGCCAAATGTAAAAAACTTGCCATTGATGCATCTTGAAGAAGGTTTCGGGTCTGAGATTAATAGATAAAACATTAATGGGAAGCGTGAAAAGTGCCAACGTTTAGATGGTTACCATAAAGTCAAATTCGTGAATGCACCCAAGAAATGATAAAAAGAAATAAAAAAGAAAAAGAATATACAGATGCAAAATGTACTATTGCTGTTTCCATATGTTGTAGCAAAGTATTCAGTATTCCCATGTCTCACTTCGTCATGGGACAATATCAACTTTGCGTGTTTGCTTTAGCATCAAATATGTGACCTTTATGAAACAATTATTTAAAGGTGTATCTAGATGCATGGAAACTGGGAGCTCGATGAATGCAGTCCTTTTTAAAGGCCATTGTAAGAAAAGATAAACTTAGCCAGTGATATAAATGTCTGACACCAGACAAACATTTGGCTCAATATTGTAGCAGAGCTTTCACCCGTTTCATATCTAACTAGAATAAAGTGGAACATCAACTCTGCTTTATCACTTTAGCATCCATAAAGTGACCATTTTGACAAACTGGAACAAAGTGGCGTATCAGGATGCTTTTGGTTGAACAATAAATCTTTGTAATCTTACTTTTCAGTATTTGGGTTGCAGGGTTAGAATGATTAGGTGTTGAAGAAATCAATGGATGAGTCGTAGTTAGGAGTGACATGACTCACATGACCCTCATAATATATAATATAGAATCATATTCACAAATCTGAAATGCAAGCAGTCATAGCCCTAGCACATTTAGATTTGAAATAGATGGGATTTAAGTGAGCAACAAATTCCAACTAGCAATAGATCCATAATCAAATATCCCAAAGAAAATTAAGTGAAAATTATCGTAGCTCAAGCTTTCTATGTCAATGGTTCTAGCCTTTGGAATCTGGTTTTCAATTGGAAAATAATTAGACTCTATTGAGACATTACACTTCATAGATAAACCAGGAACTTAACCTAGGAAATGATTCAATATTTGAAGAAGCAACAAGCAACAATATACCTTCGATCAGGCCCAGCACCTGATGCAACAGTATCACTCACTGTAAGAACAGCTACTTTGAACTGCACATCCTGAGATCCATCTCCCATTATTTCATTTGACACACTTTTATGTGGTGTAATACTTAAACTTGAATCATATGATGATGCAGCCTTGCTCAATGCGTTACCACTTAAATCAGAAATAACAATGGCTGAGACAGAACTTCCAGCGGGAATAACTCTCCCTGAAGCTGGCAACTCAAGCAAAGCGTTAGCTGACTTCATACTCAGAAGCCGACTACTCATTTGGTGGCCAGTGCTCTCAGCGACAAATCTAAAATCCGAAAGAAACAAATTTCCTCTTAACACAATTATAATAGCATTACAAAGTAGAATAAAATAGCAAAAACCACGACACTTACAGATAAATTAGGTCCAAGAAGGATCTAACTGAACAACAAATCGAAAAAGTGAGGAGACCTATGATCAAGGAAACTATAACTCTAAATTTACCCGGCACTCCCTGATCCATCATTAGCCTCCCATCTGATAATAGCACGATAAAATTCTGGCCGAACTGGATCTGTCTTTAATGATTGTTGAAGTCGAGCTTGCACTCTATATAAAAAACAGAAAGAACACAGGACAGTGTCACAAATCATATCTGTTTTATGCTATGTTTAATTTTAACAAATAGACTAACAGTAATAGAAATAGAACAATTTATGGGAAGTTTCAGCAACCTCAAAAGATTTGGATTTTCCCATCCTGCTAGGAGGCGTGTGGTAGGGACCACAAAGAGTTGGAAACAAACTAGACAGCTAACTGGATTCCCTGGTAAACCAAATGCAAGAACTTTGTTCACTGATGCATTCTCCGCCCGGTTTAAACATATCTCTGCAAATGTCAATGGTTTCCCTGGTTTCATGCGAACCTGTCAAGGAAATCAATCCAAACAAAGTTACAATAGATGTATAATCAATGATGTTCAGGATACCATAAAAAAATCTAAAGCTCCAAGACAATTAGGAACAAAGAATAGAACAGTTTTTGCCTGATTATACAAAAGTAATTTTCTCATGAAGAAATATACACGGAAAACAACCTTGTTGAAGTGCACTGTCCCCTTCTTTTCAAGCAGTGGCTTCACAAAATCCTTATCTCCCATGGAAACGCCCCCAGAAGTCAGAAGAATATTAATCCCTGAAGAAAAAGCACCATCCAAGACCCTCTCAAGTTCTTCTTTGTCATCTCCAACAAGACCAAGGTCACGCACTGTGCATTGTTCTTGTGCTGCAGCTGCCAATAACATTGCACGGTTGGAATCCCTAATCTGCATAATGAATCAACCAGCCTAAATGATGTCTTGATAGAAATTCACAAAATAAAGGAGCTCATCCATCAAAATATGAGCTGGGGGAAATCCAAAAAGAAAAGGTGGAACAGGAAGAAATTAGAGAGCAACAAAGAATGAGAATGCTCATTATTCTCCTAAATTCTGCAAATATATGTCATTTTTATTGAATAAAGCCACCGATAACATGGCTGCAAATTAGGTGTGACAACTAGCATATCAGGCTTCAAAAACTTATTTCTAACTTCCCTTACTAGCATCCCATGTGCAATTACCTGTGATCTCACTATCACTATGGTTGCAATATTTCTTGATCCTCAAACTTTCCAACCCTTTGCACCAAGAATAAATTGTATATAATAAATCAATCATACCAGCCTTCTTTCAGATTCAGTTTTCTTTTTTTCTTCCCCTTTTCGGGAAGGGAGGTGCTTCGGGAAGAACCTTCAAGCCTAATAAGAGAATTTAACCTTACACAAATTTTGTTTTAGGAAGCAGAACAATCTACATTTTGAACATTTAAGTCAAGTACTCCAACAATACCTTGCCACGACTTAGAGACCCTGTTGTGGGCTCTACAAGTTCATCTCCAGTAGAAAGTACAGCAATTGTTGGTGTAGGCTGCACCTGAAAATCAGCCATACCATCAGATTATGCAAAGTCATTAAAATGAAAACAGTAGGCAAGGTAGTACCTTCACCATAGTAACACCCACTGTAGCAAGTAGTCCCACTTCTGAAGCACCTATTCTTTCTCCAGATTTTAGAACTATTGCATCTTTCTGAATGTCACATCCCTGCAAAACAGATGCTTGTTCAAGCTTTTGACATGACAGAAAGCATGGAAATGTGAAATTGTTTCATATAAAGTACATTCCAAAAGAAAAATATTAGAAGCTACACAAAATTGGACAACACAGTAAGTTCATTGTGTTCTGCTTCTCTATTTTTCTTTTTCACCATAGGTAAACAAAGTCAGGTCAACTTATACAGAAGGTGAAAAGCCATGGAAGTTTAACTTCATTCCTATTCTCTAACAAGCCATAACCTGTATGCACACATCCAGAGTGCTCGAATAACGTACACTTTTCCAATTGAGACCTTTAGCTGTTTGGAAATAGAACCAAATTTCCCATGTACCTATTAATACTTTCAAAGGGCTGTAAATAACTAAATATTGACCTTGAACATATTTCTTCAATCTTCTGAATCATTGACTCAGTTGTTGTACTTGTATCAACTAACAAAGACTTTGAGGAAGTAGCAAGGCAGAATAAAAATCATCATAGAGACAAGGATGGTTTGTAGCAGAAAAAGGAAAAGGAAGGATGAGACAGTGAAGAGAAGATGGAAGTAGGTGAAGTGAGAGGAGTTAATGATGCCATACCACTTGACGAATATCAACACCTTTACTAGTTTGCACCAATATCTTTACATGCTTTGTTTCAGAAGGAGCTTTAACCTGTTCAGTGTCCTCAACTTGGACAACTGCATCAGCTCCATCAGGTATTGGTCCTGACAGGCAAAACAAAGGTGCAAAATGGACAAGATCATGAGAAAAAGTTAAGTGCAAAACAATAAGGTGAAACTAGTTAAGTCTTAAAGATCACGATTTAAACATATTAGAAGCTCAATGTCACCATATTATGCTCTAAAATTAGAAGAATAAGCCCTGTTTTAACATAAATTATTATCAATCTCATTTTTTGGAAAAGTATGATCACACTTAAGATCATGTTTTAAAGATTTGATCATTTAGCAAAAGGCAACAACACTCAATTGGCCATTCAAGAAGCAATGTTATGTTTAGAAAGATTATCTATTTTTTCGAATAATAGTTAAAGATGAATGGACAAAAATAAGTTATCAACAAGCAACCCACAGGCAAGCTTCTTTTCATTAGCCTACTTTGGCACCCTTTAGCAGACCAGTATTTGGTTTTAATTTTAAAGAAAGTTACTTTCAGAACAATCACAAATTTCCCCACTTTGGATAAACACATGTCCAAAGCAAAAGCAGTTATACAGCTAAGTTATTCAAAGATGGTAAAAGTTGGCAAAACTGCAGAAGATAACAGGACCCGCTACTGTCCACATGATAACAGAAAGAATAGACTAACCTCCAGTTGTGACATATGCAACAGTTCCAGGAGTCACTGTGACACCAAGTCCATCATTTCCAGCTCTTGATTCAACTATTACAGGATACTCACCAGGACCATCCGAAGCAATCACAGCATAACCATCCTGCAACAAGTCTCAGTATATGCAGATAATACACACCACAAATCTACCCAACTATGAGATATATACCAATCTTGAACACAGGGGAAGATAGTTTATAATAGAAATATAACCTCATCCACTATTCCTAATGCCCTGAAAAGGGAATTTTCATGCTGAAGCAAAATGAAAAAACAAATTGAAAAGGCATTTATATATGAAACAAAGAAATTGAAGATGATCGACTTCTACATTAAAAAAAAAAAAAAAAAGTCAAAGATCCCAATTGCATATTAGAATGAGACTGAAAAAGGCGACCTTTTGAACTTCAAAGTTAAAAACCAAAAACTAACCAATACCCAAAATCCTATTCAATCTATGCAACTGGAAAAAAAACCAATCAAAGCATGATAAAAGTACCCATTTCAACATATCAAAACTGGTTCATTTTTTAGAAAAAGAAAACTGGGATTTGAAGCGAACCTTTATTGAGGCTGGATAAGGAGGCAAAGGATCAGGAGCAACGATATCCTGAGCCAAAACTTTTCCAAGAGCTTGGTGAAGTGGGACGGTGACAGGTGGCAGTTTCTGGGCAACGCTGAGCACAGTCTGAAGAGCTTCGTCGATTGATATCATCTTTTGGGTTGTTGCAACCGCAGGTGACGCTGCCGCGCTTCGCGATTTCTAACGTTTTATCTCGTATATATTAAGTCAAAGGAGAGTCCGATGAGAAGTACGAAGACTTGGGGACCTGGTGGTGTTACTGTTAAATAGTGGTGGTGGCTGTCGCTGATTGGATAAGAAGATTTGATTTTGAGATGGGTTGTTTGGACATCATTGCAATGTATGTTTTACACTCGTAACCAAACAGCAATTTCAGTTACATGTGTGTCTAATTTTGGTAAAATATATTTGTTTTGGTAAATAGTAAAATATTTTTTTAAAGTTATAAATTACAATCATATTAGAATGTATAATTGAATCAATTATTATAGGTATTAAATTGAGTTAAATACTTTAATGCTCAATTTTATAAATATTTAATTGAATAATTAATTCAATTTAAATTAATTTATCTACATGATTTCTACAAACAAAACTTAAAATCTTAAGACTTCATTTGATTTAAAAAATAATTGTCATTTTTAGTTTCATTTTTCTTAAAAAATAGAAAATGTTGGAATAAAACATATTTAGTTGAAACTTTTAAAAATGTTTATTAAAAAATTTAAAAACGATAAAAGTTGTTTTACTAAAAATCAAATTTGAGCTTAGTTCAAACTCATAAACTAAAAGAAAAGCAAACACTCACTAAAATATCAAATGTCACCCTGGCTCAATCCCATGAAAATGTGTTTTTTTTTTCTCATGTTTTATTATAGGAAAATAAATAATAAACATGTTTTCATCATTGAAATTTTTTTGTGTTTTTATTTTTTAAAATAAAATAATATTTTTTACAAATTAGAAATAAAATTAAAAATATTTACAAAAAATCAAACGTTTAATATAAATTTTTAAAATTAAAATCTTAAATTTTCAAACAAAACGTAAAAATATAATAGTGATAACTATTTAGCATCTCCTAATCGTTTTTCGTAGTATAGTATTGTCTCCTAAAATCTGCTTTACGCGGATAATAGATTAGGATTCTTTTTATATTCACGGAGTTACTTTTTCATTTCATTTCATTTAATCAAATGAAACAGGAAGTGAATTGCTTTTTTTTTTTAATGGGTACAATTTATTAACTAACTGGTCACCATAAATATGATCCAAGAGATTAAACATTGAAATTAGCTTGTTTAGTAAGTTCTGAATATAAATCATGGATTACAAAACAATTTGAGAATCAGATAAAAGAGAGATTATTTGCAACATCCAAGTTGGTTTTAATTGATGAAATATCAAGTACAGAGTTTTGCAGCAAATAAATGCATAATTGCTATTGTTTTGAGACGAATACAAGACATTATTCATCAAAAAAAGAAAAAATAAATAAAAGTGAAGTACCCAGTGTTTGCAAAGTAAGAAAAAAAAGATTGGTTTTGGAAGATTATTCAGGTTTCGTGGGTTGCCAACTTGCCATGATTGATACCTAATCCACTCTCTCTGACAAGGATTAAGTGCATGTCCTTTAGAATGGTAGATAAACTCACTCCCCTTTCCAGATAAGTTTTCCTTGTGCTCAACTCATACCTCTTAGGTTTTAGCATCAAAAGCTGAAAAAACAAATATTTTAATAGATCTGTCGTTTGCATCTCTGTTGAAGTATTGATATATTTATGATACATTATAATTCATCTTATGTAGATTTTGATATGTTCATATATTTGCATATTGTTTGTCTAATTTTTTTCATAGCATATTGTGTTTTAGTTATTTTTTCCCTGTCATGTAATCATGTTAGGCCCATTATTATTGGGTCTAGTTCTTAAGCACATAATCCTTTTTATGCATGTAACATAGAACAGAACAGGACTTGCCACATCTCCTGTGTGATAAGTTATGCAGTGAAGCCAACCGTGCCATTCTGGGGGTACCTGAGATGCATCATATCGATCCTTTTTTGCATATCCAACCCACCTGTGTCTTCCTACAAATGCCATAAATAGTATGCATCTGCGATAAACATAAAGCTAGATAACGGCTTCTTGTTAAGTACAATCATGAAGGAAGTATTTACAGCTTTCAAAAAGTTGATTGTTAAAAGTAAATACATCATGCATGCAAGCATGCAAGAAAAGGAAACAGAAGTCTGAAAAATCAGGAACGCTGTGGAAGGGACAATATTTTTGATTGATTGAAGGCATTCAAGTATTCAAAGCTCAAGTGCACATAAAAACATAATCCAGTTCTGCCTTTATCAGGAGGAGATAGCCCACCTCCACAGCCACAACTTGGAGAAGCAGCACCTGAATCTGCACTAAAACAAATCCAAATTCTCTCTGGCTCGATATATGTTGATGCTAAACCGAGACCAAGAAAGAGAAAGAGGCTGTCTCTCCTTCTAGCAATTATTTCTGGAACACGGTTCTTTTTCACCACTGATTTGGAACTGGTGGTGCATTTTCAACATGTACATTGTATAAAAAGGAACAGTGAAACTAACCAGAAACTATCCAAGTTTCTCATAATACTTGTTGCCAAACTTATCAACACCCACAACTGTTGCCCCTATGTTATGGATTTTAGTTTGCCTAGAAGAATCAAACAAATTGCTATCGAAGATGCAATAAATAATAACGATAAATATATGCAAACTAACTTCAGAACTCAAGGACCATTTGTATGTAAAAAACTACACATAGAAGCCAGAGATATGAAGAACTGGTAAGAATAAAATAAAAACAAAATTTATTTTGTTCTTCAAAAGAAAAAACTCAAACTATAAAAAGTAGTATAATAGGAATACCAAAATACAGAGCACCTAATCTAAAGGAAAAAATGGCTGTCAAGGCCATTTAAGTGTGTGAAAGCCCCCTATAAATGGAATTAGTCAAAAAAATAGCAGAACATGATCTAAATTCAGCATGTTGCACTCAGAATTGATCTAATATCTTGACATTGTATAGGACTGGCAAAAATGTCATGTCCTTACATCTCAAATTATATAAAATTGAGAAGGTTTAGTAGCTGACACTGGAAAGTTCTGCAAGCATTTTATCATTCTCACGAGGTTCCAAAATGTCCAAGGGACAATGTTAGGTCTGAACCTGATTGCATTTAGTTGTAACTGATGAAACAGTTAATAGCTGGCAGAAACATGGCAAGTTTTCTTTCATGCGAGCACAAAATTTTCAGTGAAAACCACTGAAACTCGAATCCAAGTAAGTAATAGAAACTTCATCACAACCAAGACAATTATTAAGGGCAAATCATTTCTTCCAATCAAATGTGAAGCAAGTGACATGGAATAGACCCAAGGGAGCTCGGATTCAAACCTTAAATTTCTAAACAATTAAGGGCTAAAAGAAATTTATATACTCGGTTTACCAGTGAATTCAGTATCTAAGAGCAAAATATTTTCCTTTCTTGCCTGCAGACAGTGAATGCCATTTTAAGTTGTAGCTTTATAATCTTCGGATCAAAAACATTTCAGGGAAACCGGGCAATATTGCCAGCTTCATGTTTTTTCTCCACAAATCAAGCGCATTGCCAATCATTTCCAGATCCAATTGAAATTCTGGCTGCAAACCACTTACCGTAATTATAAATTTATTAAACTTCAATTTCAATTACCTACCAATTCTACCTTCTTCTTCTTTTTTAAGAGAGAGATTTTCAAGTAAAAAGAGAACCTGACTTACAGAAGGTTTCCATCGAACATGCATTTCCTAATGGTTAAAAAATAGGAATAATAGTAAGTAAAATATATCAAACTATTAATGGAAGAATAATGTGAAAAGGGGGGGGGGGGGGGGGGAGTTTCCTTAATCGAAGAATTAATGCAAGTTTTAAGAAATCCAAATGATAAAAAAGGGAAGAGAGCATATTAAGAACGTGAAGCCATCTTCCTTGAGATCCCTTAGGAATGAGCGGAGACCTCTCTCTCGGATCGCCTGCAACGCGCTCTTCACCACCGTCGTTGCTATCCCCACCTCTACCTGCCTCCTATTTTTTCACTTTTCTTTTTTTATTAATTTTTATTTGGATTTTGGGCTTTCTTATTTATATTTACTGATATAACTTGCCGAAATAAAATCTAAAATATAATATTTACCGAGTTCAAAAGCTTGTTACTCGCGAGTGACGAGAATGTAACTCGTCATCCATGCCTGCTGGCTACTGCATTTGTTTTCTGTTTACGCCATCTTCTTTTTTTAGTTTCCCTCTCGATCAGGAAGAATGGCTACTTAGACATGCAACATTGAATTGAATTTGTCTTGGGTGGGATGCAACTCCTTTTTTGCTCAGCAGATTAAAATCTTCATATGATACAAAATAAAATATGCTGACAATTCCCATTTTGGTTAATTTTCTATGAAACCAATGCAATTTCAATTCCATTCAATTTTTGTGCTTGACATGGCCGGAGGAGGTCGACCATCAAACTGTTCGCTTGCAGGTCGTTTACCCTTGCCTTTCTGCTTTGATGGTAAAACCTGGAGGTCGAGGAAATGCCATACCTGCAAAACAAAGGAACTGGAAAAGTAAGGAGCGTGATGGCCGAAATAAAAAATTAAAAATAAAAGATAAACAATGAGGCCCAAGGTAAAAAAGGCTTAGAGTCTATAAAAAATTCTCTAGAAGGAAGGCTTGAACCTCCGACCTAGCGGTTAACAGCCACACGCTCTAACCTAGTGAGCTATTCCTGCACGTATAACCTTATAGAAGAAACTTTTTATTACTAGTAAAATATTAATTATTTTTATTTCTTTTTATATAATTTATTTTAAATATTACTCGCTTCTTTCAATTGTTCGTAATAAGAAGAAAACTTTCTTATTTTCAAAGTTCTTTCTTTTTTACATTCAACTCAAAATTTTAACCATTGATAGACAAAGATTAATTGAAAGTTGTTAGATCATGGTATAAAGTAACATTCCAAAGAAAAATATGTTCGCTATTTTTCTATATTTTTTGAATAAATGTTTATAAATTAAGTATCATAAATTAATTCAACAACTAAAATAAAAAATAAAAAAATGTTTATAAAACTATTTAAGTTTTAAATTTTTTTTTAAAATTATTACAATTTACTCACTTTTTTTGGGGTATTATTACTCAATTTGCAATTGATTATACTTGTTGTACATATTGCATATTTAACATTAATGTTTTTTATAATCCCTGTCTTTTATTATTTATTGTTGTATATGATCGGTTTATCTTGTATAGATTATTTTTCTTAAGTAAGTATAGATTTTTTTTTTAAATTATAATAAATACAAATGCACGCGAGGTAAGACAGTTATATAATTTAAAATTTGATTTTGTTTTATGACTTTTCTGGTAAGAAAATTATATTTACAATTCTCAATTTCTCTATTTTATATTAAATCTAATTAAAATATTTTCATAAATTCACTTATAATATATACAATAAGGTTAAATTGATTAGATAATGTATAAATTTTCATCGACCACCTTTAAAAAATCATATTTATTATTCGTAATCTTTAACGAAAATTTACCATCCATCTTATTTATGATATATTTATTCATAATCTTTACCAAAATTTATATTAATACATGTGGCATGATTGTTTTTAATGGCGCGTGGCTTATTAATACTTGATTTGAGCCATTAATACCATGTTTCCTTAAGACAAGCAAAGGTATTCGGTCAATTAAAAAACAAAATTAGGTCAGCCGTAGAATTCTTGTATCCCAAGGAAATTCCATGTATAAAAATACAAAAGCTATTTCGTATTTTGTTGTAACTTGTAATATAGTCTGATGATTTGATTTGATTTGCTTAACAAAAGTTTCTTGGTCTCCACTCTATCCATAGTTCTCCATACGATCGAATTAGAACAAAAACAGAAAGGGTTGTAATTAACAAAGCAGCATGGTCTATGTTTGGTGTTCTCACTGCCTTAATTTTTGCAGGATGGCTGTCCACCATGGCTTCATGTAAGTAATCTTTCCTTAAATCATAATATCCAATAAACCATAACCTCGATGAATAGAGTTTTCGTATGCTGCTTTTGGTAAAAGATGCTTGATTCATTTGAAAAATTATTGAGAAAATGATTTTCTTCTTCTTTTACATATGAATTTACTGCATAATTTTGAGTTTAAGTGCAGGTCCTGTTCAATATGCGGAAAGGTGTTAGATGAAGTAAGTAAAAAGAAGGTTTCAACGATAAAGAGGAACAATACCAGGTTTAAAAGGAGCAAAAGGGTGGGGAAAAGAAGACCAGTGCTTTGATTGATTCTTTCTTATTATACCTACAAAGTTGGATCATTTCTCACCATCCAAATCAGAGAATTTGACCCCAAATTCACCCCCAAATTATATATTTATGTATGCATACTCTGATTCTTTTATTTAAATAAATTGCATATGAAGGCGAATGGAAAATGACATTTGATTAGATTTGTCATGTTAATAATTTTAATATCGCCCTAAACAAGTATTTCTCTTTATCCAAACAAAACAGAGGTAGGCAGTAGCATTGAATGACAGTATAGGTTAGGTCCGGACCTACTTATGATTTAATAACTAAATTTTTTATTTAAATGTGAAAATTAATTTGTAAATAATAATAATAACATGCGATTCACATCTACTTGTAAATTTTACGGTTAAATGAGCAACTACCATAAATTTTATGGATACAGTAATTAAATGCATAAATTCGATATATCTGATTCAAATTGTAAATTTGAAACATTTACCTAAAAAAGAGAATATTCACTTACTATTTATCCTCTCAGAATTTGGATTGCTGAAGAAAATGTAAGTTAGGGATTAAACGTCTCTTCTCATATTTCATTTATACCCAAACAAATAATAAGTTGAGATAGACGATTGACAAGGATGAGAAAGTCTAATATGAGGGAAAAGAAGCTGTCAGATTAGTCAAGGTGACTGCCTGGCACCATGAAAAAGATTCATGGTTGATACAGAGATTTTAAACCTCTTTGAAAGATGCAGGCAAGTCATCCTTGGCTACCAAACACGACTCTTTTCATCATGTAAGACCTCTATCCCTCTTAGTTTTTATGCACACTAATGGTGAAGACAATGCTTGGTATTTATAGACTTCTAAAAGGTTGACACTGTTAATTAGCATCTAATTTTTGTATCTTGTAGCTGTCAATGCAATGGAATATATTCTGGTCAATCCTCAAAGGAGATTTTTTTTGAAGGGTTGACAGAGAAAAAGGTTGAAATTGAAAGTGCACAGATTGATAAATCTTCAACTTGATTCACAAAATCACATTCCATTTTAAGCGTGGCTACTTGTAAGTAGCCAACATTCATGTTCCAATTCTTTTTATGTATTTAGAGAATTCTTAGAAGAGACGTTAAAAAAAATAGCTTTAGCGCAAATCCTTTGGGAGTTAAGATTATCTTTGACAAGCTTTAACTGCTTTAGAACACCGTAGTTTAATTTCATTTTCTCGAGTCATGCAACTATTTGATTCCCCGTGAAAAAATTTATATACGAATATACGAAGTGTAAGATCAGTTGCCAACGTGAAAGAGAATTAATTACTTGGCTTGATGTGCAGCTTAGCCTTCTGCTGCTCCAAGTACTGCACTTGCTGTCCCACAGGTGATCTCAGGTATCCAAGGAACTTTACAACATCAGCTAAAGTCGCGGATCCTGGTTTCTCAATGATGTTATTACTGATGGCGTGGTCCAAGAGACCATCCCTGATTTGGCGATCCCTGTGCCTTGTGAATTGCTTCGCCAGCCCCAAGTAGCTTTTGATTGTAAGGAATACACCATTGACGGTTTTGTGTGTGAACATCGCGGCGTCGAAACCTTGCTCGATTATCCGAGATGCTTCAGTAACTACGGCCTGAGCTTCAGCGGGGGAGAGACGACGCTTCATTTGCTACCATAAACTGAAAAAAAAAAAAAGTTACCTGGAGAGTGAAGAGAGGGAACACCAAAGGGTCAAAATAAGAGCAAGAGAAAATCGTTCAGTATTCCGTCGATTAAATTACAAACATAAACAAACACCATTTAATATTTCATTAAATTACCCCTTTTGGTGCTCTGGATCAGAGCATTCTTGATTAAACCAAATTGGGCTATCATAAGAAGTCTCTCTATCTTCTCCAGGAAAAGCTTTTGACTTAATCTCTTGGGAGTTGAGACAATCTTATCAAGCTTTTCTTTTTTATTGAAGAAGAGAAGATAGTACAAACAAGACACCTATACGATTGGAAGTATAGTCCAGCAAAATAAAAAAATAATAGCCGATTGAAGCATGTTTGGGGTCTCCTCGAAAAATGCAGGCCTGCAAAAAGATTTAGTCCTGCAAAATAAAAAAGAATAGCTGATAGTGTGTTCGCGTTTCTTCATGCTTCCTTGTTTGGTCGCTCATAAAAAACTTGAGTATTCCGAAACCATACACGCATTCTGCGTTGTTTCTTTGCAGTTCTGCATTCTCCTTTTCATATCTTTTTTCGTTCCTTTTTTTTCTCTATTTTTTCTTATTTGTTCTGTTTTTTTTAGTTTCAGTTTCGAAAATCAGATTGAAAAAATGCTTCGCCAATATACAAAAACTTCCCAGTAAGTTTTGCACTTTCAATAGCTTTTGTTCAATTTTGTTGATACTTGATGCTCACCTGCACTTTAATTGTTTTGCAGGTGTGTTGTTCGTGTTGTCGATAATCGTGAAAATTTGTTGCCAGAAAATTTCAGTTTTCTCCCTGCTGCAGAGCAACCGTTGAGGGGAAGTGGCTTTGAGAATTTATTGAAGATTACAAGACCTTCAAAGCATATTTTATCACTCATAACAACAATAGCAGACCAATATGATAAAAAAGATCCCATTAATCTTTTTATGGTTTAGGGGATGTTTTAAGGATTACTAGCCTACCAATATATGGTTTCCTAGTTAAAGAAAATGAGAAAGTTGTAAATTTAAATGACTTATGTGTAGAACGTCTTAGCACAAATAAATGCTTAAGCCCCCCAAAAAGTGAAATTTGTCTCTCTTGGCTTAAGAATACTTATGGGCATTGGAATGATTTTGTTCTTGAAGGGCAAGAGCTTGATTGTTATGTTCGAGCGGTAGTGTTTGACATTATTGGATCTATTGTACTCCCTTCAATCGCTCATATGGTATCTCCATATTTTCTCACATTTTTGAGGAATGTTGATGAAATTGGAAGGTATGCATAGGTGCAGCTACGCTAGCAATTCTGTATAGGAGCTTGGAGGACTACAAAAATAAATAAGGACAATTTCTATATGGTAATTTTCATTTTATTATTGTGAGGATAGATGTTATATTTATAATTAATTTATTTAATGTGAATTAACATTTTATTTTTATTTGTTCTAAGTGTTTATATTTGAGCATATACAACCCATCTCAAGTGCTCCATCCTACAATTAAAAAAATATCTTCAAGTGACATAGTTGAAGATTTGCAAAATCGTCCAAATGACTTCCCTTTGGATGGCATTAAAAGCTGATTATGCCATCCAATAAAAAAAAATAGTAGAAAATTTTTTGAATTTACTAATTATTTCAAAAAATTAAAATCAACTAAAGAAAGTGAAGTAATTTTTTTTCTAATAATTTAATTTTAACTTTTTAAAGTGACTATTATTTTATAACTTTTTATATTTCAATGTTTCAAACAAGTTGAATAGATTCTAATAATTTAATTTTAACTTCTTCTTTTTTATTTACAGGGACAGAAGATGCAAACAGTGAGAGACATGAGGATTCTCATTACAGCTTGCTCTCTTTTGGTAATGTTGATTAGATATTTTTCAAACCAAAATCATTGTCGAATTTACTTATTAGATTTAAGTTAAAGAATTTAGAGTGGCAGGATCATCAATTGGTGCATGATGACCCCATGGAGCAGGAGCAGGAGCAGCTAATTATTAGCTCCCAGAGTCAGTTGGGGCATGATGACCCTGTGGAGCAGGAGCAGCTGATTGTTAGCTCCCAGAGCAGCCCACGCTTGTGCCCCAAACATGGGCAGATGTATAGCAGACGTACTCGGATTATTAAGAAACCCAAGCGCAACCAGTCTCCTCGAAAAATGCAGGCCTGCAAAAGGATTTCGTCATAATATCAGCTGCTATCTGTTCAGGAACTAATGAATTCCTAGGAAGGTTTGCTATACTGAATTGTGCCAAAAACAAAAGTGAATATAACGTGCACTAAGTAAGGTTATTTTAGTACATGTCGTGTTAGAGTATATTTGGTTTTTTATTTGAAAAATAATTCTTATGTATTCTGACCCGAGTTTATATGATAGTATATTTAATCTTTTAAAAAATTTATATGTTTAAAAGCAATACTGAATAACATAATTAGTTCACTTAGAATTTTTCTTAGGACCTTATAAGAATTAGGTCTAAGTAAAGGGTAACAATAGGTCACTCCTAGAATTCCTAATTCCCAAAGAAATCATCTGTACATGTAAGTTAATCTTTCCCAAGTTCTTTATCTTTATTTGGGTATACTTTTCGTCTTTTTCACTTTAATTTTATTATTAAGTCTGTATTATATAAAAATTGTGAATTTAATTTATGAATTTTAGTTTATGTATTATTTAAATTTTAAATTTTAAATTTTAATTTAAATTATAATTATAATATTCGTTAATTAAAATAATACGATTTTTTAGAGAATTATGTGAAAATAATAAATTGATATGGTATTATATTTGATAATATATTTATGTACACAATTTTAAAAATAATTTAATTTAATTTAATTTAATTTTAGCACTACTAAGTTCATAATCTAAACATAAAACAATAGAGTGAGTACAAAATTTAACCTTTTCTTTCTTTCTTTCATGTCCTTTTTATTTGAAAGAGACACTTAACTCCTTTGAAAAAGAACTGAAAGGACAATAAAAGAATACACATCATTGATGCTTTGTTGGAAGTGAAATTTTCATCTTTTTCTGTATCAAAACTAATATTACATGAATTACTCGTACGTTAAAATTTATATAAATGTGTAATAATACATTGACATAACAAAATATAATAACTATATAAATTACTGTTTAAGAAAATATAAATCTGTAAATGGTTGGGTTTACATTTTCATGACACCCTGATACGATTTATTGAAAACTCAAAAAAAAAAAAAAAAGAAAACTAAAATAGTAAAATGAGAATTTTATTCATCCAAATTTCAACATAGCATTGCAGGCATTCATCTGCAATGAAGGCTTTCCCCTTTGAGTCTCAATCTCCAACCAGCTTTCGGATTCAAATAGCTGAAGACTTGGCTTCCAAATCTCATCAGGGAAAACTAAAATATTGTCAGCAAGCAATGGGAATTAACTTCTATCACTCATTCAGTCTTTGCTTAGCATAGGACACTGTCAAGATAACCATCCAAACAAAGCAGCCATGCCCCAGAATATATATGTATATAATATTTATAATCAGCAGAATCTCACTATATATTTAAGAGGCCATTCAATAATTGATGGCATCTACAAGATGTAAATTTGCAGAATTTTTTAGTATGATACTTGTGTTACCTTTTCCTCGTGATCCAAAGCCAAAGGCCTCATTATCTTAACACGCAAAAACTTCATTTCAATCAAAATCAATTCAATGTATTACTATTAGTTTGGATAAGTTTTGAGTACCTGAGAATCTTCCCAGTTCGTTCATATATCAGACTAATGACCCTTTTTTTATATAAATAAATAAATTGAGATAGATAATTGACAAAGCAGAGAAAGTCTAACATGAGGGAAAAGAACCTGTTAGATTAGCCATGGTGACTGCCTGGCACCCTCACAAAGAGCTTCTGGTTTCTTTTCCATGGTTGATACAGAAATTTTGAACCTCTTTGAAAGATGCAGGCAAGTCATCCTTGGCTACCAAACACGACTCTTTTCATCATGTAAGACCTCTCTCCTTCTCAGTTTCTATGCACACCAATGGTGAACACAAGTCTTGGTATTTATATATTTTTAAAAGCAAACTGTAGTTGACACTGTTAATGGCTGTCACTGTCCATATAAATGGAATATATTCTGGTAGTCTTGAATGGAGAATTCTTGCACAAGGAAAATGTTCTTTTGATGAATTTTATTAATAAAAATAGGATCAAACATCTATGATATCAAATGAAAAGCCACATCTTTTGATGAAATCATTGACTTTCTCTTCTTTCTTTTAATTGGTGACAGAAAATAGGGGTTGATACTTGATAGTGGACAAGTTGAGCGATCATCAATTAGCTTTACAAAATGAAAATCCCAGTCCAATATCTCTGCCTTTCCATTTTTGGACTACCCTTTTAATTGAATCCTTATTGGAATATATTCTTCTTTCCTTTTAAGTAAAGTTGAAAATTATGCAGGGGCAACAATGGAAGTAAAAGAGAAAATTGCAGATTATAAATGTTCAGTTGCCATATTTTTTCTTTCTTTAGTCTGATATTCTTCTTATGCTTCATTTTTTTTTCTAATATAACCTCGTTCAATACCAATGATGGAAATTAGGCATAGCTATATCCGACACTCACTCGAGTAGCCTGTTTTCATTTGTCTTAAATTTCGACAGATTTTACTGAAACCAAATCTTATAAATGAGTAAAAAAAAACACAGTTGTTTGAGGCCCATTTTTAATATGGCAGAATTTTTTCATTTGAAGGTGTTATTAGCTAATAATTTAATGACTAATGTAAGGCCAAATTTGGGATTGAATTATTTGGAAAAATATAACTTAGAAAAGCAAAAAAAGAATTAAGAGTTGAGTGATTTTTCCAGGAATCTTACCAAACCGGTAAGATGAGCTGATCTCCAACCACCATGAAAATATTCTCTGAAGTACTGCAGAACTGATAAACCCATGAAGAAAGAAAAATACTATTCAAGTTACAGAATTGAGAAAGCTAAGATCAGCACAAGAGACAAAGCTGAAGAGAACACAATATAAAGCTGCCACAATTGGTAATGGTATAGAGACGTAAAAGACTCCAAATGGTGCTGGAAAATGACATAAGTAATCATTAAAGGAAAGAAATTATAGTGCTGCTTCAGTGGAAGAAGTAAGAAATGAAAAAAGTAGTTAAAGCTCCTGCTTTCGACATGGAATGCACATTCATCTTATATAGAATAATGTAATAGAATAATGTATTCTTGATATGAAGTGGAAGATGTTATTTTTCCTTCATTGTGAGGAATGGATTGGGAGGGGGAAGAAATGCAAAGGTGGAAAATTTTCCTTCCATTTACTTTGCTTTCTTCCATTGTCTCTCCTACCAAACACAAACACAGTGTTAATGCTGAGCTGATATTTGACTTGTCAATGCCAGCAGGCCTAAGTTTTTAGTGTTGAAGAGCAAAGTCTACCAGGTATTATCCCTGTTATGAGCAAACTGCAATGATGTTTAATTGCTAAGTTTCAAGTTTTATTACACGGATGCAGTAGTGCCTGTAACTGAACCAAGAGCACCATGAGCAAAACCCCAATTCCATGAAAAAATGAGGGAAAATCGAATTAAATGTACAAAATAGGGGAGTATAGTTTGATTATGTAACGACCCGGGATTCAGGATGTTTCTCCCGCACCATCCTACACGCCTGTCCCTTTATTGTGTTCCGAAAGTAAGCCTCCCTCTCTCGAACCAAGGATGTGATAGACTTTTCCACAATACAACAAGGCCGCGTGGGACTGATAGGTGCCCAAAAAGGGTAACACATTTGACAGAAGAGCAGGCGGGGCAATGGATAAATCCCGATCCGTATGAGGACGTGAAGGAGATGTTTTTTAACCCGAGTTGTCATAGAGTTAGTCAGCCAACCAGCACCATGGCTAATAACAGATGGTGGCACGGGTGTAGCACTTTCATATCTTGCACCTGCTGGAATGTACCAGTTGACTGCAAATAACTACATGATTATCAGTGAAATCTCAATTTTTCCAACAAATTTACTGCCATTAATGTGTTTTTTTGCACTATTGGATTCTTTATTCTTGTTAAAATAATATATATATGTATGAATCCAATCCACACTTCAAATGTGTATATGAGTTATGATCATTCGAATATATGAAAATTTTGAATAGTCAAATTGGAGTGACACTTTTTGTTTCACTAAGCTTTTAATATTGGATAATGAATATTTTGGGCAATTATTCTATCCAGGCTAATGGAGTAAAAAAAAAAAAATTCCTTAAATGGGTCTATAATGATGTTAAATGTTTTTTAATTATTGAATTATTATTTTATGAAAAATTATTTAGCACATTGCTTGTGAAATTTTTAGACTTCACAAATAGGGTTAGAGGATTAATAAGTGTCTTATAGAAATATAGTAAAGTATTAAAAATAAATAAAATAAATAGATATATATTTTTTTAAAAACCCATGTCATTTTTTTAAGGTTGCCTGTAAAAAAAAAAATCACATTGCTAATGTACCAAATATTTTCATTATTTTATTATACCCTAAAAATAAATTAGACCAACCTAAACTTTAACTAAAAGTATATAGGATAATAATAATCCTATTTTTAAATCTTATAATATTTTTTACAAAAAAAATTATCAAAATATAATGTTTATAACTAAGCTTTAAAAAAATATTCACAAAACTGAAACAAAAAATTATAAAATTTATAACTAACAACACAAAAAAATTCACCAAAATATAATACTTGTAACTAAGAAAATGAAATAAAATTTTAGTTGAAAGTTATAAACTGTTGAGGAGATAAATCAGTCTTGAAATGAAAACGATGATAGGAGGAAAGTATTTGAGAATTTTGATTTTGTTTTTCTTTGTTGTTTCAAAACGTTGTCAAGTTGATGGTATGAGAATTTGATTTCCTTTTCTTTCTCATCTTCTTCAGCTGATTTTCGGGATGAAGAGCAAAACATATATATGCATATAATATGCATATACTGTGAGTAGTTATCTCATCTTTTATAAGCTTCTGCTTCTGGATGGACCTATCATAACTTTTCTATTGTTTTATGATTTGTGTTTGGCTTTTCTTAGTGGTGCCAACGCTCTCAGATTTACATCGACTTCAATTAGCTTTATCGAAGTAGAAAAAAGAGCATAAACTAGAGAGTAGATCTTAAGTTGAAAAATAAAAATAAAAATTAACATGTGCATATACATATACATATACATATACATATTTAATGATTAAAATATTCATAGTTAACATATTTAGATATTCGAATATGGATATAAAGATAACACCCTCCGATATATAAAGAAAGCATTATAAAAAATGTAACAAGCTTTTGCCAAACACTCCCAGTTGGACACCTAATCTGGGTGTTGTCAGGTCAAGCCCCTTCTGTGTTGGTATACATGTAATGTCGATGCAGCGAACTTTCTGAGGGATCCGCCGACCAGCTTTGCAGCAGTTGTAAGGAACTCCGACGGTGTTCATTAAGGGTCTTTCAGGTCATTATCGTGTTTGTCTGGAGCTGAAGGTTGTTGAAGCCTTTGCGGTCCGAGAAGCTCTTTCTTGGTTGAAGACTCTTCGCATGGACGGAATTATGATTGAGAGTAACTGCCTCCAAGTGACTTCGGTTTTGAAGTTTGATAGTAATGATGTCTCTGAAATTCGAGTATGAGCTTGCTTTTTAATTTCAAAATGTCATTCTATTAGACACCACGGAAAATTAATAAAATAGTTTGTGTGTTTATAAGAGTAGCTTCATCTTATGCAATCCAATTTGAATAAAAAAAATCTCCTTCTAGTCTTTCTTCAATTTTAAGTTATGATGCTATATTCGATCTATACAATGAAAATAGAGGATGTTAGATCAGAGTGTACAGGATAAGTTTATCGGTTTGAGGCTTAATTAAATTTTATCACTTGTTTTACTTGACTCGTATTTTCTCGTTTGACATAATGAAATTATTTTCCCTAAAAAAATCATTAAATAAAATTTTAAAGATCGAATCCAAATTATATGGGCTCACAACATAACTATTCTCACTAAAAAAACTATTTTTTGGATTTAACATCTCATATCTTTTATTTTCACTATTTTGTAAAATGAAAAAAAAGCCCATTTTTCTAAAAAGAAGTTGTTTGCATATAAACAACAGCATAAAGGTGGAATATGAATAGATAAATATGGGATTTATATTTCATAAATTCCAGAAAATATATATAATCCTATAAAAACGCTTAGAATAAATCATAAATCTCCAATAATCAAAAGTAGCATTTGTTAATAAAAGATATAGAAAAGGGTCGGTGGTAATGTGTTAAAGAAGAGAAGAGCTAGCATGAGAGAAAAGAGCCTGTCAAGTTAGCCAAGACTGGCTTGCCTGCCCTGTTTGCTTGTGAGCTTCCAGGCAATGATGAGAGATGAGTAGGCAAGTCATTCTTGGCTATGAAACAAGGCTCTGATTCCCCATATTAGACCTCTCTTCCAATCTCTAGTGGGATGCTTGTTCTTTTGACTTCAAGTCTCTATTTATAGGGGTAGGAAATGTTTTGACTTGGCATGTGACCTGGCTTCACATTGTTTTCCTTATCTAAGAATAGGTTCTGTTCCATGTATGTTCTTTTGGATTTTGGAGCCTTATAATGGTGAAAGAATTTCAAAAGGAATGTCAATGCCACTGACTCCTCTCAGCTGACCTTTTACCACTTCCAATAGCCTATTGTTATCCCCATTTATGAATATATATATATATACATGTAAGATATCAAATACGAATATTTTAAGAAAAAAATGAAGATATAAATCTGTGTTTGGAAATTATTTCTTGTAAATTTGGTATGATTCATTTTTGGTAAGTTCTGTCCTTTGTTCTTTTAAATTGTTTCTTGAATTTAGAGTTGGTTCATATAATATCTTTAAAAAAAAAATGATATTTAACATATATGAATCGATATTTTAATTTAATTTTTTTCTTGTCCACAAATAATCACGTGTTTTATAAAATTGTTTTGTATGGCATATGGCATTGGGATGAGGGAAGAATCAACGCACGTTGGAACCTGACTATCCATTTGAAATTAAAGATTATGATTCAAAGATCTCCATTTATTGTTCACATTATATTTATTATCAGTAAAATTAAATATAAAAAAGATTTATAATATTTATTGTTTAAAATTGGGATATTACCAACAAGTGATTGAGTACGATGTTAAAATACATTATATTCTCAAATGGGAGAACATAAAATTGAACCTTGAAGAAAATATTATTAAGAGAAACAATCACGAATCTCGAATATAAACTATAAAAAATACATGTATAATATTAAAAAAGAATTAGGTTATTGATAGAAACTGTGTGTTATGACAATCAACCAATCAAAAGTCATATCCCACCTTAGATTGGCAAAATCTTGAATTATCACAATATTATTGATGGAATTTAATTGCATAATCCTTGAAAAGTCCATCAATGGATTTTCACCATATATGGAACTCCCTTAATGTTAACATGTAGGAGAGCATTCTGTGATTTGAATTGATTGAATTTTTAAAATTGAATAAGTAAAACCTTGGAGAATCAATCCCAATATAAATTACTAAATTAATTGAATTAAAATGAATAGGTTCGAGTTTTTTTCCCAACAAAATAAAATCCATATCACCTAAAAACAACCATCAAAGGAGCTATATTTACGCAGGATTTCAGTCCAGATTTTACCCTACTTTAGATTTCATTACACATGTGCCTGCCTTATTATTTTTATCTATTATGCTGTTGATTGTTTAACTGTACTTATACTGATTATAATTGCAATTACCTTTATGCGTTAAAGTTAATCATTAGTTATACATAATACTTGTAATCCCAAATTGTACTTATACCCTAAAAAATAATTTTTAAATAGTCACAAATTGTAGTTATACGTAATACATTATCCATTAAGGTGGATGTTCTCACTCCTTCAACAATCCTGTTTAAATCCAACCAAGTATAGTTAATCTCCAGTCTTATTATACCCATACATGCCTTTATTTTATTTCTTTCCAATTTTGTCCATCTGTTTATCCAGGGTGATTTGATTATACGGTGTGAAATTGCCCCCAAGCATATATTTATATTTGTGGATAAAATCTTTCAAAAATAGTTTTTAATTCAAAACAAAAAAAATATATATTCTTTATCTAAAACCCATTGGAGTTCGATGAAGCTGAGATGAAAAGCCCATATTTAATGTTTTTAAATTAAGATTTATATAATTTTACTATGGAAATTACACTTGAACTTATCTGAAACACAGTGCCTACGAAAACCAGATTTTGTTGGTGGGCTTGTCCTCACTAGTTATGAAATGGTAGGCCTTCGATTCACAGCCCAATAATTATTTTTTCAAAACAGCCCAACAAATTTAGAGCAGGAGGCAGAGTCATAATCCATATTTAATCCATAACTCCATCGTCATCATCTAATTAGAACGTTTCGAAAAACTAGATCTAATCTTTCAAGATGTTCGTTATATCAATGTTTGGCGTATAAGAACTCTCCGTGTTGGTCTAATGATAAAAAATATTCATTATCCCAAATGTGATTTGAATTCAAATCGCATCAATCACGTTGTTGTTAAAAATTTACTCTCTTATTATAATTCACAAAAAAAAAAAAAAAACTGATTGACATAAAAATAATATTATAAAATTAAAAAAATTATAAGATGATAAGAAAAATAAAATCCACATAATACAAAAAAATAAAAATTCACATAAAATATTTTTTTGCGAGATATACAACAAATTATTAACATATAAAAATTTGTGTGAAATTATAAATTTTTTTTGAGTATTTTTTATGTTCGTTTTAAGGTTTATGTTCGTGATCTAAGCTATCCCTTCCAACAATATTTTTTTTAATGTTTGAACGTACATTTCCTCTCGAGAATATAATGTGTTTTACTATTACAACTAATTTGTATTGATATTTATAATACTTTGATCACAGAAAAATAAAACACTAATTTTATCCAAATTGTATCATATTAACAAATTATTCAAAATATGCAAGATTGATATATGACACAAGCATTAACATGACAAATTACGTAAAATCTAAAGAAAATTGAGATACAATAAATGCGTAATATAAAAGATAGTTATAACAGTAACATAACTTTAAAAAGAACACCAATGCTTAAAGTAGGTTGAGTAAAAGTCTATCCAAATTCACCTAACCAGCTTATTTAACACATTCGATTTTGTTGATTTCGGTTATGTTAGTTATTTTGACTAAATCCATTTAAGATTGAATTAAAATGATGGAAGTTATAATCAAATTCATCGTCCTAATTGATTTTAATATTTTTTTTATTTATTTTAAATATATTCACACTATGTAAAACATATCATATAAGTTAATCCCTAAACCTAAATTATTTTAACTCAAACTAAATTTTAATTAACCCAAAAAACTAAAACAAAACACCCTAAAGGATACACAAAATTTTACCTTTCCATTCAACAATTATGGTGTTTCTTGATTAATTTTTTTTTTTTAATATACTGGTGTGATTACATAGTAGTATCTACTCATACTTTCTTAACCATTTGACAACGCACACACATCTTGCACACACTGGTGCTCAAACCCGGGTCCTCCTAGGATGAATAACATCCTCTTAACCACTGGAGCCACTCGTTGGGTTCATTTTTTGATTAAATTAATAAAACTTAATTCTTACATAAATTAATTTAATTAATGAAACAAAACAAAGTCAATTAATCGACTTCATTGACCAATGTTAAGTTAGTTAAGAACATATGTGAATTGATTAATCAGTTAAATTTGAAAATGAATGATCAAAAAGATTAAAACAACAAAATGAATTAACAAAAAAAATCGATTGTTCTTTCTCCTTAATCTAAAAAGAGCAAACCTAAACCTCGTGTGTTGATCTATTGGTAAGGGTAATCACCGCTCCAAATGTAGCCTAAATTTAAATCGTATTAATTGCGTCGCTGTTAGGGCTTTACCCCCTCTTGTAATTCACTGAAAAAATGCAAACTTAACTTTAAAGCTTGAAACAAGGGTCTAAACCTCAAAGATTAGCATAAATTAAAAAACTAAACATTCAATACCCTAATTACCCTTCATATCATATTTCTTTTTTCCTTTTGCTTAGCTGCAATAAAAGCAAATCCTCTCCGTTCAAAATTTTGCAATTATAAATGCAGTAGGGGACAGCTTTTGATTACGGGTATAGATTAGAGAGGTTTGCAGATATTAGATAATAAACAATGGAAGACTATGTTAAAGAGTATATTATAAACCAAAATTGATCTCGTTGGCTACTTTTACAAACCACATTGAGCCATTTTTGCAGTGGTAAATATACACCGTTAAAAGTGTAGTTAGCAGTAAGAAAGTTGATGACAACTCATTTTATTCTCTAATTTAGCTAAGCTAATGGATTTCCCCATTCCTGTTAGTGGCCATTAACCTCCCCCCACCACTTTCATTCACTTTCTGATGTAACCATCCTTCCCATTTGCTCAGACTCACATGGCTCCAATTACAAACTATGGGCTATATAATGCATGCATGCCTTTGTCTCACCTCTGGATTCGGAGTTGTGGTGATGGCTTCAAATATTTGTACTAGGCTTGAAACTGCAATATTTATGGTGGGATTTGTTTGTGCAAATTTAGTGTTAGCAATGTGCGGTAACATTAGTGAAGTGTTTGAGTACAACTGGGCTCCTGATCACATTATCTCTCAAGGAGACCAGATCAAGCTAACTCTGGACAATGTTTCTGGTAATGCTAACCTTTCTCTTCTTTGCTTTGTGTAATGAGTGTTTTGTCTTATGTTGTGATCAAAATGATTAGGAATGTATTTGTTGAAATAAATGGTGATGTGATTGATTATAGGTTGTGGATTTGAGTCTAAGAAGAAGTATTTGTTTGGGCAAGCAAGTGTGCAGATCAAACTAATTGAAGGAGACTCAGCTGGAACCGTCACCGCCTTTTATGTAAGATTAGTGTTACTAGATTATGACTGTAAAAGCTTATGTGCATGAACATTTATAAAAATGTTTCTATTTGTTTGAGAAATTTAAGAATGGGAAATGCAGATGGCATCGGAAGGGCCTGTTCATGACGAACTTGACTTTGAGTTTCTCGGGAATGAATCGGGAGAGCCGTACCTAGTCCAAACTAATATTTACGTCAATGGCACCGGCAATCGAGAGCAAAGGCATACTCTTTGGTTCGATCCCACACTTGATTTCCATACATACTCTTTTTTCTGGAATCGCCATTTCATTGTGTAAGTGTAAGCAACAAACTGTACTCAAATCTATGTTATTCAGTTATTTGAAATGTCATGTTTAATATTCGTTGGCAATCTAAACAGGTTTCTTGTTGATGAAATTCCCATACGGGTTTTCAATAACAAAGAAGACAAGGGCGTGCTGTTTCCAAGACAGCAGGCGATGAGCACCCGAGGTTCAGTATGGAATGCCGATGATTGGGCCACGCAAGGTGGGAAGGTGAAGACCAACTGGACCAATGCTCCCTTCGTTTCAACCTTTCGGTCTTTCATCATCGATGCTTGCGAATTATTGCCTGAAACAGACGATACTATGGCCCAATGTGGCAAACTCGGACGGTTCTGGTGGGATAAGCCAGCTTTCGGTGGGTTAAACAGGCATAGGAGCCATCAACTTAAATGGGTTCGCAGAAAGCATTTGGTTTATGACTATTGTAAAGATAAAGCACGATTCACTGAGTTACCAAGGGAGTGTATCAGTTAAAATTACTGCAATAAATTTTAAGCATTTCACAAATTCTTACTAGAATTAATTAAGAGAGAAGAATCATGATCATATAATCGCTTTCAAAATCCCATCAAATGAGTTTAATTTGCGAATTCCAATATTTGTGGTGCCTGACTCAAGTGTGGCCTTCTTTGTAAAAAAATAAAAATAGTGCCTCACGCCCCACCCCATAAAGACAAGAAGCCACTGCATGTTTCACACTGTTATCCATATCTCTATCAAAGCAATAAATGGATGCCACATAATAATTAAATCACATGTTTCCCAAAAACACCCTTTTACTTGTATCCACACAATCCAAAGGAACTGAACTCACACTCATACTGCAACTTTGAATCCTCTTGCATAAATGGAGATGACTGCACGATCTTTGTCTCAAGCAAAGCTCCCAAGCTGCTCGGCTACTCTTTCACCTTTCTTCCTTCATTCAAAAACCTCTCTTTCTGCATCAAATTTGGTGGTCCCTTTTCAGTCCTCCAAAAGCTATGGTGCCAGGCTCAAATTTGATAGAAACAGATTAAGGAAACAAAGAAATGTTGGGGTTATTTATGCTTCTGAAAGTGAAAGTAATACTTCCACAGATGTCACTGATCGATGGCTTCTTGAACCTGCAGGTTAGTGAGTCAATGTTTTTATGCTATTACAGGGTCAAACTCTTTTATCTGGTTCCTGAATCTGGATTGCTAGTTTAAGAAATCACCAACATTTTGATGCATTGTTGAACTAGGTGATGGAGATTCAAGACACATTGGATTTAAGGTTCAAATGCCAGATGCCTTTGAAATTGCTTCCGTAAGTACCATAAAAGAAGAATGTTGCCATTGCCACTGTTCTATCTTTTATTTGAAAATAACATCCCTGGTGGATTTTTATTTGGTCATTTTGTAGAGTGAGGTGACTGTTGGTCGCCTCCCTGATAAGGCGGATGTGGTGATTCCAGTTGCAACAGGTGATTGGACTACCGTTATGCTCAATATTTTAATTTTAAATTCTTTTATGCCATCTCAAGTATCCCAAAATTTAAAGAAAATGTAAAGTTGGGATTATATTTGTTTCAATTATGAAATCGATTATTTTCATACTGCTAATACCTTTGATATGGAATCATATGTACATCTGTGGGTGCTGTAGTATCGGGAATTCATGCACGGATTCAGAAGAAAGGTGGGAATCTTCTGGTGACAGACTTGGATACTACAAATGGGACCTTCATCAATGACCAGAGGCTAAGACCAGGAGTTGTTTCCAAGGTGCCACCCGGAAGTTTTCTTATATTCGGTAAATACCCCCAATTCTTCAACTTCAATTCAACCCAATAACCCCGGAAAAGTATCCCAAATTCTGCATTGTAACTAAGGCAAACGAGACTGTTTTCTTGAGTTATGTCTATGTAATGGTTCTTTTTTGATGTAGGTGATATTCATTTGGCAATGTTTCGTGTCTCGAAGCTTGAGAATGTTGCCAGCATCGAAAGCAAACCAGAGGAATCTGCTGATGAAGTAGAGAGTGAAACTGCAACTGAGGGTCCTTCAATGGACTAAATATTGAAGGATTTTGTTGAGGAGGCATTCAATTTTTGTCATTAGATTTTTCTCCCTTCAAATGTTTTCTCTTTATGTAATCCGAATTTCTTCCACATACATTCAACATGGAACGAAATACATGAATATACTCTCTTTATTTAGCATGTCAATTGTCCAAAATCTACAACATGTGTACCAACCAACAACTTTCCCAATTTTCAATTTAATGCAATGAAAACACGAGTAGTTTAAAAACTGCAGAAGTTCAATTCCAACCTTAGATGTGTGCTGAAAAGATAACATGAAAGTTTGAGACACTGACTGAACTCCCCTGGAATTTGTATATAGCTGGAATTGTCAATGGATAAGAAATGTGCACATGCCTACTATTTGAGAATCATAAAAAACTAAAGGCATGTAAATAGAAGCAGCAGTTTCAATAAAATGCCAACAACGCTCAACCCCAGCTTCTCTATGGAGGCAACCAATAAGAACAAGGCCCAGCTATAAAAAATATAACAAGAACTAAAAGATTGAAATACAAGATCATACAAACGAGACTAAAATCCATGGATAACTAAAAGAGAAGACTATAGTTACCATACAGTCACAAAATTATTGTGTATAATCTTGTTATAATAGAAAAAAGATGAAAATGTTGGAAGCCTGAAGGCATAAAGTAAGTATAATCATAAATCATCAGACAGCCGTTATGTCTTCACCTTGGAGCTTATGCTGCTTTTACTGTGCCAGACATTATTCCTATCACCATTGACTGTTTTCTTCTTGGCTGCAACAGAACATTGATCGGTTCGACCACCCTTATTATTCATATCAATTTGAAGTCTGCGTCGCCTCATCCTATTCTCCAAACGTATCCCTCTTAGTGCACGTGCCCTCTGCTCAATTTCTAGAGCATCTGAGAAGTTCCAGATATGAACAACACCTTCCTCACCCCCACAGACAATTCGATCTGCACCAATACCGACTGAGAACAAATTGCACCCAAATCCATGGAGCATTCTCTGGGGTGGCTCTATGTTCCTTCGGTCAAAGTTATTATCCCTTGAAACCCTTTTCCCCAAGGTGCGCTTACTGGCCCTCAACAACTTCCGAACATCAATTAGTGCAAGTTTACCATCACTGGAAGCTGAAACAAGCCAGGGAAACTCAAATGCAAGGGAGTAAACAGCACCTGAGTGAGGAATCCATGTTGCAATCTGCACGACATTAGATTCGTCAGACCCACTCATAATCTCAAACATGTGTATCGCTCCATCTTCTCCACCAGTAAACAGGAAGTCTCCAGTGCGACTCCGAGCCAAGGCATAATTATTACCAACGTGAGCATTGTGAATAACATTTAACAGCGTCCCAGTATTTGTCTCCCAAAGAAACACATCAGAACCTGATGTGCTTGCAACAGTTGTGTCGTGAGGAACAAGGCTCCAAACCCAGTCACCATGCCTCAATACCTGTGTGCACTTCAGTGATGACCTATCCCAAACACGAACTGTCATGTCCCAAGAACCACTATATATCCTAGTAAGGTCCAAAGCAAGAGAAGTTATAGGCCCCTCGTGTTCCCAAAGTCGAAACTCATTGTTCTGTTTCTCAACACCCTTAAGGTCAAACAAGTGCTTAAGACTCTCTACTGCCTTCCAACAATGGATAAAGCCATCTGTACCCCCAGCAACTAATAGCTTAGTATCAGCTGCAACAGCCCTAATAGTACAACCAAGGGGCCGCGATGATGCAATTGACAGCCCCTCCTCCATATCCCACATTCGTACAACCGAATCATATCCAGCAGTAAAAATGAGTTTGGCCGAAGCCAATAGAAACACAGTTCTAACAGCTTCAGTATGACCATATAAAACATCAATGCTATACCTTCCTAAAAATGTCTTGCTCCTAAACTCCCTCTCCACAAACAACTTTTTCCAAGATTTCTCATCGGAAGCCCCTGCACCCAAAAGTCCTGAGGCAACTGGTAAACCCCACCTCTCGCAATAAAACTCTTCCCAAACGTGATGCTCGGATGCTATATCATGGAGAGTGGTCGACACACAAGATACTATACCAAGCTCTTTAGGGTCGAGACAATTCAAAATTTCTGAAACTAAGGCTGGTGGGAGATCAGTGATTGACCGCCGGGCATTTGGGAAAACATCGTTAGGAGGTAACTGTTTTGAACCATAAAAGCTAGAAATGCCCTTCTTAGGGTTAAAATCCAAAGCTGGTTTTGAAGTTTCCAAATTTTCAGGTGCGGAATTGTAACTAGAATGGTTTGACTCAGAATAATTTGCTAGATTCTTAGAAATCTCAGTGCTTTCTTGGCATTCAAATGCCATAAAATGAATGAAAATTTCACCCGGAACTATTAATTCAATGTTATAACTATAAAGCTAAATCCCCTAATTGAAGGCCCCAAAAAGTATTTAAACCAGAAATATTCCAAACCTAGAATCTGAACTTACCCTTAAACAAAGATGCCTAAATCTAACAATCCCTAAAAACTGAAACCCAAAAGTATTAAAATCAAACTACAAAATGTAAAATAAAACTTATCAGAAAATATCCAATGAATTGAAGAAATTTGAAGGGTTAACAACTAATAGAAGCTGTGCAGGATCTAACCAAAACCCAGAAAGTCAACAAGAAAAAAAAAACAAATTTGAAATTAAAAAGGTACCTCTAAGATTAATTCGTTCTTTGGAGAAGAGAGTTGCTAGAACTGTTCTTAATTTTCCAAATAAATGAAGGGTAATTGTGAATATGGAGGAAATTGAGGAGGGGAAAGGGAATATTTCTTGGATCCGAACGCCGAATCGGTGGGAAGGTTTGGAGGAGGGGATTTATTATTATTATTTTATTACGGTACTATTAAAGGAAGGATCGAACGGTGGAGATTAATGGAGCAAGAGTCATAGAAATTTTGTGGGACGTTGAATGATAACGAGTCACGCACAAAGATGCTTCTATATTGTTATGATTTATAATCAATTTATGGCTTAAAATTATGGTTGTATATATTATTTACTTATAGGTTTTTTTTAATTTGAGTTTTAAAATTAATAATTAGTAATTAAATTTTAAATTCGAAATAAATATAAAATTTAACTAAATTGGAAAAGAACATAAAAACCACATTAAAAAAGTCAAACTAAGGTAACAAATATCAAGCTAGCTTTACTTGACAGACTTGGTAGTTTATCTACATTCGAGAGTAGTTGAAAGTAAAGATTACTTTTTTCTTTTTTTGCATGTTTTACTCCCTAGTAGATATGGCAAGAAGTGTCTGCTACCTCTGCTGTGAACATACCTTTGTTGATTGGAGTAATGATCTACAACGGGGAATCCAAATTTATGCTTAATATAACATTTGAATTTGATTTTTTTTTTTAATTTGGTAATTAAATTTGATATCTAATTTTTTTAATATTATTTCGTTAAACATAGTTCAATACTTATTTTTAATATGAATTTCTCTAAAATTGACAATAATTTTGTAGCATAACAAAAAAAAAAATTCAACAACATTATTATTTTGCGTAATCTTTATAATATTTAATGAATTTAGGTATCAAAATGAATCTAAAAAAAAGTTTAGGTATCAAATTAAAAAATACATATATAAGTTTAAGTATCAAATTGGGTTAAAAAAAAATTCAGATACCAAATTAAAAGAAAATCAAATTCAAATACCAAATATTATATTAAACCCAAATTTATTGAGGTAAATTTCAAACACAATTATTCGTTCAAATTAAAAATTTTAAATATTAATTAAAAATATAAAAATTTGGTTGAGATGTGAGACCCAAACATAGAGTTTCGAACTACCATTGGCGGTAGTATTGTTGATAGTTAGAATGATATAAAACGGAAAGTTAAAAAGGTTTGTCAAAAAAAAGGAAAAAGTTTGCCCACGGCCAGATTGGGTTCATAGGCCCTAAAACCTACAAACCTGGGCTATTTAAATCTTGGTATTGGCCCGCCGTTCTGTCTCTGTAGTTCACGTTTTTCTTTTTCTTTTTCTTTTTCACTAAAATTCGGGAAAGAACAATCCTTCAAAGTTCTTCAAAAATAGGCGTTGTGTTCCGTCGGTAACAATAAATCTAAGAAGAAGAAGAACATTTTCGTTTCAAGGTAAGACATCATTTTTACTTTTCTGTAAGTGGATTTCATTGATTTTAAGTTTCCACTGTTTGTTTCGCTTATGATTAGTTATCTTTGGAGTTTTGAGGTTTTCTTGTCTTCTTTTAAACAGAGTATGCCAAACTATTTAGTAATCTTGACTATCAATTGCTGAGAACTTATGTTTTGTATTAAATTGCAGAGAAATATTTATTTGGTTTGGGTTTTTCCTTCTTTGTATTGAAAATTATTGATTTATTGAGTTTGTTGTTTTGTGGGATTTGATTTGATCCTTTCGCTCAAGGATTGAAGTTCAAAATGGTATAGCGTATAACTAGGGGAAGGATACACTGCAAATGGTATATCGTAAGTATTATCTCGTGTTTTCGATGAATCCAAAATTAGGATTCTTATTGTGAGTTGCCTTGGACATGAAGAAGTTATTGCAGCACATTAGAGTTGATATCTTAACCGGGCTGCTCCTGAATATTAATATCTGGATTGCTTACTTGGTAATCGAACTCGTATTGCAATTCATTGTCCTTGTGTTGTAGCATTGGTTTAGCATAGGCCACACACCACGAAACCGATATACAGCTTGAACTAGAGTTGATTTTGTTGTTCATCTTACTGCCTCGTGTTTGTGCATGTTAGTTGTGAAATCATGCTTCCACCCTTTTTCAATTTTAGTAAACTGTTTTGCAAATCCTATGTCAAATAAAGCTGCTTTTTACTATGATAAAATTCAAACACAAATTGATGAACCTAAGGGATTGAGGGTCTCTTATCTCTTTATCTACTCCAGCTTACTGGCACTTGATGGTCTAACTTCAAGGATTTGAAAAGTGTTATATTGCAAGAAAGTAGAATTAAACCGTTCTTTTAGCATATGATTAGCTGTTAGTTTTCTTTTTAGTAAATTAAACCATTTTTTCCCTCGTTTTGAAAGTTTAGTTTTCGGAAATGCAGATTAGTGTCTAGAGCATGGGAAAATCTGCTGCAGATGAAAAGATTCTCAGTTACAACGATGTTGTGCTTAGACGGTCAGACTTGGACATCCTCAGTGGTCCGTATTATCTGAATGACAGAATCATCGAGTTCTATTTTAGTCTTCTATCTTCAGGTCATCCTTCAGAGGACATCCTATTGGTTCCACCATCAATTGCTTTCTGGATAACTAACTGCCCCGATGTTGATGGTCTCAAAGATTTTCTGGAACCCCTTAAATTGCCGGATAAGAACCTTGTGATTTTTCCGGTCAATAACAACGATGATGTAAGCTTAGCCGAAGGCGGAAGTCACTGGAGCTTACTTGCATATTACCGAAGTGCTAATGTCTTTGTCCATCATGATAGCAATCAGCAAATGAATAAGAGGCATGCTATGAAGCTGTTTAAATCCGTGGTTGGTTATATCGGTGGTCCAAGTTCAACCAGTAATGACAAGTATCAAGAATGCATCAACACACCTCAGCAAGTTAATGGTTACGATTGTGGCTTATACGTTACAGCTACTGCGAGAACCATATGCTCATGGTATGAAAGCAGTGAAAACAAAGATGGCACTGATTTGTGGTTTTCTGCTCTAAAGGAGCAGGTGACTCCGTCGGTGGTTGGTGAAATGAGGAAAGAGATACTGGGGTTGATCAAAGATCTAATGGCCAAGAAATGAGAGATATTGAATGAGGACGTTTCGGGTTGAGTGTGCAAGAAGATGAAGTTCTGCCATTTCATGGATCTTGTATGAATTTCAAGTTTCCTTCCAAAATCTGGGACTTAAGTCTGTTTTCTGGAAAGCAACTTAAGCAGGCAATGTATGGCAATCACATGCATGCTTATTTGATTAATTTGTTTTTCTATTTGTTAATTGAAAACTTTGTTGTTCAAACTTTCATATTCTTATGGATCCCATATTTATACCTATGTGTCGGACTTAAATATGAATTCGATGCTCGCATCCACATTGAGGATGAAAATCGTGTATCACTAAATGCTTAGGAAATTGAAGGCATCCAAGGCTAGGGATGAATGGTAAAGAAAATAATATTTTTTGTTGTGACAGATTTATACTTATTGCCTCTACTTGTTTGCTATAAAATTACAATTTCATCAACTGTAGGGGACGTTTATAGAACTTACAATTAATCTCATAAAATATGTTGTACAAGTCATCGATGGAAAAATTGCAAAACCAGAACCAAATGAGTAGACTTCGAACTTTTTTAGCATTGTTTCTTAAAAGTATTTTTGAGATAAAAAGTGTTTTTGAGATAAAAGTATTATTAAATCAAAAGTTTGAGTTTTTCAAAAGTGTTTTTGGCACAAAAAATGGTTTGAAAAATCACTCTTTTGATCAAAAAGAGAGAGAAAATTTTAATTTTTTTTCAAAAGTGTTTTTTAACTTAAAAGCACTTTTAAAAAGTATTGCTAAACTAGTCCTCCATATCATTATAAAGCAAAATGAGGATAGATTCGATAATAGCACCATAAAAGCTCTTATATTAATACTCAAATTGCATTTTATTCCCTTTACTTAAAAATGGGTTTCTGTTGTAAAAGTTTGTTTAATGTATATCAACATGAGGTATACGTGACATGTCACGTATCATTATTTGGTTATTCCATCAATTACATCAATTTTTAACAATAGAAATGAAGTTTTTAACAAAAATGATCAATTTACTCTTTAGTGTAACGCATATGATTTAATTTGTGTATTTTTAAGTAAAAATAACAAAATATAATCTGACTCTTAGTATAATAATTTTACGGGACTGATTCAGCCTGTAATTTACAAATTGCGGAGTGCACGTGATTAAGCCTAATACCATAATTGACATTCAACAAGTGGAGATTTCTTTAAGATTGTGACCATCCGGCAAGTTTAAATTCGAACCTATTTGCAAAACCATTCTTGTATATCGATTTAACATGTTTTGTATTAAAATACGGTGTACCGAATCCATTAAATGGATAGTTAAACATGTGGAATTGGTAAAAGAAAATTAAAGTCTGAATGGTAAAGCTATGAAACAGTGGATATTTAATTGGAGAGCAGACAAAGGCGGCAAGAATCTGACAGACCATCAGATTAAACAAGCAGCAGAATCAAGAGTAGGCCATGAGGTTGAAACAAAAACAGGCACGGTGAGAGGTCCCAGACCCTTATTGGCGTGGGGTTGGGCTTGCTGGTCCAGCTTCCACCTCCTGCAGGTAGTCCATTTTGAACTGACAACTGCATGTATGCCATTGCTAACCCCGGCCCCCTGGGACTAGTCCAAACACAACATTTCATTTACTCAAAACTCTAGGCTACAGTTCCTTTTCATAATGGACCCGGTTCATGGTCGAATTTTGGTCCCATCCGATTTACAAACACTGCTAAATTATATATGACAGAGACAGAAACATGCCTTGTCCTGTAAGATCAGCATTGTTACTTGGGATTGAAGAAACTCCAATGGCGGTGGCGAATATATTTTCCATTTTTTGTAGTCCTAGAGTATCGTACCTATAAACTAAATTGCTAGTTGGGTTGGGTGAGTCGACGTTTCTTTGCTTTGCATCACGCATTAAGTCCCTTCAGCCAGCCGAGCCACGTGTTTGGTCTTATTACGACTACAATCTAATCTAGGATTCTGTTATTCTGGACCCCACTAGCCACTCGCCCCACCGACCAATCTCCCCTTCCTTGGTTTCAATTTTTTTACCTTTCCAAAATGATATTTTATTTTTTATTATTTTTCATTGCTACAACTAACTCACTACTGATTTTCTTATGTCTTACGGTTTGATTTTGATTCCAACATCTCACACTATGATTAACTATTCAACAGGTCTTCTCGCTCGTAATCTTTTATATATATATATATATATATATATATAAGTAATAGCAATTTATTTTACCTTCTCACTTTTTTTCAAAAAATATTTTAATAATTTATTTAATTTTTCAACTTTATAAAATAAATTAAAAAATTTTAACTTTGCCGGTTAAATAATATGTTAGTATTTAATTAATTTTTTTAAATTAAAAAATTTTAAATATATAAAAAGTATTTTTAAAAATACTAAATCATTAAATTTATAAAAAAAATTAATTAAATATTTATGTGTTATATATGTGATAATCCGTATGTATGTCACATCTATAGAATTATCAAATGTTAATTTTTTTATTTATTTTGAGGTGATTTGATAAAAAATAAAAATTTTAATCATTGATGATTAAAAAACTTTTTTCATAAAATTATAAGAAAAAAATCATTATATCTAAAAAAGAACAGTATGTTCTGGAAACCCTTCTTTATAGAATTCAAATAACTATTTGCAAATGTATATTAAATTGATTTATATAATTTAAAAAATGAAATTCACATCTTTATAAAAGATGGAAGATCATATTGATCCTAGCCATAGAGATTCTTTGGAGTGGGAATGCTGATTCATAGATTCTTAGCTTAACCCAAGATGCCACCCTTCTCCATCTTGGCACGGTTTTTTATTACGCCCTTCACTTTTTTCATTTAAAATTATTACTATTTTTACTACAATTATTTATTATTTTATTATTAAAGAGTGTTGTTTGACTGATATACATTTGACCAGTCAACTAACTTGACTGATCTGTCCGATGTGTCCACCCTTAGCTCCCCATTCTTTGTCTCCCCAAAATTATCCTTAAATCCTACTTAATTACCATAACTTACTTGTAAAATTAGCTTTTGACGACAAGAGCTTGTAAAATGTTAATAAATCCGGTATTAAAAAAGATTTAAAGATTCACTTTACGTAAGTACTTGAATTCTTACTTGCTAAGCAATTTCTATAAAGGATAAAAGGGTGTTATTTTTAAGAAACAGACCACATTATTAGGATTGAATCTGCGGTCTCCACATGTTACTGAACCATGGGCAAATGAAGATAGAAGATCCTCCTCCTGTCACTCTCACCACTCCCATTATTAGCCCCTAATTTCATTTCAGTTCTTTTAATTTCTTTTTTCATGGTAAGAGTGGCTTTAAAGTTTAAGCTAGCTTTTACGATGGATAGTCAGAAATTCATGTATTAAATGAAATTTATTACGACAGGCATTGAAGTTTGCCTTTTGAGGCAGTTTAGCTCGTCAATGTGTTTAACGACTCGATGTATTTTAATATGGCCATATATTAGGTTCCTATTTTCTTCTCTTAAGATCAGACTCTCCGTTGCTCCTTGAATGGTTGAATTCATATTTGATTCTGAGTTATTTGAATTTATTTTGATCCCCTTCACCCTAAATTATTATTTATTAGTTAAAATTTCATTTAAATTAAGTATAAATATTAATATAATATTTAATTAGACATAATATTAAATGAAAAATTGAAATACTTTTGTATTTATAAAGTAATGAGAGATGATTGTTTGAATTTGAAATTTGATTATATTAAGTAGAAAACAGGGTATATTTATAATTAAATATATATTTTTTTCATATAATTTTTACATATATTCATAGTTTTTTAATAAATAAATAAAAAATACACTCTACGATCCCGCAAAAGCTAAAATATCAATAGACAAATTCAATAAACTTAAATACAAAAATAGTTACCATTATAACAATGGAAGTTGTAATATTTAATAATAAAAAGTATTAATCATTATTTGATATTTTATTTGGATGCCTAATTCAAGCCTTGTTTTGTCGTGATGTGCTCGGAGCACGAGGTTTATGCTATGTGTGCTCATGATTTTGTGTGTATTAGGATTTAGGAGTGATTTGAATGGCAGGCGATCAGGTATGATTTAGGTTGAGACAGAGCCGTTGTCTGTTGGTACGCATTTTGTATTATTTTCACACACCATACCGTATAAATATATCATATAAATTTTACATAAGATGAATTAAAATATGGGTTTTTGAAACAAATAAGATGGATATTTTTTTATTTCCAGAATAACAGACATCCATAATTATTGACCGAAATAATATGGAAGGGCAAATCAACATTTGAAACCACAATTTGGGGTTTTGGAAATTAATGTGGTATGAGGAAGAGGGCCAGCGGTGAACTGTTCCATCAGTTCCTTGAAAACTTCATCTGAATCTTGGTCGCTAAATTCATCAACATTGTCATTTGGGACTTCTTTGTCTTCTTCCTCTTTTTCTTTTATATCATTTGGTAATCTTATGTTATTTTCAAATCCAACGATAGATAGATATAGTTAGGGTTGTCATCAGATATCAATGTTGCACCACATTTCGTCGCATCGACCAAACCGATGTTACGATCGAAATTGTAACGACATTGAGCTCCAGAATCATACTGATTTACTGGAGTAACATCAGTTATAACATCAGCTGATGATGTTCATTGAATATTTGCCTCCGCTTCAACATCTTTGCATTCTAACTCGACATACAACTTAGCAGCATGGTGGTCCTCGTATTTGGTATGTGCATATGTCACTGTATTCACATCTTTGTCATCAAAAAGTTCCAACAGATTATAGATACAAGGGTTGGATGACATTGGGTATCTGTAGAAGAGTCTCGATATCATCCTTCCACAATGGCGGGATAATTTCACGTCACTCTTTCTTACTTCATTAATCTTAGCATCACAACTAAACCTTACACCAACTTGTTGATTGGATTAAAAAGCTGCACCAATTTCAAACAGGTAATGTAACATCTGCGTTATTGAACCGGATTTGGAATAGTAATAGAGTATAATTGAGAATTAGACTATATAGCTAACATAAGAAAATAGTTAGAAAATTAATGATTAATTAGTAATTGTGAGAAAGGAGGAAGGACGAAATAGTAATTTGTCCAAATTGAATTATGAGTCATCATGGGAATTAGATTGATTAAGGAGGGGCAAAAGAGTAATTTGGTGGAAGATATTTTGGAGGCAATGATTTGGGCCAAAGTGTAAAGTTGGAAGGCCCAAGGACTAAAAGTGCAATTTTACCATTTTATTAAAGAGAAATATTTTTAGTGGAGAAATCTAGAGAATTAGAGAAACGGAAAAGAATTAAAAGATGAAAATATCATCTTTTCTTCTCATTTCACAACCGTCATATGCATGTCTCCTTCCACCCAACTTTTCCTTTATTACAATTAAGTCCTTCCACCATTGTTAAACCTTCCAAGCTTCAAAAACCTTCATTTTCTTTGAAATTTCTGAAAGAAAGGAATAGAAGAGAGTTAGTAGACACCTCGATTCTCATATAGAGTCCCTTTTGAGGTGTTAAAGAGTTAAGGGGTTGAATTAGAATTTTGGGTTTTCATGAAATAAAGTAAGAGATTGTTCAATTTTCATGATATACATGTATTTTTCTGTAATTTAGTATGGAAATCATTGAATTATAGCATTTAGCTTGCATGTGTTACGTGAAATTGAAGAGAAAGGAAAGAAAGAAAGGGACCAAATTGAAGACAAAGGAAAAGAGAAGAGCAAGAAATAAAAAGAGGAGAAAACCAGTCTTTTTGTTGTAAGTACTACAAGATTTTAAATTGAAAATTTATTCTCTTTAAAGTATATGATTAATTGTGATAAAAATGAGTAAAATGATATGTTTAGTTATAAATATGGTGATTAGGTGTGATTAAATGAAATTTAGTGCAAAGGAAATATGAGAAGGAAAAAATTCACTTCAAAACAGTTTAGACAGTAACAGGGGACTAACTTCGAAAATTCACCAAAAATTGTATATAATGAGTTAAGGGTCGAATTACATATGTAATTAAAGATTATTGAGTGCAGTTTCATATGGAAGAAACAGTGAATTAAAAAGAATTGTATATTTCGAGATATACTAGTTTTTGTGTAACAATGTCAGAGTAGATTCGAGTTCCCCTGTTCTGAGTTTGAAAAATTATAGAAAATGTATAAAAATTATTAGAGACTGAAATTTATTTGTCTGAATCCTTAATGAGTCTATTTTCAATAGAAACAAACGGGAACGTTATTTGATCTCTGTACAAAAAGATAAATAAATTTTAGTGAAGAAAGGTCTAAACTATCAAGGTAAATTGAAAGAATTTACTGTAAAAATTGGTTGAATTAAAAATTATGAAAATTTTATGGTAAAAAGATGATTGAGTCTAGTTTCAGAAACATCAAACGGATTATAATTTCGAATTTTTTAGTTCAAGATATAAATAATTTAGTGACTGTGACGCAAGTGGACAACTTTGAAAATTAATGTGAAAATAAGAGTAAAGAGGTATATGATGATATATATGTGATGAACAATGTATATGTGAAATATTATGTGTTTAATTATGAATATTGATTATATGATAAAATGGTGATATTGTGTAAGCCTTTGAGTAAATAAAGGTGAAAAATACATGATTATGTATATGTGAAGTGAAATGTAAATGTGATATATGAAATTATGAGAAATGATGAACATGAGAGATTTTGCCCATGTAGACAAATTAAAACCATTGTGATAATAATGACATGCCATTAAAGAACACTAGCGCTCTCTCTGATTAGCACTGTGTGTGCTCTCTGTTTAGCACTTTGTGTACTCAGTATTTTGTGTACTCTCTATTTAGCACTTTGTGTGCTCTCTGTTGCCCAGCACTTATGTGCTCTCTGTTTAGTACTTCGATACTCTCTGTTTGTTCCGTTTATCCGATGGGTTCTATAAAAGTCTACTATGGGCCAAGTGGATAAATTAGCTATGTGAGTAATGTTTAAGAAAGCTATGATGGCTAAATTGTAAGGTGAAAGAATGTGTAAATTGTGACATTGTGGTCAGTAAAATGTTGAATGCATGAAAAGTAAGTATTATACGTGTATAAGTAATCATATGATGATAAAATTAAGTAAGCTAAATAAGTTTAAATAGTCAATATGTGGAAAGCAGATGAATGTGCATAGTGTGATAACAAAATAAGTTAAATGATATACATATGTGAAAAATATAGATTTTATATAATAAATATTCATACATTTATTAAAATGAGTTAATAAAAAGTTTAGAATTAATTAATTATTCTTATAGTACTTACTAAGCCTTCACCGGCTTAACGCGTTTATTTCAACGCGTAGGTATAAGACCTCCGAGAAGTTAAGATTGGATTAGATGTCTCTCATCAAATCACATCAACATCAGAAGATTGCAGACAAGATATATTTATTTTGTGTGAAATGACATGTATAAATGGTATATCTATGTGCCTCTAATGAATGAGTTACTAATATTGTTTTAAAAATTTACATGAATTGAAAGAAAAATTTTATTATACTCGTTTTTAATACTCTGACATTATATGTAATACTCTTATACCGAATTTATACGTGTGAATCGGGTATAGGGGTGTTACAGGTAAATTTAGCCATCGTAATATAAATATGAAACGAAATCGTTCTCTATTTTCACAATTGTTTTTTTTTTTCAGTTAAGTGGATTCTTTTTTTATTAAGGTTGTTTTGAATTTTAAAGTGTGGCCTTAAATCGAAAAATTTATTTTACTCCCAAGGAAGTAGGTTCCTACTCTATTCCCCTGACACTGATTGGCCTGCCTTAATTTGTTGTTTAAAGTGTCGATTTGCCCTCACATATCACACTTCCATATTATCTCCATAATTAATTGAGGGTATATTAGATAAATAATTTTTTATATTATTTAGGTAAAAAATCAATAAAAATCACAATTTTTAAATTATAATATTTCAAAATATGATTCTCACATAAATTTTCTGTAAATTTTATTTTGATTTGATTTCAACATTTATTTTATTTTTAATTATATTTTTTTAAATTTTATGAATACATTAAAATTCTATAAAATAAATTGTGAATACATAAAATTTTATAAAATGAACAATAATTAGTTTATAAAACTTAAATTCGAATATAGTATATAAAAGAAATAGGAGGCAGATGCAGAATAATGTATGAAACGCAAAGGAGAGTGAGGAGCCTAGTCAGGTGGACCCCACAGTATAGTCGAATCCACGCCAGAAAGGACCCACATGTACTGTCCCCCAAGGCCGTAGACTATCTTAGCTAGGTTTTTCTTTCTATTTAAAGCTCTGTTTGATAACTGAAATATGAATATAATATTAAAAAGACAGAAAAAAAATAATACATGAATAACAAAAAATTATATAAATATATACTATAATATTTATCTACCTTCAAGACAAACATATATCATTATCTCGTACGGGAAACTTATCATTACAGTTCTATGGGATAGGTAAAAAAAAAAAAAAAACTAAATTAATTTCTTCTCTCTCTCTCTCGTGAGGGGGCCTAGCTTTTGCATTATATATCTTCACCTTCGCAGCTGCTTTGCCTTGCTTTGAGTTGTTACCAAAAACAGAACCCATCTCTCTTCTTCTCTTCCCTTTCATACTATACTTATCTTCTTTGCACTTGATCTCAGCTTCTTAAAACAACCCCCCTAAAGTTAGAGCTCCCTTAGCTGTGTTGGATATTTTGTTTTCTTTTTCTGCTGCATGGATGGATCCTTCTACCAGACGACACCAGGTATATATACATACATATATATAGTATTTATGATGAAGAAACAAGTGCTTCTATATATGTTTGGCGATGTAGGTAGAGCTTTGTGAACTATGGGAGGTTTATTTTTTATCTGAAATTCGAGAAGATGTGTTAACTTCAGTTATGCTAATATAATTAGGAGTTGATCGTCTTCTGTTTCTAAAGATCGAAATTATAAAAGGGAAAAGGAAAATAAATTTTGATTATCAACATAAGCTATAGTTCTTTTATGTACGTTCTTTCACAAATTTATAGAAGTTGTTTTTTCTGTGTCACAGTTGTTCTGATTTCTATCTGAATATTAAAGAGAGAAGAAAATTGATTAAAAAGGCTCTAAATTCTGAACTATCCCTTCATGACCCCACTGATTAATGATAGCAATTTTTCCAATCAATCAAGATATGACCAAGTGTTAGATTATAACCTGATTAAGAACGAATATTTATTTATTGTAATTTGGTCTAATATATATTTTTTCTTAAAAAAAATTTAGGAGATGGCTAACCCTTCAATGGACAACATGTCGGTTAACTCAAAAGGACAACAAGAGAGAAAGCCAAGACATCAACACGAACAAGCACTCAAGTGCCCAAGATGTGATTCCATCAACACCAAATTTTGTTATTACAACAACTACAGCCTTTCTCAGCCAAGGTATTTTTGCAAGTCATGCAGGAGGTACTGGACCAAAGGCGGCACATTGAGAAATGTTCCAGTGGGCGGTGGGTGCAGGAAGAACAAAAGATCATCATCATCATCAAAGAGAAGCCAAGATCAACCGTTATTAACATCCAATACCAACCCACTCATTGCTGGTCACCTCCCACCTTTGAATTACGACACCAATGACCTAAGCCTGGCCTTTGCTCCGCTCCAAAAACAATCTGGTTTCCCTTTAGGGTTTGATGATTTTGGAAACCCTAGCCTTAACGGCTGTACCAGCAGTACTTCACCACCCAATCCTGCCATTGTTGATGCACTAAGAAGCAGTTTCCTTGGAAACCAGAACAACTTGCAGAATTTTTACTATGGGTTTGGAAATATGAATATGGGGGAGGTTGAAGATATGGGGTTTAACGCGGAACTTATGGTACCATATCATAGTGAAGAAATGAGTAATGCAAGCACAGTTACAACAATGAAGCAAGAGCTTTCCATTGCCGACTTTGATTCTGGAAGAGGAACCTGGAATGGCTTCAATTCATCGTGGCATGGACTTCTCAATAGCCCTCTAATGTAGTAAAAAAAGAGAGACTTAAGTCTTCTGTTCCTGTTCTTGTCTTTTGTTAACGTCTGAAAGCAGCATATTCCAGTAGCTGTTCTTCTGTTTTTTTTTTTTTTTTTTTTTTGTGTTAGGAAATTTGATTCATCAGAATCATCAGTGTTTTCCCTTACTTCTTTTTTTTTTTTTTTTTTTTTTAAAATTGCCATTTTCATTCTATTATTGGTTGATAAGCAAATGATGATTGAAATTTGTTTGGTAACCAATTTAGGGAATTTGTAGAAGATGGTAGAGAAAAAGAATGAAAGAGTGAGAGAGATGTTTCATGGATTTGTCTGTCAGGTCTGAACTGTCTGAAAGACATATATTATTAAAGTTAGGTTAGTTTGCATTTGCAGAACCATCGGATTTTGAATCAGTTGATGTTTTCTAGATATTCTGTCATCATAACTTATTACTTTCAGCTTCCTATAGATACCAATAATAAAACAGATTATTAAATTCACATAATAAATATAGATCATGAGCTCTCTCTCCCCTAAGCATTAAGAATCCTGTGAGACAATGAAAAGCACTAATCCCAGACAAAATCTTACCTAAGATACTGTCGCCTTGATGGAACAATTGTTAGAAAATTAGCTTAAACATTCTAGTACTAATATAATATTGTTTCAGCGTTGATATTTGGATTCCAATCACAGCGGGATTATGGTGTTATACCTCACTATCCTATTTTTAAAAGATTATTATTTAATATGGTAATTTTTTTTTATTTTCTATACAATATTTATTTTTACTTCTTCACAGAAAAAGTTTTAAAATCACTTTAAATAATATTCTTGCTACCAAAATAAATTTATCATGTTTAAAATAACAGTATAGTTTTAAATCGGATATTAACTGATCGTAGACAGGACTTGTTATTAAAATATTTATTTATTGAAAGGTGTTATTAAAATATCTTATTGTGATGATATCTGAGTATGAGTAGGAACAAAAAAATTATGAGTGTGGACAATGCACATCTTTTTTAGTAATTCCACCCTAGAAATTGAGTCTTAACGAATCCAAGTTTTGGATTTAATTTATTATTTTAATCCAATAAAATAAGGAACTTAATTTGTTGTGATGCACTTTGATTAAAATATGAATTAATTCATGTTTATTGTTTGTCGAGTATCCACTTAGAGCAGCATTTTTTGACAATATTCATGCTTTCACTTCCTCAACAAGAGACGGGAGAAGGGTAATTAATTAATGATTTTATCAAAAATATTTAATTATGATTTGTTTTTTTCTTCTTCTAAAGAATATTTAAAACTAAGCGTAAACAAGCATCAACCAGTTATTTTAGATCCTCCAAGTCTTCCTGAATAATCCTGAGCACTTCATTAAGAGGATAGCTATAAATTTGGACATCGATATTCATTTTAAAAGTTAAAAAAAAATAAAAAAAAATCAGTTTATCAGTTGCTCTATTTACTTCATGATGAACCTAATATATCTCAATCACCCAATCTCATCTCCTCACTATGAATCTTCAATATTAGTTCGTTTATCAACCCGACAATCTCTAAACTATTTGTTACCAATATTATCCTCCTTGCACAAATATTCCAAGCATATTGCAGCCCATGGTGCAATCCCCATACCCCAGCCTCAATAATGGAGCGGATGTTGATGTTACGAGTAAACCCACCTTGTCAAATCTCGTTATGATCACAAATCAACCCGCTTTCAGCTGCAAAATCGGATTGAGGTTTTGTTTAGTAATACTTTTTAAAATCATCTTTAAATCAAAAGTAATACTAAACAATCAACTTTTGAAAAAAAAATTTGTCTTTTCAAAAGCATTTTTTTTCTGATGGAGAAGTTAAAATTTTTAGCTTTTTCATTTCAAAAGCACTTTTGATAGCTCAATTACGTTTTCACTCCTCCAACACATGGTATTTTTCCTTCTTTGATTAAATTGCTTAAAAATATTTAAAATTTATATTTTATATATTAAAATATTAATAACAAAATATAATAAATTATTTTCTATATTCTTATTAAAATATCATAGTATATTTTTTCTGCCTCAATAATTTACCACATCATATAAACTTAAAAAATGTTATAAACAAAAATATTAGATAAAGGATGGATATGAAAATTTGTATTACATTCTATATCTTCATTCCATTTACAAGTAGCATACTCCTCTATATATATATATGGAGATTCGACTCTTCATATTCTAATACATAAATAGGAAAAAACAGTTACAAGAATATGAAAGGTTAAAGAAGATGGAAGGTTAAAGGTCAAGGGAGATGAAAGGTTGAACATCCATTTAATAATATTCATAATACTCCCCCTTGGATGTTCATTGTATAAAGGATATGTCTCGTTAAAAATCTTACTAGGAAAAACTCTGTGGGACAAAAACCTAGTTAAGGAAAAAAGAGCACATAATCCTTTGATACATAGTATATATATAGTGTGAATTTACTCCCCCTCGTGTAAGCATCACTTAAGATCTTTGAAACAATGAAATCCAATGTTGAAAATTAATTTCTCAAATGTAGCAGTAATAGTTTGTTTCATAGAGCGCTAAGAAATTGCAGTACCACCATATGTGAAAGCAAAATCAGTTTGTGATTAAGCATTGTGAGGATCAGAAAAGTACCCTGCATCTGCAAAACCAACTAATTTTGTTTTGGGTAGATTAGGGAAAAATAAACTCATATCTATTGTACCTTGAAGATAACGAAAAACATGCTTAACCCCATTCCAATGTCTTCGGGTTGGACAAGAGTTAAATATTGCTAATAAGTTGACAGCAAATGATATATCAGGTCATGTATGACTAGCAAGATACATCAATGCACCAATAGCACTTAAATATGGTACTTCAGGACCAAGAAAATCTTCATCATTTTCTCGAAGACAAAAAGGGTCTTTATTTACATCAATTGACCTAACAACTATTGGGGTGCTCAACATATGTGCATTATACATGTAAAATCTTCCTAGTACTTTTTCTATATATGTTGTTTGATGCATAAGGATTCCATCCTTTAGCTGCTCAATTTGTAATCCTAACCCTAGACAAAATCTTGTTTTTCCAAGGTCTTTCATTTCAAATTCTTTCTTTGAGCACTATATTATCACTAAATTCTCTTCTTCAGAAGTCATAATGATATTTAAATCCTCAACATACACAACAATTATAACAAATCTTAATCCAAACATCTTTATAAAAATGCATGGAGAAATGGGTTCATGCTTATAGTCATCCCTCAATAAGTATTCACTAAGGCGATTATACCACATATGCCCAAATTGTTTCAATCCATAAAGAGATTTGTTTAATTTGATTGAGTAATGTTTTCGAAAACCTGAATTAACTACTTCTGGCAGATTAAAACCTTCTAGAAGTTTCAGTAATGTTATTATCGTTGTTGACAACAATTTCATTTTTTTTTTTCAACTCCATCATATTTAGTTATGATATAACTAACTAAGATATCTCATTATATTTATAATTTCATGTACCTGAATCTCTTTTGGGGTTTTGTCAAAAGTTATGTCATGGATCTTTTCATGAGTACCTACCTCCTTTTAGTATGTGACCATCTTCATTTCTATCTCCTTTCTTTCAATAATTTTTCGTTTTATTGAGTCGACTAGTTTGTCATGCTTCTAGCATGCTCAAGACTTATTTTTATCACATTGTCCTTCTGGGACATATAATTATTTGGAGCATTTTAGCTGGTATATGTATCAGCTAGTATATGGAATCTCTAAATGTCATCACTAAACATATCTAGCAAATAATTTTTATCTTTCAAACTTTGTGCACATAATATTAGTGAGGATCACAAAAAAAATGATGACATAATTATTTAACTAATTGTCTCCCTTTAATGTTGAGAAAATTTGCAACGTGACAATACTTTTTTTTTTTCAAAATTACAAATATATCTCCCTTCAATATCTAATGAAAATTCTAAAATTTCTCAACTTCATATTAGATGATCCATCTTAGTACATTATGATGGAATATGAAATAGATATTGCACATCCAGATATTCTTAGATGGAATCTATTGACTTATAAATGAAAGTCAATTCTCACGAGACAAATATTTCTTACATGTTGGTTTGATGCAAATAAAATTACATGTTTATTGTAATGCAATTATTATATTAATAGTTAAGCAACTAAATGGAGGCATAGTTTTGCTAACCATTAAATATAACATATATAGGCAATAGATAACTTAAAATTATCCCAGCTAAAACTATGAAAATCATGCTAAGGATATAATGCACCAGCGTTGTTAGCACAATTTGCATTCTATAGAGATTGTGTACAGTCAAATTATTTTAAGAAATAGTATCGCAAACTTCAGATCGCACACATGTGATACATGAGCTCATATATTATTTGGTTATCATCTAAAAATGCAACCGACCTCTAACTTTAACTGATGTTAGATCAACATGTTGTCCAAATAACTAGTATGATGAAAATTATTAAAATATAATTTCTAATTCTTCAATAAAATCATATAAAATTGCATCAAATTATTTTGCATTAACAGTGACTCCAAATGGTCTAACCGATCATACCAACTCTATGAACTTCTTTTCACTATTTCATATGTTATTCATATAAGTGTAATGTATTCCTTCTGGGAATATTTATAATACAAAAATATGAGTATCTCATGTCATTTCTATCCATGTTTTTAACATAAAAATTTCCTTCAACATGTATCTTCTTGATCTGAAAAATAATCTTATGTTTTACAAAATTTTGCATCTCTAGGAAGTAAAATATTAGCTCTTCAAAATTATTTTACAGTTTGATGCAATATTAGCTCTTCAGGAGCATTCAATCATTTTAGTATATATCCTTAATGAATATTTAATTTATTCATATAAAAATAAAATGAATAGGTATAAATAAAACATATATTAAACATAATAAATAATAAATTCATGTCACTAATAAATCATTATGGTTAGATAATATATATTTTTATATATACTATAACAGAATAAAATGCAAAATGCTATAATGTCAGATTAAAGTAACTTTACAACTATAAATATTTAAACATAAATATTTTCTAATCTTCACCTCAATTATGAAACTATCCAAACAAGGTGAATATCCCAAAATTTATGACAAGCATTTTTACTTCCAATAATCATATATCTTAATCAAAATCAGAATTTAACCAATCAATTCTATTTAAAATGAACCAATAAAAAAACATTTATCTGCACATAAAAATCTCAATAACTAAATACGTGAAGAGATTTAAAAATTCATAGAATTATGGGCAGAGAACTATATAAATTAAACTTCTTAATAAAAATCAAATCAAAATTCAAAAGAAGTTGATTAAACTAACTTAGGTTACCATGGATGAGAAGTAGTGATTATAAGTATCATTTGTAATGAAGAGAAAGAGATCATCGCCAAGCAAATATCAAGTTGACATTGATTTTAATGATTCTTAAATCAAACAATTAAATTTCAATACTTGGATCTCAATATTAAAAATTTTAGCATAATACATATTAATCATCCTTGTATGTATAGCCAATTTTAGCATCATATTGAAAATTTTTATCTTTTTCCGAAAAAACTATCTTCCATTTCATCATTTTGGACAAAATTTTAACACAAACTAAATACACATTAATCAACCTTGTATGCATAACCAACTTTAGCATCATATTGAAAATTTTCATCTTTTTTCGAAAAATTATCTTCCATTTCATCATTTTGGACAAAATTTGTCTCAACATTGTTTCCTTTTTTTTTTAAATGGATCCTTTCATAAAATTTTACCAAATGCTTAAACATACGACAGGTACGTGACCAATGTATTTTCATACAACATTGGTAGAATGAATTTTCAATAACCTTTGAATATTTGTAACCGTCATTTTCTTGATTTTCCTTATTATTCTTTCCAGTGGTTAGAAGAATCACTATTATAACCACCATGATAATAATTATTAGGATGTCTCCAACCACATCCTCAATTACAACGACAATCATGATCTCTATATTCTGATTTTTCATAATTGTAATGTATTGTAACATTCAGTTCAATGAATGAAGTCTTTTTCACTAAAAACCATGAGATCATTACAAAATACTTTTTAAAGCTTTTTTCACAATATTGTTGCTACTGGAGCACATAAGATATTTCAATCATAGAAAGCTTTAGAAAGTATTATTGTTTTCTAATGGTAAAATCATTATTTCAAATTATTAAGTCATTCAAGAGTCAAGAGGATATTTCACAGTTAGATGTTTCACACTTTTAATTTTTCATGTAGATGATAATCATTGAACTTTCACAATGATAACTTTCTCATAATTATTCGTGTCAAGTTATATATTTTGAGCTAACAACTAAAGCGAGAAAGCACTATTATTCATGTATATTCAAACTTAAGTATAGAAATATAATCATTTAGATCTATTAAAATCTTATGATAACTAAGATCAACCTTACAATTTAATCAACACTATAATAGAATACCCCAAAAATGTTTTATAGAATATTAACTAGAGACATCACATTATTTTATTTACTATAATCAAAGTTTTCATAGAAAATTTCATCCGTAAAGAAACAAATAATCATAAGCTATATCATATGCATTTGGATATATATAAGGTACAAGTACATTTAACTTTTTCTAAGTTTTTCATACGACATATCCAAATATTAAACATGAGTCTTTAGTGTAAAAAATAATAATCTAATAATCTAATAGGCAACATAATACATTTAGTAATGGCCACCAAATAAAATAAATTTTTAAAAATGATTACTTTATTTTTAATCATGTCAATGACATATATTATGAAAGATATACATATTGAAGTAAAAATATTCAAGTTGTTGATACTTCAATCTTATTTAAAGTCTTAGATCATAAACAAGCATATCATAAAATATATAAAACATAAATTCATATTTAAATATGGAAAAAGAATGAACTCATTTTAACTTTTTTTTTCTCATTAAGAATATTGAAATCTCAAAATCTTTCAAGCACACAGAGAAATTCACATTCCTTAACCTTGTTGCCTCAACAAGAACGTTGTACGTCTAGATTACTTGTTCTCCAACAAAATATTGAATACTATCGAGGAAGCTCGTGCTAATAACGTGTTATAAATAAAAATAATAGATAAATGATGGATATTAGAATATGAGAATTTGTATTGCATTCTATATATTCATTCCATTTACAAGTAGCATACTCCTCTATATATATAGGGAGATTCGATTCTTCATATTCTAATACATAATAGGAAAAATTAGTTACAAGAATATGAAAGACTAAAAATCAAGGGAGATGAAAGGTTGAACATCCATTTAATAATATTCATAAAAAAATATATATTTTTAATTCTTTTCTTTTACTCAATAATTTGCCACATCATATAAACTTAGAAAAATATATTTTTAATTCTTTTCTTTTACTTTACTTCTCTCTCTTTATTTCTTTTTCTATTTCCCCTTTTCCTTTATTTTTCTTTTATAAGGCATGGCAATACGAACTATATTTAAAATTTGCCCTCTTAAGGTTGAGATATTGGTGATTAATTTTGTTTTTGAATTTCTTCGCTTGTTTGCTCGACCTAACAAGATTAAAAACATTATTTCATTGATCAAAACTAGTATTTTCATAATCAAATCAATCAGAATAGTCGACCGGACCAATTGGACAGAGAGTTGGTTGGGGTATCAATTTGAAGATGGGGTTGAACTAATTGACTCACAATATATATGATATTGGTCGGTTGAACCAAGCTAAAAAATTTGATTCGAACTTTCTTTATTTTTTTTTTATTTTTAAAGATTTTTAAGAATGTATTTGATCAAATCGAAAGAACTGATCAAACCGAGAACTGGTGGCTTGACCGGTTCGGCCATCAATCTTATTCTAAATAGAAAGTAATATATTTTTGCAACATGTTAATTTTTAATTGATTATCTTTTTTAAAAATAAACTTGACAATTTAACTAATTAAGGATTGAACTAGCAGATGTACTAACTTGAAAAAGAAATTGTTTAGGAACCACTTGGAACAAAAAAAATATTTAGGTACCAAAATGAGAAAAATACATAATTTAAGTATCAATTTATGAGTCGAGCTTCCTTTTTAAATGTACTGTAACGGTTTGACTGACGAAATATTAATTTGAAAAAAAAAATAGTTTAAGTACCACTTGAAATATTAAAATCGGAAAATGGTATAATTTAAGTAAATTAAGCCCTTATTTTATTTCAAAGGGACAACACCTGCTTTGCTTTTAACAATGACCGACAATTTGAAGCTACTTTCATACTGCAAATTGGACTCAATTGGATCACAAGTTTAAATCAATCTGACTCCTCGCCCAATCGGTTAAATTTTACTTAGGCAGTTGGATTACTGAATTCATTTTTAAATAATACTAAATATTTAAAATAATTTTAATGTTAAATAAACATTAATATTTAAATAGTTAATTAAGAAAGATAAGTAATTAAATATTTAAATTTCAAAAATATAAATATATATATTTATGGATTTTATTTATAATGAATTATATATATAGTTATCAATAGAGTCTTTAATTGTGTAAGTATTAATATTGTTGTCATTATATGAGTATTTAAGTTAAAGTGCATTGAAACCAATGTATCCTCTTATGTAAAAGTTAAAAGATTATGAGTAATTCTAAACAATTATATAAAAGATTACATATAGTTACTAAAATTAAATATAATTTTTTAGAAAAAAATTAATATGTTTCAAGTAAAATGTAATTTTCCAAAACTAAAAAAATAATTTCAGAAGATATTTGGTATCCAGATCCATAAACCAGTCTACCACCAAGATAATAAATATCCAAACAGACCCAATAGGCAGCCCAAAATACAATATGACACCAAGGTATGAAGTTCAAAACTTACATTAGCAATCAGTGGATGTATGCAATAATATTGCTATTAGTGATACTGAATTTTTTTTTTCTGAAATTAAAAAAATACTGCAAAAATTACTTATAAATGTGCAAAACAAATCTGTTGCCACGTACAAATATTTATAAATGTCAAATGAAGAAATTAAATTATTTTTAAATATAAAATCTTAATTAATAAATTTAAAAAATTACACATGCAATTCATATTTCAACAAATGTAAAATAAACAAGACGAGAAATCCATTATCATCAATGAAGTTCATTAAAAATCCATAAAACAGAGCAACTGCGATTCGTTATCATCAATGAAAATCTCGGTTCATTGAGAGAACTGGTTCACTGGACAGCAACATATTATCACCCTGCACAATCATAATTATTAAGAAAAATGGTAATTCATATCATCACTCAGCAGCCGATTAAGTGATGGCCTAATATTAAGCAAGCAGCTTAGCTGAAACAACAATGGAAGTCAAATCCAACATCACCACAAGTTGCATTTTCAACTGTAAGCATACACCGATATGACATCCACAGAAAAATAGGGTAAAAGAGACAAAACATAGATTCCATGCAATTTTGGCAATACATACATACACAATATAATATAGGTATTCTATTTCAGTGGCTTCTTCCATAAGACCCCAATCTTCTTCAGCATGTTCCCATTTTTCTTATTCAGCAAATCATCATCCATATCTTCTGTATAAGGTGAGCTAATCTTTGGATTATAGTTGCTGTCCAGTGAACCAGTTCTCTCAATGAACTTCTTTCCATTATTACCCGCTGAAAGCAATGCAGCAGCTAATTCCGCAGCCTTGCGCCACTGCTCCGATTGCACCTTCAATCTTCTCAACTCGGCCGCCATTTCCGAATTGGCTGCCTGTGCAGCCTCAAGCTGTTCAGCCACCCTGGTTGCTCTCCTGTTATTCTTATCTGCCTCCTCCATTGCAAGTCCAAGCTTCATAATAGCTTCTTGCTTTGCAGCCCTTGTCAACTCTAGCTCAGCAGCCTCTTTATCGTTCGATTTACCTATGATCATGTCCCTTTTACGGATTTCCGACCGGAGTATCTCGTTCTCATCGGATATATTTTGAAGTTTTGTCTCCTTATCCGTCATATTTGCCTTCAGATCAACAACAGCTTCCTTCAATGCTTTAAGCTTGTTTTCGAATTCTACTTCTCGCTGGCATAACAGGTTTTTCTCTATCTTCATGTGTAGCTCTTCATTTTCATCCGAAATACCCTGCAACTCAGTTTCCTTATCCATCAGATTCGCCTTCAAGTCAATAATATAAGAGTTTGCTTTCTCTAGTTCGGCTAACAACTCGGCCTCTGTGGTGTTTATCCGGTCCATCTGCTCATGAGCACTCTTTATCTGTATAATGCTTTGGATTTCTTCTTCAAGGCGTTTAATCTCAGCTGTTTCGAGAGCAGATCTTAAAGAAGAAATCTCTGCTTCAAGTTGGAGAGATTCCTCAGGTTTCTCACTTTCTCGTGTTCGATGCTTGACAACTATACGACCACCATCAGAATCAAGAGAGATGATGCCACCAGCGTTGATCAGGTCTGCCTTAAGTTTGTTAATAAGACCTTCCAGTGAATAAACATGTTCCCTTGACTGATCTATGTCTGAAGCAATGGAATTGTAAGCTTCGACGGCCTTCATGCCTTCGGATCTAAGCGCCTCAACAGTCTTTTTCGCAGCTTCAAGTTGTAGCAGAGTTTCACTAGCCAATACTTCGGCCTGAGGTTCCAATTCTCGGCCCTCCATTAGCCGGTTTTTCATGTTTGATACAAGAGAAAGAGTTTCGACCAGGTTTCCGTTCAAGTTCTTAAAATCCAAAATCGTTGATTCCGTTTTCTTGGTCTGTTTAGCCTCAGATTCAGCCACCATTTCAAGATAATCCTTAAGTCGTTGAATCTCATTCACAGCCGAGTCAAGAGACTGCTGCTTTTGGGTAGCTTCAAGCTCCGACTGCAAGGCTTGATCCCGTCCTTGTGATATCAGCTCGAGTTCAACAACACGAGTTCCCTCAGAGGCAGACTCAAGAAGCTGTTTTCGACACGTTTCGGGCTTTGCAGACATGGCCAACAGTTGCTTCTCGAACTCCTTGGCATCTCGCAGAGCTTGATTCTTGCATGATTCGGATGAATTTAACTGCTCCCTCACCACCTTTAATTCTTCTTGAAGCTGTGAATTCCGTACCTCCAGTTCAGCTATTCTGCTGGGGCGCTTCTTCTGAAACAAGAAAAGCAGAAAATGTTAGATATTCGGATTCGCGAAGGATCGAAAGAGCCATGATTCCAAGTGCTAAACTCGAGTTTCTAATTTTGAAAAAGACAAATCTAAGGGAGGCTAATCCGTCTGCAACTCTGTATCAACAACTAATCGGGAAAGGTTGAAAAATAAGCTCATCCCCATTAATGAGATCAACAAGTTGCCTATTGGCATGCTTCTATTATAGAAGGAGAAAAATGGGTTATAAGTACTAAGCTGGATGACCATGCATGAAGTCTATAATGTTTCCTTTTGTATACCTCTGGGGCTTGGCTTCTAGGTGAATAGCGCTCAACAACCTTAGGGCTTTTCTCTTTTGAAGTTCTACTTGCCCGATTCAAAGTAGAAACTGCTTCGGTGTCTAGTGTGGTTGGCTTGAGCCGACGAACTGCTCGAGGATAGACCCTTGGCGGCACTTCCGAAGATCCATTTCTGTTAAACATCGGTCAATCAGACATCACTAGTTAATGAACAGTGCATGGTAAAATTGAAAAACTTGGAGTAGTAGGCTGCACTGCACCTATATGCATTTATGCCTCTCAAGACCCGGGTGATCATAAATGGTAACAAACAATAATAAGCATGCATTGCGCCTATATGCATTTGTTTTAAATGCAGCTAAGCATCTTTCTTTCAAGGAAAAGAAAAAACAAACATAAAATTGCTACGTAAATGGATCCATAAAAAGAAGCACGTAAGAAACCCGTGATAAGGGAGGAGAACAGTCATAAAAGGGAATACAAGTTACCTTCCTTTTGATGTCTGCATAATTTTAAGTAACTCTTCATCTCAATGTTAAAATAGCAAGTCAAGTTTATTTATCCTTCACAGCTTCAATGCTTCTCTGACCCACAGACCACAAGCTGAGACTGAAGAATCCAATGTCAATGAATTTAATGAGCTTATATGGAAGACAGAGGCTCTAATTCTTCTTTTCTTTTCTTTTTCCGAAATTCCTATATAACTCAATTTTCGACATAAACCTAAAGATGTCCTAGATTTTCACATAAAAAGACCAACCAAAGCAGAGAGGTAAAAGAATATGTTGAATAAAAGGTCAAACCAGAAGGCTATTTCATTCATTAACCGGAAATCTCTGCCACATTAAATGGTACCGCAAATTTTTCCTGGTTCATGATCCACAAGACATTATTATAGTCACAAGGGTCCTACAAGTTACTTACACTAATGGAAACTAATAAATTTCCATCAATGTACCCTTCTTTTCATGGTTTCTTAACTAACTGTATTAAATACTGCGAAGGGGGTATTATTGTCATCTATGAACTGATTCTCTTCCTCCATTGATGCCGTGAAACGTGGACGCTAGAGACGATGGAGAAAAAGATTTCCAATGGTGGTCAAACTTTTGTTCACGTTGCGCCAAAACACAAAATCACAATTATGACGTATTATTAACTCGTTTGTTTCTCAGGAAATTAATATTTTTGGGAAAACTATTTCAGGAAAAGGAGAAACAAGTCTTGAGATTAAAAACATTTAGCTGTTGGTAACTTCAGAACAACATCTACTGCAGCTTAAGAAACCACTCATTTTTCTATTTGAAAAAAGGAGGGGCCCTAAAGGCACCAAAACGAAACCCTTTTTAATATTCCATTTCCTTCATAAAACCTGTTTAAACTTCGAAGAAGAAGAAGGGGGAAAAAGGACAAATGAACAGAAACAAAAACTTTCTCTTCAAATATACAAAGGAAAATAATTGTCTTTCTCTTTACAGCGATTTTTGGGGGAATCCCAAAGAACAGAACAAGCAAAAGGTATAAAGTAAACTTACCAACTGTAGTGATTAAGGGTACTACAAAGCAAAGTAATTAAGGAAATGAGTAAAGTTTAAAGCTTTGTTAGAGAAATGTTGTGTTCACGAAATTCTAACGAGATCACATCATTGAAATCATTCATAAATTTAAACATTTAACAGGACTGATTATTGCTTAATGGACTTTGGATTCCGGGTTTAATGGACTTTTTTATTTTTGTTGACACTTTAGAGTGGGCTTAAGAAACTAATGGGCCTTCAAATTTTATTTATTCATTTTCGTGGATCTCGGTTGTTTTTAATGTTTTACTTTTCGCTTTCCAGTTCGAGAAAGCTTACGTCATATTTTTAAATTTCTTTTCATATTATTATAACACGATTTTTAATATATATTTTTATATAATAATATATAAAAATTCTTTCTCAATCATTAAATAAAAATATAATATGTTTCAATACACTTAAATTTACGTTTTATTGCATTAACAAAAATACTAATATTTAGCAATGAAAATTTAAGACATTTTGTATAAGATTCATATATATATATTTTTAAATAATTTCAGAGTTTTTCTTCAATTATCTTAATTTTATACCCATATGGTATGTGTTATTAAGCTTTATTGAAAAAAATGATTTAGATGGGTTTAATTTTTTTCTAAAAAAACTTAGAAAACTTTTTTTTAGGAAAAATCCTCCTTCAAAACCTTAATTTTATCAATACGATGCCTTTACTTTTAGGAAGAACGAAATGGGAGAAAAAAAAAATTTGATCCTGAAAATATTAAAAAGAGAAAGAGAAAAGAAAAATAGTAGTAGTTGGGTAGGTTTGGAAAGGGGTCCACCGCGCTATCTGATGACCATGTGATGTTGTATTTATTCAGATCACCTTTTTGTTTTGCTCGTTCAAATAACATCCGAATCTTAACCGTCCAAAGTGCCACCTTTTGTAAGTCTCCCCTCCAACTTTCTCATACTTCGAAGTAACCCCCAAGCTATATTAATTATATGTAACGTGCTTCTATTTCTAACCAAAATGCAAACTCCCAATGTCCCATCTTCTTTTTAAGTTAAAAATCTCTTCCCTAAGTCGATTGAATTTTAATTTGATTGATATAGATATTATTATCAAGATAATACGTAAGTTTAAATAATTGAAATTCATTATTTTTTTATTTATAAAATAAAAAAATTATGAATAATTCTAGATATTATACCAAAACCTATAATAAAATAAATAAATAAATAAATAAAATTCCTTTCACTAACACACAGAAATTAAAAATAGATTACTCAAATTACGAATAGTACCAATGAAAGTAGGATTGTATTATACTTGAATTTTCTTATATTCACTTTCATGGAATGAAGTATGGATGGAGCTGATGTCTACCTTTTTAGTAATATTCTCCTAATTGTAAGCTTCTTATGAAGATCTATCAGTGACGCTCATGTATTTAAATATACTTGTATGATATAATTAAAAAAAAAAAACACATTCATATCATTTATTAATTATTTACATCCTGCAATTACTTTCTAATTCAATCTTAAACTTCAAAGCAATGGGTATGAGGAGAAGCTTCGAATTGAAAGTAAAAGCATATACAGAAAAATTAAAAATCAAACAACACATCTTTACAAGTTTTCCATTTTATTCACATGGGATGGGATCCTTAAGCAATTTCCTAGCAACTCTCTAACGTTTCTTTCGTAAGCTTTCACTCAATCTACATCACAAGTTAACTACTACAAAGTCAATTAAACTATCTTTTATAATAAAATAAGTGCATAGTGATTTATTTGGTTCTCTAACTATATAAAAAAATTATTTTAGCTTTTTATATAATTTTTTATTTTTATTATTTGTCAAATCATTCAAAAATAGATTAAATTGTTAATTGTTGTCATGTCATATATAAATGTTTCATCATCAATTAATTAATTTTTTATAATTCTAAAAAATCAAAAAATATATTTAAAAAAATTAAAATTATTAAAAACGTATAAAATTTTATTCGTATGGTGATATATTATTAGTTTGTAAAATCTTAACATTTTAAGTTTGAAAGATAATGACGATAATTTAAAGAGTGTTTTGGCCAAAAATATATCCAAGGGTTTAATTGTAATTTTAAACTAATGCACTTGTGAAAATCTAAAGCTACCACTTTGCTTGTAATAACATTAACTTCTAGGCATATGAAATAGAAACGCCTGCATCGAACAAATTCAAATCACTGGATTAGCTTCTAAGCAGCTTCTTCTCTCAGTAAAGAAGAAGACCCAAAATACTACGCAAAATAAAAACCTGTAAAAGAAACAGGTTACACTACCGAAGAGATCAAATCAGAAGCAAAAACATGAGGGCCAGCAATCATTTGATAGGGTTACTAAACTTTTTAACATTTTTGTTATCAGCAGTAATCCTGGGTGGCGGAATATGGCTAAGCAGCAGAGCCAACAACACCGATTGTCTCAAGTTCTTACAGTGGCCATTGATAGTCATCGGAGCCGCAATCATGGTGGTTTCCTTGGCGGGTTTCGCTGGCGCCTGTTATAGGAACACGTTCTTGATGTGGCTTTACCTCTTCGCCATGTTCTTCATCATCGCTGCGCTCGTCGGGTTCATAATCTTTGCCTACGCGGTGACTGATAAAGGGTCTGGTCGCCCGGTGATGAACAAAGGTTACTTGGAGTATTACTTGCAGGACTACTCGGGGTGGCTCAAAGACCGAGTGGTGGATGACGACTACTGGGCTAACATTAGGTCTTGTCTTAGGGATTCTAAAGTTTGTAGCAAGATGGGAAGAAGCTTTAATGGCCTCCCTGAAAGTTTTGAAATGTTTTCTATGAGGAAGCTCAGCCCTATTCAGGTTTGATATTTTTCCTCTATCTTCTTCGGCTTTGAGATACTCATGACATTTGGTATTTTCAAAAAGCAAATTTTTTTTTTGGCCAGTAAGCTAATTTTTTATTTAGAAAATTACATTAATGATAAAAAAGATACTTAAAATCATAATTTCTTTATTTTGTTATTTTAAAAGTATATTTAATTTATTTTTCTTAAATTAGTAAATCATAAAGAGTACGTAGAAACTAAAATGCCATAGAAATATTTAAGTCTTAATAAATGCTTACTGAAATGAAATTAAATAAGACTTAATGATATAGCATAAGTTTGTGTGGGTTTTGGCAGAGTTTGGTGGATGGGGAGATCATTCATTTATCTTTTGTTGCTTTATATGTCGTAGGATCTTTTGCGAATAATACGCTACTAGTTGAAATCAATTTCTCGAATTAAATAATAATTTAATTTAATTTAATTTGAATTAAACCTTAATATAGATACTCTTAGTTTAAAGTTAAAGAATAAAAAATTGATGTGTCAAAATAAATGAGTTGCAATGTTTTAGATTTTGGCTCCTCTTGAATAATTGATCAGACTGTTGTATTGGTGAAATTAGTTATTATAATAATGTGATTGAACATTATAATAATAAAATTAAAAACAGTGATAAAATGTGTGTTTTAATTAATGCAGCAGTGACAATAAAACGAAAGTAAAAATATCACTAAAGACATTAATTTAAAATAAGTTTATATATAATAAAAAAATATTAAAATCATATAGATATCAAATAATAAATGTAAAATAAATAGATTACTGTTAAATGATAGTTACAAAGCGTGTTTAAAATATAAGAGGCATTAATGTATTTATAATATAATAAATAGTTAAAAATATATTTATATTAAATGATAAATTAAAATAAAAAAATATTTTTGAAATAAGAATTAAAAGTTATTAAAATCATATATTTTATTAAATTAAATTATTTAAAAATATTTTAAATATGAATTAAAACTATGTTTATGGATAATAGAAATTATTAGAATCATATATTTTAAGACCAGTGCAATGAAAAAGCATTATTCCCTAATATTCCATCTCACCATGGGTTATTTGGAATCCAAAGGGAGCCCAACAGACTGCCAATTTCTTACAGCTCGATTAAAGCTCTACTAATGTTGTGTTTGTAGTCTGGTTGCTGCAAGCCTCCAACAGACTGCGGCTTTGTTTACGTCAACGAGACGCTATGGAACATAGAAGGAGGTACGATCGGACTCGGAACAGACACTGACTGCCCTCGATGGAGCAATGACCAACAACAATTGTGCTATCAATGCGATTCCTGCAAGGCAGGGGTGCTAGGCAGCCTCAAGAAGAGCTGGAGGAAGGTCTCGGTGATCAACATAGTTGTCCTTATCCTACTCATCATCTTCTATGTCATCGGCTGTGCCGCTTTCAGAAACAATAAGAGGATCGATAACGATGAACCTTTCGGCGAGGCAAGGATGACAAAAGCACATCCTAGTAGGATTCATTTATAGAAACCTAATGGTAATGGAGGCCTTCGCTTTTATTCAGAAGATATGTTTGTATGTATGTTTTAGGTTTTGGATCCATTTTAAGGTTGGTTTGACAAATGAACTGGAATTTGGATCCATTTTAAGAGTTTGGCTTTCTGTATATCTTGGTTTTCGTGGTATTCCATTCTCATTGCACCAATCTCTCGTTTTTAGTGCATACAAAATATTGAATATGAGCACATCAAAGAAAGTCCATATAAGTTAGCCGGGAAGAAGCCATTTGAATCTGCCTTTCAGAGTTTTCGATTTGCTAAAGATTATTGTTAGCCAATTTTTAGATTTGATCACCTTTAATTATGATTCACTCACTGTAACGTGTATTAATATCTCTACAACTTTGTGATCGAAGACAATATTGCATGCTTACAATATGTAAGCACATATGTAGTGCCATTCATCAAGTTGCATAAAAAAACTTGTACTTTTCAACCACCACATGATTAAAATTGAATAAGATAATGGTTGTTTATATTTTGATAGAAGGGAGCAAAAATTATGAAGGTATTATCTTATACATTGTTAGCAGAGTAAAAAAAACTTCACAAGTGAATTTGAATTGATACTATTTATTTTCAGGACATAATAAAATAATACTTAAACCCACTTATGGAATTTTTTTTTTTTTACTTCACTAGCAATGGATAGAATAACTACCCATGAAATAAATCCTGTTGAAATCTAATGAAAAACTCTTGGAAAATGTAAAGAACGACAATTCAATGTTTATCCCCATTACAATATTTGAAACCTGGGTTTGGGGTTTTTGTATATGGTTGCTCTTCAATCCTTTGTGTATCGTTCAACAAAGAAACACTGAAATTTGCTTCAGAATCATGTCTTTACCCCTTGCTGTAGATGTGTTTTGCTATTATCGGTGAACTTTGACTCATGATCTTCAGTCTCTGTCAGCAAAAGTGGCTTGCTAATTTTCTGTTATAACGCAGAGGATACTTATTAAATCCAGCGAAACTCCACATGAAAAGATTTTAAGAGTGAAAAGAAATGGAACACCAAAACCATTGATGGAGGCCATCCTTGCTTAGGCAGAAGACCAGAAAATAGAGGGATCTTACCTGATTTAGTAAGCAATCTCCTTGTTGTTCAAGTTCACCCAATTGTTCCACTGTCATACCATACCATTCATCAATCCAACCAAAACAATTCCGGTGACTTTCCACGAAGAGAGCTCTTTCACCCTACATGCATGATACAAAATTGCTAACAGCTTTGAATATCACAAAATGTCTATTTTTAATCCCTTGCCTTTTGTTTCCTACGGTTGATTTTCCTTCAATGGTTTTCTAATAAAATGATAAACTGGATTTTGCCAAAATAAACACTCCTTGAAAATTATGATTACTTTTTCAAATTCACCAATTACAGTACATCTAAAGATTAAAAGTCTAAGAAATTTTACCGCTAGCAAAGCTTGTTCAAGTTTACCACCAAAACCCCAGTATGGTGCCTTTATTGTAACCAATTTATATGCCGTCATTACTGGCTTGCAATTTTCCTGTAAATATTGATATCACATGTAATTAGATATCAGGAGAAAGGTTGGATCAATTAGATACATTATTGTTTCATGAGATTGAAGATCTTGCTTATACCAACCTGCCATCCTTCCAAAAGTGGACCACGACCAGTTTTTTCGGATTTGAATGTGGAGAAGTCAAAATTGCCATTTCCAACTGCATAACTCCAGTAATCTGTTGTAGGCATAGTGATATCAATGAGTTCTACCTGTCTAGCTGCCAATTGTTCTTTATTTAATCCATGCACCTGTTTGCAAACCTGATATTAGAATTTGGGGTGGAGAGGAGGACGTGATAACAAATTTTCAAACAAACGAGAAACCTAATTAATATGACTTTCAAAGGAACTTACATTTTCGGATCTCCCATTGTCTTCAAGATGGACAGTCTCAATTGTGACGCTAAGCTTGGCAAAGTATGGGCACTACAAGAATTTGAGACCCGTCAGCATGCTTTGAGAGAAAACCCTAATATTTCTTTTTTCAAAAGAGAATCTGAAGAGAACAGGAATAATTACCTTGATCACTGAGAAAAATGATATCCATTTTGTAAACAACAGAGGAAAGAGAAATGTTAATACAACTGATACGATGAACTCAGCAATAATAGGAAAATAAAAAGAAGAAAACATTATAAACCTGTTTTACATCTTGGATATGCATTCCAAGATTCTTCTTGCATGATGAGGGCATCTTTCGGTGCTAACGTTGTAAGCCAAGAAGGTGCTTTGCTATATAAATTAACAACACGATGTACCATCTTAACGAACAAATGTGAAAATTAAACACCCTTGCGTATTCAAGCGGAACAAGAAATTACCTTTGCAAACGGTAGAGTTTAGAAGTATATTGACCTTTTCCATATACATCATCTTCAAAACCTTTATTCTCCAATACTTCAACACCTTCAGCCTCGTTCGTACTTTGCTGTTGCATCTTCAATACCATGAATGCTTGAGCTACCCGATACTGCAAATCAAACGCAGATCAATGTAGGAAAAAAAGGATGTCTTGTTTGAATTATGAATTTTGAAACTTTTAAGCTAAAATTTACCTCTTCTAAAGACGTAGGCATGACAATTCGACTTCAAGTTACCCCCACATAGAAAATAAAAATCATTAGTTAAAGAAAAAAAAATACAAACAAACTAAAAGGAGAACCCATGTTTGGAGAAAAACATACAATTCCTTGACTTGAACCATGTTCTCTTCAATTGGCAAACTGCAGGTAGATTCAAAGAAGAAAAAAAGAAACTACAAACGTTTTACTTTCTTGGAGAAACAGGCAGATGGTGAAGGTAAGTTATAATTCGAGGAAGATAAAGGGTTTAGGTTGAGAAAGAGAAATGAATTGTGGCGTGTGAATTATGGCGTCGACAACTGGTCATCTCCAAATTACGTTGTCATTGCCTTTTTATTATCCAGTTTGGAATTTTTCTAATTTTAAGATTGAAACCAAGGGAAACACGACCGTTCACTTTTGTTCTTTTTTGGTGTTTGACTTGATTTAGCAATCGAGTCAAGATAGATTCTTTTCTTCGAGCGTTTACTTTTTTTAGAGATGGATTACCTCACCACAGCTTTAATTAATTAAGTCCAATGAAGTTCAAACTCAAGTTAGATAATAATAAAACAAATTGTTTAAATTTACTTAATCGTTAAATAAAAATAGCTCATTTGCATCCTTTTATAATGGTTGAATTAGATAATATCCCAATGCATGGGGATAGCTTCATCCAACATTGAGGATGGCTATTTTTTAAGTCAAATCAACCATGTCGTCAAAGATATTAAAATGGGGAATTATGGTCTTTTAAGAAAAATTATATTAGGAGTTAATTAAGATATTCGTATTATTATTTTTACATGCATTTTAAGCATTGTCAACTTACCTAATTTTTAAACGTTACTGGTTAATTACATATACGTATTTATGTATTTTGTATTGTATCCATATTATTATTTGAATTTTACACGATAATAATTAATTTTATGTATATATTCGTAAATTTAATGTCGTGTTGATGTTATTTGTTTTGATTAATTGTAATGGCTTGTGTTATGTCTCAATTAATCACATATTCAACAAGGCTATCTTATGACCATTTCCCTTATTTTCCAAAAATAATATGTTTTTAACACATTAAATTTTGGTTATATGTATATTTTGATATACTGTATGTGATGTCATGTTTTCGTTACTATTACATTGTAATATATTTTATATGTTAAAATTTATTATTAGACATTGTATTTTGTATAAGTCATGGATTTAGTACTTGTATTTTAGTTTTAAATTTTTATATTTAGTCTTAATCAAATTGTAGTTGTTAAATTTATTTGGTTAAATTTCATTATTAATCTTTTATTATCCATGAAGTTATAGATTTAATCAATGTTCCCCAACTAGATCATTCTTGGTTGCTATTTTTTTTAATTTCGAAATTTTAATTTAAATGCAAACAATAGTTATTAAATCTATTAACTAATTTTTTTTGTGAGTTAATATGTGAAAAAAACAAGTTGACATAGCAAAACACAAGTATAAAAACCGAAAATTATCAAATTAAAATACAAGTACTAAATCCACTACTTATACAAAGTACAAGGTCTAATAGCATAAATTAACTTTTTTTTATAAATTGTCATAATTATTAAAATTAGAGGGATGATTTTTATGTTCACATCATGTCTCAATTTATCTCATTTTGTAGCTGATGTATCAATTATTATGTAACTAAATTTAAAATATTTTTTTTTTTTAAATAAAATATTATCACATAACTTTTAAAAGTAAAAATTAAAAATAAAATAAAATATTGAAAAAAATAATGACTGATAAAACTTTCATAAAAATCCTATCTCAATAGTTTAAGATGTAATTAAAATGGTTTAAAATTTAAGAATCAATTTAAAATGATGTTGATATTTTGGGATGATTGGTACAATTAACTTATTTTATAATAAAAACCTGGAGAACAGTTTAGGATGGATGCCCACAAATAACAATATGCCAGCGACACACCAAATCAGCCCTACTTCATCTCCACCTCTCCCCGGTTCAACGGGTGACTCAGTCCTGATATTATTCAAGAGCTGTTTGTAGAGATTTTGGTGCAACTGAATAGCTTGCGCCAGGCTTAGGCTTACGCTTAATATATTTAACAAAAACACCCATTTTCCAAATATTGAATGTCGGCATCGCGGAGATTTCTCTGCACTCTATCCCACTCCTTTCCTCATAAATCCACTCTTTTTCCTTTCTATTACTTTCCTTTCTGTAGCTCCTGCTACTTTTCTACTTTATACATGTCCCAAAATCAGGTAATATAACTTTCTTTAGATTTTAATTGTGAGAAAGTGTTTCTTTTCCATCTTTTGCTGCAAATAAGTTTATGTTTTGAATTTTTTTGATACAGCGAAGGGGCTCTGGAAATAGAGAACAAAAATGGCAACCGAAGACAAAGCCGAAGTCGGTTACATCTGCTTCTGCATCGGTCGATGAAGCCGTTACTTCCAAGCTCGGTGGTTTGAGTATCTCTGACGGACAAGTTTGGAAGCCGAAGTCCTATGGAACCGTGACTGGATCCAACGCCGCTGATGCCGCCGCCGCCGCCGCTGATGTTCAAACCGAGAAGATCAATGTTGATTTGAGTAGAATTTTTTTGAAGCCTAATTTGTTAGAAAATTTCAAAGTTGATAATTCGACATATTCACTTGCACAAATCAGAGCTACTTTTTATCCGAAATTCGAAAACGAAAAGTCTGATCAAGAGGTAGACTGTTTATTTAAAATTTTCCCCTCTTTCTGGATAACGGAACAATTTGATTTTCTTTTTCTGTTTATTACTTTTGATTTTTGATATATAATGTGTTTAGATTAGGATACGGATGATCGAGATGGTGTCTAAAGGTTTGGCTACTTTGGAGGTATGGAACACGCTACTCTTTAACCTTTGTTTGGGAAAAAAATGAGAAGAGAATAGTAGTAAAGTTCTTTAAGCTTCTTTTAGCTTTTATGGTTAGTAGGTCATTTCAAAAAGGCCATTGACATAACAACTTTAAGATGGTTTGTTTTAAGTTCTTTGTGTTGATTTTGCTGCTTCCCTGGAAAGTTACTAAAATGGAAATGAAAAGAGTAGAAACAAATTACAAAATTATATATGGTATTTTGTTTTAAAGTGAGCAAATGCTTATAGATGTACGTATACTAACTACATTGTTATATATTAAATTAATTTCGCATTGTATATTCACAATATTTTAGTTTCAAATTTTCCAAAAGCAAAAAGAACGTAGAAAGTAACAACTAAATGGGAAGTTATATTTTAATCCTTTATGCTGCAAAGCGTTTAAATTAGTATTTCTTATACATTTCAAACTTCTGCAGGTTTCACTTAAACACTCTGGATCTCTTTTTATGTATGCGGGCAATGAGGGTGGAGCATATGCTAAAAACAGCTTCGGAAATATGTATGCTCAAACAATTTTGGATCCTCTTCTCTATCTCTTAATTTTAAATTTAATTTGTTGTTCCTTTTTTTTTTTTTTTTTCTTATTTAATGATTTTAAGCTCATACTCTAGATATTTCATTAACCAGTGAGTGTGGTATTGTTACTCTGTTACACGTTTGAGGTATATATACTTTGTTTTTTTTTCTCTCTCTCTTTATCAGTGATTACTTGTGATTTAGTGTAAAAATCATAATATCATGCACATTGTATTGCTTAAAAAGAGAAAGTATTAGTTATAATATAGATTGCAGAGAGATAGGCATGCCCCATTTTGCCAAGTACAATTTATTCAAATATAAAAATTGCATGCGAGGTTGTGTCAATGAGATTGCTTTTTAGGTGTTTCTCTTCTTTAGAAAAATGCATGCTTAGCATAGGTGCCAGAGGTCAGCTCCTTGGTAAAGGGGAGGGGGGGGGGGGCATCTATCATCTTGAAGCAGCAGAAATTAGTGCCTGGGCCACTTTAGGTCTTTTCTTGAGTAAAATCTGCATATTAATTTTCTCCCTTGTTGTTATGGTTTCTTCTGTTCTTTGCAGCTTATAGATTTACTCTTATGCTGCAGTTACACTGCTGTCGGTGTTTTTGTTCTTGGGCGCATGTTTCTTGAGGCTTGGGGAAGTAAAGCTGGAGAGAAGCAAGCGCAATTTAACGATTTCATTGAGGTAGCGTTCTAAGTAACTAGTGTGGATGAGCATAAAGTGCAAAGGAAATCTGCAAAAGGAAAATTATATTAATTCATTTACATATATCTATATAAATATTTCTAATGCAGTGGAAGTTGATGACGTGGTGATGGTTTAATTTAAAAGTGATTATCGATTAATCAGATGTTGGAGAAGCAATATGTTATGAACTTGGTTTTGTTTGATTAATTAGATGTTAGACAGGCAAACGTAGTAACTTCTTACTTGTTTGCCTTTCAATTTGGGGCTTGTTTCTCAGACATTAAAAATTGAAATGAATATCGAAGAATTGATTATATGTGGTTGCTTTAATATATAGTAAGATGCAATTTAAGTGCATTTGATGCTTGATTCAATTTCACTCTTTCGTAGCATTTTTCTGCTGCAAAAAGGTATTCTAGGACACCATTCTCTTTTGGTTGTCTAGTTCTCTTTATTCTAGATGTATATTCTACCAATTTCTATTTCAATGGTTATTAAAATTTATCTTTACTCTTAATTGACAGTTTTAGTATCTTTAATATTTTCCAGTGGAATCGTATTTGCATATCAATGGAGTTGGTAACTGCAGTTCTTGGAGACCATGGACAGCGCCCTCGAGAAGACTATGGTTAAGTGTTTGTCTCTTATTATTGAAGTTTTTAACTAGATGCAATCTATTTTTCTTGATGATCAAGAAATTACTTTAAAAGTTAGTAAGAAAAGTAATATACTTTCTTATTAATATGTAGAGTCTCTACTAGTATTGTCAGACGATAAGGGGGCCATAGGGATACTTTTTTTCCCTATGTTAATTGGGACTTGGCTTTTCAAGATTTTGGAATTTGGCCATATTTTGGTATGGGTTGGACATAGTGTTAGACATGGGTACTTCGAGAAAAATGACAAAAGAAGTCAGAACAGCATAGCCTTTTCAGCTTGGTTAATGAAATGCGAGGGCCAATGCTGGTTATTGTTTCATTTTTAAGAGTTAAAAAATTATTTTATATGGTTTGTGAGGCAACTATCTTTCTTAGTATGCACCATGATTTAAAATTGTTTGCATTATGCTGATGTTTATATGCTATTGCTTCCTTCAGCTGTAGTAACAGCTGTCACTGAATTGGGCAATGGAAAGCCAAAGTTCTACTCGACTCCTGAAGTGATTGCTTTTTGTCGTAAATGGCGTCTACCGACTAATCACGTATGGTTGTTCTCAACAAGGTGATAGCATAGGATTTTATAATACCATAATTCAAAAAGTGGTTTGATTAATTGTGTTAGATCTACATGTCATGTCCTAAATTTATGGTCTCAAGAGGTTCTTTATAGTGATAACTGAGGATCAGATATTATGCTGGTTTTTCAGTTCTATTTTGTCTACGTGATTATTGGAGGCTTGTTTATATCAAAGTTTTACTCATCATGGTTGGAATGAATTCTTATATGTGCTTTGTTATAAATGGCATTTCTTTCCTTGTTCCCTTTCACAATATTGGTTGACTTGAAAGTTTAGAGTTTCTTAACATGGCTCATTGCTAAGTTCTTCAATCAACTGTGGTTAATTTGTGCCATTACCAGTTTATTTTTCCATTCTTCAACATCTTCTTTTTCATTGCTTCACTTATTCTTTGTACAAATGCATTTCTTGCTTATTATTTTTAAATATAATTTCTTGATTTTGGCCTCCCTTATTTAACACGTTCTGTTCTTAGATGCATGTAAATTATGAAACTTCAAGTTACAGGTTCTGATTATTTTCTATAAATGTAGGAAGTCAGTTACATCATTTTTTGCTGCTTATGATCTGTTATGTGAAGAAGGAACGGCGACTTCTGTATGTAGGGCTCTTGATGAAGTTGCAGATATATCTGCACCTGGTAGAGTTTTTCACTTAAAATGTCTTTCAATTAGCTGGTCAGTTCCTTCTATTTCTTCAACTAAACCAATTATACCGGCAATATTGCCAGTTACCAAAACTTTAATTGGGTGATTCTAATAGTTTCAAAAATGGCAGCAACACGCTCCACTCTCTCTCTCTCTTACTATCAAAGAATCATATCAACAATTAATTCCACGTTATATGGATCAAGTCCATTGCTTAATCATGCAACAGTTGATCATTAAAACACATTAAGCATGTGATGAACTCTTTATTGTTATTAAATGATCTTATACTTCAAGATTTCTAGACATGATACCTAGAATTTCTTTGTTGTAGAATTTTTTTTTTCAAAATTGTGGCTTACTTAACTGAGGTGAGCATATTTTTGTACATTTATCAGGGGCAATATCGGGTCTTATTGCCGAGCGTATGCTAAATAGTACCTTTTGTTACGTTCTTCAAAATTTTCCTTTTAGCGTACTCAAAAGTTAGGTGCAGTGTTATAGGATTCCATGCTGGAGTTCTTTTCTCTTGTAACTTCAAATGAATTTATTGTGAAGCATTTGAGCAATATTTAATCCCTATTTTATTGACGTGCAGGTTCAAAAGATCATATTAAGGTGCAGGGAGAAATCTTGGAGGGTCTTGTAGCTCGTATTGTAAGTCATGAGAGCTCAAAACATATGGAGGAGGTCTTGAAAGATCACCCTCCTCCACCTGCTGACGGAGGTATGATGCTGTAATTCTCATGCATTTTTGTTTATGTTCTTTGTTGCTCAAGTAACTCTCTTGCGAAGATATCTATGTCTTTTATCCCCTTTCCTTCCTTTTCAAAAAAAAAAACAAACCACTCTTTAGTGCATTCAGAAGAAAAACACATCTTGGTTTATAGTTAGAAGCAGACTAAATTATCTAGCGCATAATGAGTGATGACTGATATGCTTCAACCAAATGGTTTAATACCTCGTCAAAAAGTGCAATCACCGTGATGGCCTTACCCTTTTTTGGTACAAGGAGGCTGTATCCTGGGGATAGAGAATGGGTTGTTAGTGCTGGAATTAACCTCAGGCATGCAAGATGCCATGTCGTAAAGGTGGTTGTATGAACCAACTGGTCTAAACCCTGATTTTACATACACCCTTACTTATGCCTGCATAAGCATTCTTCATTGGGGCTGTTCCTTCATTTCTTGATTCCTTGGCTTCTAGTAAAACCTGCAGACTATTATTCTTAACTGTGGTGTCATTCCCTGCATTTTTTCTTGATTCTTTGTATGGTTAATGAATGTCTCTTTCTCACCCCCTTTAGTCGAGTTTTCTGTTTCATCATAGATGGATAAGTAGTTTATTACTTTGGTTGTTAAAAGACGTGTATCTCTTTGGTCAAAACTACTAGTTCAGCTTTTGAATTATGGAATTTCCCTGCTTCTTGCAGCTGGCATGGATTTGGGACCAAGTCTAAGGGAAATTTGTGCTGCAAATAGGTCGGATGAAAAACAGGTGACATGGAATTTCCTTAATCAAATGCTGTACTTTGTATCTGTTTTTATTTTTTTCACACTTTTGAGTAAATAAATTCTTATCAATTAGGATTTTTTTTTTAATTGTGAATCTTTTTCTTTTCTTGAAATCACCACTGCAGCAAATAAAGGCCCTCCTTCAAAAAGTTGGTTCTTCCTTCTGTCCTGATCATTCAGACTGGTATGATTCACATTCAAGAAATGCAGACAGATCTGTACTTACAAAATTTTTGCAAGTTCATCCTGCTGATTATTCAACTGCTAAGTTGCAGGTTAGGCTGCTCTCCGCTCTCCCTTTTTTCCATATGTACAGCTTGTGCATATTCAAGCTACCTGAAATTGAACCCTGAATAACCACAAAAAATGGACTGCATGAACTACAACCTCCTATATTTAGTTACTTCACCCAATAGTCAACACTAAACAGTCTAAAACCTGCAAGAAGCAAACCAATAAACTTGAGCTAAAAGCAGCCCATAAGTCATATTCCCTTCATATTTTATTATCTATGTGAAAGAGCAGCAAAATGCTATTACCATCTTCGTTTAGGAACTGACCTAGCAGAAATTGAAGCCCTACGGTTCTGCCTCGTGTGGTGGCAGCAAGCACTCCCTTTGAATAGCCAATTTAGCTTCCTTCATCCATTGAAGTTTGGTTTTCTTATCGTGTTTCCAGGTATAATTTACATGCTAAATAATAATTTGTTTTTTTTTTAATCCAGGAAATGATTCGTTTGATGAAAGAAAAACGTTTTCCAGCTGCATTCAAATGTTATCATAACTTCCACAAAGCTGAATCTATGTCAAGTGACAACCTTTTCTATAAAATGGTCATTCATGTCCATAGTGACTCAGGATTTAGGCGTTATCACAAGGAGATGAGGTATTTCTTTAATCCTTAATTTCCTTATTTATGGGCATACTTTTTTCTGTTCTTTTGTATGGGAACTTTAAAAGTCATGTTCCTTTGCATTTTCTTATTTAGCAAAAAATTGGAATGTTTCAGGCACAAGCCAGGATTGTGGCCTCTTTATCGAGGTAAGGATAATTTATCTAGATACCATTTTAAATGATAGATTCATGTTGAAGTCCTTTAGGAACATGATTGTGAGTATTTGGTGCTCCCGAAATCGAGGAGAATTTGATTGTAATTTTTTAAGCATTTTGCTACATCTTGTCTTCATGCTTCATGAGCTTTTCCTTCTGTTTGTAATATATGTTATTTCTTGCAAGTTGACTAAAAATAAAATATTTTTTGCAACTTCAGCTCATATGATAATGGTACCTATATGTTTTGTCTGCCAAAAAAAATGCTGAGTAACAGTTTACATGATTAGGATTAAAATTTTTATTCATAGATGATTGCTTGACAATCTTATTATTGGAAGAACTACTTTATTGATAAAGTGAATAGTATTATGCAATTCAGGCAACCTTAGGCAGAAATTGATTAAGCAGTTAAAATATTTTCATCTCTAATTGTGCAATGTTAACATGAAACAGACTGATGGTAAGACAAGGGGTTGAATTTGATTGACTTTGTTGTAAACCTTTTTGCTGTTAGTCTTCACCTGAATGATATACTTGTTTACCATGGGAATCCTAGAAATGTATTGGCTTTCAATGGTGGAAAAAACCAAAATAATTGAGAAAAATGGCTATGTATTTTGGGAAAGAGATGCAAGTCCATTGAATTTACAGTGAGGGCCAATAACAGCATGGTAGCAAATTATTGAACTGATCTATATGTTGATGTTAATCTTTTACCTGTGTGATGATGTTACTTTCATTCCTTCTTTCCTTTAAAAGCATTGAAGAAAACTACCCTAAGTTAGAAAAAATTAGTTATTCTCATGCTCTCTGTTTTCTCTTAGGTTTTTTTGTTGATGTTAATTTGTTCAAGGCAAACAAGGAACGGGCTGCTGGAATTGGAAAAAGCAACAATGATATAGTAGGACATGTAAATAATGGAAGTAGCACATCCACAATAGATGGTTTAGCCAATGAAGATGCAAATCTAATGATTAAACTGAAGTTTCTTACATATAAGGTATATTCTTTGAATCTCTTCATTCAATGAGCTTCCTTTTAATTATTAAAGGGATAGGGGGTTATGATTTGGCCTTCTGCAATGATCCTTTAGCCTTTTGAGCATTATATGAAGTGTCCTATGTTCTAATTCTGTTTTGTTTTTTGCTCACGACATAGTAATACTATGTAATGGTTATCAGAGCAAGGTGTTTCTGCTGTATTATTTGTATGAGAGATGAATTGCCAGGGGATTAACATTTGTTTCAAGAAAGTTTCATTTATTACTTGGTTTTAATTTTACAGTTCTCCCAATTAGTCATTTTCATGTGATATTCCTTGAGAGTCTGATTTTCATCCTGCTTTGCTCTTACCAGTTGAGAACATTTCTGATCCGCAATGGGATGTCGATTCTTTTCAAGGATGGTCCAGCTGCTTACAGGGCTTACTACCTTAGGTAAGGTTTGAAAGGAAAGTTAAATAGTGTGATGCTATACTATTTAGTGAAAGTAAGTAGCAAAAAAACTGGGGGGAGTTGTATAATGATATATAGGAGGCATTGGTTCTTGGTTTTAGATGGTAATCATGCTCAGATGTTGAGGCATCTCTCTCTCACAGTCTCATTCTCCCATGTTAAGCATTAACTTTCCGGCCTCCTCTTTAATTTCTTTCATGTTATGAACTGTTCGTTTTTTTTTTAATTTCTTTCATGTTATGAACTGTTCGTTTTTTTCTGGTGATATATGTACATATATTAGCTACAAAGTTTTTACTCTCATGATGTTTTCATTTTTGAATCCTCAAGTAAATCCATAAAATCTGTATAGTGGACTTAAGTTAAGCTCATTTATGAAAAACTTATCCCTTTCTGGTATTTAGGCAAATGAAGATTTGGGGCACTTCAGCAGGAAAGCAGAGAGAACTTAGCAAGATGCTTGATGAATGGTAATGTTGAAAGTATAATTTTGTGTGCTTGGATGTGATTTCTTTTTTCATTCTCTGGTACGTCCCTTTGGCTTTTGTTTACTTTTCCAGCCTTAATTCCAGGGCTGTGTACATTCGAAGGAAATGTGGAAACAGACAATTATCATCAGCAATATACCTTTCTGAAGCCGAGCCATTTCTTGAACAGTATGCAAAACGCAGTCCAGAGAATCAGGCTCTAATTGGATCTGCTGGGAACTTGGTAAAGACTGAAGATTTCTTGGCAGTCGTTGAAGGAGGCATGGATGAAGAGGGTGATCTTGCGACAGAACGGGAGGAAGCAGTATCAAGTCTTAGCCCCTCTGTCAAGGACACTATTCAGAAAAAGGAGGGTTTGATTGTATTTTTCCCAGGTAATATGAATTTTCCAATTGGCTGTAGCCTCACTTCTCTTTCTTGTTGATAATACTTCTACTGTTATTGATGCAGTTTGCATCCATTGAAGCTCACTAATTTGGTGCCTTAATATCTGAGTTTTATGACATTTCTCTTTTTGTTGCTAAAAGTTGGGACTTTATGTTGTTGAAGGCAAAAGGTTTTTTTTAGAATAGATCATAGGATCCTGGAATTCCTTAATACTAGTCAAAAAGTGCATTCTTAGACTCAACTTAGTAGTTCATGCAGTACAGACGAATTTTTTAGAAAATAAACTAAGATTGCCTTTTGTACCTTTCAGAGTCCTTTTCGTTTACTCAAGGCTCTTTTTTTTTCTGGCAAACTTTTCTTTTTCCCCTGTTGTACACAGTGTGTGTGATCAATGATTTATTATAATTGTTTATTAAAATTTACATGCTAGTAAGAAAACTTATATAACATACAAACTTTCGTCCCTTTGTTACCAGAATTCAAGTTTAAAATGTAGAATATTCAATATATATTTTCATGCATTTGTATTGTAAAATAGGTTGAGTATTTTCAAATTTTCCATTAATTACCAAGTTTGAAGAATGTGATCTTGAAAATAGTAGAAGGATTGATGATGCTTGATACAAAAGTATAAGGAACTGTGCTGACCAGTTTCCTATGTACTCTTTTAAGCTTAATTATAATCTCTTCAATAAATATACACTATCATTCAATAGGAGTCTACCTGACCATAAGTACATGGTTGAGTAGTTATTATTGATAGGTAATAGGTCGCTGGATGTGTGGATGATTTAGTTCATGTGTGCAATAGTGTGATTTGGTTGCTATAGAGGAGGGAAGAAAATAAAATTTTATCTGAGCGGCCACAAAGCAAGAAACTGCTTAGAAGCTCTCTTCAGTGTTTGTAGGCATTTTAATTGACATAATATGTTATTTGAATAGCAGTCCTAAGAAGAAAGCCTAAGATTGTCATTAGGAATGTGAATACGTCCACATATATTAGAGATTGTAGAGAACCTTATAATTTTATTTGAAAAGGCCTTTTTGACTGCTGCCTTTACTAGGCAAGATATTATGCATACGTGTTATAATAATAGAGTTGCACGGGAGTTCTAATGTTATATTTAGCCCCACAAATGCAATTTCACTTTGTAGAATAGGCAGCCTTTATGTTTTTGTCTTATGGTTTGGTTTTGTTTCATCTAAAATGTTTCCAAACCAGTTTGTGCCTAAATGCACTATTCCTTGTGTTGCCTTTCCATCAAACTATGATCCAAAGAGCTTTTAGGGCTTTGAGAAACATTGCTCTAAAAACCAATAAGATTTCTATAACTCAGGAGTAATGACTCAATATTTACCTTTAGCACTTTTTCTGACTTCAACTCTGTTTCCATAAAGGATACCTCCTTTACAATTAGCTTATTGATGTACCACAATGAGGTGCTTTAGTTATCCAACTGGCAACTTGAACTTGATTGCTTTCAGTAGATGCCTAAAACCTAAAAAATTAGGACCAAAGTTGGGTCGTCAAAATTTAGTTCCGAGTTATCTGTGTTATGCTTTGTTCCATGTTTTTGGGTTGTATGCTATTTCCAGAATAAAGAATGTCAGTGACAATTTATATGGTTTTCCACACCTCATGGAAAATTAGTACTACTTTTGAGATGGTTTGCAATTTTTTTAGGCTTATATTAATCAATATATGCATCAAATTGTGGCTCACCTATAACTAATATTGCATTTTGTCATGTGATTCAAGATTTCATATTTTATTCTTTTGACTATTTTCAATTTTTGTCTGTGAATTGATCTTAATATGATTACCATTTTCAGGAATACCTGGTTGTGCAAAGTCTGCACTTTGCAAAGAACTATTAAATACCCCAGGAGGACTTGGAGATGATCGACCAGTTCAGAGTTTGATGGGTGACCTTATCAAAGGTATATAATAAATGTGAAATTGACCCATAATGCTTTCTGTATTTGTAACCTTTGGTGGTTTGAAAACATTCCTCTTTAGTTAACATGAGTTTCTTACTTGAACTTTTTTATGCATATGTCTATCTAGGACCTTCCTCTCTGTTCTTTCTTTTCTGATAATGTAGAAATGGTTGGGGTGTTGACAGCATTAACTTCTGTATGTCAATGGTTGTTCGGGATCAGTATATCAATTATTAGTTAAAGTAATAAATAATTTGTTTTGTACAGTCTATCAAAATGTTTCTTGAAAAAGTTATCTAAATTGTTAGATTTTTTTTTCACATTGTTGATATATGCAAGGTATCTTGTTGGAAAATTTTTTGTCACATTTTACAATGGTGTTTCAAAAGGAAGGGAAGCTTTATTTGGGGGTTTGATCAAAGTAATGTTTGTTTTTGATTTGTTAAGAATTACTTGATGTAATTGAGGTTATGCTTATTTGTATTAACAGGAAGATATTGGCCCAAAATAGCTGATGAGCGCCGGAAAAAGCCATATTCTATAATTCTTGCGGATAAGAATGCTCCAAATGAAGAAGTTTGGAAACAGGTAATTCTCATCTTTTGAGACATGTTCTGTGCATTGTTTCGGTGAAGTTAACAAAAGATAAACAAGAAGAGAGTTTAGACTGACAGCAGCTGTATTGGTACACCAAATTGTCAACTTTTGAGAGCTGCACTCAAAAGTACTAAGTCATCTACTTTTACTGAATATTCATACCCTATATGCAAGTGATGTTATATCTTGATTCTTATATTACTGATCAAAAGGGTTATATGGATGAAGTTGACACATGGTTTGAAAGATTAACCCCCCCCCCCCCCCCCCCCAGAAAAATATATACATATGTTCTGTACATATGGAGAAAGTGATTACTTGTTGATATGTCTTTTATTTGACAAAAGAACTATCAGTCATAAATGGATATAATGTAGGTGGTATCCATGCCTTTTGATGGAAAAGGTAGCCATTCAAATTATTTTAGATGGGATTTTGTACTTGTAGAATGAGATGGTAGATTTACATAGGGAAAAGGGGAATGGGAACTCGTGCATATAATAGGAATGCTTTTAATAGTAAAGTAAGCCAATTCGACAGTTATGGTTGATTTTGCTTTCATGCTCATGACTAGATGAATGTAAGGTTGGAACAGCATGATTACCTCTCAAGTGACTTAAGGTTAAATTGATTTGATCTTAGTCCAACTAGAAGTTCATGTCTGAAACCTCCTCTAGTAGTGAAATGAGAAAATGATCAAGTTTTTAGACTCTCAAAACCTAATTGGCTGCGTGAATGTTATGGTTTGATTACAAAGTCTTTCATAGGAATTGTGTACTAGGTTGTAGATCTGACTACATACTTAAGCTAGTTTCGAAGTTCATTTAGTTTGGCATGAGGTTTATTTTATAACAGTAGCGGACACAAATCTCCAATTCCTTTTGGGTTGTTATAGTCTGTATGCTTGACTCTGGAGATAGTAAGGATTTTCTTCTTATTAGTATTGTATCACTGCCAAATAGAGCAGGGATGTAAGAAAGTACGATGTTGGCTTTTGAAAAGTGTGAGCGTATTGGATATTTTGTTTTTTGATTTTGCTATAATTTCCCAAGTGTTAGGTTTTTAGGATTCTACAAAAATTATTTTCATGGTCCTTTTTGTATGTGCAGATTGAGAACATGTGCCATAGTACCAGAGCTTCAGCTGTTCCAGTCATACCTGATTCTGAAGGTTATATATCTTATGCCAATAATCCCCCCCCCCTCTTAATTGTTGTGAAAGTTAAGGCCTCCAGGTGCATTTCATCCTTCGGGTGCTAGTATATTTTGTCTGCATATGGTTGTTTTAAAATTGCCCTTGTTTCTTTTGTTGGGGCCTAAAGGAAAACAAATGGGTTAGAATTGGTCATTTTATCACTCAAGTTGTTTTGCATGGGTTGAGTCTTGAGTCATTCAACATATAAGCTAGCCTCCTAGGAAAAGAACAAAGCTTCATTTTTGGTTTGTCCCAAAGTTTTTAGATTTGAGTTGTTTATGTCAGTTTTGAGCCATGTATATAGAAGTCTGACTTAATATACTTGTATTAATGTATATAACTGATTGCGGTGCCTAAGATACTTGGCATATAAGATTAAGTAAACTAAAGGATATATGTAGGACAAGTAAATTAAAGTTAAAGAAGATTATTATATTCACTAGACTGACTATTTGGATTAGTTATAAGACGTTAAACCATTTTTTGTTTCCCTTTTCAGTATCTGCATCTAAGTTATGATTTTTGTCTAAATATTTGACACCTTTTGGAAAGTAAGTCATTTTAAGTCTTACTCTACTTTTAGTTCTAAATTTGACTATTTTTTATGCCAATATATATAAGAGTTTTGACTTATAAGATTTCAACCTTTTTTTGCAATATTTGAAAGAATAAGCTTGAAAGGCATCCCTATCTCTCTTTTGTCCATTGGTATTTATCTAAGGCTTAAGAATACTTGACACCTTTCGAAATGTAAGTCATTTTAAGTTTCATTCTAGTTTTAGTTCTAAATTTGGCTATTTTTGGTGCCAACTGGCATTTAGCTAAAGCTTAAGTAGAAGAAAAACAAAACCAAGTTACTGAAGTGAAGCAAATCCAAGATTGAACCAACATTTGTTCACAAGGTGGCTATTACCTGTTTGATGGTTTTGTTGAGGTTTCAGATATGCAGCAAAAGATAACCCTGTATTTACTCTCGATAGAGAAGTTGGGAGTCCAAGCAACATATGTTTATTCATCGATTATCTTAGCCTTTGTTGAATTTCTCTATCAACTTGCAGGGACCGACTCAAATCCATTTGCTCTTGATGCATTAGCTGTTTTCATGTTTCGTGTGCTTCAACGAGTCAATCATCCGGTACTCAATCGCCTTTCTTTAAACGTCACATTGTCAATTGTTACCATCTAACTAACACTTGCTCAATTCATTAAATTCTAGGGTAATCTTGACAAGTCATCTCCAAATGTTGGCTATGTGATGCTAATGTTTTATCACCTTTATGATGGAAAGGTACTTTATACTGTTCCAAGTATGGTCTTGGTTCTCTTTTGCTTAAAGCTTTTCTAACAACTGCTCTAATATTTAGAGTCGCAAATATTTTGAGGATGAATTGGTTGAACGATTTGGTTCTCTTGTCAAGATACCATTGCTGAAACCTGACAGGTGAGAATATTGACCCCTACACCAGTTATCTATTTTAATAATTTGATGTATTTTATTCTAATAAATGAAGCTACCATAAAAAAGATTGAGGGAGATAGAAATAAAAGGAATATTAATAACAAGGACATATATTTAAAGTTTAAGAGAAACCGATAAAAAGTCATTTAAAAAACAAAAAATAAGGAAATGGCAAAGTAAAGGTGGTGGCAACCAGCCTTTTTAACAATAAAAAGGGAAAATATAAAATGTCCAGAAGATCCAAAGAAAGTGAACAGACACTTGAGGCTTGGTTGTGAGATTGTAATCTCATTCCATTCCACCTTGGACGGACCTATTGTAATTATCCAGCTATTTTTGAACTGTATGATTGTACTATCCTCTAATATGACTTTACAGTATTTTTTTTTTGTCATATCTCCCTTCACCAAATATATGATAAATTTATCTCATCTTATGAAATGAAACTGAATGACATTTATTTCTCACATTCTTTATTTTACTAATGTTTTGCATATTCTTCCAACTGCAGGAGTCCCCTACCTGCTTCTTTGATATCAGTTCTGGAAGAGGGAATAAATCTATACAATCTTCACACTAAGAGTCATGGAAGGTTGGTAAAAATGTCTATACAACTATATGGTTGCTCAAAATAGTTATGATTTTTTTTTAAAACTTTAGGACGTATTGTTTCCTACAACGAGTAGTCTTTTTCAACATACCAGTGAATAAAACTAGCGGATCAAAAAAGACAAGATAAATGTAGGTTGTAAAATTTGTGCTTCCCGATAAGTGGCCCCCGACCTGATCGTAGGCATGTCAATTTCTATTATAGGCTTTTTATTGGTGGCACTATTATTACCTGTTAGTGATGGATATATTTACATCCTCTTTTTTCTTCTTGTTTCCTTAGATTGGAGTCGAATAAAGGTTCATATGTACAGGAGTGGGCTAAATGGGAGAAGAAATTAAGGGACACTTTCTCTGCCAATGCTGAACATCTTAATTCTATTCAGGTCAAGATCATTATCATCATCTCGTCTTCTACTAGCATTCAGAAACTAAAAATAAGAAAGTGGGAGGCTTTTGTCACTAATATTTTCTTAAAAAATTCTTGGTTTATGGCTCACCTCACAGCAATTTCTTGTCAGGTTCCATTCGAGTTTGCAGTTCAGCAGGTGTCGGAACAGCTGAGAAAGATAGCAAAGGGTGACTACACCATACCAAGTACTGAGAAGAGGAAGCTTGGAACTGTTGCTTTTGCTGCTGTCGACTTGCCTGTTGCAGAAATCCAGGGGCTCCTTAACAAGGTGATCAATTCTTTTCTTTTCTTGTTTTTTTTGTTTTCCACAAAACTTCCCCCGAGTTTCTTCAACAGAAATCTGAGTGATATAATCCTTTAAATGGAGCAGTTGTCTGGTATGAACTCCAAAGCTGAAGCATTCCTCGAGGACAAACCTGTGGACAACTTCCTCAGGAAGGCTCATGTGACTCTGGCTCACAAGAAAAGTCATGGTGTTTCAGCTGTGGCTAGTTATGGTCTCTACCTCCACCGTCAGGTTCCTGTGGAACTGAATGCTCTTCTGTTCACTGATAAAATGGCCGCATTTCAGGCCCAACTTGGTTCCATTGACGATGAAAAGATAGTGTCGAAAAATGAATGGCCCCATGTTACCATATGGACTGGGGAAGGAGTGCCGCCGAAGGAGGCCAACACATTACCGCAATTTCTCTCTGAAGGGAAGGCAACTGTTGTTGAAATCAACCCACCACTTACCATATCAGGTACAGTGGAATTTTACTGAGAACGCTTTATATGACCCTTTCTTCATTGGCTCATGAGAGTTGCTTATGAATCGAGTTGGAATCGGATCAAATTGGGTATACGAAAAATGAAATAGTATTGCCTACTCCGAGTTTCCATTTCAATAGATTTTGCGGGAACACAATAAAGGGGAATGGGCCTAGTGCTTTTGTTCGAATGAATTTTGGCTTCTAATAAACATATGTTCATAACACGAGAGTGTTTATGTTGATAATAAGTAAATTCATGTATAAATTTGGCATACGAAAAAAATGGTGCGATTGTGGTTTACGCCTGGTCTCACAAATATATATTTTTATAAATCTTAATACGATAAATACCATTTTTTTAGATAAATATAAGCTAAAGATTTTTATTATATAGGTTGAGACGATCGTGTTTTCAAATGATGTTCGTGTTAACTTTCTTGTGCTCAATAAACATACAATACAATTAAATTTTCAAATGATGTTGCCATATGATGCCTACGGACGTTCCACTTTTTGTTGCAGACAGTAGATGGTTTCATCGTGGAAAATATTGGCTTGAAAATGATTGATTTATATACATACATACATACGTACCTACCTACATAATATTTTTGAAAAAGCTGTCCCAATTACTTAGAGGCTTTGATTGACTCATCATTTATAAAGGCCAGGACCTGTATGGAATGGAAATTTATCATTGTCGAGTTAATTTAGTCGTGGAAAGGAGGTAGGAAAGTGGGAATATTTTTTTACAATGTCGTTAATATTATCTTTAATTCATTTAAAATATTATAGTATTATCTACAAGTTATTAATTCATTTTATATACATTTTTATATTGTATTTAAGGGTTTTACTTAATGGTTATATTATATTTAAAAATATGAACATACGTTGTGGGAATATTTTTGTTATTTCAATTCAGTACACATTATTGATTCATTTAATCTATATCTATATTATATTTTGAGGGGTTTGTTGAGTTTAAATAACTTTTCACCTGAGTTTCAATTTAGTGGAGTAATTATCGAATTTTTTTTCATAAAATAATAAAAATTGTTTTGAGGATATTTTTATCATTAGAATCATATGAAACTTCAAAAAATGTATTTGATGGGATTTAAACTAAGAACATAATTTTTTTAATATATATATATTTTTTTATCATAAAAAATGTTCTCATTTCATCATAAGAACAAAATACAAAATGCCCAAAGTGGGGAATATAAGACAACAAGCCATCATTGTGGCAAAAACTAACAGAGAGCAACCTTGAAATAAAATGAGAAGAGGGATCATTACCATACAACGAGGTTTCAGTCATTTATCCAATTACGACGATAAATGAATGTGATCCCATTTTCTACAAAGGTCTCCAAATTTATTACCCAGTTTAATCTAAGCCCAAAAATGATAACATTAAGCCCAAATAGGACCAGATACAAGCAACAGGGACGATCCCAAAAAAGGACAGACCATTAAGTCCAAGGCTTAATTATTACATAATTTTTCATTAACATCGTGCATGAACATATATGTTAATGCATTTGGCTTTTGTGTCCCATTCATCTCATCTTATATTTTATTTTATATGTTATTTTCATATAATATTTCAATTCATTTCACATTTTTATTTTTTATGATTTATAAATATAATTTACTTGGAATTGATTTTGTTTTTTGGTTAAATTTTATGTTGTATCTTTATAATGCCATATTCACATATTTGTTAGAATAATTCAATTTAGATAAAAATGATATGAGTTGCCTTGTTATTGTTTGTGCTATGTATTTTATGTGTCCAAAAGACTGTAAAGTTATACAATTTTTTTATTTGTTAGTAATTTATTCCATACAATTTTGTATATAATAATATATTCATATTAATTTTTATCTCATGTCATGTCATGTTTAAATTTACCTCATATTTTATATGAGGAATAAGATCCTTCTACTCCACAATCAGAATAAAAAAACTGCCATGTGTTTATTAATGAATTTCTATTGTTTTTTTAATTCTAAAACTTATATTTGTGATTCTCTTATACAGGAATACGGAAGATAGGGGTCGGTGACTTGTATCTCTGCATTGCATTGGAACAAGCAATTGAGTAAAATTGCAAAGGTGTTCTTTTGTGGGTTTGATGTTTCGGATCTTTGGTAGCTCAACATCAAGCGGCCAATGCTACCATACAATAACCCTTCTCTTAGCTTATTGCCTTTACTTTTATCAACATGGCTTCATCAGTTTGCGGTTTGTGTTCTCTTTCAAAGTTCACTAAATTAAAGTAAAGATTTCATTTATTTTTAAACTTTGGATATAAATATATGTTTAAAATAAAAATGCGTAATCATTTTTTCTTAAATTTTTGCATATTTTTGAACAATCATATTTTCGTATGTATCATACATTAAAAATTAGAATAATATAATTTCATAGATATTAGACACAACAACAAAGACAAGCAATCAAATACTAGCTCTATGATTGACATGCAAATATGTTCAAAATAAGAATGTATACTCATTTTTTTTTAATTTTTTTAAAATTTTTTTGAAGTATCATATTTAAAAGTACTAGCTCTACTATTGATCTCTACTTCCTTTTTTTTTTTTTTTTGTTTCAATTCACTTTAAATTTAAGATTAATCCATAAATATATTTTTTTGAAATAGTTAAAATTTATTAATTCTATTGAGAATCGATTTATAAAATTTTAAAGGAATGTATCAATGGCCGGCATAATTCATTATTAATCAATTTTATTGGTAATAAATACAAATGAGTGCACGATTGGGTTTCTTCTTCAATAGGATAGTTTCATTAATGGTAGGTTTATAATCAGAATCCTTAAAAAAATTATCAGTATTTATTTTACATGAATTTTTGTTGAATATATTGACGTGATTAAATATTCATGTCTATGTGAATAAAATATATATAAATATTTAAAATATAAATACATAATCGATGATAGCAATTTGCAAGCCATTGCCAATAACATTTTAAATCGATTTTTCCAATCGTATGCTTTTTTTTCAAAAAAATAAAAATAAAACTATTTACAAGTTAAAAGCAGGTTGAAAATGTATGATAAATAAGTTTTTTGCTTGAACATAATATAAATACGACATGAGAATGAGAGCACATCAAGTTGATATGCAAGTGGATTATCTCCAAATTTCTGGCATTCTGAAATGACCCATGAGTGACAATGCACGATTGAATTTTGGTGGCAGACATTGTTGATGAGTAGTAAAACACCACATTCATTTGTCAAACACCATAAGGCCAAATACCCCACTTTTCAGCTTTCAATAATCTTATGTTAATTCCACTACACCAAATACTTGATACATAGTTTCAGGATTCAATAACACTACAGCCCCTCGTTACAGTTGGAGAGGAATCCGGCTGCCCCACCGAGGACGACTTTGATGCTTCTATTATCACTGCGGCTTCTTCCAAACAGCTTTGAGTCTCATCACTACCCATTCCTATGCTCATCTTCTCCACTTCTCCTCCTGTGTATATGTGGATCTTGGATACCACATCACAAAATTCACTGCAAACAGCAAGTCAAACTCATCATAGGCAACATAAGCCCAGTAATAATCTCTATGTGCATTTGAAACTTTGTAAACATGTTTCCCCCTGCATGATAAACGCTATCATGCAACAAACTTGATAGTTGATAGCAGGAAGGGAGAGCGAGACTTACTGCCATGGGTCATCTCCAACTACCATTACATCATTGTCCCTGTCAGTGTACAAAACCCGCCACCCTTTATCAGGATCACTTAAAAGACCTTCCATACCGAAAAGATGTTCTAGTTCAGTCATCAAGTCTTTATATCCGTAGAGTCTTGAGAGATCAATGGCTCTTCCAACCAAGCTGCCTTGCTTGTGAACCTTTAGTCAGTCATGTTACAGTGTCAGTAGGACAGAAGTAGGAAATGGAGTTAAATTCAACTCCGGCCGGAACATAACTTACCTTTGTACAACTCCGCTTACCAAAATTTTGTGAGTTCAGAGTAGGTGATTCCGCAGTCAAGGAGAACCCAAAGAGTTTACATCCAGCCACATTTCCTTTGTAGCACTCATTCTGTTGGTTCCTCAATTTTTTTCCAAAACCGGGACTAGGGATATTCTCCATTGGCTTATGGTCATTCGGAGGGTTTGGTTTCCTGATGTCGTCCACAGTAACCCCCGCCTTAATTGAGGAAGCATTGAACAAAACATTTTCCGTTGGAAGTGCAGATGAATAAGAACACATTTTAGGTTCTTGGCCAGCTTTGTAAAACTCACTATAAGGAAAATACATATTTCGAAGTCCTTCTGGATAGCAGTTGGTGTTGGGTGCTTGATTCATGTTGAAAGAATTGCAACCATGATTGGTTTTTGCCCAAACACCAAGGTTGAGATCAGCCTTGTGTGCGAGGGACCTCAATGAGCAAATTTCTTGACCTTGCAAGACCTTCGGAAACCTATTAGTTTCCGCAAAGCCTGTGTAAGAAGAGGAGTGAGCCCTCATAAAATCAATTCCTGTGGATGCGAGACTTTGATGTGCCGTAGATTGCATCTCGAAATTGAGGGGGTGGTTCAGTTGACCACATCCATATTCGGGTGATATGAAACCTACATTTTCTTGACCTTGCAAGACCTTAGAGGATCTTATCGATTCCACAAAGTCCAAATATCCAACCCCTCCTGAAGAAAAGAACAATTTATGGACACATACATTTATCAAGTTTAGTTTTAAAAATCAACAATAACAGCGGAAAGATTTGTACCAGTGATAGGGGTGTCAAGTGCAGCAGTCTGCAGACCTGTCCGCAGTTTCTTTAACCTGGATGGAGATGGAATACTCAAGGGTGGAGGGAAAACAGAAGGATCAATTTCCCAAGGTGAAACTCTCTCTTGGTGATCAGTTGCGAAATCAGCTTCCCACCGAACCTGTTAGATGACATACTCAAGCGTGTGATAAAAGATCCTTTCATTAACATTTTTGCATATGTATATATTAGAAGTAAAGGCTTCAATGTCTGACGATATAGCAACTTCCTAGTGGTTTTGTTTCATCGACCATTTTTCATTTCATTCGGAAAAATAGTTTATAACCATTCATCATGTGAAGCATAAAAATTTATGCACATATGTAAAGTATCTTGATGAAAATAGCATGCATATTAACTTGCCTAGTTGTGAAACCTATGTCACTAGGACTCAGCTGTGTTGAACACAGGGTAAACATGGTTATGTTCAATATTTTTCCAAGATTTCCATGTATTTGAAGAGCCCTTGGAGGAATATCTCTATACCCATGTTTGGATATGTGTCGGAGCAACATGTAACTACACGAGATAAACTATACAGCTAAAAAAGCAATAGTTACATGAGCTCAATATTAGGGGCTCACCATTAAGCATCTCCACTTCGAGTTAGGCCATTTATAAGGATCCGAGTCCCCTATTCCTGTCACTACACCATTACACCTATAAAAGAGTAGCACTATATTATATTCTCAAAATAAAACCATTAAAAGGGAAAAGAAACAAAGAAAGCAATTGATCTTTGTCATGATCTGCGATTTGATTAAATGAGACCTTCCCTCTGGCGAATCGTCCATTTCAAACTTCATTCTGAATTTTGCCCCAGTGCACATTGGATTTGTGATGCTTTTAATATACTTTCGGAAGGGTATGACGAACTCGGCATGACTGGCCCTGCATTACAGCAATTTGAACAACCATACCACATCAAATGCATAACACTCGGAATTTTAAATAGGCTAACAAGCTCTGCAACACAACAACTTAATCACCAGCTTATTTCTTTTGGCCAAATACCAGCCGATACGTACCTTGGACAGTAGCAGACTTGGAACATGCTTTTGCTGGATAATGCTTTAGCCACTGCAGAAAGAACTTTTGGATATGAATTATGTTTCGCAATTATTGAATCTGGAAGACCAGTTCTTGGTCGAACAGCTCTTCTAATTCCCAACCTCAGCTCCCCATCTTCGCCCCTACAATGTGGAGATCAATGAATAAATAGGCCATGGGAAGACATAGGTGCACTAAAAACTCCCATGTCAATATATATTATGATTCTCAAGTAGCGCAGAATATTCCAGTTTATGATCAATTTCTAATTACAAATATGAAGTTGTGCTCTCCAAATATTTGTATATTGGTAAAAGCTATACACACCTCAGAAAGAGCACTGCATCCCCAGCAATAAGATTCTTCTGACTCACGAAAATACTCCAGCCGGTAGTAAGGAGATGTCGCCTTGGTTGGCCTACACATAATAAACATTAAGCTCTTATCGCTGTTTCTTTCTAAGCACTATCAGAAATGCCAAACTCTCTACTAAGGTTACCCCTATATATATGGCGAAACCTCCACTCAACTCCATGGAGGTCTTTAGCAACAAGCTCCTGTGAGGGCCTTGTCTGTTTATAATCCTGAAATCAAGGCAAACACCATTATGTCTACAAGAGCGAGGTTCATGGTGAATATTACATCGAGGATTTATAAGTATAAAATTGCACCAGCCGAGGGAAACAGTCTTCAGCAGCTCTACGAGGAGCAGAAAACCCCCCATGGATGCTAGTGTCAGAAGCTGTTAGTGTCTTGCAAAACATGTGAGAGGTTGGTTTCGAAGGCGACCCTTCGGCATGCTCATCCGCCCCTACCTCATCCAGCTGCTTGCTCCCCAAATTATGCCCTCCCAACTACAAAATATTATTAATAAAATATTGTAAAATTTTCAAAATATTTATAAATTATAAGTTACTAATAATAAAAGAGTAATAATTATTCATTTGTTTCCTACACCAAAACTTTTGTTTCTTTTGATTCTTCTCAAACTTCTATTATTTTTAATTTTTTCTATAAAGAATTTTTAGAATAATTTATGTCACTTAATTATAAAAATTTATATTTTTATTACGTTTTGCTCAATATTCAATTGATTATTTCTATCGGTGTAAAACATTGATAATTATTAATTTTTATTGTAGCATCATTTATTTACTAGTAACTCTTTTACAAGTGAATAGAAACTTAAAAAAGACTTCAACGAGTAAATTCAGTGGTTAAAAAGATGTTATTCATTTTAAAAGATTCGAATTTACACACTAATATATGTAAAGTGTGTATACGTCGTAAAAAAAGTTAAGAAAGTATATACAAAAATTGCCAAATCCAATGTAAAGGACTGGATCAGGTATGTAATAAGTTCAGAAATATAATAATACCTCCGGTTGAGGAAGTAAAGTGACTTGCGTATACACCTCATCATTCTCCTTATTGGCCTTGACGACAGAAAACAACAGGAAACGTCAAATGAATCAATCAGTCTTTAGGAGAAAGCTAACTTATAGGACAAGTCAATTTAAAAAAGAAGGAAATTTGAGTTAGTTACCAGAAGTTGGACATTCATCACTTTGCAAAAGATTTGGGGAGGAAGATCAAAGGTGTCCAAGGGAGAGAAAGGAAAAGCGAGGGCAAGTTGTTCCAAGTGACCCTGAGGGAAGTATACAACCACATTTCCCTTCTTGGGAAGTGATGTGAGAGGACCAGCACAAGCATGCCAAAGCTCCAAGTCAATGGAAGATGAACAAGTAGGTGAATCTGAGTTTGAACAACATGAAGAAGAAGAAGACGATGATGATGACGACAAACAGTAAACGCAAGCACTAGCTTTTTCACAGTTCCCATTGCAAAGTACAGTCTTCACCCCGTTTACTGCATGGTTCAGATCAATTTCCATGAACACCCCCAAGTTTTACTTTATTTATTTCTTCTCCGCAGTGCAAGTACAACCGAATTACCAACTACCTCCACCAAACGGAATAATAACGGGAAAATTTACGAAAAAAAAAAACAAGAATGAGAGTAAAGGGTACCCCAGAAAGATGAATAACTAGAGGGAAAAAGAACTAGGAAATGAAGTCAAAATCATTGGGAAGAAAATTCTGATATTCCCCACAAAGCTATAAGATGAAGAACAGAAAAAAGAACAAGACAGCCATGTCTTTGAAAATGGACGGACAGAGAAGAAAGAAGAAAAGGCTATGTAAAATAAGAAGAAGAAGGAATTGAAAGCATAATTCCTCCCTCCCATTAGCAGGTAGTGAGAAGGGGGAGCAGCACAGCAAACATAGACAATTGCTTATAGTAGTAAGCACAGCAAACAAAAGGCAAGAAGAAGCCAATATGGGGTAGTGGCTTTTGGACTTCAATAAGATATCCAATGAAAAGAGAAGGGAAAACTGTGTTTAGTGGAGGCCAATGTTTGAGAATCTCTAAAATCCAAGGAAAAGAAACATCTGCTTAAGTGGATAGAGAGGTTCAATGATCAATTTAAACATAATATTAATAGTTAGTGATGATTATTAATAACCAGTCTACTAGTTATCATTCCTTGTTCCTACATTCTACCCCTTTTTTCTTAGTTCTATATTTTCAATCACAATAATACCTAATCTAAATCAATTTAAAACTTCTTAATATGTTATATTTATCATTCAGTCAAACTCTCGTTTCAAAATGTCAAATGTAATATTTTTACGTTTTAAATTTATTTATTAAAAAATATGAAATGGATAAATTTATACCACGATGTAAAATGGTGGGAGAAATGGATAAAAATAAATTGAATGAAAGCAGTAGCTAGAAGAGGAAAGAAACATGGGACCAAAGGAGGAGCTTTTGGCAGCAACTATCGTGGGCGTGTTGTTAGTTGTTAGCGCTCAGTGAGCCAGTTTGACAGACTGCAACTGCTGCTCCTTCACTTTTTTTTTTTTTTTGGGATTAATCTCTAGTCTTATCATCTTTCTCTTTTTTTTTTTTCAATCCTGTTTTCTTATTTTCCCCGCTACATTATTCAGCGCGTGACCTTGTTGATGAGACTCCCTCACCTTTTGGTAAAGGTCAAGATTTCGAATAAGCAAATATCATTTTTTTTTTTAGTTTGTTATGATGTATTTTATTTAAATTTATTTTGAATTAAATTCAGGTATAAGTTTGTTATAATTTTGATTGATCAAACAATTTGTTGTAGATTATTTTAATTTTTTTTTTTTTATCTTTAAAAGGGATTACATAAATCTTAACAACGAAATAGATGTATATTAATAATGAAAGCGAATTTTGACTAAAAAGAATTTTATGTCGTTTTTTTCTCTCTCAAATAATTCCTGTAATAATAAAATTGAGAGAAATGCTTAATTTAGCATTGTTTTTCAATATTTTTAACTTAAAATGCATTTTTAAGTAAAAATTAAAATTTTTTGTTATTATTTTTAAGTAAAAAGTAATATTTATCTTAAAAAATACTTTTAAAAATTTCAAAAACAATTTGTATAATAATATTTTTATTTCAAAAGCATTTTTTTAATATTTCTTAAAAACAATATTACATTAATTCGAAAAAAAGAAAAGGTAAAATGCACGCGAGAAAGGATGGAGCAAGAGAGAGTGACGGCATCGCAAAGCCTGCGCCTTTGGCGCTGCTTCATGGCCCCCACCACTGTCCACTCTCTCGCCTCGATTTTTCCTACCCAATCCATCCTTCCATTCCCACTTGATTTACCAATTTAAGCCATTTATCATATCATGTCTTTTAATCAATTATAATCCGCGTTGTTATAACAATAAATTTTTAGTACAATCGATTTTTCATATTTTAATTTAATATTTTTTAATAACTTTTTACATATAATATTTATTATAATTATATAGTACATTTTTTAAATTAGATTTTTATAATAATATATTGTCGAAAATTTTAACTATTTCACATAGATAAGCTTATTAATTATAATTTGTTAAATAAAAATTATATTGATTAAAATGTTGTTTCAATAAAAAGTTAAATTTTATATAAAAAATTTCTATTAATCATATTTTATTGAATAAAAATAATATTTAACAAGTGAAATTAAAGATATTAATTCAGCAAACTCTTAAGTTCTTTAATTAAATATTTATTATAAACTTGTAAATTAATTACTTGAATTTAATAATTCATGATGAATTAAGTGATTTAATTTGATAATTCACATGGTTAATTAAACTTATTAGATTTATGGACACAATAATTATTAATTAATAATGTGATGGAATGTAAAATAAAAAACACATAAAAGTAATAGTGCATGCACTCTTTGTGCGTGTTGATTTGATTCCCATTTCTTTCTTTTTCTTTTAACATAATTCTCATCTTATTTATAAGATGGGAATTCCCGATATGAATTCTATTATTAATTTAGAACAATTATCTCTCCATAACATGTTATTATAGGCATGTAACAAATAAAAATTTGACGAACAAATAGAATTATTATAGAGAAAACTATCATTCGAGTGAAGTTTTAGAATTAATTATACTTAAATTTTATTTAAATTTAAATGTGGACTTGAATTAATCAAACCTAAAACTCTAGCGTATACATATTTTGACGAACTTTAAATTACATAGAAGGCTAGTATTAGGATATGTCAATTTCACGCTCAAAACCCAACGAGTTGCTTACGATGACTTTACAAATCCCACGCACTATTGTTTGTCGCACGTAATTGCTTCCACACACGCCAAATTTGTGTGTCGAAACTAAAATGCCTTTTATATACCCTTCGCTTTCAATTCCAAAATGGTACACTCCTTTTACATGCAAACCCCATCAACTTTAAGATTCCTTTTTTATATTTCATAAGCTTTTTCTCGATCGGAAGGCCTCATCCCTACCCCAGACAAAAGAAGAAGAAAATTCTCACAACTACAATAAGAGGGAAACTCTGTGTCAAGTCGGAGGCCTAAAACATGTCAAAATTTCGCAACATATGATCTACTTACTACGCTAACCTATGTACAATAATATCACATTTTATGTTTAAATATAATGGATCCTGTTGTTTTTTATTTCGTTTTTATAAATATGTGTCAAAAACATGATGAGATTTAAACTTTAAAAAGGTAAAAGAGTGGAAATATGGCCAAAAAAAAAGAAATACTAAAATATCTAAAATGTGTCGTTTAGTTCAATTATTAATGGGTTGAGGTAATAATTGGGCCGAAGTGGGCACCGATATTTTCTCTCTGCCCCCATTGTAAACCACTCCAAGCCCAATTGGATGGACCCACATTTTTTCCATTAATAAATCAAATTTTAGTTTTAAACTTTTTATATCATAAAATAAATATTTTATTTCTAATTTAATGAGAATTTAAAAATATATTATATAGAAATTTTTAAATTAAAATTAAAAAAAAAAAAAAACACTGAGGAAACAAACTGATATGATCCAAGCCATGGATCTCAGTTCAGGCCAGTTTTTTATTTTTCTTTTATGAACCAAGCCGAATGGGCCTCTACTTTGTTTTTGTTTTTCTGTCTCTGTGTCAACATGTCATAGTTCTTGATTGTGATTTTTCATGGATTAATAGATGGGGTAGGTAGGTAACTAGGTGGCATCGAACATGTTTTATGTTTCGATACCACATGATTGTAATAGAAATTCAATCCTAGTTGCACTTCCCAACATTTGCTTTATTCGTACATAATTGCTCCCATAGTTAAATTTGGCATCTTTTCATATCATTAAATTAGTATCCATTTTCATTTACCTCACAATCACGATCATAATTACAGTCACAAATCATTCTCCATCGTATAAAAATGATTTATTTTTTTTAATATATTGATGTGATTACATGTAATATCTGTTCATATTTTTTTAATCTTTAGACAACGCACACATACCTTGCACACATAAGTGCTCGAACTCAGGCCCCCTAGGCTGAATAGCATCCTTTTTTCCACTGGAGCCACTTGTTATTCATCTTAGAAGACTTGGGTTCGAGCATCTGTGTGTGCGTTGTCAAAAAATTAAAAAAATATGAACATATACTACCATGTAATCACACCAATATATTCAAAAAATGGTTTATTTTTATATATTATGTAATTATTGAATAAATAATGTTTGAAACATTATGTAAAAATTGTATTTATTAAAAAAATTATAAAGAATGGGTTAAAATGGTAAAATGGAAAGTCTAAAAAATTATAGTGTACTTCAAGCAGGGGCGAAACAAGAAAATTTTTTAAGGGGGGCCGAAGTTAAATTATAATTTTTACAATAGTAAAAGTGTAATTTTTTAAATGATTAAATTAAAATTTTATCATTTTTAGGAGAGATCAAAGTACAATTTTACCTTTATTAATTTAAAATTTTAAAAAAATAAAGATTTAAATAAAAAAAATTTCCATTTTTGGAGGGCAGGGCTCCTGCCAGCCCATTGATTTCGCCCTTGACTTCAAGCCTATGTTGATTTTTAATGATTTTATATAGAAAAAAAAATGTAGGTTAAAATAGGCTGTTAATCTTTGTATTTTTATAAAATTTAATATTTAGTTCATTTACTTTAAAAGTTAAAAAAAAAATTACTTTTCAAATTTAGAAATCCTAGTACAATTATTATTGTCGTTAGCAATTTGTCAATTTCTATCCAAATTTGTTAACTTAACATGCTTATTTTCTGTAAATCATATGTCACATAATATGAAGGCAACCTCATCAACGTGCCAAATTGATAAATTTTGACGGAAAATACTAACAATGTGAATGATTGGATAGAAAATATTAATTAAAAAAGTAAGAGAGCTTAATTTTCAACTTTTTATATGCAAGGATCAAATCTCAAAATGTATCAAAGTAGAGGGACTAATATCACTGTTTGACCAAAAATATAAATAGACAAATAAATCCTCAAATAATATAATTTAAAACCCATGTTTATCAAACAAATTTATATTCAATAATAAATTTTAAATAATATAACAAACAAATTTTACAACTTAAAATTAATATTTATTTGTTTAGGGTTGTAATTAAAACTTGAATTTTTTTTTGATAATTGAGAGTAGAGGCAAAATTATTAGAGATTGAATACAAGCTCTCATGTCACAACACAAATACACTTGGCATTAGGTCAAGAGGTTATTGACACAAAATTAAACTCTGTTACTAATACTGTTATCCTGCTTTTTCATCTCTCAATATTGTAGTGATAGAAATAAATTTTAAAAATCTATAAAAAAAAATAAACTTAAATTAAAAAAATTCAATGCTGACTTAGTCACCACGTCTAATTTTAACACTGAACAAAAGTTAATAGAACGGCTCAAATATAATTTCCCTATTTTATGATATGAACAATCAGCTCGCATCTTAATGGAATCATTTTGTAAAGGATTATCTACTAATAATTCCTATACAGATTAAAAAAAGAAGGCGGCGGCTTCGTAATTGGTCAGGTAACCCGGTAATCTCCCTCTAATTTCTTCTCCATGGAAGCCATTTGTATTTCCACTGCCACGGAAGTAGGCATAGCAGGGCCAGCTTCTTGCATCTCCGGAGCGCTACCGATTTCGGAAGAAGCGAGAGTTGGACGCTGATGAGACGATGAATCTGTTTCCACGGTGGTGCTGTTTTCCGGAAAATCATCGGCAGCAGCCTGCGAAGATAGGCGTTGTTTTTTCAGTTTCAGCTTCACACGGGCGTGCCATTGTTTTATTGCATTGGTTGTTCCCTCTTCCAACACTGCTCTCTTGAAATTTGATCCCATCTATGAATATATTAAAAAAAATGAAATCAATCCACAACTGATTTTGCTTTCATATATATAAATAAAAATCATGATTATAGGTAATGTGAAGAATATGCACAAGCCTCACTTGTGTCACGAGAGCATAGAGGGGAAGAGTGATGTAACTGCACATGACTTGAACTGTCACACTGTAAAATAAAATATCTCAAATATTTCAACTCGTATGATTTTTACATCTGGATATTCAAGGAACAAAAATGAAAATTGGAGCTTACGCTAACACCACCCTTGTGGCGATTATTCCTCTGTTTTCATGGTAGCAGGACCTTATTCCATATTGTGTCTGAAAAATATACATATACAGATGTAAATGTGGAGACTCCAACGGACATGATTTCTTGAAAACAAAAACGAAAGGGGTTAATAGAAAGCATTAAGTACCGTGACCCAGACGAAAAAGGCAACCTCAAATGCGTTCTGAGAATTGATGTAATGGAAAAATCAGGGGTTAAATTCAATCAACAAATAGCAGAATAAACAACAGATTTGAAATAAAATTGTACCATAAATAGAGTCCAATGCAGGAGGGTCAAAACAAACTTGGGGTTATTGAACCAGAAGAAGTTGTCGTCGGGTTGCACCAAAGGGGCTCCTTTGATTACACTGTTCCGATCTTTCACTCTGTGTGCCATTTTGGCCAATATTACTTGCAGTTTGGTTCCCATAATCAGCACTATCTGAACCCATGTCGAGAAAATTGTCAAAATCGAGAATTATTTAAGAAAACTATAAATCTTTTAATTAGTGCTTTGCTTACTGTCAATGGCAGAAATGAAACCCATAGATACACATTCCAACCTGTTCAAATTCAAACAAGATTAAGAAAATCAAGTCTGTCAGTCCATCATGTTTGCTTGCCAAACCCATGGATATTCAAACTCTACTCACCGTGTACGTCCACTAGTAGGAAGATAACAACCAAGAACCACATAAAAGGGCTGCATTGCTCCATGAAAATTAAACCGCAAAATAATAACAATCATTTATTTTTATATAAAACAATGGCGCTAATCGATGAAAAAGGACGCAGATTTCAGTACCTGATGCCAACTATAATTTTGAAATCATCTTCCAGTGATCGTTGTATGTATTTTTGGAAATTGAAAGAAGTACCTACTGATAAATGAGTCTGCAAAATTATATACAAACGTATTTATACAAGTAAATGATACCAAATCCGATGCAGTTTTAGTTTAGATGGGAGAAAGGATAGTACTAACAGCGACGAAACCATGGCGTAGGGTAAGGTAATCAACTTTCGCCACTGAGTTAAAGAACTGTTGAAAGAAGCATTTCTGCTCCAATACTTAATAATATCATTCTTCATTCACAATTAACTTTATATATATATATATATATATATATATATATATATATCCCAAAATTGATGCATTTAAAAAGAAAATGAAACTTACAGTCCACAAAAGGATTGATGCGTCTGTACATGGAATTATATGGCGTTGTGCAAAAGTCGTTTGTCTTGTGAATCGAAACCGATTAGGATCTAATATATTAATGTTATGTTTGGTTATCGATAAAATAATAGGAGTAAAATTTTTATTTAACACATAAACAATAATTAATACAAATATGAACATACAACTAAAAATATGAGTGAAAATTCTTAATATAAAATTACTTTCCATCTAATTAAAAATAAATAAATTTAAATTTAATTCCGACAACAGGGAAAGGTGGTGTTATGTACACTCTTATATGGAGAGGTAAAGCTAAATTATTTAGGGATTTAGGTAATAATGTAAAATTATAAAATTTTGAAAAAATTGAAATATATTTATCTATTTCACACATTTATATAGTATGTTTTAAATTCTCAAATTTTATTATACGCTATAAAAAAATCAGAATAAAAGCGTTTTTGGGATAAATATATTAAATAATAAATTGTATCATTTTCTATTGATAGAAAAAAACAGAGAGAATTTTTTTTATTTTTTTTTTGACTGGCGACTACAATATTACTAATTAAGGGAGAGCCGCATAATTAAATATATATATTTTGTTTTGTTTTATATGCATAAGAATAAATCGGCACTTTATTTTTCTTTTTCTCGTAATTAATAGCTTCAAGTTTAAAGTTAATTAATTTTGATATTTTTCTTATAATTTTATAGAATTTAGCAATATAATCAGTATAAAAAAATTTAATTGATTTGATATTTTAATCATAACAATTAAGAACATAATATCATAATGACGGGAAATTGTTGAAAAATATACCGTTGGCAGCTTGATATTCCACCGTTTGCGTCTCCTTCTCCCAGGTTTTCCAGCGCCTAATCTGACATTAATTAATCAGGATAAGTTTAGAAGAAGGATTAATTAATTAAACATAATTTTGAAATAACGACGAACCTTAGCCCTTCCCAATGTCATAGTGAGCACCGCATACGCAATTTGCATAGCCGCTAACAGAAAGATGAAGATGCTCAGCTGGTTCGCCCCCTCCTCTGATATTAAAGACGTCTTTCCCTGCCAATTTCATTTTATCTATTAAAACATCTAAATCAGTCAAAAAAATAACTATCTAATTTCAACATTAAAGAAGGAACCTTGGAATCACAGTAGTCTGGAGAAACATTTTCATCATCCAATATTCTTTCATGCAATCCATGGACGCTCCATATTTGGTCGTATCCCAAGTCTTGGGTAGTTTTGATAGAATCAAGGGTTTTCCGGCATGGAAGCATAGAACTTGCAACTTCTTTGGGTATACAAATTTTGGAGATGGATCTCCGACTCACTGTTAATATAAGTGACATGAAACCCAGCACCATGAGCACTGCAACCACAAACCAAACCCCACAAATATCTATAAATATGAACCCAAGATGATCAATCTATCAAAATATATTTGTGTGGTTTTAGTTTACCGGATTTAAGCTTCTCGACGGCATCAAAGAGTGCAATTTTCCTACGTCGCTTGAGCCACTGCGGAACATGGTTTAAACAAGTGTTTAATTACTATATATATGTGGTACGAGGGAGGGTTTTGTTTTTTGATGCAGATGAAGAAGTTAATTTGCCTACATTTGAGATGCGATGAATCAAGTATTCGATGATGATGGAAAGGGAGATGAAGACGAAGCAAACGGTAGCGAGGGCCCAAGTGGGAGTCTCTTGGAGAGAGCGAGAAGTGGAGGCTTCTTCCCCGGCAGCCATGGCAGTCGTTGTTTTTTGACGTCAACGATTCGAGGAGCATCGAGGATAGCAATAAAAGAGAAAAGATAGCGCCATTAATTAACGCATTAGAAATAAGGGTACTATCTGTCAAGAGAAATAAATGAGGAAAATACGCATAATTAATTTCAAATTAATTAAGTGGACCAGGACCATCTAAGAAGGAGAAAAAAAAAGTTAAAATGTGCCATAAGCCCCTTTACTCTTAAAAATTAGGAATTCAGTCTTTTTATTTTTTTAGATTTTAAAATTATTTTGTTAAATTCAAATTCATTACAACCTTGATTTTTTTACTTACATGACAATTGAGCAATTAATTTTTTTTATTTCAAAATTTCACGCTAACAAATTTAACAAAATAATTTTAGTAGTGTTAATAATTTTACCTAAATTTTGAAATATGAATAGTTGAGGGACTAAATTACAGAAAATAAAAGCACAGAGACTAAATTCCAAAATTTGGACAAGAACAGGGACTGATGGCAGATTTTAACCGGAAAAAAAAAATCAAGGATGCACTTTTCAACGCCAGGAAGCTGGAGGAGACCGGCGGATTTGGGGCGCAACCAAGTCAACGTTGGATGTACTCCAATATTTTAACTTGTTTTATACAAGCCTTCACTAGGTAAACTCGTCCATTATGTTAGGGTTTTCAATTTTGGAGCGTATTCTAATATATATTAACAATAATCTAGAAAAACGAGACGTGTAATTTTATGACCATTTAATTATGTTGAATAACAAGTTGTGAATTAGCGTGTTTTGATGGTTTAATATAACTTCACTAATTGGAAGATACGTTTAATTTATTAGGTAAAGTTAAAATTGAATTCAAAATTAATTTTTATTTTTATTATGAAATCATATAAATATTAGATCATAGTATATACAGTGAAAAAAATTATTTAAAAATAATATTGAAATTAAATACAATTTTGATTGAAATGATAAAATTAAGACGAGAGATAATAATAATAATAAAAGAATAGGATGTTTGAGATTCAAAATTTATGTATTTTTGCAAATAAAAAAAATCTGAAAATAATATTTAGTGTTTTTTAAAAATAATCTCAATTATGTATTCGCTTAAACCATTAGTATTGGGGAGGAATAAGTACGTAACTAAAACTCTAACAACATTATCAATGGTTAACCAACTGAGCTACAATCCGGTGTGAATGAGTAGATTCAACTGATATTTACATGCAAGCTGAAGTGGTACTTTACGGGTTGAGATTGAATACTAGAATTACGATTGGGTAATGTTGTGATGCACTTATCCTATCCTACTTAATTTCCTTAATATTTTTCATGAAAATTGCTGACTTTGTCAGAGCTTTTCAAATCTTCACATTTTCAATCTAGAAAGTGAGTATATTAGCAATGGCAGAATTAATTGTTCCGGATTAAGCTTACGTGGGAATAAAACAGAAATTATTTGCTACTTATAAAACGTTCATTAAACATTAATTATGATATGATAAAGCCATTTGAATAAATATGTAAAATGTTTTAAAGTTTAATAAATTTGAGATGTCTCACTTTAAAAAGGGGAGTCTCTTCGTTTATAGAAAAAAGGAGCACAACCATTTGGACCCAAACACTAAGCCCGATATATCAGTTGGACTGGTGATCCAGATTCCAATATCTCTGGCTTTGTGTGGTATGATCCGCTCAGTTTTTATATGCCGTTTGCTTGCCATGATTAATTGTTAAATATTCTTTTTAATATCTTGATGAAAATTATTTATATATTTATTTTTCTTCGCCAATTCAATTTTTATCGTTATTATAGTAGCGATGAGAACATAAACTTAAGTTTGTTTGAATTCATTTTTCTTTAAATTTTAAGGTTAAGAAAAGATTATGATAAATGTAGGTCAAATCTCGAAACATAAATTCATTGTCCTAAAATATTTAAATTTCAAACTAAAAATAAAAAAATATGTTTCAAGACATAAATTTTCATGACTTGAGACGAATTGTTGAATATTGATTAATTGAGTTTGGATTTGAATCTTTTAACTCTATAGTTTTACTTTTGACTGAATCCAAAACCCTTTAAATAAATTTACTTAGCATTGATTAATCATGTTTTATGCTTATATTTGAAAGAATTGGTGATTGAATGACATTTAATTGTTGAAATAATTTGAAAATGTCTGAGTTATTCCGACAACATAATATGATGTCACACACTTGAATTTAGAGTAAATTTTTTTTTTTTGTTATAAACATAATATTATTTATTATTAAATGAAACATTATTTTAACAATTTATATATGTATTATTTAATTTAATTGTTTTTAACTAACACAAGTATAGTTTTAATTTAATATATTTGATGATGATTCACTTCACCATTATCGATCAAAACACATATATCACTATTAATTTTAATAATAAATAATCTAATTACTACCATTATATTTAATTTACTTAGTATTTTCGATCTCCTCCAATATGATAAAATGAGGAGTGATTTCGAATTTTCTCGTTGATGTAATTTTGCAATTATCTTTTCACCCAAAACAAAAATAACATCGTTGATTGATTAAATAGAATGAAACTTAGAATTTTCTAACCATCAAACATTATGGTTTCGGTCTATCCATAGTATTAAAACATAAAATAATATTGATGATATTAGTCGATTAAAGTGATAACTTTGATTGAAAAAAAAAAATTTAAGCTGCTAACGTGACCCATTTTTTAAATTTTATTTTCTCTTAATTTAAAATTCTGTTTTCCTCTTCTTTTAACATGAGAAAATAACTAAGTCACAGTTATAATCCCTTTACTTTTCAAAGTTTCTATAAAAGTGATTAAATATCCATTTTGATCTTATATTTTACTCAGAGATTTAATTTTTATATTTTAATTATGACATAATTTAGACATACGGAAAGACTAGAACTGAAATCTAGTCATTATTTTCTTGTGTTAAAATAGAATGGAAAGGTGTCAAAATTAAATATCAAATTTGAACAAAATATAGGGATTTAAATTGAAATTTAATCATTCTTATATAATCGTTGAAAAGTTGAGGGATTAGAACTGAGATTTAACCATTATTTTCTCTTCTTAAAAGCAGAGAATAGACTGGTGTCTTTTAAGAAAAGCATATGGACTTCCTTTTATATATAGCAGTATAAATATAAAAATGGTTAAATTTTAGTTTTGGTGTTTTAATTTTGTTAGCCTAAATATTTTATTACGATTAAATGTTGAGGTGAAGTTTTAAAAATTATTAATATCGTTAAATTTTTTATTAAATTAAAGCCCGTTATAATGTCATTTTTTGTTATGTTGATACTAAAAGAGGATTTTTTTTTTTTTTAATTTCCACGTTTTGAAATCAACATATTTAAATTAAAAGCACATTAAAAAGGGGGGAAAACTCTTTTTCTTTCTGGTTAGGTTTAGAAAAGGAGTCTCGAACTGACACATTATTGATTCTATTTTTAATAATATTTAACTGGTTTGATTTAATTAAAAAATTGGTTTCACTGTTAAATAAAGAAAAAGGACACAACAGTTTTCAAGTGTTCAGTTCTGTTTGAAACCTGACTAAACTAATACCTCGGAGCTACCAATACTTGATCATATAATAATAATGAAAGTAAGGTAGTAGGTTTCAGAAATAGAAAGCAAAATCTAAGTTTAATCCATTTTAATTCGTATATCCATCAATCAATATGTTTTATTGATTTAGGCGTAATTAATTATGTGATCAAAGATTTAATGTTGAAAAGATATTTTATATGTAATCATTTAGCTCTTCGACAAATATTTATAAATTAATTATATTATCAATGAATTTCCTAATTTCCAAAAGAAAAATTTAAGGATATGATTTATATTCCATTCCATCCCAGAGATATTCTATGGATTTAGCAAATATTCTTTTATTAATTAATTATATATGCAGCTTGCTTGAGCATCCTTCCAATGTCTCATGGTTGACTAAGTTTTCTACCTGACTGATTTTTTTTTTCCACAAATTGGCATGCAGTACATAGTATCCATAGCCTTGGGTTTTCACTTGCACGTTTTTCCATACTCTTCAATTTTGTTTTCCTTTGGGGGAACTTAATTTCCATTTACGGTGTGAAAATGAGATTTAAATTCAAATATTTTAATAACTTATCAAGTAATTAGAACAGGTATAGAAAAGCTATAATTATCAATCATATTACATAATCATCCGTTGAAATTGAAAATCAATACCAGCTGGGCGATTAGACATGTAATATTTTTTAACCTATTAAGATATTCATTTTTTGAATGTTTCGCTATTGTTTGGTCATCGTTGACTCTTTTTTTTTTTAGAGGTACAAAGAAAGCTCTATCTCCCACGAAAGTTACACAGGTTGATTATGAATGTTCAGGCATTCCATTTACCCACATGCAGCACCAAAACTCTGCTACCACCCTACCAACTTCCCCTCAGTAGCAGCTTTTGCCAGAGAAGAGGCTTTTGAGTTTCTCGACCTTGGTGCCATGGACATAAACCAGTTATCTGAAATACTCTCCACCTGTCGGACCACGTTGATCTTGTCCAATTCAATGATCATTTTACGCCCTTGATGCCTTAAAAAACCACCATTGCAGACTCCACGGTCCCCAAGTTCTTAGAGAGATAAAGCAAAATCTGCTCTTTTGTGCCAAACATGACTCCTCCTATACCCCCACAATCCTGCTGCCGGTTCACAACCCGGTCAATATTGAGTTTGACGAAACCGCTTGGAAAACCTTTAGCTCCCTTGATTTAAATTAATTTGGTAGGAAAGATATAGGTACAAATAAATAAGACTCTATTAAGTTAATTTCGCCCCTTATATTTTAATCAAAATATAAAGGGCTAATATTAAAGAGAGAGAGAGAGGGGGAGAGAAATACTTGAGGTAGTTGAACTTTTGTTTTCATATTTTTGAAAAATAAAATATCCTAAAAAAATGCTTAGTTGAATTTTTTTTTTTAAATACTTAAATTTTTTAGCAATAAAAAGAATATGTAAAAATTCGAAAAAAGCCATTTTTATTGTTTTACCAATATAGATTTGGAAGAAATGAAAAAAAAAAATTAAGAATTTTTTTAGTTTTTTTTATTTCAACTTTAGTTCAAGTAAATACATGCTGTGTGTTTAGATATCATAGTAATTTTTAAAAAAATGAAATATTAGTGTAGTAATTACATAATTTTATAATTACAATGAGTTCCAATTCTTTAGACTTGTTTTGCTAGTAATTTGTAATTACATCTTAATCTTCTTTATCTTAATATTTTTTGTTTTGTACAAATTATAATTATATAATTAAAAAGTAAATTAAATTTTTTTTTTAAATAAATTCATCATGGCTATTCACTAATGTGTGTGATCACCTTAGTTCTCAACGAATTGGAGCAAATAATTAAACATTCTAAGTATGCTCAATTCAATAAAATTTATTAATTAAATTAAATTTTCAAATATGTCATACGTGTAATTACAAACAAATATATTTAAATTGAATTATTGAATAAGATTTCAAAAATAGGTCCTCTAAAAATTAAATTTTACTTTAATCATTTAAGAATTATTTTTTTATTTCTCGCTTGTTGAAGAAGTGGATAAAAAAAAAACTTTCATGTTGATTTTGATTTACTAAACGTAATTTTGTTTTACCTTTTTAGGAAAAATAACTATACATTTGCAAACCTGAGAAAAGGGAAGTATTGACTCGAGTGATCATGATATGATATTCAAAGGTGATTTAATAATTTTAATTTAGTCTACAATTCTGTTAGGTTGAATGCATTCAATTGGATCAAGTCACAAATCAATTATTTATCATGTTTTTTTGACTTTTGTCCATGTTTATCATGGTTTTTTCGTTCCTCTCCTTGGCTTATATTTACGCCGGCTGGATGTCAAAGTCATCAACTTATCCCTCCTAATCTTCTTTCCTCTGCAACTTTGGTTGATTTCTTCTTCCCTTCTTCTTCTTTTTTTAAATAAATAAAATGACGGTCAATTTCATTTAAAACCTTGCATTTTATTCAAAGGTTACATTATTTCCAAAACTACATATATTTTCCTTGAGAAACCATTCATTCAATTTGAGCTGGTTTTCAGAAGAAGTCCATTGCAAAAACATGTCTGGAGAAGGTGAAGCAAGTAGTACAAGATCGTTGGAAGAAACACCAACATGGGCTGTTGCCGTTGTTTGTTTTGGTTTGGTTTTGATCTCAATAATCATCGAACATATAATCCATATGGTTGGAAAGGTATCACCCCTATCTATATAAGTTGATTTTCAGCTGGTTTTAAAATTAATCCTTCGTTTGCTTTGGCAGTGGTTAAAGAAGAAACATAAACGAGCACTTTATGAAGCTCTGGAAAAGATTAAGTCAGGTAAAACTCGCATCCGTTTTTAGACGCTAGTTATAGATGATTAAAAACTAATCGTTTTAATGGGTTTGGGTGACAGAGCTTATGTTGCTGGGATTTATATCGTTGCTCCTAACAGTAGGAGAAGGTTCAATAACAAGCATATGCGTATCAGAGAAAGTTGGATCAACTTGGCATCCATGCCATGATGATCAACGACAGATCGCGGGTGAAGCACCTTCGGAAGAAGATACATCAGAAAACAACGAACATCGCCGGAGACTTCTTATGATGTCCGATTCTGTTCGAGTTTTCCGGCGTTCTTTGGCCGGAAAATCAGAGGACAAATGCGCGGATAAGGTATACATGCATATCCATCCCCTAATCTTTCTTCTTTAATTACCCTTCCCATGACTGTGAAGAGTTTGTTTTGCACCAGCTTACGTAAACCCCCCAAAAAAGGGGAAAATTCCACGTTATGATATTGAATTTCTTTGTTATTTATTATTCATGTATATTATTCAATCAAATGATAACGATTGACCAACTTGTGTATACAACAAAAATTCATAATATCGCGTGATTTGATCATTATTAAGTACATTTCTTGGTGCACAAAAATGGGAACGTCTCTTTTTACCTTTATTTTCAGGAATTTTCATATTGAGATTCTCATTCCTTTTTTCTTAGTATTCGAAGTTAAATTTTCTTCCATCTCACTGTTTTTTTTTTTTTTTTTTCGAAAGTATCTAAGAATTATAAAAGGTTGTTAAACTACTTTAAGGGGGTTTGAAATTTATGCAGGAATATTAATCTTACGTCGATAAAAAAGCAATGTGAATATTCTAGTTGGTATATTGGTCATACTGAAAAAATATTTATCTGAATGATTAAATAAAAAGCAATTCAGAAATAAAAAGTTGTGTGTTAATATGTGTTAATTTAAATATATTGCAGGGAAAAGTACAATTTATTTCGTACGAAGCTCTGGACCAACTCCATTATTTCATCTTCGTGCTGGCCGTTTTTCATGTCATTTACTGTATTTTTACGCTTTTGTTGGGCAGAGCTAAGGTATTCTCGACTTAATGATTTAATTGATTGGTGACAATAATTCAATCAAATGTTTGTTATATAAATTAATATTTGTTTTCCAAATTTCAAAGATATATATATATATATATATATATAAAAGAAAAGGATAGCATATGCTGAAATTTAAATTCCAAACTCAGGGATGATTTCTTTGTTTTGGATACAGATGAGAAAGTGGAAGAGATGGGAAAAGGAAACTAGAACAATTGAATACCAGTACTCACATGGTTAGTACAAATTAGAATCCAGAGAAATCTAAATTTTAATTATCTATATTCTACTAGAACGTCATCCATGCATGCATTTCTGCATGTACAGGAATTAATTAATTTATTAAAGCTTCCATTGCTTATCTATAGCTAAAGTGTGATGAATTATTGAACAGATCCAGACCGGTTCAGATTTGCAAGGGAAACATCGTTTGGAAGAAGACATTTGAATTTTTGGACCAAAAATCCCATTCTAATGTGGATTGTAAGCAACTTTTTTTTATTTTTTTTATTTTATATATTTATTAATCAAATTAATAAATAAAGACTTTTATGTTATTTCATTTATTAATAAAAAGCTCATTTTTTTTCCTCGATATATTTAAACCTTTTTTTGAACTATTAATCTTGATATCCACCAATTATGGTCAATAAAATTTCTCGAATTTCCTCCTCTCTGAATTCAATATTTGCTGTATCTGTTACAGCCACATACTGTGGATGGAAAATTGTTTTAAAATAAAAATATGACATTTTTTAAAAATCATTTCATATTTTTGGATGATAAAATTTATTTTTATTATTTTCAACTCATATACTAACAGTGATTTATTATTATTATTATTATTTTTTTTCCTTTTTCAGGTTTGTTTCTTTAGACAATTTTTTAGGTCAGTTCCTAAAGTTGATTACTTGACCCTCCGACACGGATTCATCATGGTATTTAATTCTTTCATTTTTTTTCTTATATAAATTTTAATTTTCTTATTAAAAGTATTTCACTTACAATAAGTAATCTTCAAATTGATTTAATTTTTCATAGGCACACTTGGCACCTCAAAGCCAAAACCATTTTAATTTTCAGAAATATATAAATAGATCACTGGAAGAAGATTTCAGTGTTGTTGTTGGCATCAGGTAATTAAATTTATCCACAAACTTCATTTGTTTTCTCTATTTTTACTTGTATATTGACTCCAGTTTTTCAATCAATTGTCCAGTCCTCCAATATGGTTTTTAGCTGTACTCTTCCTACTCTTCAACACGCATGGTAAGTGTATATTTATATAAAAATAAAGAAAAACGATTTCAGACTATTTATTTTGATTGGTTTGTGGTACAGGATGGTATTCATATCTGTGGCTTCCGTTTCTCCCTTTGATCGTAAGCACTCATTAATTAATTAATTATGTAACATTTAAAGAGTGAGAGAGATGGATGAAGGGTTGTGATTTGGTGATAACCTAACCGTGCAGGTGATCCTGTTAGTGGGGACAAAGCTGCAAGTGATAATAACAAAAATGGGGCTAAGAATTCAAGAGAGAGGAGAGGTGGTGAAAGGAGTGCCTGTGGTTGAACTGGGCGACCATCTTTTCTGGTTCAACCGCCCCAGCCTCATCCTCTGTCTCATCAACTTCGTTCTTTTTCAGGTATTATTTCTTCTGCCATCACTTTTCTAATGTAATTATTGAATATAAGTCTGACTTCCAAATTAATTTTCTCTTTACATTTTTTTTCCAGAATGCCTTTCAACTTGCATTCTTTGTATATACTTGGGTACGTAACAATATTAATTTTCTTGTTTACTGCATTATTGAGGTTTGATTTTTTCATATATACACGTTATTTTTGTAATGAAATTTGTGGTCTTAATTGCTGAATTTTACAGTATGAATTTGGGATAAAATCTTGCTTTAATGAGGACGTGGAAGATTTAGTCATCTCAATTTCAATGGGGTAAAAACATTCTCATTCATTATTTAAAATCATTGGAATCAAAGCTCTAATGGACTTCTGACTTTTTTTTATTTTTATTTTTTTAAAATAGGGTCATCGTTCAAATTCTTTGCAGTTACGTCACTCTTCCCCTTTATGCCCTTGTTACACAGGTAATAATCATATATTTACCATTACATACAAACATTATATATTTTGAACATTCCAAGTAATAACTTTTCTTTTTGGATATGATCAGATGGGTTCCAACATGAAACCCACGATATTCAATGAAAGAGTAGCAACGGCGCTTAGGAATTGGCACCACACGGCTAGGAAACACGTCAAAAACAACAGGGGTTCGGCCACGGCGACCCCATTCTCTAGCATACCCAACACCCCATCACACCACACGTCCCCAATTCACCTCTTGAAGCACTACCGGGGCGAAATGGACAGCGTCCATACATCTCCAAGGAGATCGAGTTTCGATATCGAGTCATCGGAAACGGATTCTCCCTTCACCTCCCACCACCCTTATTACGATGATGGTTCAACGTCTCACAACCCTAACAGGGCGGAGCCAGTACAAGGAGGTACTGATAGAGATAAAAGCGAGGCGAGTTCAAGTGAAGAACGTGAACCCGAACAGCATGCCGTCGACATCTTGCCCAAAGAATTCTCTTTTGCTAGAAGAACAAGTATATGACGATATCTGCATTTTGGATCTTCCTGTCTGTGTAGCATTTAATTTTATTTTAATTTTTTCAGCACTTTTTAACAAAATCTTCTTTTGTATAATTTTGTTTTCTTGTGTGTGGAGAGGCTTAGAGATTTGAATAATATTAAATTTGTCATGTTTAATAATAACATTATTATTTTTCCAGCTTAATTAGCTTGAAATATAAATATTAAATTATGCTTAAATCCACTCTTAGTTATAAATGGTCAACTTAATTTTATTTAAATTTTCTTAGTTATGTTAAAATATTTTCAAATAAAAATTTAAGTATAGATAAACTAACATACTTTTTAGTACTTACGTCATATTATTACAATTTATTTTCAGACAAAATAAACTACACAATATATCAAATATATATATTATAAAATAAGAAAATAATTCAGACTCAACCGTCGATGTTGAAACTTAAATTTAAAATTTTTTTAATAAAATATAATTATTAAAAGTAACAAAAATATAAAGACATGACATGTAATATAAACGATAAAAAAATCGTATAAATTGATGCGTAAATACTATGCAATAAATAATCTCAAAAGACGAAAAAGATAAACCGACAATAAACGCACCACTAAAAGAATTTAGAAACAAACCAGAGATGTATTGCTTTAATCAAATGGATTAAAATTGCATCCAAGCCTCACCATAATTAGACCAACTTCCAAGAGATCCACTGCATCAATGATACATAAAAGGTCAAGTCTCAAATGGTCTTGTCCTTTTAAGTATCATCTCGGATTCCAATTTTACGAACATCATCCTTATGCTCTATCATGATAAAACCCTCAAAAAATGGTTCTCAATAAATCCGGTAGCCTTAACTTCATGGATCTCGTATATATATCAAAACGACTAGAAGTCAGAAACTAGAAACTAGTAACTAATAGGGTAAACTATAAAAATAGTCACTTTTGTTTGCCTCAGGTTACATTTTAGTCATTTATGTTAGTATTTTGATACGAAGTGATCATTGTGCCGTTAAGTTCCGTTATCTCCTTAACGATAATCTTACATGGCAGTCCAACTAGATTTTAAATGTCAACTTGGATTTCCAAATGGAATGAGAATATATCTTTAATTAATTAAAAAATTTAAACCCTAAATTTATTTCCACACACCTCTCTTCTTCATCTTCATTTTCTTCCCTTTTGATTCCAATATTTTTAGTTACAAATCTGTCTCAAAGCTTGAATCTTTAAGACCCATTAACCCAAAGATTCAATATCTTTTATTCTAATATCTTCTTCCCGTTAAGTTTCTTTGGGTTAATGGATTTCAAAGTTTCACGCTTTGAAATAGATTTGTAACTAAAGATATTGGAATCAAAAGGGAAAAAGATGAAGATGTAGATGAGAGGTGTGTGGAAATGGGTTTAAGATTTTTTCAATTAAGGTTTAGGGTTTAAAAATTTTAATTAATTAAATTTATTTAATTAAATATTTATTCTCATTCCATTTAGAAATCCAAGTTGGCACTTAAAATCTAGTTAGACTGTCACGTAGGATTACCGTTAGGAAGAGAACGGAACTTAATAGCACAGTGATTACTATGTAACAAAATACTAACATAAGTGACTAAAACGTAATATTTCAAACATAAATGACTAAAATGTAATCTGAAACAAACAAAAGTGACTATTTTTATAGTTTACCCTAACTAATAACTAAAACAAGTTGAAACTACACCGACTATTGCTTTCAGAGAAACAAAGTGAACAAAACAATAACCATAAAAGTGAGGACAAAAATCACAATAATATGGATTGAAATTTAAAAAAAAAAAAGTATACTAATGAAGAGCCCACGACCAGCAACCCGCTCGAAGGTAAGACCCGTTGTTGGCAAAGCTAAAATTTGTTCGAGAAAGTTGAGCAGTCAGGCTTTTTCTCTAAAGAGAAAATGTTGTGCGACTAAGATTTGATTACCAATTTTTTTAAGTTACATGTACAATTACAATTATAAATAATACATATTTGAATTAATTGTAATAAAAATTAAGTATGATAGAGTATAATCGAACTAATAATTAAAAAATATCCAAAATCAAATTAGAATATATTTGAAAAGAACCCACACATGATGAGATTTAAGTCAAATAATCTAGAGATAATCTATCATTGTTTTTAGAATTGGACTAGTAGTTAAAGTAGTCAGGTCACTTAATCACTAATTAAATCAGTTCAATTAAAGATTCATAAAAAAAAAGGATTCAACTCGTTGATTCAATTGAACCTTATCGATTCACGATTAAATTGATCTAATACAATTTTTCAAACCCATAATCCAACCAATTTTAAATCCAATTTAATGATCTAATCCGATTCAAATATCATTGCAATCCGTAAATAACTTACTCAAATTAGGTTTTTTCAAAACTGGCCTAAATAAATTAATTATTTACGAAAATTAATTAAATACAAAATCTTGTACGAAAATTACTTGTTTGCTACAGTGCACATTGATGTCCGTCATCTCACTGTCGGCACGTTGGGTCCTTTTGTTTGACCCTGTTAGCCTCTTACCTATTTTATAATTAATTAATATTGTTAATGTAATTATTAATTGTTACATATGCTTCCCAAGTCTATATGGTTCTTGCTCATGCATTTGCCTTGAGTTCTTCTTTTCCTCTATTCTTTTTATTTTTTCTTAACTTTTTCGAATCAAGTCGCAATGTTGAATAAGTCGATGTCGATCACTTCAAGAACAAGAAACAGATGATAGAAAGTGTTGTATGGTGATCGCAGCAAGCAGAGGAACGAGACACTGGCGGTCGAGGAGGTGCGTTAGCGGCAATGAATAGACAGTGCCACAGCATGCCGAAAAAAAAAAATCAAAATCCACACCAGTGTTGGTAACAAGAACATCGACACCTATTAAAATATTATTTTTTAAATCCAAAAATATCAACAATTTTAGAGTGTCTTTAAAAAAAAGTACATATCGGTGTTGGAGAACACAATGTCGACATCAAAAAAATCATCTTATATGAACTGGACAATCATCGAACAATAATTACGAGATAATAAAGAGTGATTTTGATAGTGAGATGATGAATATCAACGTACACTGTAAAAATAAATTATTTTCGTATAAGATTTTATGCCCTAATCATTTTCATAAATAATCAATTTATTTTGAGTGAGTTTTAAAAAAAATCCTCGAGTTGAACTATTTTTTTTGGTTCAAATTTATTTATTTTTAAACCTATAAGTGTGAAGTTTTATAGAAAGGCTGCAGGATGAGACTAAAATGCATAAAAGTGCTAAAACCAGGCCCAGGTGCAGTCGGTTTATAAAATCTGGCAGCGCCTTTAACAGTGAACCTTTTATCAGGGTGCCAGTAAACGACAATCCGCGCCTTAATAATTATCATTCCTCCCTCCCACAGTTTTACAACACTATCCAATATCCAGCGGCTGATGTACCCCATGTTTTCTTTAATTTTCCCTCTCTTATAAAACCAACTATTCTATATGCAGGTAGAAAGCATTTGCTGATATATTAATCAGAATCATTTGCTGCGCAATGGAGAAGATGGGGGAGAGATGGGTTGGAAAGTTGGGTCGGCAGTGTTACGCGGTGTTGTGTTTAAGTGTCATAATTGTTTCCGTCACAATTGCTCATTTTGTTTATCCGCAGCCAGAGGATGGTCGTGAATGCACCAAGCGTCGCCTCCGCCCCTTGCATAGACGTCCTTTCTCTTAATTACTCTGAACCTTTGTGTTTCTTGTTAATATTTAATAACACCACTTGTACATGCTTGCACTGTTTCTTGTGTTCAGTTCAAGTTTGTTTGAATTTTGTAGATACTGAGAAACCTATGCTAGCATTCACAGGTAGTAATTAACTACTACTTGCCTGACTTGGACATACCGAAATTCAACACGCTAATTCACAAAGTAACCAGATGCGTCATTTCCATTTCCAGGTGCACTGATGCCACGAGGAGCAAATGAAGAAGAAAAAAAATGTCGAGTTGGTTATCTTCAAGTAAAGCAGCCATTGGATTAGGTGAATCAAACTCCATTTAATTTATCAATAACACGGTCAGCAGTTCAGGAATGATGCAAGCCAATAGACAAACAAGGCGGCCACGCTGTGTTTTGTATACAATTTCAAAGCAAGATTAACCAGCGGTTTGCAAAGTTTGCTTCAACGGGTTTATAATTTATTTTTTTTAAAAATTATCATCATATTTATGATTTATTTATACAATTAAATAAAAACAACTCAAAATGAAAAAAAATAAATAAAAAAATAAAAAGAGAGTATTAGGTTGACCCAAGGTGTTTGATAAAAGTATTCAAAAGTTTTATGTTATTGAACCTCATCTAATGACTCGATCGTCAAGCATATATATTCATCATTTTAGTTGTGAATTGAGTTTGAGTTGTATTAGTATTATTTTTTGTTCGGATTTTATTTTGTTATTATAATTCATCAAAAAAATTTATGTTATTATTTTAATGATTAATTTGTTAACGTATTTTAATAATACTTTTATTTAATATTAGCTGAAAATATTATGTTGATTTTGTTTTTAAAATAAATGCTGAAAACATAGATATTCAATAAAAATGGAAATAAAATAAAATATGTTAGTTTTATTTTCTAATGTTGTGGTATAATAAATTATTCCTTTAATCAAATTTTGTAAAATTTTATAGATTTTCATTTACAGCACTTAAAAAATTATACGAAGGTTAAAATCTCTTAAAATCATTCAAAGATTATTTTGATATATCTTGGGTTGTGGTCCCATACATATAACTATGTATTACATTTGGAATTTGGAAAAAAAATTGTTCTTAAAACATAAAGAAGACAAAGAAACGAATTCACAAAACTTAATTATTGTGCAATTTTCTATCTTTCACTTATAATTCTCATATTTCTCTTGATCACACTTGAAATTTTATTTGGATTATGATTAACAAAATAATCATATACAAATTTAGTTTGATAAATTAAATTTTATTATAAGAGAATTAATGTTTTTCAATAATATTATAATTTTTTTAAAATCAAATAGTTTAAACTAATTTATTATTTAAAAAGCATTGAATGAGCGGTTAAACCAAAATTGAAGTCAGAAAAATTTTGTTGGGGATCGAAATTAAAATGTAATTTTTACGGTAGTAAAAATATAATTTCATCAATTTTGATAATCTATATTTTTATAATTTTTAAAGAAATTAATTTTATCTTTACAAATTTTAAAAATTTTAAAGAATCTAAATGAAATTTTTTTCATTTTAGGAGAATCGAACCCCTATTTGCATCCCTGATATCACGTCAACAAAGTAAACAAATGTCAACTGTTTCATCTATTGAGATGATTTGATTAAAAAAATATAAAATAAATGATTAAAAAGAGCGTGATAAAAAATTAAAATAATTTATTTTATAAAATTAGAATGTCAAAAAAATTATTATATTCCATGAAAGAAATGTAGCTCAATCATAAAAATCACAATCCCTATACCTCTAATAAAATTTTTATCTCTTTTTTAAGAGATTGGTTGGGATTAACACACGTGTTTTCATTGATGGAGATCGTGAACTTGAAGATAAATATTTGTTACTGAAAAAAATAAGAGTACGTATTTGAATATGGAATTAAAATATCTTCTTAAGCTTAATATTTATTGAAATTTGTCTTTTGTCAATTTACTACGTACCTATATTTTAATATTTATTGAAAATTTTCAATAAATATTGCACGTAAGGAAATTGTTCTGTACAAGTATCATTACTTTTATATATCATATTTATTTTTTAAATATTAAAATAAACTTTTATATATAAAGATAAAGTGATAAAATTATATTATTCTCTTTTTCTTTTCCACTTTTAACTCGATCAAACAATAAAGAAGAAAAATATTTTTTTCATTTTCAAACATATCAGTAAAAAGGTTAAATTATGCTAATACACCATGTACTTTACGTAAGTTATGAATTTAGTACACGTACTTTAATTTAATTATTTTCAATCTCTGTACTTTTAGAATTTGAAAAGTTTAATCCTAACCAAATAATAACTATTAAATCCATTAAGTTAAATCTTGTCATTTTTAAATTTGATATGTTAAATATATTATCACATGTGTAATGTTATGTCTATTTGTTATTTTTACATATTACTCCCCAAAAAATAGTTAATAGATTTAACAATGGTCATTTGCATTAAACTAAAATTTTAAAATTAAAAAATATTTATCTTTAATTAGTTAATAGATTTAACAATAGTCATTTACATTAATTTTTTAGTACAAAATATTTATCTTTTAAGTTCACGATTAATGAAGTCATAAATGGAAACAATCAGTTACGTGTTAATCTCCTAAAAAGGTGATAAGAATTTAAAAGATTAAAAAGGAGAATTTTTTTTAAAAAAATTAGAGGTATAGGGATTGTGATTTAAATGATTGAGGTACATTTTCTTTCATGGTATAATAATTTTTTTGATCTTCAAATTCTATAAAATAAATTATTTTAGTTTTTCTTTTATTCTTTGCTTTTTTTGGTAATTGATTTAATATTTTTTTTGCTAAAACATCTTAAAATAGATGAAAAAATTGATATTTGTTAATTTTGTTAATGTGGCATTAGCTAGGGGTTGGCAGGAATTCCGATCCCCCTAAAATGAAATTTTTTTTATTTAGGCCATTTAAAATTTTTAAAAGTAAAATTATATTTTGACGCCCTTAAAAAATGATAAAAATTTGATTTATTTATTTAAAAATTAAAAAAATATATGCTATTAAAATAGTAAAATTATATTTTTATTATGATATATATTACAATTTAATTACGACGTCTTTAAAAGGATTTTCTAATTTCGCCCCTAAGCATTGCTTAAACTTCGTATGTGATCTCTGGGGAAAATACCACTGGTTTCGGTCGCTACTGGGTAACTTAAGAAACAAGTTTTCACATGTCCGGTTGTTGGTAAAGTTGGGCCATCAATGTTGTCCTTTGCTAATGTATTATTGTCAACCCTCACCAAATTTGATCATCTTTCTTACATGGAAAACCCATTGTCGTCGCTATCTTTTGTTTGAACCACCGATATACTGTTATTGAATCAAATCATGTTGTCTAATAATTGTTATTACTATAAATAAATATAAAAATGATGGTCCCCATTGTAGAAAAAGAAAATCTGAAAAATCTTAATTGTTGAAATATCTCTTTTAATCGGTTTGGTTTTTCTTTGATTCCAAAGCCAATAATAACGAGTTTTGTTGGTTTTTGAAGTGGACACAAATATCAGACATAATATTCGACAATTCACAGTGTCGCTAATTCTTAGTTTGTCCTCAGACTTGAGTAAAATATCGACAGATATTCATGGGGAAAATATCGAACAACCAACCCCTTGCATGCTTTGAGTAACAAAGCAATCCACAAGAAATTTAAGGAAATTGCAATGAAGTACGTAGTTAAATCAATTAGCTCTTGAAGAAAAGATTTATATCAATATTAATTAAATATCCTCCTTTTTTCTTCCCACTTTCCATTTTGGACTTTTTTCCTCTCCATTATTATTTTATACCGAACTTTACTTTTAAAAAAGAACACACATGCATGTTTCTTCGACGGTTGGAGCATTGACGTGGGGTACTCCAACAAGCATATATGAAATAATTATATCTTTTAGGTGTTGGATCCATCTTTCATGTTACAAACTTGATCACTACTACATGCATAATATTTACCAACTCACCACTGCTGATTTGATTCAAATATAATACACACTTGCCAATATGAGTTAACTCGGTTGATTTAACACTATAACAAGAGTTGGAGTTTTTCATAATCCCATTTTACTTTTATATAGCAGCATACATACAAAGATGGATAATAAGTCAAAAAAGTATATCTTCTTCATCTTCATGTAATTAGAAAATTATATCCAATGAGCATCAGAAATGGCACTGGAGATGGGGTTGGGAATTTGATAGCATAGTGGATGTACCAATTAGCATATATATATATATATATATTATGATAAAGTAAAAAAGAATATTTAAGCAGTGGAAAATGCACCGCCCCAAAAAAGCCATTGGCAAGGAAGGACCAAAAAGCAGTAGTAGGCAACCAATGGTGGCCACCCTAGCACAGCAGGACCAGGTCGCTGGCAGGGGTCAACGAATTTGTACCGAGAATATTGTCCACCGTTCACATGGCGGGTTATAATTTCATCCTTTCTCTCTCATCACCTCTTTTCAACACCTGCGAAACAAATATTTGAAAACCTGCCCTAGTTTCTATGGTGTTTACTTGTCATTATATGACTTGATGATCACAAAAACTAAACTAATTGTTTTTACTTTGTTCCCAATAATTATTGTTTCGTTTTCAACTTTTGACAGTACTTGAGCTAACTACCATGTCGGTTATTAGTGATTTGGTTTCTATTTATACCTATTGATTACCAATGGTTTCATTATTACTTATTTTAAAAATAATAATTTCAACAAAATAATTTACTAGTTTATTACCAAAAAAATCTTTTGCCCCTTTACTTTTTGTGCCTCACCTATAATATTTTGGTAGGCATCTTCTTTACATCTTTAAAAAACTATTATTTTTCACGCAATACAATATTTAATGAACAGTTTCCTTCATTCGATCTCTTGATTTTTACATTTATAGGACGTGGGATTGAGAAATATAATATTTACGGATTTGGGAATCCAAGATACGTACACGTAAAAAAAAAAATTGTAAATATGTAATTTATATTCAAAAAAGCTTACATTTAGGGTTTACGAATTTAATTAAAAATCTAGGGCATGTACAAGTAAATAGAAACTTCAAAAGCGAAGGAAAAAGACATTTGAAAAGGGACAATGGAGAAATCCATACTTTACATAGTGTTATCCCTTAATTTGAAGTGTACGTTACTTAATTAACTCCATTTTCATTTATTAATATATATTATCTTAACCCATACTGATATTTCTTTCTTAATATATTTTCTCCTAATTCATACCACCATTTAATCTTATTTAACTTTCCAATAGGTTGTAATGTAAACCCGACTAAACGGTAACTAAATATATATTGTCATGCATGTGAGTTTCAAATCACTCAAATATCAAAATATATACAAATGCAAACTTAAATTAATCATGTAAACATAAAACTAAATTAATATTTTAACAATTTAATATGTATATGCAAAATTATTTGATGAAAAGATTCTATAAGCAAATAATAGTAAGATATTATTGTTGTTTTGCGTTTCTTGTTTGTTCTTTCCTGTATTGCTACTAATTAATTGTTACCTATTCATAATATTTTTTCAGTTAGTGTATATAGGAAATTGTCGTATACCTACCCAAAAAAAAGTATCAAAAAAAATTTATTTGATGGCTATCATATACTACAAATAATTATTAGCAAATTAATAAAGATTTTGATGTTTATAAAATTAGGCATCGTCGTGAAGCTATATGTTTATTTCTTAATTTTTCTTTTTTCTTTTGGTATGAAATGGCAATACAAAATAATCTAACAATTCTCGTATATTTTTCTCATTAAAAAATCTTGCATATTTTTCGTATGTTTTTTTTTTCAATAGTAACTAGTAAATTTAAAGGCACAAATCAAGGGTTTTGCTAATTGTATCAAAATTTAAAAAAATATATTTTAATATAGTTTTTTTTACATATAAATATATGGTGTTAAATACATGTACGTACCGGATTTATTATATTAAAATTATGTTGTATATATTAGAGTTGATTGTAACTCACAATTCACGTGAAGTTCCCACAAAAGACGATGTTGAACCTAATTTGTAGTTTTTGCCTAATCCACAATAAACATATGAACCCCTTGGGTATCACGCCATGGTTACGGAAGAGCTAAGCAAAATGATTAGGCCTTCATAATTAATTAATTAAAAATTTATATAAAAAAAAGATGTACAAAGTCCAAGGTGTCCTTTGCTTGCCCCGAGGGCACCGCCACTGTCGTTAAAATTTTACTGAAATCGATAGTACTTGAACGTAAATTTGATCATTTACGTAATAGTCAAATTTTATGTTTCTTATTATACTACTGGATAGTATAAATAAATAAATAAATAACAGAAATGACTGACTAATTATAATATTAAAATGTCATAGGCGCAAGTTTCCCCTCCACATTTGTTTGCTAATTATAAATAAGTACTATTTTCTTCAAACTGCAAATTTAGGTCAATTTTAGGTCGATGTAGAATTCTTTTGATTCCTTTTAATTAATTTTATGATATTTTTCACTAACTCGGATAGAATTACAATTTTTTTTAATATATAGAATTACAATTTAAACTCAAATGATTCTATAGTTTATTTAAAGTGATTCAGAATTAAATTAATTTAACTTTAGAACTTAATAGTTTTAATATAAAATGATTTAAATTCGAAAAATAAAAAATAAACCCGAAGTCATAATAATCTAGATTTTATGGAACTTAAATTCAAGACGGATTTAAACCTAATAATCAAATTAAGACATGCAATGCAACAATATGTGGGGGTATGACGTGATTAGGACCGCTGCGTGGTATTATCAATTATGAGTTAAATTCTCACCCACCCATTACCTTACCAATTTAATATCAGGGACCCTTCACCCAGTTTTGATTTCAAGACGTCTTAGCTTATTTAAAGAAAATCATTTTATTTTTAACATTGTTATTCTATTTAATTCATAGTAAAATTTCGTTGTAATAATAAATTTCGCTCACGTAAATTTTAATTATGTAATAATAAATGAGAAATATACTTACCAGTAAAAAAAGTTTAATTTCCTTATGGAATACATGCATGAAGATGAAGTCGTGAGCAATTTGAACAGGGAGGCCGAAGAAAGAATCTTTGATTACGTACGTAACCCTCAATCTCATACTGTTGTGCTAACTTTGATTTTGTTCTCTTATAAAAAGAATATAAACCTTTGATTTTGTTCATATACGTGTCGGTATAAGAGTTCCAATACGTGGCACGAAGAGAAATGCAGGTGCATTATCCTTGCCATATGATGAAGCAGCACTTGATAATATCTTTCTCCATCACTTCATTCACTTCGTCTTCACTCCCCGTGGCTGCTCGCTGGCTGGCTTTTACCACTATTACTGCTCCCCACTGCAGCAAAAGGCTTATAAGTACGCCATTATTATCATTAGAAAAACAAAACAAAAAAAGGATAATATTTAATAATTAAACGCGAAGAAGACGATGATGATGATAAAATGGTGAAATAACTGTGACGTGCACTGCTGCTCTCTGGTAGCTTAAAGTGTTGATTTTGTTTCACAAACCGGCCAAGCAACAAATATTATCAGAAGAAAGGAAAAAAAAGTAGAAAAAGGCATCAACCCAAAGGCAAAAGCAAAAGAATTGTTGCAATCAAGAAGCTACATTTTTCTCTTGATAAAGAGAAAAAGAAAGGAGGAACTTCACGTGTGTGGCTGTGTTGTTGTAAGTTACCGGAAATGAGGAGAAGAACAGATATTCTGGTGTTGTTTATTTGTTTGGTAACAGTAACGACGTCGTTTGCATCCACCGTCACGTACGATCACCGAGCGATTGTCATCGACGGGAAACGCCGCGTCTTGATCTCTGGCTCCATTCATTACCCTCGCAGCACCCCTGAAGTAAGCTTCAATTTTTCGTCATTTCTTTTTTCCCTTTCATTTCTCCTCCCCTGTTTTTAAGGCAACTCAGTATAATTTATGGCTCATGTTTTTAATGTTGTCAGATGTGGCCGGACCTTATACAAAAATCCAAAGACGGAGGGTTAGATGTGATTGAAACTTACGTTTTCTGGAACTTGCACGAACCAGTCCGAAACCAGGTTCTGTCTCTCTTTTTTTTTTTTTTTTCCTACTAAAATCTCATCTGAAGATTCTGAACTAAAATAAAAAAAGAAGAAGTAAAAATGAATCCCATTGATTTATTATTTTGGGTTTTAATTTTTGATATTTACAGTATAATTTCGAAGGAAGAAACGATTTGGTTAAATTTGTAAAGCTAGTCGCAGAAGCTGGTCTTTATGTTCATCTACGCATCGGTCCATATGTTTGCGCTGAATGGAATTATGGGTAAACTTTAATTAATTAATTTTTTTTTCTTTTTTGAGTATATTTAATTTTTTTTAATTTGTTGATAAAATATTTGCAGTGGATTTCCTGTTTGGTTACATTTTATTCCCGGAATCAAGTTTCGAACTGATAATGAACCATTTAAGGTAATATATAATAATAAAGTAATTAATTAATCTAATATATTTTTTAATTTCCTTTCCTTCTGTTGCTTTAATTTCACTGAAATTGTTGGAAGGACTGTTAGCTGAAATGAGTAAAAGTGAGTATAATAATGTTGGTTATTTCAGGCAGAAATGCAGAGGTTCACGGCTAAGATTGTGGAAATGATGAAGCAAGAGAAGTTGTATGCATCACAAGGAGGACCCATTATTTTGTCACAGGTCTACAATTTTCCCTCCGCTGTCTTATAAACAATCATGTCAATTGTCGGTGCTATAATTTATTTATTTATTTATATTTTCTAATGGTTTTCCGGGGATATTTTAGAAGACAAATTTATTATGTTTTTTTTTTTTTTAATATCAGATTGAAAATGAGTATGGGAACATTGATTCAGCATATGGGGCTGCTGCAAAACCCTATATTAAATGGGCAGCTGGTATGGCTATTTCATTGGATACAGGAGTTCCCTGGGTTATGTGCCAGCAATCTGATGCTCCTGATCCCATTGTAAGTTTGGGTTTTCTTGATTGATAACAATTTCACCCATAGTTAATCAATTCACTCAGAATTTCCATGTTTTAGTTTAAAGGGTTTTCACATTGTTTCTTCTTTTACCTTGGCATTGACAGATTAACACCTGCAATGGATTCTACTGTGACCAATTCACCCCAAATTCTAATAAGAAACCAAAAATGTGGACAGAGAA